>CP136888.1:18000796-20400796 GCA_033000465.1 Sciaenops ocellatus
GGCAAATAACTTCAGGATTTATTGTTTGATGCTAAGAGCATTAGTGATTTTCCTCTTCCGTCTTCCCACACGGGGCCTGAATGCTTTGCCGGTCAGAAGGCTTAAAGGGACCTGGGGAATAGCATGCAGACACTTTTCCAATATATAATCGTGTGTATATATACATGAATATATACTCTCTTGCCTGTGTTCCTAATCCACTGCTGCTCTGGGGCGCTCATTTCATTAGACATGGGCAGGCAAGGCTGACAGGCTATGAGGCCTCTTTAATATATGCTCTAATGGCTACCCAATCCCACCAAATGATGCCGATGAGCGATGCACATATTGTTTAAGTCTGCTAATGTGAGAAGTGGGAAGGGGCTTGAAAAGGCTGCTGAACTCTGTGTCCTTTGAGTCATGGATTATAAAAAAAAAAGCCAGGGAGGAGTTGAACGTAAGTCTTCACGATTTAAGTCAACTTAACTGTGAGGGAGCATCATTTGATGAGTGGACTGCTTTTTTTTTGCTTTATAAAATTTGTACTCCATATGTATTGATTGGTATATAATCTGCCAGCACCAGAAGGGCTTGAATCATTCTGGGTCTGGGGAGAAAATGTCGGGCCAATAGTGCTCATTGAAAAAATCTGACAGATACACAAAGATTAGCAGATATCCACATACACACAAACACACAGAGGGATGGGCTCTGGTGGGGCCTCAGAGGACTGATAAGAGTCGGCTTGGGCGATGATGAGGCCCACTCATGGATGCATTGTTCTCCTAAAAGGGGCGGATCTCCCCTGCTTTGGTGGTTATGAAGCAGGGATTGAGGAGCAGGGAGAGGGTAATCATTATTGGTTGTGACAGCGGTGGTCAGACAGCTGGGTCCAGTCTTGCTCCAGTGCTTGTTGTACAACAGAAGAACTAGGCTGACACACACACTCACATGCGCACACATACACATGCTGTGCATGGATGTGCTTACACACATATAAACCCAAACAAGACTAAAAGACATGTTTGTTGGGGATTGTTTGTCTGGAGGATATAGTGTTCACTGCACCTCGAAATGTGAGTCTGTTGGACTGAGTCGATAACATGCTGATATTTTAGCAAGATTTTTCAAGGTGGAGCAAAAAATGTCATTGTCCTGAGTCGGGTGCTAAAGGGAAAACCCATAAAGTCATTAAAATCAATTATTCTGAAGTATGTGCTTAAAATATATCATGGCAATGGCAATTTTACTAATACACATGATATATCTTGTATGGAATGATACGTAACATTTTGTCCTGACATTTAATCCAGAGGTAAAACTTATGTGTCCAAAATATATACACACTGATTCATTCTCCAGGGGCTGTGAATATCAACATCAAATTTAGTGTAAATCCAGCCATTACCTTATGAGGTACCTTGTCACTTGACCAAACAGTGGAGCTATACAAAAAGTCAGGCAGTCACTGACATTACATGATTTATCCTCCTGCAACCATGTGATATCTTTCTCTGGACAAGTGCTCGAGCCAACAGCAGATGGAGGGACAAAAACTGCACCAACTGATAGACACCCCCTCCTAGAAAACAAACAAAAGAGGCTAACAGCTAATGTAGATAATTTTTTGCTTTTCACCATAGCTTCCTAAATCTACAGACACTTACTGGTGGATGCAAATAAAATGGAAGCAGTGCAGGCCAAACTGGCAGCCTTTTAAAAAAGCTGAGTTGGCAATCATGTTTTTGATTAAACAGGTACAGCTTTGCCAACTTACTTTTGTTTACAGTGGTAACATGTATGCATTGTGCATGGTCAGAGTGGTAGTTTGTCACCATAATCCTCAAAGTTATTATCATCTATTTCACACAGGCCTATTAGCTGGTGTTTCAAGCATAATGGGCTTATAAACATAAAGTGTTCCAGGTGCCAAGACAACGCCTGTATGTGGGTGTACACACACACAAGACACTGACACATAATGTGCTCACAGGTACTCACTGTGTCACTCACTGCTTGGCACCTTCTTCATTAATAAGTGCAGTGTTTAGGTGGGTAAGTCCTTATCAAAGCTGCCCTGCTGAGGTTTAAGTGTTTGCTTGTAATGTCTCCTCTGACCTCAGTCCGTTGGCATGCTGTGCCACTCAATAGGGCTGATTATAAAAGCAAGGTCCATACTTACCGACCTCCATAACATACCGTCACAGGACCTGCTCTCATAGCTCCTGATGCCACTTATGAAAATGGAGTGCTAGATAGTGAAAGACAAGGTGACAGAGATGCCAATGTGGAAGAAGGTATTTTCTCATGATGCCATTGTTAATGCTGCTCATTCGTCACAAAGTAGTGTTTCCTGGAAGTATTTTCACATTTTCCCATCTTCCCCAACAGCTCTCTCTTTTCAATAATTGCTTAACTTCACCACAGAGACTTGCTAGATTTTTTTTCTCTTCTGGATGGGAAGCCAAATCTGTCACAACCTTGCAGTTCTCCCAAGGTGACTGAATCCTATTTGAATCCCAAAAAGAACAAAGAAGAAAATTCTGCTACGCTTGGTAAATAATTAATAAGGAAATGCTAATTATAAAACCAAGACAAATTAGTTGAAAGTTTACACTGGGGTAAAATCATCATACAAACGAATATACATACAGTTAACTCAAATATGACCATTTATTTCTTATCTTGTCTTGTTGTTATCCCCTGTTGGGTGCTTTTTGATGCTTTTAGTTTTTGTACGAGAAATCAAAATGATTTTGACCCGCAGGATGTCTTGTCTTCTCGACAAACCACATCCACAAAACAGAGTTTACCATTATTTTACTGAAACAGAGATTGATTTGGAATGAATATGGTTATCATACACTAACACTGGTAACTTTAAATTTTAAGAATTAAAAATGAATATGTGTAACGACGTAGAAAACAACCATAGATCATTTTTATTCTACAAATGAATGGCCAAAACACTTCCTGCAACTCCAGTAATATAATACTTTCTGAACACTGAACACTTTTATCATGGCCTGCTTATGTGAGTGATGGCATCAGTCCAATGTCAGCATGGTTGATACTAGCTACACTCAACTTTTCCAGACTTGTAATGCCACCAAATATTCACTTCAATGTCCTCTATGGCCATCCATCTTTAATTATGCGTGGTCACTTTAGCAGCATGGAAAGAGTTGGTTTCATAGCAGCTAATGTCCACATTTTGAATCCCTCCTTGGCTTCATCACTCTGCCACCTACTATCTACCCTGCACCCCCTGCAAAGTCTAGGCCATCACACAGATGAGGAAGCTCCGCTCTCCCATGTTGGTACAGCTGCCTCTTCTCCAGCCTCAGACCAGCAGCAGCAACAGCTGGAAAGACTGAGGCTTTGTCTGGCTCAGTAGGCCAAAAGTGCTGGGAAACTGATATTTGTCTGGCCACAGTGTCAAGCTATGGGGCCACGAAAGGGCATCATTGGCTACCACTGGATCAAGACACTCCATAATAGACAAACCATGTTATGCTTTCATGAGCAAAACAGATCATGGGTTGCAATAGACTTTCTGCTGGATAGTCGTGGTAAATAGTTGGTGTTTCCTAGAGGATGCGGCACTTTATGAATGGGTAAATGATGGTTTGGCTTCATACACAGTAATTGCAAATCTGGTATAAGAGTATAAGAGCAGGACAGTGTGGATGCTCTGGGAAAATGTAATACTGTACAGCTTATAAATTGTGCTCTGTGTAACCCAAACAGGCATAATGCTGGCATGGTCTGCTGAAAGCATTTTTATGATCCTTTTTAGGGTGCCAGAGACAGATTTTTTTGCTGATCAATTGCCAGAAAAATAAACTGATTAAATACATTTTAAAAAGAGATTCTTCATTTAGAGGCAACATCATTCATCCATGATATCAACTTACTATGATACCACAGGCCTATGATGTGATCTATGATATAACCTTCACTTTCAATTATTAAATTCAACATAAGCTTGAAAATTGCTCTAGATTTCAAAAATAAAATATTCTGTATTGCCAGTGGCTTGACTGCAACCTGGCGACATCAGTGTAAGCCTTGGCAGGACATGATGAATGGTTTTGCAGGAGTGGTATTATGCACTATTTGGGGAAGTGTGTCATAATAAAGTAAGCTGAACTTTCATTATTATTGATTATAAGCTTACACTCTCATAATAAATGACATCAGATTAGTGTTTTTGTTAATAAAGGACAGACAGCAACTCTGAGGAGACCACAACTAGTATTGTCATTATGATCATTGTTAACATCCTCAAAACATCATCATCACTGGATACAGGGAACTCTTGCTGGCCACCAGCTTGTAGTCTTTCTCTCCCCCCCTCTCTTTCTCTGCCTTTCCCTCTCCCTCCCTCTCTCCTGCTGTCACCTCTCACAGAGCCTGGCAGCATCAAGCCAGCTTGCATTTTAATTTGGCCCTGAAGTTACTTATTTCATTATCGATCATCCGTAATGCTGAATCAATGTTCATCTTGTTACGTGGGCCATACCCGTGTAATACAGTGATAGTGGGGCCCAGAGTTACTCATTCCCTTTACAAAGTGACTTTACCGTAAAATCAATGCCTTGTGTTACTGATACAGGGGAAACTGCAGCAGATGGAGTGAGAGTGAGTGGGCAGAGAGGAAACAAAAAAAAAAAAAAACAACAACTCACCTTCAATGCAGCATTGTTAAAGGCACTCACAAAGCATTGCAAATCTCTACAGTGTGAACATTGTGTTATTGTACAGTAGTTTAAGCCACGATTCCTTTCTAGGCACAATGTGATAGTAATAATATGAATGATATATAAAGTGACAACATATTCCTATTTGGCTGATATCGGCTGCATTTAATGTTGTGGTTTATGGATCATCTCTGCTGCTTAGATAGGGAAAATGTAGGCTATACATTAATGACATTTACAGGTCTGGATTATTTTGCACTGAACTTCCCCAACTGATCAAGCAAAAGCATATGACATTGGAAAAAGAACAAGATAATGCTACAACCCCACAATGGAGTAAAATAAGCACACAAAGTCTGTACAGCAATATTACATTTTATCAGTTTGATGGGGCAGGCAGTCATTAGCGGATATTATATAGATAGATATTATGGGCCTATAAGCACCTAAAGCTACTATGGATAATGCAGTCAATTCGAGTTGTTCATATAATTGTCACCATCCCAGATACAATATTTAAGTTAATAGGCCTATGCACATTGCACATTGTACAAAACTTAAAAGCTGCAGGCTGCTTGTTTAAAGGCCTAAATCTAAAAGGAATCTCCCACTCAATCCATGTGCTCAGCCTGAATGACTGACTCTTTAAATTTAGTAGTACCCTACAACCTGAAGTGAACAAGTTAATGTAAAACATTTGCAAGGTAGTGCGTTAATTCACGCTTTGATCCGCTGTCATAACCCAGTTTAATAAGTTGCAGTCCATTGACTATTAATTTGTTCCCAAATGGTGTGAGCAGGAGGAACGGTTCCAAAATGCTTTACTTTGCCACTAATGCAAATCAAAGTTAGGCTATCTATTTAATATGCATGATTGGTTGGTGTAATGTAATTAAAATTATACTATTTAAATCATCCTAACAGTGAAAAAATTAAACTTTAAATGTATTTTCAAAGTACACTTGCTTCTGCTGCTAAGAACAATTAATTTTAGAAACTAATTCATTTATTGGATTAAGCTTCACTGTTCTTTAAACACTGCAAGATTTATTGGACCTTTATTTCACCCTAATGGGACATGAGTTTGAAAGAGCATATTTGGAGATTGAATGTGTTGCACAGCTAGTTTTTTAGGTTACCCACAGATTTAAGTTTAAACCCGCTGAGGAACATTTCTGATTAACAACAACAGTATAGTCCCAACAGCAAAAAAATAATTACTTTGTAATGAGATAGGATAATACAAATAGTCACTTTTAAAAATTATGCTGAGACTGTTTCCTCATTTAGTTTCTTCATCCTGACACATGTCAAATATATGGTAGCTTGTATATATTTGGCTTCAGCTGCCCAGTGGCTTTTCTTGATCATATTGAAAAGGCTGCAAATCATTCCACTGCATCATATATAAGATTTGCAGCAGCAGTTTCTGCTCATGACACTGAGGATGCGAAATTCTCGTGAGTAACAAACTCTGCAAGCTACTGCATTTTGGTGAAGGTCCCCTTTCAAGAACTGCTTAACAAAATGAGAGCTGGTTTGCCAAGCAAGTCAAGAAATCCTAAATCTCTCTCTCTCTCCCTGTCTCTCTCTCTCTCTCTCTCACACACACACACACACACACACACACATCAAACTACATCCAAGGGTCATTAATTGCGTTTTCTTTTTAAATCCTCATTCGTCACTGTAATTAACCGATGTTGATCAGCAAGGGCTCCCTTAAAATTGATTCCATGTGTGATAAGAGATGTGTTAGATTTTTTTCCTTCCTGTCACCGGGGCGTTATGGAAAAGATCCAAATGTGTAATTTGAAGTGCCTCTGTTTGAAGCCTTTGATCTCGCCTGTTTTGCAGAGCCTCGGTTCATCATTTGCGACGTGTCGCTGGTGCCCTGTGTATTGCATAAGGAACTACTGTTGAGCGATAGGCCGTGTATGTTTGCTTATGAGAATGTGAAATTGTGTCATCTGCATAATTACCGTCAAAGAGCTCTCTACAAAACAGCCCTCAAGTCACTCGTGTATGATTGCCCTCTTTTTACAGCACCTACAAATTAAATTGGCTCCAACGCGCTCCCAGCATTCTTCCACAAGAATTAAGAAAACTAATTTAAAGTAGATGTAAGAAATAATAATACTAATACTAATAATAATAATAATAATAATAATAATAATAATAATAATCATGATAATAATAATAATAATAATAATAATAATAATAATAATAATGGGATTTGTGACATTTAAATAAAATAAAATTGCCCAGATTATTTCTCTGCGTCTACAGTTCTTTTGGTGTTTGTTGTGTTGAATGGCCTATCCCAGTGTGTGTGTGTGTGTGTGTGTGTGTGTGCGCGCGCGTGTGAGTGTGTGTGTGTGTGTGTGTGTGTGTGTGTACGGAAGTCAAGCAGAGGTTAGTTTACTGTTTACTGAGACTCTCTTTAGGAGAGAGGGGAGCGGCGTCTTAATGCTTTTATGGCTACGCCAGTTTCCCGGGTCGGTGTGAAAGTGTTAAGTTAGTGCGTGGTGCGTTTGATTGGAGGCAATAAATCAGACACAGCCCTTGGCGTGGGTGGAGTGGAGAGAGGGGGTGCACCTCCGAGCGACATGGTCCCGGGAATGAGACACGTGTCCATCCGGAGTCGGAGCGCTGCTTAGCGGACACCAGCAGGCAGACACCTCGCTGGACTTCTCAGATTTATACTCTCGTTTCTAACGTTTATTACGGCCCAGCCACGTTGTCGCTCTCTCTCTCTCTCTCTCTCTCTCTCTCTCTCTCTCTCACACACACACACACACACACACACACCTACACACACACACACACAGAGGCATGAACCATCTCTCTTTCCTCTCTCTCGTCTCTTCTCTTCTGAAACGTGATGTTTGGACGTGATTTTCCCCCCCTTCTTAAACGTCTCTTTCTTCTTTACACTTATTATGCTGCTGTGTATCTAAATGTCAAATACCATCCACTTATCTTTAACCACCCATCACTTCACTGTCTGGACCCCCTCAATTTGCAGGTCGATCTTATGAGTGTGTGCGCGCGCACGAGTGTGTGTTAAGTGTGAGCGTGCTATTGACTGCTATGTAGTGATTACCATTCCGGTCGGATGGCACCAGCAAGCCGCTGTAATTAATAACCCCATAATCCGGGTTGGGGTGGATGTCGGCGAAGAACACACACAGATTCAGGACAGAGTTTTACAGAAACAAGGCGTATCCTTATGGGTAGCTCTATATAAGAAATTATAGCTGCTATTATCCCTCCCAGACAATGATAACTATCTGCTTCAAAAGAAGATTAAAGGTTTATACAAGTTCAGAGTTCCTGGAAAACCGGATCGCATTATCAAAACTAAACTGAGATTGATGAGATTCCATCTCGCTGTCAATAAGACTTACCTTATTCAAATAAAGTGCGTCAAATCATAATTCAACCTCTGCGGTTGTTTTGCAAACGATAAACAAAACAGATGCTAGTACAAAATCGGGTTGAAATGCGATTATGCTTGTCCCGTACACACTTTGATGTATTGATTCATGGAATTTCAATTCTGACTCTCTTGTTTTATTTTAATCCGTATTATTTACAAGAAACATCAGGTTGCATCAAAATTGTCAAATGGATTTCTTAAAGTGCAGTCGTTTGTTTTTTTTTTTTTTGTGGATTAAGAGACTTTATTTAAAATCACCAAATTGTTTGTTGACTTAATCTTTTCTTCAAGCGACCTGGTTATTTACTCTTATTATTATTATTATTATTATTATTATTATTATTATTATTATTATTATGCTAGTAGTATTGTGGTTGTTTTAATAAAAGGAATGCATAAGTATTGTTTTTTATACATATATTTTTTGGTTTTCCTCTTGTTTATTCCCGGAATCAACATCCTCCCAGCCCAATCCACTAAAGTGTTTATTACTTATCATTGCTGGTACTTTACACTTAGTCTTCATTAACAGTGTAATGCGCCTATCATCAGCTGTCTCTTTGATGTCAAGTGGCTACATGCCACCCGTTTGATGTCTCAAATTAAAGAATGAAATGACTTCGATTCGCTTGCCACCAAGAGCCCATAACACCTCCAAACCGGTCTCAGAAAACACAGCTTGCACCCAGTGATGCAGCGATAAATAAAAAAAGGTGTGTATAACCTGTGATCCAGGGTCATTACAAGACATGACCACCGTCAGGAGTTACAATCACGTTAATTAATTAATGAATTATTGTCAGGTTTGTTTCTTACACACACACACACACACACACACACACACACACACACACATATATATATATATATATATATATATATATATATATATATATATATATATATATATATATATATATATATATATATATGTATCCTACTGATACTGGAAAATAAGATTTTTTAAATATAGATGTGCATTCAGAAAGATGTGTGTAAACTATTTCCCATTAATAAAAAAAAGAGAGAGAGGAAAACTGTCTGTCTTTAAATGGTCTTAAACTTAACCTTTACTTCCCGATTTAACTTTTTTAACCGATGTCCTCTTGTAGGTCAGTCTCCGAGTTTGCTTCGACAAAAGGAAAGTTTCTTCTGTATTTGTGTAGCCTATTAAACTGCAGCCAAAAAAAAGTTAATCAGTCACTGACACCAAAATGCTCACTGTTGTGCAAATGGCCAAACATTGTGAATTAACACAAAAAAATTATGGTGAGGACAGACGCGAATAAAACAACAAATGAAGTAGATTGGCGAGCCATAAAATGTGATTTGAAACCCCATTCAAATAAGAGCTCGCGACGTCAGTGTGCACTTATCCGAAAGAGAGAGAGAGAGAGAGGGAGAGAGAGAGAGAGAGAGAGAGAGGGAGGGAGGGAGGGAGAGAGAGAGGCTGTTTGGTGTGTGGTGTATATGAGAGGGGTGAGATTTGAGAAATAGGAGGGGCTTCTAAACGACTAGAAATGTCAATCTGAGCAAGGGAGTCCCAATAATCTAAAGCAATCTGTAAGGACCTGACCTTAGTCCATCCAGATCAATAGGGAAGTGAGGGTGGAAAGAAGAAGAAGAGGAAGAAATAAGGGGCGCAACCGGATCGTTTACACTGGCTGTTCCCGAGGAAATATAGACTTCCCTTGCTTGCACCTTTTGTTGCTCACATGCTCACACTGTAAAAGTGGATATCGAGGCAATTCCCTTGCTTTGTGTGATTGCAGCAGACTTTTTCCCCTTTTCCTACCACCATGTCTTTCCCTCAACTGGGATATCAGTACATCCGACCGATATACCCGCCGGAGCGCCAGGGGATCGCCAGCAATGCCCGGTCCGGGACAGAGCTCAGTCCGTCCGGCGCACTTTCCAACGTCCTCTCCACTATGTATGGATCTCCTTTCGCCGCAGCAGCGCAGGGCTATGGAGCGTTTCTACCCTACTCAAACGATATATCAATTTTCAATCAATTGGTAAGTCACTCTGCTCTTTCTTAACTCATCCAGAACTTACGCGTAAAATTAAAAGAAATAAACATCACGGGCCTTTTGGGGGAGGTTTATCGGCACTTTAAACTTTCAGAGCGCCGCGGTGAACTCGCTGAATCTTTGGTGAAATTCAGTTCAAAGTGGTTAAAAAGTAACACATTAGTAACAAACTGTTCTTCAGGCTTATTGTTGGCACACAATTTCCTGAAACTCGTCGCAAAAGAGTTAATGCAATGATGCAACGCGCTGTGGGAGGTTTACATGTAGGGTATAGGTGTGGAACAAAGTGTAGAAAAGTAAAGTCTTGTTCTCGGAAGTGTTTCCGTTTAAACCTACTTCAAACGCTTAATTTATTTCATTAAGATGTGAAGCTTGTGGAACTTAAATTTTTATACAAGTTGTGAGAAAAATATATCAACCGTTTTGTTTGTTTACACTTTAATAATAACCTCAGTATTGTTTTGTCGCTGTGTTTCGACATACCATTCTGTTGGGTATGATTATATTTATCATGAAGAAGAAACACAAAGTATCTTGCGGAAATAACATTTTAAGTCTAATCTGACTCTTTGGTATTTTGTCTTTGCAGGGTGCTCAGTATGAACTGAAAGACAGTCCCGGTGTCCAGCACCCAGGGTTTGCCCATCATCACCCTGCTTTTTATCCATATGGCCAATATCAGTTCGGTGACCCGTCCAGACCCAAAAACGCCACCAGGGAGAGCACCAGCACCCTGAAGGCCTGGCTCAGTGAGCACCGCAAGAACCCCTACCCAACCAAGGGCGAGAAGATCATGCTGGCCATCATCACCAAAATGACCCTCACCCAGGTGTCCACCTGGTTCGCCAACGCCAGGAGGAGGCTAAAGAAGGAGAACAAGATGACCTGGGCCCCCCGAAACCGCACAGACGAAGAGGGAAATGTTTACTCCAGCGATCACGAGGGGGAGGAGGGGGACAAGAGGGAGGACGAGGAGGAGATCGACTTGGAGAACATCGACACGGAAAATATTGAGAACAAGGACGACTTGGACGACCAGGACGACCTGCATTCAGATATTAAACTAGACGGGAGGAGTGACTCTGAGATTTCTGACGGCTATGAGGATTTACAAGGGTCCGACCAGAGGTTTCTAAAGGCTGTGGGGAAAGAGGGCAAAGACGTGGAGAGAGGGGGAGAGCACTTCCACAGCCACCACCACCACCATCATCACGCTTCTTTGGACACCAAAGCGTCCCAACCAAACGGTGAACAACTCAAACTGAACCCGGTGTCCGTTAGCTCACCGCCCTCAGAAAACAACCCAGCCCCAGCCCAAAAGCCAAAGATCTGGTCTTTGGCAGAGACAGCCACGGCCCCTGACAATCCGCGTAAATCGCCACAAATGAACGGCAGCAACTCCGCAGGGCCGGCCGCCCAGAACATAATCGCCCCTCACAGACTCATCTCTTCTTGTCCAGTTGGGAAAATCCAGAACTGGACAAACCGAGCCTTCTCGGCGCATCAGCTGGCTTTACTGAACTCAAATCATTATCTGGGACTGGCAAACCAGGCCACTGCCACCGGCCTGGCCCTCTACAGCAGCAGGCAAACGGAGGACAAGAGTCATAGTTCAGAGACTCCAGTCACAGGTACATGTCCCCGACACTGAGACGCGCATGTATAAATAACTACAAAAACAAAGACACTAGTCCATTGCCCGTCATTCATTCTATTATTTTAGACCTCCTTTCGTCTTCTTTGCCTGTTCATGGATTATTTTCTCTCTCTAGGCCACACAGACAAACAGTGTTACAACGTTGTAGCTTACAGAATACAGTGTGTGTGATGTGTGTGTGTGCGCGCGTGTGTGTGTAACTTCGAAAACCTCATCAGAAAGCATTTAAGAAAAAAAAAGGTGAAATATTGAATTGGGTGAAAACTGTTCTTAATTTTTGCGCCCCTTTCTTCTTTCCTTTATTTGGTATTGTTACATTCAGAAGGTAACAAGGCCCACGTGTTTGTAGTCACTGGTTTGCATACAGTAAATCCCTCAACCCATTAAACCAACTATAATTTTCAACACTAAACTCACTGAAAGCCAGGATGGGCTCTGATTACAGGCAGTTCAATGAATGCATTTTTAATTTTCATTGCCACAAATTTCAGAGAGATCTAGTGCCTTGGATGCAGTTGATTAAAAAAAGTTGATAAAAACAGCTTTCCACCCAGTTCAAAGACAGAGAGGCTGTCAGTTAATGACATCTGGGAATTTTGTTTAATGCCATATCACCTTCTCTTTTTTAAACGCCATATTTACCCAAATTAGCTTTTATTCTAAGATGTGTTTTATCCCTGTGTGTGCGCTTGTGTTATTTCGTCAAGGCCTATGTTACACTTACTTGTTTGGTCATGCAAATGAGCTCAATGCAAATTCACTACAGGCTCGTTTTTGAAAGGCAATTGTCACTTTTATATCATTGTGTTTTAGCTCTTCATGAGGCTATTATTAGTATTTTTTTTGTTTGTTTGTTTGTTTGTTTTTGTTTGTTTTTTTTAAGATCACTAGATTTTTTTTTTCTTTTACCCCTGTGCATTTCAGGCCTCAGAACCAACTAGAAGCAGCGGTGGTTCTTTCGGCTCGCTCCTCTCCATAACCTCTCGCCCATCCTCTATTTTCCTTTTCTTTTAATTTGAATATGGAATGTAAAATAAGAATAATACATCTCTGTATACTTACATTGTAAGCATGTCCTGTGTAAAACTGCTAATGTAATAATGTATGAACCTGTAGTCTGTGAGTTTTTTTTTTTCTTTTTGTAAGTTCTGTGAGGATTTGATGTTCAAATGTTTTGTATATAAAGTTAAGAATATGTACATACTTGTGAACCAAATTGTACAAGAAAGTCTATATTTTGGCTAATAAATGAACTGCTGCAACTTTAAGAAATTGTTGGTTTTTGGACGAGGTATTTTGACAGCTGCTTTTGATGGTGGCTGTTATTGTGCATTGCAGCTTGAATTGCATTGCTTTGGTTTTTCTATGTGTGTTAGTGGACAGCCTGAGGCGCAGACTTCATCCTTCGTGCTAGTGATAAGTAAATATTCGAGAGGGATTTATCACACTTTTGTCGTGGAGGGACTTAAGGCTAATTAGCCAGTATTGCGGCATACATTTGGATATTAATGTTGTGGAATTGTCCTTATAGCGGTCGCATTAAAATGAATAATTCTTTCATTAATTTTCCTCTGAAATTGTACGCTCTACAAAGAGACTTTAGGTAATAAATGACTGTTAGATGATCGTTGGTCTTGGTAAGAGTGGTTCAGCTGATCTTAAAGATGGATTTTGGCTTAGCAGTGCAACTCCCAGATCTCATCATGCTCAATTTGTAATGCTTTGCTCTTCACACATATCATACATTTCCCCCAACTAACGCTGTTCTTTGGTATAATTGTAATATATCGTCGCTGTATAACTAATAATAACATCATTTATTTTGTTTGCCCGTGCTGTGATCATTTGCATGTGTGAGCTCTTATCAGAGGAAGTTTATGTAAACTTAGTGTTGGAGCTCCCTCTACAGTCACTTGCAGCGGCCATGTTCTGGTTTGCAGGCACACAGAGATATTCTGCTCGTGTAGTCTCAGTTGTTGTTTTTCCCCCCCATTCTTAATTTATCCATCAGTTTTTATCTAAAATTCGATAGTAATATTTTTCTCTTATATATCTGTCACCATATCATATCTTTTTAACGTGTTTTCGAGCTTTACTCTTGTGGTTTTATGATTTACAAACGCGGTATATCTTTCAAAATGAATCAGCAGACCTTTTTTCAATGCTTCCAGAAGCAAGTATAGATTAGACATGACAATATTAAAAAATAAAAAATAAAAAAGAGATGTACATTTTTTAAAAATTTGGTCCAAATGTTCAGAAATATTAAAGAAAAAACAAAAATACATTTTTATTTAAGGCCACAAGCAACAAACCTTTAGGCTTAAACATTAAACACCGTTTTCCAAAAGGCACAATAAAGTAAAAGTGGTAATATATAAAAGGCCAAGTAGATAAAATGCATCTTTTTACACTCGCTAATAGCTGAGGTATCAAAAAATCTTTTATGGCTGTCATGCTTAAGTTGAGGATTATAGGACTTCTCAGTTCTCTTTTAAAGCGCACTCAGTAGTTTCCCTTCTTTTTATGAAGTGCTTTAGGATTAAAGAAAAAAAAGAAAAATATATATAAAGATAAAAATGGAAGAAAGTAAAACAAAAGCATCAAATAAACATATTCTTATTATTCAAATTTCCTCGAGATTATAAAAATATATCCAGCCTTTAAAAGACTCACAGCAGACATGACAGTCTAAGTAATGCAAATTATTGTTATTATTATTTTATCCGTCGTAATTAACACAAGAAAAAACAACGTGTAAAACATGTGTAATGTTAAAAATGTATTTTGGGACACAAACTTGGATTTTCTAACTTCTCCCACTCTAAATGAAAAGCTTCCCTTTTCGTTGGCATTTTATTGTAACGTTTTCATCTTTTAGTATTAGCTTTTTATTTCTTTTCGTGTTTTTCTAAAGGTCTTGGATTCATTACAGCATTGATATTTTTCAGACGCACAAACAGAGACACAGTCTTGTCACACACTCAGCTGGTCAACGAGGACATTATCTTTTAATGTCTGCCGTTCAGGGCAGCAAAGGCAGATGAAAAGCGCTGATTCGCTCGAGCCGTATCCTCTCTAGGTTTAAGATATGCTTTAAACAAACCCCAACTCAGCCGAGGGAGAGACTCCGGAGCCTTTTGGAGCTCCTCTCACCATGTTGCCTTCCTGTCTAATCAATTATCTTCCTTGAGAGCCCCATCTAACCAAGCGATGCATATTCATAAGTGGCATCAGCCAGCTGATTGATGTAATAGTTTTTTTTTTTCTTTTTTCCCACTTCCTTTTGTTAAAAGGAGTATAGCTTTGAATGACCAGCACTGACACCGATGATTCATAATTATATAATAGAGAGGGAAATGAGGTGTTCATAAGCAATATTACAAGGTAAGAAACAATTAAATAAAAAAAATAAAAAATGCCTTTCAATCATTTAAGTAATTGTAAATTTGGAGACATTTATAAATCATCAGTTTGATACCGACATGTATTATAAATAAATGTCATAAAGATTTATGTCAAAAAATACTACTCTATATAAATAAAAGGTGGGCTGTAAGTGGGCACAAATAACGATGCTTTCCTCACCGTCCACAGGATGTTTTCTCCTGAGGGGCCCAGAACAAGCCACCTCTTGATCGTGTGGATTCAATTCAAATGCGGCTGAAGGGCCAGTGATCGTGTCTGGAGCTCAGGGCCTCTCCTCTGATCAGTGCATGAAATTAGGGATTAAAAAAGCCTCGGCAGAAACAAAGTAATCATGCCTGCTTATGTCGCCATACGTGTCCAACCTGCTCCCGGTTACAAAGAGCAAATGGAATGCATTAGCTAACATTTTGCTCTGAGCTACACAGGGACCATTTCCAGTGGGGCATGGTGTGTCACTCGTTTCCCCGCACGTTAAGTGGATGTTCTCCTGGCTAATGAGCAATAATCAACATTGACTCGTCTTCTTATTTCTGAGGTCCATGCTGTGTTAAATGCTGAGAGTCTCCGGGCACACTGTAGCACTGTAGTGGCACTGCCTAAAAAAGCTCAAAGTAATCTCAACACAGAATGGCAAGAAAACTTTAGTAGTTAGAAAATAGTAGGAGCAAACAGCTGAAAAAAATCTCAGTGTGACATGATGGATTTTTTAGATTGAGATATCCCACAACACAAAACTTAATTATATTCACTGTCTTGTAATTATTTACAAATTAATGGATCACTCTGCTGTATTAACAGTGTGGGAAAGCTTTGGACATAGTGCAAATAAACTTTCCCATCTAATTACATTGCACTGTTGACTGCTGCTCCCTTTTTGCCCTCAGCACTCGGAGACAGGACTAAATACAGCTACATGGGTGAAGAAATGAATGTGCTGTTAAACAGCCATTTAGAAGGGGAAATATCTGAGAAAGATGGAATCATTAAAAGGAAATCTAATCTGTCTTTCGAAGCATTCATTGATCTGGGAGAAGGTGGACGGCAGTACCAGGCGGCTGAAAGGGTCTGACCAATGGAGCCATCAGAGGTTCATGTGTGAATGGGGAGAAACCATGGAGTAAATAAACACTAGAGCAGCCCATTGGAGAGGGCCAGAGGTGCCCTGTGAAAGAGGAGGCCGCTGCAAATAAAGGGGGTCAGTCTTGTGTTTTCACCTCATCCACCCCTTCTGTCATTGTAGCCCCACCACCAGTGCCACCTCCTTCTCCTCCTAGCCCCAGGCTGGACGGTTCTGACACACCCCCTCCTGCCACTGAGACAGACAAATGTCATCTCCTTTGTGGACCTAGTCAGGCTTAGAAGCGGCCCACTGTCTT
Organism: Sciaenops ocellatus; assembly: GCA_033000465.1. Taxonomy (NCBI): domain Eukaryota; kingdom Metazoa; phylum Chordata; class Actinopteri; family Sciaenidae; genus Sciaenops; species Sciaenops ocellatus. Next base: position 18,017,416 of record CP136888.1, read on the forward strand.
TTGTGCGGTGGACTAATCCTTTTATGAGCCACTGTCGACCGCGCCCCCACCCAGCACTTGCCCGGGCCAAGAGAGGGGTTGCCCTTTTGCAAGTACTCGGCCTGTGTGTTAGCTGACCACAGGAGGAGCATGGACCTGCTCTCAGGAACACATGTCCCACACACCACATACCTTCGTACACCAGGCTTACAGGCCTCGGCACTCCACTGCAACTTGTTACAGCGGCTGCACTCTAGAGCTGGAAGAAGAAGAGAGGGTGGAAAGCTCAATTTTACCCCTGCCGAAGATATGCGACTTCTGTGTCGTCTGCATGTTTTATGGCACATTCATTATTGAGAATGTAAGTGAAAGTGCAGCGGCAACATGTTAAAGAATAGCCAGGGAGCAGGGAGAGAGGGGTTGTTGTGTTTCCCTGGGCTGAGCAAAGGACAAAAGGCCTAGAAGGAGTGACATTCTCTGGGGCCGGAGTGGGAGAGAGGGAGGGCACTGATTTCATGCCTTTTGTTGACGGAGGTTAGAGAGAGGAATTCTTTCACTGAATCCGAAAGGCAACAAGTGGGGAAGGGGGCGACAGGCCGACAGGCCAGAGGGAGAGGCGTTGAGGCTTTTGCCGTTCACCCAGCTGAAAGATTGCGCTTTTCTCAGCCCCCTTCAGATCCTTCAGACAGGCCCGAGTTACAGGGCAATTATGGAAATGCAGCTTTGAAGCCAAGCATAGCCTTCTTTCAGTTCTTCCTCAGGACAAAGCAAAGGCAATAAGGGGTTTTTATGCACCCTCCACTATAAAACATGTTTCAGCCCAAATACATGTATGTTCCTAACTTTTCTTCTCTAACTCACACAGTTTTGTAGTTAGTGTTGACATTTCTGAATGTACTTTTAAAATGAGCATAAAAGAAAATGATAGGAGCTTATTTTTGTAGAAATATTATAGGAAAATTTTTCACATTTGAATTTCTCTTTACCTTTGCAATCTACCTGTAAAGTATTTACCAAGGAGATGAGCACGTGGGTGGGTTTATAAAAATCGCCTGTCCTCATACCTGCTTCCAACAGCTGTGCCGCTTTTACCAGCCTGATGTCCCCTCTCCTCACCCTCTCCACTCACACGTCACTAACAGAAGCACAGCAAACCATCAGCCCTGCGCTTTCTCAGCTTTGTACATTAGTCAGCGGTGTAGCACAGAATTTCGCCACCTCGTGTGAACTAATAAGACACATTTTCTCTGGCTTTTGAGAGGATCGCAAGAGAGTGATGTCTCTACATCACCCGACACAGCAGAGGCCTTGTACAACAGTGCCTTTACACTCCGAGCATATCTGACAAATGCCAATACTCTGGCTTTCACTCATCACTGTTAATGAGAGGACATATTTTGGACGTTTCCAATATTTGTACAGACTTCATACATTATGAAGGCCCTTTTATTCACAGTACCAGGCAGAGAGGACAAGGGTGGGGTAGGGTGGGGGTGTATTCATGATTCCTCAGGATTGGCTGACTGGTGAAGGGAACTTAATAAATTCTTCCTCCTTGGAACACTGTCAAACAAGTCCTTTCTTACATCTCCCATGAATACATTACCAGCGAGCTTGATTGATTAGAGACCCTCGTGAGAGGGTGAACCGATGAACCGACTCCCCTGGTGTGATTAATAGACTTTATTAAGAGAGTCCTCTCCTTTTTAATAATGGTAATGTAAAGGAAGGCGCTGAGGGGGTGGGGGGTACGCAGGAAGTCTAACGATGATCACTGGCGCTGTCCCCTCTATGATCCACATCCCTGTTAGTTTGAGTTCATTTTCTCAACCTCCAACTGGCTATATCCATCACCTCCCTATCAGTGCCACACACCGCAGATATGAGGTTCTTTTTATATACTGTTTTCACTTTTGTGCTTGCATACTGCCAATATGAAACTCTTTAAAAAGTCTCTCCTGGGTAATATGAGAAGCAGGATTGATTTGGATTCCTACTCACAGTTTACAGCTAAATTTAATTGACTCTGTATCCATGAAACATCTTTAATAGGCCTTAGATCAGAATCTAAGTGATTACTGTATAACTCTGCACCTGATGCCTGCATTGTGACAGAGCCGTGTATTCGACAGTATGAATCTCTTCTTCTAAAAGCATCTAAATCTCTTGTGGGTATTTTTTATGCTCAAAGGGAGTTTATTAATTTCTTTTACTTTTCTTCTCAGCATTCATTCAAAATCATTTTAAAGTCTAGGGGTACTATGACCCTTGAACGCATTATGTTTTGGTGCTTGTAAACTTATTGATTTAGAAATTAAGCACTTTTTGTACTCATTTTAAGTTGTTGTAGATAACACATTTAAATAGAAATGCATGTCAAATATATGTCATGTATTCCTGCCTGCATATGTGTTTGGATACGAAAGTCAAAGCTTCTGTGTGGTAGGTAAAAGCTCGCTGGCTAATCATTGTTCTTGAGAGCTAGCATGGTGTTAGGTAGGGGGTAAACCATGTACAGGAAATTGTTTAGCCACCCAGAGCTGAGCCTGCTTATCAGCACAACACAGAAACAACAGAGACTTTACTAGAGCTGGACACAGTAGCTTCAACTTATCGTCATGCTGTATTTTGCAATCCACCACCACAAGTGATTTATTCAAACACGGATACCACAGATAGGACTATTCACGTCCCAGCACATTACTGCATGACCCAGACAGGTTTTGTTTGCTTTGCTGCTACAAACCAGACACACACACACAACCATATATGACATCACCAGACAAGCCAAGCGTTGCTCACTGCTGCTGTAAACCTGAGAGAGAGGTCGATAACAGCAGGTGAGAGGGCTTCACTGTGTAATGATGATGCCTACCAGTGTCTAAGTTGTAAACCCCGCTATTGATTCTCTTCAGTTCAGCCAATAGTCTCCACAATCTTCCATGCCTGAAAGTCTGCAGTAATGTGTCTGCATAGAATCCAATATCCGCCACTATTAATGAATACTGACAAGCAGCTCAACCTTTGTATTTTTATTTTGATTTAACCAAGTTAGTCCCACTGAGAGCACAGATCCTGTTTCCAAGGAAGACCTGGCCAAGACCACAGCAGCACTTTTGGCTACAGTAATTTACAGTAAATTTAATGAAAATAAACACATTTATATTAAGAAAAAAAGAAAATAGAAAGTGGAGGAACATGATAGAGAAACAGAGAACCTAGACTTAGAAAGGCGCAGTGCTAAAACAGTAAATATATGTTTGTACAAAGTGTCTACCACAGGTTTTACCAGGGGTATAAATAATGGATTTGCCAGTCTATCATGCAGGATGAAGCTGGGTGACATGCTTCCTCATACTCCATGGAGAGTTTAAAAGTATGTATGCTGAAGCCAGAGGGAAAGAGGAGGCAGAGAATGTACTCTATTCTTCTCAACTTTTCTTTGTGCTTAGATAAACTTGTTGTCAGGCACATTGTCAGCCACTCCAGCGTGACACCTCACGGCCAGATAATGGCATTGCCATGCAAATGAGAGATGGTGAGAGCTATACCACCAGTGTGTGTGTGCATGTGCATGTGTGTGCATTCATGCATGCATCTGTTTTGTTAGTGTTTATTAGAGAATGAAAGGGTGGGCGACAGAGTGATTCAGCAGTGGCATGAGGATAGATTGGTGCCTTGTCTATAATAAGGAAACTAAATGCATGCTGAAGGAGGATTGTTGAGCCAAATTCTGTTCTCAGTCAACTCTCTCTCATCTACTCCTGGGAAATCTCCCTCATCTAGTCAAGACAAGTTGCCTTAAGACCTCACAGTAGAAAAATTAAAGATGACAGTTTGTCACCTAAATTGCTGAGTAGAATAAATGTACAATAATATGTTCTCATGTGACTGCAAGAGTTGCTGCAAGAGAGCATAGAGTCAAACATGACAACTCACACCTTCTCAAACAGGACCTCACATACTGTGTAAAGGGACAGTGAAAAAACATGCTGTGGACACCACACAATATGTTGGTAATTTAAAATACACCACGTAATTACAACAAGACCTTTTTTGTACTGGGGTAGAAGGAGAAAGTCACTCACTTGTGTGGTCAAGGAGGAATAATTCTTAGTATCCTGAGTTAATAATTACCAATTACAAGACCTTCTCTAGCAATCTTTCCACCATCCAGAAAAGACTTAATCGAGACAATATAAAGTAAAATGGTCTACCCTTCTCTTGTCAGAGACAGGACGGGAAGTAGGAAGTGGTTTCTTGTGAGACACAGGGCAGAAAAGTGCCTGAACAAGCCAAGCATTCAGTATGAATGCTCCCTGCCATCTCCAGCTGTGTGGCACTCTAGGTTTTGTCCCTGAGTGGCGACTGGGCACAATGAAGTGGCGCTCTCACAAACAGTGAGGGGTGGGCACTGTGTCAGAAGGGCCAATACAACCCGCCCCCTTCTGTTGTCATGCTAAGACAGCAGCGCTCATTGGAACTGTACCCCCATTCACACATCAACCTCAAACCCACACTCAACCAAGGACAAACATGGCAGCCGCGTTCGCTTTCTTCTTACTAATGTCCATGCTTCCTCTCAAAGACAAAACCCATGCAGTTCTTGAAGAAATCAACTTTTCTTCCTCAGATGTGTGAATATACGCTCAGTTAGCTGACGACTTTAATGGCAAGGAGTGTGGACCTCCAGCTCCCGTGGGCCTCATCACTGAGAAGCACAGTCTTAATCTGTAAAAGACCATGAGAACAGGCATGTCTAATGTCATTTTACAGGTAGATAGAGCGGGAGATTGGGGAGTAATTGGAAGTAATAACAGATAGCTCTCTTTCAATCCCACAGGACTTCTCTCCTCCTACCCCGCCAAATTCCCAGAAGACTCCTCAGTATATTTGCTGTCACGCAAAAGAAATACACAGTGAATGAACTGTGACCTTTGTTCCCCTTCCCTGAAGGTCACCTGTCCACTTTACATACACAGATGAGGTCCTCTTTTCCGGAAATGATAAGACAAACAGCAGAGAAGAGGTAAGGTCAGCAAGTTAAACCAACAGCTAGAATGACAGTTAATTGGCCGGAGGGTAGTGTAACTGTCATCCATTTCCCCTGGGCTGACTTGGGAAGACTCCCCCCGGCTGCCTCCACTCTCTCTCCAGAGACCTCCACTCCGCACAAGAACACTCACTTATCAGCTGTCTCCCACAGGTTCAACCAGTGGACATTGGCGCAAGGAAAACAGAATGATTATATTGCCTCCGATTTGATTATTACTTCATCATTATTGTTTATATTGTGGTAATACACAATAAAGACTGTGACAAGTGAGGAGATGAAATGTCAAAGTGAATTACAGGCATATGCAGAGGCTGGCCGCAAATCAGCTGGCAGAGCTAAAAGGTCTTTCTTGCTAATTGCTCATATCCTACCAGCAGTGAGAGGCGTCCAGTCACTGTGCAATAGGCTGGCTGACTGAAAGCAGACAGATAAGACGATGTGTATGGATGATTTGACCCATGCTCTAATGACTTGTTTAGTCCTGTGTGTCAGAAGCAGTGACACATAGAGGATGGCATGGAAGCTCTTGGGCCTTCTGTGGAACTGTGTGTTTGTGTGCAAAGACAGGGGCAGAAAAGGGAAAACAATCCACTGCACAGCACTTAGAATAAGTGTGTGTGTGTGCGCAGAAGGAGACCACATGCATGTATAAGGAAGAGTGATGGTTTTAGCAGAATCTGTCTGCCTGATTTCGCAGGGCCAGGGTTTTGGGTGTGAAAAGCAAGAGAGAGTGTGTGCGTGTGGGAGATAATAGGCCTTTCTCCACGCCACTCAGCGTTCTGCTGGCATCACAGCTGGCACACAGCTGGCCATCCAACTAAACTGTCCCAGCCCCTTTTTTTTACCCTTCTGCACCCTCCCCCTTCAGCACCACCCAGCCCCCCTACAGAATGCCAGACATGCGGGTAAGGGAATATGGGGGGAAGAGGGTTAAGACAGAAAAAAAAAAACATTAGTGTTAATGGGGAGGACCAAGGAGGAAGTTATGATGGGGCCCACCACTCCCAAGATCCATCTGGGGCTTGGCAGGAGGGGATCCATCAGTGACAGACAGGTGTTCCTCAGCAGTAACACTAATCCCTTCCCAGCCCCTCTGCTCTGAGGCCCACAGAGACCAACTCCATGCTTCCACTGCTCCCCCTGATATATCAGCTACTCTTTCTGTCCCTACTCAGAGTCACTTTAACTGTCAGGTACAATGAACAAAGAAAAAAACAACACTAATAGATCAATACACATGGAAAATATATATTTTCATATCTTACACTAAAGGCACACCTTCTGATTCTGGTGTAATGGCCAATTAAACACACTTTACTGCTGAACACCAACAGTGAGCTGGGAGGAAATTTGGGGATTTGGAGGCATAGCTGAGTCTAAAACAAAGTCAAAGCGTGCCTTTTATTTGTTTCTATCATCACTTTTAATTTATTTTACTTGATGTTGTAATAGGATACAGGGTTTTGAAAACTACATGCAAACTATATAAACAAAGAGGTCACATACAAGAACCAACATTGTAACCAGGGATATTTAGTTTATTTATTTATTTATGACTCCATATTTCAAGTGGTATTATGAGAGATGGCAGCTGGCACATCAGACTAGACTAGTCGGACAACAGGTGATTACATCTTGAAATGAACAAAGTATCATGTACCCACCATTGTCAAAGAAATGATTCATGATAGATTCACATTAATAACTGTGACAGTGCTTTGGAATACAAGACCACAGTTTCAGTTTATTACATCATGAGTCATAAATGCTTTTGCATTGTTTTTTGACAACATCTGCTGATGGGTGGGGCTTTCCTGAGAAACGTCCTCAGGTGTAAAGGAAGTGATGTGTTTTAGGTTCCCAGCATTAGCAACAACAAGTTACCCGCAACCATGGCTGAACAGACCAAAACAAACAGGTAACTACAGGAATGGTTCCGTATCATGAAAAAGACACCACAGCACTGGACATGCGGCTTGATTGTCAAAAGAAGAAAAGAAGAAAGGGATTACATTTATGCCTTAAGCACATTTGTGCTCATATACATACATTCCTTTCTAATGCTGCCAATCTGTAGTTATGAAAGAGATCTAGGGCATTAGTTAGAAACAGTATATTTTCATTTTATAACAGTTACAACATAATAAGTAAGGTGGACAGTGAAAAAAAGAAGTTCTAATTATATTATGCCTTAAATGTGTGTGGCTTTCTCAGAGTTCCCTTACATTTGAAAATCACAGTAACTGACAGGATGGTCTGTACTGGAGTTGTACAGGGGTGAACACAGCCACGTTTTCTATATCTCAATTTTTACAAGCCAAATGCCATGTTACTTCACCAGCCACTGGAAGGTGACCAAACATGGCTGGAAGTTGCTGCTTAGAGCTAACACTCTTTGCTGGAAAAAGGCAAAAATGCAATAAAATGGTTGGGAAAATTTGGCATGTAACATATCCTGTGACCAACAGAAAGTGCTACTTACTTCTTGCCTTAAATATCAATTAATATTTGTACTAAATTGTACATAAACAACAAATAGGTTAAGTAAAAAGTATTTTTATAAGTATTTTTTAGGTAAATAAAAAAAATTACAGATGGAAGAAGATTTCCCCTTTTATCTAAAATTGAGGTGTTACTTATGAGGGTGTATACAGGCGGAGAAGAAAGTTGTTGAGTGTGAAAAAACTGGAACTGAGAGATTCTCAGATGTCCCCAGATGAAGAGTTAAGTAAACACTTATAATTCAATAATTAAATATCATTTAGTCATTTAGTAGTCTTTTATTAAAAACTATTGAACAAATACATTGTGAAGTATAATTCCATAATTGCCTGTGGGTGTGTACTGATTGGCTGTAATGTAGATGAGTGTTCTAGACATTACTAATACACTGAGTCATGCCTATTAGCACCTATTATAGTTACAGGCAAACAGACAACTTAGGAATCTAGGCTATTACAGATGTACAGCACTTCCCACCTGTGCTATCAATAGTATACAAAAAATAGTGAACTTTAAATTACATCTCTGGATTTACACACAAATGACCCGCTTTGCTGTTTTTGTCACTGGGCAAAGTAGATGTACCACATGATCATGAGGTTGCGGGTTAGGAGTGATGTAGATAAGGAGTGTGCTCTGTTGAGGACAGCAAAGCACATCCAGATGACTGGAGAACAACACTGTTACACTATATAACCCTGAGAGACACAGCAGCACAGTTTACACAGGGCTATAATCTAAAATGAGATGACTCCATGCAGAGCTACAAATTAAATAAAGCCAAAATCTGGATTCCATTATCATGTCTACCAATGCCTACATTTTTGTAACATTTAAATGGCAAAATAAATATGAACGTTGCCGTATCAAACAAAGCTCTAACCAGTATTTGTTTTGTGGGAACGCTTTGAGAAATGAAAAGCTAGCACGATAAACACAGCCTTTTCTGCCTAAAATTTGTGAGTGGCACCAAATGTTTCTGGGTGTAGTAATTGCTGGCAGATTTGTAGATGTGTGTTTTAATTAGCCTCGACAGGCTGCTGATGGCATTACACAAGTTGTTCCCGTCAAATAGGCCCCAGAGATGGAAAACCAACAGAGATCAACCATGTGGACATGGTACAGTGAATCAGAATAAGCCCCGAGTTGATGCTAATAACCAACACCTATAGATGAATGACCATACATCTGAACAGTGGCCCAAAAGTGTTGTTAATGATGTAATTATTAACGGCTCTGCTTATAACTATATACAACTTTTAAGAATAAAAATAAAAGTTGACCTAGAAGCAACAGTTCTCAATTTTTTTTCATAAGTCAAAAGATCAAATGTTCAACATTACGTTTTACCTTTCATCATGAGAAGTGACTTGGATCTCTCTTCCCTGAAATGAGCAAACACCATCTCCACATGCCTTTGAAATTATAGATCATAATAGACCTCTGTTATCTGAACACAAATCTCAAGAGCTGCTTGCCTCACACACACACACACACACACACACACACACACACACACACACACACACACACAGACATTCAACATTAGTGAGTTATCACTCTCTATAATCCGCAAGCACTTTCAGGCCTTGTATCCTCCCACTGACTCCCCTTGCACCTCATCTACCCCGTGCTAACACAAACCTCCTCTTATGTGGCTTCCCCTTTCCCCCAGCGCAAGATCCACATCACTGAGACTGTAGCCGCCATGGAGGGCCTTTTTCCACTTCTCCAGCCACGTTCGGCCAAGATTTATTCGACTCTTCAACCAAAATGTAATTTTCACCATGTTGGTTTTTGAGAGTGAGGGGAGTGGGGAAGGGTTTTTTGGTGCTTTGAGACTCATGTCTAGTCAGCTGGGATAGTGGGACAGCTCGCTCCAACACCAATACCCCAAACCCACAGAGACAGCTAAGTGATTTATTGGCCTCTTTTTATTGAGAGGGTGAGAGAGAGAATGAGAGAGAAACATAAGTAAGAATAACAGTGTAATTGAGCCCGTCTGCAATGTTGCACAGCACAAAGGTAACACAGGTGGAGGTGTTTAAATGGGTTTAGGTTTTATGGCAAATTGAAGTAAAGAAGTTTTGTTGTCTAACAGAATTTCCTGTAGCTTATCAAAACATGTCCATTAATTTCTTTCATAGAATTATTTGCTTGGTTTTTATGCCTTCACTAAACCATCTTTAAGCCATTTATTATAGATTATAAGAGAATGTCAGTTCATGATGGATTTCTCTCTAACTTTGTGCTACTGACGTACTGCACTTACTATATCTCCTGGAAAAAGTAAGTATAATACTTTTATCTTGTCATGATATAATTCAAACAACTCTTTGACTTTTACATTAATTCAAGTTTCAAAATCTTACCCAGAGACAAACTTTGTAGCCTAATCTTGGCACATTCCCACACCAGATAATGGTTTCCATGAACAGGGCCATGGTGTAAGAGACGATACTCTGAACTCAGCTGTAGAAAAGAACAGTCTTCACCATTGTAGGGTGAGTAAATGTACCTTATAAAACCCAGGAAATTACATGTAATAGAAGTGATGTACCATTCTGTGGTTGCACTCAGGAGACACACAGACTTCAAGGAGACAGCTCACAGAGATCACAGCCAGTGAATCATAACATTTCAAAGAAAGACAGGATAGATAGATGCAGAGAGAAATGAAGAGACAGAGACAGAACTGGACGAACAGAGTGAATGACAGAGAGATAAAGGCAAATTCGATAGAGAGACGGGTGAAAGGGGTAGAGACAGAAGCAAAAGGAAGGCGAGAGGGCCGAGATAAAAATCACACACTGAATCCCATTCCCTTTGCCAAGACAGATGTCTATAGTGAATAAATAATGAAGGGTAACAGTTTCACAACATCATGTTATTGCCAGTTCTAAACCGGGGCTCTGACTGCTCCTGCCTGTTCTCTGGCTATGACTCAGGCTGCCCTCTGCCCCAGGGGAGCCTTCCAGACCCGTCACTTCACGTCTGCATGAAAATCAAGCCCAAAGGATAGGCCTGGCAAACATATGGGGATGTGTGACTCTTGGTGGCTGAGTTACGTGTGTCACACTACTCTGAGAAGTTATGTCCCTCCCTCATGACTGACCAGTCTAAATATACACACCTCAGAAAGCACTTACACACTGTTTCCTCTCTTGGCGAGCGTCAATGTTATGTTTCTGGATTTGAGGTAATAGTGAGGACTCTGTAGCTGAGCTTAGCATAGTTTAGCTCAGCTTAGTTTGTGAGGGGTCCTGGTCATTCAAAGTAAGGACTGATATGTGAAGCTGCTCTTCATTATTGTGTCGTAGATCATGTCTTTGCTCACATCACTACATACATACATTACAGTACACTTGCATTTCATTTTTGCTTTCTCTACCATGAATTGTTGTGTAACACCTCCTGTTTTTTGTATTCACTTTCATTCTTGGATGGAGTAATTTGATAATAATAAAATATATTATGGACATGCCATACTCAAAAAATACTGATATCATAGCACTGTATGGCTCTTGTGTCTATATTTTTCCATTTTTTTATTGAACATGTAAAGAAATCTACTATGGGGACAAATGTATATATGACAAGCCAGGCCAATATTGCTACAAGTATTACTATCTAATTATATTGCCATAACAAATAAAGGTAGATGTAAAAGAAGTTCTCATACTTTGCCCTGTATGAAAAGGCATCCAAGGCCTAATCCAAAGAGGAATGAAGTAGAAAAGCTTTGGCCTACCATCCCAGTTCTGCTGTCAACACCACTCGACTAAACTCCAGTAGTGTTATTGTGAGAGAGGGAGCATTTAAGTAACTGTAAGTACACTGCACGTCGCTTTAAAGTTAGGGGAATGACTCAGAAACTTGCTCCTGGTACAGTATACCTCTAAGAACGGGTAAAGGGACTTGAAACACACTCAAATGCACACACAAACACAATTACATCGAAACACACAATCACACAAACATACATATACACTCCTACAGACTGCTCTCCGTCTTCTTATTTGTGCAAACTTAATCAAATGATTTTCTGAATAGCAATAAAGCAGTCTTTATTTTGCTTGGCTGGGCGTCCATCCCGCACCCCTCCACCCACCCCCACACTCCCAGCCCTCCAACCGCACCACAGCAGGATCAGTTTTCCCCCCAGAATCCCACTGAAGCGCTGCCATGTCGGCTGGAGACAATCAGCTGAAATGCTCCTTAGATATTCCTGCTCCTTTTCAAAAGCCCCAAATTCAATTTATGGACACATTTATTACCATGTCTGTCAGTGACTAAAAGGGAGTTTCATAATCAGGAGCACACATCTGATCTGGTCACAGCAGGCTGCCTCGCTTGGCCAATATGCGCTCTATTACACGGTCAGAGCCAGCCGATCCACAGAGGAAAAGGAAAACATGAGCAAACAAAAGACTAGGTAGTTAGACATGGGATGGGGTCCCTTAGATGTAGCATTTGAAAAAAGCTGATCTGATTTAGGAGCGGGGCCGTAGGGAGAAAATCCTTTAACTCAGTACCAGAGCAGGGGCCTTGACCATGTGATGAGGGATCACATAGCACCCTCCCATAACTCCACAGTATTCCCATAGCACATTTCCCCTTTTTGATGTTATTGAAAACATAAATGGGATGTTTTTGTTGTCTAATGATGTTTCTGTCAGTCTCTAAGTAGCAGAGGGCTTGAAAACCTAAAGGACTTCTTTGAAAGATTGAACAAGTTTTCATCATGTTGCGGTCTTGTCTCTTACACCAATAGTTTCCATTGTTTGTCATATTTTTTCAAAGTTGCCAAAAACTACATGAAATCCACTTTTAAACTCCAATAAAGTAGACAGAGAGTGGCTTGTTAGGGCCAGCTATAACAACATTGAGGCCTGAACGATTTACTATCCCTGCTCTGCTTGTGAAACATAGATTCTAATGAGTGCTCTGCAGGCAGCGCGTCACTCAACTCTGGAACACGGGGGCATGGACTGGACCAAGACCCAGTGATTGAGGGCTTTGGTCTGCTGTGGTGTATGTATGAGACACACACACACCACAGACCGCAGACTCCAATCAGTGGTTCTTGGTCCAGTGGTTGGACAGAGTGTCAGTGATGTCTGAGAGCCACTGTTCACACAAGCTCGTGTCCAAGCAGGCTGAATACCCCTGGAGAGATGCACACCTCAGGCCTAGGCTATAAATCAATACTTACTCACAAAGGTTCACCTAAACTCTTGCCAGTGCCCACTGCAGTAAAAACAAGAAAAAAGTGGGCTAAGCTCCCCCTAGAGGCCAAAACTAGAGGGTGATTCAGTTAAGGAAACGAAGCGTGTCCTTCGTTAGCTGAAAGATCACATTTTACCACAGGAGCAACACATTTACTGGTGCAGAGGGCTCTGTGAAATCTCAACGAAAAAGATTCTCTGTTTGCCTTCCAGGGTAATTAGGGAGGCTATCACCTGACACTCACACAGGTAATGTCCTGGACTGAGGCCAGAACCAAATTTCATCATGGTCAGCATGACTGCAGCACCCTTGGAAAATATGTGCAGAAACTGAAAACCGCATATCCAAAATTGCCTGCTTGTCCCCTGTGTTGGTTTTGGATGAGGTCTCTGGGCTGGAGCTTAGGGGTTCCTAGAGCCTGTGCCAGGATCCTTAAAAACTAGTAACTGATATCTCCTTTTTTCCCCCCCAACACGGCCTGAAATGCTCTGTTATTAAAATGGGAGCAAATCCCACCGGAATGTTTTACACGTTTACTAGGTGTATGTCAAGGTGAGAGACAACACTAGTGAATTATGGGTTGGATTTGGACCTAGGGAATTTGGGCAGGGGCAGGCTGAAAGAAAGAGAAACTAGGGAGGTATTACTGAAGGTGACAGTTCTGACTGCAAGGATATAAATCTACCCCCCCTCACCCCCAGCATGTTGCACAGAAACCACAGTGCCCCCTACAGTTAAAACCCACACATGTCAAACTTTATTGGCCTTAATATTAAATGCCAGAATGATAAATAAAACAGTATCATGAGTCCTGCTGTGGGGAGTTTAGTATGAAAGATCAATGAGTGGTTGTCTACAGGGAGTAGGCTAAAAGCATCCGTGCCATCTGCGGAAGCAGTGGGTTGACATGGCACACTAATCTCTTCTGGTTTGTGTGTTTGGGGTCCAGGACGTCCAACAGGCTCAGTGACAGCTGCACGTAGAAGAAAATCTGAACCATGCTTGCGAACAGAGCAACTGCAAACTGATGACAAACGCTTTGTTTGGGGAAAAGATTTTTTTTTTCTTCTCTTGCATGTTTTAGTGGGATCACAAGTCTGGATGTACTAATGGGAGAAAAAGAGCACCAATTAGGGATGTAGACCACGCTGGCCTCAGTTATTTCCAAACCACTTAAAATGTGTAATAAATGATCAAATGAGACAACCCCTTTTTAAGCTCACAGTCGGATTTTGTTTTCCTCAAAAGCACATTGGCTCTAATAACAGAGCAGGCCTTTGATTTAGCTCTCAGTAACAGGCAAGTGGGCTGCAGACACAAAACTTTCTGCTTCTTGTGGTGGTTAATCAGAGAGTTTTGAGGCATGTGGGTGGATCCCCGTCCTTGGCTTAAGTTTGCTAGTTGGTGTGAGGTGGGTAGAAGCTGGTAGACAGATCACCTTGATCCCTAAAATTGCTATGGCTTGTGTCCTAAACTGAATTTGCTGAGTTTGTGACTGTGACACAAGACAAGTAGAGATCACTGAACTGATGGTATGAAAAAGTCAGTCATCCATCGCTGCACTGGGGCTGTATACATGTGCTGATGGCAAATTCCCAGAATCCACTGCAGCTACTGAGGGCGCCTCCTGCAGAAAAATGCAGAGAGGAGAGGGGATAAGAAAACATGTGTCCTATGTCAAGGCTTGAGCCAAATCTCTGTGTAGAGACAGTGTCTACTTATTTCCTATGTCTTTACATAAATTGGTGCTTTGATCACAGCCAAACATGGAAAGTGAATCACTTTGATTATCCAGTGACTGAAAAAATCCTTCCTGTGTCAACACTGTGTTGGGCTTTGATAACAGCTCATCCAGCAGGACCCTCTCCCTCTATTCCCATTTGCTGAAGAAATCGCCATCAGTTCCATCCCTGACTTTCAAATGCTCTACAAATGCTCCAGCAACAGAGCAGGGCACATGCAGGATGGTCTAGAAAGCAGAAAAAATTAGAGGTGATGGGATAAAAAGTTAAAGATGGAAAGACTGAAGACAGTATATGAGTATATAGAAGAAAGCCTATGCTCTTATCCTATTTATTTTCCTAGAATGTAGCTTTTACACAATGGTTCTGCGGTGAAGTCCACCAAGGGCCTCTGCATGGTTCTTGAGCTGGTCTTTGCACGCTCACATGTTCACCCGCAAGCCTCCGCATTTATGTAATTGCGGCTGGTGTGCAGACACGGCGCGTGCCTCTTGAAATTTGAAACATTTGGGTACGTTGTTGTGCCAATAGCACGCAGCTCCTTTTCAATGATTGGTTTCTGCTTTTACTGACCAACAGTTGCAATCAGCTGGTGGTCACATACAGCAGTGTTCTTTTGTCCAGGGAAAAGAAAAATCTGGATTTGTTTTATTTAAATGGCACCAAAGAATCAGCATTGTGTAAAAGAACTGACTGTTACACCCAGTGTTATGTTGACTTTGCAGTTAGCTTCCCGGCCTACTTGCTGTAGATTTGTCCACAGCACAAATCTGAAGTGCTGAAGTGCAATACTAATCGAAGAAACACACATTTGTACACATCTGCAGTTGCAAACAGTGTGCACATGGTGACAGAGGAGATGGCATGTGGATTGGCTTGAAGGCCATGCTGAGTACTTGAGGTGTGTCCTGCAGTCAAGCCTCTATTCTAACCAGGAAAAAATAAGGAATGATGGTTTTCATCAAAAGATAGTCTGCAGATTTTTTTCTAATCTCTTTACAAGTTCCCAGTGAGATTCCTTATACCCTTAAGGCCCACCCTCTTAACTCGAACCTCCACACACCGCACACCCACCCCTCAGTCCTCATGGCATCCATCCTGAGGACAAGCACATGGTTCTACTTTCTCCCATCTAGATCAGCCAATTCATGTATGTGTTTCCAAACAGAGGACGTCAGCACCGCAGATCACTTTACAGGGATCACAGGGACATCTGTTAGGAAAATGGAATAACAAAACTGAACTAGGTTTTTACATGTTCGCTGGAATTCAATTAAAATCTGATTAGTGGAAGTATTAGGGGAACAGCTTGGTCCACCATTGCACGTTTGGTTACCACTATCCCTTAGCCTGGTCAGGTTACTGTGGGGATTACTCCTAACAGGATGCCCTCTGACATCTAGACAGGTGCCTGTGAGAAGGATGGGACAGTGTTCATGTCACCATACCAAGAGGGATTCACAGGACCCGTGGCAGACAGGGATCTCCCCATGGCATTCCAGAGGACATTCCCACTTTGTAATCACACATGCAAGCATGCACATACCTGAAATACTCCAGAGTAATGGATTTAAAATATCTCAAAGCCAGAACTAAGTATTTAAAAAAAAAAAGAAATGCTGTTCACTTCTTACTCATGATCATGACAAAAACATGTTTTGCTTTACTCCATGTACTGTGCATAAAGATACCAATCATAAATAAATAAACACTTTAACATTGCACTTTGACAACTAAATGAAGTTTAATTTAAAGTTTACATGTGTTCCCTATATGTCACAAGAGGTGCAAACAATACACAAATGTTCTAATGATGTGAAAAAGAAATGCAATTTATTGATCCTTAACATGTTGGAGTTATCACGCTTACAAACTGTAACCATTTACATAATGGCATTACTGCAAAGTAGATTCCACAGAGTTTACACATGTGGCAAAGCTCAAGATCAAACTGCAATTCTGTCATTATACATTGTGGTGAACATAAAACAGTATGTATGTATAGCAATTTGGAAAAAAAGTGAAAAAAAAAAACACTATAAAAATGCTTTGATTGTAATATATCCATTACTAGAACACAAAGAACCAAGTCTGCTCTTAATTGTTTGTCACAGAAAATCCATTATATTTCCTAACTCTGAGTGATGGTGTAGAAACAGGAGCATTTAAATAATAAAAGGAAAAACAAGAAAACAAAAATCCCCAGCTGCTTCCATTCTACACTGTTTACCATGGTTTTCCCCACCAGACTAAATAGGCCCGTGTTTGTCTTCACTATGCACTACACAGCCGCTCCAACCCCAAGACCTCTACTTAGGCAGTGTGTGGAATAAACAGCTTTCCTCTGAGGGCCTGAGAGTGGAACTGGTGGTGGATTCACGAGGCAATAGGAGAGGTGAGTGGAGGTCTTATTGGATGAGCTGTTATCACAGTCCAACACAGCACAGATTCTGGAACACTTCTTGTTTTTATTTATTTATATATTATTGGATAATCAGAGTGGTCTACTTTCCATGCTTGGCTGAGCTCACATTACAAAATTATGTAAAGACATAGGGAAAGAAGTAGACACTGTTTTTGATCCTAATACACAGAGATTTGGTTCAGGCATTGAGGTAGGACATACATGGAAGCGTTTCCAAATAGCATCAGCACCACCAGCTCTTAGCTGAGGCCATTTGCTACAGAGCATGGCATTTCTGAATGCCGTTGTGAGAGAGGGAGCTCCACAAATGTAGAAAAACAAAGTCAATCTGTACTTTCCAACAGTTCTGAAATGCTTCTGAAGGACGGTAGATACGCCATGGCAAATACACTTGAGTGAAATTCCCTCATTTAGGGATCATGACCTGTTCTCACAAGTGCATTATCTCTGGAAGAAAGCCTCTGTGCTGCAGAATCAATTAAAAACAACGAGACAGAATGGAAGGATTAAAAAACAACTGCAAGTGCACAGCTGATAAGAGTGTTTGAAATCCTCATTTATCAGATAAAATGATTATCCTCGAAAGTAGTTGATGTGGCCATTAAAAACAATGGAGACAGATTATGGGTGTCTTTTAAAGTTTACAGTTAAATGCCATACCGTATCGATTGCCACAGTTGAAGCCCACATATTCCCTATGTATGCTAAATGAAAACTGACTCAGAAGTGTGTTTATGCCCGATGGAGTTTAGTTTTTGTTGTCTAACAAAGTTACACAAACATTTCTGTGTGTATCATTTTTTTGTTCCTTTTGTTCCATGCATTAGTTGCTCAAAGCTGTGCAGCATCAAGGACAATTGTTGACCAGATTATTTGAATGAGTGAAAAAAAAAAACTGAGGCAATCATCCATAGCCGTCTTCAAGGAAGTGAAATATCCATATAATAAGAAGCAGATTATGTTTAGTCTTTATCAACACAAACAGACACAGTCAGGCTCAGCAGAAAATCTATATTCTCTGTACAGTACACAGTTTGATATCCCAGCCATCATGTCCTTTTGAATCCATTAATCACTTACTGACAAGGCGGTGAATGTAACTCCACTCTGAAAGAGGCATCACAGATAAAGTCTCATCAGTCAGACTTCTGCTGTGTGACAGCAGATCACAGCTGAAAAGCATCACACTTACAAAGTCTTGACGCATGAGCAGGTTCTGTAATGTGTTGTGGAGATCAACATGTCAAATTATGCTTTCATTCTGCAAAGAATATATCATCACTGTTCAGTTAGAGAATAAGTCGCACTGGATCATCCTACTCAGTCATGCAGCTTCACAGTGAAACTTCAGCTTGTATTACAGGAAAACAGGCCGACTAATGGGACTGAGATCTGCCAACAGGAGGTTCACTGGTACTTAGTAAACTTGACTGCAAATCTTGTAATTTTCATCCAACCTCATGGAGCTCTGATCAGTGGTGTAGTGCAGATACAGAGTACACTTACTTACTTTTCTTACTTACTGTACTAGGATTGGGTATGCCGACTTCTAAATACCATCTGATGCACATTATTTTTTCCTAAAATGGTGAAGACCATGACATAGTTGTCCAATTACTTCACTAAAAATGCATAATTATGTAGTTGTCTCACCCATCTGTGGGTCAGTGTTTATTGCAAAATCGGCACCTCTTCTATGACTAATGTTTTTATAATAAGCCTTACTTCATGAAGTCAAGCAGCAGAAGTTGAGTGACAATGTGCAAAAAACTATTGGTCCATTTTTGGGTGAGCTAAATATACAAGAGTAGACATGTCACTGTTTATAACGCAAGGCTTTTTGTTGGATAGGCCTCTTTAAAAAATGCTGCATAAAGTAAATACTGACTTCTCCAGGCATCACTAAACCACTAGCTCTGGCCAAAAATATATGATTGTACTTCTGCTAACCAGAAGCACATTAAACTAAATCTGGTGAAACAAGCTCTTTAAAATGGTAGAGATATGTTAATTCTTACACTGAAAATGCTTTGCTCCTGCATCATAATTATCATATGATACCCTGAGTAATAACTGAAATGTTTTCAGGCATGAACGCATAGCACATTTACAGTTCCTGTAGTGAAAGTGGAAGCTGTGCTACACAACAGCCAATTTCAAACACTCTTTGTGGTTCCTGTTCCCACAGCGGCGTTATCACTAACACGCCACTGCAACTAAAAACACTAAAGGGCTGAAAAAGCCAAATCTCTCTTCTCCACAGTGAAGACTCATCAGGCCTGTAACCCTTAACCATCCTTTTCATTCACTCTGTCGTAAAAATCCCATTCTCTCGTACGGACATCTGACCATATGACCAAGATGTACATAAATGTGTGACTTCCGGTCCTCGGGGTGAGCTACTGCAGGACCTCCCTCTCACAGCTGACCCATTGGTTTACCTGTAGCAACTGGAAACAGAAAAAGAGTGCAACCACATCCACACAGGTGAGGGGGTTTAAAGTTTAAAGGGTCATTTCACATTAGTCACACACACGGAATGTCACTTACCCCTTGTGATATTGAGCTATGCAGATAGTTTCCGTATTGTTTTCAGGTTTTGAGATATTCCATTTTAAAACATGAACCACCATCCAAATACAATGTATAACAAACTCAACAGCAATGTCTCTTTAAATTCACAAATCACACTAACAACAGTTTTAAATAGCGCTATTTCTTCTGTAGAAAGTAGTTCCTGTAGTAGTAGTCTGCAGATTGTTGTTGAAACTTTATTGGACAGAAGACAGATATACTGTACAGTAGACTCTTAAAATATATATAAAAAAGTATTTCTGTGTTTAAACTCTTAAAAATGTCTCACCGCTGATTCTCTACACTGCATATGTTCCAATTACCTAAGAGAACGTGACATCAGCTTTATCAGTATTGTATTTTACCCCCAGGAAAGGATGCCAGCTGTCTCTGCAACACCTATTTGCAAGTTATGTGATTTAAAAGTTGTTGGCACATATTGTACATATAATATCAACACCTGTCTTCTAAACTTGATACTTTTGGACAGCCCCCAGAAAACTTGCATGGACTTGCTGCATCAAACGGCCAGTTATACCTGCACATGGAAAGAGAGAGATATGCAGTGATAGCAACATCAAGAGAGGAACTTGAGCAAAAGCTGATTTAAAAATTAGTGTTGCTGCATTTCTTCACTTGAATGTTCTAATTTAATGTGATGTCACCTAATGTTTAGCATTTTTCTACATAAATAAAATACAATATCAAACAAAAATGTGTAATTTATTCAAGATAAAGGATAAACCTCTTGAGATTAATCATCTTGTTTTTGAAGGGATCCTTTCATACAATATAAATGATACAGAGACATTAAATAGGAAAGACAAAAACAGAACAATAAATTGAGCATAGAAATACAGTCAGTAAATAGCTATCTTTCTAAGAACAGAAATCTATCTTTCTGATATATTTGCCGATCAGCACGGACTAGCAACCTTTTTCCAAACAAAACCCTTCATGAAATCATACATCTTTTATAATGGTGGATGTTGGCATTGCAATCGTCTTTTGACGTTCATCTTAGTTTACCCACCTTTTGATTTACCACTGCATCACTGGCCATCAGGGAGCTGATGTGGGCCAGAGAGGTGAGGTGCTGCTTTGTTCTGAGGCGAGGCTGACAGTCTCTTTATCTCCTCCTGTCAGACAGAATACTGTTTGATCTGCAGCTTCTCTATCTCTGGTCAAATGACCTCAACCCACTAGCAGAGGCTGCTTTAACAGTCCCACCACTCCCAGGCTTGCTGAAAGAGTGAGGAAAGAGTGATAGTGTTCATGTCCATCTGTGTCTTGACTTCGAGTGTATGTTTCACGCACGGTCTAACACACACACACACGCACCTACACATCCAGCTTCTTTTCCTTTGCTTGCATGTGTTATGTTCAAACCCATACACACACACACACACACACAGGAACACATCTAAGCATTAAAAGGTGCAGCGTATACATATACATGTACTGCACATCACACACAGCCTACACATGTGCTGGCATGCACACATACAATATACAGTATTCACACACTGCACTTGAAGTTTGGCCTTGGCCCTTGCTATAAGCTACAACTAGCTAGTGCTGAAGTGAATATATTTCACTGCCTGTCTCTATCTCCATCTCCTGCTCTTTTACAGGACGGGTGTCTTTTAGCAGCTCACATCACAGAGCCCTACAAATGGCAATTAAAACGGATGTGCTACACTGGCTCTGTATGGGGAGAGAGAGTAGAGAGAGAAAGAAAAGAGAAATGAGAGGGGACATGAGTGAGGGAGACAGAAAGAGAGAAAGAAAGAGAGGAAGTATGCGAGGGAAAATGTACAGCACCACCTCTCCTTCAAAACCATGACTGATACTGTGTCTATTGATCTTTATTACAATAGCAGCAAGCTGTAAAATGTTTGATGGTTTTGTACAGATCTTAGTCCCCCTCATTCATAATTACTGCTACACATGTAGAACCAAGGGCAACTTCAGAAGGGGCGCTGTTTGAAAAGCTGCTGCCAGACTGTAGGGATGATGGGAAATCTCGGCGGGGCCTCACGGTAGCTCCAAGCCCTAAGGCTATCATTCCTCCTGCCGAACACCTGCAGCAACTTAAGTTTTACAAAGATCAAATTATGGAGCTGATTTCAAATAAGAAATGAGACCAACCTTGTCCCTTTACCGACAAAGTAACTCTGCTGTATTTTGATTTCTGACTTTTGGTTGAAGGCTTTCTGAGAAAAGTCTGTAGTGCTCATATTGCAGAAATTCAACTTCCTATGTTTTGTGCAAAGTGACCTTAAACCTTTAAGTTTATGTTAGGAATTAGCATTAAATATTGAGAAATGGTCTGCGTTTGTTTGCATGTACTATACATGCATTCTGCTTGCCTTGCTTTGTCAACTGTGTGTCCCTGAACTCAAAACTACACTGAGAAGAAGTTTGAGTTGAATGCTACAGCAATAACTATTCTTACTCATAATGTTCTATGCCTGGAGAAACAGTGCCACTCTAGCCTAAACAAACAAGCAGCCCAGAGTCTTCAAAACTTATCATCCCATGCTCTGTTTTCTGGGACAAACGTGTGCGGCAGTACACCAGGACCCCCAGGCTGGCCCCGGCTCTCCGTCTCCCCTCTCTGCTCAAATTTTAATGTCTTCTCTGAGTGAGAGCCAAGGGAGATACAGAACACAGAGTGAAGAGACAACAGACCAAGGACACAAAAAAATATATATTTGGATTTGTTCCTGCATCCCAGTGACAGTTTACATCAACAAGAAACAAAAGCAAAGAGGCTAAATTATAGGACAGCGGTTTGAGTTAAAAGAGATGACAAGCGAAATATGTGCATATGTGGAGAGGTAGAGAGATGGAACAATAAACAGCAGAGTAAAAGACGGTGGTCAACATCAATGAAAACTTTTTCCAGTTTTCAAAAACGTATATTGTCACAAAGTTAAACAATCAAAGCTTTTCTTAAACACTAGTGCAGGCCACTAGATCAACATGGATCCAGCAAAATGCACCAAAAAGAGAGGAGATGAAAAAAAAAATATATATATAGTATATAGGACCGTAAGAAACAGAATTCTCTCACCCAGGATGAAAAATTACCATAATGCAATAGAACTTAAGAGATGGAGAGATGGACGGAGACAACAGACAGGAAAAGGAGAGGACAGTGAGTTTACAGACAGAGAACAGTGTCCTAGTGAGATGATTGTTGCTTCCAGCACACAAGAACAGGGAGAACAGTCTAGCCTGGCACACCCTGAATAATGCATCACCCTCTCTGTAGCTGGGCAGATACAGTATATGGGTGAGGGGAGCACTGATTTTGCCCCCTGGCATTGTTGGAGATATGAATAATGGATGGGTTAAATGCTTGTGTTAAGAATGAATTAGTATTGAGTCTGTTCAGTAGCTATGTTCATGTAATCATTTGGTTTAGACTCAAAGGGAACAAAATCAGTGTCATACAGAGTAAAATACAGTGTATGCCTTAGTTAGCACTAATCTCGCTGTTGTCCATGTACATCTACAGCAGCCCAATATCATCCCAGATGAGATCCGGCTGAACTGCAGTATCCCACCAGAAGCTGGAGCCTCTCGTGTCACCCTGCAGCCTGCCACTGATTAACATTTAACAACCAGGGAATACTTTGTCACTGAAAAGCAAAGCAAACTTTGAGCTCTTGAAAGCAATGGTAGAAAGAAAGAGAGAAAGAGGGAGGGAGGAAGGGGGTTAAAGAAGAAAAAAAGTGGAGGGGGAGAAAAGAGCATGATACACAGTACACAGGAAGCATTTTCACATAGCACGTCATGTATAACTCATGAAGTCCTGACAGAGCGGCGCGCACATTCCCCATTCCCTTTGGCTGTCTCCGGCTGGCAGCCGGCACAAGCCAGGATGAACAAGTTGTTCCGGCCTTTCCCTCTGTCCTTCTTTCCCTCTCTCTTTCTCTCCAGGCTCTGGCACTGATCCCCCAGGCTAGAGGTTACGGTGATGGAAATGGGGTGCTGGAGAGAGGGCAAGCAGCCTGGCCTGCAGCCACCGCCAGCGTTGGAGCCGAGCTGGGCCACCCCACTGGTGGAGCTGGTGAAGCTGGTGAAGCTGGATGTCTGCTTGGTGCCCACAGCTCCAGAGCAGTGCATTACAGTGGGCCCTGTGTTTAGACAGTCTGACAGATCTCAACCTGAACACCCCGAGAACCCGGGGAATCAGCACTCCACGCATACATCACCCAGCCAACATCTACATCCTCACTCACTCTCTCTGCTTGTCTGTTTTGCGAAGCTATCTTGGTTTGTGTCTCTTCATCCTTCCCCACTTGGAATCTCTTCCCTGACTTTTCCCTCTGTTTCACTCTCTCTTACTCTCCTCCCTCTTTCTCCCCCAGTCCCCCTTCAACTCTGCTCTCTCTTATTCTCTCATGTTTCTCTCCCTGTCTCTCCCTCCCTCTCCTTTTGAGATTCAATAAGAGCCCTGGAGGCAGGAGAGAGAAAACAGGGGGGTGTAAAAACATCTATGGCTTTATTTACAAAGGGCCCAGGTATTGCCCGGCGTTAAATCCGGGGGAAATGATTTATTTTCCGCCCATGTGTGGCACTGATCCCCGAGGCGTAACTCAACAGTGGACCGGCTTCGTGCTTGCAATTTACGGTGGCTGCAGAGGCTCATAAAGGAAGAATGGATTAATCTGGAACACGACATAAACAATATGACTCTGACAGCCCTATTAAAACCTGTGCTACTCAGCATCAATTCTCTTTCACGCTCTCTCTCTATCTTTCTCTCTCTGGGGCTCCGCAGCCTGTTGGTGGGAGGCTGACTGGTAGCTCTGGAATACTGACCAGAGCTAACAGCCTTGTTATTGTGATTCCCAGAGTATCAGATTCAGAGCAGGGGGGTGTTGCGCATCTACATATAGCAACCGGACCTTTTAACTGTTTAGCCTTTGGACATCATCGGGGGTATCGGATGTACCGGGTCCAGAGTGGAGGCTCCCACAGTGCTCGTTAGGGCCGGCCGAGAAGGTTTCCTGTCCCAGTGTCGGTGGCCTCTCATTTTCCATGAGCTGGGCTTCTTTTGGGAATGTGCTGCGCTCACTTCTGTTGGCATGGGCCTCTGTCTTTAGATGTGTGCACAAATTTGTGGAGAAAACATGTTGTGCATGTGATATATGATATGGATTAGTAGTGGATGCGCAAGTACTCACAAACACACACACATTCATGCACACACAGACATACACAAACAGTTGTCAGCTGCTTCCTGACCCCCTTGGGAAGAGGTCACTCAGCATCTTCAGTGACCCCCATTGGCTGATAGCACACACACACACACACAGCTTGTCATTGGTTAGCTCCATCTCTGTCAGGGACAGGTGTATGCTAAGCCACACAGAAAACACCCACACAGAGACAGCATCCATCTAACCACAGAAGCTTTTAACACATTTAAAAACAGCATTTCCAAGATAGCAACCTGTCTCACAGAGACAGTGAGCAAGAGAGATGAGCAAAAAAAAAAAAAAAAAAAAGTCCCAGAACAAGAGACACAGTTACTAATTTATGTCCAGCAATGGATGAAAGCTTCAGAAACGTCAGGCGGGGAGAGAACAGCCCTGAAATTGAAATCAATAAGTTCATTAGACTGCAGAGCCTGTTCGTGCTGCACCCTCCACTTCCCCTGCAGACAAACACAACAACACATGAAAAAAACAGGGGCGAAACAAGGCTTGACCTATGTCCACTAGCCAAGCATTCCATTTATTTAGCCCTTATCGCTGGCCTGATCTGAAGAGGCAGCTACACACTGATAACGCCCCAAGATAATAGCAAGACCAGACAGGGTCTGACCAAAGAAAGACAGCCAAAAGAAAAGAAAAGGCGAAATAAAGAAAAATGCATTTGGGATCTTCTTGACATTCGTTCTCTTTTTTCTTCGTGTACACACACACAATTCTGAAATATGAGGGGCTCGTAGGAAACTTTTACAAGGGTTGTTTTTTGCAGCCGCCTCTCTTGTTTGAGCCTGTAATTTAGTGGATCCCCATCAATAAGTGAGAGAATAGCTTTGTGGATGCTTGGCCTGACAGCTAACAAGACCCAGGCCCTATCTGCAACAAACAGACAGAATAACAAATGCTGTTGTCTGCATGCGCACATTGAACAAACCGTGAATACAGCTCATCATTCACGCAGGGGTACAGTATTGTCAAAGCTTTGACTGAGCATACTGTACAGAAGCGAGTGTGTGTGGTACGGGCATGCCGGAGAAAAAGTTTTTACCATCTGAGCGACCTGAATAGTGTTTCTTCTTGTACAGTAGTAATCTCCAGAGCCCTGCAGGGTAGTAAAGATCAGTCCAGCTGATGTCTTCCTCCTGAAACGAGGCCCATTATAGCTCCAGTCCATATCAGCAAGGCCCTGCAGCCTGTGTCACACCATTTCCTATTGCTGATTTATGGCTACAAGGAACATGGGTGTTAGGATACTGCATATTCTCACAATGACATGTGCAAACACACACACTTAGGCACACACAAAACCAACGAGGCATAAATTGTTCATGACCTGAGCTGAACTTGCTGCACTAGAAGTAGCCAAACCTGTCTTCAAGGGCGCCTTTATCACACTCACAGACCCCTTTCCACCTGCAGATTAGCACACAAGGCTAAATGGCCTGGCTGGACTAAGACCATATCTTCATTCACACAAATGAAATACAAAGGGACCTCTATATATCTAAGAAAAGCTTTATTTCAATCCCTCTTATCCTAATACCTATGCAACTAAGACATTTTGTCTCTTTTCTTATATCAGTCAAAGAAAGAAACAGTTCGCTCTCTATCCGGAAGCTCAGGGAGTCACTGTCCCAGGAGGTTTCTGGGAACGCAAACACACTGCTACTGTTGGCAAGCCACAGTTCGCTAAAGAGTTCAACAGAAGCCAAAACATTTGTTACGGACTCATTTCATTTCCTGGTAGAAATGTCCAACACTGCGAGGCAAATGTGAGAACAAGCGTTTACATAGGAAAGCTCAAAGGAAACCAAGCGTCAAGCTTTTCCCCTAACAGAAACAAGAGCAGCTTTGGAGCTTTTGGAGGAAAGGTGGTGGTGGGGGGTTGAAAGGAAGAGGGGAGGAGTGAATGGTCATCTAACATTATTGGAATGCACAGCATATGGTGACACAGTTAATTGGTGGTTAGGCTGAGTGCCGTGTAAACAAATGTTCACAGGTTCAATTTTCTTGATGAGTCAGCATATCCATCAACAACCAATTTTTCCGTTAAAAATGACAGAAGCTAAACAGTGAACACAGTGAGCCTGCTGGCTCAGGATACAGGCATACAATGTGAATGTAAAGCACATCTAATATTGCTTGTTGCACATCCAAATTTCAGCCTTGCATTTCCCTGACGGGATAAAGATTTTGCATTTTCTCTTCGAGGTCTCTTGCTGTGTGTACAGCCAAGCTTTATTCAACATTATACTGACTACATAGGAGTGTGTCCAGAGGCGTTTCACAGCTTATCCATATTTAAGGGCTGGAACTTGCTGGCAGGGCTTAGCCCCGGGCACACGAACAACTCAGCCATATACTATATATACAGGAGACAGGGCGGTCGAAGAGGCCACTGTTGACCATTTATTTATGAAGTCAAAGCTCTGTGGTGACAAGCTATCCACTCTGAAACAACTTAAAGTGCTTACATCCAAGTTGAATATTTCATCTCTGGATCGCTACTTCTTTTGAGTCTTTTTCAAAGTAAGAAGTGAGGGAAATGACACAGGGCAAGCAAGAGCACAGAAAGAAAAAGAGGACACTGCAGGTGATGCAAGACCCCTCTCTAACCCAGTCAAAGTAAACAGGTGGGGCTGGGAAAGCAAGAGGAGGAGAAAGGGAAGGGAGGGAGAGTGGGCTTATAGGCCTCTTCAAGGTCAGAAGAAGGAGAAGCTTAGTATTCTCTCTCTCTAGCTTGTCTAGAGCTTGCACCGGCTTATTCTTTCGTCTCTTTCTCTGTCTCCTTCCTTTCCCAGCAGAACCATCTCGGAAACTAAACCAGCACCTTTTATGTGCCGAGTTAGAAAAAAAAATGCTTAGGGCGAAAAAAATGGGCCTTAGAAAACAAAACGTTGTTGGCCACAGATTTGACAACATCCAGGGAATCTTTCTATCTTTTGAAAGGACTCAGTCTGTTATGAAGCCAGGATACAGAGCAGAGAGTGCCGGCTCACTGAAAATGTAAATGCATACTAGGCAGGCGGAGAGAGCAGACTACCTTCCTCTCATTCCACCACCTCCTCCTCCGCCTTCACTTTGCTCTCTTTCATTTTGATCTGTCTATCCATGGTCTGTGTGTGAGAGAAGAGGCGGCTGGCAGGTGGCTGTGTGCAAAGGTATTGAGGCCTATGAAATATTTACCAAAGCAATAATGACTCCCTGGACAGAGTGAGTGGAGGAAGAAGGCGAGGAGAGGAGACGGGGGAGGGTGGGGGGCAAGAAGAGAGAAATAGGAGAGTGAAGAGTGCCTGTCTTCTTTTTTTGTCAGAAGCAAGGATGAACAAAGATGAAAGAAGCAGACCTGAGACTTTCAAACTTTAGTTGTTCTCTGAATGAAGAATAAAGATTAATAGTGTCACACTATAGTGCTTAAAATATCAAAGTACAGACAGCAGTGATAACAAAAACTAAATACTGCAATAGTAAAATTTGTTCCTTTTTTATGGCCTTCATCAAAAGACAAAATAAAAAACCCTGCAGCTATCTGCTCCAAGTCAGTAATTTCAAATGAAAAAATGTATATGAAACCTCTATAAAATGAAAATGATGAGTGTTATTTATTGGTTACAGTTTTCGGTTTTATTTTGATGAGCAATCATTGATATGGTGTTTTTATTCTTCTCCCAAAGATCACCAGTAAAGCGTGTGTCAGGTGCTATGACACCTCTTTCCTTAGGTTTTCTGCTGGTGAAGTTTGACTTTCTAGGCAGCTCTCTTTTGCTAACCGCCCAGTTTTTTTTTCTGTGCTCCTGGCGGAAACAAGCACACCATTTCATGTGTGTCAGAGGATTTGGAATCCTCCAAGAATTCAGTGTGATGAGGGAAATCGCTTCTGTGACTTGGGTTTAAGTTGAATCATAGATAAAGAGTATCAAATTTGACAAATGAATGATTGGAGCCTGAAACATATGTGAACACACACCCACAGACACATACACACACAATCCCCTTGTAATATTACCCTCTCTAGGGCTGCTGAAGAGTAAAAATTCTAGGATGGGTGCCCCTGTGGCGAGTCTTTAATGCACGGGCCTCCTCTTGTTTGCAGACAGGACTCGGCACCACACTGTGGGCCAGTTTGATCCGGACAGCCAGCAGAGCCTGCTTCAGATGAGACAGGGGAAGGAAACTCCACTGCCGAGCTGCTGTTTTCCCTTCATAGCACTACCAGGATGCTGGGGTGGCTCAGAACAGTTAGCTCTCTAACCCAAGACCCTGGGTTAAAGATGGAAGGAAGGACTGCCTCAGTGTAACATAGGTAGGGGGTCTGTTTGGATGTGTCTACAATGGGAGTAAGCCGCAGATAGAGAGCAAGGGTTGGGACAAACAAACATGAACCTTTGCACTGTTTATAAATACTATATAAATACTTTAAGTAGATATGTTTTTACATACGTTTAGATTTAGTTTAGTTTGAGTGGGAGGTTTTTGCCTATAAGCGCTAAAACTAGAATTCTTTATATCAATGTAGATATAAGGAAATAGCTAAATTTCCTTATCAAACTGGTAGAAGACCAAGGAATTGTTGTTTTTCTAAATCATGCCAAAGATTGTAAGTGATACCAAGATTTTGGTACGCAGAAAAAATATATCCACCCTAAAATATATAGCGGCATTTATATCATTAATCCTTGCAGTAACAATAATTATCTGCCCTCTGAGCTAGAAACACCAGTTAGTAGCACTAAAAGTCCTGTACAGTTACACTAAGTATCTGTTACAGGCATCTCCCCTCCACTTTCCTGCAGCGCACTCACTTAGCAGGGAGCTCCACTGCATGTAAGCATGGGAGATTTATGTCAGGCCGCGAGTATGTGTCCAAAACATGACACTCCCTGTGTACTCCCTGAAGCGAGAGGCTACACTTCCTGATCAGCAAGCCTGACACACTGGACAGCTGACCCTTGACCCCTCATTTCACCTGAGTCGCAGAGCGACCCCGCAGCCCATTCTCTGGCTCCTGCAGGGTCACTGGGGTCACAGTTGACACAGCAGTACTGTGTTATGCTGAGCTATGAGAGCCTCCACACATCAGCACCACCCTTTCACTCAGGAAATCAGTGTCAAACCAAATGGACTATACAGCTGTGTGTGTAAAAGTGTGCAGACTTTTTCTCTCTTCTGCTAAATCTTCTTCAAATAATAATAATAATTATTATGATTCTATTATTCTAACATTCATTATGATGTTAATATTAACTGTGCATGAGTCAGTGTTTGTATCAAGCTTTTCTCGCTTCACATGAGGAATGTCCGTCATTTCAAATATTGATTTTTCCCCTCTCCACATATCTTTATTAATACAAACATTAATTTCTCCCTATGTAGATATTGCAGAACTAAGAAGAATGAGAGGAGGAAGGAGATGGATAGAAAAGATTGAGCGCCTTTTAGAACAAATGCGTCATGGGGGCCATTCCAAACGAGCCCATCTGTATGATCCATAATTGATCAGCGTGACAGAGTGTAGTGCGGCAGCGCTCATGGGCCACATCTGACAAACGACTAGACACGACCTCAAGAGCTGACCTACACACAACTAGGAGAGGGAAAGAAAAACAGAATGAACATACAAGTAAGCCTAGGAGAAAAATCTATGCAGCTGAAGTGAAACTGCATTTCGTCTGATGAGCGATGTTAAACAACAACTGGACCGGTGGGCAATTACCATGATTAGAGTGCTGTGCCTTGTGAGAGCCATCGAGACAGAGACAGAGTTAGTGGAGAGGTAGAGTATCCCCACCTTTTCCCTTCACCATTGGCCACAGAGGCCCAGTGCTCATTAGCATGCATGCTTTTACAGGCCTAGCCAAACCAGTCAATGCTTCAGCACTTTATTTATTAGTAAATAGAGACAGATGGCGATGAGGAGGTGGTATCGACTACCCATAGCCTTTTAAACAGGAATCAATGGCAGGGGTGGAGCACTGAGACGGGGGGGCATTAACTTGCTAATATAGCTTTATGAAATGAGCAGGGGTTGTTTTGTGGCTTCTGAAGCTGGATTTTCTCAGTCTGTAAACCTCATATGATTTTTCGGTTGTCATGGCAGGGGAAAAAGATTACTTTACCTGAGACTCACAGGACCTGCCTACTGTCAACATTTATAAGCGGATGCACCACGATACACAATCGATCCCATTGATTAGCCGAGTGGTTGTGTTGCAGGTTTTATTTTAGTGACAGAAAAGCATTAGCAGGTAGCAGGGCTTGGCCGAATGGTAACTTGGATCGAAACAGGCATGTGTTGTGGTTGTATGTGACAAGGTGGGAGGGTCTCGTAGCCTTCAGACTGAGTGATGCACATACACATACACTGTTGCAGTTTATCCACATATGTGAGAGTCAGGACAGCAGACAGATGCTGTAGATGTCTACATTTACATTAACAACATGTACAGTCTAAATTCATCCTGCTAGTGGGTATTGATTGTGGGCGTGTGGCTGAGTTCAATTTATGTGCAGTAATGTTTTTAAGGAATGTGTGAAAAGGTGCAGAAAAAGGAAGGCAAAAGAAGTGCTGGAGAGGCAGTAGTGTCAGAGGTAAAGGGAGTGTGAGACACGGATAAATATGAAGAAAAAGCAAAAGATAGATAGATAGGTGATAAATAGATCGAGACAGAAGTGTGGAGCACACAGAGATCATGTCTCGTCTCCAACGTGCTGCTGAGGCTCACTGTAGAGCTGCTGTCAGAGGTCATCTCCATCATCTATATTAATAAGTCTTTATCATCTCCCAGCACTGTCTGCCAGCACACACCAGCCATAGTCTAAAACAGAACAACTCACCCACCCACACACCCCCCAATAACCCCGCAGCCCCCTGCACAGGGACAGGCTGAGCTGCAGTGAGCCAGCGCCTTACACCACCCACTACCGAGGCAATTAAGAGTTTAACCTGGATGCAGCCCGGGGAATCCAGAGAGAGACTCCAGTCAAATAGAGCAAAGCTCTGCAGAAGAAAGGTGGGAGGGAGGGTGGCAGAGAAAAGTCAGGTGAGAGACGTATGAAGAAGAGAGGAGAACAGAAGAGACGAAAAAGATGCTGCAAAAAAGGGAAAGAATGGATGGGAAGTGACAGGAGAGTGGAGAAAAGGAGGGAATGAAACATGTCTGAGTACATATGATAGACTGAAGAATGGCAGAGGCTAGTGGAGGCAGCGAGAGTGAATCTTAGCACAGTGTACACAACCCTCTCCTCCATGAGAAGAAGGTCACCAGCTCTCTCTGAGGACTCTCTTAAATAAAGTCCCCTATCCTGCACTTTTCTGGGCAAACAACCTCCTCTGCTCTTTATTAACTAAATATGAGGGGACTTTGACCGGGGGACAAAAATTCAATATTTTTCCCCCACCAAATATTTAAACCAAGCAAATAAACAGACAAATAAATAGATCTCCCCTGCCAGGGGAGAGGGGGCCAGCCGGTCCCCTGGATGTAATTTGACGGCCCACTTACTTGGAGGGCCAGAGCCCAGTGCTACTCAGACACTCATTTGAAGAGCTGTCAATCAAGGGGCAGCAGTGTTGGCTTTGGGGATATATGTTTGTGTATGTGTGTGTATGTATGTGTGTGTATGCTTGGGAGGGCTGGCCAGCAATTCATCATCAAGGTTGGAGCAGATAAGGTGAGCGTCTCTCCTGATGAATACATCACACCATCCTGCTCTCCTTACTACCTTTTTTAAATTATCCCTCCACCCTACTCATACACACCTCTCAATACTTCTATCCTGCCTAGCAAATCATCTTGACAATGACCTGATATACATCTTCTGGAGATGATGGCAGTGTCTGATTTCTACACCTTTGCTTCTTCTGTTTAACTTTCTTTTCTTTTGTAATATTTTTATTTTATTTCATCTTGATCTTCAGTCTATTTTTTTTTAATCAGGAAAATATAAGAGTCTCACCAATATGTTACGCCACTACACTCTAGACTAGACTAGTTGAGCGAAATGCATAACTTGTATGTTATTTGCTGTTGCTTTGTTCTCCCTCTTCTCTTATCTTGTGCTACCACGTAAAAGGAACTGCCCTCTCCAGAACAACAGTAACATTGCTCTTTGTGCATGCAGCTTAAATGACATATGTTAACAGACAGTGCCAAAGCAGGAAATTGTGTGATGTTTTTTGTGTCAGAGAGTAAAGGGAACAAGTTGAGACGGTAAACGGTCATGACCAACTATGACCTCCGTCTTTCCTTAAACAGGTAGTTTTGCTTACTTAAACTTAAGCACCTGTACTGATTTTTTTCCCTTTGTTCCTACCGGTTCATCACGTTCTCTTGTGCTGTCATTCCACGAATAGTGATGGTAAGCTGTTTGACTTGTTGTTCCTCCCTCTCCCTTTCTTTTACCTTTGTAAAACCAAGTGATGTTAGCCTAAGCCTTTTCCCTCTCCTGCTGGGTGCTGGGATGTGAGGGGGGAGGAGGGCAGAGGCTGGAGATATCAAAAAGTCCTTTCATCCATTTTAGATGAGATGCAGATGACTCAATTATGCTTGGCCTGACATCAAGACCACTTGGCGGAGAAGCTGCTAACGCTGGAAAACGATCCATTTAATCCCACTGATATGAATGGCAGGGTGCTAACAGGGCTTGCAACGGTAAGAGAGTGAGACAGGTATGAGCGAAGATGCTTCAGCACCACTCTGGAGAAACAGAGCTCAGTATATATGAAGGGTGGGAAAAGGAGGAGGGGGATGAGGCTTTGGCAGCGGAGGAGAGGAAAGAGGGATGCTGTGTGCAGTATATTAGTTTCACAGAACTGATACCATAGTACTAACACAGGTTTGTTGCCTTTGTCACTGATAATTATTTGTCTCTGATTGTATTCATGTCAATAGATGTAGTTGTTCACTTAGAACAAAGTCTCTCCTGATTGAAATGAAGATGGGGAGTAGATGAGCGAAATGGGTCAGCCACTTTGGATTGGAAATAAGAGAGGAAGAGATAAAGAGAGCGAGGTCCTGCAGGACAGATGATATCGGGGCTGCTGGTCACTAGAGCCAGGGCCACTGCAACGACCCACAAACATGCTCTACATTTGATCAGACAGCTGTTTGATCTGCAAGGCCTTCTCTCCCACAAGACCCTTCTGCAGTCTTCAGCCACACACACACACACACACACACACACACACACACTCATCATGCCATACTCTCTACTCATCAGAGCTGCTCAGCTGCCAGGCTCCTGACAGCGTCAACATCAGCATCAAGACTTCATCATCACTTCACATACACTCTAGGTCTAATACTAAGTGAGCTGGGGGGCAGTGAGCATGTCAGTGGTGATCAGCCTGCTAACAGAGAGGACAGTTGGTTTGCAGGAAGAGATGCTTCACATTTTATAAATCAGGTACAGTAGTCAGTTGGAAGGCCAAAAAATAAAAGTTATCGTAAGATACATGTCTATCTTGATCAGATACATTAAGATATAACTGCACACTGTTATTGTATCTTGATCTTACTAAATTACATTGTATTTGAGGCACATTTCATCACTGTACTTTCACTGATAAATCTAAATCAAACATGGATTAACATTTCCAGTATGACTAGCAGAATGATGGAGTTACTATTCAATAAACATAATTAAAAATGTGACTTTTATATCATGTGTGTATGTCAGATAGAAAGAAAATGTTTCAGCATTAAAGAAAATGCTTTCTCTACATTTTTCCACGTCTGTGTGACCTTTAGTGTCAGAGCAGTCACTACAGATGCTGCCTTATACTGACAGTGACGTGAAACTTCTGCGGGCTGCCTTGTTTATGACCTTTAGTGCAATTAACAGTTGCAAAACATTAGGGCCGGTGTTGCTTCACATGTAGTCAATCAAGTCAGTGTTTTGTCGGCACTGAGTGGTGTTTGTCTGTGTTGGTGACAAATGAGTGCGGCCCATCCCACTGCTGACAGCCTCCCCAGAGCTGCGATGCTATCTTCAGCTCTTCAGCGTGCTTCTACAATTACTAGTGCTTTTCTGGCCCCAGGGCCTCCAATACCAGCCTTCACTCTGGAACCTGACACAGAGAACATAACACATGTATTCATTCTTGGAGACCCAAATAGTGTTGCATGTGTTGTACATACACAGAAAAATGCACCAAGCCTTATTCAAAAAGTAACATTAGATTTTAATATTAGAAATGAAATCAGATTGTACGAAATATAGAATAAATTATGCTTCAGTGACGTGGACAGTCATTATTCATCAAAATAACACAATAAATCTGTCTGTGTGAATGTATCTACGCCCTTTATACAACTTGGATATGAAAACAATTTTAAATTTGGATTCAAATCCATTTCCTGATTGCATTAAACTGCACTACAATCAATCCCTTCATTATGACCACAGTGCGAAACATTTGACTGGGATATGACCCCAAACTGATACCTTTCCCCACCACACACCTGGTTATTTTATCTCCCCCTGCCCCTATTGTAGGCTGGCGGCTGACCTCGGTCAGAACAATGCATACCTGTTGCTCTCACCAGCACTGCGTAATTGTCTCTTCAAGTGGGGCCCTTTTCCAGCCAGCCCCTGAGGGGAGAGCACTCCACACTCATCCATCACTCAGTCACTCAGCCACTACAGGAAGTAGTTAACATGGGCGACCTCTGGGATGGCGGACCACTGTTGGTAGGGTGTGTGGAGTTGAGGTTTTGGTGAGACATACAGAACATTAGCTATCACTTCATCACTGGGATGACATCACTCAATCAATCAATCCATCCATCAATCTGTCATTGAAGCTGTTTGCTTTGCTAAGCCAGCTGGTTCTTTTGAAGTTTAGAGAAAACAGAGAGCAAGCCAAAAAAAATATTTAAAAGATTCCTTATTGAATACTTATATATCAAACAGACAGTTGAAAGTCTTGTCTAGAATATCCATGTCATACATATCTGAAATTAAAACTCTATTGTCCACAATACATTTTTTTGTTTTTGCCTTGAGACATAAACAAGACTAAGACTACAGCCATGCTAGCAGCTCTGTGAGGCTTACCCTAACACTACTTTAGCTAAATGTTAATGTCAAGCGTGCTAACATACTCACAATAAGATGCTAACATGCTTAAATGTTAGCCTTAAATCATGCATGACATTGTTGATTGATTGATTTCTATTTCTTTCAAGTATAGTCAAAACCTTTCCTTGTACTAATGAAAATTTGACAGTTACAGCAGAATATTACTCACAGTTCAGTTGAAGCAGTCTAACCATTGTTTGTGTTTTAACTTTTGACTGTTTGCCCTGGGACATTGCCAGAAATACATATATATTTAAACATTCTGGATAAATGCCTGTGACTCCTCTGGTACTCACAGCAACTTCATCAAATATTTTGAGTCATTTGTAGGCCTGTACACGATTTGACCCAGGTCTGGTGTGGATATACTTGAGCTAATATTCCTGCTGAATGAATCTTTGGCCACTACTGTCCTATTTATCTTGAGAGAGGCAATTTTAGAGTACAGTAACTCACCTTCACTGGGTGAGTAGAGACACGTGCTTGCTTGTCTTGGCAAGCTCAAAAATATTAGGAGAACTACAATCAATCAAAACTGAAAAACACACAAACATGCATGAAGAATTGTTTGTACCTGTCATGTCAACATGTTTGTTATCTGTTATCTAAAATGGACAAAAGCACAGAAAGAACAGAGAGAAACAGGTCATTGGATAAAACACTGTTTTTTTTATTTACTGCCATTCCTATTGCTTCAGACAGACAAGCTGTGGCGCAGGGAGCACAGAGTGATTCAAATAAGTCAACGCTACTGCCGATCTACAAACAAATCTCTCTGACAACAACAAATAACAGAGGCGCTGCAAAAGAAGAAGCAAGAAGAACAGCGTTTGGCAACCATTAACATCTTGGAAAAAACTTCAGAAGTAAAAAAAGGAGTGCATTCTGCATTTTTAATAGTAAACAGCATCTCTACTTCATCATGAACTAGATAGAGAAAGGAATCAAACGAGGAGGGCTGCTACACTGCTTTGACGTCGGCCCCCTTTTCCACCCTTTTAGCTTTTTTGAAAGTGGATTTTGTCAGAAGCGCCGGATCTTTCTCTCGCTCTCTTGGATGGCCTGCAGCATTACAGGGGAATATGGTGCTCTACACACTTTAAGAGTAATTAAAAGCGATTGAACAGCTGTAATTATGAGAAACGGCGGTTGTGTTCCGGGTCATTCTATCAGTGCTGCCTTTCATCAGAGCAGAGGCAGAGGGGCCCCGCTGCTAGTCTCTGTTTCTCCATATGCATATCTGCGAGAACAAACAACTGGCAGGCTGCCTACAGGCTCACACACACACACACACACACACACACGCTATCACATTCATACACACAAGCCTTCATGTAGACATGTGGGAGAGTGACTGTGTACGTGCACAAACTCACCACACTACTGATCATATGTATAGTCACATGGCTAAATGTGCACATCCAAACACACACATAAACACTGTCACACATCAATATGGTACAAGCACACCTACACACTATAAACACTAAACAACACATTCTTCATGTTATCCACTGGGTGACATTCATAACCTATCATAATCTTTCTTTGGTCTCATTTGGGCTCATTCCACCGTTGAACACAATAAAAAGTACTATACACAAGTGAAGAATGCAATACCATGTGAGTTTTTTTTGTTTTTTTTACCATTCTATACTGTATTAAAACACTGTATGACGAATAGAAAGCATATATGTATGTACTGTACTGTGACTACTGAGAGTGAGTCAGTCCACTGATAAAAGCATGTCTGGGTTACATGAGATTAAGTAACAGAATACACTAAAATAATAAATAGTTACACAATGTATGCTAACTCTGAAATGCAGGCTCCACTTATGTTTCATTAAACCGTAGTGACACTAGTAGCTTGTTGCTAAGCTTGCGTTGTTAGCATGTTACTGAAGCACTATTCTGGTTCTATTGTGGGTGTCTGGTTTCCTTTCAGCCAATTCCAAGATGGCGAGGCTGAGCTGGGGTAGTGGAGGGTGGAGTGGGGTGGGGTGGGGGGATGTAGATGCCCCAATCAAAAGGAAATCAATCATGGCGGGATCATCACAACCAAGGTGTCTTCAGTGGTCTGTCAGCTGATGTGGGGCCCCTACATTCAGAAAAGCTGGTGGGTTTTTCTGATCTTTGTTTTTCACTTCCTCTGTCCATCATTCACATCCTGTTGGAAAAGAGAAAAGAAATTGGCTGGATTGGACATCATAACTCCTGTGAGCGTAAAGTTCAGATGCTTAATATAGAGGTAAAAGCTTATTTGAGTTGGTATATTGGCAGCAACAAGTGGCTCAGATGCCTTAATACAGGCAAAAAAGGAAGACAGACACGGTCTAACTTCATGTTGTGTATTGATGTGTATGTAAATTATGTGTGACAGCAGGTGTGTATGTTCTATGTACATGAAGTATCAAGGTCAGTACAAACTTCTTTAGAGCCCTGAGCAGCTCCCAAAGTTGAAAAGGTGATATTGAAATGAGTAAATGGTTGACATTTAATTTATTTATATTATTTTAATATTATTTTATTTATTTTTCATGTTCTTTTTGGGGCCCCACATTGGCCCTAAATGGCCATGCTTATGTCTTGGGCTTTCCAGCATATGCTGCTTGGCATGCACAACATCTGGTCTGTAAATAACTACATCAGTAGCCATGTGTCTATGTGAATTCATGTGAGAATAAATACATTATTCAATAATAAAATTAAGTAATGAATAAACAAGTTAACCACCTGTGAATGAATGTATGCTGTATGAGCTATACATGTATACAACGTGTACACAAAGCACATTTCCGCACTTCAACATCTTGGGCCCACCTCCAGAGCAGTGACTCCACTCTGTTGATGATGTCAGCCAGATCAAAGGGCAGTGGCATGCTGGGGTCATCCACACCCCAGAAGGGCCGGTCCACTGGGGCCTCCTCAGGGGGTAATGTCTGGGCCAGACTTGAGTGGCACCTGAGGCGACAGGACACAGGAAACAAGTGCACCCATTAACTCCTCCCTCCCATCAAAACCTAGACACTCATCAGCATTAGGACACGTGTCTCAGGTCGCTCCTAAAACTTTCTGCCAGTGCTTTTATTTAAATCACATGAAGCCAATATTCTGAAAACTATATTTAAATCATGTCAAATACTTGTGTTTCTTCACCACACACTGCAACTGTGGACTGTGTCATCCAGAATATTGTTTTTAACGCCTAGTAACTAGTGCTGGTTGACAACAGAGAGATTGTAGTAGGTTAAGATAAACAGATGTCTTCCTATCTGGTCTTTCTGTATTGACTGTTGGGGGATTTAAAGGGGTCAGAAACTGAAATGTCAAGTTGTTAAGTCAGTGATGTGTTTGTGTGTGCGTGTGTGTTAACTCGTCCCTAAACACACAGTGGGTGTTGTGTGTTTGACCAGGAGGCAGGCAGATTGTGCGTTTCCTCTCCGTTTTATGACTCCTAATAACACTGAGCACAATTAGATCTCCAGGATATGAGAGAGTGAGTGTGTCTGTGTGATTCGCGTGTGTGTAAAAGAGACTGTAAGAGATTTCAATTTGTTTGTACAAATGCCTCAGGTAAAAGTGTCTTTCCCCTACATGCTGTTAATGATATTTAAATTGTTGATATTTATATCACTTGTACTTCATTTCTTTGGCATTTCTGTTTTAAAACCTTCAAGCTCACTAAGCTAAATGGAGCTGAGAGAGTGGGAGAAAGTGATGTGTCAGGAAAGTGTTTCTAAAGCCATAAATGGCAGCAACAGTATCAAGCTGATGAGAAACCATGATATCATGTATCATGATTAATGCCCCATTCATCTTACACACACAGGCACACACAGCAGGATGCTTTCACAAGAACATCACTCTCTGTTGTGGCAATCATGACAGAGCAGTGAGAAATCCAGCCACTGCGTGATTTTTAATATGATTAATAATCTGGGGTTAGTTGTAATTTCTACAGTGTTTGGAACTCCCACAGACCTTAGCCACATCTTTTGTCAGACCAGTGTAAATATTTACTGCGGTGACTTGGTGTTGCTCTCCGCTGTCATTGTAAATCTGCCCTCCCTCTGCCTCTTGACAGATGAGAGTGACCCCTGACCTGGAGGTGCAACAGAGAGGGGTGGAGGATGGCATGCTGTGTGTGTAGAGTGTGTGTGTGTGTGTGTGTGTGTGTGCTTGTGAGTAGTACCCTCAGAATTTCTGTCTAGAGCCACAAGGCCATTTATACTCCCCGCTCAGTTATTATGCCAGGTTCTGTCCTACCATATCTCTTTACCCCTTGCACACTCTAAAAAAAACCTCAAAACCCCCTAAAACACAGACACACGGCCACCACCACCTTGTGGCCACGGACTAAAGGAGGGGATGGAGAGGACATAGAGAGCTCAAGAGAAGGATATGGGGGTCGGTTATGGATGAGATGAGGGGATGTTAAAGTTGTCAGGGGACAGCCGGGGGCTGCCACAATTTGTGGTTATATATTTTCACCGGAGCCACTTAATGTTCGACTGGCTCTCGGCCTAAGTGCTGCATTTTGGTGTGGTTAGCCCTTTAAAGAGCTGCTGCATTACGGTGGTGAGAAGCAGCATTAACATCCACCGTTCCAATATATCTTCTGCGCTCTGGATCAGGGCCTGATAATAGCATCTGTTAACATGCACTAAGTACCATTATGTAGCACATCACTTCATAAATAATACGATTAGGCGACCTTGGGGCTTTGCGACGAGCCGTGTGTTTAAATGTTCTCATCATTTATTTAGGGTGCGAATTAAAGGAAGCGTCACTTCAGAGGAGGAGGAGGAGGAGGAGGAGGACACTGCTGGCATACATATCTACAGAGTGTGCAAGAGAGAGGGAGAGAGTGCAAACTGACCCAGACAGCACACACTCTCACATACTGTGTGGTTCTGCTGACATCAGCTTGAGGACACCATAGGCCAAGGGAACCCAGACCTTTGATTGGGTCTGATTAAGTATTCATGCTGTAGAGCCATGAGAGAAAACACTCGCCACTTTTCCGCTGCCCTGACTCACACTGAAAGGCCACATACCATCAAAATCTCACCAGCCACCTTCAACAGAGCTGTTGCATTTATCTGACAAGTGATCTTGCAACATTAGCTTGCAAATTGAAGGCTCCTGGTTTACCAGAGATATAAAAGATATCACGAATGGAAGACTATCAAAGATAATATAGTGTAGGTAATTCAGCGCACACTTTTACACAATCCACCAGTGTTCACAGAGTACCGTATCTTGACTGCTAAAATGGAACCAAACAAAAAGTCAATATTAAGCGAGGTGCCTTAAGCTCTCCAGGGCTCTTGCTAGAAATTCAGTGTAAGCCACAGTGGCGTACAAACAAGGCTCACCAAAAGACTTTTCCATGGGAGAACAGCCCACCTTAAAGTTAAGGTCAAAGACAAAGAAGTGTGTAGGGGGGAGGCGGGGGGGAGTTGAAGAGGGAGAGAATGTGTTTGTGAGTCCAGGCTGTTCCAATGGATTAACCCCAGACAGATATGGGCCTAACTATCCCATCTGGCGCTCGGTCAAGAGAGATTGGCAACACAATCACTCATTTCAATTTGCCCTGAAACCTTATAGCCTGGCAGGCCCCCGCTCAAATGGTATGCTAATGTGAAAGGTATCTAGGATTCTATCGCCTCTATTCCACAGAGGCCTTTCCCTCCGCGCAGCACAGTGCACTTGAACTGCGGCTGGGGCGGGAGCTCCACGGTCCTCACTGCAATAAGGGCCGGAGCCCCCTTTGCGCTCAAACTAACCACTTTAGCTAAAGTGAGTGTTAATTATGGACAGGCAAAGCAGTCAATAAAAGGTTAATGTAAAAGTCAAAGGATAAATTCCTTTAAGCATTGCATCATTCCACCATCTCCAACACACTGCTCGCAGGTCTCCTAATCAATACGTTTTACTGTAATGCGCTCCCCATCGATCCCCAACCCCCTGCTCCACGGTCCAGGCTCCATCACTTGGTTAAAGAAAGGAAAGGGAGAGGGAGAGAGAGGTAGGTGAAAGAGAGAGGGAAGGAGAGAGAGAAAGAGAGAGAGAGAGAGAAAAAACGAGTAAATAAAATGATTAACCTCGGTTTCACTTTGTTGTTTCACTCTTAGTCTCTCTCTGAAAGGCTTGTCCTCCTGCGGGGTGGTCCAATATCATCACTGCCATCACCATCATCCCAAACCATCACAATCATCAGCATCATCAGTCCACTCAATCTCTGGTCGGTGTGTAATTGTGTAGCAGTACACTCAAGCAGGGCCATACATTAAAAGACCCTCTGCTCTTAACAGGATGGAAATCCGCCTAATAGACAACATCAGTGCTTCCAACTCTTGCAATTACACTGATAAATGCACAATTGTGTCAGGCCAAGTGAAAAAGAACCCAGAGAACGCAGATAGGAGACAACGCTTATTGCATTATTGCTACAGGAGGTCATTTGTAACCACATGGGACTAGATAGCTTGGGCTGCTTGACTCAGGACATTATCTTAGGACGAGGGTGGAGTCACGTCATGCTGATGGAAAGCTTTTTGTAAAGGATTTACAGAGGCTCAGATGTCTATTCTAAACTGGATGTGGTTCAATTGTTTTGAGAGCCATGCAAATTACATTTCTGTTTGTGCATTAATGTGAAAAATGTGTCTTTTGAATGTTCTGTATGAAATATCATCATGGTATCATAAACAACAGTATTATGAAAGCAGGGGTTGGGGTCTAATAGCATTTTATGAAATTGAGTCCAGTAAAAAAAATCCACTCAATGCACCTTACAAATTTACGTGATAAAATCTGTTTATATTTCAATGGTTTTAAGAAATAAAACTTGACTAACATAATACTTAACAACTGCAGTAAAACATTAACCTGATAGAATACATATTTGTGGCTATGAAAGAGGGAAGATAAAAGATTTGTTCAAAGATTCACTTGATGGTTCTTGTTTATAGTATGAACATGCGTAGCGCATTGAGAATCATCTCCAAAATATGTGCTGTGCCCTATGTATTAGCTACACCGGACCACGAAATAAAGCCTCTGTGAAATGACGCAGGAACATCAATCAATCAGCCCTGTCAGTTTTGAGCTGTGTACGCCTGTGCTGATCAAGGGAAGCAAAATACCTCAGATCACCTGCTTCCTCATGCTCTGCCTGTGCTTCATTTGACTCTAACAATCTTGTGCAGGTGTGAATTTTTATGGTCTTGGCAACCGGAGTGCCCGATAGCTGAGAATGCAATCAAACAAGTCATGAAAAAACAGGCATGTGTCTCATAAATCAGCCTACCCCTGAAGGTAAGGCATGCAATCAAGTCCCAAAGAGAGAGAGAAGAAAGAAAGAAGTATATTATCCATGTACATTCTGTATCTGAGCTGAGCACATCAGTCTTGTAAGTCATGCAGTTATATAATGAGTGAGAAAGAGAAAGACAGATAGCATTTATCCACGTGCTTATCTTTCCACTGCATTGTGCAAGATATTAGTGTGGATGCAGAGGACAATATGACAGGGAGACATTAAGAACAAGGCCCAACCTGTGAAGTTTGGATCTCAGTCTACACCACCCAAGAGGTCTTGTGAACTCTCAGGGCTGTCCTCATTAGAGCCTGAACAGAACCTCAGATCCCCGCCCACCATCCCCAACTCCCATTATCCCAATCACTGCCACATTCAGCGTTAAATGTAAAGTGGTGCAGAATGTGAGCCAGCCAGCCAGCCAGAAAGCGTGGGCAGGGCCGTGTCTTAACCGTTTCCTCAGGATCAATCA
Organism: Sciaenops ocellatus; assembly: GCA_033000465.1. Taxonomy (NCBI): domain Eukaryota; kingdom Metazoa; phylum Chordata; class Actinopteri; family Sciaenidae; genus Sciaenops; species Sciaenops ocellatus. The sequence goes on from CP136888.1 coordinate 18,061,032, forward strand.
AATGCTATTGTGTCTGCAGACAGCTGCTGACTGTACACTTTGTGAGTATGTGAGGTGGGCAATTGTGGAGAGAAACACAGAGAGAAGGAGGGGGGGCGTCATCAGATGCATGACATATGTTCCTTTCATTTTGATTCCCTCTAAGGAGCCTAGGCTAATAAAACTAACATCTGATGCACTCTTTTCCCCTTTAATTAATGGTTGTGGAAACCACAAAAAAAAAATGCATTAGCAAGAGGTGGGGGCAGGAGACGAGGCCTGGTGCTGCATGGTGCTTTTAACACTCTCCCCCACGTGCCACCGTGACTCTGCTACTGCTGGGAACAATGATTCTGCCAGGGAACATGGGTACCTTTGGGTGGGGCAGCCCCTTCCTCATACTTTGTGAGGTGTCCCTCTTGCCAGCTGCAGTCTGGGCTGCTCATTAAACCACATGAAACAAACAAGGCTCATTATTGGCATCCCCAGCCAGAGCCAGAGAGTTTGCATCGGGTCCAGGTACTGCAAGTAGAGTTGGAGCCTACAGCAGAAACAGGCAAAGTTCGCCGTACCTGCACAGCCCCTGCCTCCTTCACACCCAGAGCGTTTGATGTGGCCTGGCTGGCTGCCCCGTCTAGAGCAGGGTGAACCAGATGTAACAGAAAAACACACACAAAGCTAGGTAGCCTCTAAATAGCCTTCATAATTGGAGGCTATAAAACACTATTGCAGTCTGGAAGTGCAAAGGAGGCAAGCCCCTGAACTACAGCTACTGCTCTCAAAAACCAGGTGGACGTCCATTAGGTGCTTAACAGCGTAACAAATTACCGAACACCCTGGCCTGCTCCTTCTCCTCCTCAGGCTATGGGATGGAATGTGGCCTAATGTCAACACAGGCGCAAAATTTACGAGCAGACAACTATTGTTCAAATGCAATCAGGTTCTAATAAAAAAAAGAGGCAGGAAAAAGACAAACAGATAGGGCCCTCCTGGCCGTTTACTCTTCCGACAAGGGGTGGAGAGATAGATCACCCCCTAAGGCTCTGGATCTGGTTGTGTTAGTGTGTGTGTGTGTGTAGGTTTGAGAGAAAGAGTCAGAGAGAGAGAGTGTGCGTGTGTGTGTGTGTGTGTGTGTGTGTGTGTGTGTGCGTGTGCGTGCGTGTGTGCGTGTGCTCCATGCTGACTGGGGAGGAATGGGAGCGGCTTTTGGCCTACTAGCCACCTGTGCCAGACTACAGGCTAGCTCAACATAAACAGCTTGAAACGGCTTGAAGGAAAAGTAAAAAAAAACAAAAAAAACAAAACAAACGTTTACTCTGGGCCCTGCCACTAACACCCAAAGGGCAACACTCAGCAGGGATGGATGCCTAGCTCAACACAACAACCCTCTCCATCATCGTCCTAAACAAGCCACACGTGGCCAAATACCATAGTGAAACATTTTGATATATACAGGCAAAACTAATTAGAGTTGGTTCTAAACAGACACAGAAGTTTTTCCTGATGACGCTGTTTATTTATAAAGCCCAGGAGAGAAAATGAAGCAATAAGAGGACTTGATGGCGAGGGTAAAGAGGTTACGAGCCTGCGAGTGATTGCACTTTTTCACAGCTCGGAGTTTGAAGGCTGTAAATCTGCTGTTAGGGAATCAGGAAGAGGGTTACTGTGGCGTTGGGAGCACTAACTCTTAGTTTTCCAGGGCACACCATTGCTGTGAAAACTTGTTCTGAGAGTGTTCTTGTAAAACGATCATTTTTAACCCTCACCCCTTCCCTCCACCACATGCCCCCTCCCTCCTGGCCAAGTGTTAGTGCCTTGTGGGCATCATCTGAATGGTGCAATAAAGCTGGTGATGGATGAGGCTTGCCTCAACAGCTATACAGCCGAGCCATTGGACGACACCTGACCCCAGTCACATGATAAGGTCGATCCAACGTGGGCACAATTCCCACCTGTCTTCAGGTGACAATAGGGGGGGTCAAGCTGGCCCAGCTAATTATAGTCTATTGTAACTTCAATTGCCTGGTTACAAGTCATCCTTCTAGCTCGAGGGGATGTGGTGTTAAGTTCTGAAGCCTTTGTGTAAAGTTAAACTGTGAGATAGAAGCTTTAAACTGTTGCACAACAGATATTGGGTTTCAGAAACATGTATATGAGACCTCTTTACAAAAAAAGAAAGATGCTGAATTTGCTGGTGCCCTTAAACAAAGCATGAAAACAAACAATCAGTGCTTAAAGAGGAAGAGCAATCCTTTGAATAAATATAAGATTTTGTTCAAACTGTATACAAAGTCACCTCATTGTTGACATCGCTTGACACGATGACATCACATAGCAAACCAGTGATAGTAAACACGCCCTACTGAAGCAGTCATAAATCTTAAACCCCATAAACTGGACAGGTCCAGGCGTAGGCTATAATATGACCATTAGCACAGCCAAGACATTCATGCAAAAAGTTTTAAAGTAAAAAAAAAACAAACAATACCCCTGTGTATGCTAGACGAAGGATAAAAACACACCACTAAATCTGATACTTAATGCTTATAATAATAATTCTCAGATAGAGGATTCCCCTGTGAAAAAAAAATGTAGAAAACAGAACAATGCAATCTGTGATTGATTAACTAGTGGACAGTCCCCCTTTGCTTCCCCTCCAGTATCATCTGTTGTACATACCTTGCAGAGAATATACACAGAGACATTCTCAGATATGATGTCAAAAGACCAGGTAAAGCAACAGTGAACAGCCACCTGGTTGGTCATCATAGTAAAATGGTTTCTTTGTTTTAGGATTTTTTTTTCCTTTTTTTGGGAAAAAAAATTGGTACAGTGTTAGTTTCCAAACATTTTAATAAGCTACATCATTAACAAAAAGCCTCCTCTACATGCAGCTCACCTCATTCTGTGAAAACAGAATTGCGGGTGAACAAATTCATAACTTGAGTTGTGTTTGGGCAACTTTCGAAAACATATTGCTGATGAAAGCAGGTCGACAGAGCAGACACTTGAACGTTACAGGGAGAGAAACGGAAAGAGGTGGGACGGGGTAGGTCGGAGTGTGTGTTTAGTAAGAGACAGAGGTGCAGGTGTGTGTAAAGTGAAGAGCAAGCTGAACAGACTAAAGTAGTTTGTAAATATACACTAAGGATGGATAAGTAAGTAGGGCACCCTCTCCCCATGATTTTTTTTTGGAGTGTCACATAGTAAAAAATCACATTCCCATCCCACATGGGCATCTGCCTTAAGTCAACAACTAAAACTACCATTAGTCATTCTATTTACAGTACAGGATGAGGTCATTCTAAAAAATGTCAGGCTGTATATACTTTAACTTATGACTCGCACTTTCCCAGATGTATGTTGTTTTTTTTTTGTTTGTTTTTTTTCAATAAACAAACAAAAGAAAAAGTCCCAAACTCAATGAAGCTTCTCATCCAAGCCTGAGAGAGGCCTAAAGTAGCTGCAACAGAGTAATGTGAGTGTGTGTGCATTCATGCGTACACTTGTATGCTGTGCGACCATGCCAGAGGAGTGCTTACCGCCAGGTGTTTGAACTTCTGCATCACCTGGTGCTCCTGCTGCGTGAACACGAGTTTTGTTTCACCCTATTAAGTAAATAGCGTAATTAAAGGGCCTCGGCATTTAAAACGCTGTGAACAGCCAGCAATTTGTTTGGAAGAGCAGCCAGGCTAGGCCCTGAGGCGCTGCACCAAACAGGATACAAAAAAGTACACACAGCAAGCCAGTATAATAGTGTGTGGGTGTGTGTATGAGTACATATGTACCTGCCTATTCAGGTGAGTTGGTGCATGTGTGTATAAATCACTCATTGAAAGTTGTTCTGCGTGTCAAAAAAAAGAAGCTGTTTGTGGTCTAACAGGTGCTTAATGGTGTTCTGTTTGTAGTGACAATATCAAGACTTGATGCAATAACTGAATACCAGCATAACTGAAGACTGTGTTTTTCAGAACCACCCTTTGTCTATAGTGACACAGGCGTTGCTCATGTTGATACTGATGGGAGTCACAAATAAAGGTGACACAATACTTGTTTGCAATAAGAGGCAACAATAAGACAGAAGCCACACACAGAGCTCAGTACAATAAAAACATAGGGATTACAACTGAAGTGGTAAGAGAGATCAACTCTCTTCATTAGTTTCCTCTCTTAATTTCCACTCCACAAACACACCCGCTCTGCACTACCTATCCCATTGAGGATGCTTCTTACTAAAGTCTCTGCCCTTACTGCTGATCCAGGGTCAGCTGTGGGGTGTAAGAGAGGGATAACCTCTTTCTGAGCTTCGTAGAAGCCCAGATGGCTGTGCGAAAGCTCTGATCCAAAAACTAGCTTACAACTCAATCGCTGTGGCCACATCTCTAAGTCTACAGTTTAACCCCTTCTGATGTCAGCCAAGGTCACAGATGCACACTTGAGAGGCAAAAAGAGCCAGGAGTGAAGTGCTGCCAGAGTCGAAGGAATTAGATCCCGGCTGAGTGGCCCTCATCTGGCTAAGCCTGGTAAGTAGCAAGACTAACAGGCTGAGGCACGGTGGTTTGGGTTCGCAGACACACACATATACACACACTCATGCTTGTAAGCTTGCACGCAAACAGACATACACACACACACATATATATATATATATATATAAGGACGTAAACACACACTTCCATAGTCACACACACACATACACAGACACGGAAGGACTCAGAGGGCTACAGATGGTGTGCCCTGGGCCTGGTGACTGGGGCTCTGAATGAGCTAGTTTTAGATCCAGTGTGGAAGCTGCCACGACGCACAGGGCTCAGGGGTTGGGGCGGAAGACAAAGAACAGCGGAAGGAGTTCATGAGGGGAAGAGAAGAGCGGGCGGGGATCCTTTCTTGCTGCATGGGGGCTCCGAACATTTTTAGTACAGCATCAACATGACACTGTCCATTCGTCCCCTTGCCCTATTGCCCATGTCCTACCTCTGAGTCTCCTGACACCAACACCCCTAAGCGTGCAAGCACACACCCCACAACTACACAAGCACGAACATACACACACTCTGTGAGCCAGCGGCCACTTCAGCCGTAATTCCGCCTGACTTCCGCTGTCTGACTGGCAGGAGACAGGGAGGGTGAGGACAACAAGCTGTGAATACGGGAAGAGACAGAAAATCATTGAGAACCTTGCCTTTATGAATCTTTGATGAGAGAGAGTGGGGGTTGGCGGGGGCTTTGCCTCTGGTTAAATCAGAGCATAGCGTGTGTGGTGTGTGTATGACTGCCAACAGAGGTTGAGATAAACAGGGTCTGGACCAGGCCCAGACAACTGCAAACCCAGCAGTTGGGAACATTTGTCCCTGCAATTAGTCCCTGTCCTCCCTGTTCATGTTGCAGGTAAGTGTTATTGGTAGCTAGCAAAGCAGCTATCGCTATGAATGCCTAGAAGCACAGCAAGGGATGGCAGGTTGAGATGTAACAGGAGTCCTTTGTGTGCATGTCAAAGGCATCTCCCATATTTAATTATGCAGCTGGCAACACTTCAGTTTACCACAGATTAATTAATCAATCAATCAATCTCTGTACAGGAGTTAGACAAAACAATATTAAAAGGGTTTGCCTGAGGTTGCATGCCACTTCATAATGTCTGCCAGTATTCAAATTACTCATTGTGTTGTACTGAACAGCACTTGCACTTTGGGTACAAATGATGTTCATACATTAGCATTTAATGTTGGTTAAATCAACAACACTACAACACAAATTCTATTGGTCGCATAGATGCGGTTGTTTTTTTTTAAACTACCCGCTGCTGTGATGCCTTGCAACCTCTGCTTTGGTTCCTTTGTGACTTACAATTGCAATCATACACACTTATGATGGATACCACGGAGGTACTGCATTTTCTGAAGAGGGAACTGTAGTCAGATTAATTGAGTCATTGCAGTCTGAAAGACAACCATTCAAAACTATTCATATCTTCTAAGATGCCTCTCCTTCTCAGGTAACTTTTACTGGTAGTCTTCAGCCTTGAAAGCATTTTGTTTCTTGACATTGCTGGAAATATATTTTTCATCTAAGAGAGGACCAGTTTAACATACATTAACAGGTCTGGCTTTTTGCCATTATAAATGACATGCGTCTAAGTGCAGGAAGAAAACCAAACAATATGACAAGCTGTCATTATACTGTCCTACACTTCAGTTTTCTAATTAACAATGACAAAGTATACTGCAATGTCTTGTAAGGGCATACTAGTTTGCAAGTTTGCAATTAAAGCGTGGGAAGTTGTATTACACCCACACCCTTGCGGTGTTCCTTCTTTCACTGTTCATTGTTTTAGCCTCACACCTGTTCTGACATCGGACACATGAAAAGCTGATGGTGACTCAGAGGAGGTTGTTTTAATTAATAATACAAGACATGTTACAACAACTCTCTTTCTCAGAAATAGCTTTTTAATAGATGTCAAGCAGGTGCCAATTTTCTTCTCAACATGAGTTGGGTTATGTTACTAAACAAGCAGAGCAGCATAGTAGCTTTACCTCATCTGCCACCTGTGACAGCTCAGAATTCAGAGTCCTCCAGGAAGCTCGGCTCATGTTAATGTGTCACCAATGAGGCCTTTTGAAGACTCGATTCATCTGTCAGTGAGCACAGAGGTACTACTGACTGATTTCCAATCACATAGGAGCCTGGCAATGAGGTGAACTGTCTTAAGCTGATCAAGAGAGTTGCCTTGGCTTCCATCTACATCTGTCAGGTTCAAACTTTACACTTCACTACACATGTTGATCACATATAGCAAAGTACAGGCACAATTTCAAGCTGCTGTTTGGACTAATCTACTTTAGGCTTGAATTAACAAAGAATTTCTACTTTCTGTGATCCTAAGATGAAGGCGAAGGAGTGATTGACACCTGAAGTGCCTGTTCTCACAACTTGTAGACCTGCCATAACTGTGAACTCGCGGCTTCCTATAGCCTCAGGAGAAGACAATGGAGAACTATGCCAGGTTTGGGTTGGGTCGTTTATAGGGCAAGAGTGAGTCTAACAGTGCCCCCTGATGGTTCATACATGCTTTGTGCCAGTGAGAGAAGCTATAGGTAGGGCGAGTAGTGTGACTAGAAAAAGTAATGCCAAAGAAAACAACATCAAATTGGCATCAAATTGAGCCTGTGTCCAACCTTTGTTTGCAGGCAAATGGAGGCTAAAAGAGCAGTACTTAACAGAGCAGCTAACCTGTGGCCATATCTGCTGGACAAATCAATAGAAGTGTCTGAGAGCAGAGCAGAGTATGCTGTGGGGGAGCTGGAGGGGCTACCCCTGGCCCGCTGCCCCCAGGCCCCTCCTGGGGGGTACCTGCCTGTCTCTTCACCTCCATCTATTTTGCCTCAGTGCTCCCATCATCCAACTACTCACTCATACACACACAAGTGAAAGCTAAAAGCCCACGTATACCCTATTACTAGCATCCTGTGACATCTTGTAGCACCATCTATACTATGAAGTGAACAGGGGATCCACATTTTCTCAAATGTTACACTGCAGATGCAGACTTGTAAAAGGTATAGAAGAGCATATACAAGCAAATGTACAGACACTGACAGTGAGACACATATTGATAAATATGCACACGTCCCCTGATACCCTATAGTACTATAGTACATGGACCACAATATGGACATGCTTCAAATGGCTTCCTATCGTAGTAGTCTTTCACACAAAAGTGCAAAAGAAGCCGTACCTAATGCACAACAGAACACCACCCCCCACCTGACCCTTAAGCCCTGGAGAACAGGCAGGCCCTGAGCAACAGTAACAGCAGTACTCCGCCGAACTGCAGGAATCCAATTCTCTAAAAAGCAGAGACCCTTCCCCTCATCTCTCCCTCACTTGCTGCTGCCTACTTACTTTCAATCACAGTTAACATCACAGAACAAGAAGTGGAGGGATGGGAGGAGGCGAAACACAAGCCTGCTGCACAATGCACTTGTCTGGCAGCTGCTTGCTCTGACATTTGAGGCCATGGGGACCTTGTTGAAAGAGCAGATGCTCACTGATGTACAGGCACAGGAACATGGCAACTACACAAGTGGCTGAAGCAGAAAAAAATCTGCACAAACATATGACCGAAAAGAACGGGGGGGGGGGGGGGGGGCTGAAGATGGCAGGCTCACGCAGAGATGTGTTGAGTGTAGAAACACAATCACAAATACATAGTAGAGTGGGCATGGCTCACTGACATGCAGATACATAAAGGGAAGAAGACACTATGCAAACAGTGAAAAGAAATATAAAAAAAAAAAAACACTTCAACAATCATAAATACTTCAACATTAATGAGCAAAAAAAGATTTATGGAACCTACACATCAATTTGTATACACACAATATACACACCTACAGAATGAAACAAACACACACAAGATGTGTACATAAGACTTAAACAATATTAAGACAGGTAAAGACTCACACTTCCACTTTCCCAGTGTACAGGTAGAGTACAAGCTGCCTCAGTCTCCTTACATTAAAATATAAACACACAAACCAACGTACGGTATATGCAACTTTTATACTGACCTGTATACTAAGTGTACCTTGTAAGTACTACTGTGTGATATCTTGTTATTACAACAATCAAATTAAACTTGCTACACCCACACTTGAGTGACAACATGTTCCTGGAATATTGGCATCACTGATGTCAATGGTTAGAGTTGGAAGAAAGCCAAGAAAAGATGAGTAAATTGAAATATAAAAAAAAGAGAGAGCAAATAAGGTGTAATGGAAATGTGAGATGGGAGGGAAACAGATGGAAACAAAAGAGAGAAACACAAGACAAAGAATGCAAAGTGAGAGAAGTACAGAGCAGGCAGCATCATGGTGCATCTCCGGCAGAGAGAAATTAGTTTCCGCAGAGGACTGCAGGCAGCATTATGGAAATGGGTGCCTGGCAGCTTCTTTAGCTGACTGTAAACAGGATCTTGGTAAGGCATACAGCCTCTGGTGAGGCCCACGGAGCCTGGCATCATTGTGGTGCTGTATTGAGCTGCAACACTCCCACGGTCCCTCCTTCTATCTGTCTGGTTCCTTTGCTCCAACCTGCCCAAACTCCACTCGTGAGTAATTTATGAAGCAGTGTGGGGGTGGTTGCGGAAGCAGTACGCGCACATCCTGACACCAAATACATGACATGTTCCACATGTCTTCCCACGAAACTACAAAGAGCCCTTTTGTCTCTACAAAGAAAAAGAAACACCAAAAAGTAGTTGAAGCACTCATCACTTTGTGAACTGCTGTGAACCAGGTAGTTAATGGCAACCCCGGTTACGGGGCTAATCCAGAATTAAAATAGCTCCCTGTACTAATGGTTATCTGTGCTAATTAAGCTGTTCATTCAAGGAATATGACATTATTTGGCAGTGCTGTCGTCTGGTTATGCCAGAGTACAGGCATGTTACACTGCCAAGTGAACAGAAGAAACCCAGGCCAAAAGACTGGCCAGGAGTTAAGGGCACTCAGGAATATTTTTCCAATATTAGTACGGTGCCAGATTTCTGCAAATGACTTCAGTAGTTTTCAAACAGGACATCCAACAAAATCCACTTTGCAGATGTTCCCATCACAGTTTCCCTATCTCTTACCTCATTGCCTATAAATCTATTCCTTTGTCAATCAAAAAAAAGTGTCCCATTTTGCGTGTCTGTATGTGCAAGTTTAAGTGTGTCTACTTGTCTGCCTCTTCACAGTAGTGCAGGCCTCTCTCGCAGCTGTAGCCAGCACAATTACAGGAGGCCTACATTATCTTTGCCATGCTGCAAAACAAAGTGGAGTGGCTTAATGCAAGGTCTTACACAAAAGTAAACAACTTCATCTTGTGTCGGAAATATGTGTCACTGCGATTGTGCGAAGCAAAGCTGCCCATCTACACAGCCGTGTCGGGTTGAAGGAGCATCTCCTAATTACTGAGAGAGAGAGAGAGAGAGAGAGAGAGAGAGAGTCAAAGAGAGAGAAACTCTCTCTTCCACAGCTCTTCAAACAAGCACTTCCTACGGGACTCCATTGTTTGGACTGAGGCATCATGGGTAGCCTTATTTACAGATTTTAATTGCTCTGGTGATCTGTGGGTAAAACACCCTGTCGTAATCACCCCACAATAGAATTGTTACTCTTTCTGACAATTGTAATAAAATGCTCTACAGCGTCCGGGGGAAAACAACGAGTAGGAAACAGAAAAGGGCAGAGAAAAATAAACACAGATGGTAGATGATGTAAAGAAAACAGGAAAAATAGAGAAAAAATAAATAAGGAGAACATATTTTGCATGCAAATCTTCTCAGTGAGAGGAACTAATCCGAGCGGGCGGGAAGCAGGGATGCGGATGGGTCTGTTGTCCAAGGAAATGATTGCTCTCCCACCTCAAAGTGACAACCATGAGAAGCTCACCGTTCCTGGACTTCCGAAGCGGAACCGCAGAGGAGACATGCACTGCAACCATCACACAACACACACACACACACACACACACACACACACACACACACACACACACACACACACACACACACACACACACAGACAGATTGGGGAATGAGAAGGGTAGGTCACCTACAGGAAGAGATTAGTGTCACCAGGCAGAGGTATGAACATGGGACTGTCAACTGCAGCTGTCCCTGCTCTGGGAGAAGCTGGCACAACTAGCTCTCATGTACTTTCAAACTGTTTTCACAAAAGTGGTAAAACACAGTTTATGCTGGAGTTGAGACCAAAGGATTTGAAATTAAACATAGTGTGCATGGTTAAAAAAAAAAGTTTATTTAAAATAGGCAGCTACCCTTTTCATTCAACAACAATGCAAAGCAACGGGATACAACAGCCATGACAAACACACTACCTGTGCTAGGCTGTACTTTGTGGTAGTGTTGTGTTGGACTACAATACTTCAATGAATGGTATTTCTAATACTTTGTTCACTTCATTTACATATATTGAAGAACCGAACTATCAAAAACCATCAACAGTTATCATCAATCTAAAATCCAATCCAATAACACCAAAATCTACATTCTCAAAACTGTCTGTCTTACTGTCAAAACATAAAAAATGTATTGAAGTTTCAAAATGGTTGTATTTATTGCATTTAAATGACAACCAATATTCTCTGTGTGCATTACAATGGGTTTGGTCAATCTGTCTGTGGCACCTACATATGGATATATTGATCTTTTCTTTGACTGTAATGTATTTGCTGCACAAAACAACAGTTTAAAATGATCTGCATCATTTCTTACAGCTCTGAAAAGATACTGGCACCCCACTGCAGTCTGTTCCTTTCTGCTAAGACGAAGAGTAGCAGCTCCCCTACCCTCTGAAAAAGACTGTTTTACTTAAGTGTGTCAAACTCTATCCCATTATTATGCCTGCTGATAAAGGTAATACAAACACCCTGTGCATCAAAGGTCCATGAAAAATTAAACAGCCAATCAGCTGGCAATTATTCTCTTTAATCTCCTGGAGGCAGCCAATGGGTATGTGCTGCTGGTGGTGGTGGCCTGGAAGGGATTCATGCCTTTGGATCTGCACATTCCACAATCCAAACACTTACTTTGCATTATGCTCAGCTCAGGCTAAAATAAAGTACAGGCAAACTTTCTAAACTGTTTTACTTTTCCTTATTTGGGAAAAAATACACCATCTTGAGTATTGATATATTAAAGTCAATTTGCCTTTGTTTCCCCTGGACTATAGATCACTTAAAGACATTTCAAGTGGACATGAAGACACACTGTTCATGTTCCAAAGGAGCTGATCAATTGCTCATTTAAAGCAGGAGGATCTGGTACCATGGTGTTTAGAGGAAGTAACGTTTATTGTATCACAATCAGAGCGTAAGTTCATTGAGTATGTGCCACTGATCTCCAGTTGTCAATGCTAAAATGTATTTTAAAGATCAGACTATGTTGTTATGGATTTCAATAGGTGCAGCAACAACTACAAAAAAATGCTTATTACAGCTGCAAGATGAAATTAGGATGATGACATAACGTGGATATGTTAATAATTAGAGGGTCGTATGTGCTTGTATTTGCAAAAAGCAAATGCAATTCTCCTTACTGTTCTTCAGGAAGTCATCTGCTCCATCAGTGATTAGACACAAATTCCTCAAAAAAACCTAATGACAAACAATGGAGGTTACATGGACTATCTTACTTGCTCTGCTGTTGCTGTGGCCGTGGCTCAACCCACCAGTTTGATTCCTGTCACTACTATCCTCACACACACAGACTCCCTCCCCATCCAGTCGATGGGCATGTGGAGCCGCTCAATGCCAATGATTCTCCCCTGATCTTAATTAGAGAAACACATCAGATACAAACGACATCTCAAATCAATCGACAAGTACAGGGTGAGGGGACTGGGGTCATATACAGAGACAACTTTCAGTCTATTTTTTTTCACAACATCAATTTAAGAATCTAATTCCTGAATCCTACATTTGAACTAAACAGCTGTGAAGCCTCATATGAAATATAAACAGATCCACACCAAGGATCTCTCTGGGTTGCAAATTAGTCAGAAACTTGTGTAATATAATTAAGAAAAAGAGGTCCTAAATATCCTGATGAAATATTGATAGAGAGAGATGCTTTTCAGTCCATATCTAACTTCTCCACCCTATGTTCTTTCTTTTACTCTTCATCTCCATTTTCCACTCCATCTCTTCCCCACTCTGTCATGGTAGATGGATGGATGGTGGCGTAAAGGCAGAAACAGGCTGACAGGCTCCTTAGCCGCATGGCTGAGTGTATAACTAGCAACATTAGTGAACACCTACACCCAGGGATCCCATCAAAGACAAGGGTATTTAGTGTGGCTTCTAGGGAAACACACACATACACACACACACACACAAAGAGACACACCTGTGTGCCAAATGCTATTATTGGCACATACGTGCGCACCGTCATTGACGTACTCAAATATGTAAGCATATATGTTCACACAGTGATATGTTGCAAAGGTAAACACACACAAACACACAAACACACACACACACACACACACACAAACCACTAAGGAAGTCAATAGTGCTGATTTTCCTTGTCAGCTCCTCGGCAGGCACTGGTTTAAAGAGACATCAATCTGTGATGTCAGCACTTACCTAATGAACCCTCTCAGATCGATGAAAGCAGTGGTCCGCTACACAGCCTGCCTTCACTGCCTTGCCTGCTTTTTTTATGTACATTATACTCGGACTCTCTTTTGGGATCTATGCTGGACCACAACATGTCCATGTGTGTGTGTGTCCATGTGTGCAAGCAGCTGCCTGGAAAAATGTGTGCTGATGTACTTATTTCTGCTGCGGGTGTCTGTGTGTTTACAAAAGGTCTGTAAAAGTGCACAGCATTACTAATACACCTGATCAAAGGCTTCTAGGAGTGTTTTGTCTTTAGATGTAATTGCACTGCTATGCAGGCCTACATAGCAGTATGATTATTTGCGTACTTATGTGCACTCCTTGTTTGCTTTTCTGTCATATTTCTGTCTACATTTGCCAAAACTGTCCATCTCTTTTTATGCATACACATGTGCCTGTAAAACAAAACAGCTCCTGCCCTTCTGTGTACCTGTAACCCTGTACTGATGTCCCTTCCTTTCTCCCAAAATGCATAAGTTTATAGGTTGACTGGCGATGGCAATGGCTATGGAGGTGGCAGCAGCGTGAGGTGCTGTACAATTAGATTAGTTCCATTTCCTTTGATCGGCCTCACCCCATCCCATCTTGCATGTGACACTTCAAATGCAGGAGCCTTCCTGCGCCACTTAATTGACCAGAATAAACATATTATATTGTGATAAGTGTCGCGATTGTAACAAATTGTACGGCGTGACTGACACAAATCATGGCATTAGCCGTGCCTCTCTTATCGCCTGCCTCCTCGTGCCTTTTCAATAAACAATCTAGTAGACGGAAAGAGGAAGAAAGGCAGAGCAAGGGAGAGAGAAGAAAGAAGAGAGGGGTGGATTGATGGTGGGTAAGGTGAATGGGAGCGCTGTGGCCACGATCTAACGTTTACCCACTTAACCATTCAAAAAGTCATCTTCCTCCATCAGCGCCTCGGTCGGCGCAGCATGAGAAACATTATCTTTCCACAGGAGCTATCATTCACAGATGGCTTCCCCCTTCTCAGCAACCTGCCACCATAGATATTATGTATGTGTGTGTTTGTGTGTCTTTCAGTGCACGTCTATTGGTATAGGGATGTGTATGATGTAGGAAGTTTGGAATAGAAGAAAGGAAAGAAAACAGGATATGTGTTTTGCTATTTTTTTTGTATTTTCGTATTTATGTGTGTGTCTATTAGGCGTTTGAACGGAGAGAAGGAAGGGATGAGAAGAACTGCTGGAGGCATGGGGAGGTGGGGGTGCGGGGTGAGGGAGGCTGACGTGTTAATCAGTGAATCAGCGTCCATCCACTAATGTCTGCCAGTGTAAATAAGGCCCTCATCTCCTGCCGTCACATACGCTGGCTTTCCAGCCCATTAGGCCCGAGCTGGCTGGCTGAGGCGGCCCACCGCTCGCTGGAGACTCATTTACGTGTCTATAGGCATCTGTGGCTGGTGATAGGGAGCCCACGTGAAATTAATGGGACTATGGGTGCCGCCAGCCAGCCAGCTCTCCTGCGCCCACACACACAGGCACACACACACTCTCTCTTTACACACACCAATCACCAGCATGTACGCATGAATGCATGAGCTTGCGCACCTACATGTGCATGCACGCACACACCAGACAGAGATACAGACACACACACACACGATGCAGTGGTTTTTATGCATGCTGGGTAAACTAACCTTTGCAGTAAAGATTTAGCAGCTTTATTAGTTTAGGAAATGGCTGTAATTAAGGATAATTCATAATGGCTGCTTCTCCCCTCTCTGTGGTATTAAAAGGGGGCTGGCCTAATTTAGACTGCTTGCATTTGTGCACTAAGGCAGTAAAATGGGTGGAGTGGGAAATACACATGGCCTCTGCAAGGTTCCGATATACTGTATGGTCAGCAGGCCAGCTGACGGTTATTGCCTAATGGTCTTTACACATCCTTTATAAAATGTAACATTTTAAACAGCAACATTTTATTTGTCTAGCAGTTTCCAAATATGACATTATTTATAGGGAATGTACTATGAACCTGAATATAAAAGTCAGTCTATCAACCATCGCAAGACAGGGACCTCCAATCCAAAACAATGAAACACTAATGCCTCAGTGCCAGGTGGCCGACCAGCCAGGGTAGAGAAACAGGGGGCTGGGCACATTCCCTAGGCTCCAGAAAAGAGGTGTGTGTCTGGATTGAGCCCACCTCCTTGTCTCCTCCCCCACCGGAGGTGAGGCACGAAACCAGAGGATAGGATCAATAAGTCCACAGATGCTGCCAGCTCCTTTCACTCATTACCACTGATGAATAATAGAGGACAGTCCCCAGCCTCCTCAAGACTCTTGTCCTCTCTGAACGGATACACAGACACGAATGAAAACATATTGGAAAGGATAAGGATAAGAATCAGATCAAGTTCAGGAGTCATAAACACATGATCACTGACCTAGGGTCAAGAACAACTACTACTTTGTGTGTTGCGTCTAACAGGAGAGGTACAAGATGCTGAAGCATTTTGTTCAACATGTCCGACTCATACAGAACCATGAAAAAGCTAATTAGTCTCCCAGCTCTCTCCAGAAAAGTGCAATGTGAAGTCTTAGCAATGGAAAAGAAAACAACAACCGGCCCAGTTCTGCAAGGCAGAAAATCCCACTCCGAAGGCGCCTCAGTTTTGGCTTAACAACATCTACAGTACACCATTCACCTTCTTCAGTGCTCAAGGTAAGAGCTGCAGTAAGGCACTGACCATCAGCCCTTAAGTCAAAGTTGAAAAAAAAAAAAAAACAGCAGGAGCTTAAAGCTACACCCAATCAATTATGGAGTAGCAACCTGTCCAAAATGTGATTTCCACACTGTCCGCCGCATCTTTCACACCATTATCGATTACCTTTGCTTGTAACGTTTTCTGTTAATTCTGTTCACCCACACAAAATCTATATGTGTGCATTTCAAAGCAGGCATCTGAGGCGAGCAGAGGCTGCCTCTGTTCTGCAGGCCAGACAATCACTGTCAATCTACCTAATGACCAAGTGTCTGCTGATGCATGCTAGTGAAGTGGGGAGAGTCCCCGGGTGCAACATGAAGCAGAATGGAGAGCATCCCCTGCTTCTCAAAGTGTTGAAAGGGCATGTAAACCCCCCTGCTGGAGCTTTCCCAATGCTTCTCACTTTCCTCTGTAACTTTAGTTAGATCAAAGAGAATGGGGCCCTTAAGTAGAAGTAGTACAGATCAACTAGGGTTGGAGTGAGTCACATAAGGATGCAGAGGGAAAGTTGAATGATAGAGTATTCTGTCAGAATGCGATTCCTCGGCTAACGAAAGTGTGTTTTAACAATGTATGGCGCAAGGAAGTCCTCCCTGAAGATTTAGGTTCAGTGAGGTAAGAGCAAAGGATGAGTGGAAAGCACAGTGGAAAGTTGCAAAACAAGGGGGCCTGATGTTCCTGCTGTAAAACCCTGCCCCTCTTCACTCCTATGAGCGCTATTGCACAAGGTGGTGGCTCTGTCCGGTACATCAGCCTAAGGATGTAGGAGATTGAATCAGACCTGCTGATTCGCTGCCCGTTTCAGCAGCAAAATAAATGACAAGGCAAGTGCTGGGGGAGAGAGAGAGAGGGCAGCCCAAAGGTGTGACCCCACTGATGAGATGAGAGGCAGTCCAGACCTGCCAGACACACTATTAGAATTTGAGACAGAGATGGGAGATGGAGAGAGAGGAAGAGATAGTGGGGGCCCGGTGTCACTTTATCAAATTCCTCTCTGGCACATGGTAACAGAGGTCAGGGGAAGAGAAGCATGGGGGCAGAGTGTAAAGCTGAGTGAAAACACAGTGCTGCTCTAATACCTTTCATAAAGAGAAAAGCCTCCTCATCCGCCAGCCATGATTAAATATAACCTGAGTGCTGAAAAACTAACCCCCGCTACCCTGCCCAGGCCTAAGTTTGTGTGTGTATGTGTACACTCATGGGGTGAGGAGGGTAAAAGCAATTTGTGGAGAACTTGTTGGGTGAGTGGAGTGTGTTTTTGTGGCACCAGGGAAGGAGTGGGGGGAGAAGTGAGTGTTGGACACACATATCCTGGCCTACAGCTCTCTGACACTAGCTGGGCAACAGTTAATGTGTTAGACTGCTGGTCGCCTGAAATTAATGCTGTCATCAGCAGCTTGAGAGGCAGAGTTAGAGTTAGAGACTATGTAACTTCTGCTGAACAGCAACCACTGTGGTCACATGTGGCAGTTACAGGAAAGTAGCATTCAATTGCCCTTCATTGTCTCTTGAGCCAGTTGCTTTAAAGACATTATTTGGTGACCTGAGGGACGTTTTACCAAATTTTCAACATGCAAGCTTCAATTTGCAAAATGAGATAATTTTCTCCCCCCTGTTCATGTCTCTTGAATCAAATATGCCACCTGTGCATGAGTTTGTGAGTGCCCTGCACAAATCTATCTGCAATCTGTGAGTAAATGTTTGGGATCTGCATGTATTTGCAGCTCGCCTTTGTGAAAAGGGCCCCTGGTTTAAAGTTAGTAAAATGCCCACAAGGAGGAAACTACTTTTGTGATAAAATTATTGAAATGTTTATCTGTCACACGCAGTAGCACAGATAGAGACATATAATCAGTGACCTGCCTCAAAAAGGTGACTTACACATCAAGATCTCACTTATATTTGCCAACGTTTGTTAGCATTAGTCACCATGAGTTACTGGTCATACCAGACCAAGTAAGGCTGTAGCTGTCTTAAATTGAGCACAGGTGCATTTATTTGCATATGAATTCAACTTTTCATTTGTAAAGGGGAGTTTATGTTATTTCTTCTTCCAAAACAACAAAATATTGTGGAGAGCTACAGTACACAGGGCATGTTGTTTAGAAAGGATCATACAATCATTGTCCACAAAGCCTAAAGTATATTAATTCAACCCTTACTTGCTTCCAAATGCCCCCTGGCATTGACCCTACCACTGAAATACATGTTTGTCTCTGTATGTGAATAATTAGGATTTTTATTCTTTGTGCAAAAGGCCAAAAGAAGGGCTTGCAAATTTACAAAAGGAAGACTACACCATTGACACTCAGATGTGAGGAGCCAATATAAACAATAACCTTATTTTATATATGCCTATGTGGTCCTCAGAGATAGAGAGAAATTGGGCCATCAGTGTCACTCAGAGCCCCAATGTGGAGGCTTGTTTTCTTGATCTAATAGAAGGTAATGATCCAGAGAGCAGGCCTAGGCTTCCTCTACCACGGAGCAGGCCTCCGGGGGCTACTCCACCCCTGACAGCGGCAGTGGTCGTGGCAGTGCAATAAGAATAAACACATGCAGGCGGGGAGTCTATTTGGCTGAGAGTGATGGCTAGCTTGTTGCTTATCCCAGCCCAATAAATCTCCATACAGGACCGAGAGATGAGCGCCGCTTATCTCATCAGCCTCGCGACTGATGCCTCTGACCGAGTGCCGCTGCTCAGACCCCTGATTTATCATGAACACGGGAGGGTAGAAGTTCCTCACCGTAGTGAAGCTAAAATAGAAAGGGAGAGAATGGGAGAGGGATACAGCGGGAGATGCAAAGAAAGGGAGGGAGGGAGAAAATGAAATAAAAAGGGGGAGAAAATAGACATATTGAAAAGCAGAGGGCAAAGGGAGATAATGCAGAAATATAGAGAGCAAACAGAAAGGTTTTCAAGGGAAAACATGGAGGCTTTGGCGTGAGGCGACGCAATAAACTGAAAATAAAAACTCCCAAACCTTAGGAGGAGGAGAGTGGAGTGTGGGGGTAAATGTCACCATCTCCATGTCAGGGGGTGTTGGTGAGGGGAATTGCACTTGACGGCTGGATTCTGTGGGATTCAGCAGTTTTTTAAAGGCAGGAAAGAAGGCTAGAAAGGGACACGGGGCTGTTATATTTGAAGGGAACCAAATGCACTCTGTCTTATAGGAAACATGCCCTTTTCCTGACTGATGCTGGTAGAGCACATACTGTGCCATGCTCTCAAGGGCAGCTCATTATAAAAAACACTTGTGTAAGGTGAAGCTAGTTGTTAATGTGTAACTTACTGATATATTAAATCTACTACAGAATGAATGAAGCAAAGTTCATTTGTGACGCATTGTAGCTTTTTAAATATCTCGGTTTCAGTATGATAAAACTTCAACACTAAGGATAACACTGTGGTCACATCTGCCCACCAGCTCCCCAATGTGATGAATAGTTTAGCCTGCTAACACCAGCAGATTAACCCAATAAGAGGTCTTTAACAGTGCGAGAGCCGTGGGCCAGAGGATGAAGAGAGTGTGTGTGTGTGCGTGTCAGTGGTAGGAGTTGGCAGTGGTGGCAGGAGTGTTGGTTTAGGGTGGGAAGGACAATAAAGAGGAGCAAGAGGGAACGGGAGAATTATGTCATTGTGATTGTCAATCATGGGTGGCGGGCATACGGCGAAAGTCAAAGATGTCAAGCCAGAGGGCCAGCCAGTGCACCGCTCTCTCTCTAATTTTCCCTCCCTCCCTCTCTCTCCATCTTGTGGCCATATGAATTAGTGTGGTGAGAGGAGAGAATGAAGAAGGTGGGAGGGGAGGATGGGGAGTGACGGGAAACAGACGGGTATAATATTCTCATCACTCTTCACTCGGCAGTCGTTGGTGAGGAGCGTGGCCCAGGGCACTCAGCGGCCCAGCCAGCCGCCTCGCAGACCCTGCAAATATTCCTAAACCTCAATTTTTCATATTTCCCTGTATGCATAAGGAGATGAAAAATCATCCGATCATTTGTATTGTCTGACTGAGGTTATACACAAATATTAGTTTATCTACCGCACCTAAGATTGCCTCCCTAAGCAAGACGGATTGGTCTTTTGGAGAGGGCAATATTCCCCGGGAACATATTCAGTCCATCTTTTATGTGCTGCAATTCACAGAGCAGCAGGTATGAGTTCCATCTCCAGACAGGCTCGATAAACCTAAACACCCAATAGAGACACTGCTTATTATACACAATACGCTTTAATTGCCAGACAATTTGCAGCCGGGTAAAATTTATAGTTTTCAAAACTGATCTCATGCAAAGAGGCTTGACACCTAATATTCATATTCATTCTCTGCACATTTACTGAACACTTACCTAAAATGATTATTAAAGCAAAACAAGCAAAGGAATCAATTTGACTTGAGAGTGGGGGGAAAAAAAGAGGAAAAAAAACTCTTCAAATCACGGTCTCAATTGATTTCCGTTACCTCTTCTGTGAGCTACCGAGTGTCTGGTCCTCTGCTCAGAGAGAGTGAGAAAGTGAGAAAAATGAGAGGAGGAGGGGGTGTGAAGAAGAGTTCTGGGTCAGAAATCACTGGGTGATTATTCACCACTCAGCCATGTGTAAAACTCATTAGACAATGCATAATGCCTTTAATCAAATCAATGGCACAAGCAACTCCAAACTGATATCTCCCATCAAAACTTACATAAAGCATGGCAAATTTCTCATTTACTTATAAAAATAAGTGAAGACAGGGGAATTATACCCAAAATTGACCTAATTGTTCTCTGTCTTCAAATCGATACTGTGCGGGGGGGAAAAAAAACAGATAAATAACAAAAGTTAAGTGCGAGAACAACGTGGAAAGAGGGCTATAAGGGAGTATGTGAGAGAGCACAAATGGGCATCTTCGTCCATATAAAACGTTATCTGATCAGTAAGAAGTGATATTTCAGGTAAAAATGATGGAACTGATATGTAAAAACAATTAAAACATACTTAAACGTTTACTTAGCAATGTGTAGTACAGCCAAACATTGTGACTCGTCATATCTAAATAAAAAAAAAATGGTGAAACTGGACAGTGAAACTGTACAATGAAGACGGGCAAGAGGAAACACTTTTCTCACCTTCCCTTTTTCCAGCTCCTCTCCAGCGAGCTTTGAGGTGGTGACAGACTAGGAAGCGGTTGGGCAGGGGTGTTGTGGGTAATTAGGCGGGTGGAGGTACAGATGTTGAGCTGTGGAGGACCCTTACCGGGACACTGAGAAGCACTGGAGCATAAATAACCCTGCATCTGCCTCCCTCTGCCAGCTCTAAGTACCTTTCTTTGTTAGGGTATGGGTCTTCATTTTTTACTGTTGACAGGCAATGTTATTTCAGTTATTTGGTGGCATCTGGTTAGGCTGGGTGTGAGAGAAAAAGAGTATGAAAAAAACTGCCAACACACACACACACACACACACACACACACACAGGACGCACTTTAATTAATTGCGGGGAGATTACATGGTCTTCCAACCGTGTAGTTTGTCATCAGAGCCCATTACACACTTCTATTAGATGTTTCTTCACAGTGTCAAGTGTAATTTGAAGGAGAGTCTTGGTGGAGGATCTCTAAGTACAGTGAGAGGCCTAATCGGGGCAACTAAGGTTCATCTCGACTGAGACAAAAATAACAAACTCCGCCACACCTCAATTAGTAGAAAGCAATGTGTAAACAAATAAGCCCTTATTGGAGCAGTGCCTATTTCATGGAGTGTCACTCACTCATGGTGGTGCTGTGGTTGTCTCCAGGCTTGGTGCTGGTCTGCCTCTGTTGCCCTAGTGCCATTGCTCTTCATTTCAGTGGGAGAAGCTTTATTTTCATTGCCAAGCAATGAAGTGTCTTTGTATGACTGCGGAGCACACCACAATCAATCTTACACCAGCGGAGTTAACAGGACAGAAACCAATGCAGCCGTTACTCGGCACAGAACATTACCAGTGTATGGACTCATTATTCATCAGAGGCTCCATTAGACACCGCTCACTACGCTGCCACACTAGAGACAGACAGACAGCGAGTCAATGCTGTGTCACACACAACACTGCACACAGTGGAACAACACAGTAGAGGAATCATGCACAGGATACTTTTGTATATGTACACTGCAGCTGCAACAGCAGAAAACTCACAAATGTTTGTTTCTCTTGTTAAATTGAGGGTTTGTACAATCCTGAGCAAATTTCATGACTCTATGCTATTACTTTAACAAACCTTCCAGCAACGTATACGTTTTAAAAGGCAAGAAGCCGATTTCAAAGTAAAATTTATGTATTTTCTTTTAATTAGATGGCAGCCATATAAAGTGGTTCCTCTACTAAAATTACCCAGAATACTGTCAACGTTTTGCAGGCACATTCTTGTGTCCCATGCCATGTACCCACAGAGAAATGTGTATGACAGACTGTGTGCCTTCCTGTGCTACCACAGTTGGTAAAGTAACTAATGACACAGCAGTTAATGGTCAACATTAGGGAAGAAGGAATAATAGACTATAATCCATACATCAGCCTCGTAACCCCAGCTCTAATTGGCCACACATACTGTGTAAACTGGGAGCAACGTACATGACTTGAATCGCAGCGTCACATACAAGATTTTACAACATCAGACAGCAGTTAAAAGTGGTGGGGAGACAGACAGGGAGAGCTGGCTACTGAGCAGAACCAAGGTGGCAGCACACAACACATGAGGAGTCCCTTATAAGCCTGTCTGCTTCTTCCTCCTCCTCGCTGTCACCGCTGCAACCGTAACCATCACTGCCAGTGGGGCCTGGGACAGCTGCTCACCAGAACAACCCCAACACAGACACACACACACACACACACACACACACACACACACACACACACACACACACACACACACACACACACACACACACAGCCCAGTCTACTGTACAACTACAACCAAGCACTGGGACCCATGATAATTGGGCTTTCTCACTCCAGCAGCCAACAACAAGCAATGGCACATTCCTGTCTTGCCACAATGGCAGTTAAAAAATGGCATAATAAAAGACAGCACAAACAAACATCCCAGAGGACCCCGGCTGCAACATTCAGATGGTTGCAAACCAGGCGATAAACACCAGCTCGGGAACAGACGACCCGAACATGGTCAGGAAAACAGGAAGCACTCCCGCAAACAGGAAGTGACACGGGCCCTCTCATCTACATTCCTCTAGTTCAATAACGTGTGGGGGAAATAAAAAGAAAAGCTAATGAGAACAGCAAAGACATAGGTATGGCTGTTTACAAGTGTCTGCCTTCAATTTGAGAGGGAAGTGAAATGGAAATTGAGGACAAACAATCAATGCCTCATTATAATCTCACATCATGTACGAAGGCTTGTTTTTATACCCCTGTCAGTTTATTGTGAGAGACTAATTTTGGCTTGTGTTTGTTATTCTACCGCTATTACAGGCTGATGTGTCCTCATTCTTAATTTCTGTCCCAGTTACTTTTTTTGCTTTCTTGTTTATATTCTACTCAAATGTTTCCCGTCGTACTTTGAATCTACTTTGCATCTTCAGCGGGATCCATGTGAGTCCCCCAACAGTGAAATAGTTAAGCAGATGACATACCTCTCTCATGCTTTATCTGCAACATTATCTTTTTATTCTCATTTTTTTTCCCAAGGCAGGGGGAGTGTTGATGTCTGCTAACTCAACTCCTACTCTCAGTCAAACCTGCAATTACCACCGTGTCTATCTCTACCTTAAACATTGCTTAACAAGAAAAATATGCCAATAAGCCGCAAACGCTTTCATTTGGGCTCTGAAATTAAACAAGCTGCTCGAAGCCATGTTGTAAATTACCCTGAGGAATGTGCAACTGGGCGCAGACACAAAGAGCACATCACATAGACTCCCTCAATCGCAGAGCACTTATAATTTGTAACATTTTAGAGATATTTATTATTTTTCAACCTGTTCTTTTGTCCCAGCGGTCCTCTCTGGCCTCAGGGTTGAGCTCTTATCTGATTAGTGTGTCATGTCAGAGATTTGTCACAAAGCCATAACATACACTTTGGCTTTCCAAAGAAGCAGAGGCACTCCCTTGGCATGTGAAGACATGGCCACATATAGCCACTAATATGCAGGGGAGCTCAACTGTTTAGTATCTGTCTGTCTCTCAATAACTGTACAATGACATCATTAATAATGCGCTTCATATGTGAATGCGTGTTTCAGTGCATGTCTGCTAATATGCCTAATGTTTTTTTATTTTTTTAGATTCTGAAGTTACTGGCCAAGTTTCACTAACCAAAACATTGCATTTAATTTCTAAATGCATCCATTCATACTTGTTACCAAATTATATTGATGTACAAATACCTTAATGACTTCATTCAACCACGTTCATCACCAAGATAACTAAAAAGGCAAGCTGAAAAATAGTATTATTTATTTTTATTTCAAGTTTTCTTGTGGTATAGAGTGAGAAACCACAGATGCAATTGGATGGATCTTTAACTTTGAAAATAAAACAGCGACAGAGAACTTGGACATTGCTTGAGAACACGATCTGGACATTGCAAGTAGATTCAGCCTCTGCTTGGCTGGCCAGTAACTTGACAGCACTACCTGCCACAATTTATTTTAACCCACATTTGGTGGTTTGGTGGGTGTTAATCCTAAGTCCTGTGCACTCATGACCACTAGCACCTGAGGGCAGGACAGGGTCCTAAACAGGCCTTAATACCTGGCTCGGTGTCCCGCCCGAGGCTGCTGTCAGTGCATGACGGATCAGACACACCTGATGGCTCTATCTCTAACAAGCATCTCTGAATCCTCATCAGAGCACTTACTGAATTGTGATTAATTCCCCCCAACACTGCTGACAGACAAGGTGCTTCATCTGTCGCTGTTCACTTGCCTGGCTGGGCCCCGAGCAAAAACAGACAGGCTGAGATGGAGCGATACAGACAAAGAGAAAAAGAAGGTGTAATGCAGTTTAGCTGCTGGTAAAACAAACAATATTGAGAGCAGCGTACTGTAAAGGAGGAAGAACAAAGAGTGTGAGCGATCTATTGGCAAACCTTTCATGTAACAAAGGGAGTACTGTGAGACCAGGAGAGGAGAGAGAAAGATGTAGCACAAGAGAGAAAGAAAGATGGAGCAGTAAAGAAGAATGACAAGAACAGAGTAGCAGGCAAAATAAAGAGAATGGCAGGCAAACAACAAAGGGATTACTGGAGAGACATGACGAGACAGGGATATGTTCGTTATACGGTGAGCTGGGGAGACAAAGACGATCAGCTTCTGACACTTTTACACTTTAATTGCCAAAATAAGAAATTAGTGCAGGCTCCTTGTGTTTTCTCTTGAGTAAGAGGGGCCAGACAAGAAGCATTCACAGGCAAAAACA
This sequence comes from Sciaenops ocellatus, assembly GCA_033000465.1. Classification (NCBI taxonomy): domain Eukaryota; kingdom Metazoa; phylum Chordata; class Actinopteri; family Sciaenidae; genus Sciaenops; species Sciaenops ocellatus. Next base: position 18,086,333 of record CP136888.1, read on the forward strand.
TGCATATCATAGAATAAAATGCCTTTATTGTCACTTTGTTTAAAGTAATTTTCTGGGCAACTCTTAAAAATCGTTAAATACGCCACAAGTGCAAACACTCCACACACTCACACATACATTCACAAGTGGAACCTCTATTCCAAGCCACAGTCTCTGTATTGTAAGAGAGCAACCACCCCCCGCCCTCCCATCAGATCATTGCAAACTGTCAGAAGCCATAAATGCAAATCCTTTATCCCTCTAAAGTTTATTGTCATCTGTTTTGAAAAAGACAAGAAGAAAACCTCAACCCTCGATCCTGTATATTAGTGGTGATAACGGGTTAGTGCTTACTAATCATTTCCAGGTAGTGACATGCATGTTGTGTTCGATTAGAAGGAGGGAGGTTGGGAGTATCCGGTGCTTTGGTGGTTGGTCTCCAAGGCTGAAATGGAGTAAAGCTGAATCAATGCTAGCTGCTTCACCCCTGTCATCACTGATATCATAAGAAAGTGCTAATTAACTTACTGCAACCTCTGGAACAGCTCTGACCAGAGGGCTAATGTAGCCTAATCGCGTGTGGGGCCCTGTGCTTACTTCCCCAGGACTTTCTCCCTTCCCAGTCAGAGTTAATCGATTGTAAACTGCAGCTGGGGTCACGGCAGCCCACAACTTCCACTGCTGACCCTTCCACACCCCCGGGCAGGACCTTAATGGAGCCATGCTCCCCAGAAATCAATACTCAAACTGGGCATGGATCACTATATGAACCCTCTCCTGATGGGATCTGACAATAGGGCTGAGCTTTGAATGTCTAAATACAAGAAGCAGTTACTAGAATTTATATATTTTTCCCCCTCCAACTGACTTTGTAAAGTCATTCCAGAAAAGGATAAATGGAGCTGCAGCAAATATGAAAAGCAAAAAAATTAGATGCCACAATTTCTCCTCTGATTTGATTAGCTCTTTATTTCTTCCAATCCAGGAGTGTGTCTTAATACGCCGCGTGCAGAAAAACACATGTCAGCTACAGGCCGATCTGGTCTATTGAGACGCCTAAGCCCATGCGCTGAGAGGGGAATGACCTAAAAGACAACAGCAGCAATAACCAATATGGCAACCACATTAATTCCTCCTCACCTTGGGAGGACCTGTTTGAGTGGCTGTGTCCCATTAAGATTAATTCCTGCCTAATACTAATTGGTCCTTCGGCTGGGAGGGCCCTGGGGGAACGATTCCCTTTGGTCCACTCTCACTGGGGCTCGCCACCATTGGAGGGGTGCTGATGAGCTGGCGTTTTTATCAGCCACAGCATTCCGCCAGAGCTCCCCCAGGGCTCTGCACAAGCTATAATTAAGTCTCACACAATCCATAATTGCTGTGTTTACAATTACTGTAGAGGAGGAACACAGAGGCAAAGCAAGAAGAAGATAGGAGAGTGTGCATAAGGAAATAGTATAAAAGAGAAAAAAGGGAAAGGATGAAACTGAGAAAAGAACTAGCCTGGTCCTACATTAAAAGGTGCAAAATTCATATTAATATCTCTTTTTCTACTGCCCCGTCTCCCTTCACTTTGCCTTAATAAGCTCTCAGGGCTGTTTGGCAGGGGTAAAGCCCATCACTTATTTATTTTTCCCAGATAGCCCTATTAATTTTCCCCAGGCCTGGAGTGCGCCGGCAGACAGAGATGTGGACTGGATCTGCCGTCCCTCGGGTGCTCCTCGAGGAAGAGCCGTAAATGACCCAAATAAAGGGTACTTTTGAAGGCTGTGGAGAGGCGCCGGCACCATTAAAACTAAATGAAGTGTTTATTAGCCATGCCGACAGCACTCTAAACACTGCCAGATCAAGGGCAGTTACAGTTAATGTGTCTCTCTCAAAGTATTCGCTGTTTGTTTAGCCTCGCCAATGGGCCTGAAAGAACCAAAGGACAGACTTTTTCATGCTATTTTTCATGCATTTCTCTCGCCCAGCCTTTCCATTTCTCACACCTGGTCTTCCCCCATCTTCTCTTTTTCTATCTCTTACTTTTGTACTATCGCCCACCACCCAAATTTCTCACCACCAAGCTCCCATTCCTGTATTCCTAGCAGGAGAAAGCCTGTATATTGTGGTTTCTTCTTGGATCTGGAAGCCACACAGTGAGTTTAATGTAAGGGAGGTGTGACAGCAGCATAGCACACCCATAGAAGGTAGAATAAAAACAGAAAGACACTGTGTGTCTCTGTGGAAAGGGGGCCTGTAACATTCTGTGTACTGTCTGTGGCTGGGCAGGAGACTCTCTGATGGGGGACCAAAAGCTGCTTTTAAGGCTCTGATTGCTCGGCATTCTGAAATTCCCCTTAAAAGTTTCCCTTCCCTCTAATTACATTCTTCGTTTCATTTCTGCTTTTGGACAAACTGCCAGTGAAGCTTTTGGAGAAGGCAAAAAAAAAAAAAAGCTAAGAAGCTGGGCTCAATTTCACTTTGTTATTTTTTTTTATAAGGTTTGAGTTTGTAATGAAAAAAATGTGCTGAAATTGGGTAAAATGGGGAATAAACTGTCCATTTATCTTCTTTATATTTTCCCTCTAATAGGCAGAGTTATTACGCACATGACATAAAACAGACATTTACATTTACAGACACACATTTCATAGCAAATACTGTACCTGAAACAACTCTTTGGCAATTTTGATGAAGCCTAAAAATCAGTTGGTGAGTGTTATTTTCTCATTAACTCATATTTAACATTTTAATGTGATATTTCTTTCCAAGTTCTCGTATATTTTCCTCCACAATAATACCACGTGAGTGAGAATAATGACACTCATTTAGAGATGAATTAAAAGTTCAAACAATGAAAGCTGTGAAAACTTTCATATGCCACCTCAAAAAACATTTTTTTTTCATCCACACAGATCTCTAATTATTTTTCATAACCTCAAGCAGTGTACAGTAATATCACGGCTTCCTGTTCTAACTTGCCTGTCTTTAGCTGACACCATTTAAAGCAACCCTCCACCCCTTCTGCCCCAACACTTCACTACTCTTCTTAAAAATGAGCTGAGTTGGAGACTCAACAACAGTCGCAAATGAAGTTCCTCTGCAAATTACGGGGTTTCGTATGAAGATTGATGTTGGACACAGCATACTTCTGAAGTCATAGGCTGAAATTACAATTCAGAGTGATTATCCTTGCCCATTAATAGCAGCAGATAGCATGTCACAATCAGGGATGTGCATAATTAATCAGTGGTTACTCTTTGCACCCCCTCCTCTCTTTCCTCTTACCCCTTTTCCTCTGGGCTATTTTCAATGTAAAACAGGGTTACGGACAATTCCCAGCAGTGTAACTAAATGCACAGCCCAAAGCTTACAAGACGATGTAAGTCCTGCTATTGACAAAACATCACTGACTGGTAATGAACACAGTGAGTGCTCTCACTAATTCCTGATTCCTTAATTCATCATCCCAACACATTATCACAGACGCACACCTTCACGTAAGATCAGTTAACATTAGAAAAACACACTCACTTCCATTTTTGAGCAAAGTTTCCAAGAGGACATTATTTATGTTCTCTCTCTTTGTTGATGTTTGTGTGCCCTTTTTAATGAGAACTGCCTGATTTTGTAATCCAGCATTATTTTTCTCATTTTCTTTTTGATATCAAAATAAAGCCCTTCAGGCAAGGCAAGGCAAGGCAAGGCAAAAAAAAAAAAAAAAAAAAAAGGGGGGGGGGGGGAAATTCACACACATTCAGCTGCCTTTTATATTTTTCATATCTTCACCTGTCCTGGTCTAACACACTGTTTGTAGATAACTATCAAAGCTTTCCTCTCTCTTTATTTGACCTTCCTCCCCAGAAGAAAACCTCAGGCTGATTCCCTTCGCAACAAAACAACACTGTCAAACCTAAAGCCCGCTGACTTTCAAACTTTCCCTCAGCATACACAAGACTTTCTGCTCACCAGTCCTCTGGAGAACCAGGCCTTCCATCAATGCCAAGCCCAAACTGTGCAGCTCCAGCTCAGTCAATGTGATTTATATAAGTTATTATAGCCCATTACAGAACAAAAACAGGACAAAAACCCACTTCACAACAGAAGCCGGGCCAAACAATGGGACCACAGTGGTGAGCGCTGGCGTATGGGCGGGTGAAGTCCAGCACATGCCTGAGCCGTCACTCACCACACATTGTCTTTAATCTAATTCTACACATGGTTTCGTTTCAATCCGAATCAAAAGCTCTCATGTTAACAAACCATAACAGATCTCCCTTAATCCGCCTGGCAACAAAAGATGGATGCAAGAGACACTCCGCCTCTCCATCCCTGAAATCTCACCTAATTTGCATACAAAACACTTGCTGGAGGTAAGGGCATATATTAAAGCCATTATTTTGCGTTGTTCTCATTGAAAAAAAAAAAGTTTGCATAATTGTGTTTAGCATTATGTGGGATGGAGGCTCAGCTATCCAAGAGCAACTTAGTAAATCCTTCCTGTTGCTGCTGGCCATCCATACTCCTGCGTTCTCTTGATAATGCAGGAGTAGACAAATAGGGACATGTCTCTCTTGCAATAACCAAATTGGAGACAGTACCGCTTCAAAGGCTTTCATGCTGCAATGTTACTATTCATGACCTTCTTAAGAATGTGTCCTCTATAAGATTATTATAAAAGCTGCAAAGAAAGCCTCATGAAAAAACTGTACTTTACTGTATATTACATACTTTCTCTAGAAATGGAGCACAGAATAATGATTAGCAAAGAAAGCGACATGACGTATTGCTGTATAAACATCAGCTGAAACTGAAAATACTCACTAAATACACAAATAAGCATCAAATATGACTCACCATAGTGATTTATCAGGATGGACATAATCGACTTAACAAAAGCGCACTAACTCCTTTCTATTGTGTATGTATAACACCATATTGATGTTTTCCAAAATTTCAAACAAACATCCACAAGAACAGAAGCACATGCCCGTTCGCTAGTTCTGTGATTGACAGACAGGTATGTGTCCAACTGATGCCGCTTAAGAAAAACATGTGGGGGGGGGGGGGGGGGGGCGTTCAAAAACTTAACTCAACTCTTACAATCAGTGTGACAGCAGGCTTCAAGAACGTGTGCTGTTTCCAAACCCACAGCCAAGGGAATTAGTCAGCGCTAATGTGGCCACTTTGCTAGATCAAATGGTGGAGAGGTTAGTCACTGGCAACAGGACTGGATAATAAGCATCCAACGGCATGTCGGTGCAGGAGGTCTGATTTGCACAATCTTCATACTCCAACGCTAACGGTAATGATGAGAACCTGACTTGTACATCTGTTCATGACAGCCACCTTAGGCAAAATATGCAAGGGCTGAATCAAAACATAATTCATTATGTTGATATGATGCTTTTTTTTTTTTTTTTTTTTTTTTTTACAACCCCTCCACCACCCCTTCCGCACACACACACACACACACACAAGTGGTTCTTTTTTCAGGTAATGTGAAGTTTGTGTTGATCTCTATCTCTGGGATACGCAGTAACTCACCCAGCCTGACTTGCTGGGCCCTGTTCTGTCCCAGGTGCCTTCGGGGGTTTTACCGCACACCTGCGTGTTGAACAGGACTTGAGCTGTCCTGAGAGGCAGCTTTCAGTGTTGTCCCTGCCTCCTGGTGGCTTGGAGCAGCAGCACTAAGCATGAAAAAACATAAGCCATAGCTCTCTTCAAACGCATACGGTACATAAAGGCCTCGCTGGATGCTTTTATCATGTTGCACATTAGCCCTACCCCATTCATACATGTGAGTGCATTCCCTCAAAGGTGTGCTCATATCATACGTGCGCAGCCCTGTCATCTGCATAGAAGTGTGCACACACACACACACACACACAAAAACACATACACATTAGCATGTTGTCATGGGTGTGTGAGCGGCAGCTGGGTGTAAATTGCACACGGGTCTAGCGTAATGAGGACTGATGGCTTATGCCTGCTGTATATTCCAGGAGGGTGTCTTCTGACAGCTTTGGGAGCCGATAAAGTAATAACTAATAATGTGCAGATAGCTGCGCCACAGTGTGACAACTATGCTAACGCGGAGAGAGTGTGAGGTTGCGTGTGAGTGAGAGAGAGAAAGAAAGAAAAAGAGAGAGAGAGTGAGTGAGGTGGGGGGATGAGAGAGAGGGAGGGGGGCCTGTGCTATGGGGGCTTCCTTTCAAGTTTCAAACACAACCTCCGGTGATGGTTTCAAACCTAATTCACTACCTCCAATAAACACACAGGCAGAAAGAGAATACATAAACTGTTTAACAATCACTCACTTTGAAAAAAAGAGAAAAGAACAGAAGGGGAGAAAAGAGAAGGTATCCATCCGGCATTGCTTTTTTATAATCCGTCAAAACTATAAACAGAAATTGAAATAAGAAGAGCTAAGATAGGTGTGTAAGAGAAGCACCAGGGACAGAGGAGACTGCTCTCTCCCCCTGTCTTCCTGCAGAAGCGAGTGATCCTGCTCAGGTTCTTACAACATGGAGACTCCTCCATAAATCATAGTCCCTGCTGCAAGAAGACTGATGAGTGTCTGGCAGTGACAGAAGACTCTGTGCATACTGCTCTTGGTCTCTTCTTCTTTTTCTCCATCCTCTCTTCCACTACAGCTTTACAGGAGCCAAAGCCACCGACTCACTGACAGGGTCTTGTAACTCAGTAGTGCAGAACAGACAATCTTCACAGAAAAAAATACAGTGAGGTTCTGTGTACGCTGGTGGAAGAACCATAGGGTTAGCAGGTTAGTTACAATAGGTGCCATATTGTAGTTACCAAGCATACCATTCCACACAGTGGACTCACAATCACATCCATTTGTGCTGAGCAGATGATGATACACGTGTTTTTTTATATAATTGGAATTGGCTGATATTTACAGTGCAAAGGATTAGACTAAAGATGTGTTGAAGGCAAGGTGAATCTTGGTTTTGTTCGTACAAAATAGGTAGAAATAGGACACGCAAAAATCTAGTTGGTGTTCAGAAATGTCAAGACGTGTTTGTTTAAGTTAAGAATGTTTCAATTAGGACAAAAAATATTGCAGTTCTCCAAAACTGTATCCATGTATGTATCCATTTCACTTCATGACATACGCCGACAAGAGGAAAATGGAGAATCTGGGGGAAAAGTTGGTGGCAAGTTTTGAAATCTAGCTAAATCAGGGCTGTAGAACATATTCTGTACATAGGAGTCACACACAAAGGCTGTGCATTTTTTTGTGAGCTAACTGCTGTACAGCTAGTATTGGTATTGTCACTGACAATTGTCAAATTTGTGACAAAAGTTTAGTCACTCGATCATCATTCATATTAAAAAGTTTGCCTTGATGAAACAACTTTTATCCAGCGAGTGCTTCCACTATTTCCTTTTAATCTCTAGCCTCTGAAACACACATGGTTGTTTAGGTATGAGGACTCTCTCTGCTTTGACAATCCAGGTGTAGCAGTGCACAGTGCACATGCTCTACTTACACATATTCTGCTTACATTTACATGGCGTGTCAGCCTGTCGCCGCACTGACTCACAGTCTCTGTGGCCGAAAAGAAAAATCTCTCTGCCAATATGAGATGAAACTGAGTATTCTAGCACCATGCACGCAATCCACGCGAGCTGTCAGGCCAGATTTGAGCCCTGGTGTTAATCTATTTATTTACAGATCTGTGCGGAACAGTGCAGCTGCAAAATCAACTTTGATCAAGTTTGGTTGTAAAAGAGAAGAGTCATTACAGGAGGTGGAGGGAGCGACAGAGTGGAAGAAAAAGAGAAGGGGGGAAAAAGAGAGAACGAAGGAGTGTGGTTATGTTTCAAGAGGTAAACCACAGGTTCGGTCTGGTGTAGCAGGACTGATCCGTCTTTTCCCTCTGTGTGATTGGGTCTCTCATTAGGAGCCAGGCCCTGAAACCGGAGCCCAGCCTAATGCCTTGCCGTGTTTAGAGAAGCACAGAAACCATTTGGCTATAATAGCAACCTTTTCAAAAACAAACCCCTGAAATGAAAGGCGGCCAGACTTGCAAAAACCGACAGCCGATTATTTTGAAAAGGAGGCAGGGGAGACATGACCATGAAAAATCGTAAACTGCAATTGAAAATAAAGCCAGGCGCGCTGTATGCACCGCCCACTCCCCTCCTGCCATCTTTCCCATTTCCCTCCATGCCTCTCTACTTTCCACGGTTGTTCATCTGTGCGTCTGTGTTTTACTCACCTTCACCCTCACCATGAGATGTGTCAAAGGGTTAACTCACACACACTAGACCTTCATTCCACACTGATGCTGTCACATGATAAGCTGCTCTCTCTGTCACTTATCAGTAATTTACTGCTACTTCTTTTTCCCCTTCTGTCTCTCCGTCTTTCACACAAAATGAGCTTGTTTTCGCCTGAAGCCATTCGACTGCCATGGAAGACAAACACGTATCCCCAACTCTCTGACTCTGACACAAGGTTTACTGACATAAACAGGCGCTGCCTCGGAATTTTCCATACGTATGAACACAGTGAAGATGAGAGCAGTCTAAAGCAGTGATGTCTTCGTGCCCTGACTTGCATGAATCGCTATAATGAGTATGAATCTGTATAGCCTATGTGTTTTCATGTTAATCACCAAGGACGCTCATGGTGGACATGCCTGTTCCCATGACTGAGGTGATAGCAAAGTCAAGGGGTAACTGGGTTTGGAGTCAGGGGTCAGGGGTGTTGGGTGCGGACCCATCCTAAGTTCAGAGCTCCATGCTCCGGGGGACAGGCCATCAAAGAGAGAAGGCCACCCTGTTTAGAGCAGCAGCCTGGGCCTCAGGGGCCCCACCAGTGACAGCTCCCATGTCACAGCCAGCCCTGTAGAACACAGGTAATGTACCCTGGGGGCCTGCTGAGAGATAAAAACGCACTAGGACACCTGCGTCTGAAGCTGTAATTTGTCTTCTCTCATGTTCAAGGTGTTTTATGAGAGCAAAAGGACAAGGTGAAACAGCGAACAAAACAAGCAAGCCCAAATACTCCTCTGGAAATCCTCCCTCTCTGTCTTTGCGAGCTAGTCAGAGCGTATTCTGAAATAAGCTTCAGCACAAATAGAAAGATGTGCGCTATGCTGTTCATCAAACTGAGCGAGGACTTAAATAATATGAATAACTCTACTCTACTGTATTTTGGGAGGGTAAAATTAGTCATTGCACCGTCTAGCTTATAGTGAGTGACTTACAGATCCGTCTACTAGTAGGCAACATAAGTAAAAGTCAAAAAGTTTATTGGAAGTACTTTTCTGTCTAAGTAAGTGGGTGAGTGCATGTCTATGTGCGTGTATGTGTGTGTGTATGGCTGGAGGTGACTGGTGATCCCTGCCTCTTCCTGTATATCTTATGCTAGGGTATTAGTGAGGGTCCCTCCCAGAGGCAGTGACTACACAGGCTCTTCTAAGAAGGCGCTATCAACGCCCCTGCTTTCAAAGGCAGCTTTAGCCAATGCCATTCAAAGCAATCAGCCCAGTCAGGGTCTGCCCATCCAGCCCAAATCCCTTCATGGCTATCAGAAGAACTCTGAGCTGGGCCTGCTGGGGGCAAGGCAGGAATGGGGGTGGGATTTGCTCATAAGGGATTGTGAAAAGGCCGTGACACACGCTTATTCATGCCCCAATAACCCCCAACAAAATATATATACTGTTCATGAAATAAATAATTAAAAAGATAGGAGTTAAGGGATACCCTGCTGCAAAAGTAATGGAGCCCATCTTGAGTATTGCACATATTCATGTACGCAAATGAGCACTCATGCACACATGCATGCCGTCAAGCTGCTATTTGCCATGGTGGATGACTTATTATTTAGACAACATTATTTAGAAGTCATTGGACATTTCTTTGGTGTTGGGGAGGGATGGTACGGCTTGGATAACCACCAAAGAAAAGAATACTGAGATGCCGGTGAAGCATATGTCTGTTTCAAAGTTGGCAATTAATTGAGCTGTTGTTAAGTTGATGGACATCTAGTAAATGAGTGGTCGGCAGGAACTTTAAGAGCCACTCACTCTCCTACCTAAGCTATTGATTAACCAAGCCTGATAACTTACATGTCTAAACTGGTAACCCACTACATCTGTAATGAACCTGGCTCATCATTTGCATTCCTAGGCTACTTACTGACACTGCTTGGTTGACAATTCACAATCACTGCAGCTGAGTCAGTTAACATGGGATATTTGGGACATTATGCAAACTCATTTATATACCACCACCAGCAAGTCACTGGCTAAATAATTTACCAGCTTTGGTAAGGACATAAGCAATGGTAGTCATGGTAGTCTTTCAAGAGTCTTTTGTTTGTATGTGACCTGTACCTGACCTGCACATGTGGTACATGTAGACTGGGTGCTGCAGCTGAAACAAGACCAAGTCTAGTGATAATTTCTTAGCTTACTTACAGTGCACCTAGTATGTACATTAAGCAAATCTGTGATTTGTTTTACTTGCTCATGGTACTCTTTCACTAATACATTTTAGTAAAACATGCTACAATAGCTCTGCGCAATAAAGTCTTTACTTGTTTCTACTACAAGAGTCGCCTCTGCATGATGCATCATCACATTTAAAATGAGAAATAATAAAAGCAAACAGAAAAACATCCATTATAGCATTTTGTTTCAAGCTACTGTGTTAGATTATAAATACAAGCAAAGATCTAAATATGGTCACAGCTGTGAGCTTTTCACTGTATTTATTATACAATATTTGATGTGTGTGAAAGAAAACTGCAACGCTCTGAATTTTGCTTTGGACTGGTTTTGGTTGTGTGTGTATGTTAGTGCGTGTGTGCGTGTGTGTGTCGAGGGAGTTCACAGGGAATAACGCTGGGCAGAATTTACCCATGAGAAACAACAAAAGATGCCTCAGAAGTATGTCAAAGTGCCCTCATGTTTCTGCGGTGAGGGCAGAGAGGGTACAGAGTGCTGGGAAGGGTCAGCCAATTTTAGAGAGTGTCTTGTTTTCTATCTGCATCTAAATCCAGTGGTTGTCTTTGGGCAGCTGCAGTGAAATACATAACAAAAGCTCTTCTTGAGAAACATTGAGCCAATAAAAACAGGCATCAGGAGCTAGATGCAGTAAATATGAGCCAGTTATTTGAAGTTTGAGGTTTTCTCCTACCAAACAGGCTCATTTACTTTTCAAGCTTCAAGGTTTATGACAATTTCCCATAAAAGAGCAGAAAAATAGTTGCACAAAACAATTGTTTTGGTTTTGGACCCAGATCATGCTACATTTCATGTATCTATGAAACACAAACAGATGAGCAAAGACTTCAGATACAGCACAGCTAAGCTTCTACAGCTATGTAAAAATGCAAGCTGAATGGTTTGACTGAGGTGAATTTAGGATTGTGAATGCCAGTACTGATGTGCAAAATTAAGCCATCAAAGTACAATACTTTTGCCAATAGTCAATCTCAATATTACCTCATTCTCATACCTTTGTTTTTAAATACGATGCTTGTTTTGGACGAAAAGTGCCAGAACCTCTGGTGTAAAGCTTTAAATTAAGAATCCATTTGAAGATGTATTACTAACTCAATATACAGTTTGCAAATCATCCATTGGCAAGTCTAACTGTCTTTACAAGAATAAATGAAGTTGTTCAGTAGGTAATTTCATCAATAATGGTGTGATATATGGTCAAAATTATTATAATAGCAATATACTTTACCTATCAATCAGATAATAGACAAAGAGACTTTAAATAAAAAAAAAAATAATAAAAAAAAACCTTCCACAAAACAGTCATGAGCCGAGAGATGGTTGTGATGATGGGGTCCTGGGTGAACTAGACCATGGACCCTCTCCACAATTAACTGCAGCTTTCTAGGGTTGATCCACTAGTATGGAATCAAGGCCCAAGCCTCATCCTGCATCTGGCAACCCACAATTCTCAGCATAATTACCCCAGCAACTGTTCTCCTCCTCTGAGCCTTGCTAATCTGTGGAGGCTGTGGCCCTGCCGTCAGCTCCAATCGGTCACTGAAAGGGAGGGAAGGTGGAGAAGGAGGCAAAGTACTGTACCACGTACATCCTTGCTGCTATGAATCAAAATGCATAAACAGAGCAAAAGAACAGAGGACACCTTGACCTAAAACAGGATGAGGGATAAGGGAACGGGCACAGACAGGAAGGAGGTTATTGGCCTAAACTTTGAAAACAACTATCTGCAGGGGAGTCTAAGGAGGGCTAAAAATTCACCTACTGAGATTTGAGAGCACTGGTGCTTTCAAGCTCAGGACAGTGGGAATATTAGGAAGGTAAAAGGCCTATTGAGTGCCGAGCTATCTTGCCCTGGCACTTAATCAAAGGGATTAAAGCTGGGGAAGCCAAGCCCACAGGTTATCCTCCAGGAAGCATACCAAGTAGTTATCAAACACACAAAAGTTCAAAGCGGCTCAATTGTCCTATATTAGAAGTGTTTTGGTCAGAGCCCTCAGGCCTGTTTCTAGGTAAAAGAACTGTGTTGGGAATGTTTGTGCTTGCATGCTTGGGAGGCAAGAGGAGTGTGCGGGTGCTTGTACTTCACTGAAGACCTGAGTCCATCAGGCTCAACGCAGTGTGATCAATCACTCCCAGACCTTGACTCAGTCCCTAGAAAACCTGATTCGACTGTGTTGCACATCCACACAAGCGTCTCATACAGACGCAAACTGGCTGGGGCAGTGGATTTATTACAATTAACCTAAACACTTCACGATAGTTGTCAGTAGGGGATATCATTATCTATAAGATTAGCCTGTTTACTGTTGCACAGCAATTCCGGTAGCCATTGTATCTAAAACAGGATTTAGCGTGTACTAAAAAAGCATTCTCTTTGTTCCTACTGACTACTGCTGTATTGTGGCTGCCCAGGAAGGAACGGGATCAGACAGGAAGTAAGAAGACTACTCTATAACAGCGCACATGATTGTGGCCAACCTGTTTACACATGTGCGCTACGCATAAGGGATCAGTGTGATGTGTTTTGTGAGGTTTTCTTTGACATTTATAATTGGGCAAGCATAGGGTCAGTGGTTTGAAGCTTAATGTGAGGAGTTTGAAAGTGAAAGCATGTGACAAATCCCATGACTCTTCAAAAGTTGCAGTGGTCTCTGTAAAGTACTGTGGTCTTTACAGTGGCCCAGTAAAGCTCAGTCAGAATCAGGATTGCATGTCTCACAAAATACTAACTAACGTTGTCAGGTTTAGCGGTTAGGGCAGGGCTACTCATGCTGAAAAGATGTGCTTTCATACTATTTTGAGGTGTTACGCTAAAAACTTTTAATACATATGAATGAGAATATAAATATGCTGTCTGCGAATTAAAAGAATATTGGAATAAAAAGTATGCCGTTACATATGTGTGCATATTGAGCCTTCATCACTTTGTATCATCATGTTTTGACAAATTGTGACTGTGGAGTACCAGACCATTTTCCGTTTGTCAACAATGACTGCAGTCTCAGGAGACTGAAGCATGGAATGACAACTGAAACTTACACTAGTAGGGACGAATACGAGTGCTGTATTTCTCTAGGACTATCGCCAAGGCTAAAGTGCGACAGCTTAACTTCGTGAAAAAGAACATTTACCCATTCTAGCCCATACAGGCCTTGTTATGATGAAATCAGCCTGGTCGCATATTTAGCATGTTCATTACTGAAGCCTCTAACCTGCCAGAATCCTGGTATGGCTTCAATAGTCAGATCCCATCTGTCTGACGTTAGGAGCATTGGAAACAGATGGGCCTTTAATTGTATTTTTGTCCAAATTGCAAAATAGCTACTTGGGAAAGAAGCTAAAATAACATACAAACAACAGCAACTATGATAACAACTGCGCCTGGAATGAAATGAGTACAGTAAGAGATCAAAAACATAAGGCGTACAAATTCAGCTCTGTTCTTTGAAAGGGGATCCCCCCTAACATTACTGGCCCAGTATTGATTTACTCTGCAATTTCGTGTTTCACTCCCCACGCCAGCTCCACAATCTCTGTAGAGCAGGAGGTCCGGCAAATAGCACTCATCAGATTTTTCCAAAACATAAAAGATTGATACCTTGCTTCTTTTCAGACAAAAGAATAATTGAGGAAGGGTTGAAATTGGTATTTGTAGAAAGACGCACTGAAAAAAGTAGATACCCTGGCCCCAGAGTTAGTTTAATAAACCATAATGGGAAAATGTTGCAGAAAGGGCACTTGTGTGATGGAAAATCTGTACCTTGTACAAAGGTCCACTCTTACCTATTAGATCTCTCAAATATAATACCATGGTTATGAGGATTGCAATGGCACTTGTAAAAGACAAAACTACTAAAATCTGGTTTGAACACTGAACAGCGATGACAAGAAAAACGGGTAAATAGCTAACAACATAACGAAAACTTTTATAATAATACTTGTAATAATAACACTTGTCTACCAGTTTTGGATACTAAAACAAAAGACGACATTTCCTTTTTTCCAAGTACCGCCAGCAGTGTAATGTATCTGAATAGCCTCCCTTTCCTAAACCCTGCAATCTTCAGCCATGGACGAATGGAAAAGAACAGATAAACAGGCTTTTTTTATATATATTTCAGTCCAAATCACATCAAGGTATAAACATTGAGCCCAGAGCACATCTCCTATTCTTTTTCAAAGTAAGTCCTGCTGTTCCATTTCAAATACCTCAGGGTTATGGGTCATAATGCTGCTTTCCAGCTTCTGAACACGTTTATTCAGGCATCCTACTGTAAATAGGGGGAGATTCAACATCAAATATCTCTATTCCCCATGCTGGCCCTTTCGTCTGTTCTGAGTGAATGTGTGCTTTTGGCTAACAAAGTAATGGTTTCTCCTCTTCTCTTACCAGACTCTGAATACCAAGTGGCAAAATAATTGAGGCAAGTGGTGAATATAGTTCTCTTTAGTGTCACAAAGCATTAAGCAAGAAATAGGTATGGGTATGAAATCTATCAAGTCGGCTAAATAACCAAAACCTAAAGACAACATATAGCCAATATATGTCAGGAAATTAAATTAGTGTTAGCTTATGTTATGGCTCACAGCTTCTCAGCCATTAAAAAGGGTAATAAATGTGTTATAAAGCTCTTACAAGCCCCTAAGGCCATTAAGGGCTGAGCTGCAGAGCTGTTTACGAGATTGTTTATTACAGGCTGGGCTTATCATCATTTACCACGCAGAGGTGGCTAAAACGAACTCTATAAATAGCAGATTCACTGGTACTAAGCCAACCTAAACAAGGCAGCTATGACAGGAATATATGATTTGTCACAAATGCATCCAGTGGCAAGGTGACGCAAAGAGAAGAGAAGAGGAGTAGAAGATAGGAGGAGAGCTGAAAGGAGAGGAGAGGAGAGGGCAGGGTGACTAGCAGGTGGTTTCATATTGTCTCTATCCACCACATATGTCCCGTCCACTGCTGAGCTGACAGGTAGGGACACAATGTGTTGACCTAAGGGCCTGTTAGAGACCTGCAAGTGGATAAATATAGAGCAGTGGGAGAGGATAGGTGTCTTAAATGACATATCTAATGATGCTCATCCTCTGCAGTCTATTCCCTTAGTCCAGAAGAGGCTTATGAACACAAGTGCTGTGTGCAGGCAGAGCCGCAGCTCTAACTGCTCTTTCTTTGAAGTAAACATTGATAGCAGCACAATTGTGTCTTTTATTGTATCTTTCATGTGTTGCAACCAACACCTCTCCATCCTCTTCTAGCAGTCGCATGCACAATATAAACATAAACAACCCTATGCCTCATTTGGATTTGCGGTGAATGAGAGAGATTCATATTAAGCCTTTGCAGCTGTGTGTGTTCCATTTGCATATGAGAAAACAGTTTCAAAAGGCTTGTTTATAATGCATAAGAGCCTTTTAGGCTGTCTTTACTGCAACACTCTATTCCTCCCACTGACAATCCATGCACGGGTTTGCATCATTTTGTGAGACATGCCAGATTTTGAATTATTCAGTCACTCATCTCTGCCACAGCACCGCATTTAACAAACACACATGCACATTCACATATAAAAAGACAGAGTGGTCTACAAGGATACTACAACAGCACCTCAGTCAGTCCCTTTGGAGAGGTGGGAATCCTATTACCTAGCTGTCAGAACCTGTCGGACGCCTTTCCCTATGCCAGACCGCCTTTGTTAGAGGGGAATACGATGTACACGCCAGTCCATTTAGACTCTACCTGCCCTGTGTGTTTTAATGGGCCTTGGGCCTTTAGCGTCATGAGCAGAAGAAAACACAGTCCAATTTCCCTTCACGAGTACATAAAACAAGCACCTCCACTGTACCAGCCCCATGCATAATTCACTGCCGGTGATGTGTGTCTTAAACGCTGCTGAAATATACATGGCGGCATATGCAAATTTGGCAGTGCTCTCACATGCTGTACTTGCTAAACAGACAACAAGAGAATAGCATGCCATGCAGATAGCCCCTTCTGGACACACACAGTATGTAGTACAGTATGTAACTGTACTGTAAAGTGTGCGTGTCCATGGAGTGTTAGCCATACATGTTCGGTCTTGAATGTGTAGAGAAATGTGACAATGCTTTCTGTGTGCTTAAATGTCCTCCAACCTCACTGATATATTTAAATCATGTATAATGATTTACACACTGACCTAAGCAGAGATGTATCTGTGGCACTGCACAGTCTATGTAGGTTTCTGAAATGATATTTTGAAACTGTAGGGTAGCTTTACCGCTTGTTGCCAACTTGGTGTTTACTGGAGCCACAAAATCCAAATTTGGTCAAAGGAGGCCTGAAGGAGGAGGACAGAAGTAGAACAAACACCCGCTGCAAAATATTCTTCCCTTCACACACACATATATTTTATATAAATATGTATATATATATATATATATATATATATATATATATATATATATATATATATATATATATATGCATGCATATACTTATCCTAAATGAAACAATGATATCAAGTTTTGTGTAAAACGAACTATCAAGAGCAGCGTCTTGTCAGAAAGAAAAAAAAATCATATATTCATTTCCTGACTGCATTGTGTGTGTGTGTGTGTGTGTGTGTGATCTTTGTGAAGGGATGTTGATGAGGGAGGAGGAGAGGGCAGACTGGTGGTGTCAGATTTTATAAATGAGGGAGGAAATGTCTTTATCCCAGGTTTGGACACCCCCACCACTTTCCTTACCAATCCCTCCCGTTGTGTGTGTTGATGTGTGTGTGTGCGTGGTTTGGACCAAGCACTGGCTCAGTCCGATTCCCAGCAGTGTATCTTTAACAGGGCCTTCCCGCCGGGCTGCCAGCCTGCTCCCCCCTGACGGGACAACAGCCCAGCTGACGCCCCCACAGCCCTGCCAACACAACCCACGCCTTCGACCCACAATCTGCTCCACTGATCCTGATGGAAGGAGGGTGGGTAGTGATTTTAAAAAAAAAGACCAAAGACGAGAAAGAAAACGAGAGAAAAGGTGTCCTATCTTGTTTCACAAAGACGATAAAGTGCAGGCCAATGAGTGAGTACGTGATTTCCCAAAGATATATTTTAGTGGAGCATTCCTTTAAAGGATAAACTCACAAATGATGGTACACATATGATACAATTGTGCATTCTGCTGGATTTATGTTCACAAGAGAGCACAGATTTAGCCCAGTGCACATTGAGCAAGATGTGAGGTACATCCTGGACAGGTTGCTGGTCTGTCACGTGGCCAAAATGCATACGCTCTACAGACAACGACAATCACATTTACAAATTTAGAGTTTTCATTTTTTCCAGTAAACCCAGGCAAACAAGGTGAGTACATGCACACAAGAGTCCACACAGGCAACAGACCAAACCACTGAGCCACCATGCCGCCCAGGTTCAAATATGCACAGGTATATTAAACTAAGGCTGTCTCTGTGGACGTTGGGAGGAATTTTAATCAAACAGTATTCTATAGAAACATCTCTGACTGCAGATAAAAAAATCAGACATCCCCCAAAAGATAACAGGGTAGCTGTAATAAGGTAGCAAATAAGGTATCCAATTAGAAAAACAGAACTAATAATAAAGGAAAGCAATAACAAATGTTATATAACATATAAAATAATGCAATATCTGACCAAACAAAGAGTGGACGGGGAGTTGCAGCCGTGCGGTCATTAAACTTGAACTTGACATTCACTGAGCTGCTAATGTGCTGTGGATATGCTTTGATTTGGCATTTATATTGCAGCAGCTTTAGTTTTTTAGAAGCAATATTTCTCTTGTTTTTATGTGAATCCAGGTTTTTCATTTTCTCATAAGTTTATTTAATGACCCCTGCTTCAGCCTTTGTATAAATGAAGACAATTATTACAATTTTAGTAACAAACGTCACCATAATTCTGAAATCCCACTGCTGAACTGCACATTTTTAAGTTCAATTTCAGGCTGGAATAAGATGGCAGTCCCAGTCACTGATTTCACACACAGTTGCTGCTTTGGTAAAGGGGTTGAATATTTTTTTTTGTTTGTACCATCACATATGTACAGTAAATCTGGCCCTCAGTGCAAATGTGCAGCTGCCAAAGCTGTGGTGTCACTGGTGTTCACTGGTGTTGAACAGTGTGTTAACAGGATGTGTAATGTGGTATGCTGGTCCTGTGCTGCAGCCAGGGCTGGGTGGCAGCAGCACCGTAGGTTACAGTAGGGCGGTTATCCTGAAGCAGTTATGTAGCTGCTCTGCTGGGCCAGTCTAATTACAGGAGAACAGCGTGCACCAGTCTGGGCCTCCAAATGGCACCATATGTTTTCCCAGACTAACCGGCTGAATAAATGCCATTTACCCATTCAGGATGCACTGTGCTCTGTGTCTGGGAATCAGTCACTCACACTCATAAAACCATTCACACCCCCAAACACTCTACCACCCACCTCCCCCATATAAAATTCAGCTGTCGGTGATTTTCTGTGCTCACCCCACCATGTATCCTCACACAGTTTCCTGTTCAGTTTAACCATTTACAAAATCTGTTGTACATTGGTCTATGTCTCTCTAACACAAACGGGCACGCATAATAATGTTTCTGATTGTGCTGTCACCAGTTTAGTTAAGTGAAGCGGTTTGGTTAATCAGAAACAGTGTTTCCAAAAAGCCAGCAGCAGTGTCAGGGTGTGGTCAGGCCCATCCGTCTTTGCTTCGATAACATGCGGTGAGTGACCCGTGCAGAGAACATGATCAGTAACTTGAGAAAAGGTCATCACTGGTAAACTGTTCATGGAGTCAGCAACCCAAAAGGAACAAGAAATAGAGGAGTGGAAATATGGAACATACTGAGTTGTTTTACTTCTATGTTTTTCAGACATGATATTTGAAGGGACATGTGGATATTGGTTACAACTGTCTATTTTGCTAGCAAATGTAGCTGTTAGTCTGTCTTTCTTTCTTTTTCATCTTCTTATTTCAATCATCTCACATCCCTACTTCAAGTTGGGAACCAGTGACTTAGCTTATCATGGGGCAATAATACAATTTAATAAAGTTCTGATACAAATTATTGTTAATGCCTCTTTTTATTTGACTTTAATTTGAACATGGAATGTTTCCGCACAACATTCACTGGCAGAATTACAATCACAGCGTCACTGATAACAAGAACATAATACTTTGCGGTTGCAAAAAGCTGACAACATTTGTATCATGACCTCTTTTTTTGGAAAAGCTCTCTGTATCATCACTAGATAGACCTATCACACATCATCAGTTTGTTAATGAGAACAGCATAAGCAGTGGCGCTCACAGATGCCTATCGAGGACAGAAAACAAAAAGAGAATGTAAGTAAATATGGACTCTAATTAGTATGACAAGGTTGAAAAAACAGATAACACACCGCAGCAGCCAGAAGGCCTACTCTTCCACACATCCGCATGCACGTTTGCTAGCACATGTACGAGGCACACACAGGCACTTTACTGTACACTCACACACACACACACACACTGGGAACAAATCAAATGTTTTAATCAGCTTGCTACAGCACATAATGAGGATCCACTAAGCCCCAGCTATCAGCTGCCATCGGGCACTTACTTGTGCCTTCAAAGAGCTGATTTTTCACTTCTTCTACAACCAGCTTAACACAGTAGCTATCGAGAAGGAACACAGTCTGTGCATGTGCAATAAAACCTGAAAAGTGTAAGTGATGTTTCAGCAAGTGATATATATGCAGTAAAGCAAGTAAGCAATTATGTGCAAGTGGACAAGACAGTGCAGCCTATGGGGAAATGTGTGAGCTGAATGCACCCTATTTGTCACATCTGTGATTTACAGAAAGGAAATACTAGAAAATAGTTGTCTAAGGTCTTAGTTGGAGATCATATGACAGCGTATTATATGCCACGCCACAGCCCATAAATCTGATGGTGACATGCGATGACCTTGCATACTTTGCCACTCACTCCTAACTACACTAACAGATACTGTATCTGATTTACCTCTCGCCTTGAGTGCAAACACCTTGTGATGCAGCACAGTGTGCACCTGGCCTAGCCACACCTGCTGCATAGCACAAGGCAATCACATGAATCAGTCAAGTCGGTTACAGCCAGACTAGTTTCCACAGAACTGAAGGTATGTCAGAAGTCTTACTCAACCATCCAGGTGCGTACGTGTGTGTGTTTCTATATATGACAGAGGTGTACGTGTGGTGTGCAGGTGGGCCTCCTGGTGGCATTTTTGGCCTCTTGGCATAGCTCTGACCTCTGAGCTCCAGCCCTCCAGCTGGAGAAGTGATGACCTGAGAACTGAACGGACTAAGAGACTCGTCCTCCTGTCCTTGTCTCCTTCCTTGCCTGCCTGCTGCTGTGTCCTGATAGGGGGACATGCAGAGCTGGGTCAGTCTGCCTGAAGATATCAGGCTGAATGACGCTGTGTCCTCCTTCAAATCACTTCTAAAAAGTCAGTGTTTTAGACGAACGTGTCCAGCTTACATACATACATATACAATATATTACATTCTTTGATTAAACGTTTTATCATCTACAATACACAAATGCATCTATGTTTAGAAGTGTTTGAGTAAATATTCATATTACTCCTGTAGGGAAGTATGTGTGTACAGCATGGAAATATTGGAAAATTGTAGGCTACTGCATGTATATACGTAAAGATGTGTGTGGGTTTATGTTTTCATGTCTGTTTGTATCAGATCTTTATAAACTTTATTATGGTAGTAGTAGAAGTGTAATCACAAGCTCACGAATATAAAGGTAAGTGGATGAACTTGTATCTACACATTTTATATTTATATCTTTAGAAAAAGAAACTGTTTTGATTTAAAGTTTCTAACTCAATGAATCATTTTTGCACTGTTTAACTGTGTAAAATATATACACAATATACCCGCGAGCAAAAAAAAAGCAATAGTGTGGCTCAAACACACAGACCATCTGTGCTAGAGGTTGCCATACATGTCAACCTAAAGCAAGCTAACTCGAGCCTCTGTAGCAACATCCGATAGAGCCTGCTGTAAAATAAATGACGTTGTTAGCTGCAGTCTCGCAGGTGAAATGTGCTGCTGCTACAATTATTCTAATGCCAGCATGCCAGAATGCCAGTGCTACCAAATGCTGCTGTCAACCCAGGGGTTTAATTAGTTTGGCATGTGTGCCACTTATAATCACCTGCCATTACCAGTTCTGGCTGCATCTGCTTACACGTCTGTCAGCGGCGGGCAGGCTGTGTATGTGTGTATACGTTTGTGGGTGTGTCGGACAGTGGGTCGGTGAGTGTATATTTTGGCAACAGAACACAGCCCTCAACCAATGTGAAATCTAGACACAAAGGGTTTATTGGCAGCAGTCGTCTACAATAAATATATATTCATATACACATATTTATGGATAGAGACAGGAATTAATCAAGCACAAGTCTGCCTTTTTAAGTGTATACTAAACATCTTTAGTGTTTAATATACTGTCAACGGCCAGGACAATTGTATTACTGGTACAGACTTGTCAGCAGTCCGTCTGTACAGATGCATTGTGAAAGCAGAGGGGAGCAAGGCTTCGTAGTGTCAAACTGCATTGTGAATAGAGCTACACCTCAGGCTGAATACATCACATTGTGATTTCATGAGAGCTGGAAAAGGAGGAAGAAGGAAAAAACTTCAGGGCGGCTAGCGAATCTCGACCCAAAACAGGAGAAATGGAAGTTAAAAGTGAATCGTTCACTCCCCCTGGCGTAGCAGTGGCTACCTCTGGGGCTGGGCTAGGAGGAGGTGGAGGAGGAGGAGGAAGAACAGGAGGAGAAGAGGAGCCCCCTGGCTCTCACAGTCATGTGACGGCTGAGCTCAGTATCTAAAGGATGGACCTCAGGCTGTGTATTTAGCTATCAGGTCATGAGCTCAAGTATGTGTGTGAGTGCATGTGTGAACATTTGGCTCCATATATACATTTGTATGTACCGTAGAAGTGTGTGAACACATACACACATTCACACTGACGAAATAGCACCTCAGCTCTCCAGATTCACCTATGTCTGCTGCAATACAATAGCTCTAACTATCTCTATTCTTTGCAGAAAGTTCCCATTTAGCACTAAAACAAGGCTTCAATATTGTGCCGCCTCAAAAACATCTGTCGGGGACTTGTGTGGCTACACTAATTACAAATATCTGCAGTAATCCGGCGCCGATAAGAGAGTCATTACTCCACCAGACATTTATCACTATGGGATTGATGACCCATTTCAGAGGCAGCCTTTGTACAGGGAAGTGAAATCGCTGATATCCCTTTTATCCTACATCGCTGCTGAAGCCATCCATTCGTCAGGAGGCAAGCTAGTTAGAATTGTAATTAACAGCTATGGACTTTGGCCCTAATAGAATTTTTGCAGGAAACTGCAGATTGACATAGGAGGGGATGAGGGGGGAGTTTTACTGTTTTTCTTTTCTTACTAATTGCCACTTGGAGTAGCTGTCTGTCGAGAAGAACTGCTCTGCGCTCTGTCAAGAAAAGTGCCACTACAGCACTCCAGTTTCTCCAAATGCAGAATTTCTGTACATTTGTAAATATGTAAGCATAGCCATTTAGAGATGTGCATACACAGGCAGATTGCTTCAATGCAATAATCTGTCAGAGACACAAACACACATTCATAGGTCAAACATAAAATATGCACTTGCCTGCTCGAATACATAAGTTATGGGTTTCCTCTGACTCTTTTTCTTTCTTAAACATGCTGGCACACCCTCCCACCTACGCAGACACACATACACAGAGTGGAGCAGCAGATGATCACAGTAGGTAAGGACTAAAGGTCTGGCCACCTGCCGGCCACGTCCCGTCTCTGTAGCGGTAATGAACAGAGACAGCTTGGGGACCGCCCTGCGAGCTTGTCCCCCCTCCCAGCCTCCCTGCTTCGGGGCAGAGCTGGGGGCCCTGGGGTGACAGGGACGCCAGAGATGTTCCACACACTGACAGGCAGGTCTTACCTGGCCAACCCGCTGTACACATTGGCCCAGCGACACACACAGGGACAAATGCGGAGATACACAAAGACTTGGACGGGTGAGTGCTGTATATACGTGTACACTGTAACTGTTCACGTGTTCATGTACCTACGCATATGCACAAAATGAAGAACACACCCACGCACATACACACAAACGCTGACCCGGTGTAATTCCTCCAGCACACGGCTGGTGACAGGAGCAGCTGCGGCCGCTACGGCAGACAGATGAAATTTTCATAACTATCTCCTCCAACTTCCATCCTCACCTTCAGGATAATTTATGACCTGCCTGCCAGCCTTGAAGAGACAATATGCTTGATATGAAATGAAGTGTTCCAGCGGTGTAGGTTATAATTAACAGAGGAGGGAAGAAAGATGTGTATATGGAGTAGGAGGGGTGGGTGAGTGTGTGTGTGGGTTGGGCGCCCAGGTGGGGTGGTTGCGGTAGAGAAAAAGGGAAAGGATCGAGCATGTGGTGTGCATGCATGTAAAATGTGCGTGTGTTACAACATACATTCCTTCGGTTAATTGTGTAATATAGACATTAAACAGCAAAGACCCAAACCTAGCAGAGAAATGTTTAACCTCCAAACAAGTAGCTGTAACATTGTGAAACTTTACAAGCATCTGATATGCAGATTGTCTACATGTTTACTGAGGCCTACACTCATGGTTCTACTTGTGCTGATTAGCTAACTTAACCACACACAAACACTTTTTTACATGCGCAAAATTTCAGCATATAAATCCTAAATTGGTCAAGTTTTAACTTAATGTTTTAAGGAGAACTGGTATCCAACCAAGAACAAACAGGATTTAGATGAGATGAACTGTAATGACGGTGTTTTTGGTGAGAACACCCTCCGCCAACCCACAATGCTATGTTCGTGATGTTTGTTTCACATGCCTGCCACACATCCTCACCCAATCATGCTCTATCAGCTCTCTGGGATGTTGGGTTTGACCAGAAAGAATGCCCTGGTTTTCCTGACTACCAGTAAAACAGGCCCAAACCAATCCCCTCCCCTCCTCCCTTTACCACATTGTCTTTTCCAAACACAAATCTTGTTTCCATATTAAAAAGGCAGCATTTAATGGGCAACTGTCTCTGCAACAAGTGTGTTTAAATGTCTGTGGCACTTTTAATGACATTTTTAACTATCTCTTTCTCCCTTTCTGTGCCACATTGCATTGCCAAGCTGTTACTGTGAAATGCATAATTATGAAACGACTGTTTCCATTAAAATCTGTGAGCAATTTGATGCATTTGTGACTCAGTCAAGGATAAGCGAGAAATCTAACAAAGAGAGAGTGTGGTACTGATTCTTGAGTTGCGAGCCGTCCATTCCCACACCTAACCACAAAACGAGATAAAGCATGTACCTCAACATATAATTACTGACTTGTTTGAGAACCAGGCAAGATAGAACTAAGTGCATATTTACACAGGTAAAAATAATAATAAATAATACACTTTATTTATTCAGCACTTTTCATAACATGGACGTGCTATAAGAGAAATAAATCAAGAACAGGGGTGTTAGAACAAGAGAGCTAAAAGAAATAAAAAAGATCATTAATCATTAATAAAACAAATCATTAAGTTATTATCTAAAGAAAACAATATAAAACAAATATGAGAAATAACAACAGGACTTAATAAAAAGCAAGATCATAAATATAAGTTTTGAGCTATTTTTTTTAAACTATCAACAGAGGTTGCTTGTCTTATTCATGATGGAAGTTTATTCCAATCGTAGAATTTGTTTGTACAGTAACTACAGTCAGGTAAATAAACAGCATCATCAGTAATCTTGTTCAAAGTACATTCCTGCAAGAATAAGACATACTCTGAAGTACTTTCCAGCCTGGGAGCTAACTAGGATGGGAGGGCGATTGCTACGGCAACAGCAGCTGTGAGGTTCTGCTGAGGTCAGGACATGTCATGCATAACTGACTGATTGCTAAACAGGGGCGGGTGCATGAGAGAAGAATTCATAATTTACAATCAAGCACACACAAACACACACCTCACAAACACACAAGCCACAGGCGATCTCGCTGCACGCATGTAACCGGTCTAAGGGACCACACAGACATGTTTTAGATAAAGACAGACAAATTAGACGACAGCGTCTTAGGCTAACCACCGCGCTTGAGCTAATTACAGGCTGGCCGGCGATGAAAGAGACAGATGACATGTACTTATTTGTTTTCTCCTCCTGTGCCCTGAACCAAGTAAACACAGCAATGTCGATGACGGCAAAAGTAGGTGGTACAAAGAAAAGACACACATACAACACAGATAAAGAACATAACTGTGTGATGAGAGTTCCACCCACCACACACACAGGTGTTTGCCCACTATTGCCATGAGCACATCCCTGAGGTAAAGAGAAACAACGGTGTAGCCAATTAAACGTTTGACTGGCAACTCATGCCAAACTAAACAAACTGAGCTACCTCTGTCTGTTCTACGTGCAAAACAGGACGGCTTTGGTGTAGGTGATGTGGAGAGAAATATATGAGGCTGCTGTCTGGGAGATCTGATTAACCTGTCACCTCGGCTTGCAATTTACATCATACAAGCCTGGTTGACAACGTGCCCGGCCCGACCTGCCATCAACCAGAATGTTAGTTTATGATGCCAGTCCAAACCACACTCTTGCTTATTAAAACTGTAAAAATGCCACATTCTCTTAACTGTACCTCACAAACTCCTGTATCCAAAACATATCCACACAATAACCAGTCAGATTTCACACACTGAAAGAAAGCCATGGATGATTGTCTACAATCTAAATTTTCAGAAACCCCACCCAATCGCTTCTGCAGTGAAAGCTGAACAGATGACGGCTCCACTATAAGTCTATGGGAACCTGTGCTACACAAAGCCTTGAGTGTATAAAGAAAGTTAACTATGGCATGATAGCATTTCTGCAGTATGGCACCTCCATTTCTAAAGCTTTAAGGAGGATCGGGCACATTAGACAAGGCTGTGGTCTGTCCATCTTTATTGTGGACACGACACTGACAACCTTTCCTACTCCCATCTGGGACAGGGGACCTCCATTGTCTCCTAACTCCCTGTCCCACCCCAGTGTATGAATCGGGGTGGGGTCTGTCAAGGATAACACAAAGGAAATGTCACCACTCCTGGAATGAAGTGCCAGCCAACGAAGGTCTCTCTCCTTTTTCCTCTGTCTCTATGCATCTCCACAGGGTTGCAAGTGGTAGCTGACATCACTGGTGGGGTCAACCCCGGCTGGGCACAGCCTCGGCTTTCTGGCCCCTCTGCTGGCCCCCAGTGACCCTTGGTTTTGATGACAGACTGGGCCTTTTGTGTAGCAGTGCCCTGTCCAGGTGAGGACAAGAGAGGATGACAATGGCAGGAAATATAAAGCTGATGGAGGCTGGGAGACAGCCCTACAGGGTCATGGGTCAAGCGGGACAGCTGAGTGATGAGTGCAGCTGTGGACACGTGGACCTCCTTCTCTGTCCTTTAGCTCTGCTTGCCATGTCAGCTGATGTTGCCTTTGTCTTGTTATAAAGACCTCACTAACGCTCAACAAGTTGGAGAAAAGTAATAAACACAGGCAACAGATGTACTATGCCAGAGATTCGGAGCATACAGCTATTATAGTGACACCCTAACCTGTATGATGTGGATCAACTTCTTGTCTAAAGGGTGACCGGAATGGAATAAAATTAGACAAGGATATTTGCTTAATAATAATTAAGTAAGAAATTTAAATGGTTGCCATTTCAAAAGAAAAGTGTAAGTTCAAAAATGATCTGAAATAAAACAAATGTTCAAACTATGTGAAAATAAAAAAAATTACAGACTTGATTGATTGCACTTGGCATCTTTCTCTCCCGTCTGAGGAAGAGCAGGTCTATGATACAATCTAAAAGCATTATTTTAAACCTTGTCATGTATTACCACCCAAGCCAAATAAACAATGAACATATATGTGCCCACAAACTCCAGTGATTCACACATCCTGCGCTGTCCAACTGTTTCTGATGCCAAAGGTCAACGGCTGCCTACTCTCCTACCGGCCCACACTGAGACCATGGCAGGACAGGATTTGCCAAGTCATTCACAAACCCTGCTTTGGGTCATAAACACCTCTGCCTGTCTCGCCTCTTCTTTTCTCCTCCACAGAGGTGAGTTGGGTTTGCACTCTGTTAATCTTTCACTACAGGCCTGCTTGCTTTTACACTGGCCCACTTGAGAACAGAGGAGGGGAATGAAAGAGGGGTAGTAAAGGACGAGAGTGGATAAAAGAGCAGGAAGAAAAAGCCATAGAGAGGGCCAGATGGGCACCTTCACAGTCCATTTATCAAACCCAATGTGGCCCTCCCCTCCCCTCCCCGCTGCTCTCATGTCCTAAACCCCCATGTAATTCTGTAATGATTTTCATTATCATATAATGACCTTACAAAGCCTACAGCAGTTTGCATGGTCAGTACAAAACTCGCAGCTGTTCCCTTCAGTGTTTGCTCGCCGGCTGTGACAAAGCTTTTTTTTTGTTGGTCAGAGCAGTGACCTCTAGGCTCTGGAAGGTCACCATGAGGTCACCTCATCCAGTGGGTTCAAAGGTAGCTGTACTGTAATCATACAGACTCAATATAGCATCACACCAAGTAACAACTGTAAGTAAAATATTGCACTTTTCAAAATAAAACTTCAGAATGCTGTTGTATTTTCTGTGTACGTACTCCCAAATCCTTCTTTACCTGTATTTGTGAAACAAGATATATGCATTTTCTAACCGTAATAATTCGAGTACCAAGTGTTTTGAATCTCTATAGTTCTGGTGCCACCGAGATGTGTCATTTCCTATCCTAATAGGCCTGTTCCCTGGAGGTTGTGCCTTGCTCTTCAATCTGCACTTCCTGTGTGGCATACACAACTGCTCTGCTACGGTACAGTCACCCACCCACATAATAATCCATCTATTTCAGGGCACTCACGGGGCATTTACCAAAGGGACACGGAGGGCAGCATCTATCAAAGAATTCACCATGTGCATCTGGAAAACCCAGTTACCAGAAAAGCTCATAAGAATAAAAAAGCTCTCATAACTTCGTTGGCTCAGAGTGAATGAATGGACTGCTTCTGCTAGCGGGGCGAGCCGAGGCATCACTCACTCTGAGTGCCTATAAGTCACTTGTGAAGAACCACTGGTCACCAGGTCCAATTTCTCTTTCTTTCCTTCTTCCTAGTGCTAAAAATGCCCTGGAGGCAGAAAATGGCAGCTAGCACACCCACGTTCTAGCGCACAGAGTGCTGCTTTAACTGGTGTTTAAGAAACAAAAGTCAGCGAGAAACTTAATCAATCAGTGCTGGTTGTTTATGTTTATGTGCCTCTAGCAAGAGTCATCAATCACGCCTTTTCCCCCTTTTTTTCCATCCTTCTGCAAGCATTATGTGCTGAATGGAAACCATGGAAACAAAAGGCAGCATTATGATAAAAGCCTGCCTGTTGCATATTGTGTGAAAACCTAATTAGGATGCCCAATATAAAAAAATAAAAAAAACAGCAAAATGAATCAGCAAATTAATTTCAAAAATCCTCTTTTGGTGAGTGGTTTTATGAAAGTAAATGAATGTTTGAATACTTCTGACTCAAGTGAATTAAATTCCCTCACTGTTTGTCTGATTATGTCACACACTTCACTTTGTCTCTTAGTAGCATGCATAAAGAAATGCAAACTTTTTCTTCCTCGACAAAGAACTAGCGAGGCGATCCTTAACCCTCTGCAGATCTCTAATCAGTACCAGTACGTCCCACTTAACATTGCACACAGCCATGTGTTTAGTTTTGTGTAAATGAGATCTGTTGACAGCCACTTGACAGGATGACCCCTGGCTTTTTGTAAGTGGGGCCGGTGGGGGTTTGGGATAGACATTTAATGTGTGTAAAGGGAAGAGGAGGTATCGGGAGCAGCTGGAGTTCAAACATATTGTGTGGGACACTTGCCCTCCTCCAAAACTAATCTAATCAGTCTTTCACTGCTGATAGAGTAAACGTCTGTCTGCTGCGCCGACAAGGACTGAGCATTTCCTGTCCTGGTCTCTGATACTAGTTGTCAGGATCTTAGGATGGGTGGAGCTAAATCTAGGCTCAGACATGGTTAGGAGGTGGTAATATTGCATTGTGGGTGGTGGGGGAACCAGGATGGTGGGCGACAGTGCTGATGTTAAGTTGGGGGTGGATGTGGCGAGATGGTTTCTAGCTTTCAGCACCTGCAGTTGGAATGCACTATCAGAGCAGGCCCTACATCAGAGTTGTGAGGCGGTGGGCGTCAACACTGCAAAGAAAGGTGTGTGGAAACAGCCTGTTTACAAGGATCATCTGGATGGGGCATGGCTAAGGGTCAACTAGGGGGGACAACTCAAAACAGAGGGGCGCCCTGGGAAGATGAGGGGCAACAACACTGCAGGAAGTTAACATACATCTTTTAAAAGAAAGATGTTGCTTTAGGGAATTTGTAGTCTCTGGACCCTGCCCCTGGCACTTTGGCTTTCTCTATGCTCTGGATCATGTCTGGTCCAAAGTGTGCGTATTTGTATGAATGTGTGTGTGACACTGAGGTCAAATCTGTTGATAAAGACAATAAGCAGGGAAACATATGTGAATGTATTTCTATTGTACACATGCATGCCAGTGTTTGTGTGTGTCCTTGCTAGTGCTGGGGGGGAGAGTGACTGAGAGAATGAACAGCTAAAATAACACCGTGTTGTGTTTGTGGATGTGTGTGTGAGAGACCCTTCTTTATCTGAATGAATGGCCAGTGTTCTAATCCGTGCACTCCCTGCCCTTATCTGGAAGGAAGGAAGTGACTGGGCTTATCCAAGACACACGTGTCCTTGTGATAGCTGTGATAGCTGCCAGGCCTAAGGACCACAAACAACCACACATCTGTGGGATTCACATCAGCCATTTAGAAGGAATCATCGTGAATGCACACTGAATGAAAATAGGAGGCTTGCACATGAACCAATTAGTGTTACATGCTATCACTCAACATGTCACTATCTCTGGTTCTTCCAAGTGAAATGAACCTTCCATGCTTGGTTGTAACTTCTCCTTGTGTGATTTTATAGCAGTCCAAGTAAATGTGTGCATGGGAGTTTTGGTTGTGTCCCACTTTCCTTCATGAGAGTTCACAAAATATTTACCTTTAGTCTGTTTCTAATGATGCTCATACTACACACGTTTCTGAGCAGCCCGTAGCGAAATGTATGAATACATGTTGTGTACAAAATCATAGCTGTTGTCAAGAGAGTCTTACTTTACCTCTCACACATCTGTTGGGGATTTGTTTTTCGAGGACCAATGTTAGGAACAGAGTCTGTGGTACATTGTGTTACCTGTCTCTCCATGTCTGCCGTTGCTGGTGTCTGTCTATCAAGGCAGACAGCAGGGTTTCTGCCAACTCCCTTCTTCCCTCCTCTGCTTGACCCTCCTCCTCCACTGTAGCCAGGAAGAGCATAGTCTGAAAAAGAGAAGCACAAGTATAACTAAATAATGTGACAGTATGACCATAATTTTATTATTGTAACTTCCAATTGCAATACAACCCTCCTTCTTAAAAGAGTGGCTAAACTGATATTGCTTGGTTTACCACCTACTACATTCTTGAATAAAGCACATAAAAACTTGGCCATATCAAGTCTTCCCCTAAATATTAAATTGTGTAAAATCGAGTTGAAAGACTACCTGAAGCAATTACCCCCATCTTTGAGCTTCTATCCTCAGTTTAGAAATTACACAGCTCTGAGCAAAGACTCCATTATAACATCCCTGGGACGGCGACATACAGTAAGTCTAGTATGAAGTCAGTTTCACATCAGAGGATGGGCAAATTACACCCAATATTAGAGTGTGAGTCAATTAATCACGTCCTGCACAGCACAGTGTAATGTGTGAGTATCCCCCTGTTGAACATGAATTACAGGCCGGCTTAAAGTGTGACGTGGCACATCAGTGCTAATCTGAGACATCCTGGCAAACCTTCGCTTCCAAGTCCTCCACAGCCTCTAAGCTGGTTGAGAGGGAGTCAAATGAAAAAGGATCTGGCAGCCCAAATTAAATGCAGTGCTGTCAGCCACACTCAAATCCCTCTTTCTCCCTCTTCTTCTCTACCCTTCACAGACTCTCTCCCTCTCTGAATATCCTTAAATGTCTTCCCCCCTCCTTCTCCCAGCCGCTGAGAAGTGATGGATCTGTAACTCTGACTGACTCTGACGCCTTGTTAAGAACAGTCTCTTCCTGTCACATCCACCAGTAAAGCGCGTTCATTTCTTCCCATTAACAGTCACTCGCCTCCCCAGTCATCCTACCCTCTTTTCAAAAAAGCCCACAATGTAAGGGAACCTTTATTTCTTCTTCTCTCCCTCTTTTTTAATCCCTTTCTGACAATCCACCTGTCTGTCTTACTTCATGTAAAGATAGGTTTGATTGTCTGTGTGTTTTTCCAAAGGAGAGGAGTGTGATTTGCAGTCAGAGTAATATGCTTACTTCCTCCACACCACACAGGACAGGTGTCAAAACATGTGGCAGTGTGTGACTGATTACACCTGACTCGAAGAAGACACCAAAGATTACGATGACCAGGAGGAAGCAGGGCTGGCTGTACTCCCTATGGAAACTGTACCTTTCGGTTTGGATCAAACCCTGTCCTCCTGAGATGAGTGTCAGGCTAAGAAAGTGCCAGAAAGTGCATTCAAACTGTATCACCATCTCAACTAGTTGACACCATATTGCCATGCTAGCCATGTAGCACAGTCTCAGTGTTTCAAGCACAGTCAGACATGCCAATTCCAATTTTATTTATTTCTATGAACTATGATTGACCGCATACACAAACTTTCTTTTCTTTAACAGAAAATTAAATTAAACTGTATGTTCATAATAAAACATTGACTATTAAATAACTTATAGTTTACAGGAACTTCTTTCACTCTCAACAAATCTCAAAATAAAAAAGTACTCCAAGAAGACAGAGCTTTTTGAACAGTTCCAGCTCCATCTTATTTTGGTGTTTACCCACAAACTATTTGTGTGCACACCTTGCTATTCCCTTTAATTCTCATTTCCATACATTCACCTACACCTCTGCACAACCAACGGTTTGCCCCACCATGCCTCTTCCTGTTCTTCTCTCTGCTGAATTTCCTCATCATGAGCAGTATGTTTTATAAAGTCACCAAAAAACACAACTCACAGTTTGGATTTTGACACAGAATCAGATATATGAAACTGATCAGTGGCGGTCAAAGGTCATTCATCAAGCATAAAACAAGCCAATTTCGGTCACCAGCTAGTCGATCTGCACATTTCTACAAGTAACTGTCCATCATGTCTGCACATCAACACCTGTTGATTCAATCAATACATGGCCAATGCTTGCAATAACACGTAAATTGCACCAACGTCACCAAATATAGGCTGTAACAATACTTTGAGTGTACTCAACAATTCCATTAAACATGTTAAGCAAACCAGTGACAACTCTTGGTTTGAAAGAATGTGTGTGCCTTTGGCGGGTGTGTGTGTCAAAGCCTCTTTTTGTGTTTGTGCTCGGCTAATTTTTGTGAGCATAGGTGTGCCTATGGCTAGTGTTGCTTTTGTCAACGAAAATTATGACTAAATATAGTCGTCAACGAACCTTTATCACGTGACGAAAACGAGACGAGATGCAACGTAAATGCTGGTCATGTGACGATAACTATAATTAAATATATAATGCAATATTGTTGACGGATAAAAACGAGACTAAATGTGGTTTACGAAATAAAAACTCTGCTAAAATGTCTCTTGTCAGTGTCTCACTTCGGGGGCTGCATCAGGTTGCATTGCGCAGTCGCAGGCGACGTCACTTCCTCAATCCCCACTCGCGGCATTATTTAGATGCAGCTGCGGTGGGCGTTAACGACAGTGACAGAGAAAAGGACCGATGGCCGGCCAGCCGGGGTTCGTCATTCATTCATTAAAATCTTATGTCAAAAATATAGTCATAGAGTAATGTGTACTGGATAGTTTTTTTTTTTTTTTTTGGTATGTGTGACAACCATTTGGTTCGTTATTCGTTATTTGGTTCCGAAGCTCGAGCATTCAAGCACCTTGTTGCTCTTGTTAAACTTGAATGTATTCAAATTTTTCTGGCATTGTCATGTGATGCTATTTTATTTATTTATTTTATTTAAATTTATGTTTGGTTGGTAAAATAAATATGTTGTAAATTCAAATCAGAGCGTCTTCCGTATCTGGAATGGATGTATTCTTGAGTCTATAAGGTAACAATAATATAATAATAAGACAACCTTGTTTGAATTGTGAAATGGGTTTGGCATCTATACTACTAGGTACTTATACTATATTGACTGGGTTAAATAGAATTGCATTACTAAAAAGAGACTAAAATACAATTTTTTTATTGACTAAAACTAGACTAAAATGTCATCAGTTTTCGTCGACTAAAACTATATGAAAATAGTCACGGATAATTCTGACTAAAATAAGATTAAAATGCTCAGACTTTTAGTTGACTGAAACTTGACTAGACTAAGTATGAGTATGAACGTGACTAAAACTAATAAAAACTAAATGACAGCTTGACACAAAGACTAGACTAAGACTAAAATTAAAACAGGCCGCCAAAAACAACACTACCTATGGCAATGTCAATGTATGTTACCAAGCCTCCTACCAAAGAAAATGCGTGCATGTGTGTTTACGTGCCAGAGTGCGTGTGTGCAAGATCTTGTGTTTAGAAGACCTGGTGCTGATAGAGGCCTTCAGGTTTAGCCACAGGCTGATCCCCAGGCCATTCAGACACCCCAATGGCTGTTTACTGGTCAAGCCTGGCCTCAGTCAGCCACAGCAAGACCACAGCCCTTTATCTCTGGGCATGTGTTAGCACTAAACGGCCCCCTCTTTCCTTCTATTTACCCCTTGATGACAGTAGCTATCCTCAGCCTCCACCTCTTTCAGCCTGATGCTGACCACAGATGTCCCCCTGACCCTGACCACATCCCGAGGTGAATAAGAGGACAAGGAGGACTTGGGTACCTTCATCCCTGGTCTCCAGATCCTAAACTCAACCCTGTCTATTTTACTTCAGATATCCTAAACATTTCCGGCCCTGCGCAGAAGCAGGGTAGGTAAACAAACACATAGCCGGGCTGAGGTGATATTTTGGCTGGTGGAGAGCTGGAGTGATGATAGTGTTCCAAGCGAAGGCTGGCTGGAGGGCAGCCTGGGGCGGCTCACTAACACCTCTAGCCAGGACTGTATCTTAACACCAACAAGCATCTGTCTATTCCATCACATAACAACATGTCACTCATTCGACACAGAATAATACAATGGGAAGATTGTTTGTTGCTGCACACAGTGCAATATGGTGTACATCCCTTAAAATTTCACAGAATAGCTGTAACGGGCCACGTAAATACTAAGAAGTGCTCAAAGCTAGGGAGGTTAAAAAAAAATGCATGCAGAACTGAAGGTTTACACTCCATAAAACAGAGCTACTAGCTGACCACCGGAGTGTCAGAGAAACTGTTAACACCCCATCAAATGCCTTAGCTCACTTTAGACTAGGACTTTCAGGGGACCCAGAGCACTCTTAAGCTCATTGGCACTCTCCTCTATAGGAAAACTTGTCTGCAGGCCACAAAAACTAAAAAAATCCCCAAATCTGCCTCCCTTTTTAACTATTTTAACAGACGGGGGTGATTTCTAGACCAGAATAGACCATCCAAATGATGGGTGATTACCTAAAAAGGTAGGTGGTAAACAAACTCACCAGTAACACCAAACATTGCCTGGGTTTTGACTGGTGGCTAGTGTTAATTTGCCACAATGGTGCCTCCACTCCTAAGTGCACCTCTGTCTGTCAGACTGCCAACCTCCACGCCCATCTCCCTGCCACTAGCATGTGTAACAGGCTCAGCAACAGGCCAGTAGACTCTCCTGTCTCTCTGTGTGCCAACACGTCTGTGTGCCCATATGGAGGAAGGCATGGCCCTAACTAGTAATCATCCTCCTGGTTGTGACTGTTGAGCCACTGCTGGGGGCTTTAACTCATAGTGATGGCATGCAAGCACTTAAAACCTCCATGAAATTAGTTATATGTTAAAAATGACATTTACTGGATTAAGGTGCCAATTAATCAAGACTGACTCTACAATGAGTTTTCTGAATAACCTTCTGTTCTTCTGAGTTTAACAGCCTACATAGTGTCTGGAACTTACCTTACCCTTTTATAATCTCTATCATGGTAAATGTATCTTATGTGTAGCATTTTGAGATTTAATATCTCATGCAATGAAAACAATGAAATGTTTCTGTTTTATAATGTTGGTAATCACCAGATTATATTTTATTACATTTATTTAGCTGGTGCTTTTATCCAAAGCGACTTACAATAAGTGCATTTAACCATGTGGATAAAACTAGTGCCCGCCAGGTTTATCATATTATCGCATCATTTTCCTTTCAATATAAAACTAATATCACCCTGTCCTTGACCAACCGTCACATCACTCATGCTTATCATCTGTTTGCTGTGTTAGGTAGCTTGCCACCTATAGTTTGTCAATACGGTGAGTATAATGTAGCAGATTAAAATGTTAAATTCATGGAGTCTGAGGGTTAGAGTCATTTAAATTTAGAATAGGAACAAAGCTGTAGCATGAATCTCATAGATAGCTTGATAGATTGCAGAATGTATGCTATAGTAGAGAGCAGTCTTTGAATTGATTTACATAAGTACTGTACTTTAGTACAATTTAAAGGTAGTCTGACTAACTAACTTTAAATGTGATTAAAAATAAAAATTGCAAGAATCATGCAAGTCATCAACCGGCATCCAGAAACATTTAGAAACAATAGAGACAGAGAAAGATTTTTTTGTTTTGTTTTGTTTTGTTTAAAAAAAGGAATCAGTGGGCCGTCAACCTGGTCTCCAGGCAGATGACTCAGAGCTCTGCTGGTTTTCATTATAGCCATCCGCTAAAAGACAGATTTATACCTGAGAATAACACTAGGTTAATCATTTTGGGCAATGCTCTAATATCCAGGACAGAGAACCACATTTTCAGACCAAAGCAATAATACAAGATTTGTAAAATGAATGATGCATGTACATCCCTGTAGTCAGTTTTGCCTTTTACTGTCATTCATCTCTCAGCGACATGGCCAGCATATTAGTAAGGTATCACAAGCTTTAAGGTTTAACTCCAAATCTTTAGACACTGACCACAGTTTAAGCTCAGGTGCTCTGACATCAGATTTTATAGGCCTTGGAGTGGGAGTTTGGCAGACTTTTAGATGTCTCCATCTCCCTCTCCGCTCTAATACAAGAAACCAATATCACTTTTACCGCTAGTGGAAAAAGGCATCAGGCACCTTGCTCGGGGTAATGGATATCTTCTGCTCACTGATATAAACAACTAGGGAGCTGTGATCCTGCCAGGGCCAGTTCCATTCTGGACAAGGGATCTGTGTGTGTTTGCTGCATGCCACCACTTTGCTCTTGGGGGGGACCCTCCACCGGTGGAAAAATTATATTAGCCCAGGAAGAAATAAGCCCAGACCACATTCACTTCTCTGTGACATCACACTTGAAGTCATAAAAATTGTGTGTGTGTGCATGTGTCTGTGTATATATATATATATATATATATATATATATATATATATATATATATATATATATATATATATATGTGTGTGTGTGTGTGTGTGTGTGTGTGTGTGTGTGTGCATTTTTTTCCTTCCGTCTGCCTGCTGTCACACGATTACAGGTGGTTTAAAATTGAGGCATATCTGAAATTTAATTTGTTCCGTTTCCATTACGTAAGATTGGTTGATAATGTGTGTGCGCGCGCGTGTGTGTCTGTATAGGAAGAGTGAAGGGTGTCAACATTGCTGGTCAGGGTTTTCATTCAGACTTTAAAGCACCACAACCTTTGATATTATCAAAGAGGAAACAGTAAAACAATGAAGCAAGTGAGTTCTATAAAAATGTCCTCTCAAGAAAGCCTTTTCTTTGAATGTCTGTGTGTGTGTGTGTGTGTATCTGTGTCTCTGTTTGAATTATCTGTGCAACTTTTTGCAGTTCTTGCAACTGAAACTGAAACAAAAAGGTTTGTCACAATTCTCTGCAGTACAAATAAATCATTTTAATAACAAAACATTGTTAAAAGGTATGTTATATGCGTTTACTCAGAAATACAGAAATTATTACACAGAAAAAACATAGAAAAATACTTCAAATTTCTTAGAAGACAACAAGAGATCCCTAATTTTACTCGTACTCGTAAGTCTATTTGTGT
This sequence comes from Sciaenops ocellatus, assembly GCA_033000465.1. NCBI lineage: Eukaryota > Metazoa > Chordata > Actinopteri > Sciaenidae > Sciaenops > Sciaenops ocellatus. Next base: position 18,124,180 of record CP136888.1, read on the forward strand.
ATTTGTGTGTGTGTGTGTGTGTGTGTGTGTGTGTGGGGGGGGGGGGGGGGGGGGGTTCTCGCCGTCTTTGTGGTGCCAGATTGACCCTTGCAGGGTCGTGGGCACCATCAATTATGTCAGCCAGTAAAATGGGCTTTGCTACACACAGCAGATTATATGGAGTGTAAAACATTAGAAAAATGTGTCTGAAACATCAGAGTAACATGTTTGAAGTGACAATGGGTTTTGGGGGGATAGAGACACTCCCAAAAAGGGAAGACCCCTGACAAGTGATTTTGTTTGAAGGCATTGTAACACACTCAAGTGGGCAGGGATGTTTTCTATGGCCCCAACGGCAGTCCATCTTCAGGGCAGAATACAAGCGGGATGGAAGGACATATGCTTTCCACAGGCTCAAATGAAGCAGAACTCACAGGCTTTTGTGGTGCTCCCTTTTGGTTGTGAGAAGAAAAGGCAAATCTGTTGTTGGGTTGTAGTCCAATGGGCCCACAAATATCACATAAAAACCCACCGGCCTGTTTCTTATGAGGCTTTTGTCTCTGTCTCATGATAAGGAGTGTGGATCCAGTTGGCCTTAATGGCTAAACCACATAGTTCTTGGTCTGAATGAGCTCTCCAGCAGGCTGGGACGGGGGAGACACACAGAAACACACTTGTGCAAACTCCTCACCGGCTTGGCAAGAATGCATCATCCATCCATCACAAGAAAGCTTTGAGAGGTGCTTTGACTAATTCAGGACAATGAAGACAGAGCTGGACAGAGATGTTTGCGATGAGCGTGACACTCAAGCACCTTCTGCTCTGTTAAAACCCCCTTACTCTCTTGCAATATATGAAAGCTGAGTCTAGATTCTAGCTAGATAGCAGATTGTGATCAGCACCTCACTCTCCTGCCAGTAAAAAGCTTTTTGCTGACTGGGGCCAAAGCCAGCCTTTCTAAGCCCCGGAGTTACAGTGTAACACACACTGCACCATACTTCAGGTCTTCAAAAATGCTAAACCAATAAAAAGGGTTTCCATCCATCTAGACACGCTCACAGAGAGGAATTTTGTTTTAGAGGGGGAATATGCCTGCAGGGGCTGAAATGCGCCGCTAACAAAGTTTTGATTGACTACAAGAAGTCTGAAGTGTAGTGATTCCTCAATTTTTGCATCTGGCTGAAGAACGTGGAGCTGCTATTGTGAACCTAAACAGGCCCTCTTATTATTATGTCTAGTCTGACATGAAATGTGAATTACCTATAGAGGTACAGTGAAAAAGAACTGTCTATGACCATGTTTAAAGAAGAAACGATTAGGATCTACAAAACTGTAGGTTCCCTACGCTAAAAATACTATTTACTTTATTAAGGCCATAAGGTCTATGCAGTATCAGCCGTAGACAAACTTTTAGAAATAAACTTGAATTAAAAAAAAAAATTAAAAGTTAAATTTAAAAAATTTAACATGAATCAAAATTTAAATTATGACAGCTCATTTATCTCCTTGATTTAAAACTACTTACTTCGAGGTAATCAGTGTATTTTTTTTGCTGCATAAGTCTCCAAGTTTTGATCATTCACAGCACCACACATTATGTGACAAAAAAGGAGTGTGTTCAATCTGCTGTTTCCATATAGTTCAGCTGTGATTCGACTTAAACTTAGACTTAAAGCATCAACTTAACTGACTAAATGACTAAATGCAAACAATTCGCAGAGCACTGCGAAGCTATACAGTAACAGATTATGGATTCACATCCTCCAAAAGTCCATCTGGCAAAAGCAGTCACTGATCCTTGCACTTTTTTACATTTAATACTGTATGTTTGACAAACACCATAGATGGTCTAACAAGTATTCCACCATGGAGTATAACCTAATTAATTAAAGGGAATTAAAAGTGAATACAGTGCACTTTGGATTGAGTTGCATCATGTACCAAATTATTGCAATGAGTGAAAAATCTGTATTACATTGTACCTTGACAACAAAACATTTAAACTTCTTTTCATAACATGTATGTTTGCTTATCATTTGTATTCCTGGTTTAATCTTGACAAAATAGCCCCTAACTGTAATATTGTTCAGTGGCCAGCTTTTGTCTAAGCGTTATGTGTTGAAACTTTTGATTTTGATTACCTATTTCAATTGACAACAATGAAAAACACTTGCTACAGAGAAGAAAGGAAAACATATTTTTAAAATCATCTCTGGTGAATTATCAGCAGTAATGTTGAGTATACATACAATAGTAGATGGGGGAAACCATGCACCAACGCTGATGTGGCCCTCTGAATGTACAGAATTAATTTCAAGATTGACAAACCTTTTAACATATGCGTATATATTGTGTACGGCTGGTTACTACCACTATGCGCTGGCTATTTTTAATGGTTATCGTTAATAGAAAAAAGATTATGTTACAGTAACTCAAGTGTTTCTAAACACACCTGATTTTCCGCACATTTACACAGTATAATACTTTGTCCCCCACTGTTGTGTTATGTGTGTATGTGAATGTATGATTGCTCCCCACCAAGGGAGGCTGATGAGAGCGGCTAAAGGGTGTTTATGAGACTGTTAGCCAGGAAAGGATGCCGCCCTGCAGCTCTCGCCCAAATAAAAGAGCCATTTATTACATCCAACATGACCCTCTCATTACACACAAATAGGAATTAATGAGCGCTATATCGGGCGCTCCCAGCGGAGCGAGGCGGGGCCCGCTAAAGGACTAGCGTTAATTACATTGTCCTACATCTCACCCATTTAACACCACCCATCAGATCGCTCCATCTGCAAGGGAAGGATAGGAGGGTGGAAGCGATTCACTACCTGGAAGAATGGCCACTCTCAGTTTTACCAGTGTGGTACAGGCCAGAAATTAGTTAGATATTTGTGAAAGTTAAACCTGCTCCTTTTCTTCCTGTCTGCTACTGCACTCACTCACTTCCTGTGGCCTGCACACACACAAATACGTGACATGTAATTGCAGAGAATTTCTATTTGCCATGAGTGTACGTTCCATTTTAATCGTCCAAATTATTTGACTGTTATTACCCAAATGGTTTGTCAGCTGTATAAGTCAATTAGATCTTACACAGCAACTTGATTTAACTTTGAGTTACCATAATTACTGTAATTGTGCAATCATGTAGTTTAACAATAAATGCAGTGGACGATTATATAACACTTTAGGTGTGTACAGTTGTGGTTTTCATGTAGTTTAAACACCAAGAATAAAATACTTGGCAGAACACCAATGTGTCTACTGATCCATTGTAAAGGCATGGCTACCAATGTTGGGATCTCAGCAGTGAGTTTGGATAGTAAAAACATAACCGATAAGAATGATGGTCAAAACTACACAAACAGACCCCTGGTTGTAAAAAATTGGATTTTCTTTTCAGGCTTCACATGGGACAGAATCGGCTTTACCAGAAAACAGACATCTCAGGTTTGATCTCTGTTGAGTTATCTTCTTCATACTGTACATGCCTCGTTTTGAAAGGTACACAGACAAAAGAAAACAAGCATGGAACTTCTCAGAATGCTCCCTGGACTTGTACTTCCTTCTGACTGTACTCACATCCCCTTGTTTACAGCATCAGCTTTTCATTTCTTTCTGGTTTACTTTCTCTCGCATGCTCTGATTCCAACTTAAATCTTTGCCGTTATCTCTCTATTCCCTTCACCTCTGAAAATGCCACACCCTCCCTCCCTTATTCCCCCACCACCACCACCCGTTCTGCCTCCCTAAACCTCCTCCGCCTCCCCGAAAAAACGATACAATCATCATCAACAATCTTTTCCCATATTTCCTCCTTTTCTTTGCGTTTCTTCGAGCGAATCAGACAATTTTACACTACTCTTCCCATCAGGATCACTTCATTCTCTCCACATATTGTTTTCAAAGAAAGCTTTATGTCATCAAAAGCCTCAACATGATAGCTGCTCCGGTGATTTTGAAGAATTAGCGAGGTACGAGGACGTATTAAGCAGTTGGTATTTTGCTGTGCTAGTTGGAACAATCAAACAAAAAGCTGATTACTGATCAGATTTTCACCACAATGGAAACCTTTGGCTTCTTCAGAGATGTAGAGATTAAAAGTGGCATTTGGTTAAGAAAAATCTGACTTTGAGGCTTTTGGCCTTTTTCTTTTTTGTGTCCAGGATATATGATTTTTTTTTTTCTTCTTTGAGATTTTTGACCTCAATGCCTCAGTCGGTTGTCTTTATTCTATGTTAAAACCTTAAGAAGGTATGTTGTATTTCAGACCCTAATTAAGTTTTGGGGAGGGATTTTCTATTGTTAACTTTGAGGATCTATAGTTGGGGTGGGCTGCTTTCATGTTCATTAATCAGTTTTAATTTACTGTTTCACTGTGTGGGCGATATGAAGCCATCTGAGACTTTGACTGTGATTAGGGGCTGTAGAAATAAATGTGAAATTCATTTGACTCGACATGCAGATAAACAATAATATGGATATCAACCACAGCATCTGATGAGGATCCAGATGAAGATTCAAATGATTTTAATAAAAGTCTGTGCACATATTTCAGAGTATAAGGTCTCTATTTTTATTCCCTGTGGATTATGGAGCTCAGCGCCACATCTCAATGCATGTATTGCTATTTCTGAACATGAGAAATATTGAACAAATGATAGACAAGCTCTGAGCATGTTTTCAATATGCAAAAAGATTGATACTGCACTAAAACTACATAAACTGAACAGGATTTTAGTTAGTTTCTTTGCTTTTAGTGACAAATCAATGTGTTTTCTTGTGTCTAGGATAATTTCTTTTACTCCACCACTTTGACATGACTGCCTGCGAGAGTAAACAATTACACCTGGATCAAAGTACTGGAATAATTATATATCAAGTGCTGGTTAGTGGTGATGTCTCTAGTCAGCTATAAGAGGGGCGGGTTTTGCTACGAGATGCTCTGAAATCTCTCTTTCATCTTTTTATACTTTCTCCCCCATCTAGCCACTTTTCAACGCACACACAAACACACACACTTCTTCCTTGCATCTCTCTCTCTCTGTTGGTATGACACAGGAAAAAGCTGGGCCCTGCAGCCAACCCCACCGTCCGCACTGAATGCGATTAAGCTGAGCAGTGATTAATCTGGGCTGCCCCATAATTCCTCTTTACCACTTTAATGGATGTTATCTCCCCTCCTCTGAAGGCTTATCTTGCTGATCGAGGCCAAGGATGAGGAGGGGGAGAGGAAGAGGAGGGGGTTGCTATGGGGTGGGGGGACTCAAACCGAATCCAGACAGAAGTAAGTAAATGAATAAATAAGTAAATAAGTAAGTAAATAAATAAATTCAGGGATTGAGAAAGCTGCTAAGCGGATAAGACAGATCAGTCTCTGTAAAGCGCTCATTTGTTTTCTAAGAAGACGAGACAAGCCGCCTTCAAAGCCTGCTGATACAGTAAAAACACTGTCAACATCACAATTCACAGACAAACAAAATAAATTATCCAAACTCCTGTCAATAAAACTCTCCACCTCCTCATTGTAAAGGTGAGGCGTACACCATACTATAGCTGACAGTCATGGGAAGGAAGACAAAAAAAATATGGGGTTTTTCAATGAGCTCATTTTCCTTCATAAATTGCAGTGACGTATTGTTTCATTTGCGGTTATCACATTGTGACATACAGTCATTGATGAAGTTATTCAAGCACATCCCAAATCCAGTCATCCACAACCCCCAAAACAAGTTTGCTCAGGTCTGAGTCTATTGTTGGGATGAAAACTCTCAACACCTTAGCTTTCAGGACACTCCGCTACATCATGTTATTGGGAAATAATTACACACATACATGAGGAATCGTTTTAATCATTTTAAATGAGAAAGTGCTCCACGAGGAATTGTCCTAAAGAAGAAAAGATGAGCTGGTGTCAGGTTGTGTTTACCAACAGACAGTAAAACGCTATGAACTCTGATAACAAGAGCAATTATGATTGGCAACCATGTGCACGTCTCTGTGTGCAGATTTAAAAAGACAACCTTTATTCTACTATGTCATATTAAAACGGCAAGAAAATATTGTAGTAATACAATATATTTTCAAAAGAAAATCCATGAAAAATTAAAAAAATGTAACACAATATTCCATTTTACTTTACTTCCATGTAACTTATATGTGTTACCCAAAGAGCCTTTACCACAAAGTTTCATTTAAACTTCTCTAAATAGACACCTGGCCACACAAATATGCAAGTAAGTGTGTTTTCTTGTGAGTCTGTCCCAGTGTTTTTGCCCCTCACGTCTGTGTCCATATATATAAATGCATATGTGAGGCGCCAGCCGAGAAGTGACAGGGTTAAATCTTTTCTTAGTTTTTTTTTTTTTTTTCCCCCCCGCTACGGCTTACTGCGATGTTGCACTGAGATTCTGTCATAGACAAACCTCTGTGGGATTCCATTCACTACTAGTGTACATCTTTAGGTACAAAGCTGCGGGCTGCACTGGCTCCAGGTAACATAAACGCTCCCTTCAAGCCACCGCGTATCTGCCCATGAAAATTCTCTAAAGGGGTTTAAGCATTTACGCAGAACACTATCAGGCACTGCCGAAAATTCAGCTTACCCTGTTGAATAGGTACTTCAAAGAGAATTGCAAATACCTTTGCACCGCCACATTTTCTCCCTTCTCTCTTTCTCTCTCTCTCTCTCCCTCTCTGTCTCCCTCTTCCTGCTTCTTTTCATTTTATATTTCCAAACACAAGCTGCTGTGTGATGTAAAATGTATTATCAGCCATATATTTCCTCTTTAAATGAATAATAACAATAATCTTTGAGTAATTTCTTTTTTATACAGCTCTGTCTAAATAGGGCAAAGCAAGAAGCTAATATAGAGCTGCGGGTAAACAAGGCCGTGCAATAATGAACGTGTGGATTAGGCCTCTAGTCTATGTTGTGCGATAAGGAGAAACAGCTGCTACTATCCAGGTAACAGCACGTATTGACTGTCAATGAAGGATAAACTAGTGTGCACTTGCACATTTACTTCTTTCATTCACAGTGCGGACACACACTAACACATGAAGACACATGGACACATACAAAAAACCCACATGCAAACACACAGACACACGCATACTGTATTTATGCATAAGAACTGCACAGAATTGGAATATAATAAATGCATAAGCCTATTTTCACAGTATAGAGCTTAAAATGCAAAACAATATGATGCATAAACACAGTGTGATTTAATGTAAGAGATAATAAATGGCTTCATAATGAGCAATATAAATGCTCTTTAAACAGTTTACTGCTTAGTTCACACTTATAATTAATCTGGGTTCCATGTGTGCATATAAAGTGGGTATAAAACTCTGCCCGACTGTGCAAGTCAAATGGCGAGCGAAAGAGAAAAATTACTGCTGGTAAACATCTGCAACATGATTCAGCTATGGCCTCTAGCTTTTCAAAATATGCTGCCTTCTTCCTTCAGCTGGACAAGCATGGCAAGCTCTCAAAATAATACATTACAAAAAATTGCTCCCTGAAATTATTTACGGTGAAACGCACAACAGAAACCATAACATTTATAATGTTTTACAAAGCCATCAAATAAGTGGAGAGGGGATTAATTGCCCCGGCCCGACCTTAAAATAATTATTGTGAGCGGTGCAACTCTAAACTCCAATGAAATTGATACACTTTGATAATTAGATTCTTGGCACTGACCCGCTGAAGTCAATAAAGGTTATTAAGGCCAATTGCTGTCTAAACGCATTACGGGCAGGGTAAACTGTCCGTCGGAGGCCCCTGCTACTCCAGCGCCAATATGATAATCCATTCTCCGTCCTGGGGGTTTCTTCCCTAGCGCCTGTGTCTCCACTCTGCCATACAAAACCAGATTGGATTCGCTTAACCTTTCCAGGACTTTGATCAAATGAGCTCACACAGCAATAACATTTACATTGACCCCCCCGCCCCTCCTCCCCAACACACACAACCCCTCTCTATTTTTTTTTTTTTTTTACCTCCTCCCCCTCTCTGTGTTTGTCTTTACAGACTCTCTATACAGTTCACAACCCCCCAACCCTCCCTCCCTCCCTCCCTCCCTCCCCGGCCACTCCTCGGCACCCACCCTCCGCACACCAGGTCAATAACCTAATCAGCTATCGATGGCGACCAGGCCAGGCTGTGTATGATTGCGGTGCAACCCTCCTCAGCAGCCCAGATTGTTTCCGAAGACAGTTATTAAAGTGAGGAGAGAAGATGAAATGGTCACTAAGCACATCTCTGTGCACACGCGCACAAAAAAGTCAGCCTCTATTACAAATCAGAGGAGGTAAATTTTGTCACACAATGAGAAAAAAAAAAGAGAATGTGTATGTGTGTGTGACCAAACCATCGGAAAAAACAAGGAGTGACAGGCTGGGTGAATAGAGTAGAGGAAGACGTGGCCCCGATACCGTTTCCTGTTTTGTACATCTTGAAGTATACAAATGTATTCAACTGAGTGGATCCCATTTATTATGAAAGTAGATTAATTTCCTTGATATGTGTTGAAAAGATTTCCATCTACAAGGCTCGTTCTGCTGTCAAATGAGGGAGAAAGTGTGAGAAAGAGACAGAGATGTGGCGAGATAGCGGGAGCGAGAGAGGGAGAGAACAAGAGAAAGAAAGAACATAAAGAGAGAGCGAGAGAGGGAGAGAGAGACGGAGTGCATTGAAATCTCTTTGCATCCACGGTGGCTTTTGAAGTTGTGAGATGAGCAGCCACAGAAGTCAGGAAAGTGACAAATTAGGGAAAAAGCTGTACTGTGCAAGCAGAGCTGCTAAATCAATTAAAGTCATGCCAAGTGCATACATTAACATCAATGGCGCACACACACACACACACACAAACTCACACACACACACATACGCAGGACAGGAGAAAAAAAGGGGAGATGTGCTCATGGGCTCATTGCTGTCGCTTCTCCCCCACAGTGAAAAGAGGGAAGATAAAAAATACCACACCGGTATTTAAAATATTCTGCATAAAGCCAAGACTCTCTGTCTATTCTCAGTCAGACGGAAGCTATTCATTGTTGCTAGTTTAAGGAAATGTCACTATTGTATGATAGCCATGATAGCAGAGTCCTGGGGGAACATAAAGCCGCAAGCGAGGCAGGTCTAAATGGACTTTAGCACCCTAGATCACAGGGGAATGTAAAACCTTTAAGTTAAAGTCCTTTTTCCACCCAGAAACAACCTTTACCTTACATACACTAACCCCCCCCCCCCCCCCCCCCCAATACTTTTGCTGTACATTCACACACTCATGCCTGCACTTGAAGTTTATTCAGCAGCACGCCTCTTTGTTTCTATCAAACCACATGAATTCATGAGGTACCAAAAAGAGGCGAGCGAGCAAGTGGACTTGTTTTGTGTCGGTTCTTTATTTATTTATTTATTTATTTATTTATGTATTTTATCAGAATGTCATTCAAATGGAAGGATGAGCATTTGCATGACAACAGGCTGAGGAGCAGAGAGGGAGCCCCAGGGAGAGACAGTATCCATAAACAGGAGCTAGTCCCCCCATATTGCAATATTCTTCATACGGACTAACAAACGCATACATAGCCCAGCGCATCCCACAACACTGTGAGCTAAATATGACAATAAAGAGAGGAACGTTGGCTGTTTGTATTGCTATTTTAGCAGGATAAAACAATAGGCTGTTTTATTGCTACAGCACCGTGTATAAAACAACACAGTGTCAATTTATAAACCCTATTTAAAGAGACATATATTTGTTATTTTAAAATACCCACGGTGATATCAAATTTGACAAAAATAATGCTGTATTAAAATATACTCTGCAGGCAAGAACAGAAAAATCTAAATAAATAAATGGAAAAACAGCATCTGCACCCAGTAGGTCACTCGTATTTCACTAAATTACACTATACTGTCAATTGCCAGCTTCAAAATGTAAAATATATGCAATAAAGGAATGTAGAGGAACCCACATAATTTAAATAACTCAAAGTAATTTAGAGAAATGCATTTTAATCTAACTGCAAAAAAGCCACAGCTATCAAAACCTCCAAAAGGAAAATCTATAAGTCACATCTATAAAGTGCTTTTCATCAGCATATCAGGGGTCGATGCGTGTATGTAAATATTGCTTGCGAGAGCAATAATGTTGTTTTTCATCACAATAGAGAGTGATTACATTTATGCCTTCACCAGTGTATTATTTTTGTGAAGGTTCAGCATGTGGTAAGTTATATTTCCCTTTGTGTGATCTGACATCATGTGATTAAAATCATTTGGGTAGAAGAATTTTAACTATAAAATTAATGCTTAATTTTTTTTTTTTTTTTTTAAATCAGGATATAATTTTAAAAAATATATTGCTCTAAACTTATTTTTAATTCTCTTATTTTACTGGTTTCACTTTTCTTCTACTAAAAAAATGACATTTTTATTTGCTGTATTGTATAAAGTGATGATGCTAAGTTTCTACTGAATGACAGAAACTGTCACACACAAACACACACACACAGACACACACAGTGGATATGGTTTGGTTGCCCATTAAAGAAACGCAGCGGCAGAGAGAGAGAAAGACCTCACATTTCACTGATGCCCTTTTCTAAATACAGGTCCAAATCACACACTTCATCTGGGCCCGGAGGTGGAGCTCTAGATGAGTTTAGCCCCTGTCTACTAACACCCCGCCGCCCCCCACCACCACCACCACACACTCACCCACCCTCTGCCAGGCTGTTTCACTAAGTGAGAGAGAGGCAGAGAGAGAGACTATGAGTAGAGCCGAGCAGCGTCGGCAGCAGCAGCAGCAGCAGTACTGTTCTCCTCCAGCCCCTGTCTTTATCCCCGCCTGAGCATTAGATGTGATTACTGCTCAGCGCTCGACACTGACAGAGACAGAGAGCTCCCAGAGACAGCAGGAGTGGGTGAGAGACATAAGGAGACAGAGAGAGAGAGAAACAGAGAGAGAGAGAGAGAGGGAAAGAGGAGCACAGCTTTCGCTCCCTCCGCTGCTGCTACAGTGATACAAGAGTGCCCCCTGCTGCTTCTGGTGTCTGGATGTTAAACACACACACATACACACATGAACACACACACACATACACACTCTTTGAAATCTAGCTATGAGAGAGGGACTGAATAGAACCTGTGGGGAGAGAAAGCGAGACCAAGCATGCACATGTATCTGAGTGTTTGTGAGCTGTATAGCTACACTGCTGTACGTGTGTGTGTGTGCGTGTGTCTGCGGCACATGTGTACAGTACAGAGCTGTGACTAAGGTGACTTAATTATGAGTCTGACATTACGAAGTGTGATTCCTTTACAGTGGTGTCTAACTAATAGCTCTGCGCCCACATTCTTCTCTAGTAAAACTTAAGTGAGGCTCCGATTAAACATGTGACACATCCTTAATAATGTACCGTGGTGAGACGAAGACAATCCATCATGTAATTTTAAACACACCCTCCGATGTGAGGAGCATTACTGGACAGCAGATCACTTATGTAGTTTGCTTGTGTAAGCACAAGCAGAGGCATGCCGAGCATTTGGAAAGGTGAAACTCTTATTATGAAATGACAGAGTGGCTGCACTAGACAAGAAGTTTTATGAAGATTATTATTATTATCATCATCATTATAATTATTATTCACATCTAAGGATATAAACTGATTACTGTGTTTAAAGATGATGTTTTTATTTACAATCCACACACTGCCTTCAATAAATTATTAAAATCATGGTCAATAAATGTGTTTTTTCCATTCTCATTTGAGATATGTTTTTCTATTCAGATCTATGTTTTGTTTTTGTTTTTTTTCACGACTATTTTCTAAAAAGAAATGACATCAGTGTAAAGCCTTGGACTGATGATAGTATGTCTCTAAACCTGAGCTTAGGGAGAAAAACAGTTTCCTGTTAAAGAAAGGTCTTCCAAATTAAAAAGGAAATACATTTACTTTGACTATTAAAAGATTAATACAGTCATGTGAGTGATGCTGAGTTCAGTAAATTACACAGGCTGTGAAACCAGACAGTGAGGTTGCCATGTGACCGGCAGTGTGTCTGAGCGGCCTTACCATCGTCTCCATGAGCCTCCAGTCCTTCTCCAGCTGCTCCATCGGTCTGGTCCACCAGCTGCAGAAGCGGGCGTAGCGCTGGCCCTGAAACCAGTACTGTCGCAGCCACTCGAACTCCACCTGCAAACACACACACACACAACCACACACAGGAAAAGCTAACTGTCACTATTCCTCAGTAAAAACATTAAATATTTCAGCATAGAAAACACATTTTATATATTATTCAAAAATATGACATTATCTTTTTAGGTTATATATATACACACACACACACACACACATATCTATATCGATATATATATTAGTTAATTTCAACTTCCCCTTTATTATTATGTTATGTATATTAAATAATCTGTCAACTTTGAACAATTAGAGTAAAACTATATATATATTGTAACTTGCAATCTAAACAAGTACACCTCCATTACCCTGTTGGAAAAAAACAGGATCAGATGTTTTAATATTGCCATTTTCAGCTGGTAAATATCAAATTTTTCAATTTCACAATGTTCGGTGTTCGCCATCATACTTAACTGTTTTTCTGTCTCATTATCCTTTTCTGTTATCAAAATTGTAATGACTTTTATAGATCTTATACAAACTACTTTTCAAACATAATTAAAAATGCCAGATTTCCCCTGTGATAAATTTTCCCTTGGAAGTGCATTCATTGTTTGACTTTGTCTTGACAACACAATAAAAACACATTGTGTTAATTACAAGCATGAAAAGTAGTCCAACTGCAAATAGTACAAATAGTGGTCATCTCTACGAGTACAATCACACCCTTACCAAACACAAACACCCAGACCAACAGACACACAGTACATTCACACATAAATATTCACACACGCCTTCCAGTGAGTACACCTGAAAGCCATGCCCACTTCCTTCCCCTTTTCTCCCACTCCTCCGCGTCCAGTCCAGAGACTGGTTATGACAGTCTCGGCTGCCGAGCCAATCCCCTCTTCTCCGCTGGGAGTGTTGTCGTTTCCTGCTCTTTTGAAGTGCTGATTTAATCCTCACAAGGATGCTTCATGTAGCCAGGTGTAGCCTATCTAAGTGTGTCTTTCCGTGTGTATGTTGGAGTGTTTGTATGTCTACAGAGGTGCGTGAGCGGCTTTGTTAACGTCTGGGCATACAGTCGCCAATGTGAGTAGGTATGTCAAAGATTGCCCCCATAAATATGTGATCCTATGAGTTGCCCTCCCCCAAAACGTCCTACAAAGAATCACCCACCCCAAACAATGCACGTTCCATTTCATTTTGACGTAGACAACGGTACAGCACAAAAAAGTGGAAGCATGCAAAGGAGACGCGCATCAAATGGGACTGAGAGCGCTATTGTTCCTTTTCTTCGAAAAGAGCATTAGCTAATGCATACAACAAACCCTTTGTAGAGCTGAGAACTCACAGATAGTCGCAACAAGGTTTAAGCGAGTGAATTCCACACAAAAAGTCTCAGGAAATAAAAATGCCATTTCTTTTTTATGGAAATATTATGTACAATGCTTTTACATTTTATTTTATTCAAGTAGCAGTGAGTTTAGAGTAAACCACTCATCTAACTTACTCTTACATTTACTCCTAATTTTTGTCTTTGCTAATTTGCACTGGCTAATACATTCTGACGGACCATGAGACAAATTACTTCTTTGGTTTGAGGTCTTGATTAAGTATTGATTATGACTTGAAGCACAAGACGGGACATGAACGCCAGTCCCTAGTATTGATGTCAAGTGCTTAGCATGGCATCCACCCTCACATCCTCCCTACAACTTTTTGCTACAGTGCATAACATGAAAAATCCTTCCCTGGAACAAAATATTGACATTAGACCTCATCCAGGTGGCATTAAGGTTAGTTTCATCCCTAAATAAATTAGCCAATGCAATTTGGTTATTTATGGTAGTAATTTGTCGGAGAAGTGGTCGTCTCTTCATTATAAAACCTTGAAGGTTACCATCAACCTTAGGGGGCCAGTATGCTTCATCAGAACTGCTTGTTAGATGGTCAAATAGCTTCGGAAACTCACTACCTTACTAATATTGGAATGAGGAGGGATTGTGTCTGACCATTTCTGTAACTTTTTGGAACAGACAATCTCACATTCACACATGTGACCCAACGAGTGCCACACTGAATGTTTTCCAGGACAGACTGTATGAAAATAGACAATATCACCCCACCACACACACATACTTCCTTCAAGTATGGCCATTCCGAACAACTATAAACCCTTTTCTCTTGATTTATGTCTGACGCAGTCAGACAACGCATCTTACAAATTACTTCTGAACAACTTAACCCAACCCTCACTTTGCAAATGTTTTCTTAAAGTGGCTGTGATAATAAAAGTGCCATGGAAAAGTATGAAAGTTGAGCCAAAAGAATAAGTGCTGCGATTGTTGAAATTTTCAAGTGGTCATTTCTCTGTATTATGAAACAAGTCACCTACCGTCCAGCACCCCAAGCAAGTTAAAACAAAGGGCAAGAATTATTTGCACCAACAACTTGAGTGAGCTCTGCCTTGGGTAGAAGCTGTGCACAGAACCATCCTGCCATTTGCTTCCAAAAGGCTCTGATCACAGCGGGGATGACATGCAAGGACTGGGGCATGTCAGGGAGAATACACAGCCAGTGGCACTGCTCAGCAGCCTCTCAGTCACTCCATACAACCCACCCTTCAAAGAAATGTCATCCTTTATGGTCCCTTCAACACTCTCCAAATCCACTCCCCTTCGATCACTACAGCTCAAACACACAACAAAGCCACCGAGCGCCGATATCGGACGTCCTTTTCTCTCTGTCAGTCCCTCCTTCCATCTCTCTGATTGTCTGCCTGTCCTTTAGTGAGAAGAAACCAACCTGTGTCTCCACTTTGAGCTGACATGGCTGCCTGTCCCCCACTGCGCAGGCCAGTGGCAGCCACAAAGCAGGCCATCTAAAGCTACTGAGGAGTGCTGGCTATGTGGCATTTGGAGTCTGGCCACCCAGCTGAGAGTTACCAAGAGGGGAACTCTGACTAAATGCCACCTATCCAGGCAGACAGATCGAAAGTCTGTGCGAAAGAGAGAGTGGTTGTTAGGGCTAGTTTTTCTCTGAGACGGCATGGGGGAGCGAGAGGGAAGCTAGTGGCTCCCCTGCGGCAGTCGCTGTCATCTCTCCAGGTGATGGACACACTAACTAAACATTAGCCCCACATTAGTCGACCGGCCGTCCACCATGCCAACTCTGGAGTTAAAGCGAAGTAGCTCCCTTTTTTCCCATTTAATGAGGCACGTTTTTTTTTTTTTATCCACACCTTCACGGTATTCCCTGAGCGGGTCCAATCAATTTCCGGGCTGGGGCCCTGAGGTGGGAGCTGATGAGAGTGGGATCGATCCCACTCTGCCGTCCTCTGTTTACCTTTCCCGGCCTCCTTACACACCAGTCCAGAGAACTGGTACCCCCAGTTCTCTGTGAGCAACCAGGCACGCAATTTACACTCATTTCACACTTGCCAGAGTGGTCGTACACAAGCTACCTTATACTGTACATGCACAGATTGTTGGATACATTTCCATTTCTATCGGTACCCACAAAGTAGTAATGTTCAATTCTTCTTCTTCTTCTCTCTGGTCACAAATGTAGCTAAAAGTGGTCTTTTTGTCTCAGCTGCCTCTGGAGAAGAGCTCAACGTGCATCAATAATCACAGCTATGTCAATTCATTATAATTTATTCAAAAAACAACAGTAACAGGTGAATTGTACAAAACTTAAGAGATACATCCTCAAAATTAACAACAAAAATGTCTAACATGAATGAAAAACAGCATTAAAAGGTAATAAAACTGGTAAATACAACAGGACTAACAAGTACAAACTACATACAGCACAGGTCTGCTGGCAAAACTATGTTTTGAGAAGTGATTTATAAGATTACAATGATATTGCCACCATAAGCCCCTCAGGAAAGGTGTTTCAAAGCCAAGCAAAGACCTGAGAGCCTGGGGAGACATTGTGGCCTGAAAACAGGACATTGGAAGGTCACATACACCTGCTTCCACACAGTTTACTTTCTGCCAGAACATGTGGGAAAACCTTGTCCCCTCCCTTCAATATTTACTGTGGGGGACTAGCATCATTAGAGGGGGTCCCTCAGGGCACTCTGTCACACACCCACCTGGGAAGTGACACAGTGGCTTTAAATGAGACAAGACGTTTGCATCTGGGATTAGCATTTCAAAGCCAAACATGCACACAGGGGCCGTGTGCGATGCTATGTTAGACTACCCCCCCACCAACACCACATAAGACAGGAGGTAAGATTAAAAAGAGACAGTGAGAGGGGCCGTGCTTAACAAACAGGTGGGAACTTCAGTTTTCTTCATTTCTGTCTCTGTCTCCCATCAACCCCTACTTCAACTCGACATCCCGCCCCATCCCTGAACACTCATACTCAGATGGCAGACGTTCTGCTTCATCATCGTCAGACCCGCCCACATCTTCTGACAAGTGTCAACCCCCCCTTTGCAACACATTGCACAATATCCATGGCACCTCAGCCAGTGCTACCTTGCTGTTTAGCACTTTTTAAGGAAAGGCCCATAAGGCACTGCTCAGGTCAGGCTGCCTGCACGTCTCAGGCTTGTTCGCTCCTCGGTCGTCCATGTCAAACACGACCCGCGCAATATGCACTCGCCAAGCGCCAAAGTGGGCCGCCATCATAAATAACTCCACCAACAATACATCATTTAAGTGGGTGTTCTGCTCTCGTGGGCAACTCCAAACAAATGGCCACATCGATCATTGTGAGTGCCAGGTAGGGTAGGGTTGAGCCCCCGAGAGCAACCCCCCCCTTACTTAAACATTCACACATACAAACACATACACCTGCTCTTTCATAAATAGCATCCTGCTTTCCTAAATAAACCTTCCTTGCTGTCCTGGTGGGGGCCAATGCTTGGTAATCCTGTGGCGCTATGCGGCAAACTAGCAGGTGCTGCTAGCTCAACTAGCGCAGCGCTCCTCCTGACACAGACAGCCCTATTGTTTGGCAGTGCTGAATAATTAATATTGTCTACAACCTTTAAACAACCTTACGTCAGACTCATCTGTCATGGCGTCCTGCTGAGGGGCCTGGGTGCTTGCGTCAGCTAGGATGCGCGCTTTGAGCCCAGGGGTGTAAAGGGGGAGAGGTGAAGTGCTATATTAACTGTTGGCCCGCGGCAAGCTAGCACTAGGGGCCGTTGGCTCCGCAGACGGCCCCTCATGTTCCTCTTTTTTGACCTCGCTCTATCCCTCAATACCCCAAGCCAGCATCACTCGTTGTTGTGTGTAAAAAGGGGTTAGGGAGGGGAGCGGGGCATGACTCCATCTTTAGATAACATATGGAGAGGCTATTGCATTACGATCCATCACAGGCCAGGACAAATGAGAACAACCTGGATTTCATATTGGAGGCATTAAACAACCAGGTAAGTAGGGAGTAGAAAGCTGGCAAGCTCCCATTCTGCCGTTTACAGAGTTTTAACGTGCTATTAAAGGATAGCCACTAAAGTATATAATGTCTGTAAGTCCCATGAAGCAGAGGAAATAGAAAGGGCATATCAACAAGGATAAATTGTTTTCCTATATTATATAACACAGTCTCAATCACAAAAAATGTGTTAGTGTCTTTGTTGAAATGCTGTAGATTAGATATTTATCCAAATTGTTCATATGCCTGAATTCTCTATATTCCATGATAATGTTTTAATATCTTCTGTGATCCCACCCTGATGAAATATTTGCAGATGGTTCTTAGCCGTTTTTTAACCTCCTCGGAGTGCCAGATGGGCAAAGACTACAGCATCAGAACAATTCAGTGAGTGTCAAGCAGGTTCACAATACAGAAACATACTGTATATTAAAACTTTCAAAGACGGGCATGCTGTTGTCTAAACTTTATTGGCACATTTTTTGTTGTCCATTGTGGCAAATCTCATACATCTGGTGCACCAAACAGGCCAAAACAAACTGCAACAACAACTTCAACAACAGGTTTTTACAAGTTAAAAGTTACAGTAATAGTGCCCATACCAACAAATATTAACGCAAACACAAAAATCAGGCGAAAACCACAGACAAATGTGTGCACAATTGACACACACACACACACACATATATGAAGACACACCACCTTGACCCACCTCATTGTGAATCTCCTCACAGTGCTGTAGCGTTCTCGGCAGCAGGGCCAGGAGGCTGTGGGAACCTGTCTCTGGGTCAGTGTGCAGGTTGGACAGGGCTTTTTGGCACTGTGACTGGATGTAGGTCAGGGTCCCACTGGAACACTGGTAGGAAATGAACAGACTCAGTGTTATACAAATAAACCATGCAGGGTGCACAATCCAAAACTTATATTTTAGGTTTTACATAAAGCTAATGTGCAAATGGCAACCAGACAGAGAGGTCTTGAAAATTAATTATCATGATGCTAAAAGAACTAAAGTTTGTATCTCAATATATTTTAATGCATTTTTATAATATCTTTGTTTTTAACACACATACATACAAACAGGTTTTATTTGATTCATCATATCTTATGTTAATGCCATTATTTAGTACTGACTTTATGTAATAAATGGTGTCAGTGAATGATGAGAAAAAAGTTGTTTTCATACATTTGCATTTCCTTTCAGTCATTAGAGAGCACAATTTATTGAAAACATGACCTTTTAAATCTTGCAGATGTTAAACAGGCACAGCTTTGAATTTTCATTTCACAAAGTCTTTCCCTAAAATAGCATGTAAGTAACAGCAGCAGTCTTCACTGAATCCAAAAGGGACTGTCGGCACGCTATAAAGCATTTTCACGACAAACCCGAAACACTGTTGGCTTCTCACCTCGGCCACTCTGTGCGTGGAGCTGAAGCGTGCGATGTCTCCAGCTAGGACACAGTGCTGATGGGTACTGTTCAGGTCATCTGGTAAATACAGGGAAGAGGAAATGATCAGAATCTGACAACAATACCGCCAACAATCATCAATCAAGTGAATAAAAGAGCGGACCAGGAAAGAAAAGAATATTCATCCTTCAAAAATAACGAATAAAACATTGGAGAGCACTAAAAAAAGAATATAGAATAGAGTTAAGATTTCATCTTTTGATCTTGTGGTTTTAAATATATATAATGACGAATAAAACATACCATGAAAAGAAAAGAACTGATTACAACAGAAAAACAGATGAAAAGCAGGATGTGAAGGAACATGACAACTAAGTCATCTTGCACGCTCAGACAGATTGCGCTTGGTCCAGCACCGATTCAAATAGAATGAGCGGCATTGTACTATAATTTTAATTACCAAACAAAACCAGATCGCGCTCAATCTGTCAAGATGGAAGAGCCATACCAACAAACATTTGTCCAATACCACAGAAGCTTTACAAAGAGGCCTTACTGCTGTTTCCTGTGTATCCCTCCATGTGTTTCTTTGTGTGTATAGATGTTTCTCAGCTCTGCCATTATTTGCCTCATACCAATAATTAATTTAGCCATGACAGAGCTGTCATTCACAGCACATGTGCATATTTACACCCGCCTTGAGCAAGAGTACACTGGCTAATGCCTGTGATTTGAAAGTCAAACAGCCAAATGCTTTGGGAGCAAGATATTATTGTTTGGTAGGAGGAAAAAAAAGATGGTGACAAACAAAACAACTTGCCGGTGTTTTCTTCACCCTGATGAGATTGTGAAGGATTAGGTCTCTGGGCAGAATTACTCTGCGTCTTTAAAACTGTTTATATCCAATAACAAATTATCTCCATCAATCTGCTCTTTTCTTGGCGCGTCTGATGCGTCAGTGGGATCAGGAGGGAGTAGAGGCAAACTCGATAACTGTAATAAATATTTATCTTTCTTTCAACCCCTGCGCCTGCTGCCACTTGTCCTCCTTTTCCAGGAAGCAGGCTTTTAAATATATTGGGTCAACTCTTTTCTCCAGTCCCCCTGTGCATTGGGAGCTGGAAATCTGATTATTGAACAGGCCCGGTGTCAAGACTTGCATTGTTCTTTTTTAACCACTGAAATTCCATTTGGGTGGAAATGATGGTGATTCAATTTGCCTCCAGCAGCTCAGACATTAGCAGTTCAAAAGGGCCAGCCGGCGACAAATGGTGCTGAAAAGACATTACGTTGTCTGTGGTTATACACCATTGTAGTTTTCTTTTAATACCACAAAACTATCTATCATACGGTGTATGTCACTAAAACACTGGTACAATATATTTTAACACATGGTTTAGTGGTGACTGCTCTCTCTGTGTGTACGTGCGTGTGTGTGTGTGTGTGTGTATGAAACAGGAGTAGGGGGGAGCATGTCCTTCGTCCAATAAGCAGAGGACTGCATTCCTTGCATGTGTGAGTATGTGTATTTTTGTGCATGTGGGTTGTGCGAATTTATAGGTGCGTGCATATGTTCGTGCATTGTGCCAAGTATTTAATTCAGGTAGACCGACAAAGCGACAGACAGCCAAGGACTGTGTGAGCTGCTATCGTTGTGCAGCAGTTGGCCTCTCAAGGGCGTACTCACCAAGTGGAGCATAAATCCCCACTGATCCGCGACAGTCAAGTCCCATTAGAATGGTCTGCACAACAGCCCATCACTCTATTATCATGGCTGGCCTGAAACTGACTGTTCTATTGTAAATCTTATCCAGCTAAAGGAGGTCGGCTTCAAGCCCTGTCAGGCTGAATATTAGGTACAGGCATCGTCACTCTCAGAAGAAAACATAGCAACTTCAAAGAGTCAACTTCAGGAATTCATTAAAACCTCTGTATTTCTTACTTGTAAAAAATGAGTCAGATTGACAAACACTTATTAGCGGCCTATTTGAAAACTACTATAACCACTTTAATATAATGTAGACACATTAGATAACAGTAGTGGGTAATAAATGTGACAGATGGTATATGGATGTATTCAAAAAGCACAGCAAATTATTATTTAAGTCCTGCTAACATAACAATAAATAAAGCAGCTACCTAATACTTATCTATTGGCAAACTAAGACCCAGCAGGAATTGTTCTGTTTATCAAAGAAACTTACAGATTACTGATTACTTACAGATAATTTTTACAGATACAGAGTTCAATCTAGAGTGTACAAGTAAAGCAGATTTTTCCAATGCTAACAAAACAGCAATTTCTCACCTGCTGTAATCATGCTGATTACTCCAGAATGTGGTTACTTATAATACAACATTTGTATACAGCATTTAATGTTGTACACCTTGGCAGGCAGCAGGTACTGTAAGTGTACAGCATCTGGACAGTCCATGTGTTTGCGCACATATGATATGTCCATGCTAAATCCCCTCCAAAAAATCACAGTGAACCTTTTCCTGTTTTGTTTAAGGTTCTGCCTTTGTACCATAAATCACCTGCATATATTTTAGATATCACGCTAAACATAAAAAAAATTTTTAAAATACCCATGCACTGTTTAGTGAAATATGGGGTGGTGCTCTCAGGCTACAAACACAAAATGAAACTCAACAAAATCCAAAAGACACAAAAAATACTTAAAATACAGCGTATCTCCTCCAAAAATGCATTTGATATAGAGCTAGTAGATCACGTCAGTTACAACCCCGTGACTCCAAACTGCTCTTAGCTGAAAGCTGTTGTAAATCTTAGCAGTGTATTTAAGATTTTGACATTTATACGGAGTGCACAGGTAGGGGGTTCTTCATAAAAAAAACACTGACAGCACATGAGATTATGCACTAAATGTATATATGTATTTGCTGATGGAGGGATGAAAACTGTGAACTTTGAATCACAAGGAAGTCTCTTTAATCACTAGGTCAAATACATATATAATTGCATATGCAGAAAATGTAAGTAGGTGGAAAGAAGCTTTTTGGTACATAGTGTATATCAGAGGAGGTGCCTGTCTGTCTTCAGCCAAAATGGGCCACAACAGCAAGCAGTTAGATGGACTTCAGAAAAGGAATTACCCAAACCAAGTTGAGGGGGAAAAGTAGTAAACAAAGAGATAAGCTTTGGTATGTAAACATGGATTAAATAAAACAAACAAGATATATGATTATGAGTCCTAAGGGTAAATAAACTTTACATAATATCTTGCTGAATATCATGAATGGATATGGTGTTAGAGTTCAGTCTATGCTATTGATCTACATTAGTTTTTATTTTGTTTAACTTTAGCTTACAATCAAAATCAATTCATTTGCAATTCACTGAGCAGATGAAGGGAGGACTGACTCATGATTGTACTGTTTGTCTATCCTTATGTTAGTTTGAAAACAAAAGGCCCTTAAAAAATTATAAATCCCCTATTCATCCAGCCAGGGGCCCTAACTGTTTGTACATCTTAACACAAGTTTCTGCTGTTATGTGGATAAATGTCTTCACACTCAGAAAATATGAGAAAGCTTGGAAGGGCCCACAGGGCCCGAAAAGAGGAGGGTGGAGGTGTCTACTGCAGCCAAAAGCATTAAGCTATGATTTACACCCCTGTGGCTCGCTGTCTGTCCTCTCCATAGAGACATAGTCAGCACTGGGTCACAAGACTTCAAAAAATAACATTTGGTTTTCCTAACCTCTCTAATGGACACAATTTCATGGAACCTTAAAGCTCTGTGTTCAGGCCAAGTAACCTCTCGCACACACACGCACACACACACATACACACCTCAGCTAGGAGAAGAGAAAAGAGCATGGGAGTGAGAGTGAGAGTGAAGTGCATCCTGCTGCTATGGGTCATTTGGGACAGAAACACTAAAACACAGGGTAATAAAACTGTTCCTTCCTCCAAAGTCAGACATGGTGGCGAATGTGGCTGAGTTGTGTGAGCTCTGTGTTTACATGTGCATGCGTGTGTGTCTGTGCGTGTGTGTTTATAGAGAAGATTTAGTACCTCTCATGTAATAGCAGTCTCCAGATTCCAGTGGCAGCATGAGGCCAGGTGTATGGATGTCCCAGGCTACCTTGAGCCCAATCCTCCAGAAGGCCTTCTCACCGCTGCCTCCCTCACCGCTCTCACCTGTCAGTCATACACAGCCAAACTCTGTAACATTTGCATTTTACATTTATATTCACATTTCAGGCTTTTAGTTTGACAGTTTCACCCAGTGTTAGTCAAACAGAGTGTACGCTTAAACATTCTAATGGGAAACTTTATAATTAAGGCTGTTTAACACCACTTTTTTTCACAATACAAGATATATCTGGGTAATGTAGTGCCAAAACGCTATAACAATGCCAGTTTATCAGCAAAGATGTAGCCAAAAAAAAAAATTAAATAATATAAAGGGTTACCACTTTATATAATACGGAGTGCAATGATTAAATCCACACCACCCAAACAATGGATGTAAGATGTAAGCCTTTGTCTCCAGAAGGCAAGAATCACTTAACAGCAGAGCAAAGATGATATGTGTTGCTATGATTATATTGGCTGTTAGCACAGGATCTTTATGCTATCATTATGCTGTGCAAGAGGAAATAGTTGGATAAAAGCCCTTGATGTTGTTTAGTGAGTGTGTGAGAGTGTGTTATTGGACAGTAGGTATCCTATGATATCCCTGTTTCTGAACCCATTCACTGTAACCACCTCCCCTGCTCCTCTATCTCCTTCCATTCTTACATGGCGTACTAAGAAAACAAGATTTGGCTTGGCTGGCCAACACCCTTCACCAAAATCAATACTAAAGTCTTTCTGGGCCTCTCTGCCCCACAGCTGCCTTTTCCTTTGCTCAGCACGGATAAATAGTAACTTAATTTCCAGCCATTGTGCTCTGAGAGCCAGCTAATGACAGCACTCCCAAAGGCCTCAGGAATGGTGGAAGATCATCCTCTGTGCCGGAAAATGCTCAGTCGTGGCAGATTCCTTTGGACCAGCGCAGCTGGGAAAAACACTCAGAACACTCCTCTGGCCGAAGCAAAAAGAAAAAAACAAGGTGAGGCTGCTCAAAGAGAAAAAAAAGCCTCTCAAAGGAAGCAGGTGTCATGCAAACCATTTTGTCTCTGTATATCAAACATGTCTAATGTGCTGTGTTTCTTTCTTCTCAGGCACAGTGTAAGAAATGTGAACTTTATTCTAAGAGTTCAACAGTCCTCAAGGTAACAATTTCATTTGTCTGGTTCTGGGAGTTCTCAGAGCCAGCTACTGGGATATAGCTCTATGGCGCTCTGATCACACTTTCCTCTCTAAAGTATGGAGCTGTGGGGTCATTCAGGACTAGAAAAGACACAGCTGCTTTGCCCAGCAAGGTGTTATGCCATAGCGTTTTAAGCCTGTGTTCACAGGGTCAAAGTTGAAATGGCCTGGAACAAATCATTGAGGCAGACCTCTGGAGCAGGTGTTCCTGGTTAGGGGACCCCAATGAAGAAAAGCCAAGGCTTAAGATGTGTTGGGATGTCAGAGCAGTTGGCATTGGACTTGTACGATACTGTAAAATTCCAATTTCAAGACACAGATGCAGATGGTGTAGTAACAGTACAGAACATGTACTGTACGTTTGCTGAACTACAGCTGCACCTTCTCCCTCCGCGACGGGATATCATGTTTTTTTTTTCTCCTTCCAGCTTGTGGAAGGTGCAAGGAATGATGTGGTGAGTGGATGCTCAAACATATTAGACTTTTACTTTAAAATCCACTCATTCCGGAGTTTGATGATAAAGTGTTCATGCAAAGAGTAATGCACGAAAAGGTGCTTCATTAATCATTAGTGTTATGATGTAATATTTTTACAATAAAATGTATTTTGCAATGTACAGTATACTGTGCAAACTTATTTAAAAACAAGACGACAAATTACATGGAGGCTATTAAACATATTTGATACGGTGATACTGTCTGCTACAGTTGTTTTCCATATACTCTAGAAGGCAGGAGAAAGATCCCGTCTCACTGAGATTCTCTATCCACTCAATCAGGAAAGTCTATCAGCTCTCGAAAGAGTGCACATTCCATAATTAGGAGACATCGTATTATCCATACAGTACAGTCTAGGAACACTTATCAAAGCAGGGCTCATTATTCCATATCAGATAATTGCACATTGATCATTTCTTGGGGAAATGATTTAGATGAGATGCTGTGTGTGTGATAAGGCCTGTTTGTAAGACTGCGCCATTGAGCGCATGTTAAGAGCTCTGATCTGAATGTCTGTGATCTCCCAACGCACGTTGGCGATAAGGCTGTCAGCAGCAAGCCAGTGATGACATTTGATAATGCCCTGACACTATCACATAGATGGATCTGACGGTTGCCTCACCAGAGGCCATGTCTAGAGATGCTACAGCGCAGCTGAAGGGCCATAATACACAAGGTTAGCAGCATCTGATCCACCATAAAGCAACTGAGCTAAGTTGACGGGAAACTGCAGTCAAAGACAAAAAGAAATCTTAATTTCAGAAACATGCCAACATGCCAAAGACTAGCATTCAATACTTTGGATTTAGGTATTCTAAAGTGTTGAATCTATAGATCTAAACTATTTTTATTGAGTTAACAATTAAGCTACTTTAGCTTTCTCTCTTACCTTTATCATCGTGACAGCTATAGCTGTACACAGCCACTGGCGAATGAGTGATGAGGTTCTCATCGTGGTGCCACCCAACTGCCATTTTCCCCATGCCATAGTAAGGCTCCTCTTTGAGCTGGCTCATAGCTGCTGGGTCCATGTAGTTAAGTAAGGTGACATTGAACTTCACAGGACCGGCGCATACCTGCGGAGGACTCGGCTGGGAACAGCCCTGCCCGCTTGCCTGTTCCTCTTTGTCCTCAGTGTGGTAATCTGACAGGCTGTGCTTGAGTTGGGCCACGGGTTTCTCTTGGGTCCCTAGTCCCATAGGTTCAGTCTCTGCGCCAACGGCGGTTTTAGGTGACCAGCCGGGATATTTTCCTTCACTGTGTTCTGACCCTGCTGCAACACCTGTTTCACTCGGTTTAACCTGGGAGGACTCTGCCTCCTCACTGCTATGTTTGGACCCAGTCTCCCATTCTCCTTCTCGTTTTGACCCAGAGCAGCCTTCTTCACTGTGTTTCGACTCAATGTCCCATTCCTCACTGTGCTTGGACTCTGTGTCCCCCTCCTCACTTTGCCGGGACTCAGAGTCCCCTCCTTCACTGTTCTTGGAGTCTTCACTGTGTTTAGACTCTGTGTCCCCCTCTTCAACCTGTTTGGTCTCTGCCTCCCCCTTTGTACATTGTGTTAGCCTGTCTCCTTCCTTCAGCTGAGACACATCAGAACAGAAGAAGGTGTTAAGCTCCCACAATGCCTTGCAGGCAGCCCTCAAGTCAGGGTCACAACAGTTTTGTCCTTTGACCTCTGTGTCCTCACTGTGCCAGGGGATGGCAAAGAGCCTTGTGTCCAGATAGCGATAGGTGTGGCCCGGCTCACCAAGCAGAGCCCGCGACACGGAGGTGAACACATCACGGTCACGGACACGAACCAGATCCCTCAGGAGGCAGCCTTTCTTTCTCAGGGTGAGGAGAGCTGCCTGCACCCGGCCATGGAGCTCAGGAGGAACCGAGCAGGATCTCCTCAGAACCAGGCCAGAGTAACTGGAATCCCACTTAGAAAGACAAGATATTCTTATCATTAAAAGTATGATCATACAAATCTTCTACAAATGGAATTACATTTCCATTACATCCATTACATCCATTACATTAGCGTTTCTCTCTCAGCTCACAAGGTACAGGGCTGAAGCAGCAGGTTACAGCAGGCAAAAGGCATCATTAGCATTATCTGAAAGCATGGCTGACTCACCAGTTGCTGAAAGCCCCGATCTGAAGGTCCCAGAAAGGGGATCTTCTGGTCTCCCAACTCCTGCAGTAGCCTCCGCCTCTGTGGAACACAACACAGTGAAATAAGCTGATAGGTAGAAGCAGGAACCTTCTGCAGGTAGCTTTTGGGTACCTTAAAACATCCACCTTCTAACAGCAGAGTGCTGTGATAGGGCACTAATATTACAAAACTATCACATTACTTATGGGGATGAGAAAATGGTCAAAAAACATAGAGCTTGTGTGACACAAATCTATTACAGCCTTGTATGGTCTACATATGTCAACTCCTCAAAAACACAAAGAATAACTCTCGGAGTCTATCTCTACTGCCACTTCCACTGTGGGACTTTATTTTACTGAAAACACAAAACTTGAATATAGCCCTCAATAAAAATGTGATTTAAAAATAAACAGTACAACTTGTTCAGTGTGAAATCTACAACAACATCACATGCTAGAGTATGGGAACTAACAAGAAAAAATGTTTATTATATTTTTATTTTGGGATCATTTAAAAAATATATTTTAACAAATGATGCTAACAAAACTGGCGGTGATGTCACAGGAATCTGGTAACCAGTCACTTTCATTGACGTCTCACATTTTTATGATTTGGTGAAGGCTGCCGTGGGGTTCCTCACAACCTTATAAAAGATGCCCTGTGCCATACAGAGCTCCTCCAATAAAAACGGAAACCTGGTGAAGGGATCAAAGTACTTTTCATTGGGACGCATTCCATTCTGACCTGTAAATCCAATGGCAACTGGCATAAAAACTATATGCCCAAATAAATTTCACAACTATTTCCCCACCCAGCTTCTTTTTGCCCTCCTGTATGTGCTTGTGCGTAGGTGTGCGTACATGGAGGTGTTATATCTGTGTGCATATGTGGGTTCAGAAGCTAATTTTCATTCCCCGCAGGTGTACACACACACACACACACACACACACACACACACACACAGCCTCTGCATGGTGTCTCGGCAGCAGGGGAAGGAGAAATGTCACCGACATGCCACTGTCTTTTTACATCTTTTAAAGTTTTGCATGAATGGCCCGTGGATCAACCAGCAAGCGGTTGTGATAGTTTAAGGAGAACCGACCGTGTGTATATTTCCGAGACATTTACAACAAGCGTCTCACATTTCTTTTGCCCTAATAATGCCAAAGACCTCATGTGGCACACTACAGGGAAAATGGGAAGCGGCTGCCAAAATATGTCCTGACTTTTAGAGTGAAATAAAATGTCCAGGTAATAACATTAAAGTGCAGGTATAAAAAAATGTGTGTCCTGACTCGAAAGGAGGCTGGATCAAAAAGAGGGCAAGCGGTGAAAAGTATGTGCATTAAAGACAGGAGGGAGGAAAACAGATCCCAATAATGGAGGTGGAAGAAATGGGAGGGCATCAGATCTGAAGCAGTTTGGTGAATTTACCTTCAGGGCTGAGTCTTTACCTTAGGCTAAACAACACAACACCTGCTGAAAGTTTTCTTAAAGGATGCACATGAGTGTACAGGCCTTCCAAGTTATTCTGGAACAAACAAAAACAGACTTGCAGACAGTTGGAATCTAAAAAACAAAACAACATGCACTATTCATGGCCAGACTGCATTCAAAGGCTGTTGGAAGAAATTGACAACCTGACACACGTTCATTGGTGTCAAATTCTAACTCATGACAGAACCTCAAGATATCAAGGTGAGGCTCTGGGCTAGTGTTGTATGTGTATGCATCTGTGTGTTTGTGTATGTGCGCTGCTGTGAATGTTTATCTATGTGCTGCTGCTGTGAATGTGTACAGATCCATATCTTGGCATCCATCTAGTGTAGATGTGCTCCTGTGTGCACATAAGTAAGATCATTACAATCTGCTTTAGTCACAGTGCGCAAACCACTACTGTGTACACAAGCACAAGAGTATCTTCATACTGTGAGTATGTGTATAAGACTCCAACAGATACACACACATGCACGCTCATCCTAAAAAAAAAAAAAAAAAAAGGCGCAGCCGGGGTAGCGAGCATGATGCCTCAACCCCAATCGCACACAACCAGCGCTGTCACACACATGTCAAATACATCAAGCTACTCAGAAATTCCACAGAAAAAAAGAAAGACATGAAGTTACCGGAGCCCTCTGAAGCAGATGGAGACTCACAGTATCAGAGGGCCGCTGTGTCTGTCTTCCTGTCTCTGTGTCTGCACCTGATTCTGGAAGAAAAGCCACGAGGCGCAAAAAAAAAAAAAAAAAAAAGGTCTGCATTTCCACTCAGACCCAAGAAACGAGATTACCAATCCCATAATAACACGGATGCTTCACGGTAGCCGTGCCAACCATCTGCGCTGAGTGATATATCTGATGCTTTTTTTTCTTCCCTTTTTTAATCTTTCTCTTCCTTGATGGGATTATTCCTTCAGCCGGACTGTTTATCACAGAAAAACATATTCGGTAGAATAGAACTCAATTGGTTTGCTTTGATCTTGGCCTATAAGAGATATCAAACTGTGTGTACCATATATTTATTAATTTCATTTATTCCCCATCTGTGACACTTCAACGGACACTTTCTTCAAAGCGTTTCTTTGCAAGAGTAGATTAATGTCCAGCGCTTAGCATCAATAGCTCAAAATAGCCAGATAACTCCGCTCCTGCAGGGATAAAAATACTTCCAGACTCACTTTTGTCTAGCCCAGAAGGAGGATGAAAGAGGACACAAGTCCCCACTGGACTGGACCAAAAGCTACAATAGAGGAAGCCCTGAAGATGACTTGATAAGTACAAGTGCCACCTTCTTATGTTTCACGACTTGTGCACACGTTTTGGTTGGTCATGTCGTCAGGTTTAGTAAAGCAGAAATTCTTCTTTCCATCTTGGCTGATATCTATATTTTCTTCTTATGTTAATGCACTACAATGTGAGGTAAGAAGTACTGTGTACTATATTCAAGACCTCCATCCAAAGGAGGGCAGCACTTCCTCTTTGAATTCAGGCACTTCAGTGTGCAGGCAGACACAAAAACTTTAGATCTCGGGCCTTGTGCGGTCCCGGATGATGTGATGAGAGCTAGCTGTGTAAAAGAGCTCCGTGTTTAAACAGCAAGCCATTGGTACTTGTGTGACACCCATATCAGAACTGGTCCACCTCTGCAAAAGTGATGGTGAATCAACAGTTTTGACAAGTCGGCTGTAAAACGCCGGACTCAAACAGACAGACTACCCGTGTACATCAAAGGTGTTTCAGCCCCGGTCCATTTGGCACCGGATTGGAGAATGTAGGGAGCTTGTGTGAAGCAACAGAGGGCTTAGAGAAAGGGCAGGGAGTGCCCATCCTACCAGAGCATTTGTGTTTGCATGCGCAATGCATAGAATGAATAACGTCTGTAAGAAACTTGAATTCTGCTTTGAATGTAGAAAATATTTTTAAAAAAAAACTATTTAATAAAAACACTTGAATCAAAAATCCAACCCAACTTTACTGCCATAAAGGTCTCTATAGTTCGAGGTCTACCTCATCTTCAGGGTATGCTACTAACTTGAACTACGGTGAGATAACACAACACCTAGGTGCCACCACACACAAATACCTACACAAGCACCGACATACACGACCACACGTGCAGAAAGTCGTTCCACATTTATTGAAGTTCTTCTTGCTGCAGTTTTATCACTTCTACCAGCTTTTTTTTTTTTTCAAACTGAAAAACAGCAGCTTCAGTACTTGTTACAATGTCAGAAATGACCTTTTTCAACTATTTACACAGATTACGCATCTTCATTTCATGCATGCCACACACCCAGGGCAAAAATTAACCATTTCTGACATTTTGTTTACAGCCACTTGTGGCATTCATTTATTTTAAGAACCAGCTGCAAGTTTGGTGACTCAATGTGACGGCTAACTGTGCAATGGCTAACAGGAATGTGTGGGAGTTGACCTCAGAGGGGGTGGTAATGGTAATGTGTAACCCCTATGTCTCCGCACTCCTACTCAGGACCAGCTCATGAATATGAATTGGACTGTGAGAACCATAGGTCATTCAGGAGGATGTTGCTAAATATCTTTCATCTAGTACTTTCCTGTTGATATCAGTCTTTTTCTGGATTATCTGTATTATCCCGAGACGTAATTACAGATTCAATTTGACAATGTAGATCTAGCCTACATTCGCAAATCATGTTTAATGCAAGGTCATCCATCCAAGCTCATGCAAACAATATGGATCAGATGCTTATGTCAGTTATTAAGAACATAATCTTCCACATTTCATCTATAAACACATATTGCACATAATATCAAGATTTGGGTCATATTCAGTCAATCAAATTTTTGTTTTGTTTTGTTCTTTTTCATTTAATACAATCAAAACAAAAAAAGACAGAAACATGCCCAGAAATAAATGAGGAAGATGAATGCTATGCCATTAACCACTGCATTTTTTCAAATCAATAAAGCGAACATTCTGTATATATCGACAGACACGTTCAGCGTGTGTTCTGTGGGGGTCCACAGGTGGGGTAAGTGATGACAAATGGCAGACAGGCTGGCTCTGGCCCGTTAATTGTCGTTGGAGGCTGAGGGCTGCGTTGTTCATTTCACCTCGCGACAGGTCGGCGGGGGACATGATCATTAATATTAGAACATTTCCATCCATCTACCTGAACAAGAGGCCAGTCATTTAAATGGCTGGCGCTGGGTAGACCTTTCACACCCTGTTTATAACACTGATCTAAGCACATTACCAGAGCTGCGGGGGACCTCTGCCAGTCATTAATTAGATTCACACACACACACAATGTGACCACCTTTATTGGCGCCCAGTCACATTTGACAAATGTCACACGTGCGAGATAAGGTACACTAACACGCACACCGGTGCGCCATTTTAACTAAACATCAAAAGTCCTGTACAGTTCTCTCTTTGTGAGCCATGTGTGCACTTTCTCACACACACACTTACTTAAAGTTCCTCTTCCAGGCATCCCAGGGTACGTGTAATTCTGTCAGGTGGAGAGTATGCGTGCATGCGTGTGAAAGAGAGGGAAAAAAAGAAGTACTGGACCTCATCTGTTTTTTGAACTCTCCATCTCTCTCACTGCACCTGACGGGTCTACGGAGAGACCCAGGTTTCTAGATCAATCATTCAAAAGTATTTACAAATGCACAAAGCCAGACACAGACAGGTTGGCACATGGCCACTCTGTTTAAGTGCTTTTCAACGTGTCTGTGGTGTCAACATCTATTTCACACTTATCTACACCTCAAAGGGGGAAAAAAAGATGTTTCTGTGACCTTTAGCAAGTGTCAAATCTGGAGAGAAAAAGACAAGGAGAAGAAGAGAAAGAGAGGAGGGCTACCTAAGAGATCTGTCGATGTATGCCTTACATAACCTTTTTTATTTATCTGGGAAAGATTGACTGAGCATGCTCTTTATCAGAAACATACTAGCGGCTTCACACTCATACTTAAACAATTTCACACACAGAAGCTATATGTACAGATTTCTGGAGGCCGGTAAAAGTTCCTTGCTGGAGGATCTAGGGGTTAAACAACTTGTTCAAGGGCATCTTGAGCGTTACATCAAGTGCAGGCTTCGAACTAGCAGCCTTTGTCGTCACTAGAACCGTAGGAACTTGGCTACCGCCACCAATATGCAAGGGCCATTTGCCCTTTTGCCTTAATTGTTAGTTTGCGGCCGGGCCATAATGTTTCCATTAAGATTATGTCGATCGAGAAAAGCTTTTTAGTTTTCACCTTCAAATTACAACATGCTTTCATGAGGTCAGCTGTTTTCCATGTGGAATGGCCAGTTTTAATGCAGACGCAGTCCCTTGGTATTCAGACGGGGTTCAGTTCAGTGAGGGGAAAGTCATGGAAAAGAGTGAGAAAATGAAGACAGGAGAGGGATGGAGGGAGGAAAGAGAAGAGAGGAAGGGGAGCCTTGATTGAAAGACTGTGATTAGCAGTTTTCAGCGAGGGCACCAGGGCCACTGAGTTGTTCTAACAGGGTTGTCGCGTCTCGAGGTGCAGTCAAGGAGAAGTCAGTGCTTTAGAAAGCTCTCTCGATTTCCCCCTCCCTCCCTCATTCGCTCTCACCACCCAGCCACACTTTTCCTGCCCCTCCAAAAAATCAATATGGCTGTGCAAAGTGCAGCTTGGCCCAGGGGGAGGGCCGGCTAGCTGTTGGGGCTAGATGCGGAGCTCAAAGGGAGGACAAGAGGCGTCCTCCAGGCCTGTCCCACAGGCAGTGTCAAGGACAGACCTCAGGACCAAAGGACTGAGGCCACCAGATTGCCCTTCCCCTCTGCATCTCACCTTCTCTCTCTCTCTCTCTCTCTCTGCTGTTCGAGCTTGGCTGGCTCAGCGGGGCAGAAGAGATCGATAAGCAGGTGGAGCGTTTAAAATCCCCAGCTCCGGAGGCTGACGTTACGCTCCTCAGAGCCCAGTAGACCAACACATCGCTCAGGGCAGAGCAGCTGGATGGATGAGTGGGTGTACGGTGGTCGCACCTAGTCATTGAAAGGTTTGTGATTTGTGACAATAAACAATTCAATAGCACTTAGCCATACACAGTGTCTGAGGGGTGTAGAGCCAGACTCTTCACACACACTGCCATTGTCTCAACATGTCACAGATCAGTAACACTCAGGCAGGTCAGGCAGCTATAGACCAACACTCGCCGGTACTGTACCTCGCTCTAAGGCAGCACCTGTATTACAGAATAAAGCATCAAAAAAAAGGGCCTGAACACAATGAAACAACCGGCATGTGGAGCACTATCATTGTCAACAGCAGTGTTCCTCATTTGCATACAGTAGGCTTGACAAAGAAGCGTGTACATGATGTGGATGAAGTGTGCAAGGAGGATTTCAGTCCTGCCGCGTGTCTCCATGTGTGAGTGACTGATCACAGTAGAAGTGGCTTGTGTCTCTAATCCAGTACCACTGTTAGACAGTGCAAAGACCCGGCTCTGTGTACCGCAGCACTGGTTGATCAAACCCATCATGTGACAAGCAACCTCTTCAAATGACTATGATTTCCCAGCTCTGTGTCCTTTCCCGCTCCATATTAGATCATCTTCTGACACTACCGAGTCTGGTACTTCATCTGGGATAAAGATGATGTGCAATCCGACCGGAGGGGTTGGGAGTCAAGGGTAAATGAGGGGCTAAGATAGGGGGTACCGTGCCGGTTTGGCTGACAGCTGTGACAATTATCATGTGCTATATTATACACTTATGCTAAACATAAGATTTGATACAGTATGTTGCTTGACAAAACACTTCAAGGATATTTTACCTTCAGCTCAGCTGTATGTCACATTCACACACAACACGTAAAATGAGCCACTTTGGAAGGGGAAAAAAATCAGAAGATCATACTACATATGAAAAATAGAGAGGATGCTGTCTGCTGCAATTTTTCCAAGCAAAGGCCTAAGTTGCCTATCCATCATGTACTTTGTTAATGGACTTTACTGTTCTGCAATCAACTGTATCACGTTTCTTTTCTCAACTACACAGACAACTTCTTTGAGTGGCTTTTTGAGATCTATTTGTTGGAACATGTTTTTGACTATGCTATTATTAATAAGCTAGAGCAGTGGCCTAAATTGAAATGCTTACAATCACCTAAGCCACTAGAAAAACATATGGCGCAAAGCAGATGTGGACTGAACATCTAGGACAGGTCTAATTCTATCTCATGTGGTCTTTGACCCAGATAAACTGGCATTATGATGTGACCTGAGATTAATATTGAATTAAGGACCGAATATCATTTGTGGCTGTTTACACGGCCGTCAGCCTGTCTTCCTTGAAGACCCCGAAGCAGATAAGTTTGCTATAATGGCATTAGCCAAATCCTAAAGTATAGCAGACTGCACTTGTCTTGCTTGAGAAGCCACCTCATTTCTTTATTTATTTTTCCTTCACTCATTCTGAACAAAGGAAAATATTCTACCAGGAATTGAATAGCTTAATCCTCTTTTCACTCTTCCCAGTAGCTTGAATAGTGACAGATTAACATCCTGGAGGTTTACAAACCCAGCCATTTGAAAATGTAATTGCTGGTGCCACACTGCATGCATGTGTTTAAGTTGAGGGTTAATATTAAAGCTTAAAATACACACATGCACTTGAGTAAAGAGGGACATGGTCAGGTTGGGCCAGACCCAAGACACTTAAGCCTGGGCAGGATGGACCATTCTGTCACGTACGTATCAGGGAGTTGCAAGCTGTCCCAAACCCTTGCTAGGCGCCATAGTTACTGTTCACTTCTGCTAATTATTACAGCCAATCAGAGGGGTTAACGGGGCGGAGCCTGGCCAGACCATGTTCTGGGGCATTTAACAGCTGGCAGGAACGGAGGTGAATGCATTACACACTGCCCTCATCCAATAAAAATAAAACACCCTGACATCTGAGGTGTACTTAGCACAGAGGGGAGGGAGGAAGTAAGGCAGGCAAGGAAGGGAGGGAGGCAGGGAGGGAGGGGAAGAGGATGGTGGGGTGTGGTGGAGGGGAGAGAGCATTTGATAACACGATGTCCAAGTGCCACCTAGTGACAACCTTTCAGCTTCTCCGGTCCTTAAGGCTCCAGAGCATCATGGTTGGGGGTTAGTGGACAGACGAAGCGACCCAGGATACAGGGTTTATCAATATCAATGGCATGTTGTTCTATTATTTCAAGGACATCTCAGTGAGTGCCAAACATTTTAAGTTTCCAGTTAAGATCCAACATACGGCAAAACGCTACCACTAAAAACTGATTTTAATCACTTTATGTCTCGTCTCCAAAATCCAATCAAGCAAAAACTCCTTCCTCAAGTGACCACACTGTCTGCTCAGTTGGGGAGCAGGCTTGTAACACTGTACTGGTATGCTGGTGGCCCTGGGCTCCTAGGTCCCCTCCCCTCATTAACCCAAGTATAAATCACACTCTGCCAGTGCCCAGAGGTGAGAGGGATGAGAGTGGAGGTGAGCTTGAAATAATGCTTATGTCACGGCGGGTCAGCCCTCCATTATGGCCGTTTCAAAAACTATTAATCTTGCTTGTAGTCAGTGGCCTAGAAATAATTACTTCATCTAACCCATGTAATACAGCATGACCAACAGTCGAGCCTGGTCAATTTGAGGCTGGGGAGGCAGGATGGTGGGGTAAGGGGGGCTGTGGAGAGACAGAGAGAGAGAGAGTAAGTGAGAAAGGGGGGTGAGCCACAAATTACTAGGCCCTGTCTGCTGCTACTGGGTGAATGATGTCCTGCTCACTTCAGCTGTGGCCTTTTACACTCTCAACACTGATTTAGATAGATACACACACATTCACGCTCTGAAAGGCAGATCATATACAAGCACACATGTGTACGCACATTAACCCATGATTAAATACACACAGCATTAGACGAGGAACACACAAATCACATTATTTTAGACAAGGGTTCACAACCCTTTTAACATTAGATCTCACAAACTCTCAAGTGACAATATGGAATTAAATATGTTGTAGTTAGCTTGAAGAACTGACCCTGAAAAAATTAGACCATCCACTGACGACCACTAAACACTAATACAACACAGAATTGAAGTAAAAGTTTATTTAAATGTCCCAATTATGCAAATTAATTTGATATGGCAAGTTGTGCTACCTGCTATCATAGCTACCGTAAGTGAATTTTGCATTTAACTTTTGCCATTTTAAAGGAGAGCGATGCTCAAGCAAAGATTGACAGAAATGTAATTAGAAATCATATTTGTTCAAATTACACTGCAAATATGCAAACACAATAAGATTTTTTTGGTATCAGTCAGAAGCAATTTTGAAAGCCATGATATTACACACAGCCATTTAAAAAAACACACACTGTGGGTAAACAGAGGAGCTACTGCAAACTCAGTCTCTATAAACGTCACAGGAAGTATGTATGGAGTGACATAAATAAATGCAGCCCTCCAGTGGCTGTCACAGCTGGCATTGCAGGTGCAAATTTAATTAGTCAAGGTGAAGTCTCCCTTGTTGTCTGAGAAGAAGGGGGGGTGGGGGGTCCTCGCCATGCACGACTGTAAACACGCGCTATATCCTAATCAGGTGTCACCGCAGCGTTTGATCAGCCCGCGAAAACTTGTCACGAATCCCGGGCAGAGAGTGGGCCGAGGGGGAGAACAAAGGAAAAGAGCTGTCACGAGAGAACAGGGTGGTGGTGGTGATGGCAGTGGTGGTGGATGAAGAGAGTTTGCCCATTAGCAGTCTCTGTCACCTATCTCTCTCCCACTCCCCTTAACGTCTCTCCTCCTCTTGTTTTCTTTCTTTTTCTCGATGTGGCTACCTACAGTATACACCTTACTGTATGCCGTCGCAGTGCTATGTCTGTACTTCCACTCTGAGGAAATCTCAACCACAGCTGTCACACTCATGCTTCACAACCGCCAACAAAGCTTCCCAAAGAAAACCCCAAAGTAGTACTACTTTTGTTTACCTCCAAAAAGAAAAAAAAAAAACCCACACATGTACAGAGATACAAGCTGCACTCGTTTTGTTTTCATCAAGCGCCGTTCTAAAGAGTTGGGTCGTCCTGAAAAGCCTGTAGAACTAGAGGCAGACATGCTGTTCTCCTCCCGCCCCGGCACCTTCCAGGCTGCATTGAGGCAGTGCAGGAACACATGCGCCATTAGATACTGTTTACCTTTCAGTTTGGGTGATATTGAATACATTAGCCGATTGAACCACGTAAGAAACACAGCCGAGTGACAAGGCCCAATCGTCTTTGCGACTACCATGGTAACTGAGATTACAGGCTAACAAAGAGCAGACAGGGGGAAAAAATATTTAAAACCCGAACAGTGATACATAAATTAATTAAAGGACAAAAAAACAAGTGGAGAATTAAAGTTGGAACATCTGTCAGCGACTTAGCTTCCCAACGTAATACCAGTGTTAGAACATTTATACCCTTGAAGTTAATGATCCTCTCTTTAATTGACAGTCAAGGAAAACTGGCTGCGGCAGCATCCTGCCGAGACGCCGATAAGAGGCCCCCTTTCCCCCTCCCAAAAATAAAATAAAAAAACAGTTTAAAGAACCTTGGCACTAATCCCTATTGTCATCCCAGCGCAGCAGAAGGACTTACAAACACAGATAACTCCGCCGAAGCTGTCTATTTCTCAGGAGTTATGGGGACAGCCGAGCCGCTGCGCGCCTCGAATCAGTCACTCAGATTAGCCCAATCCCTCTGTGCTGTCAGTCAGCCGAGACAGTAGCCTGTCACCGCATTTACATGAGTCCATCTCATATGTGACAATGCCCCCCCTATATATGACAATGGCTGCGAGGAAGGGGTCCACTCGCTCGAAGATAGCGGGTGTACAGTATGGCAGACGGGCTGTTGTTGGATTAAGCTCATAGTGTGCGCTGTGCTCATGTCTTCGCTGACACTCTGACAACAAGTTTAAGGAGTCTTAACCATTGCTGTTTTTCTATAGTGAAGAGAATGTGGGAGATGCACGTCAGATGAAACACACACCTACACTGACAAACACAGATACACACACACACACCACACACACAGGGATAAACTTCAAAAAACTTGGAGGTACAGAACGACTGTTGGATGAAAACTACAAGCTTACCTAGTACATGTCTTCCCCAAAGTTGGCTTCAAGCATGACTTTAATCCACCTACTTCACTTAACATGATGAAGCTCGAAAAATAAAAGGGAAAACAACATAAAACTAAGCACTTCCCACACAAAACATCTGGATCAGTCTTCATCTAGAATTAACAGAGGTATGATTTTGATTAAAAGGCCAACTCTTAAACAAAAAAAAAAGCTAACTAGACACAAACTTTTGGGATGTCAAATTAATAAGGGATTAGTTCCTGCAGAGTACAAGTTTGTTCTTTTAAACGAATGGTTGGTACTTGACGGCACCTGAGGTCTCACGGTGTGCTGACTGCTTTTTATGCTTCTGTGGCTCATTCGCTTCAAATAGTCCCGCGACAAATGACAGTGGATGCCCTCTACATAACAGGGCCAGGCCAAGCATGACACAGGGGTTGACAACTGAACCCTCAAACTCCCTAACCCCTACCCCTGCCATGGCACATGCATACACACACACACACAAATAGCCCCGAAAACAGCACTGACATGACCGCTCAGCAGCCCTTCCTAACCCCTCCTTGTGTTTTTTCTCTCTCCATCTCACTGGAGACAACCCTCAATTCAGGATCATTTTAGCCAGGCAAGTGGATGTGACCTGCTGCCCCCCAGTCAGGCTCATCTGAATAAACAGAGTTGAGGAAACAGGCAGAGGAGGGAAAATCTGCCTACATTATGATAGGAAGAGAGAAGATAGGATTCAGCCAAGGGGCTCCTTTCTTTATGCACGTTTGATCAAGTGCTTGACAGCGCCAGTGGATGGAATTACGGACTGTTGAACAAAAAGTTGTGGTGTGGGTGTAAGTATATGTGGGCGTGAGTGAGTGTGTGTGTGTGTGTGTGCGTGTGTGCGTGATTCAGTCTGGACAGCTGGGTTTCCGTGGCCTGACAGTGTTAGGCTTGTGACAAGCCTGCCGCACCACACCACCACATACTAAGCGCAACCCGCCCACCAGCCTTCGGAGTCCATCACTCAGGACGGCCGAGGGAAGTGCCGTGAGAAGAGGTCAGACGTGGAGGAAAGAGGGTGGGAGGAGAAGAGGAGAAGAGGATGAGGAGGAAGAGGAAGGAGGGAGGGCTGGTCAGGGGTTAAGTGTAGAGAAGACAGCGATGAAAGGCAACTGTCATGCACCAGTGCTCACCCAGGAGCACCTGTCTCGAGAAGAACATGCAAAGTGTGCCGGTCACGTCCTGACAATACCCCCACTTTTCTACACACACACACATAGATCAGCACACACACACACACACACAAAGACACACACACACATATACAAGCTCTCAGGAAAGGGCTGATGCTCCACCATTGGAAAGGCATCGCCTGTCTGACAGCATGCCAGTCAAACTGTCGTTGGCTCCTTCGCATATGCAAGGAAAAGTTAGGTTGATGAAGAAAAAACACATGGGGGGGGGGCACTGAGGAAGAATCACTGAGACATGAACAGACTACCTGAAGTGAGCAGACACTTCTCAAAGACTTGATGCAGAGTAAATGCTGGAACGAGCAATACAAAGAGCTCCATGAAAGCGAATCCAGGCTAACCAGAGAAACCTAATCCAGACTGGAAGTTGGTGCAGCTACAGAGACGTAAGCAGTTAAGCACCTGATGCAATATTTTTGTGTTCTATTACATAGATTAATGGCTATTTGAATGCTTTTTCCGTTTTCTGCCTTGCTAATTGATAACCATAAGAAATCTAACCCTAAGCTGACATCATTGCTATCATACCCTTCCAATAAAGTTACGCAGTAATACATTAAAATAACATTATGTTTGTTTTTACAAGTACAAACTACCTGTGGTATTTTGTTAATGGTGGTTAGCAGAGGAGGCCAAGTGTACCTCCAGCTGGCTAACTTTACTGCAATGCTAAAAACCTGGCTCGGGCTAAAGCAGGCACTTCCTACATTCAGGCTCTACAAAGCAATACGTTAAACGGCAGGTATTTTAACACACTTTCATTGCTCACGTTTATGGAAAAGAACTTATGATGTACAAATTAACAGTTACTATTTACAGCGCCTTGTGAACCTGGTCTCCTGCAGCTTTTGTGAATGAAGGGTTTTAGACTTTCCATTGAAACCAGATGTTGGGCAACACCGTAGCAGTAGGCACTTTTATTTTATTGGAAAGGTGAGTCATTACAAAGGAAAATAAATTCACAAATAAACAGCATGAAGACGGCTCTGTCTTATGCAGGTGGCTTTGCACAGTGAAATCATTTTATTGGAGGTACCTAAAATTAGCAACAACAAAAACAGAGTAGCTACGACCTATTCTGGGTAGTATCGATTGTTGACTGACATTTTTGCTTCAGAGGCCTCAGAGACTGAGTCAGCCTGATGTAATATTGGATCTGTAATTGTTCATCTTTTCAATATCCACAGCGCTAAACAAGCTTACTGAAGGTTTTTATCACTTATATGCTATGTTCTCTTAGCGTTAACACCATCAGCAGTCACAACACACACATTATAGATGTGCACATACACACACATACACAACCAGGCATTCAAAGACATATCACACACACACACACACACACACACACGCACACACACACCAGAATGCCAAACAAACAGAAAAGGAAAATAACGACGTGCCTGGATCATAGCCTCGAGTGGCTAATGAACCCCCTAGAGGCTCTAGCCTCTGTGTATGAGGTGAGAGGGTCATTCCCATGTTTATTCAGCACCAGTCCAATGAGCCACCAACATCTATTGATTGAACTGATTATTCTATGTCTCTCTTGTGACGGGACACATGCATGACAGATGAACCCCACTTGGGCAGGTCACATTCGATGTAATCTCATTGAATTTGACGGCTGATCTGGTCGGCCAGTTTGCATGATCCACATCGCGGCCTTGTTTGTGAATACGTTGACATCTGTGGCTAATGCCTCAACACTAATATGAGGTGCTCGGTAGGGGCTGTCAAACACGTAAGCTGTCAAGGGCTGTTTGGACAATCCTTGTGACTGCATCCATTGGAGAAAACCCATCCGGGCGATAATGCTAAACATAGTAGTACTATTACCTAACACTTACTGTCACATGCAGCCTATTTTTCAGTGTTTTTAAACAACCATGCTTCAATAATATTGTTTTTATTTGGTAAGAATGTTGCAAAGAGTAACAGCTAGTAATAGGAAATCAAGCTAAACATGGTTGCATAGGTCTAAGACATGATTTGTGTGG
Organism: Sciaenops ocellatus; assembly: GCA_033000465.1. Lineage (NCBI taxonomy): Eukaryota > Metazoa > Chordata > Actinopteri > Sciaenidae > Sciaenops > Sciaenops ocellatus. The sequence continues at coordinate 18,165,914 of CP136888.1, forward strand.
TGTTATATGTGTGGAAAGTCCTGGAAATATGTCTGAGTTTGCCTTTGGCAGAACTCTTTCTCATGCCATTGAGTTGCCAACCAGTCAGAAGGGAGTAGTACATGGAGCAAACCTCTGCAGATGACCCCTTTTAGTTACACTATTACTCACTAAGTAGTTCAATTCCAAAGCCACACCAAACCGTAATGCCTAGCATAAGGCTATCTCTGTTTTTCCATTTAAATGTTTAGAAAGATCACAGGTCCTCCTGAGCACATATGGGAATCAGTGGCGAGCCATCTATGTACCCTGAGACAATGCAGGCGTGGCCGTAAAAGTTGATATCCTTCCAGATGCAAACCAAATGTAGACATCATGCACTTTTAAAATGTCATACATTCAACACAGGCTGCTATAAAAAAAAAAAAAAAAAAAAGGTGGTAGGAAGTGAGGGAACGACGTGCAGGATTTCTCACATCATATGGCTTTTAACTGAATGTCTTCGTCAGAGAAGCATCTCATGGGCGAAAAACAGCAACTCGATGCATCGTTTTATTTTAAGGAAATAGCTTCCTTAGGTTTAAATGTCACCAGTTGTAGGCCATAGTGCATAATCGCTGAATTTAATGACGGTACATCACAGATGAAGTGGGACAAAACATAGAATAATCAATCCCATCCTTCCATCACCGACATTTTTAAAACTAAGGCCTATCCTGCATTACATTAACTGCAATGGTCCTAAGGTCAAATTAGAGATTCTCCTACACTGTTCAACTAAAATTAATTTACACACGCTTCTATGCCTCAGAAACTGTAAAATAAAGTAAGAGCAATATTGTAAATATCTCAGCATTACATCTCATATCTAATTTATTTCCCTCTAATACAAGTTATGACATTCTTACCCCAAACTGAGCACGAACATACAGCATATGTGCTTTTAGTATGCTGGCTGAATTATTTTAAAGAGAGGCCTGACAAACCAAGCTGATCTGTAAACAACTCAGTCTAAATATATGAGCCAAAGATCAAATAGGCAAGACAAGGTAAAGACATGTAGAGGGAAAGCTCAGCAGCAGACTAATCAGCCCCCTCCAATGCTCACGTAGCAGATCAATGAAAGACCTGGGGCCTTGGGCCTGCACTATATTACGCACCAAAACTTCATATTCATTCATTGATTTTACTTTTCAGAATAGTATATCATTGAACTCCAATGGGAGGGAAAAATAGAGGCCGGGGCTGAGGTCAAGTCTCACGTGGACAGATGTTTGCACAATATTGATGGCGCACGCAGAAAGAAATGACTAAATATCTGGATCAATAGCTAGTTTCCCTAGCCACGACAGGTTGTTCCAGATGGAAATATATAAATACTTCTTTATGGCCACTGGAGTAGCCCTAACGAACAGGGCTAAATGCCCCCCTTAAGGTAAACTCTTTGATTAGCCAAGGCCAGAGGTGACAAGAGGGGTCTGCTGATGCTAGGATGTCACACTTCCAGTGGCCTGAGGATGCTAATGCACACAGGGGCCCAGTAAAGGGGCCAAGGATATGACAGGTCACAAGCCCTGGGCAAAGTGTTCTGTGCTACCTGACCCTCCTATTCATTTGTAATGATGATGGGTCCAGGCTGCACCATTCTCGGTCATGTTCAAATAATGCATACCATGAATAATTCAGAACATTTTCCTCACATAAATCTGCTATTCTCATTGTAGTAATCAGGCCTGGAATTGGAGGGTCCACTACAATTAAGCCTGAAGAAACAAATTTTCATGTGTAGAGCACCTTGTAATCAAACCAATGGTGAAAATTTTGCATCCTGCTGCTACCGGTGGCACAAGAGCTGCCTGTTCTTATTTACAGCACAACACAATTACTGAGAACAACACCCTACCTCACAGCTTCCCCTGCTCCACAGCGGCCAACGGGGCCATAAAGTGGGAGGAACCACATCATTGCCTACTCCTTAATTAAATGAAAGCTGTAAGGTTCATTTGCCTCCGTTTTTTACACATTGAACTGGCCAGCCCACAGCTGAAGACCTCCCAGACACCATCCCTGCATGGCCCTAAATCATGACTGGATAAACGGCCCGGTGGGTCCCTGCTGGACACACAGTGGCCGCCCAGCGGCAAGGCCAAAGCAGGGCATGCGGTGGATCGACACCTAGCCAGCGATAAGTAATTCTGTAGAGGATTAGCAGCATGATAGCCTGATCAATACTGTGTGCTCAGGCCATTAGGAATGCAGCGAGGAAATGACCCCCTCCGGTAATAAAGCAGGGCATCTGGGTTCTCCTTCATTTGCCAGCTCCATTAGTGTAATGGTATCATTATCTGCCACAGCCGTATTTTTCTGGGCCCTGGTTTTTCCACAGCTCGACTGGCGGGGGTCTGATGAAGCTGTAAGAGCCCCCATGCCGAGTGTTCCCTTTTCTACCATTCTACACAGAGCCTAGGTGTAAATCCAGCTCTGTTGGAGCTTATGTGCTACCCTGCCTTAGGTATCCATACCCATGTTTTATGTCAGCACCCAACACTATTTCTCCATTATTGGCTCATTAATAGAGCAAGCAGCATGTAGCTTGGGTTAAAAGGGAGAAAAAGATGGCCGGCAGAGCGCAAAGCTGCTGAATGTGCTGAATCTGACACCCCCCTCTTGCTAAAACACCAGGCCTGACATGACAGGACGTCGGCATTAGTCGCCATAAATCGTTTCCTTTACACTAATTCACCAGCTAACATTTTGTGTGGGAGAATTGATTAACCATGTCTGGATGTGTGGCCACATAATCAGCTTTTACCTCGGTAGTTGTTAATTTAACAGAATTGCCAAGGGAAACACAAACCATTTTAATGAGTGTTCAGAAATTAAATACCCTAAACAGCTTGCACTAGGTGCCACAACCAGAACAAACCAATGAGGCTGATCTAAGCAATGGGCTGGGCTGGGCTGAGCCCAGGACCTCACAACATCTGGTGACCCTGTGTGATCATTACTTACCCTGCCGCTCACACATACACACACACTTCCTGTTTCAACACAGCAGTTTATTCTTGTCATCACTGTCCAAATGGCGAGCTTGCATCAGAAGACAGCATTAGAACATCGGGTTAAGGGACAGGGCCAGTGCTGTTTCCACACTTGCCAAGGCATGTGTGGAAATTCATCTTGTGATGACAATACTGAAAAAACATAATGAACTTGTTTCAATTAATCAGAGTACAAGACGGGTTTAATGTTGCTTAGGAGTGGAAAATCATAAAAATATAGCTACTTGAGAACCTAAGGCATTGCAAAAACTACAAAGAAGACATCCTTCTTTTATAATTATTTCACATTTTTGTGAATTAATATGGAGGGGTAGTGATTAATTCTCCCTGTGCAGTTAGGCTAATATCCTATTCCATCTCACTTCAAAAAATATACAGTATACAGGCGATGACAACCCACCTGTCAGTATGTTATTCTGACTTGCTGTGGTGGGAAGGTTCATTTGGCACTGATCATGTTGGCGCTTGCATTCCCTAACTCAGAATGACAGTGGACCCATCACAGCGCATCTCTCACTTTGTGCAGCATTGCAAACACACTCACTTACTGGATAAGACAACCATCATATCCAAGTTATTAGTTATCATAATAACTGTATCATTATACAACCACTGATATTATAAAAAAAAGTGGCCAAAATACATGAAGCTTCTCTCTTGGCTGCTCGACAGTCACATAGTTATTTTGCAATTTTAAATTCCTCTTGCTCATTCTTTTATTTATCTAAAGAGAAAGGAAGCTAAGCCATTAGGTCTGTGCAGTGCTGCTTGACTGCCTGAGGGCCAGCTGGAATGAGTTCTCTCTCTGAGCCGCTCATCTGGCCGCCATGGCTGCTTTCATAAACAGGAGGAACCACGTCCTACATAGTTTCACTGCTGTCTAACATGATCCAAACACATGTGCCACAGCAGACTGCGTCCAAGTCAGGAGATAAGAGGAGAAACAGAGGCAGACAGACAGACACTATTACTATAGGCGCAACAGAACTCAGGATGCCTTGGGCACGGCACACCTCTTTCCTTCCTTTCCTTTAGTATCTCAACAAACACCAAAGTTACAGTTACACAGCATGTGAAAGCCTGCTTAACCCCATGTCAGCACGAAACACCAGCACACACAACAGTTAGTCAACAAAGGTTATAAATGCACGCATCTCACTGTGCAGGATTATTTTATTTATACCTACATCTGGCATATTTACACATGATATCACTTAAAAACTGTAATCACAACATTAGCCAATGAGCTATCATTCATATGTGTGCATGAGAGCTCCAGTAATTATCCAGTGCATCTATAGTGAACCCTGAATCAGCTGTAGACTGCTGGCCTGGCACATGGCCAAATCTGAGATGCACTACACACCAACTTTACCATTTATCTTTACTGTTGCACTCAGCTGCTCCTGATGCGAGTATATAACTCACAACTGACTCATTGTTCTTCACTCTTCACACCAGCCTGACATCCAAAATTTATCTTCAACGTTTGCTTATTTGTTTTTGCATTAAATATGAATAGCTAACCTATAGAAGAGTTATGATATTTCACTATTTTCTCACACATATATCCTGCTAATTCATATCGTGTTTCTACTTGATATGGGATGTTGCCAAGGCGTTATCCTGCAAGCTACAGCTTTTCATCAGCAGTGTATTTACGTGACGAAGCACCGTTTTAATGCAACTGTAATTCTTCATTGTGGTAGACTGAGGGGAAAAATGGAAAACACAATAAAGGAAACAGGCAAGGTGAGGTATGCGCTGACATTCGCGGCTTTTGAGCCTTTTAAATGGAGCCAGCAGCATCACATAAGGAGCATTAGATATTCAACGAGCGACAGGGCTTAGAAATATGCCAGACCTAACGGATAAAAACGCTATCAATACCTTTCTTCTCTTCTCCCCCTCACTGTCACCCGATCTTTTCATGTTCCTGGAGTTGTGTTTACACTGCCTCGCTTTCATTGGGGGCGACGTTGGTCATTGTAGTGCACCAATACACGGTATCGTAATCTATTCTCGTGTTAGAAAGAGCACACACAGGGGCAGCCTGTCGTGTTATAACAGCTAGAGCCCTGTGGTCAATATTTTCAGTGTTCAATGTGTTTTTGTTGAGAGGTTCTTTGAGGAGATGCTAAAGGCGCTGCGATAAGAACTACAAATCCCACATTGAGCATGTGCTCGCGGCGGAAGTAGCTTGAGCATGCTCGAGATGTTGCACTGCGCAGCTGCAACGCAGGTACAGATCTACAAATTGCTTATAGGTCGGTCCACGTGGTTTTAAATCAGCGGTTTATGGTTAAATGGTTGTGATATTAAAACGAAAAAGCGACTTATTATTATTATTATTATTATTATTATTATTATTAGTAGTAGTAGTATTTGTAGTAGTAGTAGTAGTTTTGAATGCATGTTTGTATTTCCTTTTTTAAATTAAATACTTAATATTATATCCTGTTCCTCAGCATGGCTATTCCATATGCTTCCACCCTATTTCTAAATCAAAAGCAGTGTCACTTTCATCTTAGACTATGTGTAAAAATAGCAATCATGCTTTGAACATGCTCCAGTTCAAGTCCCGCCAACCTCCTTTCAACTCTTGCATGCATCTCAAATCCAGGTGTTTTTCTGCCGGTGTGGGCTTCAACCACGTCAGCCCTTTTCAACTCACCGATCATGAAAGTGCACCGTAAACGCTCAGCGTCTATGTGGCTGCCTTCATGCATCACCCACAGTTGGAGTACCCTCCAAGAGTTCATCCAGATTGCTCATAACATGTTTTGAATAGTGCTGAAATGTGTTCTGGCTATTGTTCCTAGCGAGGCACATGTGAAATACATGAGAGAGTTTTTCACGGATGGAGCAGGCGGTGGTGGTGGGAGGGTGGTGCAGGGGTGGATTGCAGGGGTCTGTAACACCTGTTACATATTACCATTACAGACTTTGATCAGTGTCTTCATTAGTTTCCTTTGTAATCTCTTTTCTTTTATGGTAGAGCTGACCCAAGTGAGCCGGGTACAGTGATTTAACACACATGTTTCTTTCACCTGTCTTGTAAAATTCTCAAAAGCTCTCCCACTTTCAAAGATGCCGGTGTCTCTGGCATCCCTTACTAATAAATGGAGGGGGTTCTTTTGATTCCTATTTATAACCTACATTTCCTCTTCTCTGTCCTCATCTTCCAACGGGAGAATATGTTTGAAAAATATCCTTGGAATCATTTTGTGAAAACTAGATCCATGTGCATGCATGTATATATAAGTTTTTTCACATTAACATATGTCAGGCGATGTGGAAAAATCTTATGATGTTGTAAATATATATATTTTTTTATCTTATAATGTCAAAATCTGCCTTCATACAACCTCCATCAAACCGATCCATCATTACACTTTGTTCCTTTTATGCGTCAAACTATCATTCACATATTCACACTGTCAGTCATCTTTATGGTTAACATTTCAAGGAACAGACGGTTCCCTTTGTCTGAGTCTGTCAGATCTGGTGTTCTTTGAGTGAACATAATGTATAGGGTCTTTAATGACAGACAGGCCACTTACCTTGTCCAGCAATCCCTGCAGAAGCTTGGTTTTCACTTCCATCATTGTTGGCCCATTGGTGGAATAGTGTCAACGTCCTCACAACCCCCGTGGTTGAAGAATCTTATGTGCACAGTGGGTCCTGTTAAATTATTCACAAAGTATATAAACCATTCAGATCATGTTTAGTTCTCAGTAATGGAGGTTTGTGGAATTATTTCAGAGCCAAGGTAGAGGAAATTGCTTTGATCATAATTAGGTACATTGCTTAACCTTATTAATAGTGTAATGCAATTCATGAGACAGAAAATCTCATAAAGGAACATTGAGAAGAATATTGAGAAGATGAAAAACCATTCTCATATTTGTTCAGTTAATACTATATAAGGCTGTAGCCAGTCGCCAGTTAGCTTAGCTTAGTATAAAGACTTGAAACAGGGGAAAAGTCACTTGGCACTGTTCCAAAGTAGCAAAATGCATCTACCAACACCTCTAAATCTCACAAACCAACATGTTATATAGTATGTATACAAAAGGGAAAGTGTAACAAGAAGAAGTTGCAGTTTTAAAGGGTTATGTGCTGGACTACTCAAAGTGATAACAAGACTCCAGGAAGTCACTGCTCCTGGCCACAAAATCCAGCACATAACTGCCTGTAAAACCACAATTTGGTTTCACACTTTAACAAACAAGATAACATATTAATTTTTTAATCTTAGAAGTGCCAGTAGGCAAAATTTGATACCGTTGGACAGAGCCAGGCTGGCTAAAATCTCCTGTTTCCAGTCTTCGGGCTTCCCAAAGCTAACATGCTGCTGGCTATAGCTTCATAATATTAACTGTACTAGCATTCGACTGGCATCAGTCTCTCAGTTCTCATCTACTGTAACTCTCAGCAAGAAGACAAAAAACATATTTCTCAAAATGTCAAGCCATTACTTATTTTCAGATCACTGTCATAATTTATAAACAAGTTATAAATGTTTTTTTATTCTGCAGATGTCAAAATCTTTTTTAAATCAACACCACTCTATTCAAACCATAAAACCAATCCATCATTACAGTATGTTACTGGAGGGAAGCGTCAAACTATCATTCAGATGTTCTCACTGTCAATCAGTGTGATGGGGAACATGTCCAAGAGGAGAAAGTTCTCTGGATCTTTTTTGCTCAATGGTCAGATCTGAGGCTCTGTGAACAATCATAATGTACAGGCTTTTTACATGGAGACAAGCCAATTACCTTCTTCAACAATGCCTGTCATTTGTCCGACAGTGAATCAGGCTCTAAAGCAGGCACCTCCCCTCTCATGTCCGACCTATGGGGTTCAGCATAAGGCAAGGTCATCCCTGTACACACTCTGATGTGGTATCATATGGGACGGAGGGGGAAAAAAATCACTTTGAACTTCTTCTATCATCATATAGCCCTCTCTACTGGTCTGGCCAATGTGCTTGCGCTCACGACAGTGGTATGTTTTCTGTTATTGTACATTGCATCAGATCCGGATGACCCTTTGACAAGGCTCCTTTTTGTGATATAATGAGCATCTAAAAAAGCTGGGGAAGAAGAAAAGATGAGAAGAGCACAGTGCCAGAATGTACTAAAGCACAGTAAAGGAAGACAGAGACCATTGTGTTGTGTCTGTATTAAAACCAGAGCCCACAGCCCTGCAATCATCTCTTCCCCATGCTTCAAACTATTGTATGGCCTGAAAAATCAGAAATACAAGAGACAGGCCTCTTTGTGAATAGTGATATCTTTCCGATGCAGGAGTTTCTGTTGGGCCACCTAGATTTTATTATTACGTTATCAAGTTAAGCTGTGGTTTTATGTATGAAAGAGAGGAAGCAAACTACTGGGAAAACTGAAAACAATACAGTCAAGCTTTGTCCTGCACCACACGAGACCTCTGGTGAAGGTACTGTTAGAATTGTAAACAGCATTTTTCACTCACCACAACTTCGGCCAGGGACTATCCTCAGCATATTGTGCTGCCTCTGTGAAGACAAACTCTTTTTTGATTTTTATTTATATCGAATGAGCATATGGGGCAAGTATGTGCCTTCTCTGCTTGCTAACCTTCAATTCTTAGCCCTAGGAAACTGTTATTTGTCAGTGCTATAAAGCAGATTGCTGCCCAGTGGTTTCAATTAACATCAAAGGGCTCTTCACAGGCAGTAATAGTTATATCAAAACCTGAAATGTATTATTTAGGTTATGTGCTGGAGTCCTCGAAACGATTATGTCCTCGTTCAGAAGAGGGTTTTCTTTTCTTGCTGACTTTTTCCATTCCATACACTCCACCACCTTCAACTCGTCCCTTTGAAGCACCCCCACATCACTCCTGTAGAGTCTCTTTGTAGCACTGGGGTACCTGTGTGGCTCACACCCGGTGGCCTATTAGTTACAGGGCATAAAAAAGGGCAGTACAATGGTGATGTGGAAGATTAAAAGTCCTGAGTTACTAAGTGGGTAGATTTTGGAAATTCTCCGAGGTCGCTGTTCATTTCTCACTAGAGCCACATATAATGTATGCATTAAAGGTCCTGGTACATGTAATACAGTATGTGCTAAATGTACAAAAGGTGCAAAGTTGAGAATAGGTATTCTGAGTGTTAGAGGAGAGTTGCCTCTATTAATCTTTTTATAGTAACAATCTTTCATCTAACTGTGACCACATGTAATTCCTATTACCATGGTCTTTAACTAACAACAGGCTCACTTGCAGATTGTACAAAATAAGAAAATATGTTACATTTATGATTGCAATGAAGAGCCTATTTAAGTACAGGGCTTTTTGAATCATTAAAATTCTAGTTTTAAAGTTAAAGATTGTTAACAGGGTTAAGTATTTAGCAGCACGTCATGTGTATAAAGTCCTAAAGGGCCAGACAACTTACAGATGTTTGAACAATAGGCATGTTTAAAATTCAATCAATAGATATGGTTCTTTTAGATTTAAATCATTTCCGTGTGTATGGCGTTTGATATTTGGTTTTTAACTCAGTTTTCAAAACCAGGTGTAAAAAATGTATTAAACATTCTTGAAAGAGGACAGATGGGTGCAAGAAATTCATATTTTAGTAAAAGGAAAAAAAGTAATATTTGTATCATGAGTAATATCTATAATAGTTACATCTGTGTGTCACGACTTAGGTCTGTTATGTAGCAGAGGCACAGTAATCTTTGTTGTTATCATGATCTGGGTGGCTCGGATTGCTCTGGAAAGAATTTATTTTAACTATTGCAGTTTTTTTTTTCTTGTGTCACGCTTCAGTTTCGTGCTTAACACCTTTTTTGTGTTATTTACAGTCTGTTTTATGTCTAAGTCCCATGTTGAATTGAATCTGTGTATTGTCTTGTGGATTACATCTTTTTTGTGTTGGGTATATTTGGACAAGTGTGGTATATCACGCAGTCATTGAGTAATGTGTTTTCTGCCACAACAATGCAGAATGATGATATGAAGATGATGTCAGTGTTGTTGTAGTACATATGCAAATGTTTTACAGTTAAAACAGGTTGTCTTTCTTCTACATATCCTCAGTATCAAACCTTTGACTATTTTTTGATTTATCAGGATTATTAACAGAGAGATGCCCAGAGTGGATCAGTGCAAATTATCACAAACTTTAGTCTGCAATCCTACAGAGACAGAAGTGCCAGACCTGAGAAGTACCCGCTGTCTAGGTAATGTAAGTACCTTTCTATTATTCCCATTGGAAAAGCTTCTTTCTGAAACCCACACCAAAAGCTCTGCAGGAACAGAAGCTATTTGTTGCCTCTAGCGTTTAGCTGGAATATCGTTAAAAACCTTGCAACCCAATGGCCGAGCTTTAAAGTGCACAGAGAGCCCTTTAAACTGGTTAAAAAAAGTACATACACCATTCAATACATGTTGATTAAGCCTCAATAAATGATTGTATAGCACCGCAGGAAAGAGCCCTTTGGTTAGCGAACAGAAAGAGCGTGCAGCCTTAGTGTAAGATGTGGTACACCTCCTTGCCTGGGATCACTTCCAGACACCGAAATGAGGAAGCGCTTTGCTATTGCCGTGATTTGAATACCATGATCACTGAACAGTTTTATAAGAAACCTATTAAAAGTGAGGTTTTGACATACAAAAGAGCCCCTTTTTAAATCTCACGCACAATGTCAGACTGAAAGACGTTATAAAACTCTATACGGAAGCATACATCCTCTGTGTGTGTCCTTGCCTCTTGCGCCATCAGGAGAGAATATCTTTTGTAGAAGCAGAGATGACCCGTTTTCTAGAGGAGCCTGTGCCCTTTCGTTCAGCGCCATGCTGTAGATTAATCGCACATTTGTTCAGCATGATACAATCACCTAGGGCCGGACTTAACTTTTAACAAAGACGTCTGCCTGAAATATGCTGATTTGTCAAAATGCACCACAATATAAGAAAATAAGTCCTTCTGAATAGGACCAGCTGAGGTGGACACAATGGCCCAGTGTGACCCTTCGCTCCACCTGCTTTTGACAGTGTTTATAAAGTGCCAACTCCTCTCATTAGCGCTCCTATTACCCCAGAGTTATAGCAGCCCCGCAGATCAAACGCAGCTCGAGTGAACAATGGCTGAAATGGCATTAATATGATATGTAAGAGTTCAACAAATATTGAGAGGGATCTCTTTGATGGGGACTGTTTTACATTAGAGGCTTTTTTATTAGGGCTTTTCTGGTCTTTAATGTGCATGTTTTCCCCTTGAGTCAGTGTTACCAGGTTTAGGTCTTGTTGTGTGACCAGTCGCTGAATTCAGTAGAAGACACACATACGGTGCACATACGACAGTGATTTTTAGTACACAGTCAAGACATATATTAGTAGTACTAAAAAACAACAGTTAGGGGTTTTTTGATGTGCAAATCAAAATCCCCTCTGGGTTCATAAAGATCTTTTCTATTGTGTGCTTTTTTCACTGGTGCATACACACATTTATTGAGTTAATCTGCCCATTTGTTACTAATAAATGTTAAAAGTACACACTGATGAAAGTGAAACGGATTCAAGTTTGGCAAGTAATCAAGAATTCATCTGACAGCCCAAACTGTACCCGAACCCACCAGTCTGACCACTGACATGAACACTGAAATGTGTTTATTTATCCATGCACATTTCTCCGCATTTCCAAATTAGTTGACATTACGGAGCGTGCTGATGGTGACAGGTACATTTAACACTGGCTGAAAAGTTTAAATCACACCCAACTTCCCACATACAGAGCTCCTTACATTCTCTTGGAGGCCGCCTTCACGTCTAATTACCGTACGTTTAACTGAGTGGCAGGTTGGTTTACAGTGGAACATAGGCACATTACACTCCTCTCCTCAGCCCACCCTCAAAAGGTCAAAATGAGAATTTGGTAGAAAGTGTGCAACATAAATTCTGTCTTTTTCGGTTTGTTTCAGATTTGCATTCAGTGTTCCTCTTCTTTTCTTTTCCCTTCCCTGAAGGGATGGAGCTACACTTCAAGACAGAGTGAGGAGGACACATGTGCAAAAGGAATATCCTAAAAAGGCATTTTGTTAGCTATTTTTCCATTCAGTCAACTGTCCACACCGAGATGTTCCTTTGCTATAGGTTTGTGTATGGCGGAAGACTCAGATTAGACGTAATGTAGCTATAATTCTCTGAGCAGTATTGAAAATCTTTTGGACGCAGTGCCACATGTGTTTGCATGTCTGTTTGGCTTGGCCAGAAACTGACAGCAGCTTCTGGTTATCCAGAACCCATTAGATGCTTTGATCCCAAATGGGCCTTGTTTCCATTTGCTGAAAATAGTGTTCTGTATTTGTGCTGCGGTACATGAATTGGACCTCTGTGATTTGTTTCTACGTGTTAAATATGATGTCTTGCACGATCATTTTAAGGCGCACAAGATTTCCTTAATCTTCATCATCCATCTCTATGTTCTCATTATTACCATCGTCATTAACTGATTCCACTGTTGAAATATGATAAATAATGATTAGCTGTTTTGGTTCTCTCAGGGAGTTTCTGAGGATTGTAGGATCATTTAAAATGCCTGTCAATTGATTGTCTCTTTACAATGGATTCACAACTCTCTGTGTAATTACTAATGTTGTGGTGATGTCACAGTGTCAGACTAACATCCTGACCTCTGGAAATCTGTATACCATACATCACAGAAGTACCACACACCTAGCGGTAATTCTTTCCATGCACCTCTGACACAAAAGCAGCTACGAGCCAAAGTTTGAGGCCATTGAACAATTCTGCAAATGATGTAGTTTGTGGTATATGGTTAAGGCAGATTAGTAAAGAATGTGGACTATCTTGCTATAGGCTGAGGACAAGCAACTGACAATGTCTAAAAAAATTTAAAAAAAAAACACCACAGCTTTTTTACACATGTAGATCATATGTGTCACAGAGCCAAGTCCCCATTTCAACACTGTGTCAAAGGCGGCTCTGGACCGCATCCCGAGCCCTTTGCTTGTTTGTCTTTTGTAAAAAAGGACAACTACCCCGGCAGTGCCAAAGCACCCCAGGCTCTTTGATATGTGAAAGCCTAACAGTGGGACTGCTCCCTGCTCAGCTGGTACGCAGATGTGTGTGTGTATGGGTGTGTGTGTGTGTGTGTGTATGCAAGTGTGTAGGGGGAGCCCGCTGTCTGAACCGAACACAGATTAGTGACTCCTTTTTTTTATTCCTAATAAATAAACCCCAGTGCATGCTGGGGTATGTGTGAGGGGAAAATAACATGCCACTAGCCAATCAGAAGCAGGTGGTAGGGCTTGGTGGCTACAGACCCTGCAGCTCTTATCATAAAACAACTGCACTTTTAACTTTAATTGTAGTTGTGGATAGATTTTGGGGTTTGGGTTAGAAGTGTTTTATTACTTCGGACTGGAATCAAAGCAACTGAAATGTAATTATGTTAAAAGCAGGCAACAATTTTGTTGTAATGGATGGTGGCCAAGTTTCAGGCTGAACTCACTGATAAGGGTACTGCCACACACACACAAAAAGTGGGACAACAGTCCTTTTACTGTGTGCAAAATGGTTAACTATGACATACAAGTACATTTACTCAAGTACTGTACTTAAGTACATTTCTGAGCTGCTGGTATAATATCTGAGTATTTCCACTATTCTCATTTATATTTGTATTCCATATTGTTACAGTGGGAATTATTTTATTTTTTTTAATCCACTACATTTATCTGACAGTCACATAGATTATAAAATATGTTTCAGTGCTTCAACACTACCACTAACTACCCGACACTATTCACACATGCACACAAATATTCAACACTGACAGCAATTCTGTTGCATAATGACTCCTTTCCTTTTGATACTTGATGGTTTCTCAATTTCTTTTCAGCCAAGGACCTCTTACAAGACAGAGAATAGAACGAGGTCCCCCTCTTGTGTGTCCTTTGGAATACTTTGACATTTTTACGACTTCTATAATTTTAGTTATGTGAAAGAACAAACAAGAGAAATTTATGAAAATGATAGGCATTAAGGCATTAAAAATATTTCCACTAACTCAACACAGAATACCATGATGCGTTTTTGACTGGTGGGAGCAGAAAGTTATGGATTTGGTAGATTAATACATAATCTATTTACTGTTTTAGATTACAAAAAAATACTTTGAAGTCTCCTGCAAAAAAATCTTAAAATATATTTTATATTATGATAATTGAAATAAATGAATCTGAAAACTTTTCAGAGAACCTCTGGCAGAATGCAGTGAAAATCACTGCTAATATTATTTGCAAAGTAAAAATTTGAATGCAGAGCCTGTGCTTGTGGAGTATTACCACACTGTGTTAGTGATACTTTTACTTTTAAAATCACAATTTTGAAATTGAGTAATTGAAGAAATTGAAAAAGAAATCTGTCTTGTGCCTTCTTAGTATGAAGCTTTATTTTCTAAACTGGTCATTAAAACAACTTATTACATATTATTTACAGCTTTCTTTAAAGATAGACCAGAATAAGTCTCATTTCAGTCAGCCTTAAAATTCAATTCATATTTCCATTTTTTATTTTTGTTATCTCCAGGTACAGGATGTACTTTTCTGACTGCAGCCACCATTCTAACCAGTTCAATTTGGTAAGTAAATGCCAGTTAAAACTGACAGGTCGCATACAGGAACACACACACACTAAAATGCTCAAAACACACGCACAAATTTTTATTTGATTAAAAATTTGTGCGTGTGTTTTGAGCATTTTAGTGTGTGTGTGTTCCTGTATGCGACCTGTCAGTCGTCGGTGCACAAAATAACAGCTGCATGGCAGGTGACACACTCAGAAACACACAATTACATTTACGTACACGCAGGCACTTCTACTACTGTACATTAGACTTCCTTTACACTCCTCCAACTTTAAGATGGTGGCCGTTAATCCATAAGCTGTCTGTGTAGCAAAATGTTGAAATAGGCCATAGGTAGATCTCTGTGTGATGTTCTTGGCTGTGGTTTGGGGGCTGATGGCCTCTAGTGAGTTTTTTCTCTGAACGTAGTGGGGGAGATTATGATGAAAGGAGCAGAGAATGAGATGACACACCCTGTCTCCATAATTCGCTGCTTCATCATGAACAGAGGCATTAAGTGCCCCCCTTTTTTTCTCTCCGGAGAATCGTACATGTCACACCGCACAGTGCCTCTATATGAGTCAGTCACCTCAGGTGTTTCGCACGCACATCAACAGAGGCATGGCATGTCGTCAGATTACTTCATCCACAGCATCTGACATCACATGGAAAAAAAATAGACCTATGATTGATAATTCCAAGCAACGATGCCTCACTTCATCATGGAGTTTCCCTCACCACAAAAAAAAACAAAAGGGTAGGACACTATGCCTTGAGGACCTTTCACTTTTAAGATTTCAATGGAGAGTTTTAGCCTTTCTTTGTTTCAGTGCTGCAACAGATTTCTTACCCTGCCAGATTCACACCCAAACTAAATGGTTTCAGACTAGTGGTGAATTTATTTTTAAGTTTTTGTCAACATGTCATTATTTCATCCATGTAACACATTTAATTATATGGCTGTATATGGCTATGCTACGTTAACAGGCTCCATGTCACAGTGGTAGCATGACTTGCAAGGTACCACAGGTACAGCCTATTATATAATGTAGCCTGCTATAAATAAGCACACATGAATGTATCTTATATGTATGTTTGTACATGTACATTTTGTAAATGCTCATTGCCTGTGCTTTTTGATTAAAAAAAAAAAAAAAAAACAGTGACCCAATTTTGACCTATCTCACATCTGACCTCAGTTTCGCACACTATAAATCGACAGACAATTAAAAGAAAAGCACAAGAAAAGCAACAATCCAAATGCTGAACCACAAAAACATCAGACTGCCATTTTGGGGCCTTTCCCATAACCCTTAGCTCTTGGTAATTAGTCAGCAATTGGAGATAAAGCGTGTGATTGGGAGTGAAAACAACGTGGGGATCGCAGACTGTGGTTTGGAATGGCAAATTCCTCCGGGAGACACAAGTCTGTCACAGAAGGAAATGCTTGATTTAAAGGCGTTGATTCAGTAAATTATGCGCTCTGAGAGGCAGCACAGGAGTTTTTAATTGCAAACATTAAATTACAGACTGAGAAGCTGGCGTGTACTGTACAGTATGTATTTAGACAGACTTGCAGCTGTAGCTTTGGTCCTGATAAGTGTCAGAGTCATCAAGACATCTACTTGTTGTTCATGGTTTGAGTTATATAAATGCGTACGGGTAAACAAAGACAATCTTTAGTTACATTTACAACAAATAAAACCGTTTTAATTCCAGCTAATAGGTTTGTCTTTTACATATGTTATTCAGGTAAATGTGACGTACCAGCTTTTTTGTAACAAACCTATAAAATCTTGAGGTTTTTAAAAATGTCACAGTACTTTAAATTAAAATGTACATTATCAGTGTATAATATGTATTTTCTTTTGCTTGTTGCATTCAGTGTACTTCTGTGCGCTTTGCTGTGTTTTACTGATCCTATTTTTAATCATGTTTTTTTTCTCAGGAATAATAAAAACCTATTCTACTTTTGGCAGCTGTAATAATGTTAAATTATCACACTAAATCATTTAGGTTACTTTGTATCTGGCACCTATTAGTTAGTGGTAACTCATTTGTATTGTACAGTTAGCATGCGGCACATACTAACTGACTCACTTGTCCTTTCACCACAATGAATTTCTTTCACATATGTACAAGTTGTGATATCCGTTCCACCAAAATGTCTACATAGTGTTTTTTGGTTTTCACTGTGGTTGTACTAATCTACCAGTGGCACCAAACAGATTTCTGTCTCTATATTGGGCTCTGCAACGGTTACCACTCAACTATGTTGATCACTTTGTGGAAGGATGTGTGTTTCTTTATGTGTGTGTGTAAAACCTGCCTGTAGCATGTGTCTGTTTGAAAGTCCCTAAATATGGCGTGTGTCCTCCTGTGTCTGTGCACATGCAGGGGTGTTACACATGGGTGTGAACGACTTGGTCTTGATTGTACGCGTCTGAACGTGTGCGTGTGACAAGTGTGTTATGGGGGAGGACTGTGTAATGTCAACAAACAGCAACAACAACAACAACAACAGTTACGCTGGCTGCCACTGAGCCTCAGCTATGTTGTAATTAGAAGTGGATGAAAATGTGGGACAACAGTGCCTTTAACCATAACCAAACATTTCTCTCAGGCGGAGGATTACAGACAGAAACTGGATGCGGTCTGCTCTCCCCTCTGTGTGCCACATGTCACCGCTCCTCTGGCCACTGATCCTGGTCCTCTCTTCTGCCACCGGCCATTTAGGTCTGCACCCCAGATGTGTGATATGGTCACCTTCAACCACTCAAGTGACTCACCCTTTGTGTATACATGCATGCAAGTGTGTGCGTGTTTGTGTGTGCTGTGCAAACCTATTATCCTTCAGTCTGTGCTGCCTCCCACTGGTTGGGCATGATACTGACAGTGACACTTGTGTCTCTTCAAACTACATCCTCGCTCTGGAGAGACTAATAAACTTAAGCATGCAAGCAATTTATTTTGCATTTGTGTTAACCTGGACAGCGTTAACTGCATCAACAAAATTGCAGAAGTCAGTGAACTGTAATAAATCACTTTCACATACTTTACATACTGAGTCTGAACCAGTTGGAACATCAAGAAGTTAAAATAAATGCTAACAAGGAGGTGCAAATCCAATGTTGCCTCACATCTGTATTTTCCACTGTCAAAAAGTGAATGATTTTTCACTGCAGCTCGGTTTAAAACAAGACCACCACATGCGTGAATGAGTTTCAGGCTCTGAGCTCTACCACCATGTCCTGGCATGGAGAGCACATCTGAGAAAACTTGTAAACAGTCAACCATAATCATATGTACCCTGAACAGAGACATGATTAATCTAATCCTTGCTTGTCTGAAAATGCCAGAAAATGTCTCTCTTCTGGAAAGCAATCAACATGGGCTTGCCCTGTGGATATACATTGCAACGCTGTGAAAAGATAGAAGCAAAAGAGTTTTATCCAATTTGCTAAGTTGATCAGGTTACAGTGAAGGCACGCTGTGTTTAACTCTGCAGCCTGGGGATTATTGAGACCTGCTAACGTTGTTGCCCTTTCTCTGTTTCCCTTGCACATCTCAGGTTGACCTCTGTGCATCCTCGCAAAGATAGATATTGAGTTTAAGAGCTTAATTGGCTGCAATAAAACAACACAAAGCCTGCTTTGTTTTCCGAACACTCCATCCAAATAAGAGAGTCTGCTGCCAGCATCCTGAGCCCTGCATGGGACTGGATCTCAGCTTTGAAGCAGGGCTACAAGTTCAACTTTGAGCCTGACCTCCTACATTCCAGTTCCCAATGTTCGCCCTCTTCAGCCTCCTCTGGGGTTCAGTCAGGTGGGAGTGAGTCCCTCACCCCAACAGCAGCAGCAATTGAGGGGGTTTGAATGCGGACAGAATGGTTTGCTCAGCAGCCTGTTGCTTCGGTTTGTTTGGAGCTGCGGTCCTCTCTGGAATATGTAACCAAATTCCTTTCCCTGTCCCACAATCGGAGTTTGCTGCCAGCTTCCCTGGCAATGAGGCCCTGAATTAGGGCCAGTCCTCCTGCTCATCCCACAAAGCCTTTCATGTTCCCAAACCGCAGCCTGAGCGAGGCGCCTCGGTTTCAACAGCAGCAGACCAGCATATGTTTGCCTAATTCCTGAGACATGATGACAGTGGTCTCCCAGCCACGAAAAGACAGCTTCAGTTTTTTTTTCTTCTGCACTTTAATTATTATTTTCTGTTGTTGATGACTTCCAATAGTTACACACCACATGTTTTCTCATTACACATGTTTTTATTCTTTTTTTTCTTCTTCTTTTTTTTTTTTGAGCAACTCCCCAACCCACACCTCCAAACTTTTCCTCCCCCCTCCTCCTCCACCTCAGTCACCCGTCTCTTCCCACAATGCTTTGCTAGTGCATGACCCTGCAACTGGAAAAAACCAAAGAGCAGCGGGGGAGGTTTTTCATTGCCCAGCAGGAGATGGAATTATGGTTGGTTATTACCCACAACTGCTAGGTGTAAGAAAGGATCACAGAGCTGAGAGGTGGACACAGTCTTCCTGCCACAGGTCACAACAGATTGCCCAGAACCAGGCCTGATCTCGTAAAGACAGGGCGTCGGAGAGCAACACCCAGCGCGGCACCCAGTGATGCCCTCTTGAACTTGCATTCACACTTACTGGCGCCTCATATACTATCAGAGCCTTTATTTTTTGCTGTCTGGGGACAGCAATATAATATTTCTATGAAATGTAGAGCACTTTAATCCTGGAACGCAATTAGGAATATGAATTTTGCCACAGTTTTCGCCACAGTGACTTGAAAACAGCAGCCAGCTGGAGCAAGGTAGGTGTTTACTGAATTGGCTGTTGATGGAATCAAACTTGCAACCGGACAGTGTCAGAACATTGCGCCCAGTCTCAAGGCGTGATTGTCATAAAAACAAGAACAACACCCAGCGACACGCCATGATCCCGTCTTGACCTTCTCTTCACATTTACTGGCGCCTGCAGAAGCGCAGAGTGTTGAAAATGTTGTCTTTGGTGTCTCTGAGGAGGCTTTATTGGCGGCGTAATGATCAAAAGAAAACATGTGAGGCACTGCTCGTAATGCCCGCACAATCTACAGTGTAATCTCCAACCTCTGTCTTATTAAGTAAAGTGTCTATTTGCTGGAGAGGTGAAACATAGAGCCACAAATCTGTTACAGAGCCAGAGAAGAGCTCTATGCAGCCAAGAGAAATAAGCACCAGAATCGCACTGAAAATAATCAGAATTTAGTGGCATATAATGGTTTGCTTTGAAGGGGAAGGTATTCATATTTTTTGCTCTTTATTCCACTTATCAGTAGCCCTGCTCTCTCTCCCCTCGGGCCAGTCTTTTGGGAGCTAAGACTCCTTGGCTCACATCAACTGCCTGTGGCTGTCATTGCATGTGTTTAGTTTCACCGCTAGTTTCCTATGGCTTACTGCGGCCCTGCTATCCTCTCAGATGGCGTGTGACACACACTTATCCCAGGCAAATCTGCGCGTCCCCGCCTGCCAAGTCAAACAACTCTCTGTATATTGCTGACGTCTAACCCAATATCTTTGGACTTTTAAAGACATGTGCTTTTTTTTCTACTTTTTCATGTACAAATCTGACCATAGTTTCAAATACTCAATCATTAAATTCTCAGCACTGCTTGCTGAAACATTCAGAGTTTATTTTATTCCTGCATGTACAGACAGCCGCAATACATTTTTAGCAGCCGCGGCAGGAGCCGTGTGTATTTTAACGTGCTGGCCATATGTGGCACCCTGACCTCTTTCATAAACAGAACAGTCTGCAGTGCACCATGGGTCTGTTTCACCAGTTTGGGAGAGGAAGAGAAGGGGGTGGTAGAGGGGCGCTTTGGGAGGGGTTCTGCAGGGGTAGTTTGAATGGAAGTCACGTTGGAGCGTTCCCCTTTGAGGAAAGATGGGCAACACTTGAAACTCTGCGTTTAACTGAGGTCCAGCTCATTCTTGTATTAGTTATGCCAAAAACCTCATCCGTCTGTTTACCAGAAGGTTGACAGAATTAACTTGAGAAGGATTCCCTGTCCTTAAACTGTCAGGCAACATCCAATCCTTCAGGCAAGTCCAAATATATTGGACTATTTCAAATCCAATCCTGCATCCTTTGTGCTTTGTAGTACAGCCTTGGATGCAGAACAGTGGCTAGGTAGAACAATTAGCTTTCCATGAATAAACAGCTCTTTCTCTCTAAAACAGATGATCAGTCTCTGTGTTATGGGGTCTTTGATTGATGTGGGTGGCCAGAGTTGAATGCTAGTTACTCTAAGCGGGCCCTTGGGCCTTGGAGCCCTATCATTGCAAAGGCCCCCCTGTGGCGTTCTACCTGCAGGTATCAGGTGTTGTGGGAGCTTTCGTTGGGGGTGGGGTGGGGGGTGGGGTGGGGCATCGTGGGGTGTAATTACACATGCATGTGAAGGGCCTCTGAGGGTAATGAGGTTCGGAGGATGCTGCCATCTCAGCGGGTGGTCCCTCCCTCCACTCTGACACCGATCTCCCTGCCTCTCTGTCTACGGCTGCTCACGCGAGTCGCCCCCGTGCACCCCCCAAAGTCCCCTCCTCTACCCATGCTTGGACAATCGGATGGGCTTCAGTGGGGGCCTGGAAGTGGCGCCCACCCCAGTCGCTCCAGCCAAGCAGGCTCCCAGAGCTGCTTCCAGCCATTTCATCACATTACATCAGATCAAAAGCAATAAGCTAATTACAAACGACTGTGGGCATGCAAGCAGTAAATACAGAATCAACATAATTGATTTAATCCTCTCAATGCTAAGTGAAAAACTTATCAATGCTGGAGCCAAAATTACAGCCCTGTTTTCCAGGGCAACAGCGACAATTGGATGAATTAAAAGATCACATGAAGTTCATTCAAGCAAAGTAAACTCTAGTGACGCCAGTGCAATTCATACAGAAACACTCGGCTAAATGGAAAGGGAGACATGTAATTTTAGGCCTCGGCGTTGCGCCTAGGACACATTTAGACTTACTTGTTTTGTTTGTTCATCTGTTTTCTTTTTGCCGTGAAGAGGGTTTTGTGCACGAGTTTCCTCCATCATTCATTGCGGCTGCACTGACAGGGGAAAGACCAATGTTTTATGCATGCCTCAATATGCATCTTAAAAGCAAAAGCATTAGGAACGATAGTGAAAATGCAAAGGGTTTTCATCAGCGTTTACTTATTCATGATGCTCCGAGAAAAGCAACGTATTTTAGAGCAAATCCATGTTATCATTGGAGAAGCTCCCCCACAGAAGTCATTTTCCACCTGAGGACATGCGCTTTAATGACAGTTTGAGGTGCTGCCGCTGGAACAGAGATACAGACTCCATGTTCACAACACATGCAATATCAAAGCAGAGGGGAGGAAGGGAGTTTTCCATATAAAACTTGTGAGGTATGATAAGGTTATGATTCCTTTCTATCTTATCCTCTTTTTAATCTCCGTTTTAGGATAAGCATTAAAACAATTGATTTCTTAAAAATACTTTCCATCTTACCCAAGCCAAGCCTTGCTCTTCCTCTAGTTGTCCTGCCCACAAATAGATTTTTTGGCAAATAAAAATAAAATACAGAATCTTTTTCTATTGTTTATTGCAGTACTTAACAAACCGTGACAGATAGACATCAGGGCAGTTCATCAGTAGTATTTAATTACTGTAGTGCTTGGGTGTTCATGCTGTACAGTGCTGAACAATATGAGTGTTAGAATGTGTGTGTATGTATGTGTCTATGTGTGAGAGAGAGAGCAATAATGTGTGTCAAATTGGCTTGCCCCCTTCCTTGTCTTTTGGCTCTCGCTCTGCGGTGGCAGCCCTCTCTCTGACCTCTCATATGTCACACAGCGCTCTTATCCAGCATTGTTTTCCTGGAAGATGTCGACCGTGGCCTGATCATGAACTATGAGCCCCCAACCTCACCAATATGCTGCGAGTTTGTAGTACAAGTAAGCCATCTAATGGACAACAATGGAAACAATTTTGGTGTCACACTTCTATCTATCTATCTATCTATCTATCTATCTATCTATCTATCTATCTATCTAGGGTTTATAGGGTTTATAGGGTTTATAAAGATTAGTGCTTTGGAGTGAAGTAATTGCAGCGAATGAATGTCCAAACAGCAACCAGTGTCCTCTGTACTGCTGTCTGGGGCTCGTTATTTTCTTATTTATCCTGCATAAATAACCTCAAATTATCCATAAAAACATAATGTCTTAGAATTCTTCCCACTTCATCTGGCTCTGATTAATGTTTTTACAGCGTGGAATTAAATGTGCTGGAGACACGACCCGTGCATGTATGGGCCCCAGAGGAGGAGAGCTGTGACTCCTTAAGAGGAAAAAAAAAAAATCTCTTTGTTTTCTGTAAAGGGACACGTCGTTCTTAACTGCTTCCATGTGGCCTCAGTCAGTGTGGATCTGAGGAGTGAGGTGGCAACAGATAATAACGCAAATAAAACGCATGGCAGTTAAAGCGAATATACCAGCTGTGCTGTTTGAAAGTGCTCGTCGTCACTCAGCCGGTTGTGTAGGCGTGTGATTGCTGGAATGGGACAGAGCGGAGTGTGATAAACTTACAGTCTCACTTATGGAAATGTTTGCATGGGCTCTTGACGGATGAGCGGCACTTGTGTTTGCTGCAGTCTAAAAGAGTTCCCTATCTGTGTCTACCAAGACCACAGTAGCAGGTGTCTAATGTGACCATTTTGGTTATTCAACACATGAGTCCATTATGACCGCTGAGCCGTGAGAAGAATGGGGGGAAGGAGGGCTGCTCCTTTAAATGGAATCTTTAATTTCACAGGCCTCTTGATATCCCGCCGCAGTTGCGATTGTGTAACAGAAAAGAGGAATCAAGGCTTTTGAAAGCACATTAAGCAGAAAGCAATTAACCAACACACAGTAGTTAATTTTTGTATTAATACTTCAACAGCTGGTGCAGATTGCTTCCTCATTTTTATCTACGCTCCAGCTGTTCTTCCGCCGACAAGAACATTAAAAAGGATTTGTCCGTAATAAAGTGGCTCCTTATATAGATACTTCGCTGAGAAACGGAACCCGTAGGGAACTTGGATTTACATATAGAAAAAGTTGGGGAAACGGACATCTTTTCAATACTCCACTGGTCTTCCTTTCAGCGAGCACCTCCAATGGGAGCTGTTTCAAAGCCCCCTTTTCTTGTCTACAGAGTGTTGGCGTTGGTGTACATTTCAAAGTCCTTTTTTGACATCCTCTACAGATGTGTTGCTTGGAGGAACATTTGTTATATTATGAATTAAGTACTAAAGGCAAGGCCTGGGAACATTTGATTAATGCTCATACATATGGTGTGCTAGGCTGAATTGCCTGTGTGTGAGTATATCCACTCTAGTTTAAAAGAGCCAGAAGGCAGGGGGATATAAAAAAAACAAAAAACAAATTAAATGACTTTTTTATACGTTTCTCTGGGCAACAGCTTTCCATATTTAAAGGATAATGTGGCTTCTATTTCTGTCTCTAAAAACCAAATGTATTATGTTTTTGGATCAGCCTTGGCGAGGAGGGCCTGGCCATGGGGTCTTAGCTGACTGTCAAAACAAACATACCAGGAACAAGTTGAGACAGGCTGCCACTAGTGCCACATCCGTCCTGTCTTAAACCAGCGTAAACCACAAGACATGTACTTATGCACCCAGGCAGTTGCCACACCATGCCACATGCCTGCTTGATTAAGTGAGTGCTGGGTACGGCTGAGTGACATGCCTCGGGCTGAGGAAGAACTGCTTTCCTCTTCTCTCCTCTCCTCATCTTGGCTCTCCGTGTCCCATTCATTCTGCTCTCTCAGATGTCAGGTCCTTATAATAAAGAGGTAAACTGGTGCAGATTGTCAAGTGGTCTGATTTTTTTCTCGAGAGGAGAGGCTACGGAGGTCAGAAAAGGCTTGCTTGACAAGGAAAATTCTCTTTTCCAGCAGTGTGCATACGTCATGACGTGAACAGAACTGGTATAATAGAGAGATTTGGAGGATTTATGTGGCTCTCTGTAATTGAACGTAATTGTGAAAGTGCTTGACACTTGATATGGATTTATATTACCACTTACCCAAAGAAATGTTTTTTCTGTTGGCTGGTTTTCTTAACGCTAGTCTCAAGTGAGATGATGGATTTTGGTTACTTGTGTATGAAGATTCATGACACTAATCATAACAATATTGCATGGGTAACTGTGTCTTTAAAGCCTTTGGATCATTTAATCCCTGTGCAGAAAATGATTAACAAAGGGGAAACTAATGTTTTTCTGCAATCTCAACACACGCCATATTTGCTTTTGTTGCTTAGATACGCAGTGTTAATAAGAGTGATGCACGGTTAAGAAAAGTGCACTGTTGCCACTTTTTGCAGCACAGAATTAGTGGCAAACATTATGAGAGTGCAAGCCATTAAAGTAAGGAATAAGTCTTAATTTATAGCTCTGGTCTGTTTGTCATTTGGCTTGGCTACTGCTTTGTTGCATAAGCATGTGTGGAATAATTACGGACACAGTGAGATGGGATTTATAATGGGGCTGAGGATGATGAGGACTGTGCAGGAGGAGGGGACTGCGGCCTTCTGCAGCAGCGCCTCCAGATGTGCAGACGGGGGCCGCAACCCTGTGTGGTTCCACTTTAAACGCAGTGGGAGAGGAACACGGCCTGTGAAGTTGATGCGCCAAGTCCAGCGTGTGCTCACGTGTGTGTGTGTGAGTGTATATGTGTGGGTGTGTGATGGTACCACCGTTAATATTTCAACTTGCATGTCATGTGTGTGTTTCAGAGAACGTGTTGGCTGGACTTTTCTTCTTGTGGCTGATAGTTTTACAGCAAAAGCTAGAGAAAGATGGGCTGTCTGTAAAACATATGGCTAGGGACACAAAGATTTATTAGTGACAGGTTACCTGATTTCACCCTGCTAGTCCTGACACACAATTAAAACACATTCTTTCACTCACTCACACACACACAGAGACTCAAACACACTTCCCCATGTTGCTCCACCTCTCACCTAGATGTTTAAATGTCATTGCTAAGTGCCTCTTGCCTCAGATCATCTGCTCAGCTGGTTGTTCTGGTAACATACTTCAGCATCTTTCATGAAGCAGCTGAGCGCCGCCCCGGGCCACTCAGAGTGGCACTACATGTGCTATCCCTATCCAGGGGCCTCAAAGGGGCTCAGGGGAACCAGGTGTTACTTCCTCTAGCGCTTTCTCTTCTTCTCAGGACGATGAGGCTGCACTACTGGCCGCTGGGATGGAAGGAATTATGGGCCAGCTACAGCCTTAAGATCAACTTATTTGCCCAGCTGCTTGACACGAGAGTGTGGCAATTAAATCAGGAAGTCAGAAGTCATATCAAAAGCCTCGCAGCACATCTATTAAACTATTTCTTTTGTCAAAAATGGAGCCACATAGTCAGTTTTCACCATAATATTCTTGTCAGAAGCATAAGAGTGTTTAAGGTTACTGTATTTGGTCAGCGAGGACAACAAAATTATATCATGGCTAAAGATGGCACTCTGCCAATTGTGCCACCTTTTGGTTGTTTTATTTTTGGTACATTTTAGTCTTTAATAAATCATTTTATTGGGTCCCTTGCAGCAGCTGGCCTTCTCACGTTAGTCCTACTGTTGGTAATAATAGAAATTCACATAACGTGTTGACTGCCTTGAGGCATGTGTCTTTGACACTGGTTACAAGGCCCGCCACTGCACACACACACCCAAGCAAGTTGGCTATTGAACATACCATAGTTGTATATTTCTGTGTTTTGGCTCTCACAAGCACGTAGGATAAATCCAATATCAGTGTGGGTGCTGTCGCCACTGTTTTTTTTTCTGCCACCCACACAGCTGTGGACAGCTGTTAGGACATGGTGGCCCTCTGCCTCTAACTATAAGCCATGCACCAACTTTTTCCATAACTCCCAAGTGTTGTATTAAGGCTTTATAGCCCCATATTCACATATATGTGAGCACAGGCTTTACATGCCAAAACAATCTGCCCTCTTTGTACTCTGTCAGCAGCTCAGACTTTACTTTTCCTAGGCTGGTTTTATTCACCGAGCATGTCTCCTGACTTTCCTGTGATCACCTATGATATAGTAATCGAGCGCAGAGCCTTTGATGGCCTGAAACAACAGCTGAAATGATGATTATATACCATGCCTGGTCCTGAAGAGACGGCAAGAAAGTTCACATTTTGTTCTAAAAAGCTTTCCTTTGATTTTTCCATTTCAAAGTCTGGTATCATACAAATATGCCGGGCAGAGATTATGCCACCCCTCCCTCTCCCTCCCCATCTTATACATGTTGCTCTCATCACTGAGAATGGAGTGTATCCATAATAACTTGCACATGTCCCACTTTTGTCTTTGCGGTTTTCATTCGGCTATAAATTGAAGGTAGACACTTTTTTCTGCGTCTCTTTGGGTGATGTGTAAGACAGGTTTAAATGGATGTAATTTCACTTTGAAGCAATTGTGTGACTCATTAAATGGTGCCAGTTTGCGTGTACATTGCTGGTGGTTTTTGGAGCAGCACGAGGGCCCGCCGAGTCACCGTGCTTCAGGTCCTCAGCTCCGAAAAAAAAGAGACATCTGGCACCCATTCGGGTGAGAAGACGAGTGCCAACGCGAAAACATTAGGCGATGGACCAAATGCTCTCAACCCCAGCCTAACACGGAGCGCATGACAACCAAAATCGAAACCTTTCGCCGTGCTTCAGCATTTGCACTTCATGTGTTGCTCTAAAGATTTCCCTTGCCTGACTCCAGCGCTCTCTGTAGTGAAACTGATCCTTATTGAATTATGAAGGAAGCATTGCACAACCGTGTAGCCCAGCCACTCTCAAATCCGCTGTGGTCGGCATAAAGGGGATGGTTAATTTTTACATTAGAGAGACTAGAGATGATTTCGTGAGTGGCATGTTGTCACGACTCCCCAAATGACCCCTAAATCCTCTTGTTCCTATTGGTACATCACATTCCACCCCCATCACAGCTTAGTTGACAACCCTGCATATTTCTAGAAACACAAGAAACAGATTTTTGTCAAAGCAGATAAAATTCCTATGTATTAATATTCCTAGCAGCACAACCTTTGGTTATTGTTTTGCAATTTTTCTTAGCTTGCAAAAGTGCTCTCTCTTAACATTTACATAAGTGTTGTTGGAAACCAATTTCCAACATGCATCTAGTCCTTCCAAAAACTGTTTGCGGTTTGAATTTTGCAATGCAAGTGAACATTGTTTATATGAAATATAATAATCCCTCATAAAAGCCAGCTCCAAATATCCTGCTTGTAGTTCCTTTCCATTTTATAGCATTAAAAATACACTTAAATACTGGAGCACATGACTTTAAATTTACTGAACGAGAGACATTTAATAATCTTTGGTACTTTTCTTCAAGGATGTTTAATGAAGAGACAACATAAACGTGGCCCATGTCGATTTTAAAATAAAAACTGATGCATCAAAACATCTCCCTAAAAACTTTTATAAATATTTTCTATCAGCCAGGTTTGTGATATTTGAATTTCTTCACCCAGCAGATTTATAGTACATCGTTTGAATCAGTGGGGCTGGTATACAGTAGTTTGCCAATAATGGCTTGAAGAAGTGATCATGCTGCTTTTCAGTTATTTTTCAAAATTGTTGAAGAAATACCCTTTGAAATCTAGAAGTGACAAGTTGTAAATCAGTGAGAACTATACCTGGGATCTATTATTTTTAAAGGCAAGGTCATAAAAAGGGAATAATGCTTTTTTTTATTTTTTTTACTCAACACAAGTATGAACCTTATTTCACACAATGTCATTGTACGATGCCATATCTTGGGAAGAAAACAGTGTTATAATCCAAAACTTGGTGTTATCTTTAATCCAAATAATGTTACTTGCTTGTAACAAGTCATTTCTTAAGACATTAATACATTGTAGGCGCAGGCAAGAAGATCAAAGTTAGGGTTTATTGCATGCAAATACCAGATATCTTATTTCAGGATGAAACTGCGACATCTTGAATGCAACTCTTTTACGGAAAACTCCGGAGCGGTGGTCCATATCTGACCTTGGGGATATGCTAACGCTGTGGCTTTGCGGAGATTTAACAGTTGTCATGAAAACATTAAATTGAGACCACTGCATCTGGCAGTCAGACAATAATGCCGGTACATCACAGTGCTGCTTTTTAGTGCCAAGGAGCGGTGACTCATTTCTGATAAACATCTGCATCATAAAATAAAAGCGTGGCCTTGCTTGCGTCTCGGTAATGGTACAGTGAATATCAGCTATGCGAGCAAGCGATTTTTTTCACTAAATTATAGTTTATTCAAAGCATACAGCTGCATCTGATACAAAATATTGGGCACAGACTGAGTGAGCTCTGTCATGGTTTCCACATTTTACATGGGATGATTAGTAAATTATCAGCATAATTACAGTATTTCTCTGTTACGCAGTTCCATAAACACTGCTGCCATTGTCTATAATAGCAATTAATATGTTTGGATTTTATGATATACTTCATTTCTTCCAAACATCTGGGCAACATTTCTTCCTACAAAACAAAAGTTGTTGTTGATCATAAAGCAGATCAGCATCTGTCCTTAGTCAGTGCATGGATTGTGGATAAAATTCTTCAAATTTGCATTTGGGGTAGATTTTAAAGTTGTATGTTTCATACACCACCCCATATATGTTCACCTCTCACCTCCAGTTTACTCATCACAAGTACTTTTCCTGTGAAATCGTTCTATAATGTCCTCTGAGCTTTCTGACGCTTGAGAAAATAACCCTGGTGATAGAGCAAACACACAACAGAATACCTGCATCACAAAACTGGGGATGTAGTGGGTGAGGCAAAGAAAGATGCTATCATTTTGCAGGAACTAAAGGTCAGGATATAATGGCCTTGTCTGCTCCAGTTGTATAGTATTAAATTGCTTGAGTACCCATTTTTGGAATTGCTTTAAATATGAATTGAGAATACTACATATTGTAAATTTGACCAAGTCTTGACTTGAACGGGCTGCTGCAACATAAAAGTATACAGTATAGTATACAGTACATTCACATCACTAATACATAAAGCTATGTACAATTTTCTTAATATTCTTACATACACCATGCACACTTGACAATATTCTTTGGGGTTAGTTTCATTAAGGGGATATAGCAAAGTACAAAGAAATCTCCTTTTCATTTGATGTGAATGGACAAAGATGGATTTCCCAGTGGAAATTAATGTTGCCGAGAGCATTAACGGAACCCCTGGTGATTTTTTCCAAATCAATCCTGGCTACAAAAAAGTTAAAAGTTAGATTGAGTGCATCTGCGGAAGTCAATAAGATCACTTAAACACAGCTTGCTAGATGAGGACTGAGCTGCAGAAGACATGAACTTAATCTCAAGTTGTCCCTCCTCCCGCCAATGTCTGTTCCGTTAAGTGGTAGACACAATTTAAAAAACTCTGCAGGCCAAGTGATAATCAATAGCTTTCTCTCTCCTGTTTAATCAGACGGTGCTATTTTTAATTTGTTTGTTTGTTTGTTGCTCAGATACATGGCTGTATCTAGAATATTTATTTGCCCAAGAGGTTTCTCTTGCTTGGGTTTGAGTCAGCGTTTTGCATCGTTAGCAGTCCCTGTGGAATTCTCTAATGACAGTCCCAATTTGGAGCTTTAATTCAGCACTGAACAGAAAACACTTCTCCTCAGCCGGCTGGTATGAAAAGCTGCCTCTATAGCTGGCCAAAGCCATTGTTTTACAAGTGGAAACCCCAATGACAATTATGCCTTACTGGTTACGGTTTGGGCCGAGCGAGATCGTAGAAGCCTTCTCCTCGTGCTCCGAATGTGGCTTTTCACAGTTAAGGCGATACAAACAAACAAAAACAAACAAACAGACAAAGAGACCAAAAGTTGAGCAAACCAGAGGGGATAACAACACAAAAGACACAACGACATGGCTGAGAGTTTACAGAGCTGTCACTCCAGTGAGTTCTAGAGACCCGATAATGCACATAAATGGAGGATTAGTGGTCAACCTTGGAAACACATGTGCTGAAAGCAAAGGAAGTGGAGCAGAGAAGGAAGTTTGGCACGTGCAGCAGCTGTGTGGTTGTAGGCACTGCAGGGCTCTTTGATCTTCTGTACTCAGGTGTGACAGGGTTTTGGCAGACAGTGAGCCTGGTGCAGGCTGAGGCTGAGGCTGGACGGGCCCATATGGTCTCAGTGAGAGCGTGAGAAAGGGCACCTGCCAAGGAGCGAGAAGAACAACTCAACAAAGTGCTGAAACATTTCCCAAAAACTTCTGAGGCGGTATTAGTTCACAGACCTGGTCAGCTAGGATCATTTTTAGAGTTTGTTTGAAACTTTCAAACTCTGTTTGAACTTAGGGTTGATAAAACCAGACAGAACAAAGACCGTTTTAAAGGAAATTTACTATACTGCATAGACTTGATGACACATGTGACACTATCTAAACGATTCTGATGCGGTGAGCTCCACCCATGGCTTGTCTAAGTTGATTGCATTCACAATAATCCTTTTGCACAGTCTGCTAGTATTGCTGTGTACATCTTTTATAAACCGGTACCATTATAAAGGATGATTACCCCAGCACTAATGGTCCCAGGGCTGATTGCATCTCATATAGCAACTGTCATTGTGTTGACCCTTTCATCAGCAGTGATCAGCTAAGCTCCAAAGGAGCCAAATAGGCTGTGGTATAAAAAACATGGTGCCATCATCAACTCAGCAAATTCACAGTTCGTCTGGTAACCCGTCTTAAGGTCTTTCAATAAATCAGTCCAAGCAAGGATTTATGAAAATGATTGAGTGAACCCAGAGGTCACAGGCGGTTTAATTTGATACTTGGCAGTAAATCCTGTAATTGTTTCTCAATGCGCCTGTACAGTTGTACAATAATACCACAAGAATACTAGCTTGCATATCTGGATACATAAAAGGAAACAAAATATAATTTTTATGTGCTGTCTGCTGGACACACCTATGTTTAATAAAACGTTGCATTTGATTTTGCCCTATAAACCTTGTCTGCAAAATAGGAAATTAGCCAGTTACCCCGATGCTTAATGAGTTGCATGTTTTTTAGGAATCCAAGTGAACCGTTACTGCCATTTTGTCATGATTTGGCGGGCTGTGTTTCAGTCCTGGGCTCTATTATTTCTTATGGGCTAATTAAGACATTAGCCATTATAGAAATTCCTCCACACTCTTTGTGGAGTTAAACCGTAGTCTTTCGACTTGTTCCAACTCCCCCGCTGCCTGGGCAGAGCTCAGGCCTGAGGTTTTCTCCCTCTGCAGCTGTGATTTCTGGAGCAGAGACAGGAGTTAGCGACCACCGTGACCTTTCTGACCCCGTCAGCATCCATCCAACAAGACAACCTGAAGATTCAGACAGATAAAACGTTGAGTTCTTTCAATGGATCTTGAGCAACAAGGCCTTCTCTCTGTTTCCAGCTTCACTGCGCTCTGACTGGAGTTTGTTAACTCTGTCATTTGCAGGGAGACTTTACAAAGGTCACTGTCTGTGTATTTTTCATTAACAACCCAGCGCCGCTCACTCCTCAGCTGGATAATGAGAACCATCGCCTCGGCAGATCTGGAGAAACATTTTTGGTGTCAGCAAATGTCGCAGCTTGATGGCATATAAATGTAATTTATCAGCGTGTTTATGTTGCCGGTTTAGTAGGACATTTTTATGCCCCACTAGAGCAGGGATGCTGTGTCAGTGCATAATGACAATGTCACTTGCAATAACAGAAAGATTTGGTATTTGTGGCGTCATCTCATAAAGCAGCTCTGCACACTTTGTGAACTGTGACAACTTTATGATTGTATTTTACTCTCTTTAGGATAACTTTTGAACGTATTACTCCGTCGCATGAGAAAAAAACGAGAATAGACTGGAGTCTGGACAAGACCAGAATACCCTTTTGTTCTTTAACTATGCATGTACTATGTATAAACTATCCTCATGTATTAAAATGTTCTGCTTTAAAAACAATGCGTAAAAGTCCTAATCTAAACAGCACCAATATGGAATGTGTTGGACCAAGATTCAGAGGAGGCAGGTTCAAAAGCCATTGGCTATTTTAATATGAAGGCTACAGCTCTGTTACTGCACATGCACATTTGGAACATGCACATAAAGATACTGTAATCTTCAAACAATATGAGGGATTGAACTTCTCCGGCTCTCACATCATGTCTGCGAGGGAAGGGACACTTTTATGGCAGCAGTAAAAGAAGCTGGCTGAACTTCTCTGTTTGATCCTCCCAGGGAACAGAAAAAAGGGTAACACTTTAATCAGTTCAATACCTTTTGTTTTTTACATGGACTGAACAGCACCGTCACGAAGTAATTGTCAGACTAATTTTCCCTTTTAACCCAGTTCCTTTGCAGATTCAGAATTTTTCCAAAGCCTTGTCTTCATTGTATTTTGTAGGCATGTCCCAAGTGTTGTAGGCCAAACTGAGTTGTCGATGACAATTACACAGACTGACAGCTACAAAGAGGGAGGAGGCTCCTTAATAACTTGTAAACAAGTTGCAAAATGGAAAAGAACAGTACGAGCATCAGTTAGCCCCATGATGCTGCTACAGTATTGGTTATTACTGATCAAAGGGCTTTTGCTATTGGATAACAGCCATGCTAGCAGTCCAGCCATTGGCAAGCCACCATGGAGGGGCTTGATAACAGAGCTTATTTGAATGTAGTCTTCTTGCTACAGAGGTTTTGCATGCCAGTTTATTCATGAGGTGTACATTCTCCATTGTTGCTGTCACTGCTGTTGAGGCTGATTTTATATGGATGACTGCCACTATATCAGAACCAGACCAGTCTGACAATTATCACTTTCTAAAACTGCTTTCTTTCAACTAAAAGGGACCAAATAGTAAAAATGAACAAAATCTGGAAAAAAAAAAAAAAAAAAAAAAAACATTAAAAAAAAAAGGAAATACATGAACCCAGAAACAGAGAGTGAGCAATGGCAGGCAGAAGAATCATAAATCCTTTCTTTGGTTTGAGTCTAATCAACAAGCCTTATTTCATTCACTTGCTGTTGCCAGATTTGATTGATAGGTCAGCCATTTTTTCATGGATCATTTCACTTCCAGTAAATATGTGCACAACCACGTTGCCTCTCTGAAATAAGAAAAAGAAACACAATTTCTTTTTGTTGTCAGTCTTGTAAACCACAACATTTGTATGTTGTCCAGTAATGACAATGTCAGACAGAACGAGTCCCAGAGGGATTTCTGGGCTTGAGTTCTGAAGGCCACAGGCTGAGAGACACATGTAGGAGAACAAGGCAGAAAGGAAGCCTCATCAGGACTTTGTGCAGCCACCACCCTGCCCTTCATAGCCAAGACTTCTTCAGTGACCGGGAAAGCATAACCTCAAGTGGATGACATATTCTGATGGCAGACGCTCATAGAAGAACAATGTTTTTGTTCAAGGGTGTAACTGCTATTTTTTGTCACCAGTAATTCCACAGTGACTACAATCGATCAATCTCTAAATCTTTGCTGTAAGTTCAAACTGATGAAGTATGGTGAAATGCATAACCGCATGTCTGCTGTTTGAATTGGATTTAAGGATTAATGTACTCCCTTAAATGTTCATTTGAGTCTTGCTACCAAGGGCTAAGTTTTCCTTGTTTTTAGCCAAGCTCCAAGGATAGAAATGTCTGTTGGTCAGTTAGTTGGTCATTTCTCCACCATTTTGGTATAGAACTAAATAATTGCCATGACATTTTTGCGGATATTCTTGGTCCCCAGAGGATGAATCCTCCTTTGACTTTGATGATCCTCTCACTGTTTCTCTAAGTCCACCATGAAGTTAAGATTTTTGATTCTTGTAAATTATTTCAAAAACTATTGAATGGACTGAAATGAAACTTGGTGCACAGATTCATGCCCCCTTAAAATACATTGTAATAACTTCACTTTCCCTTTGAATCAAGCGCCATAACATTAGTTAGAACCAAATACCTGTAAAACTAATGGCATTACCATAACTCTCAGCTGTACTTTGTGTTTGGTGCTACTAAGTAATGTTAGCATGCTAATAAGCTAAAACTATGGTGAACATAAATATTACCTGCTGAACATCAGCATGTTAGCATGCTAACATTAGTTAAGTTCAGCAAGCATGTTGTGGGCATACATCGCAGCAGCAATGCTCTTTTGGTCCATTCATATGTGGCTTCATACCCCACCAGGAGCGTTTCAGAAGTGCCCGCCAGACTTTGTGAACTTGGTCAGATTTGGTAATTTTGTCTTTGGTTTATGTGCTTCTACCATGAGTAAGTAGGCTATGTAATTAAAACGTTTCCCTTTGGCTGACAGGGTGTTTTATTTTGAAAAAAACATTATGCCATTAGTGTGTCTGACTTCCGGCCCGCTCGGTCTGCTCTGTGCTGCCTGACATGGCTGCTCACGGCATCCGTCAAAAGTGGAACAGCCATGTATTCTTTGCAGAGCAGAGCAGAGCGGAGGTGCTTCTGGGACGCTTTTGATATGCACTGCGGCCATGCCTAGTGTAATCGAGCGTCTTCTTTCATCATATGCAGGCCTTAAAGCAAAAGATGCAAATTACCCCTATTTGCTTTTGCCATGTTCTCAAATGCATAGACTAATGTGAAATACACCACAATGATATTTATTCCACAATTTGTGATTTAACTTTGCAACTGCTACTGTCCTCTTTATTTCATTCACAATGATGGATTACATCCATTCACATTTAATATCCAGAGTAGGAAAAAAGTGGCAAAATGGAAAACAACTGGGATAATGGTGGGAGGCAAGGTGGTTTAGTGGTTAGTGCTGTTGCATCACAGCAATAAAGTTCTGTCCTCTCAGCTTAAAACTGATCTGGTCGTCCAGTACTTCTCTGTTTGGAGTTGCAGTAATGGAAAAAAAAAGTAGATGGAGCCAACAGCAACTTCCTCACCTCAAAGATGTTTTATACCACAATATACAGTATTACTATAAAAGAATATGATGTGTTCCTGGGACTGACTATCAAGCGGGGAGCACTGTGAGTCCGTCTGTTACAGGCTAACAATGTGAAGTACGTATGCACATAGACTGACAGAGACAAGTCAAACACTTACTGGAATGAGTGTAATGAAAAATACTTACAATGAAATATTTTAGCAACTGACAGTTTTGAATCTTTTTATACATTTGTTTCTTAATATAAATGAATACACTAAGTATTTAATGGAGTAAGACAAAGACTGTCAAAGTTTTCTCTGAAAACACACCGATCCACTGTGGCCCAGCGTGGATTATACCCATGTCAAAATGCTCGACACATCTTCACAAAGTACTTCACAAGTGCAAGCTCTGCATAGCAGTGAGATTTCAAAGAGTTACACCATGAACTGTGATAGTACACACAACTGCATGTGTAAGCGATGAATCCTTACAAAGAGGCCCTCAGCGTCCCAGGAGATGTCCTCATCTTCACGGAGAGAGGTAACGCAGAGGACAAATCCTACCAGCTACTCAAACTATCTCTCTAATGTGTATTTATAGCACTCACTTGTATTTAAAAAGTTTAAAAACCTATCTAACAATGCTAAATATCTTTGATCTCCTTCTGAGAATAATGCAAACAGATAATTATGTTTACTTTTTTCTGCCTATTGATATATACTCTGTTTTCCTTATGAATATAACAGGCAGTATCAAAGATAAGCCTGTTCGTACAAGGATGCTTTATGACTTCTCTCTAGTCTGCAATTTGTCAGTGTGATATTTTTATTCACTTTTATATCTCCACTGGCACTAATGGCTTGTGGTGCAATAAACAAGAAAACACACTGAGAAAAACATCTATATGAATTCATCTTTTGGTCTCTTTATTTATTTATTTTTTGTTTCCTTTTTTCCCCTCATATAATTCTGGTCTAACAGTTGGTCCACAGGTGAGTTCACATCAAGCTGAGCAAAGCCTCCCTTACTGAACTCAAAGTTGTGAAAGAAAGGATCATTCATTCTTTTAGGTTTAAGTGGTGCTGCCACTCTGTCTGTCTCCTCCTGTTTGAAGATACAAATCAGCTTGAGCTTATTTCAAGCACATTCTGAGTCATAATACATTTTACACAGACATTAATAATTGATAAAGAAAAACAAGCAAAAAGGTTAAAGTCATAACAGCCATTAAAATATAATAGTGGACAGAATGGAGCCGGTTTACCTCTGACAGCTGATCAGTCACACTCCTTCTCTTAAGTTTGATCCACTCTCCGCTGCATGCTAGTCAATCATCAGGAACAATAAACCAACTTGCTGCAGGCGTGACGGCGTGGAGAGCGGAGAGGAGCATGGTGGCTACTCGTCAGACTAATTAACCATACAGACAGGGCCCAGCGCCATAACCCAAGACAATTCCAATCTGAGGGGCTGTAATTGAAGTGACAAGTTAATTACAGGCTGATATTATCGTACGTTCCTTGTAACACCCCTCTCTAACCCCCTCTCCACTTCTCCCTTTCCTGCTGTCTCAGACTCTTTCCCGTTCTCTCGAACCTGCTCTACCTCCCATCCTCAGATGTGTTAATTAACAACGGTAGCCCAACAGGTTTTGAGCTTGCGCACATGCCCTCCCATACCCCTGACCTTTTCACCTGTGCTGGATGTATAATTAAACGGAAATGAGTCCACTTTGTCTCATTTTCATTTACAACATTTATGAGCTGCACTTTGTAGACTCGAAACTCCCACCAGCCCCGGCGGCAGCACTGCTGCCACAAACCCCTCAGCTCAGCCCTCTCCACCCTATCCCACCCAGCACCTCTGTGCACCTCTGTAATTAGCGTTAGCATCTTCTTTAAACAAGCTACATAAAGTTTAGTGGCAGGATTAAATCAGATCATTACCATAATATGGCTGTGCAATTTGCCCCTATCTCTCTGCTTTTCCGCCACATCAAAGCCCGGCGGAGCTCTGGTGTAATTGGGCCATGCCGCCTTGTCAAGATGATTCAGCCTGATGGCTGCTCCTCTCCCTGAAAAACCTCCTGGGCATGATAATTAATGGAGAAGAAAGTCAAGTCAACGGGAAGAGAAGAAGAAGGAGGAGAGAAAAGAAATAAAAAAAAAAAACTTTGGACAGCTCCACATGAATATTTCACACCTCTGACTTATTCAAAATTAACATTATCAATTTGATGTATAATGGATATTAACTTTGTCAACGCTGTTTCCTTTTAATCCAGCTATGTTTTTCATGATGTTCCTCAATCTGATTCCTTATGCTGTGACCTTATGAGAGGTTCTAATGATGTAAGTGAAGTGAAATCAAAGTTTGTTTGGCTCATTGCATCCCTCTTAGATCAATGTTGTCATTTCTGATGAGGTGTCGACATGAGGACAGCTGCCATTCAATGAGTTCACATGCAGATGATTTTGAAGCTGATTTCCCTTTGGAGTTAAGGTAACAAACAATGCCTTGTGTATCTATTATAATTTCCTTTTCAAATAGTCTCATGAGACCAATGCCAATGGCGTTACAACAACCTCAGCGTCTTACACAAAATCAGTTTTCTTTGATAATTTACATCATTATGTCACCTTGTAGGAATAATGCAAATTATAGGCCTGCTGTGCCTTTGTTGACACTCTTTGCCAACACACTTTGGTAATGAATAAGGCAAGGCTTCAAACACAGACAGGTGCTGGGCGTCTAGTAACTCTCACTATGAATATCCAGAGTAGAAAGTCAGCCTGGGTCACTGTTGATTTGTTGCAAATTAGCACCATATGTTTTATCTCTGCTTTTACATATGAATGACTCAAAACACAGAAAGGGAGGCTGGAGGTGGGTGAGGGGATGAATATCGATGATTCCTCTGTATGCCGGGTTCGGCAGAGAGGCGGAGGGGACAGAATGGTGCCTGCCATTCAAATGTCCGTCATCTGTTCAACCAGTGAGGGAGGAGAGACAATGCTGGTGACAGTTGGTGACAGAGACAGCTGGTTGTCCCACTAGCCCCTGCCTGTGATCCACTGTGAGGTGACACCTCGGCCCAAAAAAAGAAAAGGAAAGTGGAAAAAAAAAAGATCTTTGACGAATCAAAACAGCAGGCCAGACGCCCTGCCTGCGCCAACAGGAGACCAATGCCACGAGGACGCCCGGCTGGCATGTCAGACAATACCTTCTCTGTCACAGCGCCCCACTACTCCTTCTTCTTCCTTCCATCTGCCCTTCTTCGAGTCTTCACCAACCAGCATCGGGGCACTGGGGGTTGTCGGCTAAACCAAGTAACCTTTCCGCTCTTTCATTTCTTTCACCCCAAATTTGAATATGAAAAGGGAGTCTCTCTTACCCAGTCAAAGACCATCACTTTAATGACATTTGGCAGTCATTTGATTTATTAGGTTTTAGAGGGAGGGGAGAAGAAATCCACTAAATATTTCATATGCCATGCTAATCCTTGTAATATTGCCAGCTGAAGCCATGTACCTGCACCGCTAAGACGTGAGGCACATGGATTTCTCGCAGTCAGATGGCTGGAAATGCCTGTGAGTCTACTGAATAATAAAATAGCTGTATTGAAATATTTAGACTTTGATTCCCATTAAAGGAATCTTTAAAACATGAGATTTACGTTTCGGGACGAAAAGAATAGTGATAGTAGAGACAGCAATCACAACACACTCATACAGAACAACCTTCAGCCAGTCTGAATAACAGTCTCTCCCTCTACTCCCTCTAAAAAGTAGTTTTGGGGAGAAACAGACGGTATAGGTTCAAACAAAGAGCACGCTACCACGGCAAAACAAATGGCTCACAAGAAGCAGGTTTGCGTGATAGCATGTGTTGTGTTTCTATGGTTGATGTCGGGAGATAGGACCTACACATATATAAAACATTCTGTGACAAAAGTAGCTTCAGAACTGGGAATGAAAGGAAATGAGGTGTCAGCAGTTTCATTCCACTCGCGACACTTCTCTCATCTCAGCCCTGTTTGACATTTCCACAGCTGCTCCAAGCAGTAAGCGTCATACTGAGGATACCAATGCTCCCTTTGTTCACGTAGCACTTTGTCCATTTGACTGCGTTCCAAATAGACTGAGAGAAGAGACAAAGAGTGACAGAGACGTAAACGGAAGCATGTGGTTTACTATCTGCAGCCCCAGACCTCAAGGCCTTGGTTGGCTGACAGTATATAGCCCTGATGTGCAGGCGTGCAGGCGAATGTGCCACATGGTGCCTTGTTGCCTCCCTTCTCAGGACACTTCTGGTTAAATTTGTCTCTTGCCACAAGTCCTTGGCAGCCACTTCTCCCTCTTTCATATTTGACATTGACCTTGCTGTGACATCACCCCCTCGGGGCACTGTGGCATCATTGAGAGATATGATGAAAGCATCCAAAGGCAGGCCACCATGACTACACACAAAACAGACACCACTTTGAACTCTTGTCTTCTTTTGTTTTCGCTGCAGTTTAAGAGCAGGGGTGGTCAGAGGCCAGCGCAGCTCGTTGTAATGTGCGGCTCACATGTGGCCAGAGCCTGAGTAATGCTGCTTTCTTTGGTCGGGCCATGTCGAGAGACGCGCCACAAATATCCACAGACTGAAATAACAACAACTGTACAACAGTAAACGCTACAGATCTAACATTTCATTTTTAACCAACCAAAACCAGCGTGCTTTTCTATTCTGTTCCACATAACTGCACTGCTGTAGGCTATTTGCAATATGCAATACCCAAAGGCTTTGGAACGGGTAAGATGAGAATTCGCTCTGTTGACTAGAGAAGAAACTGTGATCTTTCTGTTCCCAGCAGATTCTTTTACTTGGGGAATTTGTGTCATAGTGGCATGTGTCACATAATAGTATTGTTTGTAAGTGTGATATCTATGCTCACCTGCATTGCCTTTGAGAAGAAATGATATGCCTTACATGTTATATAAAATATATACATGTATATATTTTATATACATATACATGTAGTAAAGAAATAAGATCATAGCATCTCTCAGCTGATTGCAGAGAACAATGAAGGCCCCTCGGTGACTTAAAGGAAATGAAAACCCAGAGGAGACACTGCTCTGCATCTGCAGTGAGGGGGATCGCACGTAATGAAGCAGATGCGCGTGAGGTTGTGTTTATCTGCGTTTGTTTGTGCCTGTATGCACATGTGTACTCTACGTGTGCATGAGCTGCTAGTTATACATGCTAATCACAGCTACTGGGTGTGTAATTGGACATAACAGGCGTCAGTCGGGCGGGGTGGGCGGGAAATGGCAGTGTGACTCCTTGAAGGCCGAGCTAACTAATTTGCACACAGTGATACTCCTGCGTTGACAACTGGAGGCAAATAAATGAGCTGGGGAACGGCAGCCAGACGATATGCCACCGCGCACCCGCTGCTTGATTTGCCACCAGGGCTTCGGAACCCAGGTAGCACAATTACTGCCCATCCTCTCTCCCTAAATTGTGAAGCGGAAGAGAAGTGACACCCATAAGGCGTGCATCACTGTAATCGAATCTAAATGAAGGCTGTGCATAACCAGAGCTCCCACCTGAGACAGTGGGAGAGATGTGACCGCGCCAGCCTGTCAACACCATGTCAACACACCCGTTCACAGCCCCGTCCGCATGCATAATCACACCAATCATTACAGTGTCAATGATGATAATGTAAATATAAAGAGTGGAGGCAGGAAAGAAGAAGAAGAGGAGGGTATTGGAGGATGATGGGCAAAGCCTCGACTTAGAGAATAGAAATAGTGATTGTGAGCATGAACAATGTAGATATGGGGAGGAAAAATGCTCTGTTTAATTTCCATCAGTTACACTAAGGTTACTGTACTGTACATGGTTGGAAGAACACTCATATCACCCCTGTGCCAGGCTGAAGATCACATATAACACTTTAGGTTAGGAGTAACTTTTAACAAACATGTCAGCACCAGATGACAGAAATACAGTTAATTTTCTCATGGGTGCTACTTCTCATTCTCTTGCAAATAATCTCATTTGGTGATCCCATTACAACCATGCAATCAAGAGCTCAGAATATCATTCTTAATAAATAAATGTATTACCTTAGCAATAGTACCATTATGCTAATATTAGCAACGGTACGATATGGCCTAGACAATGTGGAATTATCGACAGAAAAAGTAGCTTAATAAGTCAAATACTTTCACAGCTTATTGATGTGCATTGTGACAGGCTAATGTTGAATTGTAATTGGACTTTTTTTAAACACCACTGAATTGTATGTTACAATCTGAAATAATGAGCTATGTGCATAAAATATGTCTGGCTCCTAGTTTGACATGCTTAGACTGTGACATGTGTAGCACAGGTCAGTGCACATGGTTGTATCTGATAGCTGGTTAGCAAAGTAGCTTGTTAGCTCAAAAATGCTGCTCAAAAACGGAAGACTCCTGTCACAAAGCCAATTACTCCTATTGAAACATATCCAAAAGAGCCATCACATTCATGCCTTCAATATTCCTGCTGTTGGTACGCTACGGTATGTCAGCGCTAGCTTGCTAGTGCTGGGCGAAGTGCTGAGAGTATAGAGTTGTACTGCAGTTGTACTGTATGTATGACAAATTCAAACCTTGTTATGCATAGTTTGGCTTAAAAATGTTGTTGCACCAGTGTTTCAAAACATACTTAGTTGCTATTGGTTCTGTATTATCTGTTTCTTGGGTATCATTATAGTTTATATTATAAGTCAAGAGATAATAAGTTTACTACTGCTATATCCTTTGTGGATATGAAGCCTCTCTTCATCGCGTGAACTCACAGTATGTAATTTTATTTCAGGTGTGCCAATGTTGTATAGGCCTACTGTCTGCAGTTTGCAGATTATTTTTTATGTGTAGTCAGCAACCAATATTCTTATGATTTGTTAACCGTTTTGGTTAGTTCATTCACATTTATGGTGACACGTGTCAGTGTATGGTTTCTTCATGATGCTTATAGGTGACTTTTTAACATTTTAATGTTTCTTAATGACAGATTTACAGTTGAAAACCAGCATGGCTGATTTGTTGGTTACTGTGTAAAGAAGACAATAGGTTATGGGAGGCGTCATTTGTACAGAATAATTGTATCTGTGTGCGCCTGTCCGCCTCTCTGTGTGTGTGTGCGCACGAATGTGTGTATATATCTATATATATGAACTTGCTCACCACTGCAGGAGTTTAAATCATTGCTGATGTCAGAAGGGACACGCTCCATGCCACCCAGCATCATTATCAGCACTTCCTGGTGCCAAAGGGGAAGCATTAAATCCTCTCCACCACCCCAGCGATTGAGACTGTCACTGTCATTAACCTGAGGTGACTTCGGTGCAGGCCGCTCAGCCTGTTAGCTGCTATCCCCATTGACATCTACACACTGCTAACCTGCCAGCAACAGAGACGTATGTCTGTATAATGCTTAAGCCTTAAACCAGCCTGTTTCTGGCACTGCTGGAGCAAAACTTTACTCAGTTCCAGTGTAAGTCAGAACCTATAGAGTTACTGCTGATGATCTCAGTGAGGAAGAGGAAGTTGCAGGTAGGATATAGTTTACAGTAGCGTTTTCCACACAGGGACTAGATTAAAATGGACATGATCATGAGTGTCACAACTCCTTTTTGGATTTAGGTTCCATTACATGGTTTTAAAATTGTTATCATGGTGTTCTGGCTAAAGTTAAGGAAGTTAAATCTGCATAAACTGTAGGTTTTCTTCACATATTTTATTCTAATTCTTCATCACTAAAAGCGTAATATTTTGTAAATAAACCAATGAACCCCACTTCAATAGTTCTTCAATTTAGAAAGACCTCATCTTTCTACGTGTCTCTCCCATATCTTTTTGTTTTTTGGTTGTTTTTTTTTTAACACCACCCCTGCATTCCAGCAGCATGGTGCTAAATTTGGTTTTCAGTGTTTTTGTTCCATAATCCCATCATCCCTGTGTTTCAGTCATCATACTGGCCTAAACAGTCTCCTCAGTGAGCGATTTCCTCCCCTGTCACGAACACCAGTGGAGGAAAAAAAGCTATTGACAGCACGGCTCTGGTTAAAGTGGGGATGGCGACACCCTGTTTAACTACGGCGTGTACTTTGTGCTGCAAGTGTAACACGTGATTTACAGTACAGTGGATTTTATTTTAAGGGATCCAACTGCCTTCTTGGGTGATGATGAAGTAGCAGCACAGGGATATAGGAAGTCGGACAGTCTCCTGAGGCTTTGACCAGACATGTTTTCCTCTTTCTTTAGCCCACAATTAGAAGCGATAGTCTCCCACTCCTACGATGGCTCCCTCTCCTCAGCAGAGATATATTTATCTGAGGATAATTGGCCATTAAATCCTCACTTGACAACTGTGAAAATGCCACCCCAAGAGTAATCTGGCTGCCAGAAAATGACAACGGTTGGCAGAGCTGTCGACTGCTGGGAGCCACATCAGGAATGGATGGATCTATTCCACACACTCACATCTATACACATGCACACTTGCACATTGAACAGAGCTGGCTGTCCTAATCAAAATCTGTCCTGTTCGCAGGCTTGTGATTTTTTTTTTATATAAAAAGGAAACCCCTCATTATGATCCTTATTAAAAGACAGGTCTAAACACTACGGATAAAACACCAATCTTTTAAACCCTTCTGTCACTAAAGAGAAATGCACTTTTTAGCTTTATTTATTTTCATTAACTTTGCAAGCTCCCTGCTTTGATCACTTTATCGGGGTACTCTATATTCAATTACGGATGTCGCACTTCTTTGAAAGCCCTTCTGTAAAATTGGATTCTTCTTAGCAT
Source organism: Sciaenops ocellatus (assembly GCA_033000465.1). NCBI lineage: Eukaryota > Metazoa > Chordata > Actinopteri > Sciaenidae > Sciaenops > Sciaenops ocellatus. The sequence goes on from CP136888.1 coordinate 18,210,466, forward strand.
AGCATCTGTCTGACTTGAGCTGATCCTTATCATACGGTTCAAAGTATCGGAGCTTACCAGCTTTTTGAGGCTGTCGAAAGCCTGGCCAAGGCAAATGAGAAGACAAGCGTTGCGCTAGAAATTTCTGTCCTTTTCGTCCAAGTGCTTTGGCTGTCTCTCAAGCTGTTAACACGAATCAGACTGAGCAGCAGATACAGTAAGTGTAATTATTCTCAAAGGATGCAGAGAAGACCAGATCTTTGATAGTGTTTCAAATACTGGACATAGTTAGCCCCTGGGTGAACATCTTCCTTTATGTATGTGTTTTCTTTCTTGCTCCGATCAAATCTCTACCAGACGTGTTCTGGCATTTGAAACATTTCCATTTTGAGGGTTTTTTTTTACATTAATTAAGTTGTGTTTGCATAAATGGAGTGCGTAATGAGAACTTCATGGAAAAAGGTGGTAACAAAAGTGGATCATGATCAGTGAAGTTAGATTTGTACTTTGGGAGAAGGTGGTTGTGGTTTTTGTTGTCATAAACATCTTGGATCAGCGTACAGTATTGGTGTGTTTTATTGTCTGGCAAGAAACCACTGACCATGACAGAGCGGTTACCATAGGAATGTGAACATTATCTTTCACAGAGGAGGTCGAGGGGGTTTCTCTCTTAATCTGGTAAACATGTGTTGGAAATAAAGGGCTGATTGAGTTACTGTATTTGTGTGAGGTTGTGGCAGAGTGACAATTTTTTGTGAAAATGCCATAAATGTATGGCTGGCAAAATAATTTGTTCTGTCCGTGTCCACTGCAGTGGAAGATTTCTCACTGGATGGGAATGCCATGTATCTACTCCGCGCCAAATCTAGGCCAGAGCGCGACTCAAGACACTTACAGCGCGGCACCTGTATATGGAGATGTCGCAGGCTTTCAGACAAGTTAGCTTGGAGAATGGATAAACCATGCTTTGAGTGTAGCCTGTCTTTTTTCTTTCATGTCATTTGTGTTGCAGATTCAAGAGTTACTCAAATCACAGCACCCTGCCAGAGCATGTTTCAGGAGACACCCATCTCAGATCCCCATCCAGGACGCTGAAAGCTTTCTCTGATATTATTCAGATGGTACTGGACAACAGGCCGAGGATGAAAAGTATTATTACTAATAATACAGCCAGCAGCAGGATTTTGCTCTAAAAGCTCCAGACTGTGTTGTTTATTAATTCAAAACAGTGTTTCAGTTTCACAATCCATGTTATCAAAAATTCCAACATTGTCTTGAGTGCAATCTCATGTTGGAGCGATAATGGGATGGAAAGTACAGCAGAGGTGAATAGAAGGTACGTAGCATAAACTATTCACCAGAGTGCATGAGACAGAAGGAAAGGGAGTGAGGGAAAACAGTGTTTCTGTATTTCTGTACCTCTACCCACCAGTGACAACACCCAAAACAGACGCACTCTACGTTTTAACAGTTTGTCAAAGAAGCTTTTGTTTGTTCCATTGCGCTTTTTTTTTGTCTCTGTTGTTTTTTTACACCGCTCCTTTCACATCAGTCCTTTACTCTGGAGGCTGCCTCGCCGCTCACAAACAACAGCACTCTCCCAGTCGGCTCTGTTTGATGACCTACATTACATTCTCTTTGCATGGAGGTACAGCGGGCTTACATGTTGTGTGTGCATAAACTGCGGTGCAAATGACTCGAACAAAAGGGAGGAGCAGCCGTACGGGGATGGAAATGAAAGTGCGTGCCATTGTAGGGGACACATTGCATCAAGAGAGCTCAGTGTAGTCTAAACACCGCCACTGAGGGTTTGTGTCACTGATGATGGCTCGCAGTGGTGCAACGTGTATGAACATGCTTTACGTGCGTGTGTGTGAATATATACATACAGGACATGTGCGCTCATCATCAGTTTGTTCCACACACATGAAACACAGCTAACGCTCCACTGGGACCAACTGGCAGTCGCTTCCTTTCTCGGCATAGGCAAGTTATGTGTAAAAACAATAACAGCAGTGCATCTTCTACCTTTGGGGCTGGGTGTGGGAGTCTCAAACCAATGTGCATCTGTATTTGTGATGCTCAGAAAATCAGCCCAAATGAGTTTCATCTGGCTGGATGGTGAACACATTGGAGGTGCTTTGATCGTAATGCAAGACCCAGCGCCCCACATCATGGTAAAACCATGTACTCACTTCTTTTGTATGTACGGTGATTGTGCTCAACAACGCAATGTGCTTCTTCTAGCAAAACCACATATGTTGAGCATGGATGAAAAGTCAACTCCATAATCATTCAACAACAGCCCCTTTGATTACTGGTTTTCAAGCACGGGCAATTTCACCATCTGAAAGCCATGTCTCTGCAGTGTCTCTGTACACTCATGGTACTGTTGCAACTTGTGTAATGTGTCATGTGGACGTCTGTTCTCTTGGAAGGAAAAGCTCACTTCTGAAAGAGCCATTGCACAAATTAAGCCCATTCGTTTCCCCTCTCCAAAAACTAAAAGTTTTGGTGTTATCCCTGAGAGCAGCACTAAAGCAGAAAGCTAGTTAAGCCCCATTAGGAGCTTGCGCGCTGTGACGATCTCATTGGAAGTGCTGGATGAAAATTGCCCGGATTAATGTGTTAATCCACCTCTTTAAAATGCTAATGTCCATTTTATGCCCATTAAATCTCAGTGTGCGTTTTCTTTGATGCATGCAATTTCTATCAATTAAACACAGAGGAGTGAAACAGGCAGGAGGGAGATTAGTTCCTTCGCTTCAAGCATGAATTTCTCCTTTTGGTTTCATATTTATCTTGAATGGGGAAGGAGGGGGGTTGTTTGGAATAGGTTTCTGAAATACAGAAGGAGCAATGTGGTGATATGAAGAATTCTGGGAGCCCTGTGTGCCTTTCACAGAGCTTATAACAAACCCTCAAACATCCACTAGCAGTAGAGAATATGTAAACATATTACTAATGTGATTTTTCATTTGAAAACGTATCTGTAAAAAAAATGACTTTAAATTTAAAAACCCTTTTCATTCACTTTCTCCTTTTTTATATGTTCTTCTCGCTTACCTGAACTAGTACTCCTGGGGGTAATATTGACTACAGTACAGTACAGTAATTTTGTAAGACATCACCTAAATTCCACCCCATATGTGCATGATTACATGTGCACAGCATTTTATGGTGATTAATAATTGTCCACAATTTTGAATCAAATGTTCAGCACTATCACATCAACACTTGCAGAGATTGTAAATATTTGAGCTATAGTGCCCCAGTGACATCACTGCAACAACCATTAGGCTAATACTTAAAGCTGCTCTAATCAAGATTTTTATATTAAAAATAATCAAATGGCATATACAACGGGAAATGTGCTGCTTGTAGCGATGGCCATTCTCAAGTTTTTAAGGCCCAAACTTTAATGTTTTGGTTCAATCTCACTACTCTCATCAACCTTGTCTCCTGATAAGAGATACCAGCAGCTGGTTTCAGCAAAGAATCTCAGATGAACCCATTAGCTCCAAATAAAGTTAGCAACTTGCTGAAGAACATAATTGAGCGTTTAGCAGCTACAGAGCCAGATATCTCCATAAAGAGTTGGCGTGGATCAAAACAGTTACAGTTACTTGTATACACACAACTGTATCCTGTAGTCATGTTGTAGCCACTTGTTATTACTGTTTCGAGAGTTTAGAAAGTTTACATTTTTGAGGACATTGCAAAGCTTATTACACATGTATAACCATTAACAGTCCCTGAAGAGGATCATCGCTTGGATGGTGGTAGGAGGTGGAGCATGTGGCCAGGAATTGCCCTTTTCAGTGGCATGAAACAGCTCCTACTGAATGCCCATGCTGTTGTCTAGATGGGTGAATAAACAACCCTTTGGTAACACTTTGCAAACATGTATCAACTCAGTAGAGTCATGATATATCAGTTTTGTCTTTACAGCCTATTGCACTGCCCCCAAGCGGAAATCACTGTCTATGTGACGATGTGGGCAGTACAGGTGAAAAAGTTGATAACAGATAATGGGACTGTAAATCTAGTTATTGCTGAGGTAAGGTTTGCAAATGTTCAACCAACAGTATACAATGGGAGTATACTGCATCCTGTCCAGGTCATTCAAACAGCTAAATGGTGAACTTCACAGTTCATAAGCTGTGGTTCCCTGAGTTCCTGACTCACAATGATACACACACATCAGAGCGTTAGTGATGTGATTCAGCACCATCGTCCTGTAACTGTGACAAAACCATTTCCAGATTAGTCAGTGTGAATCTCAAGAAAACCATAAGTATTGATTATGGACAACAATCACAAATTACTGAGCTGAATCATGTGTCTGCAAGAGCCTGCAGATAGAATAAGCAGTTTGGATAGAAACGAACTGTGTGGTGAATCCTGTGGAATTTCTCATCCCACAAATGGCAGGATGACTCGCGGATGCCCTCGCTGTTGTGCAAAGCCTTTTAAGACCAGGAGTGACATAGCTTGTCCAATCACAGAGGCCTCTGCGGCTGACCATAAAATGCTTCCAGATTTGTCACACACAGACACACACACACACAGACTCATTGTTCAGAGTTAAAATGCTTCCAGTAAACTCACATTTATCATGTGAGCACTATTTTTGAGGTAGAACGCAAGGGATGATTTATGGAGGCATTTCGACTTCTCTCGCGCTCGCCCTCCATCATGAGCAAAATATGCTGCCGTAAAAGTAAAATACACCCTGTGTTACATGGTGAAAATGTACTAACTCATATTTTATTTACTCATGCATTGTGTGACAAGTTGCTGTGTGCCAATTGAGGGGCCACTGGCTTTTTGGGAGGTCCAGGAAGCTACGAATATAGATTATTTAGATGTGGAGGTCCGTATAGTCCATTAAGATGACTGAAGATAAAGCCAAAGCCTTAACTGATCCTGTTTACAAGGACTCCAAAGTCACTAAGCGCTTGGGAAGTGCTTCAATTTCTTATTTGGGTGGGGGTACCCCCAAGACAACTTCCTCCACCTCCTCCTCTGCCACTTGTCCCCATCCTCTAATACATGCACTAAAACAACTAGTGCTCCCGCTGGCAAAACAGCCCCTCCTCCACCGTAAGCATATGTGGACTATTCAGTGGGATGGGTAATTTATTAAAATCGACCTAATTTTCCGTGATATATCAAATCTCTGCCTCAGTAATCACAAGCCCCATTTCATTGAGCGAATTAGGTGCCCACTGCTCGGTGCGATCAGAGGCCTGGAAAATGAGGCCGGGACTAGTATTAGAGAGTGTTCACAGTCTGCTAATGGTCGGGGATGAAATAGATTGCCGCAACATTCATTACAGTTAAGCGACAAAGTTGAGCAGCCACATATTAGCACACGGTCAGCACCGTTATTACAGAGGCCTGTTCAAACATACATGAGACTTCTGAAGACAGATAATTTGTGGTATTGAGGTCCTGGTGTGGTGGTCTAAGGAGAAGTTTAGCTGCTAGATTCCTATATGACTACTAGAAACCCGAATATTTAAAAAGCATTTGAATTTCATGCATTTAGCTGTAACTATCATCCAGAGAGACTAACCAGTTAATGGTGATTAATTATGGATCATCATTCTGACGTGATAGTCTTGATGTTCAATGTAAGGAATAAATTGACATTTTAAGAATTACACGTATTGTGTTACTAATGTAAATATTACATAATACTCATTTGAAATGAAATTACATTACCTATTACCTGTTAGGCTCTAGCCCCACTGTGACCCTGATGGGTGGAAGGACCCGAGCTACAGTTTGGAGATATTAACTGACCATCAACAGCTATCTTAGTCATGGTAAGTGCACAGAGCACTCATCAGGTTTACATATACCCCAACTCTTAACCGGTGGCTAATGTTAGCAACCAAGAAAAGATGACAAAACATAAACACTTATTAACTGCTTCCCCAAACCTCCAGCCCCTGTGCCAAAAAAGTTATCATATACTGTAGGGCATTACTAAGTAAGGCATTACTGTCCAGCGCTAGTTCAGTCTGAGCTGGAGCCAGGAAGTGATTAACTAAGCCCAACATAAAGGTGTAAACACGTAGTCTGGCTTTGTCCACACTTCAGAAATATGGCATCACCTCAGTCATTAACAGTGTGCAAGTTACTTTCAAAATGTAATAAATGACATATTACTATGTTAATATTTTCTTATGAAAGTAATAAGTTACTTTACAAATTTTTTTTGTGTAGAGTAATGGATAACACCAATCACCAATGTAGATGTAGATGAAAAATATTCCGGCTGTACACACTGACGCTGCTTGTCACCTATCATTCCTCTCCCTTCCTGGAGTCCAGTGGAGCCACTGAAAATATTCCAGCTCGACATGTATGTCCTTGTAAGTGCTCCTTAGCTCACTAAACTCAGCCAAGTGGTAACACATCTTTTGACATAGTAAATGTCATAATATCACAGAAATCCTATGACATAACACATTATATTACTTTATTACCGCTTAAAAATATATAAAAAATATTGCTGTAACGTGTTACTAGCTATTTCCCTCTGCTTCCAGACGTTCTGCTATGCAAGGCTAATTGCCACCTGGCTCTAGTTCCTTAACTAGCACACATACTGGAAAGTGGTGACAATCTTCTCAATCGCCTGCGAGAAAACAAAAAACATTTTCCCCAAAATGTTGAACTATTTCTTTCAGGCCATCCAAGCAACATTACAGTAGTTTATTTCTTTTGACATAATGGTTTTCTGAGAAAATAATATAATTTCTGGATAATATCCAAACAATTGACCACTTGGCAACGTAAAAACTTGATATTATGCTACATGTTAAGTGTTTGGACTGAAAATCTTCATGTTGCCAATGATCTCTTATAATATAAGTAGGCGAAAAATGATGGAAAAGCCACAGCCTCTAAATCAGGATAACTTTCCAGATATCAACAGCAGAGTGCACAGGCAAGACTGTATCATTCGATACAGCTGGATGGAAAGATGACTAAGAACACCACTCTTTAACATTAGTATTTCTTCCCGTCTTAACCTCTAATAGAGGATGACAGTAATCTAATCCAGGGTCTTGATCAGCAGCATAAACACTGGAATCCAGTTAGTAGTGAGGTCTCTCAAACACACCATGGCGCCAAACAGAGTGCTCTGGCCTAAGCTTCAGTTTGTACCAATGACCTAAATACAAAAAGGTAGATAAAATGTACATTTCATGGTCATGTTGAATGCAATTATTCCAAAAACTGTTCACAGCCCAGCAGAAAGTGGATAACTACAAGTATAGTTCTCTTCACATCTAGCCAAACCTCAGAGACCATTTTTGTGTGGAAACAGACAAAGCCTGGTCATTGTCATGTTGTTCTGCTTGTTTTGGGGTTGAGGCAAAATTAGTTGCAACTGAGTTTGAGGTCCCAAGACGGCATGCTCCCACGATGTTTGGGCCACCATTTGTCATTATACAATTTGTCTGTACTGTTTTCAACAAACAGGAAGTCCCTTAAAACCAGTGGAGGACCTGGCAAGGACGTGTCTCCTCCGACAGGCTCATAGAGGAGGACTGATGGGATTGGACAGATTCAAGATGGTGCGGTTATATCTGATGGCTGGGACTTTTCCCTCCCACTTTTTCTGAGGAAGGAGCCAGTACACTTGGACGGCTTACCAGCCAGTATAGCACATGAGAGATCTATCCCACAAAAAACACTGTCATTCTTGTTCTCCTTTTGCCTCTGGTTTTTCTCCTGAAACACAAGCGTCCATGCGTTCCAATAACTGAAGCAGCATTTTGGTTTGCACTCCAAGATTTCCATTACTTCCCCTCCCTGTCTTCCAGTGGTTACAGCTGGTGTTGTTGGATTGCATATTGCAGCATGATCCTTAGGGAAGGCATTGTTATGGAAGTTGGGTCTACTGCACTAGAATCTATTCTGACTCCATTCAACAGCCTCCCTGTCTTAACACCACAGCTGTCAGCAATGTCACTACATGATGAGCCGTGACACCACCGAATCTAGCAACGCTTTGTCACCCTGATACACTTAAGCATTGGTTACAGAGCTCTGGCTCGGCAAAGACATGCTGTCAAGTAAGGAAAGACCATTATCTGCAATAGACACAAAAGTACAGGGGATCCCTGCAGACACAGAGATGATTAAGGGCTAAGTGTCATTCTTTCTGTCTTGGTGTATTTTTTTTAAGAGCTCTATCTCTTACTGTCCTTTTTACCGTGCGCCTCAGACTTATAGCCCTATCCCTCATGCCTGCTCTGAAGGGACACAGACCACAGACCCTGACAACCATGTTGGGGTATTATCCTTAGGTAGTGGCCCTGGTCATACACCATTCCTCCTAGAAACAACCAAAGATGGAGAAAATATGAGAGATGGGAGGATTTACATACATGTGGAAAGCTGATGAGCACAGGGACAGCTAAGTGTGAGTGGGATTTACAGTGATGGGAAAGTATTTTAAGAATGCACACACAAGAATCAGAGTCTTGGTTCCGGGGGCCAAAATAATGTAGCTAAGCCTCATTGACATTGGCCTGAGTATTGGTGTCTGATTTCTCAATGACGGTACCACCAGCATGCCACTAAAACTTCCAGATTTAGAAGCGTGATTCCCGCTGTGGCCAGTCAACTCTTGAGCACTCACCGCACAGTACTGTGTGGCATTTCAAATAAAGGTTGTGATATTTTTTAGACAATCATATCTAGAAAATGTAAAGAATTATTCTGCATTACTGCGAACATCCGTGCCTTACATAAGGGACCTTTCATGGTAGCTAAGCAATAGTTAAAATGGAAATAGACAATTATTGTGCTTCTGCTTATTATGAAGTAAATGTGAATTGCACAGGGTAATGGTTATAGAGCAAAGCCTCGCTTTCACTATGTAATTCTCTCTGCCACCAGGCACGATATTTCCCAGAATAATGAAGGCTTGATTTTATATATAGTCTAAATTAACAAACAGACGACTTTTCATTTAATGTTTTCTTTCAATATTAAGGTTACTTACCCTCCACCCCAATGCCAGTCCCTGCTGTGGTTATTTATGCAAAGTGTTAACGTTGCTCAAACTATGTTATTATATGCAATTCAAATCATTACAATCAATTTTTCCTGTTTTGCCTGCCCAAATTCAATAAAAAATTGTAAAACAGTTTAAAATGGACAATTAGCTGGGAGCAGTAACTTCTCCATTTCCCAAAATGTTAAACAATTTCTTAAAGGAGAGAGTTATGATTTGCATAACTTGTTCATTTTGACTGTCCCAGATTTTGCAGCCAGTTTGGTGCGTTAAATGGGATCTTTCTGTAACAAGACTGCTTCTCTAACCTCTAGGCTACCATAAGCCCATGTAACGGTCTGAAGAGTGGCATTAATATTCACAGAGACAGACAGACAATCAGGCTCCAGTTTTATCACTCAGTATTTGTAAGAATCAGATCTGAGACACAGCAGTATCAATAAAAGATCTCATTTCCAGCCGCACTCGAACAACTGCGCCTCTTTCAACCTACATTGTGGGTATCAACTGTGCACTGAATAATGAAAAGCAATTATGTAGCTAAACAAAGCCATGGTGGTAATAGGCTTTTGTTTTATTTTTATCCACAAAATGAAAATAGATTCTGTGGCTGTGTGTGGTTTTCTTTTTCTAGATCCTGTGGGTCATGCTCAGGACACGCTCTTCCTAACACCAGTCTGCCTACAGCAATATTGTGATTGAGGTTCCAATCCTGATGAATTAGATGGCAAGTTCGCATGAATGCGGGGGACAGCAGCAGACAATCTGGAGGCAAACGAGGAGGAAACACAAGTCGGCTGCTTAGATTGTGTCTTGATTAATAATTCAACAACCAGATTCTCTATCCAATGACCCCGGTAAAGAAGCACAAATTATTTAGCAAGCTGCCACATCAGTGCTTGGTGTGAGGACATGAAGCATGGGCTCTCACTGAGGTATCATAGGAGGTATGTGACCCTCCGCTCAGGATGCTTGCCGTATGACACATGGCCTTGTGGGTATTGATGGCTGTATCAGGGTACAAGGGTACAGTTTCTCTCACCGGTCACCCATCCAGGGTGAACGTATCGGCCAGGCCTGATAAGACGGGTAAAATGTACGCTCTTGTTATCAACAATGAATGATTCAGACAGAACAAAATTTGTGTCCTTATAAAGAACACACATTTTGGACAAATGGCAAATAGCTGCCATGTTTGAAGCGACAGCAAATCCTGAATGACTGACTGCACAAGATCAGATCCTCTATAATGTTTAATGTTAAATAGCACTTCATAAGCAAGTGCGGCTAAAAATAAGCCCTACCCCGCATTGGACTGGTATCTAAATATATAAGTTTTATGTATAATAATGGAACATGTTGATGTATTTCTGAAACGGTGTCACCAAGACAAAGTCCTGAACTTGGTGACATACAGTGAAATGAGACAGCCACGTCTGACAGCATGATTGTCACCCTGTTATTTTTGTTGCTCTTAAAAAAGCTATATACTTTCCACAGCCACTCAAAATGTGTTATGATTTCAGAGCGTGCCAAAGAGAGAGAGAGAGAGAGAGAGAGCGCGCAAGGGAGAGGGGACAGACTGTTTGCATGCACATATGCAGGTGTATGTGTGTTTGTACACTATGCATGTGATAGGGAGTTAGCCTTGATCTTGTTAGTGGTGATTGGGGTCTCTGTGAGACCTCACACACTGGGCTGTGGGTGTAATTGCCCCTGGCAGGCCGTCCTGTAACCATGTGGAGACTTAGGGAAGAGGAATGGGGAGGAGAGTACGGGGCCTTTGTTTGTGGCAGCCGCCACATGTCTGCCTGTGTGGCAGTGCCGAGCTCCCGGGTGTGGAGGCTTGGCTTCAGGGAGATGATTGTTATAGCACTGGTGTTGGCTTTAAAAATGCCTTTTTAATGGGAATGCATTTCACAGGCAAGAGCAACGAGGTCTGGGAAGCCGACATCACAGCGGCAGGGTACAGAAGTTCAGCATGTGCTTGCGTCTGGAAACAGTTCATCAGTGGAAACAGCCTGCCATCTGCTGCTGGACTCCAGAATAACAGAAAGTCTTTCCAGACCTGTGTTTATCAGAGGTTTGCTCTTCTGAAACAAATATTTTATGACAGACATATGCAATTTCTGCTTGTGAAAGAGTTATTTATAAAAAACTTTAAATGACAACATGTAAAATTAGCCTAAACTCAAACTCACATTATACACACAAGCATGAACACCTTTCATAATTATTTTGTTTTGTGAGTTTTTATATTTAACTTCAAATAATTGGGTCAAATCAACCTTGCCTTGCTCTTTTCCATCATTTCTCCCTGACACTGTCTTTCCACACACTAATTCTGCATGTAAACAAACATGATGCATATGTCATCAGTCGTGTAACTGTGGTTGTAAAGTAGCTTAATTAAAGATCCATTCAATACATGACCTTTTCCACTTACCTCAAGCACTTTCAGCGCTTTTCCTTAATGAACAAATGAATTATGCAGTAACCTAGGCTCAGCCAACAAAAGGCATTTGCTGCCTAATGTGTTTGCCTAAATAGCAGTGAAGAGCAGGCCTACCTTTTAAGTGGATAAGGTACCTCTGTTCAGCTTGCGGTAAGTGTCTAGTTTAATTTAATTCAATAATCCTGATAAATGAAATAAATCCCTTTTGGGACATCCATTCCTTGAGTAGTGAGATAATATAAAATGAGGTTCACAGAGAAAAAATTAGAACATTATGGTTGATTGAGCTTTTACAAAAAGCAGAAATATTAATACAGAGATCTTCTTTATGTTTATAATTTTGCAATAATGAATGAAGGCATCCATGTGGAAAACAATCAGAGCTCGAAATGGATGACAGTGATTGTGAGGCTTAGTGAAAGAATGCATTAGCATTTTCACACACTCCCAATGCAAATTGTTTCACTTAAACTTTTTAAATACCATTTTGTGTTCTGACTTAATTTTAATAAGTTTGCTGATAAGGAAGCATAAGCATGGACTTGAAAGGCAGATCGTGAGTCTCTGCAACACATTTATTCACTATTTGATTCATGAGAGGAAAGGGGAAAATTGAAAAGAATGAAAGAACATGATCTTCTCTGAGAAATAATACATTTTGTGCTGAATTGAGATTATTTAAATATAATAAAAATATCCATATCAAACATTAATTTGAATTCAATATAGATGCTTGTATAATTGAATGCACTACTTTGCACAAATTAAAACAGGCCTTTCTGGAGGCTGGCGCTTCTTATATTGAAAATGTTTTGCAATTTTGCTTGGGCAGAAATCCATTTAATAAACATGGTTTGTGCTATACGCATTTATTATATTAATTATATTATATTATTACTGTTTGTGTATGACTCAGCAAAATGATTGGGGATTTTTAGAATAGACCCAAGCACATAAATATGATACATATTTTACTTTTTCAGAATGTGTTTTACTTTAATAAGAAACGATTACCTGTATTTGTATATAACAAATGCAGGGTGAGTTTAAGTAATAGCTTAAATGGGTTTAAAGCTGCAGCACCACCAAATCTTTTGATCATTTTGTAAACGTCAATAAGATTTTAATTCATTTATTTTGTGTTCTAGTCTTAGAGAACCTGTCAGTGATCTCACTCTAAATAATGGACCTACTGTAAGTCTAATTCTGCTGTATTTCTGCTGTACCTGTGTATTACCACAGTGAACTGTTTTTATTTAACCCCTCTTCCCCCTCCCCTCACTGACTTATCACTTGTTTCCGGCAACTGCAGCCTCTTGTAAGTCAAATTGATTGAGTCGTCCTTGAACATCTGTTGTTCAGCCAAGCCTCAAAGGTAATCCCGCTAATGGCCCTCTAAGCTATCCACATAAACACACACATAAATAAAAATGTTTCCAAAGAGATTTGGTCATTGACTTGCCGCTAATCAATTCTGCAGCTGCATCTGTTGATGAAGGTTTGCGAAGTACAGAGCAAGATATATGTAGCGATCAATGCCTGGCACTACACTGGCTGGGCAATGAGTGACAGTCACAGCTCCACCGGGAGTCAACATTTACACACAGATGGACCGGGCCCGTCGGATGTCTTGGCAAAAAGGCTGCTGGGTACACACACACACACACACACACAAACACACACACACACACACACACACACACACACACACACACACACGACAGTTAAACACTGACCAACAGAATGTTGTCCATCAACGACACAAGAGGGAAAATTACGGAGTCTGTAAAGTAAAGAAGTGGCATTCCATAATTTGAGCTGCTCTGGCACAGACTGATATGACTGCTGTTGGATGAACGCCACTTCAGAAACCCAGTGTTTCAAGGTTTTGGGGAAAAAAAGGAAAAAGGAGCTTTTCAAATAGCTGCCCAGGTATATTTTTTATATTTTGTCTTAAAATCTTTGTGTTATTGGAGCTTTCTTACTGTATCCACGCGATGTACACCATTAGTTTAACAAGGGGAGTAATGATAATTACCAAAACTGAGGCTGAGGTCACACATACAGTACAATTAGGGCATTAAAATGCTGCAGTGTTAATTATCACAGCCCCATACTGCATTTGGCTTATTATTCGTATACTGTGTTGTCATTTGAAGTATGATAATTACACCATTGCTGTTTTATTTGATCAAAATTCTTCTGTCCAGTTAGATTAAAGTAGCCCACATGGCACGGCATTCTACTTTTGAGTGATGACAAACACAAAAGGACCGAAACATACCTGCTGTTTCCTCAACATGATACTCGTGGGGAGACAGTCGGAAATTTCTTCCAACACCTGGGCTTACAGCAAGAAAAAAAATATCTGCATATGACAGACCAGGCTGGGCTTTTTTGGATCATTCCTGCTGCCAAGCAATATTCATAAATTTAATTTCCAATCTGCTCTCCTTTTATTAGTTTGGGTGTTATTAAATGAGATTGCTTCATCTTATTATATTTCCAGGGCCTGCGAATGTGGCTACGAGCTGATATTCAAATTCAATAACATGGCCTGTACTTAGTGCATGGCACTAATAAATGCCAATGTATGATGCATATGAAGATGGGGCTCAGCGTGGAAGTCGCAGCGGGCAATAATAATGCTGTGAATGTCCTTCAGAGGTGAGACATGCCTCTCTGCACCCGTGTACTCTGCTGTTCATATGCCTGAAGAAGCCCAGGTGACCTACATACAGAGATAGGCAGGATGGGAGTGCTGAAGAGAGGAGAGGCGACTGTTCATATTTTCATGTATAATATTAACCAAACTAGACAAATCCCCAAAGAATGTCGACACTAGCTTTGATACTGTACGTCAGAGAGAGAGTATGTAAATCACAACAATGTGACTGACCTTTAACCTCTCCATTGGGTGCTGTTGGATCCATGTTTGAACTGACACCTGTACTATTTGGTGTGGGAGAAAGGTAAACAAATGACCAAGAAGCTATAGTGTGTGGCGGAAGCTTGGTTGCAGTGTCTCACCTCTTGGCCTCTGCAGGGTTAAAACTTGACGCCTCTCCTTTTTTCCTATTTTATCGCTGTAACCTGACAACTGCGCTTTCAAAGATCGCAGCTTAGGAAGCTTAGCTGCAGGAGCGAGTGACCTTTACTTTTATTATGAATATTTCCATTTCATCGTTATTATAGAATGAAATCTATGCATATGATCAGCACAATGGATTTCTTTTTCATTAGTTGTGTAAAATGCCACTCAGTGAATGGAGGGGCAGCCGGGGCTGCCTGCCAGATTACCCCAACCTCCCCTCCCCTCCCCCACTGGAGGGATCTGACAATTGGAATTAATATGCGTGGAGCTTTCCCTCTCCATTTGTTGGCTGAGGTTTTCCAGGCAACTTTATCAGGGGTAACATTATCGAGAGCTTTGCCGAGAGCTTCTTCATCATGCTCACATCCGAGTCTGCCCAACACTTGTCACTGTCAATCACAAGGTGATAATACACAGATGATTCTCTCATTTGGTTTAATAAAATCTCCAGGCTTATTTGAACTGCAGTCATTACAGCAAATAATTGCTGCATTGAGGTTTTAGCCAGGCCATAGCCTCAGGGATAAGGAAATACTATTGCTATATGAAGGATCTGGCTGGTGTTTTTTTTTTTTTTCTTTACCTTTACTCCCCAGTTGTTCATATTTCTAAAATGAATATTACATTTGAATCTAGATTTGGCTTTCTTTATTCAAACTAACATTATTATTACATATTATCTGGACATGGAGTCATCTTTTTTCACTTTTTTATGTCTGCGCTGTCAAGACAGGTTTCACTAGGGACTGCCAATTGTAATTCTTTACTGTCATTTAAACCAAATTGTGGATCTGAATCAGTAGACCTAAAATTCTCTGAAGAAATGGACTGACAGAAGGGAACATATTTCATCTTAAATTTGAATTCTGATGCCAGCTGAAAGTGTGTAGCTGGAAAATGCTGCCTGAAACCATAATATAAATCTTTCAGACAGGAACAATTGGGCAATAAAATATCCAATTACATCATTGATATACATGAGAAATATAAAAAAGCATCTAATGTGGATATGATGCTTCCAATTCAAATGCATGCACTAGTTTTCCTGTAGTGCAGGTCACTGCAATATGTGTCTTAGAGTGAGATTTTTCCATTTTTAGTACTATTTTAATTTAAATAAAAATGAATGCTCCGAAAGGGTAAAAACACACATTAAAATGTAAAGTTTAACTTCAGTTGCAATACATTTTCCAGTATAAAAAGGAAATCCACCTCCAACGGGTCACATATTCAATTAGTTAATCCAATCTCCACACTTTAATTACATTCATTAGTATATTTGTTTGACCAAACAAGGTCACAATAGTTGATTAGATAAAGAATCAATGGCAAAGACAAAAAACTCATTACGAAAGCAGTGGTGTGGATATTTGCACCCTTGTTTGTGTCAGACAGTTTATCTCAATGTCGATGAAGGCAAAGCAGGCATAAACTTATTTGTTTTGAGGTGGTCTTTGATTTGTATGTGTCAAAAGAGTGATGGTGACCTTGCATTGTTGGCTGCCCCAATAAAGAAGCAGGACACTAATTACCTTTGTCAGTGAAGTGTACTTGGGACAATATACAATCAGATAACAATAATGGAGTCAATAATTTGTATTTACTCTGAAACTTGGACAATGTAATTTCTCCCAATTAATGCAACCACCCATGCATTAAATTAGTTTTTTTTCTCTCCCAGAAAAATAATTAGGGGTAATTGTTAGGAAATCAATCAATCAGCAGAATGAACTGCCAATGAAGCGTGGTCAAAACTAAAGAAACGTGTGACACAGATGGCTTGGATGAGTTTTACTCTCAAGGGACTTTTGCTGTGCAGTACACTGAAACATTAGAATTAGAATTAAGGCCATAATAAAGTATGTTTATCAATGTGCTCTGGAGCACTTTCTTAAGACTCTTTGGTAACGTCTGTGAAAACTGAACAGACAATGTTCAATGCAAAGTCACAAAAAAACACATTGAACAGAGTAGACTGACTTGGCAGTCCTCCATGTAAGAAAGCTCTTTCTAACCTTTGGAGAGCACATGATCTGGAAGAAAAATGCTACATTATTAATATTAATTTACAATGATATTGATATTTATGTCGACTAAAATTCAATGATTTGTTCAATATAATTATTAAAATCATTAGTCTTTCATGTTGAAAATTATCAATCTCCTATAACGTTCCATACAAGAATGTTAACATTTCATAATCTGTGTGACAGGTTTAACATTATACATTTTAATCTGTGGCCCTATTAACAATATTACAACCTTCAATGAAGCCCATACAGATTATAAAAAGTGAAATATTAACATTAACCATCATGAAGAAACAGCTGGGTAGATATTTTTTATATATAACTTTTTGTAAGCGAGTTCATTAAACATGGCAATGTGACCATTTTCAAAACATGTTATGGTAGGAACAGCAGTGTAACCAATAACATTAATAACAACTGCATTCAATTTAGATTAGCCAGTCTCAGGGCTCCTCTATTTTCCGTACTGTCATAGTTTAAGCAGCAACTAAATGGAACTGGGCCATCGTTAATGCCAAGTCCAAACTTATGCTGTATTTCTTGTAAAATTAGCTTTCAGCCATGTCCCTGGTAATAACTTTTGTTTTCTAAACAGAAACAGAGCAACTGTATTTACCGTGTGACTGACAACAAGCGACGATACCGTCAGCTGTTTTTTTCCTCAGTCCAGTACGCTTTCCCTTTCACGTGACGGTGAAGTGCCAGCAAATGAACTACGAGGACCTTTAATCCTGTAGACCAATGAGAATCCGTACTCATTCACAGAAACGCCCCCTCATTAAGTTAGATTGAACTCCGGTTTCGGTGTCTGTCAAATTATTTAGCTAGCTAACGTTAGCCAGTTAGCTGGGATGACACCCAAAGCAATGGCGAGCAGCTGAGCAGTCTCTGCGAAAATAAACTGCAACACACGTTAACAGCTCTGCTAAAGGGACGTGTACAGCTCTCAAGCAAATACGGTGAGTCACGCCACTGAGTTTTCTGACACGAACAGCTAAAATTAAAGAAATAGTTCTGGAGCAACGCCAAAGCTAGCCTTTAAAGCTAATGCTATTGATAATGCTACACTCACTTGACTAAGTGTGCCAAGGGAAGCAGTGTGTGGACATTAACATAACCTAGTCTTACGCATCGAAGGAGTATTTAGTCAGATTTCTAGCTGTCAGCTAATTACAGTTTTAACTGTTTGCCTAATGTAAGTGCTAAACGTTTGCTAACGCAGCGTTAGCATTGTAACCCTCAGGCAGTGGCGAATGACACTAGCTATAACTTGACGTCCTCTCAGAAACGCCACATTATTAATAGCAAATTACATCAAACTCGAAACACGGGTCTCCCAGGTACTGTTACCATCCTGCGTTAGTAACACAACAGCCTTATTGTACGTCAACAATAATACAACCGTTAGCATACTCCACGAAGCAGTCAAGTTAGCACGAAGCTAAGCCATACCCAAACAATCCCTCATTTTAGCTCACTCCGGAGTAGCAACGTTACCTGTTAACGTTTTTTCACTTCGTACTTTGTTAGAACTTAATAATCCTTTTAATTATTGTCAAGTTGCAACGATATAAAGCTAACAGTGTTAGCTAGACAGTATTGCATCAGCAAAAAATGCTTGCTTGTGTTGTGTGTGTGTGTGTGTGTGTGTGTGTGTGTTGGAGCTCAACTGCAGCAGCAAACATTTGTTTCATGTGTGTTTTCTCCTTTAATGACAGCGGCGGATGGCCCCAGCAGCATTTGTCGTGGGACCTACATAAAAAAGAGGGACACAAATCTGAACCTCTGAATGAGTAATGAACCTAAACCCCTTTTGGAGCATGTCTGCCAATACAAGTCGTAAGGTAAAGTTAAACACACTGTGAAAAACACAAAGTGAAATGTGCTCAGCAGAACTGAAAGCCACCCATTCAGCAATTTGTGTGAGAAAGGATATAATGTCAAAGTGTATAGTAAAGAGAACGTACAATGACTGAGCACTTGCATTAGATGATAGTGTGTAAATATGTGGAAGTCTTCCTCTGAAATCTGCAGGACACAGTAGTCATGTGTCTTTTACAGAGCTGAACACTAGACTCTCCTCTTTAGAGTCTTTACAACCCAGTAAAGGTGCATGTGATAAACCTACACATTCAACTTAATATATACTTTAAAAACATGAAAGTTTATGTGGCACAAGTTATTTTATATTCATATGTTGATATTAAGTTGGCTTCATTGGTGGCCGTCAAAGGATCAAATGTCTTATGGCATCGTATGTAAAGGTGTGCTGATAAAAGATGGGAGAATAAGCTGACTCATCCCTTGGAGTTGTGACTTTATCGCCCAGTGAATCAGAATACAATGTTGGTGTCATAACACTGTGTAAACATGAAGGTGATGTGTCAGTACTTAGCAGTCACAACTTTGTGTCAAGTTTTAGACAATAAGAGAAAGCTTACTATGTTTTCTGCTCTGTTTTGTTCTTTTCTGTCCAGCCTTTATTTGTAAGAGGGCTTACATCCTGCACCTATTCCCACTTGTATTCATTTTCCAAGGAATCTTGTTAAACTGGAATTGTTAATACTCCAGGGTGTGGTCTCCTACTAAATCCACTTTTTAAATAGGCTACTTTATTTAAATCAAGTTAAACTCTGTAGCTCATTGAACAGTGTAAATGTTGTTGACTAAAATCAACTCTGTCTTAGTTTACAAAAGTTGTAAATGTGTCATTGTTTTAGTACGTATGGCTGGAAGGTGAGGTAAGCTTTAGCATGCTGGTGCAACCTTGGTGAGGTAGGGAGTAAGCAAACAGTGTACCTTGAGAATGGGTGTGAGTTAATTTTGTCCTGCTTAGTCAGAGGAACGTTCCAAAAACATCCTTCAGTCAAATCTGACTTCAGTGAATGCTCAGGCTAGATGTGTTGCATTAGCACACTACTCACTGCAAGGATTCCTAGCATACTTGTATTAGTCATAATTCCTGCTGCTGTGTGCTTGACGTGTACAGTCACACTGTACCGTGACTACTCTTATCATTCTGAACAACATCAGTACGTTGCAATGATAGCTGATAGCTGAAAGTACTTGCTCTTGTCTAGATACTGCTTCTTGATAAGCTGCAAACCAGATGGGCAGTGTAACCTGAGTGGTGTACTCTTGGCTTTGCATAATGGCCCAAACAGTAGCCTTCTTCTATCTGGCTCTCAAGGCTTTCAGTCCACCTGCTTTTTCACATTTTAAATAAATAAATAAATAAATAAATAAATAAATAAATAAATAAATATATATATATATATATATATATATATATATATATATATATATATATATATATATATATATATATATATATATATATATATAAATAAATAAAAGTAAATAAATTTTGTTTATAATTTTGTTTATAAGTAAATAAATAAAATTTTATTTTTTAGCTGCTGATGTATTGAGATTTGTTATATTTCTTATACTAAATAGCAGAGATCTGACGAGGAACAGAGTGGGCACGGGGAGCAGAGATCCAGCCCTGCCCGGCTGCCCTTTGGCAAAAAGCAGCTTCCACCCATTCCGAAGAATGCAACCCCCATTACCAAGCCTGCATCAACGGGCACCCCAGTCCAATCAGCCAATGGCACGCATGCCTCCTATGGCCCCTTTTATTTGGAGTACTCTCTGCTGGCTGAATTGTGAGTATTGGTTTAGTATCCAAATTAAAGGTTCAGCTGGTTTGTCTTCATTCCCTTGGCACTTGTTGCATTGCATTCTTCTGTATTTATACTTGTTACTTTTTAAATGCTACACTTGCTTTTAAAATACATAGGCATAGTTTGTATTAAATCAGGTTCAGAGTATCCCTTTAATTTGGTACCTAAAATGATTTTTCTCCTATCTGTCTTGATCTAACTTCTCACCATGTGATCTGCAGCACTCTAGTGATTAAGCAGAAACTCCCTGGAATTTATGTCCAACCATCCTACAAATCGGCACTAAGTAAGGAACCTCTTTTTGAAGTTCATGCATGTTTCATACACTACACACCTTCTTTCATGCTGGAAATCTGCTTTGCAAAAAGAAAGATGTAGAACTAAAACAAATATTTACTTTATGTAGTATGTTTTGTACTGTTTTGTCATTATGTTCTGCAGAAAATATAATTTTGCTGTGTAGTCTCTGCACTATTACTAAAACCTAACTCTGTGCATTTACACTGCTTGGTTCATCATGGCTCATTCCTGCGTTGATGGAAGCAATACTCTAAAATGCCACATGTCTCCCATCTTTAGTGTGGTTTGGTGTCATATTCATCAGACATGGCTTGTACCAGGATGGAGTCTTCAAATTCACGGTGTATATTCCAGATAACTATCCAGATGGAGAATGTCCTGTAAGTGTAGTGTACTCTTTACAAAAAAAAAAATGTTGGAGTGTATTTTGGAGTTTTTTAAGGGTATTTTAAAGGGTTTTTTCCCACGTCAGCAAAGGTTGGGAAAAAAAAAAGATTCTTATCTTGAAATGTCTTTCTTCTGGAAATGTGTCTATAATCACATTTAAACACTACACTTTTTGTTCAAGATCAGTTGACTATTATGGATAATATAAAATTAGGACTCTTGAGAGTAACAATTGACCACTGAACTTGGAAACAACAGAACAGTAATAAAATTTAGTGGAGCAAATTGTTGAGACAACCCATCAGCCATCTCTTCCTTATGCTTCATTTCAGAAATTAGTATTTGACATCCCAGTCTTCCATCCTCTTGTTGACCCTGTGTCTGGAGAGCTTGATGTCAGAAGAGCTTTCACCAAATGGAGGTATGCAGTCTGCTTTTATGCTTATGCAATTTACATTTTCATTTCAGACTTGAAGAAAATAAAATATACATTTTAGAACTTGAGCCTTCTTAGTTTTGTACACCATCTGGTGATTTCATTCACCAATATTCTTGAAAATGGTTAAATGATTTTGTCAACTCTTGTTGTGCTGTTGTAGACGGAATCACAACCATATCTGGCAAGTCCTGATGTACGCTCGTACAATTTTCTACAAGATCAATACCACAGAACCACTCAATCCAGAGGCTGCTGTGCTGTGAGTGTCTGAGCCTCCGTTGAATTGGTTTTATCCTAAAGGAAGAGATGAACCATAAAACAGTGACACTCTAATGCTGTGTGAAATTGCCATTAAATATCACCTCTTCTTTTTGTTGTACAATATGATTGCATTTTTTAAATCCCGCTTCAAAGTTGTTGTTTTTTTTCAGACAAAGAGTTTTTTCCTTTTTCCCTTTTTTATCTTTCCTTTGTCAAGATAATCCATCCTGATCACGGTAAAATGTGCGGTTTTAACTTAGAAAAAAACAAACATTCATCAGGCAGTGAGCTATGGCTATTTGACATCGGGCTACAAATACCAATCTTTCTTTTTTCCCAGGAGGGAAAAGTCTTGGCCCACCCTGCTGTGCCTCTGATTGTCTGACCCTGATTTCCAAGTACTAGCCAATCAGAGGAAGAGTAGGGTGGCTTATGATTTTTTTTTTTTTCTCCCCCCGGTGGAAAAAATTTGTATCTATAGAAGAGACAAGACACATATTTTAACATTTTCTAGAGGGAAACAAACCTTTTGTGTTCACAGAAGTCATCTACGTTTACTCGTTTACTTCAACTCATGAAATATAGGAGCAAAAACAAAAGTGTTACTTGCATACTTTTAATTGCATAAATGGAAAAAGTCTGTGGGATGAAAAACACATCACAATTTTTCTTTCTTTTTTTTAATATTGCAGAGCCATATGTATATGAATGTGTTTTTGGCTTTAGTCATAACCCATGTGTCATAACGCAAACTGTTTGTACCTTTCAGATATGAAAAGGACGTGCATTTGTTCAAAAGCAAAGTGGTGGATAGTGTAAAGCTATGCAACAGTCATCTTTTTGACCAGCCCAAGATAGATGATCCCTACGCAATAAGGTTGGTGGACTGTCCCCACCATTTCAACATTCCTCAACCCTCACCACTACAAGAAAACACACCCTGTAATCCTGTGTGTGAGATGAAAAGGGAAAAACAGTTGATGCTTTCTTTTACACTCTTTACTTTTATTCATTTGATAGTTTTTCTCCATGGAATCCAGCTGTTCACGAAGAAGCAAAAGAGCGGATGTTCACATACAAAGTAAGTAAATAAACACAGAAATACAAATTTTGCGTCTCCAATTATATATGAGCAGCAGAGTGCAGTCTGTAGCAGTTCTCCTCCTAGACTTAAAACCCAAAGGATTTTGTTAAGGGAGAGTTTGAGCTACCAGCACTTTGGTTGACCTGTTCCTGTTATGCATCTGCTAATTTGCCTTTGTTGCTTTAGAGACGACCTGAGGATCACCATAAGGGATCGCATGTGTCAGGGTTGTCTTGGGTGAAGCCTGGATCAACACAGCCCTTCAGTAAAGAAGACGGTCCTCCCCAAAGCTGAACCTGCAGTGTCGCAGCAGGAGCCACTAGAGGGAGGCACATGCATCCAAATGCCACGCCACTGGCTTGCCTCAGCTGTTAATATGAACTGGATCCTTGAAACAGTTGGGAGAACTTTATATCCAATCTCCATGTAATTGCTCAGCTTTAAAAGCTTTGTAGGCATCTCCACAAATGGCTTTAGAATAAGGAAAGTTTGTATCATATGTAAGTTGACAATGACAAATGGATGTCTCGGCAACATCATTTAGGCTGCGTTGCAATCAAAGAGCTTTCTCATTTAGATTTTTCGGATCCATGCACATGTTGGGCTACGTGATAGAACAAACTGTCCCAAAAGGAGCTGAAAAGTGTGAGCAGAGCAATTTGCATTTTTACAGTAAGTATAGTCGACTACATGATCTATACCACTTGTTGACATTGGCTCAGGACTGTTCATTTGTCAGACTTGGAATGTTGTTAGTCACAGCTGTGTGATCAAAACATCATAATTTCCACCCCTCTCATTACCCAATTTGATTGACATGATATGTTTTATATTTGTTTGTTATTGGACAATGATTTCTTTTTAATTCCACTGTAGAAACAGTTGTCTTACATAGTTCCTATAAATATATAAAGCAGAGCAGACAAGTGTGGTTTTAAATGAGATGCTAAATAAGTAAGCTCGTGTATTTTATTTTGTCTGATTTTTAAATCATTTTGGATGTTTTATGTAAAATTGGTTATTAAAGTTTGATGTGTAAATATTGGATGCTGTGCTAAGCTTTGACTTTAGCAGAGAGTGGTCTGCTTGGATTTTATAATTGATTGTTTTGGTTGTATTAGCTTTTATTTTGCAAATGTTACTTCACAAGTCAAAGAAGTTGGTGCAGGATTCCTACATAGGTCTGATGGAAAATCAGAAATTTATTTTGATAAGGTTTAGTTATTAAATAGTTTTGGAGGAGCACAACATTTTATTCATTTAGCTACAAGAACACTCTTTTTTTTTTGTCTTGCCAGACAAATGTCACTTTGTATGTGATGTCTTCATCTATAGAGGGCTCTGGCTCAATTCACAGAAATATTGCCTAGCAGCTTTCAATATGCAAATATTGTCAAAAGGTGGAGTTTTTTTTTTTTTTGTTTATTTGTTTTTCAATGTGTGGAAACCCCAGAATGAAGTGACTATATTAGAATAGCAGTGGTGCTGAAACATTATAGCTGCTGTGAAAGGCAATGACACAACAAAATCTCTCCGTACTTCACGCTGCCATTTTGGCTGCTGGTGTCTTCAAACTTGAGTTTTAATGTGTTCTATATGAACCCATTCCTGTTCCAGTTTACGAGAGACATTGCTGCGTATATGACATGAGATTCAAATGCTTTTGTCTGAAATCAATAAAATTATCAAAAACTTAAGTTGTAACTTGAAAATGTGTTTTTGCACTTGGGGAGGGGGCTTCACTTGCCATAAACACTTGATGCAACGACTATATACAGACCTTTTTCTGGAGTGAAAATGAATAAAAATTTACTTTGGGTTTTCACCTTTACATTTTCCATGATGGCTCTGTACCAAGTCAGATGCTGCTTATTGACAATCGACTTAGGCTTGCTCTGACCATTGTAAGGGGCAAAAAAAAAAAAAAGTAACCATTATTTTCAAGGTACAAATAATAGTATAGGATATAGTGTCTAGTTTCACTCTTAACATTTGTAAACTTGTAGCTGTCACTACTGTCACGTACAATTATGATAAGATGGACTTTAATGATCCCACACTGGGGAAATTCACTTTTCCACAAGGTGGATAAGAAATCACTCATAAATTAGAAGTATATATGGAATAAAGCCTAAGTAGCGCTCCTTCTTGGATGGTGGGAGTAGCAGTATATTGTTAAAGGAGCTGCTTAAGGCCTCCACAGTTGTTTATGTCAGCTTTACTAACATCCAACATCATCTGTATTCAGCATTTACCTATACTAAGGACAACTGTGCATATCCTACAATAAACTACACGGATACTACACAAAATATTCTCTTAGTCCTATTTTTGTTTTACATTTTATTACAGAGTCATCGCACAAATCTGGCCAAAACATAACATTAAATTTTAGTTTTATTATTTATTATACACGTGCACTAGGAGACTAAAATAAATGGTATATATTAAAGATTAACACACTATTAACGACGCATCGTGTCTCGTCCAAATTAGAAAACCTTAATTTAAAGCAACATGTCGCCCAGTCAGCCACCAGAGGTCGATATGTACCCACGGTGGAGAGCAGCTCTCCCAGTCCTATCATGTTTGCATTGAGGGGAGACTCCGGTGCATGTGCGAAAGTAAAACCTCTCCGGATTGGCTCTGGCTTGTACGCGGCCATCTTATGCACTCTGTCAACATAAGGACTTTACACATTAATATAATGATTTAATGTGGCGCTTTCTGGTGATAGCTGGCGGCGCCAACGCACCAAAAGCACTCATACTGGAGGAACCGGATTTGAATTTTTCACGGGAAAGTGAAACTGTGGCAAATTGTCGGTGGTCCAATCAGAGAGCAGATCACTAATATGCAAATAAGGTGTTATCGCAGTCACGTCAGCAGCAGCGGTAGAGCCGCTGTGCCGTGGTCGCCAGCAGGAGTACAACTAACAACACAGTCACAACTTCGCCGATAACACTCTCCCTACGTTGACGCCTGGAGTTGCACTTTTAGGTTCGTTTCAGGTAAGAAATAACACTTATTTTGAAGGTGTTTTGAAAGGTGTTTCGGACTCGAGGGGTTCTGTTTCATTCAGGCAAGGAGCTGTCAAATATCTGACAGTCAGTCAGTGGGGCTCGCCTCAGCTGTCTGATGACACACCGCCTTGCTGAGTGTGTATCTTCCCGGCAGATATAAGACGGTTGACTTGCCAAACTTGTCCGCACTAGTTTCCCGTAAGTTCGCGTGTAAAACAAGCAAGTGTCACCGCACTTTCCTCACAGTTTGCCGGGTTAATGATAAATGCGCTTGGCGCTTGGCTTTAAAGTAGTCCTCCGCGGTTGTTGGACATGGTGGTCCTGAACTGACAGCGACCAGTCGGGCTCAGTCAGCACCGGACCTGTATATGTGGACGCGGTAACTGTTAGCAGTGCCAATATATAAGCAGCTTTGTAAAAAGAAATTAAACTGAAACTCGTTCGAGAATAACAAACTAGTTGTATTATCATGGACACCATCACTGTGTCGACCTCTCCATCCATCTCTGGCCTCCTCCCCCCTCCTCTTCTTCCTCAGTGAGGAAGCGTCACGACACCTCCTTGAATCCTGTGGCTCCCAAAGTGGAGGCTTGGCTAGGAGCACGTGCTAACCCGCCTCAACAACACGGCTAACATTTTAAAATATAAATTTAAAAGTCCTCGCGTACGTGCATTTTTATATCCACTTGGCGAGCAGTTGCGCTTAAAGTAGCGCAACACATTGCCGCCTCGTTGGCTTATCAAACACCGCGCTCCGACTGAAGCCATTGCTGTGTGTTGAAGATGAAGAGGATGCTGCCTGACTTTAGAGGTGAGCCCGACGGCTATTCAAAGAAAGCACGACTCCTTGTCAGAAACATCGAAAAGTGCTTCGTGGTATCATTGTTATAATTCAAACATTTAAAGAGAAGTGCTCCTTCGGTCACAGCAACATTTTTTGTCCCAATTTTCCCAACTTTACGCATCTAATATTGGCTCAATTCATAGTTTGATGCCGCTTGATTTGAGGTGCGTAGACGTGGCCATTTGTATGACATCAGTCCAAGGACTCAATGGCCACCTCGGGACAGTTAGGTACACACTTCTTGTTGATATTTGGCACGAGTTGCACGTGTCTGGATGGTGCGTACGACGTCACGATTATGAAGGAAACAGCTGGAAGACGTCAGAGGCTTGGGTGCTGGTCTGAGCCTCAGGGCCAGATTGGGGGTGTTAAAAGGTTAGCAGTGACTTGGCGAGCAGGCTCAGGACTATGCTGTATTGACTCATGGAACAAGGGAAAGATGATACAAACACGTGTTGTTTTGATGTTATAATCTTAAGACATTTCACTTCAGTTTCCTTATGGTACATGCTGCTTTACATCCAGTTCACTGTTGTAAATCCAGCATGCTTGGTCTATCTCAGCCGACGTGGGTGCGGCTGTATCACAGGCCTGCTTTAAATGTCACCAACATGAGGATATCTGCCAAACAATTGTTGTAAATCATTTCAGACGATATAAATTAGGTGAATCACATACATTTTTGTGTCCATATGTTGTCTTTTATTGGACACAAACCCAATAGTGTCAATCCAAATGATTAATGCACAGAGAAAATTTAAATCTCTATCATCGGGAACAAATCTTACCTAAAAATCCTTTTACGATGGTTAAAGATGTTGTTATTTTTACTTGAATATGACTGGAAAAAGTTGCAGTTTAATATTACTTAAATTGTTAAGTTGTGGCATGTTTTCCGTCCTTATTATTATCAAGTAGTGTTGTCAAGTAGTGTGATTTAAATGCCTTCTCTTTTGGTTGTTGACAGTGTGTAATAAATCCGCCATCATTATATTGCCTACAAATATAGGCATTCAAAGAAGCTTAGAAAATGTACAAGTAGTTGCATTTCAAGACGGTCACATGATTCCCCAATAAACAGGATAGTAAGGTAAGCACCGGAGTGAACCTGTAGTTGGAAGAACAACCCGAACTGAAAACAAGAATGGCTTCTTGAACATGAACAGATTTTTACTGAGACCTGTTGGTTGGTTGGTGGGGAGAGCGTTATTTTCTACCTCTGTTTGCAGCCCTTCTTACTGCATGTCATCCTCTTCTGTCCCTGCTTTCGTGTCTGTCTTCGACTGTCCTTTCAAAGACATAAAATGCCCAAAGAAATAATTTAAATAAATAAATACATTGAATTACTTTACCAAATTATGAATGCAGTGCTGGAAATAAAACTTAGTATGAACCACACTCTGATATATATCCATATGTTTAATAGCCTGGCCTCTGTCCTCAACAGAATTTCTGGTGTAAAGATACAAAGATACAATACAATCTATTATGTCTCAAATATCTAATAACACCTTAGCTTGTGTACAAAACATAGGTGCTTATCAGATAAGTGATATGACACTTGAACAACCACAGGTGTGACAAATTATAAGTACTCCAATTATTGACTAAAGATCATGGATTATTTCATAAACCACAGGACTAACAAGCTGTGTCAGCCACAGAACAGATGGCACAGTGATGCAGTGGTTAACAGAAGATCCTGACCTGCTGGCCGGCTCGGGCTTCTTTGTGTGCAGTTTGAATGTTCTCCTTGGGCCTGTGTGGGTTTTCTTCAGGTGCTTCAGTTTCCTCTCACAGTCCAAGCACATGGAGGTTAGGTTTATTGGTGACTCAAGAATTGCACGTAGGCGTGAATGCAAGCACGAATGATTGTTGGCAGCCTGTCCAGGGTTTACCCCGCCTCTCACTCAATGACATCTGGGAAAAGCTCCAGCCCCAAGAACCAATAGATACAGATATATTCATGTAGGTGTTTTAGTTTATTACAGGCCAAACAGGCCACCTAGGCAAATTTACCTTTTAACACCTCAGTGTAAATGTTGAGAAGTTGGCAATTATGACATTTTAGTGTAACAGATCAGTTTATGTTTGTCAAATAAGAGAATCCTGTATTTATGTGCATTTTCAAATTCACTTGCAGACTGAGTAAACACGAGCAAGTACACAAATAAGTTGTGCCTGGTGATGTGTATTGGGATTTAAAGATATTTAGCCACTAAAACCCCCATACTTTGAACTCAAATTCTCTTCAGCTGTAGTTCTGAACAGAAAACCAATGACCAACATCCAGTGGATTTAAAAGAATGGCATACAGAAAACACTAAAATATTGTATGTCTGTGCTTTTGTGTGACTGTCTGCATAGCAAGTCAGCATATAATGATTGACCTGGGTAAGCTACTGTGATCTTCCGCTGGTCTGTGGTTGCAGACATGCTCGCTCTCTCTCTCTCTCTCTTTCCCTTTCTCTCTCTCTCTCTCTCTCTCTCTCTCTCTCTCTCTCTCTCTCTCTGTCAAAGGACCTCATCTGCCCGTGTCCCTAGCTGTTGAAATTCTATCAGCTGTCTGCACCTCCCACACATTCTGCAGTAGCAGGGCAGGCAGCTTCATTGGTTGTGTGGAGGTGGGGGGTTGAGGTGTGTGGCGTCAGAGTGTGTGTGTGTGTGTGTGTGTGTGAGTGTGAGTGTGAGTGAAAGGGGAAGGGGTACAGGAAGAGGCACCTGCTGATGGCTGGCGGTTGGTTTGCACCAGCTGGTTGTGCTGCACACATGAAAGGCAGTGCTCATAGCTAATTGACAGTACCAAATTCCTCCCAGATCCTTCCGACCTTGCACTACCTGCCATTTAAAAGCTTTTTTGATGCTGCATGCATATTCATGTAATTCTACTAGCCTACAAGCATGTACCACTGATGAGGAAATGGATGATAAAAATAGATGCAGTGTGAAATATATACTTGCTAAGTTGTCACGCCATATCAGACAGAAAATTACTTATTTGCCTGTTTGTGTGTGCTCAGGTTCTGATTATTTTAATGAGCATCTTTGTTGTTTGTTTGCAAACTGTGATCTGATGTTCATCTAAACCATAGATTTATACAAACACACTTCATCTTTTCGTATCAAGGCTGTATTTGAATATTTCTTTCCCTTTGTGTTTTCGACAGGGACATCATATAATGGACATGCTGTAGGTCTGTAGACCTTGAGGCTCATTGGGATCTGCCTGGATCCACTGGAGTTCAGTTCCAGTTACCCTCCGTGCTCCGCCATGGACTTCTTTAATGACCCCAACCTCTTTGTTGGAGGTTTGGAAGGGCTGGATGATGATGGCTTCCCTCCAGCACCATCACTCGTGGATGAGCTAAACCTCAGTGCTGACTTTGAGCCCCTCCAAGTGGAGCCTATAGGCCCAGGCAAGCACCAAGAAATGATGCCGCCTGTTTCTACCCAACAAACCATGCCTACTTACAGTGAGCAGATGGGTCACTACATTGGCATTAAGGCACAGAATCCTATCGGGCAGGCATTTTCTGGTCCTGGGGGCACAGGTAGTGGAGGTGGTGGCATGATTGCAGACCAACATGGCCAGTACCACAACGCTGCCCTGAGCCAAGTACCTCAATCCAATGGGCTGTTCTGTAACAGTGGCAGTCCAATGTGGGGTAACCAAGACCAGAATGGTAGTATGTACCACCCCTTATCTCAACAGCAACAACAGCTTTGTCATCAGCAGCCACAGCTGCACAACCAGCAACTTCATGTCGGACAACAACAAACACAGCAGCAACAACACCACCCGTGTCATCAACAACAACAACAACAACAACAACAACAGGAGCAGCAGCACAGAATGCGGCAGCTGCAACAGCAGCAAAGTCATCAGCAGCAGCTGTTAAACCAGTGCCAGCACCAACAAATTAACACACAGACTATGTCCCTGCAGCATCACAACTTTTCCTTTCACCAGGGTGGTCAGT
This sequence comes from Sciaenops ocellatus, assembly GCA_033000465.1. Classification (NCBI taxonomy): domain Eukaryota; kingdom Metazoa; phylum Chordata; class Actinopteri; family Sciaenidae; genus Sciaenops; species Sciaenops ocellatus. The sequence goes on from CP136888.1 coordinate 18,241,074, forward strand.
CTCAGAGCCAGCAGCAGGTTCACCATACTCAGCAGCAGGTTCAGCACCGACTAACTGTTGGAGGGCCAAGGTTCCTTTCAAGGGCTCTGCCAAGTAAGTCTTATTTGGATCAAAATGCCTCTCTGAGTGGGACTTGCTTACAACCGCAGCAGCAGCAGGGTAGCTACCAGTTGACCAGGGGAGGTCAAGCCTTCTCTGGATCAGGACCAGAAGACCCTAACCTGCCTTTCCCCATGCATTCGTCATCTATGGTTCACTCCCTGCCCACATGCTCAGTCAATTCTGGCACCGCTTACCAACCGGCTCAGTACCCTGCTTACCCCGGAGAGCCAGAAATACCCAGTCTCAGTCAGCAGTCTTTGTCCACGGTCTCAGTGTCTAGGCCCAACACCACCCCTGCACCCCTCTCTTCTACAGTGCCTGAGCTCTCAGGGACAGTATGTCAGTTTCCATCCACAGCTGTTATGAGTCAGCAGCACAGTAGGGCCCCGGTTAGCCAGGCAGAGCAATGTGCTTTCCGGACCCTACGTTGTTCTGGAGAAACCCAGGGAAACTGCAAATCATCTGAGATGTTTGGCGACTCAATGAGCTGCTACACCAGCATGGCCAGCCAACTGCCCTCTGAGCAGCCTCAAAACTGCGGGGCTATCAACACTAATGGATATCAAGCATTGGGAGACAATCTCCTGGCATCAGAAGCTCAGGGTGGAGACCTGGAAGGCCTGGGGCCCCCGGACCTCCTTCCTGACCTATTGCCCCAGCTGGAGGCTGCTCTCAGCCAACAGGATGAATCCAACTGTTCCTGGGCTGATTCCAACCCGGAGAGGGAACATGAGCAAAGGAAACAACCACCTGTTGTATACAAGGAAGAGAAGGTAATGTAATGTAATGTAAAATTTTCATTTTTGCTTCTTAAAAAATATAATGTGAAAGATATTTTAGCTGCACTGTAGCAGAATTCAGTATTCTCTTTGTCCTAGTCTGATTTATATCCATAGAGCCTATGCACTCTCTCTTTTACCCCCATGTCTTTGCAATGTAGGTTAATGAGGGGATTTGGAGGAGGGTGAAGGTTGATAAATTGAAATTATTTGAAGAAATTAGATGTTATATTTATATTATTTTAATGGAGCACATTTCTTTGCTGACATTAAGTATTTTGATGTGCTCTTCCCACTGTAGCACGGCACAGAATCTAGCCACCCGTGTAATGTTTAACCAACTATCCCAGATAGAACATGTGCTTGTCTAGTAGGAAACCTGCAATCAGTGGTGGAGTGGGGGAAGGTGGAGAGGCGGTACCTAGGGCCATCTGAAACCTTCTGAAAATGATAATGGTCTGTCCAGGCTGGCCTGTCTATCTGCCTTGTGCGCCGACAGCAGGTCAGGCCTGATTAGGCTAAGAGTGGCAGGAGTGTCTTCAGGACTTAGCTGTAAGCATACTTAGGGCTATATCAAGATGTGGGTCAGGGCAAGCCAGAGGCACTTGCACACTGCCTAGCTGGAGTGTGGGGGAGGTTGCACACTGTTGTGGTAGCTGCCACAGTTTCTGTGTGTCTGTGTGTGAGTGCGAGTGCATGTGCACATGTGAGAGAGAGCGGGCGGGAAGAAAAGAGTGTGGTGGAGGAGAGTGGTTAGCACTTGAAGGAGGGGGAGGGGGGTTGGGAGATGGAGAGAGCAGTAGCTCATGGAAAAAGAGAGAGCTTAGGAAAGAAAGGGAGGGAAAGAGACAGAGAGGAAGAGCATGAGAGAGAGAGAGAGAGAGAGAGAGAGAGAGAGAGAGAGAGAGAGAGAGAGAGAGAGAGAGAGAGAGAGAGAGAGAAGCGGAGGGGGAGGTTGGGAGAATGCATTAGCTGGCTGTAACAGGCTTCAGGCGGTTCCTGGACCTCAATTGGCTAGTAACTTAGCAGCATCCACACAGCCTCCTGGCCCACAAGTGACACATGACCAGCAGCAAAAACAACAGATGTTTGATCATGGTCTGCCCATGTTAAAAAGGACATTTGAATTTCAACACATCTCTGTGTTCCTTTTTGATATTATTTGCTAGATTTCAGCATTTCTGTTATTACCGAAACAACATATGCTGTTCCAAAAATTAAACATGTTTTGTTGGGGGCAGATTTTACATAAGAGCACTTCTGTTTTTTTATGGCCCACGTACCGACACGGCTGACAGTCTTTCTTAGGGCCACAGACAACACAGAAGTGTTATTTGATGTTATCTTACCAACCCCACCTTTTCAGTATCTGCACACTAGTGTAGTAAACGCATGAATGATTACAGTTTTACAGTAACGGTTACTGTAAAATCAAATGACTCCTCAAAGTGACTCATTTAAATCTCTCCAAACAGGGTCCTCGTACTGGCAGCATATCCATTGTGTCCCCTCACTTCTGAAACCAAACCTGTGCCTATGCGCCAAAACACAACCTGTGTGTTGAGTACTGCCTCGACTGTCCCCCGACAAGCAGCAGGCGACAACTAAATTGGTGGTCTGCCTTACCAGAGCTCATCCACAGAGGCCATTCGGCCATCTGCAAAGGTCCTTGATTGAAATGGGGCCATGAACCACAGCCATACGAACGAGCCTCTCCCTGTCTGTGTCAACATTCAGCCCCGTGTTGATGCTTACAGGCTGACTGTGCTATTCATGTGCACTGATGTGTGAAGAGCCTGCTGATAGTGTATTTGCTGAACAGGCAAGGCATCAGTGGATAGCTGACCACTCTTCACTCCCCTGCAGTGAATGTGGCTAATTAGGATTTCCAATGGTTGTAATGGTCAGCTGCAGCTATGATGAGCACACAGGGTTCAGGATTGAATAGTTGTCCCAGGTTGCCATATTCAAAGGTTCACCTGAGTAAACATAATGTCTTAGGCCCTTTTGCAATGGATGAAAAATCAAATGAACAATGTGTGTAGAACTCTAGACTGTCCCATTTATGGACGGATAAGGTCTTTCTCTGAGGAAGTAGTTCAAGCTTACAGGCAACAAGCACTCCAGTGAGATCCTTCTGTGCTGGATGCCAGTTTGTAACATGTACTCATGTGAGTCAGCAGCGAGTCTTAGGCAGCGTGTAGTAAGGAACTCAAGACTGACGTCTTTGCTTGTGAAAGTGGCAGACAAAATAATTGTGAGGTTGTAATAGACCAGTGCGGGCAATGTTGTAGATCAATGATTGACAGTGTTATTTCCTCTGTAACAGAATGTATGTAAGTGGTGGGCTATCTTATGTTCAAAAAATACATGAGATTTTCCCCCAGTAAGTAAGAAAAAGGGTGTTTTCAAGACTCACCCAACCCATTTCAAGAACAAATTGCTAAGTATCTGTTAATGAACCCCACTTGACCAGCAAACTATCAACTTTATGCATTATAGTAGCACAATTGTCAGGATTGAGTGCCACAGCACTCTCTGATCGTGCTGCTGGGAGCAACTTGGGAGCTGTCCTTAGCGCTCTGTTTTCTTTTCTCCCCTGCCCACTGAACTGCAGTAGTGGGAAGATTTAGGCTAAATTAACAGACTGATTGTTCCAAATGTGTTGAATAACCCTTCATTAAAGATGTCATTTTTTTCTCTCTTTCACACACATACACACGCACACAAACACTGAAGAGAAAAACAGTCTACATGTTGTTGTTGACTAGAATAAAATTATGAAGAACTATGAAAATGACTGAAATGTAACTAGGAGGTTTGTCTTAGCACTAAATCTAAAATAGCTGCCAAAATCAATACAGATGAGTGAGACTGTTTTGTGGCACTATAATGTGACAAATGTCTTAATTGGTAAATGGCTAATTTGTAATTTTTTTTCAGCTTTAGGCATCCAGTTGTAGTTGTATTTTCAATTTGTGTCTTCCTCGTTCCTTATTTTGTATTCTTGATCACAATCCCAATACGTCTTATTTTTATTTGAAAGAGCTTTATATGTGTACAAATTAAACTAAGCCCCAAAGGCAAAGGGAAACTGGTTTTGGAGATTTGTGGGGCAACAGCGGCATATTTAATCGGCTTCTTCACAGCATACTCAACTTGCCACTCTTGTATCAGTCATACTCTTTGGTACCAAAGGAGACATAATTTCAAGTCAAAACAACGTTTCTGTGCACAGAAGTTCCTGGGAGGACTAAATTAAGAGTTATATATCAGATAAAGTGGTCACTTCTTTCTGTGCAGCTGGTCTACAGTTACATTTCTTAATCACCTCCTATTGTATTTTTGAAAGAAGATTGGCAGACTGACAGTTTTGGTGATTTGATGCTGCAGATAAATTAATATGTTATAACAGAGACCATACCTGGAAAAAAGAACAATTGAATGAAATTAGCACCTGCCATCTGCCAAATAAAGGGTAAATGTTAGCTCTGGCAGGTAAAATATTAAGGCCACCTGCTGGTGGCAGGCTTTTCTTACATCAATAAATATTATTTTTAAAAAGCAATTATTAGCAGTAGTCGGGGATTAATGACATATTCCACATTTCTATTGTCAGGTATCACTGACTTAGTTTGTACAGTTCTGAAGTGACAGAAGATTTGAGGCTAGTAGACATATTCAGCAAGGAAAAAACATAATTTCAGACTCTGGTTGTCAGTTTTTCTATGTTGCCATTTCACTTTCTCTTGTAGAGTCAGTTGTTTCTTTTGTGATCTGAAATCAGCCTTAATCTGTAATCTAAATATGCCTATTTTATAATAATAATATGATAATTGAGTCAGCTTCTCAGATGTAAATATTTTTGGACACTGTGATCAACATTTTTCACCATTTTCTGACAAAATAACTAAGCGATCAAAGCCCGAAGTGTTCTTCATGATTGACACTCTGCTGTTTTTCATCAGACTTGAGTCTTCAGATATAAGGGTGCAAAGGCTCCCTTGCTGAACATAACAGAAACAGAGATGGAGGTGGAGACTGATGGATACTGATGGCCTGGGCTGCTATACCCACTACAGCCCCCCTCCCCGGCAGTGACACTGAGCAGGTGCCTCCTCCCTGCCTGCCTGTGTTGCTGGTTTAGATTTATTATCTGACTGGGTATCGCAGCTCACTCCTCTCTCCCCTTTCCTTGGCCTCTGAGCTGTGTTGCAAGTAAGCAATGTAGGATATGTGTGTGTGCGCTTGCAAGCGGTGTTGGCGCGTGTATGTGTGATATGCTAGCTTTGTTGCTTCTGACCTCTCTGACGTTTATCTCCTAGCCGACCAGACTGGGCAGGCAATGCCATAATCAGCCCTGAAACCTGACACCATGCATCACCCCGGCCCTCACCCCACCACCCACATGCGCCACACGCACAATTTTGCACACTCACGCATACACCCCTGGGAAACCTGCTGCTTCAATAGCCACATGGTGATAGGCTGTCTCATTCACACACTTTCTCTGATCACCTCCCCCAACATCCATGCACAACCCACCCTCTCTCTCTCTCTCTCTCTCCCTCTCCCTCTCCCTCTCTCTCCCTCCCCCCCCCTCTCTGGCTTGCTCGCTCTGTCAAGTGTTCTGACTGTTTGCATCCGGCCTCGGCCTGTTTGGAGGCCTGCCAGATAAGGGTGGGGGCGGGGGATAGCTAAGGGTCAGAGGTAAACAGGAAGTCAGGCGGTCCTTGCTGTGGGCGGAAGGGGAGGGCTCATTGGAGGAGTCGGGGGAGGAGCTGGGAGAGAAGAGGGAGGAGGGAGTTGTACTTGGACTGAGTGTGTCAGGAGCATGTGGGAACGCTGCCAGCCCAAAGTGCACAGTAGGTCTGAATTTAAAGTATGCTCTTTTATTCCACTTTTCTTTCTTTCCTTCTCCCTCGCCTCTTTCTGCAGGGATTAAATGGCTTTGAATATTTTTCAGGGGTTGACGGGTGGGTGAATGTTTGCTCAGCGGTCAAATGTGGAGGGGTTTTGTGTATGTGTGTGTGTGTGTGTGTGTGTGTGTGTGTGTGTGTGTGTGTGTGTGTGTGACTGGAATTCAATTTTAGGTTGTGACGTGAGGCAACCTACTTGAACTTGTGTTAACCTTTGACTGGAGGGGAGTGGAAAGAAAGCTGCATGGTTAGACTATCAGTGTCTCTGGGTATAGAAAGACTGTAGACTGTCTTGAGGTAGACAGCATGAAAACCACTTGTAAGTCTGCCTCTGTTGCAACAGAGCAAATTAGAAAAGGCATGAAGGGGTAATGACCTCTTTGCCCTTGCGTTTACAGCTGAAACAATGATTGCCGTCTTGTGGTAGGACGAAGAGTTTGTCTAAGAAAATCTTGGAATAAAACATCTTAATGTCAAGTAAAGCTTGAAAAAAGAGTAAAGCTAATGAATGTTAGCATGACTGCAAAAAGTCTGTCCCTCTGTTCCACTTGAAACTGTACATGGTTTTCTTTACCACAGTTTGACTTTGACAAAACTTAATGTCGGTCACATTGTCCACAGAGGCGGCAGTTGGCTCACTAGTTACTGATTTGTAAGTTCAGCAGCAAACAGGTTTGTGTCAGTAGGAAGTCATTAGCTAGTTGCCATGGACGCCTGTGTTGGAAGTTGGGACTTTGTTTATTGAGTGATATGCTTGTATTTTCTGTTGACAGGGCAATTGACTAACTCGCTTCTCTGCTAACTTGAAGAAGAAAATGAATTGTTTAAACTGGCATGGCATCACTCATCTGTCATCACTCACTGTTAAATGAGTCAAATTTAGCTTTGTTTGGTGGTACTGGAGCTTAAGTAAATAAAGGTAAAAAAAATATTGGTTGTCAAGGTTCATGACAATCCTGAGAATCCATGACACGAGTGTCATACTGCTCTTATTTGAATGCATAGCCCATCTTGGTATTCCTGTTAATATGTCGGTTTCCAGTGTATTCTGTGTTACCTCGAACATTCTGAGGTTCAACGCGCTTCCGCTTTGCTGAATGCTTCATGTTTAGGACTTGATTGTTTGTAATGTCAGCTTTATTGAGTTACTTTACATTTGCACACAACCACACTTGCAATGTCAATATGGTGCAGTATCTGAATCACAGAAGCTGCATTTTTAGCAGGTAAAATGTGTGACAAAATAGCATTATAATGAAATATTGTACTGTGCACAGAGAGATGCCTTGGCCTACAAACAGATGTAAGAAAACATGTTTGTTTAGTACAGACCCCCAACAAATGTTACATTATCATCTTTTAAATACATTTTTTATTGAAATCCTAATTAAATTACATTAACTTTAAGGCTAAGTCTGGCTAAGATATTTATGTGTATCATTTTCGTGTTGGATTAGATTGTATTTAATCACTGAAAAGGGATAGATGCACACCCCTAAAACCTTTTTAATGTGGCCTTATTGAAGCAAAACTGTCTGAAGAAAAGCCAGGGCCTGTCATTATAAAGTAACTGACAATGTGATGGTTGTATTTTAGACAACCTTTTCTATGAAAAACATGTATTTTATTGAACTTTCCAGTCCAGTAGTTATTATTTTTTTTGTAGGAAAAGTTGCTAAAATATCACTTAAAACAAATAGCTGCACTTCGTTGCAGTTTTGCATAAAACAAGCCGTTTGTTCTCTTCTCCTTCTCCTGCAGTTAATCACATGATATGTTAATGACTTAAGTGGTTATTTCCTGGAGAACTCAAATTAAGTAATGATAAAAATAGTCAGCTTGAAGTAAGAAACGTTTCACACAGCCTCTGATCTTTCTGTGTGTTCATCCATTAACTTCTTCTATTCATTGTGAGAAATTGGCTGTTTATTTCTGCTCATGTTTTGAAAAATAAAGAAAAGTTAACGTTGTTTAGAAAAGCAAAGTTGCTTTTCTAAACAATACTAACTTTTCTTTATTTTTCATCAAGATGTTTCTTTGTCATCACTTGCTGATCTCTGCCTGCTCTGTCTCACAGCCTGGCAGTCACAATGATTGTTGAGCTGATTTGAATTATGAATGTTTACGGTCAAAATTGGATGAAGTGCAGCAACTAAACAATCCAGTCCATCTCTGACAGCTTGTTCTCTTAGAACAAACAGTTGTCCATATCTCCTTATTTGTGTACATAAGCAAACTCCAACTTGATGTTGTAACTCGTGGCACAGGTGTTGTGCCCATTTTTTTTTAAAAAAAAGAGAGAATATATTAAACATGAGAAATGGTGAGCACAGGCTTTTTTCTGTTTCATCAGTACATGTTTGTTCATTCTGTGCATATATTTGCACAAGTGCTCTATACATGCACCCCTCGACAATCTCAGCTCCATTCCGTGGTGTTCATACGTATTTTTGATATACGGTGTAAAAGGAAAAAATGCAAAAGGACTCATCTCGAGCCAGTGTTAGGTTATATATTAAGCTACATGGTATCAAGTGTGATACAACTGCCATATAGTGCTTGCATTGTACCACACCAAAGCCGCATGATCAAGTTAATAAATACAATCATTTAAACAACAGGATACTTTACAACAACAGCTCACCTGCAAAGACTGGGGAAGTGGAAAAATTGTTAATCCTGCCATTGATTTGGATATTTGAAATGAAAATCTCATTTTGATAGATTTTTGATATAAAATCGATCTTGTGACACCCCTATTAACTATGAATATTTTTCTTATTATTTTATAGAATTCAGTTCCATTAGTGTGAATGGGGTAGACGCAGTGATCTCTGGTGGAAAAAGGGCTGTGTGCCTGGTCTCTACAAAGAGTCACTGCATGGACACCTGCCTCACCCTGAGCAGGAGGTGGAAATCATAGCAGGGGGGGAAAAAAATCCTTACTTCATCATATCCTGAAGGCTGCAGGTCGACTGTGCACCCACTCTCTCGCTTGTGTGCAGATACGTAGTTGCCTCTGTGTGTGTTCCTTTTTACGCAGGCCTTGGCCCTGCTCTCACTTTGCACTGCTTCAATAATGAAGGAGCTGTAAAGGTCTGGCAGTAAGCCCCTTGCTGAATTCCCTTCCACCTCATCCCTCCCTCTTTCCTCCCCTCGCTCCCTGTCTCTGTCTGGCTCTCTCTCTTTCGCATCCTAAGGGACCTCCGCTCAGCTCCACTCTTCAGTTTGCACCAATGTTCCTATTAATGAATGGCATCATCCGGCTTGCTTGTTTTGCACAGTTCAGCTTCACTTTACTGCCCGTCGGCTGACCTGCTGTGGCGTCTCATCTCGTCAAAGAGCTCTGGGTCATTATTCAGAATAACCACAGTTTAAAAACCATCATTTTGTTTGCGACACTGCTGTGAAGTACACAAAAACCTTAGGCTCTTCAATATGAAAAACACATTTAATTTCTCTGGAGTACATGAATCATAGCACATCTGTGGAACTGTCACTTCTTTGGAGGCCACCTGTGCATCTCTCAAGTCCATGTTACTGGGAGAGGAGTGTTAAATATGTTATCTTTACATTAGTTTATTTCTAAACAAGGGGTAGTTGTTGTTTTTTTTGCAACATTGATCTGTTGTTTCTCTTGGTTGTGATAACACGGCAATAAAATAGTTGCTGAGATGTGAGTTCCTGGTTCATCTTTGACCGACTGTGCGGTATATGCTGTGGTTTTGTGCTCACGGTTTCACACTTTGCTTGTGCAATGGTGCTGTACTGGTCTGGTCACTTTTGGTTTTACATCCAAATTTGGTGGTTTAGATAATATGGCTAAGATAGATAATAAAACTTGTTGGCTTTTTTTAGAACCTGTTTGATCATCTGGTCTGGAAGGTTCGCAAGACCTTTTCCAAAATGTCGGAGAAGCAATTCACCTCTCCTCTTTGTGCGAAAATAACTGCTGATGTTCTGTAGCAGTTTAACAAATGTTTTTGAGGACAGTATGTGATGGCTACGCAGGTTACCTTGCCACTATCTTGACTACCCCTGAACAGATTCACATGTACTAATATTTTGTTTAACAGGAAAGAGACCTGCATTCAGAGTGATGGACTGTGTTTGAGTTGGAAATTATCCCCAATGGCACTGCTTGTATGTAACAACTGGGAGTCAGCTACTAATGATGTAGGATGTGCTCCTGTGCTTTCAGTTTGGCTCACACTCACTTGTGCTTGCACACGTTCCTCGCCCTTAAAATATCATCTTAGATCTTGCTGAGCGACTGCCCTCTGAGCTGACACTTAAAGATGCAAGAAGGGCAGATGCCCTAGTTAGAATCACTGCCGGCTCTTCTCAGTCATTGGGCCTGATTGACACAGAGCCAGACTTGGGCTATACTCTGTATTCTGCACAACCGTCAAACCCAAGTCTCAGCTGTTTTTTGATGGGGGTTAGTGTGAAAATGAGCATCAAAAGGAAGCCAAATTAAACCAAACAACAAAGCGGAGACCAAGATAGATTAATAATGATATCAATATCACAGCTTGTCATATAATATTGTGGACTGTTTAACTTTCCTGCTTGTCTTTTTGTATTTTTCTGATGTCACTCAAATGCACAAGAACATTCTGTTATTTTCGCTAGACTGATACAGACAGTCACCTCACATAAAGGTGGTGACAGATGCCCTCTCTCTTTACCATTTGTTCCTGCTCTCTCTCTCCTCACTGTCACCCCCTAGTGTTCAATTCTGCCCTGGCCAGATGACAAGGTGCAACATACTGTACCTACAACACTTCACATAGATCTGTCTGTGCTCACGAACCTTTTCATTAGCACTGGGAATGGTTGTCCATGTTGAACTTGATTAAATAAGGGAGTCCATTATCTGACTACATAATAGCCAACTAATAGGCTGTCTTTGTTAATGCGTGTTGGATTGGAGTTGCTCGGGATTGCAGCAGGGCTATAGTGCCGTGACCTATCCCTGCTGTAGCTGAAATATTTAGTTAATTGTATCCAGTTTGCTAATGCGCAATGAGTGTGTTTGAATGGAGGGATCTAAACAAGGTGTTTGCATGTGTATGTTTACTGTTTGTCTTTGTGATCGTGGTCCTTTGACCGTTAGGCGTGCGTTTGCTAAAAAGGTCTTAGACAGACGTGCACAACCGCTCGCACTGCTACAAGTGTCTTATCTTCTGAGGTCAATACGGTTCTCAGACTTGAACTTTTCTTACGTTTGAGGTTTGTTTTGAGAACTCAGCGGTACTTTTGTGGCTCTTACCCTTATACTCTCTCAGTACTGTTGGGCATGAATCTTGCGTAGGTGGTTGAAGAGGTTACTGTTGTTTGTGTTTATGTTGTGGACAGCGGTCTGTAGCATAATTTGCAAAGTAACGCTATGGTTTTCTGGTCTGTATCAGACTTTTCATACTGAAACCATAACCATGTGACAGAAGTTGCCCCACTTTTAGGTAGGTGCTTCTTGTTTGTTTCGGCTGGTCGCTGTCCTCCATGTTTGTTTGTTTCCTGCCTGCACCCTGCATCCGAGTCATCAGATTGCACCGCCCTACTTGTATTATACAGCATGTTTTGAGCCTATAAGTTCAAATAAGCTGAAACTGGAAGCCATCTTATTGTTAATAATTCATTTGAACTGTAGCCAGAAAAACTCGTATGTGTTTCCTTGATCAGTTGGAAAGTCTGTGTGGGAAGGTGAAGGTGAACCTTCCTCAAAAATTGCTGACCAGGTGCTTTTGAGCATGGCAACAGGGCAGTCGACTCCCAGCTGCCTCTCATTGTTCAACAATAGAGGATGGTGGAGAGCAGTCAGGTGCAGTGGTTTGTTGTGTGAATTTAAAGTCACACATTTCTCAGAATCCAGCACACCCTCAGGTAACTGACCACAGTAAATACATTTTAACTTTGTACATTGTGAGCTTGTATTATTCTGTTTCTTCCTGTGCAGTTCTTGTAACAGGCGCAGTAAGGCTGTTTGGTTACAGCGGAGGAGGCTTGACTGAAGTAATAATGCTCTGTTAGACTTTCAGCAGCTTCTCTAGAGGGCAACATGCTCGGCACAAATACTGTTACTCTTGGCACTGAAAAAAGGATCATTAATGCACGGTGCTGTATTTAATTGGTTGAGGAAGCATTGCTGTGCATCATGTCTCCTTTCATTTATCATCCCTGACGCTTTTTCACACTTCAGTGTGGCTGCAAACTGGCCTGTGGCCGTAGGCCTAATTAGTTGGGTATAATCTTTTTTTTCCACACCTAGACTTAACAGTGCAAACTATGTTTCATTAACAAAGTCGTAGATATGAAATCTGGTAATGGTAATGAGGCATCTGTGATATTTTTTTTTGTTTCTGTGAGAAACACTAAAGGCCAAGCCTATTCTTAGTAAACAACACTGAGAATTGAAGTGTGAAAAGTAAGGGAAAGGTTCAGCCAAGATTGGAGGTGAAGGTGATGATTGTTTCAACACACATTGGTCGTGTTTTGTTTTTTTGTTTATATCATCTACAGTATGTTGTTTAAAGGTAAAATTTCAGGAGAGAGCAGCTTCATTCAAAAGGAATCACTTACCTGTTGATCACAAATGTTTCGCAGGGGACTGCAGGGACTGCATGCATGCATTTTTGAAATGAAAATTGATCCCAGAATGCAGCATTTACAGTATGTGCAGTCTTACAGATAGAGGACAATGACTTTGCCAATCTGCTGTTAATTTTGTGAGTGCTACGCTGTGTTGCTGCCGACTCTGAAGAGTTGGATGTCACACCACCACAAATCAGTTTTGAACCTGTGGGAAGCACTGTTATCTGATGGAAGTTCACTCATTTTTAATAAAAATCCAATAGTGCTGCATTATTGTGTTAGCTAGGGCTGTTTTTATTTTCCCATTGTATATATTGATCCTTCAGAGGAAATGGAGTCATTGTAGGAGATCTAAGTCTATTAATTTATTAGTTAAATGACAGAAAATCAATTGTTGACAATTTTGATAATCAATTTTGCGTGCATCCCTTTCATATCGTTGTGCAATAAAAACCTTTTGGATCATTGGCAATTGACCTTTTGCAGAAAAGTGAGAGGTGTTTGAATTTGAAAGAATTTGAACTAAAATGTTAGCAGCTAAAAAGCAAAATTATTAAATAGAAGTTTTGACACAAAATTAAAAGTCAATGATGCTTTCAATAGCTAACAGCAGAGCTGAGGGTCAGCTATTGAAGAGTGTGTCCATGATCTTCTTTGAATGTGATGGCTGCTTGCTCAAGGACACTACAGAATGGTTATTCACCGGTACCGGCAGGAAATGAGAGCTGTGGCACAGTAATACAGTCCCTTTGATGAGGAAGTAATGGAGTGTTCACAGACAAACACCTGTGCCTCCACAGCCACCCTACCTCTCTGTCTCTCTCTCCACACACGCACACGCACACACACACACGCACACACACAGACTCCCTTCCTTTCACCAGCTCTGCTACTCCCCTCCCCTTCCTCTTCTCTCCCTCATCGGTCCTTAAAGGAAGCCACTCCCCCTCATACAGAGCTGCCAGCCTTATTTGCATATTAACCGTTTAGTTGCCAAGGAGCTATGGCTTCGAGCCATGTGACCGTTGAAGCATGTATTTGTTTTGTTGACTGTTATTCTCTTTTGCTCTTTCTTTATTTAACTGTACGTTTGACACTCAAAAACTTTCCCGTGAAGGAAAATGTTTTGTCACAGCCACGTATGGTAACTAAGTCTTTCTGCGTTACAAATATGTTTGTTTTTGTTTTTTTACTCTCTATGTGTCACTTCTTGCCTTTTTTTATCCATCAGTCTGTTAGCTATTGCAATATGTTTGGAGTATAGCTAGCACTTGGTAAATGGTGTTTCATTAAACACAGCTCATATTTTCATGGTCAACACAGTAATGACAGACACAGTTTTGTTTTCATTTTGACTGTGTAGAGTCTATGTACCTTTTTTTTTTTTTTATAACTCGTTTGAAAAGGGCCACAGGCCTGCAATAATTCTAACACCGATTGCACTGATGGTGCTTGTGTGTGTGTGTGTTGTAGTCAAAGCACAGGCTCTGTACCCCAGTGGGCAGTGGATTTGTTTAGCTTAGGGAGGACACTGTTGCTCAGCTCTCAGTAAGCATGTGGCGCACTATAAAGTCCAAACTCCAAGGCCTGGCCTGGCAGGTGGATCCTGCACACATTTGGAAAGGACAGTTATTGTTAAGCACACATTCAATCATTCATTCACACAGTCATCTCTCATCTCTGTAGGAGATATGACACTGTAAAATGTAAAAACTACATAAACCACAGAGATGAAGTGAGAGAATTCCACTATCACTATCTCTACTTAAGCACATTTTGAATAAGGCTGTCCACACCATTCAAGTTGGTAAGTTGCACATAACTTTATTAATTAAGTACATCTGTTCAACATGCAATGTAAAGCCATATTGCGTTGTAGCCTACACATGCTCACCCACATATTTCACACCATACTTGAATAAACTTACAAGTAATGTGGTTTGCTTTGGGCTGAGAGGGGTCAGAAAGAAACAATATGATAAAACACAAAAAAATAACGGTGTTCCTTCGAGATATTTGCTTATTAAGATTTGTCTTTTTTTAGATCTTGTGGAAGTTCCTGGGTGACGTCTTACTGTGTGTGTCTTGTGTTGTATTGCTGATCTCTTTAAGTCAACAGTCTGTAGTCAGCTTCACCTACCAGGAGATATGTATTGACATATTGTGTTAGTGTAATATTTTGAATCTCAAATTCATCCCAGATCAACTCGCATATGCCAATATTTGCAGCTGTATGAAAAGTGAACAGGGTGTTGGCAGGGAATGAAGCCTGTTCAGCAGATTTTACACAGTAAATAAAGATTTAAAAGCTGATTGGCTATCTGTCAGTAACTTAGGCCTGACCTGGTAGTGCTGTTCACTGTACCTGGCTTCAGGCCAACTGTGTGTCTCCGCATAATTCCCAATGCCATGTGCCAGCCAGTGCACATGGCCCTCTGCATCATGCTGTTAGGAGTCCCCTGAAAGGCCGGCTCGCTCCTCCAAAATCTCTTCTGGCACACAGGAAGAGCTGCATATCTTGGACACAGCCCAGTTTCCCTTGTTGGAATTTTTTTTTTTCCAAGAGTCATTGCAGGGTCACCAGGCCTCAACCTTACAAGTGCTTGAATTCACCCCTAGAGACTGGACGCTGTGGCTGATATAATGAGGGAGTAGAGAGTCTGCTGTTCGCTGCTGCGAGTTTGTGTATCATTTGTGACATTTTTAGCCTTTGGGAATTAGTTTTTGTTTGTCCATCTAGATGCTCTGGATGATGTTGTTGATGCTGTATGATGCGCTGTTCCTTGAATAAATCAGCACGTCATTCGCAGTAACCTACACGGGGATAAAAAAAGCTACGATGTTGTCTGTGGTGTGGGCGAAATCCAGTACTTTGGGGGTTAAGTTGTGAAAGTTAATGTAATAACTGCTAGCACCATCTGCTGGCCTACTTCCTTACAAAGAGAGAGAGAGTGAGAGAGCGAGCGAGCGAGTGAGTGAGTGAGTAAGGGGGAGAGAGAGAGAGAGAGAGAGAGAGAGAAAACGAGTCTGGGTTTTAACGACATCTCTAATATTCATGCTGATGCATTTTGCTGCTTTGTGCTTTCATTTTCCGCCGCTCTGCCTGCCAGAGTCTCGAGCTCACCACACACGCCCCAGCCAGGGAGAGGGGAGGGCAGCGAGGGAGAACGAGGAAAAAGACAAGTGGGGGAAAGGAGGAAAAAACAACTGGCCAAACAAGCAAGCAAACTAACACAAAAGCCTTTTTTTGTGTGGTAATAAAAGGAATAACCTACCTTATCCTGGCTGGTGAAGAAGACAAGGAGAGGCGCAAAAGGAGAAACAGCAGAACGGAAAGAGCCAGAAAGAGCAAGAAAGAGAGAGAAATAAGAGGGAAAAGGCTCAGAGAGGTACAGAGAGTGCACACGAAAGGCAGGCGGAAAGAGGAATCAATGAGAGGGGAGGAGAGAGGAGGCAGGGGAAGGCAACTCTGACACACACATACAGAGAGAGTGAGGGAGACTTGGGTGAAGCCGGACGACGGCGAAGCAGCACGCAGCAGCAGAATGAGAGCTTCCTGGACTGCCACGCACCTCCTCTACCGCCCACAGTGCTGCTCCCTCATCACCCTGTGAAGAGACAAACGAGGGTGAGAGAGAGCGAGCGAGAGAGAGAGAGAGAGAGAGAGAGAGAGAGAGAGCTCCCATGCGCTCCTCTTGAGCCCTGCCCGCTGGGGGAGGAGGAGACGAACGGCTCCAGCGCTCTCGCACTGCCTGAAGAGAAGAGCTGACCGGGGAGGAGGAGGGGAGGCAAACGAGGAGAGAGAGAGAGGGAGGGGAGGGGGGGACGCACACGGCTCTAGGAAGAGTGAGAGAAAACGACTGTTGAAAGAGAAAGAGTGAGTGTGTTTGTAAGAGAAAGCGTGAGCGAGCAACGGAGAGAGAAAAACCCGGCGAAAGGGCAAGGCTTTTGTTAGCCGGTTTGGAGAGGGGGAGGAAAGAGGAAGAAAAAAAAAAAACACCATGTCTACAGTGAAGAGGCCAAGAGGAAGGGTAAGTGAGCTGCTCTGAGAGCTGGGAGGCAGGAGGGACGAGGGGGAGGAGGAGGGGCCGGCAGGAACTGAACAACCTCCTCTGCTACTGGCTCATGCTGCACTGCCGCCATCTTGAACTCATTGCTGCTTTATTTTCCTCCCCTCCATACTCATTTGCTTTACTGTGCTAGACCTTATCAAGGCACGCTGGTTTTACAGTGTTTCTATTCCCCACCCCCACTGTCTGTTCATTCCATACATAACCCTTTCTCCTTTGCATTCCTCACTCCAGGCTGCCCTGTGCTGTACTTTATGTACAGTGTATGATGTGTGTGTGTGTGTGTGTGTGAGCGCGTCTTCCATGTGTTGAACCTGTCAGTCACCAGAGAGCTCACTACATGTGGAAATGAGGGGGTGAGAGCGAGGGAACGCTGGCCGGCCCAATTGGAACTTACTCTACCTTTTCATGGGCTGTAATGGTCCTCACCGTTTTTGTGGGACTGCGTGCTGTTAGAGAGATTGAAATCACTGCAGTGCTGGCAGGCTGTAATTTCAGTTATTTATAGATGTATTACACAGCTGCAGCGCTCTCAGTTTTGGTGCATTTTATCTTTTCTCTTCCTCTCTCTCTCTCTCTGTCTCTCTCTGATAGAAACCTGTTTTCATATATTTTTTTCTTCCTCTTGCTGCTTCTTTCATGTTCTTCCGCTCTTAGGCATTACTTTCAACCCCTCCCCCTCTTTTTTTTTACCATTAACTTGAATGAGAACATTCCAGCATGATCCAGTAAATTTCTTGCTAATAGCCTCAGCAGTGTTGCACACGTGAAAATCATAATGCAGCTCTTGTGTGTGTGTGTGTGTGTGAGTGAGTGTTTTTTTTTTTTTTTTCCCCCCTTCCTACTAAATGAATCGCTAGTTATTCAACTCCCTCCCCCCACTTTGTTGGCGAGGTTCAAGCTAATTCTCTTTATTTAGCTGGCAGTGTGGAAAAAAAGCAACCAGCCGCGCCTGGGCCATATAGGCATACGCAACACATTTTTAGATTAGGTCATCCATTTATGGGTTCCCTCTCCACTGGGCTCAAGGCCCACCACAAGGCGCTTGTGTAGGCATAACCGCAGTCACACCATCTATTATTCACATATTATCATGTATCAGCCACGCTGGATTATTTATGTCTGCATGGCTCACTGTAACCTGCTACACAGAGCCAGTGTTTACCTTACCTTTGCGTAGCTTAAAATAAAAGAATTTAATTTGTATCAGGCTCAAAGAGTTTTCATGTCACATGGTGTAAGAGTCCTCTCTCCACCTGATCTAAATAAATTCCTCAGGGGAAACACCGGCCTTTCTCATGCTGAAGGTCTCCTGGTAGAGTTACGTAGGAGGCTGAGAGTGAAAGTGAGCATCATGCGGAGCGAAACAGGTCCAGCCCCCACCCTCAGCATCTGAGATGGGGACAGCAACAAGCTCTGCTGTCTGAGAGATTTACACAGCCTTCAGAAGGTTCTGTTTTTCTGAATGAGTGATAGTTGTAGTGGTTTTATCGTAGTGTCAGAGTTGTAACTCTGTATATTGTAACTGCATAAAGCAGTTGCGGTGTATTTGTTTTTCTTCTATGCCACTGTTTCATATCTGATTATCACATTCACCCTCAGCTTATTGTACAGTGAAATGCCATTTCAATGTGCTGGCACCATGTTCTGTAAAGGAAACCAAGGTTTGCTTGTATTAGTCACCTATTATCGGAGCTGCACGGCTCTATAATGGCCTCATATGTTCATAGCAGCCATAATAACAGCCTTGCTATGTATGGATTTTTATCTGATACCAATGCTTTAATACATTAATGTTAATTTTTTTTTACACAGAAAAAGACCCACCTTAAAGGTTGGATGCATTTAATGCAGAACCCACCTAAAAATAGCTTATTTCGTGCCACAATATATGCAGAAATTCATAAATATTTGACAAAATCTATACTCAAATGCTCAAATAAACTGAATGTAGCCCGACCTTTTGGTTTTGTTTGTCATATTTTGTGAGAGACTCTGCTAAAGCTCGTCTTTATACAACATCAGCGTCAGTCACTCAGCTCTGTTTTAAAGGTCAAGGGTCAACTTTATAGGTTTTTGTCTCACTAGGTCTTTCATTAGCACATATGAGTTTGGGTTTGTGTCATCGCTGTCTGCTTACAAGACATAGGATCCTCATTCTAATTACCAATTATCTGTCCCTATGTTTTTTTTTCCCATCTTTCCTCAGCCTCGAAAGAACGCTAATGGTCCTGGAAGCCAGGTACGGGTCCTCAGTCCCCCAATGAAGAGCAGCTCATCATCCTCCTCCTCTTCCTCGTCGTCTTCATCCTCATCCAGCTCCTCATCGGAGAAGAGGACGCCGCGGAGAACGCACCATCCGATGGAGTCAATTATACAGGATAAGCAGGAGAAGGCCAATAGGATAATATCAGAGGCTATTGCTAAGGCCCGGCAGCGCGGAGAGAAGAACATCCCCAGAGTTATGAGCCCTGAGAGCTTTCCCAGCTCTTCTTCGCAGCACAAGACCCACCGTGACCGTGAGCACAAAGGAAACGGCAAGGCCCGGCTCAAAGACAAGAGCTGTAGGAAGGCCTGCATCATACCCTCCTCCAAGTCCAAGCAGAAGTCCAAAATCGGGTATGTAGCCACAGCTGTTAATACTGCTATGTAAACCATTGAAATACACGTTGTTGAAATAATAAATTAAGTAAGTAAGTAGAGCTTTGATCAGGACCTTTCTATCCAAAGCAATGTATTTATTTTAACAAGCCTAAACCACTGCAGCATTTAATGAGCCGAACAAACAAGTGATATATGCTGCTGCAGTAAACCCCCTGTCATTGTACGACCATGCCAAGATTTATGCATATTCGACCCAGAGATAGGGCTGCAACAAACAATTATATTCATAACCAATAAAACTATTGATCATTTTCTTTCACTATGTTTTTACATTTTATTTAATAGCTTGGCAATGATATGCATAGCATAGAACGAGCAGATGGACACAAAATGCAAGTATTAAATTTTTTTAGTCAAATTCTCTTAGTTTCTTCACTTAATTTTTCTAGTTAATATGCATAACCTAGGGCAACCTGATAAATGTAGTACTGGCAGAATCAGATATGAAGATGTGCAATGTTAACACAGTGATTTCTTTCATTTGAGAGGGGGATGGGGGGGGGTTTATAGGGCAAAAACCAATAAAACAAATAATACCCTGATCCCATTAAGCCAGAGGGATTTAAAAGGGAAAAGATTTTTTTGCATATGATGGTGTGATGTTGGTGTTTTTAAATGTTTATTTTATGAGGCCATGTTTGCAGCTTTTCTTTTATTTCTGACAAGCTACCGAATCGCAACTTGCACGTCACCTCTTTCCACATGCTGGTAGCGCTATTTAAAAAATCTGTCTTGTTGAGAGTCCACGTTGGAGTCTGTTGGGTTTGAGCTGCTAATCACAACTCTGTTACCTGGTAGTTAAAACAGTATTGTTTAGGAGAAGCTCATATTAAACACTGCACACATTTCAGGGTTTTTTTTTTGTTTGGATTATCGCCTTTTTCACTGACTTAACCTTGAGTACTGGTTGATTTTGCTGGTACGTTGTTTTCCTAGTGTGCATTTTCTGCCTGCAGTTGCCAAGATGGAGGCTCAAAGTTCAACAGAATTTACTGCACGCCATAACAATAAACCAGGCTCAGTCATCAGCATAGACATGGGAGGAGCAAGCAAATGCTGCATTTACATGTGAGACAGTGCTGCTGAGTATATTCAGGCAAGTAGTGCTGATGTATAGATACCACGGTCCGCCTCCCATCCCCCTGTTTAACTGCTATAAACAGCAGTGTATAAGCCACACCCAACACAAGCTATTGAAATATCAGCTGGCGCAGATGTGAGGGCCGAGGCAGGGAGCTGAAGGAAAAGGGGGAATGTTTAGACACGGTAATGTCAGATTGTGCTGCTGAATAAAAACAAGCGTTGTTAGTTTTAACCATGATTGAGAAGGCCTGTGTTTTTTAGACTTAGCGTGAGTGACTGACAATGGTCAATAATAATATCTGGCTGGCAGCTGTGTTGATTAATAACTAGATGAGCTAGGCAGAGGGAGAAAAGCTTTAGGAGATAATGGATTTCCCTTGTAGTATGTGTGTGTGATAATGAGAAAGTTGTGGTAGTGCTGATGTTTAGGAGAATATCGAGATGATGGAGGAACCAGTCTTTGCATTACAGTCCCACTAAGGTTAGTTGGATGTACTCGCCTGGTGATGCTGAGCTAGTCAGTTAACTAAAACATTGTTGATCTGGTGGCATCACTGAACATGCTCCATTTTGATCATTAAAAAAAACCCCAAAAACTCTGTTTGATCGTGTAATTTAACTTTGAGACGAAACACGAAGATCAGGAAGCTTAATGCTGTCACGGTTAGTCATATCTTTTTTTCTTTCTTAACCACCTTGCAGTCGTGGCGATGCAGCTGATTAAAGAATTAGCATTTTATCAAATGCAAATACTTAGTCTTGAAAGAAAGCTGGTCGACATTGTCATCGTCATTCAAATGTGTCACTGATTAGACTGATCCTTGTTGTTACAAGTTAATGAGCTGTGTAACCCATTTTTATTCAGTGTAACCATACTTGGCCTACATGCAGAAAAAAAGCATCAGATAAGGCTATGTGCAACACTGCCGGTTATGGAGCCTCAGTCAACCTTTTAGAGCATTCATTACATCATACATTCCAGCCATTTTGAAACGTCAAACTCATACAGTCTGGCCAGATGACAAACTGGCACAATCTTTTACAAAATGTTGTAGAGGCCATACCTTTGGGTTTCTTTATTATCTAAATGTGTTGTAGTTAAGTTTCACAACAAAGCCACATCCTTTCAGGATGTGGAGTTAGTGGTAGTACTACGATGCTGCATTTCTATATGTCTCTTACAAGCATAGTAAAATCTAAAGAATTAATTTGAACTTGTAGCACATTGTGTGATTTATGCTGTACTGTATTGTATTGTCGTGTATTGTACATACACATGCACAGTTGTAGATGCTCCTTCTTAAAGTGATGTAAATTTTGAATAGGTCTTGCATGTAGTGAGACTGGTAAAGATCACTTTGCAAGGCTTTTAAAGCTCAATTACTACTGCTCATAAAGCTGCACTAGTCTACAGAAAACAGGGCAGGTCACCGTTATCTTGGCTGAGCCCCAGACCTGTCAGAAATGTGACAATCAAATATGCTTGAAAAGGAATCAGGACAAATCTGAATGTGACCCTGTAGTCTGTGTTTCCCAATGAAATCTGAATATTGTGATGCTGCAACCTGTGGTTACATATGTATAATGCAGAGACTGTTAGGATGTGGCCTTAGTGGTCTCTTAGTGATTTACAGTTGTAGCGCTCACATCGTGTCCCCCTCCTTTTTTGTTTTAATTGAGAAAAGAAGTTCAAATGTACGGGCCCCTGGTGCAAATGTGGCAATTATGTATAGCTCTGTCTGTATATGTGACGAGGCTTGTAGGAGTGTGTGAATATTTCATCTGAGGTGTGAAGATTCATATCTGGCAAATGCTCATTGCTAATGGAGCTTCCACTTCTCTACTAATTGAAGTGGCACAATAAAGAACCAAAAACACGGAGCAGAGTTGTCTAAAGAGCTGTACTTAATGATCAAGATTGAGGCCTCAGTAATCGTCGTAAACATAAACATAAATCTGACTCTTGACCACGTTGATTCAGAAAAACAGGAGTGTAATATCCACTGCTCCTTTCATCGTAAATGATCAAACATACGAGCAGTGCGATAATAAACCTACTTAAACTGTGTTTCTTAAAGGGCAGTTTCACAGAGGAAGGCAGGTCTAGGCCTTGAATCATAAGTCAGAGAATGATCAGTCACACACTCATGACATTGTAATGTAAACATGAGAACTAAAACATAAATACTACTGTGTTGGCCTTGAACACCAGATGACCTGGTTTTTCAACAGCTGCTTTTAGATTGATTTAAGGCAAACCTTAAATGTCATTAAAATGTATTCTTATTTTTTAAACCTAATGCATAAAAAGCAAATAACTCCTGTAGGTGAAACTGTGCTCACTAGACACCTTTGATGCACACAGACCATACATTATTATGGCATCTTGCACTGGTAGCGACTGCTTGTGAACACAAGACAGACAGGAGGAAGCCTGCCACCTTGGTTTCTACTAGCTGTAATATAACACTGAGTTGTAACAGGTATAACAAGTACAAGTGCTGCGGCAGCTCACTCCAGTCAAAAGGGGAAATTTGCTGTTGTGAATTTGTAAAGATTATAAGACAGCCTGTCAAGCTGAATGTCCAAAAAGATTTGAACCAATGTAAATCCATCAAGGCTGTGAGTGAGCTGCAGCGTTTTATGTTTCAAACATACCTTGGACTGCGCCTCCAAGTTCTCTTTGCCTTTCAAGGCCCTCTCATCATTAACTGACGTATTGGGCTGAAACCACCAAATACAGTGAGAACTGGTGTGTTTGCTCGTCCGCTTATATGCTGTTGGAATGTGTTTCTGTACAGCTACAGCAGTGAGGGATAGTTGTTCTGTTGCTAATGTGGAGTGATGGAGACAGCCTGCGTACATGATGACAGGAAGCTCTGGGGAGAGATTCATACCGGAGGAGAGTCCTGTTCATATGCATGCACCACCCAGGATCTCCCCATAAAATATTAATGCATCTCGGCTGCAGAGGTACTAACCTTCCGCTAAAGTCATTACTTCAGCCTCCGCTCTGTTCATCGTGTGTGCAGGCCTGTGTTGAAAATGCTGGAGGTTGAGTGTGTCTATTTGGTGTTCATTGTATGCTCACTCTTCCATTGCATCAGACCCTTCTTTAAGCAGGGAATGGGGCCTGTGATAAGACTATTATCCTAATTGTCTGTGTACTTAAGGATCTGTTTCCCTGAGACCACTGTGCTGTCATTAATACCTTGGTTTCTACTAGAATCATCACTTCAGTTTAATTGCTAGTAAGTGTTTTTTGGATTACTTTGTTGGTTTACTCTGCCTTGGCAAGCAAGTTAAGGGTCATATCATCATATGGAAAATCTGTCTGACTGATGAGAAACATAAATGAAAGCAGCTGATTAAAATATGGACGCACCAGCCGCTGTGACAGGTGGAGTAACAACATGACACGAATTCAAGAAAAGATGTTGTGTATTTGTCAGTGATATTTTTCTTGGCTATTAAAGTGCTCCAATATCAAGAAGTCCTCCACATAAGATATTTCACTAAAGTCCCAACTGACATTTTAGTTAAAATAAATGCAGTACATTAAAGGGAGCTACTGTGTAGTTGTAGAAACTGCTTTAAATGTGAATTTAATGGCTCATAATATTCTTCATCATTAAATTTACTTTAATCTGTACTGAACCTTTATCAAAGCTTAAACATAAGACTGTGAGATCCAATAGCCTTCAGACAAATCAAAACATATCAACAAGAACGCTTCTGCTCATTGCTGCCAAAAGGGGAAATAACCCTGGGGAATAGCTCGACATCTGTTAAGAAAATAATGCAGGTGCCTCTCCTGCAACTTGTGATTCACTCATTTACAGTATGTTGTCTCAAAAATGCTTTCATATGTCCTCTCATGCATAAAAAATTTGAATTGTATGTGAAATTCATTATATAGTAGATTATTGCACTGTGTGAAAGCTGTTTGAGATCCACACTAAACCACAAGCTTTGCTCACAGCAGACATTTTAACCTGACATAGCAGGAAAGACACAGGTGTTACTCATAACATTAATGATGGCTCCATTCTATTCCAGCTTAAGAGGTAAGCTTTTTCATACCACAATAACTTTTCCATTTTCCATTTAAAGGCCTCTTTTTATTGAAAGAGAGACTGAAGTTTAATCATGTTGGTTATGTGTCATTGCACGTTACCTTGGCTGTTGGGAAGGGTGACCACAGGTCCTGTTTTTTTGTGATTTAAAGCATATACTGGGAGGACGAATCAGTTTTCAGTTGAGATGGTGTTGTAAATTTTAGTGTTTTAGTTTCTTCTCATGTATTTTTTAACAACTGAAACAAAAACATTGGTAGATTTGAAACCTGCTTTATAGATACACATTGTGTATCAAACTAACAAAATCTACCTCTGAGTTAGGCAAGGGTTATTTAACAGATCAGGCTTGACTGATCACAGCTCTCCGAGGCTTTTCTAGGCAGCCTACCTGCTGAAAAATAACCTCATATAATCACGAGATGAAAGCGCTGTGCCGCTCATTCCCTTTTTTGTTTCACCATCCCCCCTCCTCCTTTACATTTTTTTCCCCCCTAATATAAATTTGGTTCTCCAGCATACTCAAAGCCGTGCATCCAATGTTTCCTCTTAGCAGGCATGCTCTAAATATGCTGATACTACAAAGCAGCAGGGTAGCAGGAAAATATCAAACAAAATGGTGCTCGTGAGATCAATTACATGATAGAAAATGGA
Organism: Sciaenops ocellatus; assembly: GCA_033000465.1. Taxonomy (NCBI): domain Eukaryota; kingdom Metazoa; phylum Chordata; class Actinopteri; family Sciaenidae; genus Sciaenops; species Sciaenops ocellatus. The sequence continues at coordinate 18,266,015 of CP136888.1, forward strand.
GGTTTAAGTCTAGCGTATATGCAGCAGCGTATAGCCGTTCATATTTCAGCGTTTGCCTGCTAGCCATCTAATCCCTTTTCCCCTCACTTTTTCATTTGGAAGAGCTAAAGCTGTTTTTTAATTGAGCGTTTTCCTTGTTAATCCCTTGCAGGGTGCGGATGTGTGCATGTTCACATATGTGCTTGTGTGTGATATATAAACATGTTTATGGGTTAGGGTGTTGCATGTTTTGTGCCTGTGTACGCGTGTTGTGTCATGCAAATGTACACGTTCTTGTGAGTGTGTGTGTGTGTTCAAGTGTTGCCCATCTTTGTTTGTTAAATAAAACAGATATCCCTTGTGTAGCCATGTGCACAGTGCTGATACTGTATTTGTCTTTGAGAGGGGGGCTTGATGGTGCTGTTACTACTGTTTCCGGTTTTGTGCTGTGTGGCACTGAGATTATAGCCCTCCATTCATAAGAAGGGGGATTTCCTAACAAGAACCAGCACTACTGTCTCAGTAAGCCCCTCAGGATGAGAAACACACACACACACACACACACTCTCTCTCTCTCTCACAGCAGTTTTGTCGATGACTCAGTCACACACAATCAGAATTTCTGAGGTAGATGCACTTAAAGGCGATGAAGGTCTCTCTGAATTGCTGAAGCACCACATTGCAGTCTTGGCCTGCAAAGCGCTATCATATCTTGATTCTATTAAAATCAAACCCTCTCTCTCTCTCTCACACACACACACACACACACCCCCCCCCAGTGGCAGCATGCCAAGTAGGGCAGGACAACACTGGGGGGACAAGGGATGGAGGTTATTTGGCACAATAGGAGGATGGGAGCCAAGCAAGCCTTGAACAGCAAGTAGGCTATCACTCTTAGGAAAAAGCTAGTGGTAGCCTATCATCAGGGATCACTCTATAATGTCAGATCAGGGGCAGCTGTAGTCTAATTAGAGATGCAAGATTATGTCTGGAGGACGGCCTCTTTTAATCCTGGTGGGGAGGCAAATAAATCACTTTCCTTTCCATCAGCAATAAACATTAAAAGCAGCCAGGACAATCCAGGCGGATGTGCATATAAAGGTACAACTGTGAAACAAGGTGGTCTGGAAGTGGTCAGCTTCTCATGGGCTAAAGACATCAGAAGCAGTGAGAACTGAAATCTGATATTTATTGTGTTATCTATTACTATGGAAATTATATTACTGCAATAAGATCTTAATTTTGTGTCTGCATCATGACAATTTTACAGAGCAAATAATTAAAATAGTCACATCTAAAATATTTAACTGACAATGATTGCATTAGTCTCTTTTATTATCAGCCATACTAATTTAAAAATTTTAATGATGACACACAGTCTGTTTTAATAGCATTTAATTTTCAAAAAGAGCTTGATTACAATAACATCTATCGTGCATTTATTGTACGTTATTCACACCAACCATGAAGGCACTTTTCATGTTAACACCACAAAGCAGAAGACTCGTTTTTAGCTGTCACTTCTCCCATAACATCACCTGCCTGCCCTTCATCCTTTTTTTTTTATACTTTTTTTATCAGCCACATCACAATTATTGGGCTTTCTATAGAAAGTTCAGACACTAGCTGCTGTGGCATTTTGCGAGGCAATGCAGCGGTATAGCCTACCAGTGTGATGACTAAAGCCAGCTAGACAACGAGGTCATACGTGTGAAATCAAAGACAAGACTACGAGACAAGCTAATTATTATGCACATTCACCTCTAACTGGACAGGGCGTCTACCACAGGTGGTCTACATGTGGTTATTGATAGTGTTGTGTATGAATTACTCGACATGTTGCGGTAGATTGCCTTTAACAACGGATGGCCTTTAGATATTTCCATCATTGTTTAAAAAAAAAATTCAATCCATGATGGAGAATATTAAGTTAACCTGATTGAAATGCTTGCTTTATTTCTGGTATCTAAATAATCAAACAGAAATCCAGCGCAGCTTCCATCTCATACCTAAGTGCTGTCTACGCACTAATTTTCTTGTGTCATTTTACTGTTTTAATCATAGAAAAGCAAACAGTTCGCTTGGATAATGATTTTTCTTTTTTGTTGGTTAAGACACATAATGTAATCCAAGCAAGAGTCAACACAAAGTCTAAAGAAATATCTAAATGACACCTACACACAATGGCATAAAGAAGGGCTGCGCTTTCGCTATTACTAATGTGAGAGCGCCTTGAGTGTAATTCCTAATAGTTCATTAATTAGATCACCAGCACACATCTGGAGTATAGTGCCAATCATTCAGCTGCATAACCTAAACTGTGTATTTTACACATTTACGTTCTTTAAATGAGAAAAAGATCCGTATGCAGTGTTTCTTTTTCTAACAGCGTCTCTGCATTGCTTTCTCGAAAGAAAACAGATTAACTGATTACATTTCTATTCTTTTTGTATTCTTTTAATTCAACAAAAATTACACTGGCAATTACATTGGCAGTTGTTGCGAAACTGCCCGCCAAATGCTTTGGCATTTACTAATGCCTTGGTGTACCCAAGAACTATTTTTTTTTTTTTAAAGCAGACTTGCATGAAATATCCAGCCTGTTGAGTGCACTGGGTACTGTGTGAAATGAGATGTTCAGTAACATTAAAATTCCCACTTATGTATTTCTATATTTATTTCTGAATGTGTTGCAGTAAGTCCAGGATCAGCCCTGTGTATATTGTACTAAAGTCAACATAGTTTTTAGCTGACCAGCAGGTCTGTCTTAACTGCATGGTTTGACAGGTTTTCTGCTATTTTGCCAGAGGATAGGATTAAAAGAGGAGAGACCTTCTGTAAGTGAACTGTTTTCAAATAAATGAAACCGACCTCTTGACATCAGACTCGACCCTGTTTAGTTTCATTTTCAGTTTGTCATTCTGCAACATAGAAAATGCAGTGAAGCAAACCTGTGTAGTTATTTTGTCAGTTTCTCAGTTTTCTTTCTCGTGTTTGTTGGTGTGTTAGACACCTTCAAAAGCTTGTATGGCAACCCCTAAGCCATCGGTCTTTCATAATTCATGGTCAGCAGATGTGGTTTCTATGGAATCTTGTCCAATTCTTCACATCGGGGAGACTGCGGCCCTTAAGAATAGATCAGGTTGCTTTCAGACTTTTTTTTTTCAGTAAGAGGGTGATTTGAAAGCCTGCATTTCCTCTGTGTCATTTGAGTTAATATATTTCAGCTTATAGGGAGGCTATCCAGTCGAAGGGAGCATGAGCATTAGCACTGGTGTTAATAAACCCCTGGGTGGTCTTGTGTATCTGCCAGAGCAGGATGGAACAGCCTATAACCCTCACTAAGATGTGGCTTATGCTTCGTGTGTGTTTCTCTCTCTTTCTGTGTGTATGTGTGTTTATGTATGTACAATATATACTTATCATATTGAGCTCCGACTATGCCATGTTGCTCTTGTAAACGCTATGCTTACATACAGTATATGGCAGCCTCAACGTCAATGTTCTTTGTCTGTAGTGGCTCAACTGATGATTTCACAGCCCTCAAGTATCTCATTTCACAGTTCAGGTTTTCCCATATGGGGATCAGAGAGATGCTTTAGCCCTGTTATACGCTGTTAGCTGCTGAGCTGCTGCCTGGTAATATGACACTGTTATTCTGCAAGGCCCGTATCCCAGCCAGCTTTTTTATTTGATAGAGGAAGAACATTGTGTTTTGTCCCATTCAGCTGCTTTATAATGTTTGTTTTTCCATTCTTCTGAGAGTCACAGCTGGTTAATTTTTCTTTTATTGTGTCACTCTGACTTGGCACATTTTTCTCATCCATTCATAGTGTCAGTGGACATGTATTGGTGTTGTTTTTCACAGGAAGTGATGTCACCATGAACATTGCCGCCCACATTGCCAGATACACTCCAAAGGGCGCGTTGCATGGTAACCATAAAGTGTCATTGTCGAGAGGATTTGTGAAATGTAATATCATCCAGAGGGGGCAGGGACACCAGAAAGAATGGACAGTGCTGTCTTCTGCTTTCTGATATTTCAATAGGTGTTTGTTTGTCTATATAAACTTGCAAATTTTTTCCCAGTTGGAAGCTGTGACGCGGTGAAACACCTGTTGACCTGTAAACATAGTAACTGGTCAAGTTAGTTTTGTTTAACAGGTTCAACTGCCTGAACTATGTTTCAAGGCAATTTATCACCAAACTTGTGTATTTGTGTTCAACCACAGAATCCTGTAGAGAATAAATAAAAATATACAGGTCTGTCCAGCTTTTTATATTCTGTACTATATACATATGACATTTAGCACATGGATTAGGGTTTAGGCCATTGACACAGGTTAAGAAATTGTCAGTCTCTATTGCTGAATTGAATAGGAAGCCAGTCAAAAGAAGTTAAAACCAGGATGCTGCAACTGAGCGCACTAATATAAACTCACTTAGACCTATATTTAATACATGAACCGATTTAAAAAAAGATAAAACAGGCAGCTTTTCCTTCTAATCGGTTGACTTGTTGAAGAAGCTATTATGCTGTCTGAACAGGTTGTCCTGCTGTCCCCTACATGACTTACATGTTGGCCTGCAGGCTGACCTTCTGTCTCGTGGGCCCTGTTGGTATCCAAAGAACTGACTTGCTGTCTAACGGAATGACTTGTTGACTAACAGGAGAAGATGTTGGCTAGCATGGGAATCTTAGCTCGTACTCACTAAGAGTGTCTAATATAATCTCATATGAATACGCCCCACAGGGACAGCCTTCTCACCAGAGACATACCTGCTCATGCAGCAATCTGTCTAAGTAGGCTTGTGATTTTGTCTGTGTGTGTGTGTGTGTGTGTGGAGTACCGAGCATGTTTGCCTTTGTGGGAAAGCTGTGTGGATTTGCTATGTGTGTATGCAAGCACATTGTGGGGTGAGAGAGGGAAGACGCTGTCTTGTGTCAGTATGATAGCGGTTTTATTTTATTTTTCCCATTAACATCACACCAAGCTAGAGATTTGGCGCCTGTGGCTTCCAAGAGATAATACATGTGGAGAGGCGCAAGATAGGAAGTGTCTGCATATGTGGTGAGAGAATATATGGCGAAAGGTCAGAGAAATAATATGTGACTGTGTGTGAAAGAGAGAAGAGAGAGTTAGAGGATGAAGCGCCGGCGAAAAGTATCACGTCTATTCATTGTGCAGTCTGCTGCTATCTGGGCTCCTGATATGATCACATACCAGCAGTCTGTCTTGGTACTGCAGTTGTACATTAGGCCATGGTGAGAATTTCAACACCCGCAAAGTAGCAATGGGAGCTGAAAAGGAAAACTGTTTGCCAAATTATGATTAAATGATGCTCGTCTGAAAGACACGGTGAGAGCCTTAGCAAAGTAATTCCTTATTCCATGAATCATGGCTGTCATCTTGCATTGTAAGCATGTTAATACATGTAAGCATTTCCTGCCATACATCAGCAGGTCCCCAAACTGCTGTTCTTTGCATGTATGTATGTACGTATGTTGGATGTTGCATACAGGCTACTGCTGCAAAGACATTATTGTTTACGGACTGCAGTGCAGCAGATGCAAATCTCTGATCTCTTATTTCACTACATTTTGCACATACGTGTAAACCATGCAGGAGGCTAGTAAATGGTTTTGGATGTCTATTTTATTTATTTTTTTGTTCTGCAAGATGTGTCCAACCTTGACGACGTGTTTGTCACCCATGGTCTGAGTGTAAGCCTCTTTTTAACGTCTGTATAATGACACAGCCTCATCCTTTTTTTTTTTTTTTTTTTTTTTTATAATCCATTTAAGACAGTCCCTCAGCCAAGCAGTTCCTTATCCACCCACTAAAAAGCAGTTAAAATGTCTGAATGTGGATTGAATGCAAAATTAACTGAATATTTTCTGTGTTTATTCTGAAATAAAAGCCAATTCTCTTAGCCTAATGGTTTTTACTGTGAAGAGCTGTGAAAGAGTTTGCATTGAAATAATACGCTAGCATTCAAAAGATGTGTTGTCTCTTTCGTTTTCTCTCTTGTTCTTGAAGGATAGGTTCACATTTTTTAAGTCTATCTTAGACAGTACTTACATGCCCATATATGTACAGGTTATTGGTAGCTGTATTTGTTCCTCTCGCCCTTACTGGCCACAAAGAGATCTCATTCTGTTTCTGTTTTCAATGCAAGTGATGCGGACAAAGTCCAGTTTTGCATAAGAATTCATAGTGAAACTGCTATGACGCTTCAGCTGTCTGAGTTCAAATCAAAAGGTTTTCCAGAGTTACTGTTAGTTTAGTACAAAACACCCTTTCTGTGTTTCCATGCTTCACCCGATCTGCGCATGTAGAATTGCTTAAAAATGTGCCCATGCCATACATTGATGTGGACACTGTAAAAGCAGCTCTGTATTAGCGTTTTCAGTTTTCAAGTTCACCTGATATTTTTATGAATGTCAGATTTAATTTAGAACTTTTCACATGAACACTGATGCCATGTGTGTGATTTATAAACACCAGAGTATGTAATTTGATTTCATTTTTTTGAGTCCAGTTCTTTAAGGCTGTCCCTTTCTTTTCAGGTTTCTTCTGCGCTGTATCTGTGAGGCATTTGTAAACACAAAATGCTCCTATTAACAACAATGCAGTAAACATTACTGTATTCATTAGGAGCAGGTTTTCATCACTCTGGCCTTTATCTCATCCTATTCATGTTTTTTTTCCTCCCACAGGAAAATTGTAATCAAGATTGGGAAGAAGAAAAAACGAAAGCCGGAGTCTTCAGAGGAGGAGTCGGATGATGACCCTCCCCCTCGACACACTTCTAAAGATGTGGACTCTGTAAGTAGCGGCATACACTATTATTAGCTATAATGCTTGGGAGCACATGGAGTGTATTTTATTTCACTGTATCAAGTTGATATATTCATCCTTAACTGTTAGACAACACTTAGATTCTAGGTGGGGATTTGCCTTCATTTGATATTTCCCAACTTTATTCCGATGTGGTGGTGTTATTACCCGTGGTGTCACACCTCTGCTAAAAGAAAACAAATTAAATTTTTCTGTTGCCATTCTGGTACAAGACACTGACTGAAGTGGTGGCCTTGGTTTGACTGTTCACACTGCTGCTGCGCCTAGAGGAAGGCTTTAGTTCGAGCCTGGCAGGATCGACTCTCTGGTTCACATGGAGGTCATGCAGTGGGTGGTTATCTCAAGTACACATTCTTATCTGTGTTGATGATGTCTCCATCACATAACACAACAGTAGCACCTTCACTTGCGCATGCATACAACGAAATTTAACAGTTTTTCATTTGAGGAAATGTTGTTGCCACAGCAGCCAGTGAATTTCACATCCACACTTAACTGCAAAATGAAATTATCACATTGGTTTATTTTTTCAAATACAAATGATAGCCACTTTGTATTTTCCGCTAAACACAAGGAAAATGAATGATTGCTCACCTCAAGTTGTTTTTAAAGCGTTTAAATGTACAACAAAAATACCAAAAAGGTGAATTGAAGTAAAACATGAGTGTCTAGACTGTCATTTATGTTGTTTAAAATGGTTTGCAAAATGCTACATAAATTATCAGTAGTTCAGCTATTAATTTATCATTTAATCTGGTATTCATTGTAGACTGTCAGGTAGAACTGTTCGAAGGTTTGGTGAATAAATCCAGTTTGTAATGATCTTACTGGTCCGTAGACCATGTTTGGTTATAAAGTTAAACATGAATATACACTGACATAACTCCAAGCTAAAAAATGGTTAAAATCGAGCAAAAAGCTCGTGTTCATCTACAGTGTGACATGAATAATTGCTGTCTGGTATTGATCAACAACCTTGCCAAAGCCCACCAGCAATATTGCGGCTGCTTTCTGTGTGATCAATAATGACAACTGAAGTAGGTGACATGTGAGCGTATCTCTTTTTTTAACACAGTCCTGGGTTCAGAGCTCGTTTGCTCACTGCAGTCATGACAGATATGTGGTTTGTTACGAGTGACACGTCTGAATGAGAGGGGATGACAAGTGACTCTGTCTCCTCCTTTCGCCCCACCACCTCTCTCACTCCTTTTAGCATCCTATCCGGACTGTTGCCTATGATATAATTACGCTTGTTAAATTGTGCCCATGGCCTTAATTAAAATAGTTGATGACTCATTTAGGATGATCCTGTGGAAGAAGTCAGGATAGCATGTCTGACAGCTAGAATAGAAGCATGGCCACCTCAGGGCTTCAGCCCTATTGTCAAGGCATGTGACAGGTTTGACTTTCCAGCTTCTGGTCAGCTTGGGCTTGGGGATGTGAGGGTATATCTCCATGGGGATATTGTACTCCACACCTAATTAACTTTGGCTCAGTGGCATTTATTGCTAATTAACTACATATTATCATTAGGAGGGGCTCGTGTATTGATGCGGGATACAGCAGCCCACACATATGATAATTATAAAGGCTTGACAGGAAGGAATAGAAAGAAGCTGAATATTTAAAGCTCTCTTGTGAGTGTGGAGATTCTGACTTACAGAGCATAAAGTTTTACTGAATTTCTTCCTTGGTTTATTGAAATGTAGCTCATTTATGGGTTATGTTTTTACATGGCCTTCAGGAGGATGGAGAATCCATATTATACTTTTCAGTATGGGTTAGTTTGAATGTTAAATGTTTTTGTGATTCATGTTTGTCATCCATTCTCCACCAAGAAGTGTACACTCAATATAGTAAGTCTGTGGATACAGTGATATTGGAGAAAATATATTAGAATATGGACAGGATATTAACCCAATGTCATTTTCTAAACATATGAACAGTTCGAGTTTTATGTTGTGTCAGAATTATAGATGGTACCAAAAATGTCACAAGGAAAGTCTGAGATTTAAGAGCTTACATGAGTAAAAGTTTGATCAATAGTAATAACCACAATGTGTGGGCATAGTTGCTATTACTTTGATTTACATGAACTGCAAATGTGAGATGGCAACATAATTTAGCTTAGCTAAGCAGGAAGGAGCCTTGATCTAGTGTGTGGATACGGTGTGCATTGTGTGGTTTTTGGCTGGACTGCACTAAAGCAGGGCCAGCCCCTTACTGAGTGAGTGAGTGAGTGAGTGAGTGAGTGATGTTTACTGCTGAAGTCTGGTCATTTCAGTGATACACAGGAGTAAAGTTTTTAAGGTATTAGGAAATGAAAATTAAAGAGATGTCAGTATTTTTTTAATAACTGCTGGTGTGGTTTTATTTTTGAGTTCAGTTTTGAAATTGATGCATGAAAAAAAATCCAGGTCAGTCCAATATTTTTGTAAATGTTCTTCTTCCACCTTGTGTTGCTTTTCCAGAAGAGGCGATCTAATCGCCAGGTGAAGAGGAAGAAATACGCCGAAGAGCTGGAGGCCAGGTTGTCAGATGATGAAGTCAAGGTTATTGTCAAAGCCAAGAAAACCAACACTGCAGCGTCCAAGCAGCCCGCCCTACAACTCTTTGTAGTAAGTAGCTCTGTCTACACACACTTGCATCATAGTTAGAAGTCTGAATTCATTCATTTTAGAAAACCAAACAATGAAGCTATTGTTTTTTTTGTGGCTGTGATGCACATAAATATTGTTGAGAAGAACTTATTTATACAATGAAAGCACGTTTTGTTCTGTAGCAGAACAACAGTGCTAAATGTTCAGTGAAGTGTAGCACAGCTTGTTCTTCTCACCAACACATTGTGACGTACAAGCCAGGACCCCTGCAGTATGTCTGTACAAAGAGGGAAGATACATATTCAGTGGCCATTTTTAATAATTCAGATGCAACAGAAGAGAAAAAAGGAGCACCATATTATGACAACAGCTCAAAAACATGTTTCTACAAATGTTCAAAGGTTCCACCCTGGTTTCTGTTGTCCAAATCACAGGTGGAGGCAGTGTTAAAATAGTATCTTCAAATGAGTTTTATTTATAAAATACAAAATCACAAATTTGCCAGAGGGCTTTACAGTCCGTACAACAGCCTCTGACCTTAGGTCTTCTGTTCTGATCAGGAAGAACTCTGCGTGCGAACAGTGCAGCTTTGACTCTTTTTTTTTATTATTATTTCGCTGTAGTAACACACTGTGTGCTTTTTATGTTATAAAGTGTCCCGATGCTTATGCAAATTTTTGTTGTGGAAGAACATGAAGTAACACTTGACATTAAATGTTTCACGTCCACTGTATTCACAGGAGAATCCCAGTGAAGAGGATGCTGCTGTTGTTGACAAAATCATGTCCTCTCGTATCGTCAAAAAGGAGGTAATGATTTGCTCATCGTTTTTTTTTTCCTACTTTTTAGTGATTGTATATGCTCCAGTATTGTCACAACAGTGAGATCTGAATTATTTATCACCACAAATTATGTTTAATGAAATAAATAAATAAAGTAAATAAATTTTACTAAATAACATTACTTTATGATATAGCATAATGCCGCTATTATTTTACTCAGTTAAAGTTTGTCTGTAATCGTATATCATTCTGTTATTTCCTACAGGTCTCTCCAGGAGTGGTGATCGAAGTGGAGGAGTTTTTTGTAAAATACAAAAACTAGTAAGTTCATTGTTTAGTTGTTGCCTTGCCAGAATAATGTGTGTATTATGCTTATAATCATCCCGACTTAAGTAAGTGTGCGATCTGTTTATAGATATTGTACACTACCGTTGCACTTTCTAAATTATAACAAACGTCAACAAGAAAAGTGAAAGACAGACGTCCTGTAGCCTTTGTGAAAGGAAGAATAAGAACTAAACGATCATCAAATTTTGCAGCAGTGATTTAATTTCTCTTTTATGTACTCAGAGACATTGCAAATTCCAGAGAAATACTTTCTTTACACTTGACAGAGAATCTGTCTTCATCCTTTATGTTTTTAGCTTAATGATTTTTGATAAACCAAATACGACTGTGGAGATCAGTGACTTTCTGAATAGCATTTCAGTAAAAGACCACATCTGCAATCTGTGATCACACCTGGCTCTGCCTCAGCGGTTACTCCAGATGCTATTTAGAAGGTGTTTTTCAGGGTTTCTCCCCATAGTCTTAATGTTTGTGCTTGTGTGTGTCTGTGTGTGTGTGCGTGCGCGTGCGTGCGCGTGTGTGTGTGTGTGTGTGTATGCGGGTGTCAGCTCCTACCTACACTGTGAGTGGGCCGCAGAGCAGCAGCTGGAGAAGGACAAGAGGATTCAGCAGAAGATCAAACGTTTCAAGATGAAACAAGCACAGAGGGCGCTCTTCTTTGCAGATGTAAGGCTGTGTGTTGTGTCTGTCTGTGGACACACTGTATACTGTCTTTATGTGTACGCACGTTTTGGCATTGTGCTATGAGCAGGTTTCCTTTTTCACAATTTGGTGTCTGTTGGGATATGTGTTTGCTTAGCGTACACACATATAGATATTGCGTGTGTGGATATTTAATTTACTTTTGTGTTATGTTTATGCAGGCGAGCACATCTGTGTGCATATATTTGAATCTCTTTTCTTGCTCAGTCGATACAGCAGTGATTCTTATCTCAGGTTCCAGATGGTGAGTGGGCACTCAGGTTTGTTGACTCTGTTTCTCTCTTTTGTTGTTCTTTCTGTCTCTCTTAGATGGAAGAGGAACCCTTTAACCCCGACTATGTAGAGGTAGACAGAGTGCTGGAGGTGTCATATTGTGAGGACAAAGATACAGGAGAGGTAAAGTGAATCCTCTTTCATTTGTTAATCATATCCGTGAGCAGCATGTCTACGTGCCTGAACATGGTTTTACTCTTTTTCTTTTTTTTGTGGTTTTTGTTCCTTTCAGTATATTCTCCACTCCAGGGATGTCTTTGTATCTCAGAAGTGCCCAAGGCCATCCTAATGGGCTTGCTCGCAGCCTCTGTTAATATTATAAAAGCAGAGCTTGGCCTTGCTCTAGTCTTTTGCAGTGCTAATTCTTCTCTTCCTGCTGCAGGAGGTGGTGTACTACCTGGTGAAGTGGTGCTCTCTGCCTTATGAGGACAGCACCTGGGAGCTAAAGGACGACGTAGATCAGAGCAAGATTGAAGAGTTTGAGCAGCTGCGGGCAGTCAAGCCAGACTCACGCAGGATGGTGAGCCATGCCTACCGACATTCCTCACTTATCACCAGTCTTTTATAATAATTGATTTGCCTATTTGCCTTTGGTGCTGTAAGTGCTAATAAGACAGTTCCTCGTTTTTTCTATTCTGTTTGTTTTGTGTAATGATGCAGATTTGTTGTAGTGGAATCGTTGGTGAGAATGTGTTAACACTGCACCCACCAAACATACTGTACGGTAAAATTAATTGGCATCATTAGGCACACATTAAACCTGTGTAAAACAAGTCCACACTCACACAGCGGATTGGGCAAATTTAGGAGACTCAAAAAAAAAGCGACCTGCTACTGCTTCAAATGCTGTGAATGATATTTCTGCTGTAAAAAGTAAAAAATATGACAACATATATGATATGTTTTTATCAGAAGAGATTTCCTAGCTAACATCTAACTATCTACAGCCTATTATAAAACAAATGGGCTTAAAGGGAGCCATGTTTTCAACTGTAACTATTGGTAACCTCCGTAACCGTACTACACACAGATCAGACGTGCATTTGTACAGTCCTAGTAAGATTTATTTTCAGATTATCTTTCCTCTTGCCATATTCACCTTGTAGTCCACCAGGAAAGTTTACACTTCGCGTACCTGTTGTTTCAACTGTAGGCCCACCTGTTTCCCTGTAATGCACCAGTTGACTTACAATATGATAGCAGTGGTTCCAGACAAGTTTGGGACACATTTTCAGAATACAAACTCCACCACACACACCTATTTCTATATTTCCATACTGGCCTTACTTTCATCAGCACTTGCTGGCTTGCTTCATTTCATTAAGATTACTGCTTGTCTATCACTGCAATTATTATGTATAAACTGTTTGTATTCCTTTAGAAATATTTTAATCTAAATGGTAAATGTAGAGTTAATTTCAAAACACTAAAATCTGTCACCTAGGAGCGTCCCCCGGCCAATCTGTGGAAGAAGAGGGAACAGTCGAGGGAGTACAGGAATGGCAACAGCCTCAGGGACTACCAGCTAGAGGGTGTCAACTGGCTCCTCTTCAACTGGTATAACAGGTCAGTTTTAAATCTACATATGAATATGCATATTTTGTATACATGCACACACCTTTAGCCCGTTCACTCACTGGTGTAAATTGGTCATTGTGTTATCTGTCCTACATTTGCAAACCTCATCTTGACCAGGGATTTTTGTGTATGTGATGAATTTTGGCAACATTTTGGTCATGAGAACAGAACCATGCACATTTCACAATATATAGAGCTCTGGGTGGCTGTGGGTTATTGTAAATCTGGAGAACATAGTCCAATTTGATACCATGTAACCTTCTACAACTGAACAAAACAGGACTGAACTTATATTGAACCTACATAATAATTGCTATCCTATCCCCAGAGAGAATCACCTCAACATAATACAATAACGGGAAATAATGGAATAAATATTTTAATTACAATGGCAAAGATTATGATGCGTTTTAAGCAAATGCCTTGGGATATCTCCTGCATAGATAAGCTAGCCTCAACAGCTTCAGCAGACTTCTCTAATAGAAAGTCAGATCCTAGATTTAGCATAAATCTTAGACCACTAGCAAAATGGTGTCTCTTTGTGTACTGTATTTACTTATAAAGCTTCAGTAATCCCCATGCTGATAAAATACTACAGTATACATATTTATTGATTCAGATTTGTTGCGTTGGCATTTTGTGTTTCAAGAAGAGTCCTCTGGTGCATTGAGCCTGCAGATAATGAATAATGAATCACTTTTTCTTGTGTGTGTGTGTGTGTGTGTGTGTGAACCACGTTATGATTTGACTGTTTTCACTTTATTTGGTTGGGTCTGTGAGGAGAGTCAAATTTTCTGTCAAGGTGCACTCTGCTGCAACAACAATTGCTTTTCTTCGCCCACGATCACCAAAGAAGCTCCACACAGTACATCCGGAGTACACAGTGTCAGTGTGGTTGCATTAACCCTGGGAATTGGCTTTATGTGTGAGCATGCAGGATTTTGTGTATGCCTACGCAGAGAGATTCATCAAAAGTAGAGAGCTGCTTAAGAGGCCAGTGGGAATATCTGCACGTTGCAATTAGCATCAAGACATAATACCCCCACCCACTGGACAGCTGAATAAATGGTTTGCCGGAGTGCACCACGCAGCAGAGGCAGTTGCATTTGCTATTATGCTGTATCTCATCTCTTTGGTCTGTTATTACTGCTGATGATGTCGTTTTCTCCTCCATTGTTCATGGTTTATTCTTTTAGTATCATGGGATTTTGGCATTTTTCTTGTCCCCTCTATTTCTAGGCCTCTCCTTCCTATTCTATTTTTTTCATCTTCATCACCTTCTGTTTTATTCCAAAACACCTTTTTGTTGGAGTAATTTGAACCTGCACAAGAATTGTGACATGCAACAGAAATGCTCACGATGTATAGACACACCATTTTGTCTTTGTGATATGGAGACATAATACCTCATGCAGCAACATCCCCACACATATTGTATGCAGTGCACACACCGGGGATATAATCTTTACATTTTCACACAGGTGCCATTGATTTTTATAAATCGCTCATCAAATTTAGCCTTCATTTTTTTTACCCCAATTATATTTCCACTTTTTCTCTTCTAACCCTTGTTATCTGCACCTGTCAGACGAAACTGCATCCTGGCAGACGAGATGGGCCTGGGGAAGACCATCCAGTCCATCACATTTCTAGAAGAGATCTATCGTGTGGGCATTAAAGGGCCATTCCTCATCATTGCCCCGCTCTCCACCATTGCCAACTGGGAGCGTGAATTCCGTACTTGGACCCATCTCAATGTCATCGTCTACCATGGCAGCATGGTCAGCAGGCAGATGCTCCAGCAGTATGAGATGTATTTCAGGGATGCACAGGTGAGACGACAAGAAGGACAGAGAACTTTTAAGAAGAACTTTTAATTTTTGTGATCAGGGAGTTAAAAATAAGATAAATTTACAGCATAGATACATAAGCACACAATACATGAACACAGGACCTCCAACCTATTACACAGTGGAAGTGTGGCACATACATTATGTTTTATATCTTTGTTTTTGGAAAGGTTTAAGCCTCTAGACACACGCCTCTATGAATTTCTGTCATGTATTCTCTACGATAAAGTATACAGTCCTGCTTGTAGCTTCAGAGAATGCACTTTAATTTTACATACATACATTTCTTGTCATATGAAAACATCTTTTATACATTTTAGGTTATAGATGTTTGTTGTGGGTAGTATTTCTTACAAAGGAACACTGTTTTTCTTCTTAGCCATGCTGGGCAAGAATCAGTCATGGATACACAGCCAAGCATCAGGCTTGTCTCACATACTTAACACAAATGGAATCGGGAGGCTTTTTAGTTCTTCCTGACGTACCTAATCTTCCCCTTTTTAAAGACGGGCAAGCAGAAAACAACATCACAGCGCTTATCTTCAGACTGGAAAGCCATGATTCACTTCGATTAAAATAATCACTGTGCTTTTCAGAAAACAGCAGCATTATGAAGTCCCGTGACTAATCTAATGATAAATTTGAAAACAGGATACAACAATAGGAGTCGGATATTGAAAAGCCAGGCAGAACATGATTACCATGTGTAACACAAAGCCTAGATACACTGGGACTCTGGAAGTAATGCAGCAAACTCACTCACAATGTTTCAGAGGCACCTGTGAAAAAGAATAAAGCAGACAGAAGTTGAATTATAGTGAATATCTCGGGCAAAAGTTTTCTCTACAGAAAAAAGCTGTGTCGAAGAAATGGCAGAAAATGTATTATTTTTTGTGAGTCTTGTGTCTTGTGTCAGTCATGTAAAAATGTTCTACAAAACCTCTTTAAAATCTATGCACATAAAGAGCATTTTTATCAATAGATAGTTCATTGTGCTAACATAGCATATAACGAGATTCAAGGAATGGCTCGTGCCCAGCAGTAAGTGGGCTGCTAGGTAGTTAGTGAGCCTTGGGCAGAGGCTTTCTGTGGTTGGCAGGCCATGTGATGTGTCACAACAGGCAGTTAGAAGCTCTTAGTTTTCAGACGAACCGTAGGAGGAATTAAAGCGAGTGAGAGCAGAACAGAGCAGAGCCGCCACCAGGCTGTCTCCCAGGCAGCCTGTGATGTCATAGCAGCCCCCAAGGGGAGCTCTCTGTCAGCGCTGCTCAGGCATATCAGAGAGAGAGAGAGAGAGAGAGAGAGAGAGAGAGGCTCCACTACAGCAGTCTGTTGGCTGGGCTGGCTGTGGGAGGGGGCTACTGGATAACTGAGTATCCCTTGAGGACTGTTGTCAAGGCAATAGATACAAATGGAGAGGCGGGCTGAAGCAAAGCCTCCCCAGACAGACAAACAAACAAATAAACAAAACAGCATAAAGACTTACCAGCGGGTGTGCACTCATGTCTTGGTTATACTGCAGATATTTTCCTAACCAAGAGGTGTGACTTTTAGATTGTCAATGAAATCTAAGAATAAAATAAGCCATATGTTTGCTGTCACAGCATCAGGCTGAAAACTGGAGAAACGTGTGCCTGAAATATGAATGTGGTCACAGTATTTATTTTCTCTGTAGTCCATATTCAAAAAATCCCTTTAGAAAACAGTTCAGACACAATTTATTTAGCATAAAAACACAAACATGATCTCCTATTATTGTATTTGTTTTATAAATGCTTTATAAACCAACAAGTTGACAAAGCGTGTCTCACATCTCTACCCTGTCTCTCTACAGGGTCGTGTGTTGCGAGGTGCCTACAAGTTCCAGGCTGTTATTACCACGTTTGAGATGATCCTGGGAGGTTGTCCCGAACTCAACGCCATAGAGTGGCGCTGTGTTATCATCGATGAGGCCCACCGCCTCAAGAACAAGAACTGCAAGCTGCTAGAGGGCTTCAAGCTCATGAATCTGGTACATATACCAACAAGTTAATAACAAGTCATTTCAAATGTGTGCATTGTTAAAGACAAATTCAACTTATAGCTCAAAACATTGTGTTGATAGTTTACAGTAGAGCCTGAAATACAATTGTTACACAGCATTGTTAATAAAGCTATAATTTTAAACATTTTATGCAGGAGTGCCTTTGACAAATGAGGCTCATTATAAACGCTTATGCCTCTTGTTCTCTTCCAGGAGCACAAGGTCCTGCTGACAGGTACTCCTCTGCAGAACACAGTGGAGGAGCTCTTCAGCCTGCTCCACTTCCTGGAACCGGCACGCTTCCCCTCAGAAAACACCTTCATGCAGGAGTTTGGAGACCTCAAGACTGAAGAGCAGGTGAGCTTGCAGGATACGTGGAGAATATGTGCTGAGATTTTTATGTTTTGTGAATATTCTGAATTGATAATACACAACACATGAGTGAGCATATCTTGTCTAAATGTCTAAAGTCAGAAATCCATATGTCACACTATTTGTCAGACAACCTTGTTTGAGCTTCTGATGCCATTTTTGTCAATCTAGTCTTGTGAATTATGTGTTGTTAGCTCCACAACACAGATCACTGCTCAGATATAACGATCCTCTTGGTACAGATGGAACTCTGGAAGTAGGGCTTTTTCTAACTAGGCCACAGTGACATTTTGTGTATATACACACACACACTCACACATACACAAAACATATGGTGGATAATGATACCAGATAATGGCCTATTATGCTACTCATTGTTCAGCCATGTATTGACACAATTGAAAAAGGCTTTTTACCTCTTCTTTCTGCATATTGCTGTTTGGCATTTCATTTTTAGGCAGGAGCAGTAAAGAGATGCTCGAGGAAAGACCATTAAAACACAGTGTGGTAAAATATTTGAAACGGCTAGTACTCACCATGCGGTACTAAATCTAAAAGCTCTTTGTGCCAGTGGGAATATGAAATCCTTTTCATAGTAGAACTTGCCGGTGCTGTTAAGAGTTACTTTTTCAACACATCTGATATTAGTCTACTGTATGTGTTATAATAAAAAAATAATGCTGGTTGGGGAAAGCTGGCCCACTCCTGAGGGTCTAGTAGTAACTAAGCTGTGATATTGCACCGTTATTATAAACTCCTCATTTGGGAATTTTGAATCTACATTAAATGCAAAAAAAGCCATCTACAGCCAGATATTAATAACAAACAGAACATGACCTCATAAGACTTTGATATAAAATAATACAGATTGATTTTGTTCAGTGTTTGGTGAGGCAGATTATATGTGTAAGGTGATAACTGTTAGCTGTTGTGACATTTCTTGGCTGTAAATACAAAGCAACCGCTGTTGAGTTAGGCGCTTGAATTTGGAACTTGGTGCTAGCCGACATTTGCATCATTATTTACATAATGCATGTTGGGTACTTTTAATGGCTGTTTGGATGTGCGTCATCCATTACCATCATGAGACATACATTTCTACATATCAGTTTGTAAAATGGAAAGAACACTGAAGTGTTTTTTATGGTTGAATAGAATAAATGAATCTCAACGTTTATAGAATAGAATGGAAAAGTTATAATATGTGTGACGCTGCTATCTCAGTTTTAATCAGAACCAGAACACAGTGTGTGTCACCTCATACCTGTGTGTATAATATTCAACAACAGTGACTGTGATGTGATATCTATAACCCTCTTTTTATGTCTGGGCCCACAGGTACAGAAGCTTCAAGGTATCCTGAAGCCCATGATGCTGCGTCGGTTAAAGGAGGACGTGGAGAAAAAGTTGGCTCCTAAAGAGGAAACCATCATCGAGGTTGAGCTTACCAACATTCAAAAGAAATACTACCGCGCCATCCTAGAGAAGAACTTCTCTTTCCTGGCTAAAGGAGCTGGCCAGGCAAATATGCCCAACCTTGTCAACACCATGATGGAGCTGAGAAAGTGCTGCAACCACCCCTATCTCATCAAAGGTAGGATGGTACCTGTTTAAGCTTAAATATAGGTTAATTTAGTTAAATACAGTTGAAATGTATAGTTGTGATCTTGGCAGGCAAAGCAGCAGAAGGTCTGCAATTCCACTGTTTCCTGTTTAGTCTTCAGCACGCTCATTTTAGAGGATTTAGGTGCTCACTATAATTTTATACCTTAAGTGATTGTTACACGAGGCTCTGCGTACTGGTAATGTTGCCTTAAGAAAGCCATGAAAATCTCATCAGATTTAGTAGATATTGCACATGCACTGAATCTGTCTAGTGTTTTGTTTTTGTACTCTGTACTCTACTCTAAATTATACTATATGCTTGTGTACTGTTAAAAAAAAAAAAAAAAAAAAAGCAAAGACCCGATCATCATGACTGTACATTGGATATTATGGGAAATCTTGTGGAAAGAAAACATGAGAAGAATGAATGACAACTGATGAATCCATGTCTTTGCCATGTCAGGAGCGGAAGAGAAGATCCTAGAGGACTTCAGGGAGGTGTATAGCCCCACTGCCATAGACTTTCACCTGCAGGCTATGGTACAGTCTGCCGGAAAGTTGGTCCTTATTGACAAGCTGCTGCCTAAGATGAAGGCCGGAGGGCACAAGGTGCTCATCTTCTCCCAAATGGTGCGCTGTTTGGACATCTTGGAAGACTACCTCATTCAGAGAAGGTAATGAGATGAGGAAGGATTTGTTATTCGGTCAACATACATCATTTTAAACACGATACAAATAAAATGTGGGGAATTAATAACAATTACACTTCAAATTGGAAAGTATATAGTTGCCCTAAAGAGGTGTAAGCTTTGCTGTGTCGTGTGTAGTCCATAAAGGACGGAAAATCAACATGCGCTTAAGATTTGTTTTTTCTTTTCATTGTTAACTTAGTGCTGCTACTCAAATATGTAAAGTAACAGTATACTGGGAACACTCAGTAGCGGCTTCACATGTTGTAAAAGGTGATCTGACTCGTATATGTGCCAATGATTACGAACCGCATGTCAGTATTTCTATAGTGGTGTGTTTTTGCATCAATACATGACGGGCAATTGCCAGTGAGAGTAGTTTGATGGTCACGTATAATAATGCAGCCTTGTTGCCCTGTTTGCTGCTGCTTCTGTGCCACGCAGTGATGTTCCCCGTCAGGACTCTTTCAGTGATGCAGGAGAGTAGTAGTAGTAGTAATTGCATTGCAAAACATACACCCATCCATCCATTTATCCTGTTTAGGGTCATAAGGGGCTGTAACGTATCCCAGCATGCACTAGACAATAGGTAGTGTACACAAATACAACATATGCAGGTAAACACATTAATACATTAATAACCTAACCTGAATGTCTTTGGACTGTTGGAGGTAACTGGACTACCGCTATTACCATTGTATGGCCAAACAGATATAAATAACATCACGTCATTTTACCGAAATTAAAATAAATAAATCTTCCCTTCATCATTCTATAACAAGTATATAGTGTATATATAACATCTCACCTCCACCTTATGATTTCAGTTTTAAAGTTCACAGGATTTCAGGTGTTAATGGATATAAGCAGAATCTGCCTCTTTCCTGTTGCCGTGCAAAATGTGTGATTTTTTTAAACCTGTAACGGGAATGATAGAAAAGAGGGAGTCCACAGAGCAGAGAGCAGCTGATAAAGATGATTGACAATGATTTGGACTTGTGTCACATTTATAAATCTACTATATGCACGATCTAATGTTCTGCCAAAGTACAACATTGCTTTGAGAATGAAAATACGAGCTCTCACCTTGGCCCTCTCTGTGAGTGTCATGTTCTGTCTGTGTCAGCTGAAATAGAGTGAGTGGTCAGGAACACTTAGGAAGAAGATCATGGGGGAATCTTTACAACTGGTCATTAAGTTTAGAATTTAATAGCATTTAGGAATTAATAATTACAGATAAGGTTTTGGGTTTCTGCTTCTCTCCGCTGCCTTTTCCATTTCACTTTTCTGACTTTTTTGGGTGAGTCTCCTTATATCCTTTTGTTGCTCTCATGCCTCTGTTTCAGCCTCTCTATCTCTCTGCCTCTCTCTTGCTTTCTTTTGGCTTCCCACCAACAGCTGGAGCAAACCCTAAACTATTGTAAACATGTGAGATGGGTTGCAGCACAGACCTCAGACAGGGTTCAGCAGCAGGTTATAGGAGCCCTCAGGGCTCCACCACATTAGAAGCAGGAGTTTCTGTGAGGCTTCTCCTGACTGGAAGTGGATTCCCCTGGGGAGGGCAGGGGGTTGGCTTGTGGGAGGGGATGAGAATGGACACAAAGATGAAAGAGCATAACCACTCCTTGTAAAAAACTGTTTTATCTTTGAGGATACTGTTTCCCAAGTGTAGAAGGGAAGCAAAATAAGCAGTTTTGCATAAATATAAAGGACCAGTCTAGCTTACTTCACTAAATGTCCTCATAAAAACACAAACATAACCAAAATTTAGAAGTTAAATGTCTAAATAAACTTTTACCTCAAGCTCAAGGCAAGTATCTTATATTTACATACATTGTTTTTGTGTCACAGGTACTTGTATGAGCGGATAGATGGACGTGTTCGTGGGAACCTCCGACAGGCAGCTATCGACCGCTTCAGTAAGCCCGATTCGGAACGCTTTGTTTTCCTTCTGTGCACGAGAGCTGGTGGCCTGGGAATCAACCTCACAGCAGCAGACACCTGCATCATCTTTGACTCTGACTGGAACCCGCAAAACGACCTGCAGGTACATGACAACCACACACACACACACACACACACTCGCGTAGCAGCAGATGAAGCACGCTGCTGCAGATTTGTACCATTAATGTTTAGGCATTAGATAATTTTGGCACTCTCGTGTGACATCTGTTCATGTGAACACTGCCAACAAGTCTCTTCACCATGGAAAGTGCTTTACACTGTGTCCAATCAAGAACAAGCACAAATTTCACTTAACTTTTAAAGTTATCATCTTTTAAGATGAGGTGATAAACTAGAGATATGAGTACTAAAGCTCATATTTTTACATTTAGTGCACTTTACTCATTTTTCTTTCTGCCCTTCACAGGCCCAGGCTCGCTGCCATCGGATCGGTCAGAACAAGGCGGTGAAGGTGTACCGTCTGATCACCAGGAACTCGTACGAGCGAGAAATGTTTGATCGTGCCAGCCTCAAGCTGGGCCTGGACAAAGCAGTGTTGCAGAGCATGAGTGGCCGTGATAACAGCCTGGGAGGAGGCGCCGGAGGAGGGGTAAGTTTGAGAATTATCCAAATGGTCTGGAATAGAAATGGGGAATTAAATCATTTAGTCATGTAAATTATGTCCAGTTCCATTTCAAAGAGGGGTGTTTATTTTCAGACAGTGCTTCTGATTACTACCATCAATTTCACAAGCTGACCTTGGCTGGACATGAAATCAGTTCAACTATCTAATCATCAGATCATTACAGAAATTAGCAGGAAACAACAAATACTTTGTGTGGCACTGGGATAATTATAGAGCAGTGTCCGCACATTTTTTTTAATTGTGAAATAAACAAAACATTTATTTTTGTTTATTTTATTAGTTCAGCCTATCCATCCTGTTCTCCTATTCAGTTTAGCGTCACATTAAAGGTCCAGTGTGAAGGATTTAGTGGCATCTAGCTGTGTAGGAAAAACTACGGTGGCCACAAAATGCAGAAAAGGCCAGTATTTGTTCATTCTGAGCCACCATAGAAACATGATTGTTCAACAGAAGGACTGAGCAGCGTCTGTAGATATTAAAGATATAAAAATATAAAGATTCATATTTTCAGGTGGTTATACATTAATGAAAACAAAGTTGTATATATTAAATTCCATTCAATATTCTGTAAATAGAGCCCCCTTAATATTACACACTGGGCGTTTAAGTAGACTAAAATCTTAAAATCCAGGTAGTTTAAGGAAAGTGTTCACTTGACAGTCAACGGATCAGACAAGCAAATAAACCTGTTTTTCATACTTACCAACTGAAACTTTCCTGGTGTCATCGTGTGAGAATGTGCAGGCATTAAAAAAATAAAATACAAAAGATTTATTCCAATTGTCTTTCCAACAGTAACAAAAGTCGACACTTTCTAATATAATCAGTCCTGGATGACATCAAAGGAAAACTGTAACAGATGGCAGACAACAAGAAGATGCCAAGCAAAGAAAAAGAACTGTTCACAAACCCGAAAACTTGGAGCTCACTCTTAAAATTTCCACTTGAAGTGTAACCGATCCTATTAGAGTCTAATCTCTTTGTGAGGGAGTGTGTCAACAGCATGTGAAGTGTGTAGGTGGATGTTTATCTGCAGTTGGTGTCCTCTGAGAATTATCTTAAGGATAAGGAGGTTGACTTATTAGCAGGTTTCCACATCTGGGCTGACTTCCCATATTTTGCATAATAAACAGCTGCTGGGTTTAGATAAAGGGCTGCTGATGTAATAATGTGTTTTTGACTCTGACTTTTTTTTTCTTTTTTCTTTGAAAATATTGTGCAGTTGTCTTTGTGTAGTGCATTGTTTAGTCTTGCACGTCAGTCCGTTTTATAAACTGTTCAGTATCACTTATTTGTATTTGTTGTATGTCGTTAATTGACCCTAAATTTACATTTTACCTCTCAGGCAGTGCAGCAGCAGCTGTCTAAGAAGGAGATCGAAGATCTGTTGCGACGTGGTGCTTACGGGGCTATCATGGACGAAGAGGATGAAGGGGCCAAATTCTGTGAGGAGGACATTGACCAGATCCTCCAGCGCAGGACAAAGACCATCACCATTGAGTCTGAGGGACGAGGATCCACCTTTGCTAAGGTAAATACATTTACTCTAACTGCTGATATTTGATTTTTGACTATAGTTATGGTTTGGTATAATTCTGATGTCTGCTTTCAGGCTAGTTTTGTGGCGTCCGGAAACCGCACAGATATCTCTCTGGATGACCCCAACTTCTGGGACAAATGGGCCAAAAAGGCTGACATCGATATGGAAATGGTCAACGGCAGAGTATGTACTACACCAAAAATAATACAATGCACAGACCAAAACATAATTCATAGAGTTGCAGTCTTTATAGCTTTTATCTGTTTCACATGGAAAGTTCTTTGCTGAAATTTAGTTTTGTCCTCCATTCCCTCTTTACAGAACAGCTTGGTGATCGACACTCCTCGTGTCAGAAAGCAGACAAGGCCGTTCAGTGCCACCAAGGATGAGTTGGCGGAGCTTTCAGAGGGCGAAAGCGACAACGATGAGTCCAAACCTAAGCTCAGACGCAACCACGACCGCCTCAACAGCTATGGACGCACAGAGTGTTTCAGAGTAGAGAAGAACCTGCTTGTTTATGGGTGAGAGGATTCAAATAGTTATAAACTGTCCTGATCTTGTCCATAGATAGAACTGAACTGGTGTTTTTAAACAGGATCCCAAAAGTTTATCTGACAAGTGCTTCATACTTAAGTTTGTCTTTTCCCTCTTGTTGTCTAGGTGGGGTCGCTGGAAGGATATTCTCAACCATGGGCGTTTTAAGAAGCAGCTAACAGAGTGGGATGTGGAGTCCATCTGCAGGGCCCTGCTGTCTTACTGCCTTGTTCATTACCGTGGAGATGACAAGATCAAAAGCTTCATGTGGGACCTGATCGCACCGACTGAGGACGGACGCACCAAGGAGCTCCAGAATCACCTGGGTAATTCTCAGGACTTCCAGTCTATATTTAAGTGGCCTTATTACATCAGATAGAAGCACAGGAAGAGGTTAGACTATGTGGGATTTAGGAAATTATTGCAGTTCCTCTACCACACCTGTGACTCTCAACCTCCTCTTGTTCCACTAGGTCTGTCTGCACCAGTCCCACGAGGCCGAAAGGGTAAGAAGATGAAGACCCAGTCCAGCTCTTTTGATATTCACAAAGCTGAGTGGCTTAGGAAGCACAACCCAGAGCACATGCTTCAGGACGACGGCTACAAGAAACACCTCAAACACCACTGCAACAAGTAGGTTTCCCTGTCCCTGTAGCTGACACCTTAATCCAGTTTAGTTTATATCCATTATAAGAGGGGTGTTATATAAGAAACCAGCCACTTCTAAAGTTCTAAGCAGCTGTTTATAAGCATTCAGTAATAGCAACCATGATGCAAATAATACATATTTATGACCATCTAAAACAGTGTTATTAGATGAAAGAGACAATTGTAATGTTTCTCAGCATTTAACTTGCACGGACTGCACTTGGTGACTAATAGTCTATGGCTGGGTTGTTTTATCTCTTGTGGGTGAGAGTGTGTGTGTCTGTGTTTAAACCTTTTGTGCTATTATAGCAACTGGCAGGTGGTCATTATTCTCTTCTAGCACAGATTGTATCAGTTTATTTTTAATAGAATGAAGCCTAAGTGTATGGAAATACAATTTGCACATGGCTCAAATTTGAACTGTGGCACCATCAAGCCACAGTAATTATGAGTCGCTAAAACGTCTATCGGAGCTGACGTTCGTCTGATTCATTAACGGACGTGCATCACATCACAACCAGCTGACTGATATGATTCTTAACGAGACTTCAGCCCAGCTAATGGCCGTCATAGATCTCTTTTATTTACAGACAACGGGGAAAAAGATGGCTGCTATCAAAACACGACCCTCTGAGATATAAAGCGAAATAGACGGCTGCTTCTTTTTAAAAGGGGGACTTGTGTGCATAGGGCTTTGGACGCAGAGCGCTGAAGCTTCCATAGAAAGTTCTCCATTGTTTCCTGGTCCAGTTGTGCTGAATCTAGGGATTGTCTGATGTGTGACACCCCGGGCAAATGGGGACACGCAGTCAGCAGCGTTTGCTGACTTTTGTGTTTTCAGTCCGAGGACCTGGAATGTGACTGTTGGGGTGAGGAGTGGGTGGGGGGGGACGTTCGCTGGCTTCCTTAACAGTACTGTAAATGTAGGACAGAGATAACGAAATGGGAACTATAGGAAGTAGTGGGGAAATGATTCTGAGCGTTTCCAACAGTTTTAGACAGTTTGCCTGTGCTTTTTCTTGTGTTATATTCTTTACTGCACACTGTAGTACAGATGTGAAACAGTGATCACTAAATCTGCTTTGGCATGTAGGATACAGTGTTGAAAAAGTGTATAAAAATTTCATAGTATTTGTGTTTTGAATCAGAATTACATCAGTGACCCAGTATCTCCCTGTTACACTGGTTTGTGATGGATTTTCTGTGAACAGACCATGAGGGATTCTTTACATGCCACTCATGTCATGCATGCTTGGCTTATTTGCTTCTCAAAGACTGTGCATGTTTCTGTGTACTGAGCTTCTCTTTGCAGCCTCTCTGAGTGAATCACATCTCTCGCACACACTTAAACACACACACACACACACACACACACGCATACAAACACACACCAGACTAACAAAGGCTTATAAGGAGAGTGATGAAGGGTTGTGCTGACAGGCAGAGGAAGCAGCAGCTGCTCCTGGGCGGGACCAGTCACACAGGAGGGTAGAGGGTGGAGGAGGGAGACGGAGGAAGTTCAAGAGTTTGATTTACCAGAGCTACAAGTCCAGACTGGTCACCACAGACATCCATCACTACGACAGAGAGACAGACAGACCTCGGGGCCCTGGAGTTTTTCCTGTTCCTGTCAGTGAATACAGCAAGGATTTTGGGCTCATTTATAACAATATTTAGCTGAACTGCAGCGTAAGAAAGATGGAATGCCTGGTATGATGTATTTCATAGCGGCAGTCCACAATTCTTTCAGCGCTGTTGAAAGAGGAGCAGCGCTGTAGAGAAGCTTTGGCAGAAGAGGCCACAGGTCTACATCAAGTGATGGATTAATATAGAAGTCTTCGTGAAAATCTCATTTTAAAACTGATGAAATAATACCACTCTAAGTAACCTGTGACACCACCTACCTCTTTGAAAGTTTCATGCCTCAAGAATAAGAACCAAAAGACTGCAAATACATTGTTCAGATAACAAGAGTCTGGCTACAGGTGCTACACCATTGTGCTAACATGCTAACTAATAGTGAGATTGAGTTAAATATTTGCAGGCGCTTGGCAAGTTAATTATTTTTCTTATCTAATTTGCATTAATCCAGTTAAAAGTGTCTTCATTCAGAAAAGCCGCATGTGCCAATTTGGATGTTTCCTAAATTTCCCTGCTCATTTGACAATGTCAAAGGACTGTATCCTCTGAGGTGTAACCATTCTGTAAATAATAATTCTAAGACAGCTAATAACTCCATAGCCATACTCCATAGAGAATCTTCCTCTCACGCCAGAAATCTTTAAACCCCTCCGTACCACATTTTGTCCAACAGCAACAACATTACTCAATGGAATTTAAAAACATTTTGTGTTCAGACAAAATGATTACACAGAGCAGCTTTTTTTTTTTTTTACAAGAAGCAAAATCTCAAGGCATACCAGACGTTACAGCCTGGCACACCAGCGCACTACAGTTCCCACCACTTCACTTGTCTCTCAAAGCCTGCTGGCTGTGATGTGTGATCATGCATCACAGAGCTAATGTCTCCCCTGTGAGTCAGCCTCTCTCTACCTTGTCAGCCTCAGCTTCCCAGCCTTCATCTACTGCCAGAGCACGACCACATGACGGCTGGAGGGAGACTGTCGGCTGTTCCTTCAGTCCTCAGAGCTGTAGCTGTGGAGCTGCTCACGACTCACTGCGAGGTCTATACAGTAATGTCGACTTTGGTGTGACAATCATTCACCAAGTTACTTGATCAGGCTTTGTGGTGTACACTGGTCTGAATCATGAAGTGTGTGTCCTGCTCTGTACAGCTAACGATTTAAAGCTGAATACACATACACAATAAAGAATACAGCTGTATGGATTGCACATAAATTCATTAGAGTTTATGCTGTCGCTGCAGCGTACGGCAGGGAACATTTAGGGCTGCAGCTGGATTGTCACACATTTCACTCATTTGCATTGTGTTCAACCAGTTGCTGTCGGTGTGAGTGTGTATGTGTGTGTTGGTTCTGCTCACTCAGCGTTTGTGCATGGTCAGCGCTTTGTTGTGACCAGTGGGTTTTCTCTGTGCAGGGTGCTGCTCAGGGTCAGAATGCTCTACTACCTGAAACAAGAGGTGATAGGAAGCCAGGCCCAGAAAGTGCTGGACGGCGTGGACTCAAGGTGAGCTACTCAGACGTTACCTTACCTCACATAACACTTCCATTTGTTCTGCTTGAGACTCTTGAAACACAATCACTTTATTCAACGTATATAATACATTTCCCACAACACAGTAGATGTTCCTTAACATATTTAACATGACACAGTACAGTACAATTAATGACCTGCTCATATAGTGGAATAGTTGGATTTATGATTTACACAGATGGATTAAGCAGCTTAAATGCAACATTATTGGCAACGGTAGTTTCCATATCAAGGTGAAATAGCTGCCTCAGACATTTTTCTCCTTGAGGGGCGAGTGTGGTCATTAGCATATGGTATCAACCTGTTGAAGGAAGAAACGACTGATCAGCCAAAGGAATTTGAAGGTTGCAGAGCTCCACCTGCTGGTGAAAGATGGGCGGTTTGTTTTCTGTTTCCTACCGTACAGCACTGTTGAAAATGGTTAACAAGGACATCATCATTGGAACTTAAGGGAGGCTTTTATTGTTTCATAATTGTCATTTTGTTGTTTCACAATAAAAGCTTTCATGGGGAGCATTTAGAAGTGATTGTATTAACAGCAAATTGATACAGCAAAAGGGGAGCAGATTAGAAAACAAGGTTAGCCAGTATATTAAAAAAATTTCCTTTCTCAAATAAAAGAATAAACATCTGCAGAGCTCTGGGTCCTGAGAACCAGGGCTTCTTGCCATGTTTTTTTTTTTGCATAGATTTACTTTGTTCCCACGTTGTGTTGCAATAGAGGAACTGTGTCTAAACACAAACTGAAGTCAGAGAGATGGATATCAGTAAATTAAGTAAGATTCCTCACATAATATCTCTCAACCTCCTCCTCCTCCTCCTTCTCTTTAGTGAGATAAAGATCTGGGTGCCAGATCCTGACCACTCTGAGCTGCCAGCTTTGTGGTGGGATGCCATCTCTGACAAGTGTCTGCTGCTCGGTGTATATAAGCATGGTAAGAAACTCAGTTTCTGTGACATTTGTTTTATTTAAAAAATAAATCCAAATGGT
Source organism: Sciaenops ocellatus (assembly GCA_033000465.1). Classification (NCBI taxonomy): domain Eukaryota; kingdom Metazoa; phylum Chordata; class Actinopteri; family Sciaenidae; genus Sciaenops; species Sciaenops ocellatus. The sequence goes on from CP136888.1 coordinate 18,295,159, forward strand.
AAAACACGTGCTCTAAATGATAAATGTTAAGTCAAAGAGTAAAGCCTGCCTCAGCCGCATTTTCAAAGTGTCTGTGGTCACTTTACAAAAAGGGAGAAAGGTCAGTACCTGACATGAAACATTAACAAACTGCTATGCAGCAGTCCTTGTATCAAATGTTCTTCTACGACTTTTAACTGATCGTTTTGGATTCACTATTTTAGTGTCTGTGTTTTCCATTGATATCAGGTGCTTGTGGGAAATCATCCAGCTTGAGTATATTACCTGATCCCTATCTAGGAGTTTCCACGCTATCCTTTGCTAACTTTGGTATTTGCTTGCCCTGCTGTGCACTCTCAGGTTATGAGAAGTACAACACTATTCGTGCAGACCCTACCCTGTGCTTCATAGAGCGTGTGGGACGACCAGATGAGAAGGCCATCGCTGCCGAACAGAGAGGCAATGATTTCATGGATGGGTGGGTACATAACACGAGTCCTGAGCCTGAATAACATTATGTAGCCTTTGTTATGTGTCAGCTACGTTGTCAACTGCAAAAATGACAAACCGTGTCTGTGTGTGTGTGTAGTGATGTAGATGATCCCGAGTACAAGCCTGCTCCAGCCCTGATGAAGGACGATATGGAGGTAAGGGAAACAAAGACCTGATGAAGTGCATGTTGCCCTCCTGATAAAGCATTTGTCCTGACATAAACACACACTGTCCTCTCATGCAGGATGACGCCTCTTCCCCTGGAGACTTGGTTGTCACTGACAACGCCGGAGGTGCGTATTAAATGTTTGTAATCCACAGCAAATTATCATTATCATGATGATAAATACAAGCTTCCTGCAGGCGGCAGAAATCTGTAAAAGTAGCCAAATTCTAAGCTAGGATGAAATGGACACATGTACAACATGCTTCTGATAATTTCATGACAAAACAAAATTGGAAATAATGCCACTAATTTTTGGAATTTGAATGTTCTTTGTACTGAATGTTACTCTGATTCAGATGCAGTCGCAGTGACAGGAGGTGAAACTATCTACTGGCCCTCATCCTCTGTGCTGACAGCCAGGCTTAGGCGTCTGATCACAGCCTCTCAGCGCTTCACCAAGAGCCGGCAGATCCTCCAAATCCACCAGACTCAGTCTCAGTCCCAGCAGACCATGGTACTGTCTGCTCCACTCTGCCCGCTACCCCCCACACTCAACGACACGCTCAACCCCAAGATGGCTGCTAAGATTGAACGCCAACAAAGGTCTGAACACAGAGCGGATCATTCTTTGGTCGCAAAATAAAACGGATCTTTGTGGTTTTGATCAGTCAGAAAGAATACCGAATGTGTACATTTTTCACTTTCCTCAGATGGACGAGGCGAGAAGAGGCTGACTTCTACCGCGTGGTCTCCACCTTCGGTGTTGTTTTTGACCCAAACCTCAGCCGGTTCGACTGGACCAAGTTCAGGGCCATGGCTCGGCTGCACAAGAAGACAGACGAGAGTCTGCAGAAATACCTGTGTGCTTTTACCGCCATGTGCCGAAGGGTGTGTCGTCTACCACCCAAAGAGGGAGGTCAGTCTACTTGCTTATTCACGCATGAGAACATGCAGACAAACTGTATTTATTTGTATACACTTGACGTGAAGAGGTGTCTCAAGATGATGTTAATAACATTTCATGTAGTGTAGTACGTGCTGCACTCCTGCGCTGGCTGTGAACGGTTTTATTCTGGTGAGAGGTCGGCAGCACCTTAATGAACAAGCTGCCTCAGCAGTGCTGAGGTAGAGGGGCAGATAAGGTTAATAATTTGTGGAAAGACAAACAGTGTGATGTTTAAACTCAGGGCACAAACAGGTCTTTGGGTTGTAGCTGCAGAGCGGTCTTTATTTCCTCTCACACACTTTGTCTCACACCTGCTTCTTCATCTTTCTTCTAGACTCTGCGGTGGACTCGTCTCTGAACATCCAGCCCATCACAGAGGAGCGAGCGTCTCGCACCCTGTACAGAGTAGAGCTGCTTCGCCAGGTGAGAGAACAAGTCCTTCGCCATTCGTTACTCTACGAGCGCCTGTCGCTGTGCCAGATGAGCTCTGACTTGCCCGTCTGGTGGGAAGCTGGTACCCACGACCGTGACCTGCTAATTGGCGCTGCCAAGCACGGTGTCAGCCGTACAGATTACCACATTCTGAGAGACCCTGAGCTCAGCTTCATGGCTGCCCAACGCAACTACAGCCAAACAAAAACTGCACAGCAGCAGTCGCGCACCTCCACCCCGCTTCTTCACGCTCAGTGCCAGGCCACTAGCTCAGTGTTGACAGGTTCTCCGCTGCCTACACCCGCCCAGAGAGACATAGAGCACTATGGGGTTGTACCCAAAGTGGAACCGGCCTCAGAGGGGGAGGAAGGCAGGGAGAAGCAGGGGGAGAGTTGGAGCCCTCCCCGAGCACCAGCCACTCCCACAGGTCTCGAGGAGAAGCCCATTCCTGAGATAAAAGACAGCGAGAGGCAGATGGTGACGGCACGAACCAAACCTCTCACGCCCAACTCCTCTGAGAGGAAACCCAAGAAGGCCAGTAAGAGGGGCCGCAGGGAGGCTAGGCGTGGCTCAGAGTCTGACTCTGACGGCTCCTCATCAAGCTCTTCGTCTCGCTCCTCTTCCTCTTCTTCGTCATCCTCTTCTTCGTCATCACATTCCGGGTCCAGCTCCTCCTCCTCTTCTTCGTCTTGCTCTTCAGGCTCTTCGTCATCATCGTCCTCCTCCTCATCTTCTTCTGATGACAGTGAAAGTGAAGGAGAGGAAGGGAAGAAGAAAGGTGAGTGACGTTAACAAAAAGCTGTTATTTCATATTTTTTAACACATTTCACTGCAGAGGGTATTATATCTCAATCTGCTGCTCTGGGCAGTGTTTAATAATAATTAATAATGACCTAAAAATGTATCCAAGAAGGGTACTTAAAATCTTCAGTATGGTGTGTTTCTGACTTTGTGTCCTGTCACATTCACAGTGCCTGCGGCAACAAGTGTAAAGGGCTTTGATGAGGACAGTGCGGCATCTCTGAGCACTACACAGGATGAAACACAAGACACGCATGCGGCTGAGAACGGCATCACCAACAACTCCTCGCATCCTTTTCAGGGAGGAGGGTACATGCTCGCTGCATCCTACTGGCCAAAGGTAGAAAAAATACAGTCACTGTTGTTAATATGTGATAACAAGCCAATTTAAACATTACTAAACTAAATGGAGTATTCAGCTAAAACAAGAACATTTGATCATTAAATATATATTAAGTAGGGCTGGGCGATATATCGATATTTTAATCAATATCGACATATTTTCAAACACGATATAGCACGAAACCATATCGTTAATATCGATATAGTTTATTTTGCGTTAAAATGACTATACATTTCTTCCCTTGAGCCGCCAGTTCGCTTTTATTTCTCCTCTCCCTCTGTCCAGGTCTCCCGCTGCTCGTTGACGTCGTCACGTCAGAGTCTCCAGTAACTCCAGAAAAAGTCTCTAGATTTGTCGCTAGTCGCTTTTTGGGGAAAAAACAAATCGCCAGAGGGTCTGAAAAGTCGCTAAATACAGAGACAAAGTCGCTAAGTTGTCAACACTGGACCACTGATTAGTGTGTCAATAAACAACCGAAGCAGCGGGGTTAGAGGTGGTGCACAGGTCTTGACCTGTGTGTCAGCTGTTGCAGTGCATTGTGGGATTTGTAGTATGAGTGGTGGGAGTGCGATTTACCAGCGGACCATTAATAATAGACGTATGGAATTATCCGACCACGGAAAAAATATCGATATAATAATAATAGAGTATCGCCATTTAGCTAAAAAATATCGAGATATGACTTTTGGTCCATATTGCCCAGGCTTAATATTAAGTATTAAGTAATAAGTATTTGTCTCTTGGTGATGAGTTTTAATGATGCAAGTCAATATGGAAACCTCCAGAATAGCTGTGGGGAGAGGGGCAATCAGACTGATAGAATAGTTTGAGTGTGCTGCTGACTGTCTGTCCTGTTGTTTATTTAGGATCGTGTGATCATCAACCGCCTGGACAGCATCTGCCAGGCAGTGCTAAAGGGCAAATGGCCTGGGACACGTCGGGTCTACGAGCCTGGAGGTGCGGTGGCCTCCTTCTACACCACCAAGCTACTGGACAACGCCAACAGCCTGTGCGAGGACCCCTCTGCCTCGCCACAGGGGTCAAAGGTGACCAAGCATGTTGCAGAAAACAAGGAGTTCTCAGTAAAACTCAACGATGTATGTTGATTTCTCCCTTCTTCCCCTCCTCCCTCCGCTTCGCCCTAATCGTAGGACCCTACCACTTCTGCTGCCATGACCGGTGCTAGCTGCTGTGTTCAGCATGTTTCTCTGGTTTTCTTCCTTCTTTCCTTTGGGTATGATTAGTGGTTTTTTGACTGCCTGGCAGGAGGAGAAATTAATTTAATAGCAGCCTTCCTCTCTTTTCCCACACACTCAATTTGAATTGGGCTCTGAGGCTGTGATTACATGAGCACAAATCACTCAGTCATGAGAATATAATAAGGTTCAGTTTGAAGCCTCTCCACACTGAAGAGGTCTTGCTTATAATCTGATTGAAACGGAGACTTTCGCTGTAGGTGTTCTGATATGCTTCCAGGCAATGTGGCTATTAACTTGGCAGGCTTCATACTTTCATTTTATTCTTGCTTCCGTTGCTTTTTGATCTATTTCCATATTGTATGGTTTTTACTATGGCAGACACCTGCTGCTTGTCTTGATAAAGTCTTGATATGCTGACAGCAGCTACCTCGTTGGCATGGCTTTCCACTACAGTCCAAACTATGAATAGGCTTTACCCGCTGCCCCACTAGCCACTACCCACTGTGTGTCCATGTGTCCCAGTGCTACTAACAAGAAAATATATGATATAAATGAGAAATATTTGCTCTTATTGTAAGAAATCCATATAAGTAAGATGATACGTTATATAAATTAAAATAAAGTTGGCTGAAAATAAATTTCAATATAAAATATCAATAAATATCATACATAAATGTACTTTATGATCCTTCAAATCACTCAAACAATTTGAGAAGAAACAAAAAATAAGCAAAGGTTTCTCCTTGTTTTTAACTCTTTGTTTTCCTTGTGACTATACACATCCTGAGACATCTTTGACACCTTCTTTGTCTCTTTGTAGCAGGAGGGAGGTCTGAAGTTGACCTTCCAAAAACAAGGTCTACCTCTGAAGAGGCCCCTGGAGTCAGAGGAAGCCCCCCAGGCTCAGCAACAGTACCTGGCTCGGCTTCACGAGCTGCAGAGCGCCTCGGACACAGGCCTGGCTGACATCACTAAACCTCAGTGCAGCTTCCAAACTGGTGTGTTGATTCAAAATACAGCAAATACCTGAAGAACTGCACATACAGAATGTGTCAAGATGAGGCCATCCTGTGTTAACTTACCACCACCACTAGATGGCAGCAAAGTGTAGTATTGGTGATGCATCGACTGTACAGACACAAGTCATCTTCTGTGGCCCTGCTGGCTGTGTATACACAGATATGTAATAGAAAATATGTGTTTTCAGTCTGATGGATGTCATCTCTAAAAAAAAAAATTCATTTTAAATGACACAGTAGTTCACAGCTAACTGTAAACTTCCTTTGCAGCACCTCCAGATCTTACTGGTCAGATGAGACTGAACGGAGCAATGGACGGCCAGCCAGTGGTTAAGAAGCGAAGAGGCAGGAGGAAGAACGTTGAGGGCGTGGACCTGCTCTTCATGAACAAGAGTCGAGTCCCTGCTGTTCCTGATCAGGTAAGCAGTCGTCAGGTTTATGGTGCCACAAATGTTCAGTGTATACGATGAGCTGCAATATAAATAACACTATTGTTTGCTCATGCATCTGCAGGTGCCTCCAGGGTGGGGTGGTATTGGCCAGGTGGGCATGGCTGCGGCTCCTGCACTGAGCTACAGCCAGAGCTCCAATCAGGCCCCCGCAGACAACGAGAGCAGGGTCCCTGTCATCAACCTCAAAGATGGCACCCGGCTCGCTGGGGATGACGCCCCCAGGAGGAAAGATCTAGAACAGTGGCTAAAAGAGCACCCTGGCTTTGTGGCAGACACAGGAGCCTTTATCCCTGTGAGTCCATGTTTGTGCTTCCTCAGATCTGTGTCGATTGTGAAAAAACGTTCCTGTAGTGCTGCAGGAAAAATAACCAAAAAAGATTGTTTTGTTAACTCAAGGTTTGGTTATGGTTATGTTAATGGTAGGGCTCCTTGATGAGTAAACACACAGCTGTAGGTTATCTAAAGGAGAGACACATATGTATGCAGAACATACGAACCAACAACACAAACCTTTTTCCATTTCGTCATCAGGGGGTAAATAAGATGCAAATGCAGTTCCACTTCCAGGACGGTCGGCCAAAGCAGAAGAGACATCGCTGTAGGAACCCCAACAAGATTGATGTGAACAGCTTGACAGGAGAGGAAAGGGTCCAGATCATCAACAGGAGAAATGCACGCAAGGTGGGTTTGTCCTCAATCACAACAAAAACAACGTGTTACTATGATCATCTCTACAGATTAATTAATGGCAAATAATTTCAACATCATAAACTAAGTTGTAGCTCTATTAATGACAGACTTTCACATTGCCTAAATGATGGACATTTTGTACTACAATAAAAATCAGATATTGGCACTACTTCTGTCTTTTTAAAAAAGACTTTAAAGGAAGTCATAATTTGTAAAATATGTATCTAGCCTTCATGTTCATGTTGCCTGTAATCTGTCCTGTAGGTTGGTGGAGCCTTTGCACCTCCTCTGAAGGACCTGTGCCGGTTCCTTCAGGAGAACCCGGAGTACGGAGTCCCGCCTGAATGGGCTGATGTTGTCAAACAGTCGGTGAGTCACAAAACTTTCACTGGAACGGTGTCAAGAGTGTCGATATTCAGCCAGCTGGTTCCAGCCAAAACGTGTGTAACCTAATACAGCAGCCCAGCAACAAATGCTCCCATGAGACCTTTGTTTCCAATATTTTGTCCGTCCAATTAATATCGGTGAGGGAAGACTAAACGGTGTCAACAAAAGCTGAACATTATATCCGTCACAAAACTTTATCTGTGCTGTGTAAAACTGCTAACTCCTGTATATACACATCTTTCAGGGTTACCTCCCAGAGAGCATGTTTGACAGGATCCTGACGGGACCCATCGTTCCCGAGGAGGTGAGCCGGCGTGGACGTCGACCTAAGAATCCTCTGGCCAAGGCAGCGGCAGCAGCAGCGGCAGCAGCAGCACCCAACCCTGCGGCCTCCACCCTGGGTCTGAACCCTCTGCTGGCCAATGGCCTCCTATCTGGAATGGACCTGACCAGCCTGCAGGCCTTCCAGCAAAACCTCCAGAGCTTACAGTCCCTGCAGCTCACCGCGGGCCTGATGGGGCTGCCGTCCGACGCCAGCAACTTGGCTGCAAGTAACTTAGCTGCCATGTTTCCCATGATGCTGTCTGGTATGGCTGGATTGCCCAACCTTCTTGGCATGAGCAGCTTGCTCGGGAAGCCTGCTCAGGAGAGCGCAGGAGGCTCCGAGGAGAAGACAAAGGGAACCGCCAGCGGTGTAGCAGGAGAGCCGTCTGGCTCTAAAGCCCCGCCCCACACGTCAGACACCAAAGGAGAAAGGACAGAGGGCTCGAACACGACTCCTTCCTCCACTTCCAGCTCTACTTCCTCTGCCACCGCCCCACAAAGTGCTTCAGCTGCGTCTGCAGCCTCCAGTCACCCACTGTCTCTTAACCCCTTGTTACTCTCCAGTATGCTTTACCCAGGGATGCTTCTCACTCCAGGCCTTAACCTTCCTGTGTCTGCCACACAGCCGCAGAGCTCAAACAGTGACACCACCCTTCCTCCTCCGACTGCCCTCTCTCAGTCATCGACGCAGGAGACAGAGCGGCCAGCGGCAGAGAAGGACGGAGAGGAGGATGATGAGGAGTTAGAAGAGGCTTTGGACGAGGACGAGGAGGAAGAGGAAGAAGATGAGTCAGCAGAACAAAAAGAAAACAGTGGTCCTGAAGGTTCGGGGAAAGCCGAGTCATCTTCATCAGAGTCTGGGAGCTCTTCTTCCTCATCAGATGATTCAGACTCCAGTGATGAGGACTGATCCTATGAATATATAATTATAAATTTATTTATGTATCGCCTAGAAATGTATACATATATTCACATATATATGGATTTTCCAGCACTTATGTTGCGATTTCTTTACATGTAAATATAAGAACTAACTAAAATGTTGTGTAATAAAGATTACAAAAACCTAAAAAAAAAAAAAAGGAAAAAAACAGGAAAAACTGACTTAAAAGAAACTGAAATAAAATTTCAGTTTTTTGTTCACATGGTACAGTTTTGTTTTGAGACATTTTGCATGTCAGACTTTAGTAGATTTCTGAACTCTGTGAACTTGTACCACACAATTATGTACAATTACAACAAAAAAAGGCATTATTGTAATTATGTCAGGATTTAATTTTATTAAAAAAGTGAAACTACATCAACATGCTCGTTGAGCTGTACTATTAATATATTTTGATTGTTGGGGGTTGGGAGAATGACACTTGACAAACTTTGGTTTCTCTTGTAAATAGTCAGTACTTTTACAGGTTTGTTGACACTTATGCTTTGCAGACCATACGTTGGATATGTCAGCAATAACTTTGGCAGCTAATGAATGTCACTGAAGCTGTAGATTCTCTGTCTGCCATGTTCCACCCCAGTGCACAACTCACACAGCCTCACTTACCTGTCACTTAACCTTCATATCACGTTGAAGAGTTCATTTCTGCATTTACTCCGAAACCGTATCATCCCTCGTTAAACATGGCTTCGATTTGGGGGAATTCTGTGGATTTTTTTTGATTTTTTTTAAAAAATCAAAAGCATAAGCTTATATCCTTCAAAATGGATCATAATTTAATTGTCTGCTGTAATTTCTTTCATTTTTAGAGGTTTCATTTGTCACTTGGATATTTAAGTTTAAAAACTCTTTTCACCATCACCTTACAAACATGTCCCAACATGTCCAAGGTGCACTTTAGCTACTCACAGTAGGCATACACGTTCACTTGCACATCTGTTGATTTTGACTACAGTGTCAGAGTCTAATAAACTCCTTGAACTGTGGAGACAGAAAACAACCTTTTACTGTGTGCCAAAAAACTGCCCTTTTGACCCTCTGAGGTCTCTGTGTAGAGGAGGAATTCAGGATTCTTGATGACATGGATAATATAACTACAACCCCGGCGTATTTGACTGCATCTTACCTCAACTGTGCTAAATGGATTGGCTTCACTGTGCAGACGTACATGTGCATGGGTGTGATTCCTTGCTGTCCATGTACTTCCAATGTCCTTGTCCCTGCTGGAATGTGTGTCAGAGGCCATTTTTTTTTTTTTTTTTTTTTAACTGAGAGCTTCCACTGTGTAAGTCTTGTTTGGCTGGACTGCTCGTCTCACCTGGTCTGGTCATCTCTACTGCTTCCATAACTTTCCAGTCTGAATGTTGTTTCTTAAAGGAGGGGGTCTTGTAAGCTATGACAAGTAGAAAACACATTACAAATGTTTTTGACCTTCAAACGCGTCTCAGAGATTTGGAGGAAATTACGGCCTTTTGGATTATTTGTGTTGCATGACCACCTGTCTACCAAAGTCTTACAGAACACACTTGGCACAAGCACAAAATAGTTCAGATCCTGGCAAAGATTGTAGTAATTGTCATCGTCTTTGATTGAGTATTAAAATTTTACGGGCTAGTTTCACGACAGGCTGAATAATAGCGACTTGTGTTGCTGGAAGCTTGCAGATTGGTTGCGTGTGTTTCACTTAGTCTTCGACTCTGTTTCACTGATGAATGGAGCTTCAGCTAGATGTAGAAGTGCCCTTATCCTGTACCTCACTCTCTCATTCTACGTCTGTCTGACAAACTGACTGCTCAGATTCATGCTCTGTGTCCATGCTTGTGCTTTTTTTTTTGTCCATCATCTCTGCACACGTTCATGTTCAGCTGTAACCAGGATACACACATAAACACTGGAGTTAACTCAAGCCGAAGTACCTTTTTGTAATTTTCTCTAGCACAACAGTGCTCACTCTAGGACTGCTGTTACACAGTGGACTGTTAGACACGTTTCAAAAAAATTATTTCCGAGGTGAGGTTTCTGTTTCGGACCGGGGACGTCAGAGCACCCCTCCTGTGTTGGAAAAACCCACTGAATAAACTCAGTCTGTTTTAGTTCATAAGTATTGCTGTAGCATCGTCCTCTAGTGGGTGAAACCATGAACAGCCCAGCGGCTGAAGACACGTCTGATTTCTAATGTTGCTTTTGAAGTGGTTTTCTTGTATGCCTGTTATATATATATTATACAGACCTCGTCATGGGTTTTGCTTGCAATGCAATTGCATTTTTTTTTATATTATTACTAACAGTACAGTATTTTTCTATGTCTGAGCAATGAACTTAAACATGCCACTGTCATTTTGTATATCTGCACCTCTGCTCTCTTTAAACTTGTAGTGCCCTTATGCAAACACCCAGCCATTGCTACTTCTGCTGTAGGTGATTAAACTAATGACTTTGCTACTTTTTGTTGCCCCACAACAATGGGTTGATGGATTGATGACTGTGCTGAGCCTCTTTAGGACACAAACAGGGGGGGAAAAAATGGTAGACATAAGATTGGACTTTTTGCTTTCATTTTGCTTTTAATTTTCATGTTGTTTTTCTTTTAGGCTGTACTGTACAATGACTCCCAAAGCACTGTTAGTGTTAGGGAAGCAGTGTTGAATCTGCGTTAAACACAGACAAGTAAACCATGACCAATATGCAAGAGGAATGATGAAACACACTACTGCTGTACAGGGAGGTTTTCTTTCAGTTTTCAGACGTGTAATCACTGAGATGACAAAACTAGCACCATTGGTTTTGTATTTTTATTTCAAAGCTTGATAATATCCTAAATGTCACCTGGTCAGTTTTTGTCTTTTTTTTTTTTTTTTTCATTGGACAGTTGTAATATTTGCAAGTTGTGGTCTGTGTAGTCAAAATAATTCTTTATGTAGTGCAGGAAAACACGTCTTAAAAGTCATTTGTAATTTATTGGATTACTTTCTATGAAGTTCTATAGAGGAAATTGAGGTTTAATTATTTTTATTAAACATATTCTTCTGACTATCAACTAAGTGTGCCTTTGCCTGTTGCTTTGTCTGGGGGCCTTATTCAAGAAATCACTGTTTTATTTGGCATTTGTCCTCCTCACGTGTGCACTCTCTTAATGCTCCACTGCAATTTCTTTTCCACACTCACTCTAGAAAGAAGATACCAAGTCAGTTGAAAAGCCTTTTCTCGTGAGGATGGATGAAAGCATTTTTGTCCTTTCCGCCCTACTTTTTTTTAAGTTTAGAAGGTTAATTTTCTTCTCAAAGTGCTAGTTACAAGTCAGAAAATAGTGCCTACAAGCATAGCATCAATATTCAGTGAAAGTAGCACAAAGGAGCTCTATGAGTTTCTGTCAGTGCTAATTATAGCTATTATAATGCAGCATTCAGTATGCAGGTGTGTAAACGTTGGTGATCCAGTAAATCTTAAATGTACCCAGAAATATTTCATATATATATATATATAATACACAGCTTTTTAGACTTTTTCCAAATTGCCTAAAACCACATGCTTATAAATAATGTTTTGGCCAGACATCAGTTAATAAACAGACCTACTGCTGAACATATTTGTTAAAGCAAAGGGTTAATTTTCCTCTTTACTGTAAGTCCTCCATTCCCCCTCTTGGTGGCGCTCTGTAGCCAGTTTAAAAAGTCTCTGAGCAGCTCAGTGCTTATCATAGCAACCAGACACAGATGACAAGTTGGGACTTGTCTGTTGCTGCTGAGAGGGAAATGAACTGAACTTCCTCAGTTTGCAGAGCAGCAGGTTGACTGCTCTGAACCATGCTGCACTGCCCCACTACTACAAGCCGGACGTAAGAGACATACAGGGGGGGGAATCTTAGATCAGAAGACCCTCCATCTGGTTGTTGAACTCACCAGAAACACTCACAAGAGTGCTCGGCACTGGTAAGTCACTCTGAGCCTGTTTATGACTTAAGTTTTCTTATGTGAAGTCTGAAGTTCAATACGATGACATGACTGACAAACAACATAAAGTTTTCAGTGCCACTTCTGCATGAGTTAAAACTAAATACTGCAGCACAAACTGACTCTACAGTCAATAACTGTATATTTTAAATAGCTCTGTTGCAGGCAGGCCCTATTGCACTGAACAACGACATTTTACTGACAAGGAAAAACATGAATTCATAGCTAACATGAAGTGCTATTTAAATGTTGAGCACGTGTCTGAAAGTGAAAGTAACTTATTTTGATTTCTGTCAGTGAAGGTCAGTCTGGAGAAAACAGGAAATGGGTGTAACCCAAAGAAATGGGCAACAGATTATGAATCACTCAGTGTCTATTGATTTCTGGATCATTACGAAGTGTTAGTGACACCAAACAAACATGTAGTGTTGGATGGAATTATATAGAAAGCTGTTTATTTTTCATATAATGCAAAGGTTACAACAGACAGATTTATAACAGATGAGTCCTGTCAAATTCAAACACTAAACATGAACTATATTTTCTTTGTATCAGTCCAGTTTGCCACTTTTCTCCAGGGAAAATGTGCTGTTCACTGCCTTTCCTGTCTTTTGTAGTTTCTTAGCCCCGTGGCATTGGAAATGAGTCAGAAAACTTTTACTCTAACTGTTTGTTAGGTATTCCTCTAAGTGAAAACAAGCTGTTTAACTTGATGAATCTGTTGGAAATGAGTAATGCCTCTGTAAAGAAGTATCTTTCATGTACAGTATGTCAATGTTTCTTCTCTCTGTGCCTCTGCTGGTTCTTACTGTACCAACAATTTAAAAAAAAAAAACTAAAATGTAACGGAAAGACGTGGGGATTTTCTCTCTCTTTTCGCTTCGTCATCTATTCCTTTCTAACTCGTCAGTTAGTCATTAAGTTTTTGATCTACAATGACAATACATATAGACTGCACCTGTGGAGCTATAATCCGTTGTGTGCAAACTTGAACTTTGCCTGAGGCAGCAGATAAACGAGGTGCAATAATGATCAAGAATTACTGCCATTAACAACCTCATTTAGCCTGGATGATCGCTAGATAACAAGGACCTTATCTTGGAAATGTGTTGATGCTCAAGCAAGGCGGTTGCTCACTCCTGCCTCATTCGTTTATCTCGACAAAAGGTCAGAACGAAACAGTATCGATCCCTGAATTTACGTTACTGAGAGTTCTGAATGCAACACAGTGCGGCTGTGCGTCATCAGTAGAAGAGACAGTTTCACACTGAAACAAAGGTGGTTGATAATGAGAGCTGTTAGATGTTTGGACAAAACGGGGTCATTCTGAAAGTGTGTTGTTATTTAGAATACCAGCCAAAAGGTCAAGAGAGCTAAAATATCTCCCAAAGATAGAAAACAACTGGAAACATATTTTTTAACTAAATCTGCTCAAATGATTGGCTCAAATTGACTACATGAAGAGGCACTATTTGGGAAATTACCACAATAAAAGTTGTTCAGTCTGGCTATATTTGATTTATTTAGATAAGTGATCAGCCCGTACAGACTTACAAGATGCTCTTCTGATTTGATCCTTAGCCACATTCTGTACCATGTGACCTCTCTCAACTTCCTTACAGTCTCTAAGCCCATGGTTCCTTCTCTGTATTACACACACACACAGAGGCACACACAAGTATAGACTGAGGATAGTAACGCAGAATGATAAACAGCACATGTGGGAATGATTAGAGGAACAGAGTCTCCATTCAGAGGAAGGAAACAAACACACACAGATAAAGTGAAATGGCTGAGGTAGAAGGGAGCATTAAAAAAAACACCAATAGGCCTACAATGGTGTAAAACAAGTTAAAGGGTACTGCTGGAGATGACGCATGGCCTCCGTGGCCACATCATCCGAGATATGTTTTTCACATCATACAGGCCGGGACAAATACTCCTTAAATGGGAGTCTGACAAAGAACATACTGTCAAGTTAAGCCCAAAGTGATGTTGTTTGCCAAGCCCTCTTATTGCTGTTGAAACCTGCACTGTCACAGTAGGCTTTGGTGCTTGTTTAATGAATTTAGTCACTGATTAGAGACCTGAGTCTTCTGTGGCCCCTAAAATGTTCCTCTTGTTACACCATGACAGTCAACAGTCACCATTCTGCCATATTTGTGAAGTTACATTAGCACCTACGAGCACCTCTAAAAGTACTAAATATGTTAAGTTACAGTGAGTAACTTCCCTAAAACCATTACATGGTTTTGTGTCTGTGTTCACATGTAAATCTGTAAGATCTAAAGAAGCTGGTAGGGGAATTTTTTTAGCTTTGGAAATCACTAGCCATCTTTATCTTTATGCTAAACAGAGCTAAGATAACTGTCTCCTCAATGTAGCTTTACATTTACAGTACAGACGTGAGAGTGGTATCAGTTTTGCTATCTAACTCTTGGAAATTAAGCAAATAAGTGTATTTCCTGTCAACGGCAAACTACTGCCAGAAGTTCCTTACGAAACCAAAGGGTGACGTCGGAGACACCACTTCAATGTCTGTGGTTTTGGTGTAAGTTTCTCTATTGATATGACTAATATCAAGCAATACATGGATGTATATTTTATTAAACATTATAAATAATATGTAATATTTGACCATGTTTACAGATTTACTCAGTGGTTGATTGGCTTAATTTGGTCACTGGTTGCACTACACTGCAAGGTTTTAGGTTTAGGCGCCCTAATTGTCTCTGTGTTTGTAATGTTCTTTTCCTTGTTTAGGTGCCCATTCCTGCTCTCACACTCATCTGCTGAGTGTGGAGGTGACCATGGCAACCGAGCCTGAGGGTAACCTGGGAAAGCTGAGGTTTGGCCCCAGTGACCGCCTGACTGCTATGTTCAGGTCTGCACTACAGTCTTGCAGTATTACTCATAACAGTGGCCATTCTGTTTGTATTGAACCTCAGAACTAAGACATTATCTGTGCAGGTTTTGTTCATACGCAGTTATAGTCGCAGTAAAAACAACAGGCCGTAAATATTTCATCAATGTCACACAGAGAGCACAGCCTGTAATATCACTATCTCATAACTCTTACATGCATTGTAGGTTTTGACACTTAACATCCGGTGTATGGGAAAAAGGCACACAGAATACAGTTTGCATTGAGACAAAGGATTGATTTATAATATGTAAACATTAGGAGGTTTCTGTACACTCATTAACAGAGCTTTTACGGTTACAGAAAAGACTTAAAATGTTGAGTGTTCTTTGATTTAATTCTCAAGTGCTTTCTAACCAACAACTCCTACCCATTCAATTACTACACTAACTACTATGATTCCTGATTTCAGGGCCTGCTCCAGAGATCCAACAGAGGCCATTGAAGCCAGACTGAGAACTATGCTACAGACATTTCTGCAACACCGCAGAGACAACGCAGGAAATGAGTCCAACGGTATACTACCATATGCAATGAGGACAAAGGAGTGTGACAGTTGTTCAACAGGACAGACAGATTTTTATTAATCACATTTTTAATATTCACTTTAAACCCCTACACGATTAGAAAGCTTGCACGTTTTTAAAGACAGGTTTCATATTCTGGAGTAAACCCCTTGTTGTTGATACATGTCACATATAATCCATGTGATACTGTTCACAGAGTTGGCAGCGAAGTGCTGCTGTGTAGCTGGGATCTGGTACTACAGGATCCTGGAGAACCATGCAAGTGAAGAGAGGAACAGGCGGGGCATCAGTGTTATCTCAGTGAGTGTACTGCCCTCTTGTGGACACACCTGCAACTGCTGCTTGACAAATACCTTTTCTGCACACTAGAGGCACTGTGTGAACAGTCACTACACGTTTATGTCCTCAAGTCTTTCCAAAATCGAAGCTGTCTAAAAATAAAGCACTCATGCTCGTGTTTGTCGTAGGCCATCTTGGAGAATGATCTTTTCCAGCGCTGTCTGGTGGCCTGTTGTCTAGAAATATCCATATCCTGGAATCATCTACAATGTGACTTCCCTTCACTCCTTCAGATCATCAAACTGGCACCATATCACTTCTGGAAGGTTTGTTTCCAAGCTTGTTGGCAATCAAATCTGTCAGTCAAACAGTTCTCAGCTCCAAATAATTGCCAAAAAATATCACTAAGCTCCACAGCAGAAAATATGGTTACATTCCTGCCTCCTGGGAACCTTAACAACACACTCTTTTTTTCCAGATAGTTTCCCATCTGGTCTGAGATTTGAACCAAGAGCAACATCCCTGCCACCTCTAACTCTGTGAATACCCCTGTTTTCAATTTTGTTTCCTGGCAGGTAATTGAGCTAGAGTTGCGGGCTGACGTGGGCCTGCCTCATGATGTGGTCAGACACCTCGCCCAAGTGGAAGAGAAAGTTCTGGAGAGCATGGCCTGGACCAGTGACTCACCGCTATGGGAGGAAATTAGAGACAATGAAGGCCGTCTGCCTACCTGCCAACAGGTTGGCAGTACAACACATAAAAACAATCTCATCAAGTTAACTCAGATTAATATTCAGTTTTCTTCCAAGGCGACAGTGACAAAAGCGTAAAAGAGTAATTTTAATCATATTGAGAAGTATGATTCAAATTCTTTCCACTATCCATCCACAGATATTTGGATGGATCACATTTTTAACTTTAATGAGGCCTTTTTGTCATATGCAGGTGATTCCTCCTACACAGCTTGAAGATCTAAAGAGAACAGATGTACAACCTGACGAAAACCTACCAGGAGGTACAAATACAGTGCATTAAATCTCCTTTTTATTTAAATACATATCTTAATTGCTAATTGACGTCAGTATTTAATTAATTGACTGGTCTGTTCTGTTTTTGCCAGTGAATCGCAGTTTGGGACGTGAACAGTCTGGCAGCACTGATCAACAACGCTCCCCATCAGCTGTAAACAGGCCTCGGAGAAGCAACTCCCTCCATATCTTTGCCCGCAAGGTGAGTTGGTCTACTGTAGCACAAAATTCTCCTAGAGTGTAGAATTATATTCTCGTCTGTGGCTCCAGACAGTTGTCATCACAATCGATATTTGACTTAGACGGAGCTTCCAGAACAGATTCAAGCCACCAAGCACAACTGTAGTGTTTATGTTGCTGACATGAAGAGGTTCTGGCTGATATATTATGTATCATACCTCTCCTATTTATATACTCATTATAACTTAAACTGGATTTTTTGGTCATGTAGTTTACGGAATATCATAAAACTTGAGGTATGTGTATTCCACATGGAGAATGTAATCATTTCTCAGGGGAAGTTGTTGGGAATAATTGGAGATGCTATGTTTAGTGTGGTCATGTTTTCTCCTGCACGCCTCAGGTTTACAGATTGATGGCCATGCGTCTGAGGGAGCTGTGTTCCACGCTGCACATTTCTGATGAGCTGAGGTCGAAGATCTGGACCTGTTTTGAGTACTCTCTGGTCAGCTGCACTGACCTCATGATAGACCGTCACCTGGACCAACTGGTCATGTGTGCTATCTACATTATAGCTAAGGTGGGTTTTGATGCATCTGAGAAATGTCTCGTGTGTCTAGAGAGACTATTATTGGGTCAAGAAGATTGACCTAGTTTACTATTTTACAGTCAATGTCACCTGTGCAAATATTTACTACTCCAGTCAGGTAAAAACACATTTTAAGATTTTTTTTTTTCTTTCAGAGAAGGCAGACCATTTGACTCAGTTCATATTTTGGCTTGTACAATAACAGTTAGATGCTTGTGACAATGGGTTGGAACGTTACTAATACACTCCTTTGTAACTCAACATTCTCACATACCTACTACATATTTTTCTGAGCTAATGATGCAATAACAATGTTGATTAATCAACAAACACCTGCCAGAATAACAAGCACAGTATATCACCAATTACTTCATTTTCATTCATTCTACAGTCTCATTTGGAGGGGAACAACAACTTTGTATTTTTAAACATATTTCATTTGTAGGTATAAATGGGCATCGTATGTCTCCACTCTCACCACTCGCTGACTGACCTGCTGATAAATTAATTGATCCAAATGTGACACTTTTGCTTAGAAATCATTACCAAGTAAATAATCAATTGTGAACTTGTGGAATTTACAGATTACCAATGGCGAGATACCCTTCAAACACATAATGAACTGCTACAAGTCTCGGCCACTTGCCAGCAAAAGTGTAAGTTTTTTTAGATGATTTCTGCCGTAATTTAAAATGATTTGTTTCTAAATGTGGATCATTTAAATAGAAGTGTGACATTTTCTCTTCTCAGGTCTGCAAAAATGTGCTGATTTCTGGAAGAGACGCAGAAAATTCTCCCACCGGAAACGACAGTAGCAGTGAAAAAACCCTAGGTAAAACAAATGTTTAAAAATACACTCACTCATCTCGCATGCGAGAAATAGCATGAATAAGAACTTCCTGCCATTACACAGATAAATCAGTGTGTGAGGTTGATATGGAACAAGGGACAAAGTATGGTGGAATAAACAACTGATTTACATAGACATAACTCAACATATATGTAAATCTATTCATTAACTTATTTTCTTCATACTCTTTCTACATACATAAATATAATTGTGCCTGTTTGTTCAGCCTGTTAATTACTGAATGTTTTTGTTTGAAACTTTTAATATGCAAAGTAGCTACAACAATGCTAATTTAATAAAAGATCAGACGTGCTTTGACTTTGCTATTGCAGTTGACGTACACCCATCCTGTTACCTCAAACAAAACCCTTCCTATTTCACAGGAAGATGAGGTGATTAAAGAAACTCCATGTTTAAACCTCAAATTCATCGAGATCATGAGCATCAAGATAGAGAATTCCTTGTTACACAGGCTGGATTTTGTTCCCTTTAACTGAACCCCTTTAGACGGCCTATCCAGGGTTAGCCATTAAGTCAAGTATTACTCTGTGTAGCTGGAGAGATACATTATAGCAATGCCTCTATCAAGATACCACAATAACTCACAATATATATTACCTACATTATATCAGTAATGTAAGTAGAGACAATTTACTTCCACAGTGTGAAGTGGCCATTTATTACGTTGTTGATTACAGATAATGGACACCACAGTGATGGTATCCTGACCCCCAACACACCATCAACACATTATCCAGGACCTTGGCAGGAGGAGCGGGGCAATCTTATTTACTTTTACAACCAGGTCTACACAACAAAGATGGAGGACTTTGCCAAGAAGTTTGCACCAACCCCGGGAGTAAGTGAACCATGTCTCTGAAGCTCAAATTTGTGGATGTAAAATGCTGTAATATACTCTAACAAAATGGGATTTTCTAACATATACTGTATCACTGCTGTAGGGAGAAACTCCTCCATCGTCTCCATACCCCCGACAGTGTAAAGGATCTCCTCGCAGACGCAGGCTGTCCAGCAGCCACTCCATCTTCATTTCACCATACAACACAGAAAACACTTCCCACCATACACCTGGACTCTGCTACTACTTTAACTCAAGCCCCCCAGAGGTGTGTGCATATAATGTTGGAAACCTGTCTAGTGATCAAACTATTATCCTGAAATTATATTAGTTTGTGTAGACTGAAAATATGTGATATACATTTTCATTATGTACTATGTAAACACTTTTAGTAGAGCTGAATTATTGATTACATCACGATTGAGTGATTAACTCTCAGTTAAATATTGCTACAAATATCCCTCCTGTTTCCACAGCGTCTGCGTGAGATGAATAACATGATCAAGACGGGCAGGTCACCCATCAGGCGATCACTGGTATCACTGGACAAAGATGACAAGGAGGGAGAAGATGGTCCTTCAGCAAAAAGGCTCCACTTGGATGATCAGTCAGCCTGGCAGAGGCGACTAAGGAATGTGGAGAATGACCGCATGACAATAAGGGACCGGGACCAACCATCTCCAGTTACAAAGCCTAACCAGTACTAAAGCAGAGAGGAGCACGTAGTCTCTCTCCTGTTTCTTCTGAGAGTGTGACGACAATGTCAGGTTGTTAGAGAGAAAAAAAGCACAGAGCAGCTTTGTCTTCCTTTACAGCAAGCCTATAAGAATTCCTTGGGGTCAAATTATTTGTCAGCTCAAAGTGTTGTCTGCAGTCTAAGCTAAAATTATGCCTTTTTTGCTCTTTTGTTCTGCACTTTTTTCTGACACCTACTGTCCTTGAATAGGGAACTTGGCCTTCAGCTCAATGGCCAATGGTAGAAGACTGTTGTCGTCCTGGGCAGCTCCCTGGTGAAAGAGTATGATGTCGTATGAATTTGAAGTAGGCCATAGCTGGAAAGTGCTCAGCTGACTTTCACTGGATAAATAAAGGTTAGACTGAGAGAGGATGTTACTGTACCAACAGAACTGCATTAAAACTGTGAGGCAAGCTTGTCTTCCCCTTACAGCGCTCATGGGGACAAGCGTGTGTCAAGCTCAACCAGTGTCTATGGCCTTCATGAATACTTGATTGTAATTGACTTGATTTGTATTAAGTGAGGGGTGATGCTAAGTGTTCAGTGCAAGCCACTCTAAAGCAATTTTTATTGTGCTTTTTTTCTTTTTTACCTTGTAATGATGCTTTCTTAGCTTGGCTCTTAAAATTGTTACATATAATCAAGTTGAACCTGTTGTTAAGAGTGAAACATGATTCTATGTTACATCACAAGAATGAAGGAATAATAATAATATAATAAATATAATGATCATAATAAATGTTAAGCAGCACGAAACTTCAGTTGAACTTGTGGGCTCTGTGGACCAATGTAAAAACAGTATTTCCATGTCATGAAATGGTTTTTAAATTTGATAATCAAAATACCTTCCATGTATTCTTCCAAGTGTCACTTTAACTGCAAATATTCATTAAACAATAAACATACATTTATTTGCTAACATGTCTCATTTCAGTGTCTTTATAACATTCATATTCATTAAACGTCCCATGTGAGATTCTGAAGCAGTTGACGTATTGATTTTATGTTTAAATCATTTTTTCAAAAGGTGAACAGGTTGTAACATGACTTTAACAATGAGCTGGGGTTGGCTGGCTGTGGCTGTGGCTGTGCTGCGTGGGTCTGGTGTTGGTTGCTTCATTGTGTTGGCTAATGGTGTGATTTGGAAACAGAAAGTGTATCATGGAACCAATGATCCAAATAAAATATGGGAACATTACAGATAGTCACATTATTCTGTAAATGATTCGAATTTTTCAGTGTGCATTTCACCCTTCAGTCGTCGTGTGTGTCACCTTTGGCCGATGCCCAGGATGATGCTTGCTCGCGCCCATGGTTTACAAGCACGATCAGGGTTTTCTGAACCTTTACATTATGCTACATTATGTTCTCTATTATATGGTCATCATACCAGCAGAGACTGTGTGGAATTTCCTCTTTCAGGTCTGAGAAAACTGGTTTCTGCTCAGCGTTTTGGCTTCACTCTGCTCTGCTTCCTTTTAAGAAAGTTAATGAGAAGCAACCAGGAAACCTGTTTTTACTTGGCAGAGCACTTCTACTCAGGGGACTCACTAATATAATTTATATTATGAGCTGTAATTCTCTTTTCATTGTTTTCATTTTTCTGTCTCACACTCCACCTTCTTACAAAGCTATGTATCCACCAAACCAATGATCTACAGTTTGTGTTTCTCCTTTTCCTGTATGCTAAAACCCAGTAGATCTGTGAATAAAAATCTGCTCTGGAATTAGCTGACTGGTGATTCATAAAGTTCCCTGACTGAACGCAAGCAGAAACACCCATCAAGATCGTAACCATGGCTGCCCTTTGATTGACACACAATCCCTTTCAGTGTTTATCAGTAACCATGTTTTGGCACGCTACTGAGTTAATTCTCAACCAATGTTGCTTAGGAGGAAATTATCAAAAGGCATTACGGCCAGCAGACAAAGGCTTGTAAAAGGAGACCAACACACAGTCAGGTGCCCAAACCCAACAGGAAGTCTTGAGGTTGCCATAGAGAACAAAGGCACCTGAACCCACAACACTTAAACAGGTTTTAAGGTTACGACCGGTGTTTTAACACTCCATACGCCTCTGGACTCCCATCACCTGAACAGCATATTGTAGACTCTTAGATTCTGCCAAATCATGGGTTGCAACACAAGCAGGGGTGCCACAGTGGTGGACCCGTCTGAAAAGCCGGATGAGAGGCCGAAGACAGCCACTTCCACCAAGGAAGGGTCTACAGAGGAAACCAATGGGCCGACAGAAAAAAGCAAGGATGAAAAGAAAAATGAGAATTCCAGCTGAGGGCCATCTTCATCGTCAACTCTTCTCAAAGTAAGAAATATAATATATTACCTGAAAACTATCAAATATTCACAATCTACTTGAAAAACATTTTCCTATTTCACTTATCAGCTGACTGTCCTTTCATTGTTTTCAATTCTACCAATGGAACAAGGATATAGTACCTCACCATAAAGCAAGCAATTTATGACCATCGCATTGGGGTCACTTTGATACAATCACCTCTATAACTTGACCGCCGTGTCTCTCTGAAGCTATTTGACATGACAAATGGGCTCTGTGGTGACTGAGATGGGCTCTGTGTGTCTGTGTCGCTGTGTGTACAGATTGGCCTGTCCGGGGTGAAGGAGGGCCTGTCAGCAGGAGGAGGCAACACTGCACTACTGTCCATCAACCTCTGTGTCATCTGGGCCAGCCACACACACAAATAAACACACTCTTCTGAAGAAATCCTGCTCTCATGTTCATATTCCAGAAACTATTTTGTGATAAATATACTGATTCAATCACTGTTGTGTTGTTGTGTACCTGTGCTGTCTCTATATTCTTTTTTAGCATTGGTTTAGATCTTTGCACAGCCCCCTGCGGCGTACTTTGCATCGCCTTTGTTTGTTTTCACAGCCGTTATATGTTCATTGTCCTCTCCTCCTCCTCTAAAGCTCTCTCTCTTTCTCTCTCTCTCACACACACACACACACACACAGACACACCTCTGGTCAGGGCTGATAGTTACAACACACTCTTTCAAATGCTTCCAATTCTGCTGCAGGCTAAAGCAGCAACCCTTTAAGATAGTCAGCTTATGTTTCAGCTGTGGATACCTTGCAGCTCTCCAGCTAGATAGCACGCTCTGCATATCAGAAGACTGTTACTGCTGTTCATTTGAACAGTCAGAGACAACGAGTGTGTCATACAGCAAATAATGAAATGCTGCCAAGAAGTGTGTTACAAAGATGTCCAAGCACTGCCCAGTCTTTGCCACCAGGGGGCATGGAGGAACACCAAAGTAATTCTCCCTGCCGCCACCAGGGAGCAGAAGTGATCTTTGTAGATTGCTATGAGACATCTGAGGCTGGCTCCATTTGCTGAAGACATTTAATCTGAAATATAGGTTGTAAGTTTATTACCAGCTAGTGAATGGAGCTGGAATGGAATAGCCATTTCACAAAGCCATATCAAAAATACCCATCTCAGAGGCAGTGGGAAATTACATGAAAATATTACCATTATACAAATGGAAAGTGTGATTGAATAATGTGCTGGAGAAGATAAATGAAAAGCACTTTGTTGGAAAACGTGGTACTAAATAGGTTTTTAATTTCAGTAGTGGGATAAAAGAAGCGCATTTTTACCCCATTTCACTGCCAATTGATTAGTGGTTCCACATCTGCAGATAGAGAGGGGGCCTTATCGTCTCATTATCAGTTAATTAATATGCATGCACACATGCCAATTATCTTTCCTCTGCCATTTAGCAGAAATGAGACATTGATGTTTTAATGGTGCCAGAATGGATAACTCCTCTACTGCTTTAAAGACAAGGCAGGCACATTGATTGACATAGCTGGGAAATGTTAAGAGAGACAATTGAATTAAGAGCAACCTGAGACACTTGATTATTATATTAATACTTCTCAGCGGCTTAGCTGTTTGCTGTCCTTTTCCAGAGGTTGTAATCTTGTGATCTAGCAGACTTCTTCTTTTTTTTTTTTTTAACTTTCATGAAAGATACAAAAAGGGCAAGACTTATGGTGCAGTATAAGTATGTATATATCTACCAATGAAAATCCATTATGGAAACATTTTATATGAAGGACATGCAGAATAGCAAGCTATTACATTTTTCCACTGTGCCATGACTATTAAAAGACCCAAGGCCACACGAAGTGAAGCAAACCCAAGATGAAAGTTATATTAATCATTATTCGGTTTACTGTACTGTACACGCTGAATTTATGTTCATGAGTCACAGCCCAGTGTTATGTGCCAGTGAAATAGACAATGTTATGGAAGGAAGCACTATTGACATTTTTCATTTCTGCATAAATGGTCATGGTTGCACATTACGCCCAAGGCTGCTTTTTTTCTCCCTTTTTTTTTTAATTTTTTTTTTTATCATTGGTCTTTGAGCTCAGTGCCACAATACTATAATGTTGGAGTGATTCTGTATGATCAAAAAAAAAAAAAAAATAGAGCTCTCTCGGCTAAATCCAAACCTTGAATCTATGACGTTTCCACACATAAAACATCACAGAGGACAAAATCATGCCACTGGAGGCAGCTGCTCACAGGATTGTGCCAAAAAAAAAAAAGAAGAAGAGGGCAAACAGAAAATGAGAAGGGTAACTAAAAAAAACTCTCTGGGGTGTAATCTCCTTATTCAGTAATGGACCATTTATATGATATGTATAATGGGCTGCCACAAATATTCACAAGTAGTGGTCTTATTTTCAGCCAGCCTCTCTTTAAAGATGTGTTCTTCACAGGGCATCTTTTGTGAATATATGATCAGAGGCACGACAGCCCCGGTCTTTAATCTTACACTGGCCTTGAAGAATGTCACTGATTCCTACCACCCTACCCCACACCCTCCCCCCCACCTCTACTCCCCCACCTCCCCACAACCACCACTGCAGGCTACAGAGACCATCCTATTCACACTGCGGCGCAGCAGCGCAGCTCTGGTTGTTTAGAGGGGTAGGGGTTTCTTTATTTGGGCTTTCATAAAAGAAAACAAAATCACCAGATATTTACACAAAACTTGTCACAACTATGTGATCATGAAGTGTCACTGAGGCCTTTGGAGGGCTGGTTCATAAACAGTTGATTGAACCCAAATTGTAAAGGCTGTAGCAATGAACTACCCCACTTTTAAATGTGTGTTTTTTTTTTTTTTTACCTCTCTAGAAAAGAAATGTTTCAATGTCAATGAGTAATTTGTGCACAGACATCACTCGGTTGTGAGATGATCTGCAGGTCAGGTAACTTCAGATGTAGTCATAATAAAATGTTTTTCTCTTTATGTCTGGAACAGAACAATTTTACAGGACATACATGTTCAGTAGTTTGACCTTTAGTTTCCCCTTCAGTCATGAAACAGAAAGAGAGTGTAAGCAAGGCTCAGCAGAGCCCAATAGCACAATAACAGTGGCATATTGATCATTGCAAAGCCATATCATCGTCATCACTAAGTATGATGATGATAGAGGACACCGATTTGGAGAAATACTCTCCTGCTCCTGCATTTCAGCAAATATCTGACCAGTTTTACAATATCACGTACAGCACAAAGACTTTCTTCCATGGCAGTTTTATAAAAATCGACTGCTGTTAAAGTAGTAGCACTAATTAGATCAGTTCTCCACCCACACAGCACCCAGATCAGCTGGTCATCTTACTATTATAAATGTTGGAAAGGTGAACATTTAATTATATGCTTATTACTGAGATTGTAGTTAAAAGCGGTGTTGTACTGGAATACATTATACTGAGAGGTGTTTCTCATCAAGTTATGTTTACAAACCAGCTTCTAGATGCAAAAATCAGCTGGTGATAACATAATAACACAAATGACATATTAACCTGGATCATCTTAAAGTTTTTTTAATCAAACTGCACCACACAGTAAACTAGCTGAGCTATTAGAGTCATAAATTAGTTGTAATTATTTTAGTTTTGATGTCTTTTAATGTGATATTTATGACGGATGTGGTCCACTCGTGTCCAGCCCACATGAGAAAATGAGGACAGAGACTCCACTTGTGACAGCAACTGAAACATGAGCTTCATATTCGGTAGTAGATTTTTCGAGTACCAGACTGGAAGTTTCACATTCAGTTTAAAGCATTTGTATTTTCTGTTTCACTCAGTCTCTCTCTGCTGAGGAAGAAGAAGTTGTCATGTTATTTGAAGAGAAACGGGATGTTATGTAGTTCATTAGACTCTCTTTTTAGTGGACAGTAAACAGTAACTCCACAAAGTTTTTTGGTGGATCTATTTTTGTGATTTGAGGAGCTGCTTAATGGTGCACACATCCAAAAAGGTAATCTCCTTGAACTATGTGGAAAATGTCCCCGGAGCAAAGCTGCTCACAATCCATCTACCCACCGCTTCCAAAAGGATTCACTCAAAGTCGACTGCAAATGAATACAAGGACTGAAATATCTTACCATTAAGTTTTTTTGTCAAATGTCATAGCAATGAAAAGTCTGTAGGACACTGCAAATAGATTATGAACGAGTGGAAAACCCTATAAAGTCCTGAAGGCAAATAAGATTTAGCTGAAGATAAAGGTCAGGGCGCTGGAGGAGAGATACAGGGAGGCATGTGGACAAGGATGACTTGATTATCCTGGATGGGAGCACAAAGAGACATGTCCTTTTGCAACAGGGTTAGAAGAAATACCATCTTCTAATAACAGGAGCAAAAGTGCTAGCAATAAATGTTTGAAAATTCATATAAGTAAGTGAGTTCCTGAAAGAAAATCCTGAATGAGGTATTCTGATACCGTAAACCAAAGGCAAATAGGAACTTAATCCAACAAATGTTTTTGTAATTTATAGTTAAATTCACCACATTATTTTTCAAATAACATCAACTAATTAACTAATTAACTTAACTTATTTGTTGTCCCATTAACCACTAACCACTATTCATCTATGAATTAAAAGAAGGATGAGGAGTCCGTGTTCGTCAGTATCTAATCTGTTCCAAATCGAGAGGTCAGTTTGGGACCTGCACAGTCCTTCCTGTTTGTATAACTCATTGCGGTGAATACTAGAGCTTAGCGGCTTAGCCGAAATCCTGCTGTACGGTCGTGTACACAAATGTGGATGTGTGCGCATGTGTGCATGGTGTGTACATGTAGAGTAACGCCTTTCAAAGGAAATGGGGAAAAATAGGAAATTGTACTCTAAATGTCATTCATTCAGCTCGGATGTCGAGGTGACCTTCAGTAGAATCAGCTCCTTCTATTGTGAACGTGGCCGAGTGGGCTCTGTAAAATATCAAATTTGATAAGAGAAAAAGTCTGTGTGAAAGCAAACGTGTGATGGTAGACACTGTGTGGTCAGTCCGGGTTCAGACGTGACTGTGTTATCTACATGGAAGGATACTATGGTGTATTATGTGCTGTTACCTTGCTTTTGTTCATTAGATAACCTCAGTGAATACAGTGATAATCGCTACATACAGTAGTTTAATTATGATAGGGTGGAATGTTTAAAGTACAATGGAGCTCACTTAGCTCAAAACCAAAGCACCACCAAAGCAAAGTGTAGTACAAGTATAAATTGCTCCCTCAGTTGGCCAGTCATTAGAAACACAAGAGTAAAAGCGTAAGGGATGGAGTTTGCAGTTTCTCTTTTTTCATGTATGCTGCAAATGCACGTCCAGCTAACTAGTCTTACTTTACAAAGCCAAGCAGCATATATTATCAGCTAACTATATCATTAGCTACTATAGTTTGTGGGGTTACAGTTTCTGTTAGAGACACTCCTGTTCAAGTCTGACACATCCATCTCATACATGTGTTAGCCAAGATGCTACTATAACAGCTTGAGATTGAAGATAACAATATTTGATCTTGGGAAGTTAACACAAACCTTTGTCAAACTAGTTACCTGAGATAGTTATCTTTACCAAAGTGATCAGTTAATCCTCAAATCCACTCCTCTTGTAAAAGTGAAACATACCGTGTGAAAATATGAATTATAAAGCGCAAGGCTAACCTCTGTTTAATAAGCTATGTTTTTCTATAATAAGTTTTCAAACTGTTGTTTTTTAGTACAAATATCTAATTATAATAAAATTGTACTATGGCTAACCATTACCTGCAAAACAACAACAACACTGCGTCTACCATGAATCAAATGGTGAGAAGGCTGTCTTTTTGCAGGCCCTTTTACAGAGTTTCCATTTTAAAACCAGTTAGCAGTTAACATTAAAATGTTGTGTTAATTAGCTTGCTAGCTTTAGCTGCTAAAATCTTTTGGTGGCATGAATTTCAGCTCATAAAATCGACAGTTGTCAGCTAGAGGCTGTTTATGTCTGTCTGAAATAAAGGAAGAATTCCCAGTGGTAAATCTGTCACAGTTATTGCTGTAAACTCCATAGGTGCTGTTCTCGAATGAAAACGCTGAGAGAGGCAGCAACACTAGCTAAGTGGAGCGAGGTTTAGCGAGGGGTGAAAAGCTTCCAGTTGATTGTTTCAGATGCATCGAGATCGTCCTTTAACCGTCGACCCCTGTGCTCTGACTCTCGTCTGTCGCCATTGTACTGAAATATTTTTGACCTGAAATCCTACCAACTTCGGGACTGTTGTTCTACAGCTGAGCCTGATCTCTAACCTCGCTGGAAAGATGAGCAAGAGAAAAGACCTTTCAGGATACATAGGGATTCACATATCACATGTATGCCAGGTATCAAAGGGAACATGAAGCAAAGTTAAGTTTGTTCAACATTTAACATCACTAGAAACAAATCCATTAGGATAAGAAAGGCTAATTATGACAATAATTTTCCCAGACAGTTTGCGGGAGCCTTGGTGTTCACCATGACAACAGGCCTAATACCCCTGAACATTACTAAACCATCTGCAGAAGGGTTGCTTAACGCACATCAAATAACAGTAATAGTCTGCTAATGGCGTTATTGCCTGCTGTGTCATCATGTCATAGTACTGCATGCCTCGAGGGAAAATCTGTTTTATTGCTCCAAGTTAAAAACTCTCATGGACAAAATATTAGGATTATTTTCTTTTATTTGTTTACCTTACTGTGTCTCTACATTGGTTTGTTTGAATTTAATCATTGTGACTAGAGAAAAAAAAAAGAGGTTTTATACTAAATGGATGCCTTTTAACCAGCATGTTTGTTTGTCTGCAGATTGTTAATAACAAGCTCTCCTCTCTCCCTGATTGGGCCATGAGGAATGTGACCTCATCTCTGGGAAAAATAATTAGGCCGGCCGTCCAGAGCATACTGAGAAACCCCCTCTGTCTCTCCCAGAAGCAACACTGCACAAAGACAGTCCTCTGTTCTTGATGCTACCCCCGCCTCTATATTTATGTCTGGGCTCTGGCTAAATAATCTTAATGTGGGTGCTAAATAGAACCAAGTTTGTGGCTTGTAAAAGGGCAGCTGCAATTAGAGTAAGATTAGCCAGACTGAAGGCAAAGGCTGATTACAGGTTTCACAGAAATAAAGGCTACATGTCAGGTTTGATCTGTTTTCAGCTCATAAAATGTGTCTCTTTGTTGCAGCATGCTATTAGTGTCCAGTCATAAATAAATACTACAAGCTGCAGAACGACTGGTATAAAATATAAAACTAGGGTCAAAGAGAGGGAGAGCATTTGTATTTGATCATGCACAAAACAAAAGATCGCTTTGAATTCACAATATATGAGCTTCTAGATAGCATCAGGAGCAAAGACTTCCATTATTACACTGCAGATATCATTACTGGATAATAATGAGATCTGCCACTGTTGTTTTTCATATGGTGCCATTATGTCACATGATTACTGCCTACATTGTGTCTCCTTTTAGGCCTATTTAAGTTATTACATATTCATATGAAAAAGATCTGCATGCCCCTTGAGAACAGACCATTACAAGAACACCTTTGATGTTCTTTGACGCTTAGCATGTAAACACAGGTAAAGGTTTCTGTTTCGACAAACGGTTGGCACATATGAACGGTATATATTTCATGTCGCCTGCTTTCATCCTGCTCTCATTTCATGAGATATACATCTCTGCCTTTATTTGCATACAAGCCAAATGAATCCTAATGGTCATTTGGAGGCTGCGTTAGTCTTTTAATTAGCTGGAAAGCATTTAGCCAAACTACTCTCATCCTTTACCATCCTTCAATCTCTACATGCGAGCCTGTTGTGAATGGTAATTGCCAAGGTCTTCAAAGCTTTTCCTCTGTGACGTTGTGTACTTGTGTGTGCATGAGTGTGTGTGTGTATAAGCTGTTAGTTTGCATGTACATCCGTGTGTCCATGTGTATAACTGTATGTATAGTAGCCCTTGTTAAAATGTTTGTTTCCACTGTAAGACCATTGTTTCCACCATATGAACAAAGAAAATTGTCAGGTTTCAATACACAGTTGTGACTGAGAATATAATCACTTCAATGTTTAATGGTTTTAATGACTAGCTTAATGATTTAATCAGGCGTTTGGACAGACTTGGCTGGCTGTGTGGATTTGTGTATGAAAACTATTCGTCACTGTGTTCTCTCTTTCTGGATGTCCACCAATTGTTCACCCCAATGACTGTTAAATCTTTGTGTGTTTAAACGCATAGATGTGCCTGCGTGCAAAAAGTCCTTCTCTGTATGCATGTCTATATGTAGCATCTGTTCATTGTTGGCTGAGTGGTCCGGTGTGTGTCGGCGCTCAGGTGCAGCTGCTCTTGTCTCCTGTTGCTGTGATCTCTGAGCTGAGAGGCATTATTAGCAGCCTGCAGCTCTCATAGCCTTTTCCACCCTAATTACATACCCATCATTAAAATGCTAATTCATACTGTTAAAGGGGCAATTAAAAGGGTAATTAAAAAAGCTTTGTTCCACCAGTCTACCTGCGTGAACAGTCTGACCATTGCTGGTCCTCTTTTGATCTTTACTATTTCCATAATGCCCGAGGTCTAATCCCCTTATCCAGGTTCAACTGGGTGTGACTGGCTACTGGTGGAGGCTAACAGATTACAAAATACAAAGAAATGATCTGAATACAGTTAAAGACATAAAAAAACAGCATTGACTAATGGCAAAATCATGCAGTGAGTCGTTTCTTTCAAGCAATATTTAAAGTAACCTTCGTCGTGCTCAGAAAGGTCAGTGAATAGATGGTACTGTATGTATCCTATTTCAATCTCTTCTTCTTTTTATATTTTGTTCTTTGACTTTTTCCTGTAATTAAGAGCAAACACCGTCCTTCCTTTATACAATATATTGAACGACATTACAACCTATTTCAGACTGAAATTAAATCACATTTTTAAAGCTAAACTAAACCTGCAAACAAAGATCAAAACAACAAAGCAATAACTTTTGTTTTTACATCCTTTTGTAAAGAGCATCAAATCATTTCTGGTATGTGGGCTTATAATAAAACAAGATGATGAGTCATCTAGAAAATCATTTTATCCATCTGTACCATTCAGAGCCAGAAATATCGGATTTAAACTCAAATACACACCATGTGAACACAGTTGTTTCTTTGGCAAGACTAACTGACTGTGACACACACTAATGTAAGTAATTATTGCTGTTTTAAACAGAGTTTTAGACATATAAGGTTATCCTAATCCTACATTATACTCTGTATGTTTTCATGTCAAACACAATGGGCCCTGGTGAATAAGTAGTGTGGTGTTTATCTATTATATAGCAGTTCACTGCAGATACAGCCAGTGTTAATGAAAGGTAGCACAGATGGAACCCTCTAAAAATGAGAAATGATGGATTTGCTCCAGCTTGCTGATGCTGCGGGCCCTATTTGGTTTCAGGGCCGGTGAAGTGTCAGTGGTTTAATTTTATAGTGCGTAGTTTTCCCTGATTTCCCCCCGGAACGGAGCTCTGCTGGAGAATGCGGAACATCTGCCGCCACTCAGAAAGCGATACATATAAAAACCATCATTCCTATCAGTGCTAGTTGCAGCCGAGTCAAGGAAGAGAGCCAAGCGCACATTAGAATAGCTGCTTTTTTTTTTTTCCCTGTCTCATGTTGGCTCCCGGGGATTGGCAGTCAGAAACCTATTAAATTATCCTGTGTTGCTACAGCATTTGTAGCATTTCAAATATGAGCCCTGAGGCAACGCTGGCTAAAGGTACAGTATCAAACACCATGAAGAAAGCCTGCAAACTCTATAGCGTGATGTTATTATTGAATTTGAGATAAAGTATGACTATTATCTCACATTAATGTTTTATACAGCATTAAAGCAGCACTCCATCTTTGCGGGAGCTTAAAATGTTTAAATATTATGTCACAGGGTGAATGCTTCATTGCTAAACTTACCCTCCATCTTAAGATTATAAAATAGGGATCAAAATAACTTTATTTGCCAAGAAAAAGAAATGGAAAAGTATTTTTCTTGAAAGCCTGATTCAGTTATACAAGAATATAATGTTTCTTACTTCTCTCTGGAGACCATTTGGAATATTTAATATTTCCAAAGCAGATCATTATTCAATGAAAAAGAATAACTTTATAACCAGCTGTTTTAGAAAAGAAAGTTTGGCATTGTGTTTGCTTCAAATTTATTTTTAATCATGATCTATCTCAAAAGTTAATAAAATGGCTTTAATTCGAAACTTAGTTAGTTGCCTTTTGCAGATATTAAAGGTCAATAACCAGCAACAGCAGCAAACGCTTGAAGATATATTGAATATGAAGTTGTTGTCTGATACGGTGAAGAAAAGCACAACAAACATAATCTGTGTGGCGTTATGTTCCCTCCTAAATGTGATTTGCCAATGCAAAACACTTGCATTCGAACATAATTTGTAGGAGATAACATTGCAGACAGTTTTTCATAATCATGTACAGTCCTTGACAAAATGCACTTGAGGACGCAATTTTATAAAAGCACAACTCAAAAATAAGATAATAACACTTTCCATTTTGATTCCATAAACAACTTTAATCATGTCTTTTCTGTTGTTGTGCAGCTTTATTGCATCATGATTGTATTTCTTGATAGTACTGGCTGCTTCTCTATTTGTTATTTATCCGGTGTGTGTTTCTCACCGAGGGTATGTAGTTCCACTCCGGAGTAGAATTGAAGTCATTTAGTCTGTCATGTCTGCTTTCATTTCTTGAAAATCAGACAGAGGAGCCTGCAAGTCATTAGATGAGAATGAAGCAACAGACTGTGAAATGTAATGTATACAGAGAGAGGAAAACAAACAATGACCTTCACAAGGAAAACAGAATGAAAATGAGGGTTTGCATGGCTGTGGAACATCTTGTGGAGTAATAAACCCTTATCTACCCCCAGGGAATTAGTACCAAAACATCAAGCGGTGGTACTGTTACTTACAACAATGCAAAATGGGCCATGAACTTGTATTTCTACACATTATTATTATTCTTTGCTCCATCTAAAACCCATGTTAGCCAAGATATGTTGCCTAAAATAAAGAAATCACTGTTTACGATTTAATTTTTGATCTGCTTTGACTGATCCAAACCCAGAGCCCAAGAGACTCAATATCAAGTTTATCTGAGTGCTTCCAGCACAGAACAAGTCTACATGTCTACACAGTACAATAGATTGTTTGGCAGTGCTTTACATTAGTTTATGCAAGTAAAACTCCTTGGTTATGCCCCACTGAAAGAAATCGACATTGACTGATGATTTCATTGCTGTTAACAGAGATAGATCTGCAACGTGTTTAGCTTAGCCAAGACTGTTTCTTCCAAAAACCCTAAAACAACAATGTGCAGAAACTGGTATTTGATCAAAAACTAGGGAGTCGCCAATTTTGCTAACAACCAAACATCCGCCAAGTGCAAATACACAACCAGCTAATACTGCTTATTAGTTCAACAGCAAGAAGCCCAGTTCAGCGTCTGTCTTTCAGTTTTTTTATTTTACAAAGCTCTCACCAGTGACTAAAAGTCAGTCCGAGATTTACTCTGTCACATCGCCTCTGCCATGATGTGACCGCTTGCCAGCTCTGGTTCTGGCACGACATTGGATCTACTCCCCATCACCTTTTCTCAGCACCCCAAGCCTGAAAACCTCCTCTTCCTGGTGGTTCAAAACACCTGTGGTACAAACACTAACACTCCCCTGGACCCCCTGCAGTTTGCTTACCAGCCTGGGATTGTCCCAGTCCTTTTAACACCATCCAGCCAAAGATGAAGATGGAGAATGTGGGAGTGGACCAACACCTGGCTGCATGGACAACAGACTACCTCACCAACAGACCACAGTATGTGAGCCTCCATCACTGTGCCTCCAACGTGGTGCTCTGCAGCACAGGTGCCCCTCAGGGTACGGTGCTCTCCCCCTTCCTTTTCACCCTCTACACCTCGGACTTCACCCACAACACCACCCACTGCCACATCCAGAAGTTCTCCGATGACACACCCGTTGTTGGATGTGTTTCTGAGGGGAACGACCTGGAATACAGGACAATCATCAGGGACTTTGTCAGCTGGTGTGAGCTCAACCAGCTTCAGCTTAACACCAGCAAGATGAATGAGATGATCGTAAACTTCAGGAGGAAAGCATCCCACTTAACACCGGTGAACATCCAGGGATTGGACATAGAGGTGGTAGAGAGCTACAAATTCCTGGGTGTTCACCTCAACAATAAACTGGACTGGACTGATAACACCCATGCGCTCTACAAGAAGGGCCAGAGTCACCTCCACCTGCTGAGGAGACTGAGGTCCTTCGGAGTGTGCAGGCCTCTCCTCAGGACTTTTTATGAGTCTTTGGTGGCTTCAGCCCTCTTTTATGCTGTGGTCTGCTGGAGAGGGGGCAGCACGGACAGGGACAGGAGCAGACTCAATAGACTGATTAGAAGAGCGAGCTCTGTCCTGGACTGTACTCTGGACTCCATAGAGGAAGTGGGTGAGAGGAGGATGTTAGCTAAGCTGACATCCATCATGGACAACACCTCTCACCCCCGACATGATACTGTGGGGTCCCTGAGTAGCTCCTTCAGCATCAGACTGATACACCCACGGTGTAAGAAGGAGAGGTTCCGCAGGTCCTTCATCCTTCAGTACTTGTTTTGCATGTTGTCTGTTGTTTGCCGGTTGTTTGTTTTTTTGTTTATTGTGTAGGTTATAAGATACTTCTGTCTGTCCGTTGTGTTTTGCCCTTTCTACTCTAATTCTGTCGTGTATATTACACTTTTCTGCTGCTGTAATAAGTGAATTTCCCCGTTTGTGGGATATATAAAGTATAATTTAATCTAATCTAATCTAATCTAATCTAATCTTTGAGCTCACAGTCAGGGCAGTTTACTTACTGTCCATCAGGAAAGTTGTGAGTTGAGGCAGAGCAGCTGGAGGATATCAGAGGGAAAACCAGAAATAATTTTCTCCATAAAATATGATCCAGTCTCACCAAAATCTGTAAAATAGTTGGTGGTGTGTGACTAAAGCATAACATACTTCTTGCTAGAGAAAGAGCCAGATATTTCACTCAAGAGTTACTCGAGACCAAAATCGGAGCTAAAAGAGACGGAAAATTGTACTCGCATCCATCAGGTGGCCAAAAGGAATAAATAAATTCACACCATGTCAGTGTTGTGTTCAGTTTGTTTCTGCTGCCCCAGAGTGGCCAAAAAAAAAGTTTTGTTCTAATGATGAAGGTAAAAACAAAGAAAGAAATTACAAACTATACTGTATACTTTATTGTTTGTTGCTTCCTTAGAGGCAGTTTCATTGTTTCAATAATGAATTTTCATATTTATAGCATATTTTGTATATTAGTGGAAACTGGGTTGCAAGGCTAAAGTAGAAATTAATTAAACTCCAAAGATTTCTTCATGTTTTTAATAGTTGATGGTATGCCGGCATCTATATGTTAATAAACAAAGTAACACAAACACAAAGTAAATAACCAATGTGCTTCTTTCTGCCTAGAGAGCAGCAGCCTCTGGGAAATGTTTACATGAATAAAACTCCAATCTTTCTCTTTCTTGTTTTTTTTTTTACTTACTTTGTTTTTCAGTAACCTTTATATCTCCCTTTAAGCATAGCCATGAGTTTGTCTGCTTGTCTTGATCATTAATTTCATCTTTTTTTCAGCCAAGTCTGTTGTTTCTCTCATACAGCTGGACCTCAGGCCTTACTCATACCTTGCCAAACACTGTGCTCTGTGGAATCATGGGATATTTGAGACAAGGTTGCAATACTTGACAGTGCCTCCCCCCCTGTCTCTGGCTTGTGGTTCTGGACAAATGTAATCTGGACCAAATTGTCCCCACTTGTTAAAAAAAAAAATAGGCTGGATTGGAGGCCCAAAGATGCGTTTGCAAATGTCAAATTGGTCATGGTGCAGATTGGGAGAGGAAAAGACAAAACAAATAGACAGCTGGTTCCAATTATGGTTTTACTAGGCGCTGATGGGCCAGTAATTACAGGATTAGAGACGTGTAACTGCACACAGCTTTGGGTGCTGCTCTCCAAGTTTGGAGAGGCAGAGAGACTAGTGCAAGCTGCAGCCAGAACAGCTCAAACAGTGATGTTTGCACATTACAGCAGCAAAAGCCCTGCACGTCACTCATTGTGTCCATTGGCCAGA
The DNA here is from genome assembly GCA_033000465.1 of Sciaenops ocellatus. Lineage (NCBI taxonomy): Eukaryota > Metazoa > Chordata > Actinopteri > Sciaenidae > Sciaenops > Sciaenops ocellatus. Next base: position 18,331,830 of record CP136888.1, read on the forward strand.
GATCTGCTGAGGCTGCGGCTGTGACATTTGAGGTTTCTGTCTGTGTGGGTTCATTCCACGCTGCAAAAAGATCATTTTAGGCCTTAAAGTCTTCCCCCTTCATGGCCAGTAAAGTTAAGACCTTGAAACTGTTTTAGAACTTCACTGTTTTCAAGAATTTTGTTGAATTAAGTGATAATGACACTAAGAATTTAATCAATTCCACATCCACATCCCACTAAGAATTTAATCAATTTGATTACATTCTGAAACAGGGATTATATAAATGATAACAATACATTTGAGAACACTCCTAAACACTATGTCTGAATACTGAACTCTAAACTCTGGGTCAGGTGTAAATGGTAAACTAAAACAATATACTTGATCTGTACACATTTAGTGTTTTTTTTTGTTGTTGTTGTTGTTGTTGTTTTGTTTTTGTTTGAAACCAAAAACAGAAATGTAAAACAGTTTTTCTGTTGTTGCTGTTGTCAGATTCAGAAAACTAAAAACTAAGTTCATTTTTTCTTTCTAATTGAAGGTAGACGGACAGGTTGGACAGAAGCAAAAGTAAATATATCGAAGTAAAAGCCAAGATAACTGACTCATACTTTGCCAAACACTGTGGTTTGATGAGGTTGCCATAATAGAAAGTCTTCTCTGGCTTGTGGTTCTAGACAAATGTAATCTGGACCAAATTGTCCCCATTTGTTAAAAAAAACAAGCTCTATTGTTGGCCCAGAGATGTGTTTGCAAATGCAAATGGTTGGATGGATGAATGGATAAACACTGATTATGGATAATTACCTCATACAACCCCACTTCAGATTACCAAAACCATCCCAACACTGTGTGTCATGATTTTCCAAAATCTTCAATTTTTGATTTAAAATCAAAAGTCAAATCAGATCTTGGATTTGGAGAATCATGACATCCCTAGTTGTCATACTTTCAGTTCTTTGACACTTAGGGAAAGACTCAACTCCCTGAATAACAGAGACCGATAACACAGAACATGTCAAAGCTTCGTCCCATTAAATCACCAAGTAAGCAAAAATCAGAGCTGTGGCGACAGTGAGGGCCTCATAATGCAGTCTGGGAGCTCTGAAACTGACACAAGTTTTTCCCTGAGGTCCTAATGGTTGAGAAGGATGGCCAGAGCTGTGGACATGGCAGCCTGAGGTGTCTTAATAAATTGTAGACAGAGGGGACTGAGATGTCTGTAGGGGTTCTCTCTTCTAATGGGGGCTGGAGAGATGCCGATGTGTGTCAACAGTGGTAGCTCTGGACCTGTTTGACTGTCTAGTGTCATGTAAAGGTAACAATAGCAGATGCAAGACATGGGTGGAGGAGCCCTATGATCTGTGAGTTAAAATGTTTAATAAATCATCTAGTCAATCAAAAGAAGATCTGAGTCATTTTCCAAGTAAATCTGGCATTTGCTGGTTTCAGGCACAAGGATTTTATGCTTTTCTTTGTCATCTATGATTGGATGTTAAATGTCTGTTGAAGTTATTTTGTGTTCTGGGAAGCCATGGTTTTTCTGGCATTTCAGAATCATACAGTGAATCATTGGTTTTCACCTTAATTAATAATAAAAAATAAACAGTCTAATCATCTGTACATTTCAATGTGTAGGAATGCATTCATGATTGCATGTGTGGTCCAGTCTGCCTCCTTCCTCACACAGGCACATAGAAGGTGACAGTGAGGACACAAACAGATCTCAAGCCTTCTCAAGGCCCCAGGCTAAGCCTTGTGGCCCCCGGGACCATGCTCTATGTTGTCCCCCTGGATCATGTCAGGGAGCCATGGCTCAGCCTCCCTCCGAAGGGAGAGCTGTTGGGGAGCATATGTTGGATGTGACACATGGTTGCACCGACACACATGTGTGTGGCCATGCATTTATACAAACAGCAACCCCCTACCTCCCTAACCACATGCACAAACATACACACACTCTCTCTTTAAACCACCTGGAAATAACCACTAAAACACATACTTGCATGCATGCACACCAACATTAAATGCACTGTTACCAACCTATACATGCACACATAGTCCCACTCCCATCTCCATCTCCAGTTAAACAAATCGCAGCTTCCCCAGCAGCACATATTCTTCCAACCCCCTTCACTGCAGCGGCAACAATACCATAGCAACCAGCTGGATTACATCCAGCATAATATGTATTAGATTTGATGGAGTCAAAGTGCTGGCCACAATCTAATTAAAGTTAATGTGTTTATATTTGTGTTGTGTGCTGCTGATTGCAGTCTCTGTGGACTGGAGTAGGGCTAACGCTGACATGGCGAGGCCAGTGTTTTGGCTGCTCTCAGACGTTCCCTGTAATTGAGGCCACTGAGTTAGCTTGCTCTGATTGGTTGGCTTTTGGTTCTTCTTCTTGTATAACAGCCGTTGTGTAAATATAAATGCCTGTGTCCACCAAGCGCGTTTTTGATCCAGTGCTTGACGTGCATATGTTGGAGCCGACATGGAGTCATTTTATCCAGGAGTGGTGTGTCCACCAGACCAGAGCCTCGCAGTAGTTTCAGCTGTCCTTTATTCACTTCTGGTTTAGTTATTTTCTGGGTACGCTTCTGTCAATAAAGTGTTTGGATCAGTGTTACAGTATGTACAGTCTATATAGTATTTACAAGGACAACATAGAAAATTTGAATATTTAGTGATCACTTTATTAAATACGTCGTCCTAAGCTGGGCAGGCACTTTCTACCGTGAGAGAAGCTGCAACATTGTAAAGATCAACTGACCGGCCATGATGTGGCTGCTCACAAGACTGACCACCCGGACTGTTTTGTCAAATAATAAGTCCAATTCAATTTATTCAAACAAAATGGCTGCATCCTCAACAATTGAAACGTGAAAAGAGAGAAAAGTGTCATTTGCGCAATTAAACTATGAAGGGAAAGTAAGAAGGACAAAACAAATATCATGCAGCTACAGATGGCTGGAACATGAGGACAATATCATCTGTCTATTCTGTACTCAGTTTTAGCGGCAGTAGTCTGAAGACTACAGTTTTAGCCCTACCATGTAAAATAATAATAATAATATTAATATTAATAATAATAATAATAATAATATTAACACAAGCTCACTGCAGTTTGTAACAGATCTTTTGATAGCAGTCATGAAGGAAATTGGACTGTGGAAGTGCTCAAACTCCAAAACAGCAGACTAAAATTACGGAACTGCCAGAAATCCATCCAACCTGATTGTCCATGAGCCTGATCAGTGATCATTCATGCAATTAATCTGGTGTTGTGACCCCGACACACTGCAGGTCAAACGACAACCAATCAGGCAGAAATTCATCCCAATCTGGAAATCAGTCATGCCTGGGGTTTAAAATCAGGCTGTCCGTACGGTGTCTGATTTTCACTGTTTTCTGTAGCCACAAATAAATTCATCAAGTCATCTTTTCATTGTTTTAGTAGTTGTGTGTCCTAATTAAAGCCAGTATTTGAAATTCCAAACTATATTTTATAACCAAATTCATAAATATGTATATAATATTATGTTATTCACGCTTCATACAAAATGTAAATGTGTGTTTGTGTAAGTAGATTGTGGGGACGCATCTGATTTATTAAGATGTTTGAATGTGTTTTTCAAACCACAATGGATTTTTGCACCAATTCATATTTTAGAAAAATGCACATCATCTTAAGAGACGTATATCATCTCTAAAGTGTAAACATGATAACTCATGCTGTGACACTCTGAGATTTTCATATCATGATGAAGAGAGTCAATCTGCAGCAGAGTGCAGCATTGGATAGAGTCACACACTCCTCTCAGCCTTGTAAAGTACAGAGTGCCCGGCTCTCGCAAGGTAACCATCTTTCTTGGCCGCCCGTCTCATTCACTTGTAAAACATAGCTATACTTTATAGGCTTGTTACTGCCACAGGGTTACTCTTTTATTTATTAGCCTGTCCACAGTGAATGGATGTGTTTCTGTGTGTGATGTGGACCTCTTGAAGTGAGTCTGATTCCTGTGTTGCTTCTATCAGGGTTGGACATGAATGCTAATGCTATCAGACAATCAGTCCCCTGCCTGTGGGTGGATAAGACTTGTGTTGTTAGTGTGTGTGTGTGTGTGTGTGTGTGTGTGTGTGTGTGTGTGTGTGTATATTTGTGTGTGTGTTTGCATCCATGTCAGAGAGATGTGTTTAAGACACCAGGTCTGGCATGTAAATTGTTCCCTTATGCATCCCTGCCTGTTAAATAGTCACATAACAGATCCAAAAAGGCAACACAGGGTTTTATTTTTGACCCACGGCTGATATTCCATCTTATCTGTTCAAACTGTTTCACTGATTAAACTGTTTGAATATTACATTTTAGCGACATCTTTCCAGAGGGTTTTTTGGGGGGGAGTATTGGGCACTGCCTGTCACATAACGTGACTTGATGCATCTTGGACCACTGAGCCTCAGTGCACTGAACTCTGAGATAAATGATAAAAGGGAGCTAATCTTCAATGGCATGCCATCATAGCTCATTTCCATAGCAGCCTCTCTCACTGTAGCAGAATCAAATCTGAGCTGACACAGAACAGTTGTTTCCATTTGATATGCCCCTCTGCCCACTGCACCATAATGGCTGCCCTGCAATAAGGATATATAGTTTTTGATTGCCAGTGAATATCCTGCAGCGAATCAACGGTTTTCCCTTCTGACGGTGAGCGCGGAGCCCATTCTGCTTCTTGCAGCTGAGTTCATCTCGATTTGGACAGGAGAGGCAGAGGATGGAGGGGAGAAGAAAAGAGAAGAGATTTTAGTGCACTCTCTGTTCTCCGCGATAATGAATGCTTTGTCAGGGAGAATCCATCAACGGTCACTGTGGGGGGAGGAAATGTCAGGGAAAGTTATGGTTTGTTGGCTTTTAACCCACGTGGCCCAGCCCCGCAAAGTAATTGAAGTACAGAAAATGTCATGTTGTTGCACTTCATCTATTTGTATAGCTGTCTCACAGGATAAATAGAAATATTGCTGTGGCAACATGACGAACAACAAGCATAGTGTCTGTTTAGATCTGCAAAGTGTGGGTGGAAGGTTGATGTACCGTACAATACACCACATCGCACATCCCCAATGTTGCAAAAAGAGAATCTCTATCGATTCTTGTTCTTCTACTATTTGTGTGCTTGTTATGCTCTTGTGCCTCTTTCAGAAATAGCATCTTCTTTTGTCAATTTGATATTCTGGAGCCCTGAGTCAAAAATCAGGGCCTGATGATTGCACCCTTTTCGAAAGCAGTCGGGTATCTGTGTGATATGGACAGGAAAGGGATGAGTAGTTCACAAGGCATGAAAGAAGGAGATCTGTGTATGCTGTCTGCACACACCCTCTACAAGGTGTTCCTCTGTGACAAAGGACAGATATGATGCTAAAACACATCCGTTTTTCTTGTAGGGAGTGTGACAATTATAGGCTCCTTACTCGATTTCAGAAAATATTTAACTGCAGGCAACTGTAAAATTTAAATCTATCTGACTGAATGCTATTATAAATCAGTATTTAACATACCTAAAATATAAATAATCAATTCTATAAAAGTCTTACCAAGCATTTAGCTCAAAGTTAGTTACAGTGTGCCTTTGAAAGGACCACTATTACTTTAATTTCAGGTAGCAGGTGGACATCTTATTTTAGAACATACTAGCTTTAAATATGTCTGTGTCTTTAAAGCTTTGCCAGTTTAATTATATTCACCTTGATCTTAATCCTTAACAGTATACCATCCATGTCTAACTAAAATCCACTGGAAGACTGGGCAGATACATTGCAGCCGTTTCTAATTGGATGCAGCCTGTCTGTCTGTGTTGTTTAGTGATCCATGGATGGACCCTTTCCTCCAGTTAGAGGTAGCTGGGCTTGAATGACACCTCCACGTTAGTGAAAGGTGCACAACCTCAAGCTGATCAGCCTCTTTAACTGTTGAAGCATGGCTCCCTGTGTAGCCTTCCCCACTTCCAGTCTGCCTCATTCCAATTCTGAGGCCAGAAATAACTGTCAGTGTTGGCCCAACTAGGTTCCTGGAATCCAGGCTCTCTGTCCATCGCCGAGGGGGCCGACATTCTTTATGTGAGTAATGGGAGAATGTGTGAGGCTTTATCTCCCATCCATCCAAAGAATTGTTTGACTACCCTGCCCTGACAATGTAAACGCTCAGAGTCAGAGTTCACCGAGGTCATGTGTGGTATTTATTGACCCAGAGAAAAGAGCAGAAAAGGGGAATATAGAGGGAATATTTGTGCTGTGTGTTTTAAATTGAGGGAAACTGAAACAAACATAGCAGTTTGCAAACAACTCCTTTTCTCTTGGAAACGGCCTGTCAGGGACATCACATGATCATAGTACTGAGCAGCAGCTGATGTGTTTTGATTCTGGCACTGTATGTTGAGCAGTGCACAATGATTTGATTCAAATGTTATGATTGGAAGGATGGAAAAAAAAAATCTGCAATCTTCAGTAATTGTTCCCCGGAATGAAATTGATTCACACCCAACCGAGCATGAAATAACATTGGCAGATGACACTGCTGTTACTGTGCCTGAAACACAACACGATTCTAATAGGAATAATCAGCACCTTCTTGCAGAGCAGAGCAGAGCAGACACACACATATCCGCACACACACATCCATACCTTTAGGCGATTAGCTGATGCAAACTGTTTTACCTGGTAGGGTTGTTATAGTATGAATGAATCCCACCGGAGCTTAAAGAAAATGTCTAATTTTAAGTCTTTGTCCTGAAAATGAGTCACAGCTCTTGATATGACACAGCAGGTGTCTGAAGATAGCTGCTTCCTGCTTTTATATAACATTTGTTATCAAAGCAATTCCATGGTAAACCCATTTAAGTAATGCAAATGCACTGCAGTATTATTGTAGAACGACTGAGTTACAAAATGGTCACAATTGGGGAGACAAAAACATCCAATAGATTCACATTTTTCCAAGTCTGTCTTAACACAATATTTACATCCCTACATAAACACGGAAACAGTAACTGATTGCTGTAATCATTCTTTCCTTCCATAGTGACGTAATTTCAATGTAAGAGATGGTAGACAAGATCCACAGTCCTCATTCTATACATTTATGCATTATAAACTTTAGCCAAAGCCAGTATGAATCTTTGGCAGTCTGAGTTAGCCAAATCAAATGGATATCTTCTGATTATTTGATCTGAATCTTTTTTATTTCCAAATTCCCTTTGTGTTTTCCTGAACAGTGTTTCCTTGCTGAGCTGCAAGATAGTAACACAAAGAGGGAATTTTGTAATAAAAACCAATATTGTAAGTATATATTTGATTTGGCTAACTCAGACCATCCGGAACTCATATTAACTTTGGCTAAAGTTTCAAATGTTTTTTGCACAGAGCAAAGACTGTGGATTTGTGGTAGTGTTTTAAGACAGACAGAAAAAATATGAACCTATGCTTTCAAACTTTTGAACATGCATTTGAAAATGGATTTAATGACTGACATCAAGTCTCTTAAGGCAAACTGAACTGCCACCTTACACATCAAGTGGAAAGAGAGAGAGTGTGGGCATTCCATCTGATTTCTCACCACGGAATTACTATTGAGTTACTATTCCACCCAATATTTGGTTTCGTTTACATTTTGAGATGTTTCTTTACATGGCACTTGTTTATTTTATGTCTCAGCTTGAGCTCATAAACTATGAGCGTCTTCCCATAGTCTTCACATTTCACAATACAGGAAGTAACGATTTACTTATTCACAGTCGGTGTATTACCTACAGTAACAGCAGTCAGTGTGCCCCCAGTTTAGAGATGCAGACAGGAATCCGGCACAGAAGCAGAGCTACACACTGCTGTGGACAGGGTCAGAAGAAAAACACAGAAAAAAGGCCAACCTCAAAAATAAATAAATAAATAAATAAAAAATAAAACTATCACTTCAGGTCAATATAAAAAAAGGTACTTAGTAGAGCTCTAACATGTGCAATCTGTCATAAGATGTCCCAGGAGGACTAGGCACAAAAATGCTTCAACTGCTACACTCCATTGTACTTTGTCTATATTCTACAGCCAATCTGAGCAGCCACAGCACATACTTTTTCCCCAATTTGTACTGAATAATAATAGTAATTTATTTGCAAGTGGACAAGTGGTTTAGAAAATGGATGGATGAATGGATGGGTAATAGCCTAAAGCGCTGACACATTAAAGCTATGAGCACTACTCATACTAATGCACATCATGAATACTTAGAGCATTTCCAGTTTTATCCATGAATTTCAACTTTTCTGACTTATGGTTATTGCATTTAGAAATTATGCTGCAGAGTTTGGCCTAGGGCGGTGGGTACCTACATGGGTTCAGAAAACACTCCCCACACTGCTGCACCACACTGTTAGCCCAGTGGCTCTCAGGAGTCTCAGGGCTGATCAGTAAACACACTGACCTGATTCTGATGCTCTGCCTCCAGCTATTCAGTCCAGAATCGTTGCGCACAGAGCTCCTCTCATGAACCGACAGATACTACATGGTCTTGGTATTTAGCCCGGCCACTCCCCCTCCATTTTTCTTAACCAACTGCCACAGCAAAGATAAATGTTTTTTGGAATGAGAGACTGCAAGTTGGTGTATATTAAACAAGCAGAGATTACTATACCACTTCAGTAAAAATCAATAGCCTCAATTGGCTTTGCTTGAGAAAGAAAGAATGGTGAGCCAGGTTTTAAAACAAATAGACCCACAGGGAGACATCCATTAGGCTCCATGGTTTTGCTCTGACTAACCTAAGGTGACTGCTACCCTGATGTGAACATTTTCTTTGGAATATTATTTTAATTGCATTTATGCTTTATTCAGTTGGAGAGTGGAGAGTGACAGCGAAAAGACAGAATCTGACCTCCAACAAAGATATGAGCTGGATTCCAACCGCTGACAGGTTTTATTAATACTTCCTGCCCAATTCAATGAAACACTGGAAGCGTACCTCTGCCATTTCTGTACACACATATTAAGACAGTAATAAAAGTAAGCTAGGACCCATATCAACACCAAAATCTTATTATTAAATCTAGTGTACGACACTGTAAACACACAACACATATCCTGGAGGTTGCACTTTATATATCTACAGAATTATACAAAACCATGGTATTGTTTAAACAACAAAATAGGTAATCGATTAATCTGCCTGATTAATTGATTAATCTTTTGGTCTATGATATGTCAGAAAAGTGAAAAATGTCTATCCCACTTTCTCATAGTCCAAGGTGATGTCTTAAAATGTCTTGTTTCATCAGTACAAAACCAAGAAATTTTTAGTTTATTATGATATCAGAAACTAAAAACAGCATTTTCTGCCATTTTTGCATGAACAATTACATGATTTATTGATTATCAAATTATTTTTTTTTTTTTGACTGAGTAATCAATAATTGAATAATCTCTACATAAATAAGCTCTAAACCATATGACCTTTCCAAAACCAGTGTTTTCTTAGTCTGACACTTGTTAAAGGTCCAGCATAACACATGGATTAAGGAACAGCAAGATTGGGGTTAGGGAAAGATTATACCATATTTATGATGCTACCATTCAGACATTCACAAGCAACTAAGTCAGCAATATCGTAACTTTACGACAACAGCGAAGAAGAGGCCAAATTCATCCCTCCAGGTTGAAGGGTGACCAAATTAGCCCTCCAACTTAATGTATGCCAACTATGTTAATAACAGATCGGAAGTTTGCATCATCATTTGTTGCCGATATCATATGCTAGATATAATATTAAGTTGCTTTGGGTAATAAATTCACCACTAAGCAGAAGGCAGAAGATATGTAATCTCAGAGCCTGAAAGCAAGACCTCTCTTCCCCTGGTCAGCCGTACCCTTTGCAGCCATCTTCACCAAGCGGATGGGACAACATGACATAGTGGAGTGAATTTACCCCAGAGAGCAGTGCGAAAGCGAGGAGCACTCATGTTGCAGCTACTTATGGGGACCAAAATGTATCAACTGCTCGAAGAATCTCAGTAGACTGGGGGGTCTCCGACTGATGATTTTAACATTCGACTTTCAGGGGACACACTTGAATAAACAAAAATGAGCTACAAAGTTTGTTTGTATCAAATTAGTGACTTGTCTATTAAATGTTGCAATCCTTGCTAGTCAGCACCAGAAATATGAGTTGCTTAAACTAATTATTAATATTTTAATCATGCAAAGTACCGTTTAACTGTTGCATCTAAGAAATTATGCAGCCCCTTGCTCACACACTCCACTTTCCTGGTAAGTAGCCTCTCCATATTGCAGTAGTGATAAAAGTGCTTGTGACAGTAGTATATTGTGCTTAATGCCCTACATAGAGGAAAGAACTATAAAAAGGAACCCAGGTCTACCCACCGAACTATACAGAGTCAGAAGATGCACTTACATTCAGTGAGATTAATGATTTAAGATTATCTTTTCCATCTATCTCATATTGACTTAGTTAATGTGCACATAGTGAGATACACCGTATCACCCTGTCGTCAGAATAGGCTCAGTCCCATGAGCAATCGGTACAGAGTCTCCATTGTCTCTCCTGGAAATTAGCAAGGGAGGGAATTAAAGAACAAGGTTAATTAAGAAAGAGCTTAAATCACAGCTGCTAATCACTGCAACTTACACACTGAGAGCAGTATCTACAGTCATTTTTGTTGAGAGCGAGGAACGGAGATGCAGTTCCACCGCAAAGTGCTGGAAACAATAGGTGAGAGGCTCATTAAACTGCTGACAGTGCCTTAATTCTCTCTCTATAACCGGCAACACACGCAAATGAAGTGAGGGAGATGGTTCCTCCTCAAACTTACTCTTCATAGTTTAATTAGAGGTCGCGGTGTGTGATGATTATGCATCGGCGCAGTTGTGTTTAGCAGGGCGAGTGCATTGGAGATTGAGGACGGTACATGAGCACGATTAGGCAGATATCCTATCAGGATACATGCAATAGTGTCATAATGTTATCATTATTATTATTATTGTGTATGCTTTTTTTCTCTGCAAACTCCCTGACTTCTTGTTTTGAGACCTGGATTTGATATGACATGTTTATAATAGGCAAAATCATGTGAGATTAAAACAATAATGCTATTAATTAAACTGTCCTTTATATATATATATATATATATATATATATATATATATATATATATATATATATATATATATATAGATATAGATATATGTAACATTGACATATTTATTATTATTATTGGATGCTGCTTGAATGTGTGTCTACTGACATTGATTTTGTGTTTTTAAATGGCACCTGACTTTCTCTAGGCTAACCTCACCTCATCTGGACTTTGTTGTTGCCAGTTTGCAAGGAAAGCCATCGTGCTGTGGGCATACGCAGGTGGGAAGTAAGGAATGCTTGGGAACAAAAACCTGCAGCTTCATTCCCCTCCGTTCTCAAGACTGGCAGGGTCGGGCTGTACCAGCTGCTCAAGAAAACCCCCAGTGTGGGAAAGTCTCTCCTCGGCTAATGGAAGACAAACACCTCGGAGAGCGGTAGAGATAGCATGAAAGCGATTAAAGCGTGACCCAGATTCTGTTGTGTCTCTGGCCTTTCACTGCAGTTGACAAATACAGGAGGGGACCTTGCTAATGAAAACACTGAAGAAACACTGGATGCTAATGAAGACAAACAGCCTTGTCCCAAGGTGCAGCTGGCACAGGCTTTGATATGATGGGAGATAGAAGGTGCTTGTCAATAGACCTATTATATTAAAACTGCTGTATGTTGTTATCAAGAAAATAATTGCTTATTTGAACTTCTTTCGAAATTCTATCATATACTTTTCAAGTGAACAAGCATCCTCAAAGATGATTTTTATTATGAATGTGATGAAAACATTCATCAGTTTTCAGGCTATCATGAACTTTTTTGTGACATTTCAGTGGTTGCCATTTACTTTTCTCAGAGAGGCTTTAAATTATCTTGTACTTAGTGACACTATTTGTTTTTAAGGCTTTTATGGCATTTCTACATATTCATTAGTGACAAGCCTTAAAATGACATTATTTGAATAACACTTGCTCATGCAGATATGAAAATCATCTTTTGTTTTGTGGCATAACCTGTTTGACCCACTGTTATGCTGGGTGCATCTGATCCTATTTATGTCTTCAGCATTGCAGCTCAGTGCTTGCAGAGCTTTCTCCTTCATGGTTTTTGTCTCTGTCAGTATGTATTTGTCTTTGCAGAGATACATAGTGAACAGCAATCTTTTTTTCCTAAATCTTTGCTTTAATCTCCGAGCTTTTGTTCCAGCTGAGCTCTCAGCAGTTGAACACTCCTAAGTGACCTGTAGTTGAGGGCTAATAGACCAATAAGGCAGTGCTTGTTGCATTTTGCGCACACCCTTGCACACCTCACTTTTTCACTGTTGTGAGAGGAGGAACGGCAAGAGAATCAAATATAAAAAGAGCAAAAGCCCCTTGATGTCTGCTAGTGTTGTAGCGGTGTGTGATGGGACTCTAGGGAGAGCCGCTCACATCCCAGGAGGGAAGTCAACCCATGCCTTTAGTCGCAAACCTGCCCCCTATACTCTGGTGGGTTAACATCAATGAAGACCATGAATGATATATGGTTGATCAAGCTTTCTTCTTATGGACAGTTGAGCCTTAAGCCCTGCTGTACTGTAAGTGTGTAGTAAGTGTACAATGTAGCATGTAGCATTTAGCATCAAAACACAGATAAGTAATCCTCACTTCTTTATCTTCATCCCCATGCATCCCCCCCCACCCCCACCCCAGAATATATTCCTCTGGGGACCTTCTTTCTTTTAAATACTCATCTAGTCCCTTTGATTTATATCTCACCCATATCGTGATCTTTGCCATGTCACAGGAATACTATAAAAGACATCTGACTCTCAAAGAAAAAAAAATCATACTTGCAAATGCATATAATGTTAGTGATCCTGGAGTTAAAGCCTGCTGGACTGGCTGTAAATTCTCCTAGAAAACTGTGTAAGCTAAATACCAAAGATGTGGAGGTAAATTAGATTCATCCCTGGTATGTGCACATAGCAGTACACTGGCAAAGGAATCCCGGTCATGAGGGATTCATTTAGCAAATATTTCAGCAGCCTAGCAAAGAATCTAGGAGCCCATTCCACAGTGTTTCTAACAGCCCCTGATGCCATACGTGCCTGGAATGAACAATAGTGTACTTCTGCGTGTGACCAGTAGGGGGCACTGACATAATACAGGAGCCTGCCAATCTGTTATGCCTGGCTGGCCCACAGAGATGTTTGCAGTAATTTAGTTCCACTGCCAATATATAAATAGGAATTCTGCTGTTAGCACAAAAGAGCGGGGGGGGAAAAAAACATACCGCCGAATGAATGTGAATTGCTCCCCTGCTCCCATTTCAACATCAAAGTAATCAAGGAAAACAAGCTTTTTTAATCGAAAGTATGCAATTAGAATAAAGCAGAACTGTCCTGGCTGTGCACACTGCCAGAATGAAGAGATTAAATGGGTAAGGAGAGAGGGGAAGCACAATCAGTGTAGCAGCAGCTATCGGACTGCAGTCAGAACAGATCATGTAACACCTTTCATTTCTGTCCTGTACTGTTACGCCAAAGACTGACTCAATTCCAGAAGATTCAAGGGCAGAGGAAACGCCAATCATTAGAGACAACAGAGAGATCAGTATGTAGAAACAGCAGCTAATGAGAACATGTGTTTTTGACATACTTACAAAGCACAAGACACCGCTGTTACCACTGCACTTCTATTAAAAAGTGAGAATAAATGTTTACAAGGAAGTGTCAAAGAGAGTACGGTAAATAGTCTGTTATGATATACTGTAGTACCAATTTGTTTCTGGAGTCATAATGCATTGAACAACACACACACACACACACACACACACACACACACACACACACACACACACACACACACACACACACACACACACACACACAAACTCGACACCGCTATCTATAGGCATACCCCATGCTGTCCTTTCCTACGCAGTGTCAAAACAATGATAAACATTTGGCCGCTATAGGAGTGCTCTGGAAACCAGCCAAGCTGAATGGGCTGTTTTGTTTCACTGAACAATAGCTCTGCTAAAAGTACTTAACAGCTGTGCTATGCTCTGGGTTCCCCACAGACCCACAACAGTACAACATACTAGGAAGTGTTTCTTTGTGCAGTTGTTCATTTCTTTATCCAACTGGAAGCTACAGCGTATTTAAAGACTTTCAAAATGCAGTATTCGCTCGTCTGAATGAAGTGAAGGGAGAACAATTGCCATTTTAAGCATGCGCTGCAACTTTTGTGCCAAGACTATCAATTAGCTACTGAAATGATTACCCCTTCTAAGATATTAGAATAGTCAAAATAATCCCTGTGACTGTTTTTTCAAGGTTAGATTGGATATATTTTAAAATCATGTCCTTTATTTTCCTGAAAATAATGGATGCTTATTTAATAGTTTCATTTTCTTTGAGTCTATGTCCCTGTGTCAGCCTTATGGCACTCGCATTTCTGTCACGTATGCCCACAGTGAAAGAGAGAAATACGCCACTATATATCTACACGTGTTGTAGCCTTCTCTTTCTGTAACTGAATGTGAATGTTTCAGCCTTCCTTTCTCCTCAATCCTTCTCACCTTTATTTGTAGAAATGTTATCAACAGATGTAATATTGTAACCAGATGAAATAGCCTGTGATAGGATGACACCGTGGATAGCTGTGCACAGTGACTTCAGGTCGACCAGTCACTAAGGCATCACTGTGTACAGGTCAACTTCACTCTCCACAGGAATGGACCTAACAGCTGTCATTTTAGATCGATTTCTCCCTGAAGCCCAGTGTAATAAACACTTGAGAGAGCCTCTGGTTCGGTGATGTGTGAGTGTAATGAGGCTCTGTCACATGACTGACAAGTAATGTTCCTGCTTGTTCTTCTTTTCTGATTCAGATGATCCCTGTGGAAACCATGTCCATCTTCTGTGCTGCATACAAGTCATTACTATTAAAGTCCTCTCTCCATGGTCAAACAGGGGTACACTCTTAGAATGAGAAAAATGTTACATTCAAAAGGTAATACCAGTGTTTATTTCTTTATTTCAAAGGTCAAGTGTTTAAGATTTAGGGGGCTCTATTTACAGAACATTTATTAGTATAATTATTAGTAAAATCACCTGAAAATAAGTTGCCTCTACTTGGTTAAGTGTCTGATTGTTGTCTTTTCTTTGTGGCTGAGTTTTGTGTTTTCATCTCAGTGGGCACATTACTTTATGCTGCGCTTACTGTCAATCACCTGACAAACTGGGGCAAAAATAATATCTCAAAGAATAGTAGTAATAATACTTCAACATGTCGCCTTGCAAACTTGTCACATTCGTGTCTACTTATACAGACTTTGTCTGTTAAGGCGAGACAGCACTTAATTTCCAGGTGTGGTTTCACACTATAAAGATTTTCTTACCATGTAACAAAAGATGAACAAATGTGGCATGCATCGCTAAATCTTTATGGGACATAGAAAAAAAAAGACGTGCAAATAGACTGTGACACTAGATGACATCACTATTCTCTTTTACAGCACTGCAAACACTATGGCTGCAGCAGTGGTGTTCATCATCTTCTGTCATACAATTGTTCACACATATCTTGTGTTTACTCATACACAAACACCACCCATCTGTCATATCTGTTTATGAGTCTAGTACTTGGTCCATGGTTGTGGGATTCATTTTTTTAGCCCCACTTCCACCCCACTATACATGGCTTAAGTCCTCCCACACTCCCTCCCCTCATCTAGAGAGAGCTTTAACAAGCAGCTACACTACTTAATTAATTTGACTCACTTAATTAGCTTTATGGATCTGTATATTTAAAACAATACAGCATGGACTGCTTTGAAAACTTCCATGCACCCTGTTTTTACAAAGCTAGAGGAAAGTCAAATGTTATAATTTGCAAGTATCCAGCTGTCAGTGTTGGTGGTCTTAGCATCAACTCATGAAATGTTATCATTTCCTCATCATTTCTTTCATGTTCCTTTTTGTTTCACAGCTTATAATTTCTAGGTCATGTGTTAAAACATTTCTGAATATGAACTACTACCGTATCTATCTCGGACATTGCAATTAATGCCTTCAAGTACATTCATTATTTTGTTAGACTTGAGAGAATGGCGATGTGCTGACAGAGCCGTAGTGTTGAGCGTTGCTGTAAAAGGAATATTTTGTTTCACTATGCCAGACAAGTATTGAGCTGTGCTCAAGAGAAACTGTGGTGATCAGTGTCCTCTTGCAGCGCAAAATGCAACAACACTTGGATGCTGTAGGGACATAAAATCCAAGTGTAAGTCAGTTCAAATGGATCTGGATATATTACTGGACGTATGCATATACATATACACATTATGTTTATGATTATTGAATATACACTATATTTTATATACCACATCCATACAGACACACACATATGTCTGAGAGAGAGGGAGAAAGAGACAGAGCATAACCACCCTGTTTGGTTATGCTCTGTCTCTTTCTCCCAACCTCAACTCCTGCTCCCCCTTTATCGTATGCACCAATCGTCCCTTTCACTCCCACAGCAGGGAGACCTCATTAAGGCAGGTTAAGGCAACCCACTAATGGTTCCTCTCAGTGCTAATAACACGAGGTCACCTAATATTACACACTGCTTTGTTCCATTCATCCAGCTATTTATCATGTATTATTAACAGCCAGGTATCATGAAATCACTGCTGTAATCATAATGATGTTCCCATGGCCTAGGTTAAGACAGGCAACACTCAACGTGTTAGCAGGTGACTTATTATGAGGTGACTTATTATGGGCAGGAGAGTAAGCGCTACCTCCACTTGATGAATATTTCACTGCCAACTGAGTTACATGCAATAACAAATCAGTGTCAAGCTGTGTTGGACTTTTTTTGGATGTGCTGTATGCAGAATGAACTACATTGCAGTGTGAGTAACATGCATCTGTTTTTGAATTAAACATCGTCCCATATACGCAATAAGAAAAGAGATATGCATATATTTCTTGCATAATTTCAGATATCCAGCCAGACAATGTTCTTCAGTCACTTGTAATGAATGCAGCGGCGGAATCATTTTAAATTTATACATTCGACATTATGAACAATTGTATATACACACAAACAACATACCTGTGATGATAGATGTATTTATGCAGGGGTCTAGTTGCATCCCAAGCCAATCCAGTTTATACTATTAATCTTTATTTCTAAACCATGTGTGCTATCTGTAGTTTGGATAAAGAATGGTTTGTCTTAAATGTGCTGGTTTCAGTATTCCTATTCCTCAATCTTTCAAATATTCAGAGACCAAGGGCCAATACTTTTCAGCATCTGTTTAGAATATGAAGCATGCTGTTAAATCACATGCAGACCCCTTTCTAGACTTTGGGAATCTTGCCTCGGTCATTGTAATGGGTAACGTTGCATTGCCAAGCAGGCAAGCTGATGTGATTTAGCATAATTTGAATAATGCCATTCATGGAAATGTGCAAGGGTGATGAAATTTTAATGGAGCTTGGGATAACACAACTGCTTCTCAATTACAATAGCTTTCTCCAAGACTCTGAGGCCTCAATTGTAACATGGCTTATTTCATTACTGTACTATCAATGTTTTTATTAGACTTACTTAATTACTATGGATATCTCTATTGTTGCAGAGTAAGAAAAATTTGCAAGGCCTCTTTTTCTCCTCACTGGGAGCTAGTTCTGCAAGCTCACCCTGTTTGCTTATATTGGGTACTGAGGGATGCTGTTCACTGCTGTGAAGAAAACCTGGAAATAATTTCAGCCATTGACGTTTGCATGGATAAGCTGCATATTTAATATGAAAAGTATGCATAGTGAGAAATCCAAAAAACATCATAGAGGTGGGGTTATAGGGAATAGTTTCCAGAATATATAAATAATACCTATCAGGAATTAGACCAGGCCCACAACAGAGGGCACATAAAAAAAGCTGCTCTCATTTTGACATCAATCAATGCAACAAATTACAGGATATATTCAAAATATATATGTTGGCCTCACCCATTCACAAACATTCAATCACCATCAACCATGTTTTAAGGATGTATATCTTCGAATAAAAGTGTAGAACTTGCAGACCACGCCTACGCCATCTATTGCAGATGTGGGATTATGGATGTATTACATAACAGGGCACTTTCAGCCAAGAAGTTTTATTGGTCTAAAACATTTTCCAGCAGGGCAGATGATAGCCATAAAGCAGAACAAGCTGTACTTTATTACTACACTGTCTCTTGTCGTAACCAGGGATGCAGTTAATGATATTTCCTATTTTTGCTGTTAAGATGTTATGGGTGTATTACACTCGCCGCCTTACTCATACACTGGACAGGTTTGGAAGACATCCCTCGACACACTAACACCAAACTAACGTCAAAATGTTTCTGGAGGGTAATAATGCAAAGCAGCACATTTAAATGAACGTTGTATTTTAGTTTGGTGACTAATACGGATGGGTATTTCAAATGAAATTAGCATTTGATATTCACTGGGAACTATTCGACCATTCTTGGCTTTCAAATTGACTGTTTTACCTGTGTTACCTTGTCCAGATTTATGGCCCCAAACTTCTTGCATAGCGACACACTTAATTTTTCCCTGGAGCCAAACCAAACCAAAGTTGGTCGTGCACTGGTTTCGACTAATTTAGCCTGGCTTGTAGCTAGTAACTAGCATAGGCTATTGTAGCAGGGATTCAAAAAACAGTAATTGATTTCCTCTGTAGTAGCAAACCCAACACTCAACCATGCAACCTGAGGATCTGGCTCCTATGATAGCGCTGTAGCAAATACTAAACTGCCTTTGCGCAAACGGGTACTTCTTCCTGATGCTATCAATAATTACCAGATTTCATTCATTCACAACTCATATTTGACTCTGTAACTCCCAAACGTTGCCTGTGGGTGTGTGAAAGTGAAAATGTGCTGCTAAATGTTTGGTATCTAGCTCATCCTTACTTTCACCCCATCATCTGCCCAATCAGCGGACGCAGGCCACGAGGCCTCATTTTTCCCTTCACCTTCACTTCCACAGAGATTACAACACCAATTAGACGGCTGTTTCCTGACATTCTCCCATCAAAGCTGCGAAGCGGTTGGTTTTGTTTTTCACATCAAAGGGTATTATTCCTTTGTTTCTCCCTTTAAATCAACATCTGCCCTTAGGATGTGTGCGTTTTCTCTCTCACTTTCCCTTCTCTAGTGAGAGTCAAAATCTTCTCTGAATCTAACCATAATGAAAATGGCAATGCAGACCAAAGACAACAAGGAGAGTGTTCCTGGTAGCACTCCAGAGATATCAGTTGTTTGTCATTCCTTCATGTCTCCTTTTTTTTCCCTTTTGTGTACCATTGCTTATTATTTCCAACATAATGTGTGAGAAGTGCTGAACCGAAAAGCAGCACCTAGTAGTTTTATATGGGGAGCGCATCACTACGCAGCTCTGTAGCCATGTATTGGGAGTGAAGGTTTAAAAATGTATGATTCATGTGCATTATGTATCATAATGTTTTAAATATAAGATCTCCTTTGCTCCATGGAGACATTTGTCTGTATAGTCTTGGTTTATCTAGTGTGATTGATCTCAGCTGCATTTTGCAGACTTCCTGTCACATCTACTAGATAATTTCTGATGAGTTTGGATATAACTGCTGCTCTCTGTGTGTAAAAGACACTTAAACTGTGATCATAACTATGCATCAAGATATCAAAACAACTCAGCTACACATGACCTATTCATATTGTATAAAAACAAGGGTTTCTACGAGACTGGAGGATTGTAATGCTCACACAGCCATCCCTTCATTGGCTTCGGTGTTGCCTTTTATTTGAAAGCAAACATGTCTTCTTAAAGGGATGTACACAGTATTTGATTGATCTTCTCGTTTATGTGTGTAGGCATGTGTGAACATGGACATACAGTATGTGTGTATACTGTATTTCTCGTATGTCCTCATGAGGAATGAGTCCTCACAACTAAAGAAAAATGAGAGAAATCCATCAGGAGGGACATTTTGCTGGATCTCACATCTCCTTAAGGATTAACCTGTGAGATTCATTCTTGTTTCTTGATTTTGGGCGAAACCTGTTTGTGATAAATCATCTTTAACACATTTCCTTTACTGCCAATTCCTGTGAAGCTCTCTTGTTTTTCAAAATTGAGCCTACTCCAGATGTTGAAGGGAGAATAAACAGCTATTATATTTGTCCTAAAAACTGGATGACAGATTGGACCATATAAGTACAAAGGAAAGTCAAACTACTCTACTTTCTTTAGCTTAATGAAAATGTTCATGCCTTAAAAGGAAGAAAAAAAGCTTTTTAACAACCTGTTGTTAAGCTGTGGCTAGTGGTGTTCCTGACATTCCTCCCTCCCCTGGTCTCCATGAAGTTGGTAAGTAAAAGCCTTTCATAATCAGTAGGAATGACAGTCAAAACTACAAAAAAAAAACCCACCAAAAAAAAAAAAAACACCAAGGAGATAAAAAAAAGACTTTTCCTTTATAGTAAAACAGCTTGAAGGCTAAGTGCCAATAGCCTTTGAAGCTCAGTGTCCATCTTATTAAGGTCCTATTGTAAAACTTTATCAAAAGGTACTCTGCAAAAAGAATTGAAGCAATTACCCACAATCCCAGAGTCCTTTTCAAAAGTGCTACATTATGCCATAGATGCAGCTTCTGTTTTTTCATTGATTTTTTTCCCCAAGAGAAAAGAGTAACAAAACAAAGCAGAACACACTGCTTCCACTGATATACCACATTTTAAAGGTAATGACTGCTTTTCTGAAAGTGTTAAATCTCCACATCAGAGCTGTCAAAAAATCTGCCTCATTTAAATAAACCCTCCACCTGTACTCTTGAAATCCATTGCACTGGTGTATTCATTAAAGCCTCAATTTGTAATTGCTGCACCACCCCTCACCCCACAGTCCACATGGCTCTCATTCCAATTCCAAACACACGCTTCGCCTGTCCATCCATCAGACACACCTTTTGTAAGTGCGTTACACTATTTTCTATAACGGCAATGAACGTAAGCAGCAGAAGTATCGTCATTCTTTTACTGAATTGAATATACCCATATATCACATTAAAAAAACAACAAAATCAGAATAAATCCTCATAACTGAAACTCAATACCAGTCGGGAGATAAGCATACCATTCCAACCCTATAAACATTGGTCATTTGAAGCTGTTTAAACAAACAACCAATGCTGTGATTTTCAGGAATTATCCACTTTTTCTGAAGTCCAGAGTAAATCCCATTTTCAGTCCATCTGTTGCAGTGATCAAACATGCCTCCACCATACAGCAGCCAGATTCATTCCATTTAACTAACATGGCTGGAGTGTAAAACTCTAGGTTAAATGAAGAGGCTGTACAGCCTGTACCATCCATCCTTGACACCCAACTAGTAGAGGGTGTCACTGTTGACAGCTCCCATATACATGACAGAATGATGAGCTAGTGGTGCAGAGGTGAAAAACTGAGCAGAGCGTATGCTGTGTTGCTATATGACCTCTGGGATGAAAATACTTCATCACAAAGAACATGATTTTTTTTTTCTTTCTGTGTCAGCTACATGCCTAAAATGTAGTACATGAAAAAAAATGTGTATTCAGCTCACTCAGTTTTATTTCAATCAATCTAAAATGTAATGAGAATGTGGTTAACGCTTTAATGTTAATAAATCAGCTTCATGTCAAAAGATACAGACAGAATATGTAATATTTGCATGTCTAGCTTTCTGTGGACAAAGCACATGATGCTTAGGAGATAGTTTCAAGTGGCAATAGATGTTTTCTAGTGTATCCAGTCCTAGAATGCTAATTAATTAGGCAGCCATCCAGTGTACATTAACAAATGCACAAATTAATTGGAGCCAAAGGTCATTACACTCCTATCCGTGTACAAAATATGCAGAAGACCAACATGCATGCACAAATTATCCCGCTACAACTGATTCTAAGGTCTAAAGTTTGTAGAAAAAGCCCCTCTGCCTTATGAATGGGGGCAGTAGTAGCTCAGTCCGTAGGGACTCGGCTTAGGAACCGGAGGGTGGCTGGTTCAAGTCCAGTATGGACCAAAGTATGGAAGGTGGACTGGTAGCTGGAGAGCTGCCAGATCACCTCCTGAGCTGCTGAGGTGCCCTTGAGCAAGGCTCAGCGTGTAAAAAAACTTGAGTAAAAGAAATAATTTCCTTCTTGAGGGATCAATAAAGTATCTATTCTATTCCATTCTGAATGGTGGTACTGGTATAAAACAGAATCTAACAAAACCCATCCAAACAACTGCTAACATTTACCCACTAGATTCCATCAAAAGGAGAGCATGTTTTTCTTATTTTTCATCACAAACCTCTACCTTCCTCTTAATTTTCATAAAACACCTGACCTTTATGGAAACAGCTTCAAAACTGAACTTCAATTTCAAAATATACATATTAATAGCAATCTTAAGGTCAAAAACGGATAATGTTTCAGCAGAAAACCTGCAGTGAAGTTAAAGTGAAACTCTTGGGGCATTTGTGGTCTCAAGGTTTTAGCTAATGGAAGTCAAAGGTTAGAGAATGTTGTCCTTTCCTGAATTTGAACACGAATATTAAACTGGGCTGTTGTACACTTTTGCTTTTTATAGTGTACGGTGTGTGTTATGTCAGAGCAGAGGGAAGCTGCTATAACCAACACATAAAGTCAACATGTTCATAAAATAACAAGCATAATTGGCAGCATATGCTGAGAAATTAGGTGGGAGCTCATGCATTTCTTTGCACATTAAGCTTGCATGCTTCATCATGTGATTTACGTCACTGCATCATGAATTATTCTTCAAACAATTAACAATAACATAGAGCCATCTAACGATGCAAAATGATCTAAGAGTAACTAACTGAGAAATAGATTTCTCATATGTAATTAGTATGATCTTGGGCAGTGCAATCTTAATTTCTGTACATAAACAGGAAATTGATTTCAAGGCAAAGGAGCCAAGGCTGTCTAATTAATATCAAAAAGTAACAAATACGAGAGCTGAACATTCAATAAATGCTCACTGAAGAGACAGTCACAGTGCAGTTGTTTTGTTATGGATATGTTTACTTTTTTATATTGGTGTTACAGCAATGCTTTTCATTTTATGTATGGAATTTGTAACATATTTTTTTAAAAATGTGTCTCCCATTTAACTCTCATTGATAATGTGTCTTTTTGTGAGTCATGAGACAAACATTAGAGCTTCAGAGCTCCCTGATGTAAATTATCCAAGTCTCTGAAGGCAAACCATTTAGTGAATGGGGCCCCGTATGGAAACATCTGCATTCATTATGTTCCTCCTCTCATTTATTCAGGGGTTTCCTTTAATTTGTCAACCGTTCTGTGTATTTTTTAGGGTTAGCTAGTCATTTTAATGCCAAGGTTTTTGAAATACCGAAGTTCGATACAGCATTACAGACATTTATACATTTCTAAGAAATTCAAAGTAAGAACAGATATCCCAGTTACATGGACCACAGGTTTGAGCTTCAGTTGTCTTCCTTTAACTATACAGTTCCTTTTCAGTAACCTTTTGGCCTGAATTGTTAGTTGTTTCTACACACATTTGGATGCAGATTGTGTTATTGGGCTGCTTTCTACTACTTTGGCAATTAATGCACGGTATATCTCTAAATCTATCAGATTTGAAGTTCCTATTAAGTATTTTATGTAGCGCCATATCAGAGAGAATTTTGAGCTGTTTTTTTTTTTTTTTTTTGAAAGGCAACAACATTCCACTCAAATTAAACTGATAAGATAAAGCAAATAATATCAATAATTAACATAAATCTGATGAATTGTCTACTTTTCTATAAACGTTTAATCGTGGATCCAAAGCAATCTATGGTACCCAGAGTTGCCAATTATAGATAAAGACAGATTAAATCATTTACAATGATGAAAACCTTTGCTGCAGTGTTACAAAATGATGTCAATTACACTTTTTTGCTACAGCTCAACCAATCATATCAGTTAGTAGCATTCAGCTGGAAATACTTCTACAGCTATCGGCCCTAAAAAAGATGTGCTCTAGGGATGTTGAGGGGTTGAGTCTTGTTCAGTGCTGAGATAAAGTCCCCTCCTTGTAAAGTAAATGGAAAGGTCCTGGGTCCCTCTCTCAAATGGTGTGGCGTCCCTACTGGGAGCACAAAGCCATACCAATGGGAGGCTGCTTGGTCCTTGAAGGAACACAACCATCAGGAGACAAACACTGCCAATTAGCAGAGGGCCCCTACTCATCAGCCATGTGTTCACATATGATTAACAGAACACATTCACTGCATCAGGTCCAGGCAAACACAAAACCTTTCCCTTGGGCACTTGGTTTTCTTCTCATATCCTTATCTATGTCAATTAAAAAGGCTTTATTATGATGCTAACTGTGAGGCCACTCTGAGGAGAGTTGTGGAAAGGGGAAGGGGGGACTGGTTACTGTATTGCACCTTTGTTTCCTTCCATTAGAGATCTCAAATCTTGCGCTTGGTTTGGCCTTCTTGAACACATTCTGAAGAGGGCAGGAGCTGAGAATCGACCAGCTTTTAATGGCTGCATACTTCTTTTGCTTGTCTTGAGTGGCTTGTGGAAAGTGTGTGGATGAATAAAAGTCTCTTGTCCTGCCCAAAGTTGTGGCATTGTACTGCTGGTGGCACAGCTGCCTCTCTCAGGAAACATCACCTGGCAAGCAGGTCAACACAGGATCCTTCCTTTACCCTCCTCTTTTAGAAAACTTCATGTAATTTAACATTATTGCTAGTTTCATTTCCTAGAATGTTTTACCTATCTTTAAGTGCAGCGTTCAGTTTATGCTCCTTTTATTAGGAGTGTAACAGTTCAGAAACCAAGACCAAAATCACGATACAAAGTTTTTGGGAATGTTTTGATAGTGCGCATCATTGTCTCTGTATCTGTGCTACTCGGCTATCAGATGAAGTGTTGCTGGTCCACTGTATGGGAGAGTTTTGTGGTTAGTTAGTGAAAATGGACGAAGATTAGTGTCAAACTGTGGTCGACATTGTTCTGAAATTGGGTTTGTCTTTGGAAACACTCTGAACATGGCAACTGCATCATTCCAATGTGTTTATTAGCAGAATGAGACAAAAACAGGCAGGAAGGTGAGACCTTCTCCTCACAGAGTCAAACAGCCCTTTCACTGCAGATTCAGACCAAAATAATAACTAATGATATCGGAGTGTTTATCTCAGTGGATATGTGGCTGGACTCAGTCTAGAAAATAACGTTACCGGACATGAGCAGATGGTTACAATACTTCTGCCTTACTCACATGCACATCAGTCCATTGTGCAGCTCTGTAAATGAGCACAGGTTCAGGTGTACCATGGGTGTGTAGAACACTTATGCTGAGTGAAAAAAAGGTGAGAGTCAACGACTATTGATAACCACAACGTACAACTGACAAACACTTTCATTTATATGTAATTTATTAGAATACACGCCTGAAAGAAAGTCCTCTGATCTGCGCTTAATAGAGCTTAATGGTGGCATCGTGCTGCAGTGCCGAATTTTGTATCTGAATTTTGTTGTGAGGATAACATAGCTGTGCTCTATTAAGATAAAGTATGGCACAGTTAATGGTTGATGAATACTCTCATTTCTGTTCTCTTTACAGTCACGAAGAACTTTGTTTGCAATCTGCACCCAAGGACAGCTGAAATAAGGATTTCATTCATAGCACAGGCCTATGTTCTTAAAGTTAATTAAAATAAATAAAAAAATAAAATTATTTTAAAATGAAAAGCACTAACCACTTATGGTAGTTTTTGAATTATTTCGAAAGCCTCAATATGAAGCTGCCAATGTTCTAAGACCTTGATCCTACTGGACTGCTACTGGAACAATCTCTGCACATTGCTTTAACCTATGATGTGATTTTATCTATGTTGTTGCTTGCTTAAATTGGTTTCATATTTTTGGACCAATACATTGTGTTTCACTGTTGTCACGCTAGACAAAAACATAAAGGTTAAACAATTTTGATAAGAATTTTTTTCAGCAAAACAATGGCACATTTCATGGTCATGCTTCTTCACATCTTCTTAGCCATAGTAAATCAATTCTTAAGCCATTAAGCTGTGGTCATAATTATCCATTTGTGTGGAAGTGAGAGATGATGTTGTGGGGGTGGGTAGTGGGGGCACTCAAAGACAGTCTTGTAGTTCATAAAGAGCAATTAGCCCAATCTGACTCTGGCTAATTAAAGAAGAAGAATGATGACAAGAGAGGAAACACGAGATTATTCTGTATGGGGGTGTGAAGAGAACATGAATGCTGAAAACCAGACCGCAGTGCAAAAGTATTTAATTAATATATTGTGATGAAAGATTTAGAGAAATGCATGTTGGGATATGATGCCATTTGTTGTTGTTTATTATTGTTGTTAATTCTTTGAAAAACATTACTAATAATTAAACACAGCATTAAGTTTTTACAGAACAGAAGGCATTATTTGTAACCCATTTCTGCACAGACGCTATGATCTTTGTTTCCAATGGACTTGTGTATTCTTTGTATGGGAGTTTACAATATGGCAACCATAATACAAGTTTCTTGTAGGGGACCACCGGAGGATTACAAATAATTTCCTGAGTAATTCACTAAGACAAACTGAAAGCTACTACTAGATTTTCTTCTCAGGCTGCAACTAGATCCAACATGATGTAGTGATTACAAGACAAGAAGTGTCAAGTTGTGGTTACATAATAAGTGGTGTCATCAGCTTATTGACTTATGATTATGTTTACTTCGTATGTGCTCTGAAATCATCTGAAGGTACATACACGCAGCACAATGGCAGGTGACAGTTTGTCACATATCTTATTTTTAATGATCCTGATGCCTGCAGCACAATGATGCAAATCTATCGTCACACAATGAGCTCTGTGGCTCACTTGACCCTGTTGTTTTGTATTAAAGGTGTTCCTACTGCATTGCACTAATCTGATGAAATGCGTTAAATATTGTTTGTACACTTTTCAAAGGTAGTGGCTTTATTGCAGGCGAAGCCAACAGAAGGCATGGCATAAGAGTGCTGACAGGAATATTAAGTGAGGCAGCCTGAGCAATATAGAATATAAATGAGGTTATTTTACACTGCAGAGCTCTGCAAACCGACGCACAGACTTCTCTCTTTGTAATAAATCATTCCCATTCAGACAGCCTCTACTCTTAGGGCATTGTTTAATACTATCTGCAATAGAGGAGAGAAATAAATTGGTTTACATTGCAAAAAAAAAAGGTGCTGCGGTTGGAATGCATGATATGATGATGAAAGATAGAATATACTTGACTTATTGATGATAATGAACTTGCAGATAGGAGAATGTTGCATGGAGAGTGTCATGTGGGAGCAATATTAAGAGACGGACCTGGAGAGAAATCCCAAGTAAGCAGTAAATGTAGCAGAGTAAGATTTTCTGAAATAGCATTTTAGTCCCTACCCACCCCTTTCAATAGAACGACATAAAAATGCAATTTATGTCTATACCCCATCCCACAATACTGCTTGTGCCATGGTGAGATAAATATTTTGTCAGAGATGCCAAGGGCTAAAGATGAAGTGACAATTACTCCCCTCAAGAAACACTTCTTGCTTCTTTTCATGTTGTGGATATTGTGGCAGAAACAACCTTCATTGGATCCCTTTTTCTCTGATTTGTAGATACAAAAAGGACTGTTGCTGTATCATACACGTTGGCTTTAACACACAAAAAAAATCTGGTTATTTTCCTCAGATTGCGAGCTGTGATTGAGAGGAGTAAACCTTTTACTGTGGCTTGTCTGCAGCAGGGACTAAGATCTACAACGAAGGCAGTGCAACGGGGAAAAGAAAACGGTGTTTTTGCTCTGCTGCCTGTGCTCGTCAGAACACTGAGAACTCAGTGACATTGAGAATTATACCGCCATGTCAAATATGTTGCAGCAATCCCAAAATGAGAGCAATGTGCCAAATCTATTCCCAGTAGAACAGTTATATAACTGAGACAGCTACTAAGCACAAAGATGTGAATGAATTTAATAACTTTTATCGCATTACTCACATATGACAGTGGTTTTATGCATACAATCTTGCCTTACTGACATGGTACTGTGGATGTTCAATTGTAGAATATGACTTTTGAGACTACTTAACCACTCCAACGAATGTGGCAAGTTCAGATTTTATCTACATTATTAGAGACTTTTTTTTTAATCTATGGCCCTGAACCTGTGGAACACGTTACCTCCTCTGTCTGGATTTAAGTTGCTTTTCCCTGCTGCATTTTGATTGACAGAGAAGATGTATAAGGGGAGTGTGACACCAGTAATTCTTTTAGGCGATGAGATTCACACCATTCTATAGCGGGGAACGAAAGTTGGCTTCAAGTGTGCCTTTTTTCCTTTGAATTGGAGCCAGAATCATTAGGATTTACAAAACTCCTGCTCCAGGGTTTGGTGGCTCATTATTCTCCTGTTGTTGCCTCTTCCCATATCTCCTCATGCACAGTGCTGCCCTCCAACACCTCCATGTTCAGAGATAGGAAGACGCCGCGGTCTTTTCTGATCAGATACACAATCAGGATACTTGGTTAAAGATTGGACTGTACCCGCTCTGTGAATGAAATATGATTTTGGAGGCCGGGTTATTCGAGCTTGTTTTATTACATCATTATCTCTCATGTGATGCTTAAACATTTGTCACAGTGAATAACATGAAAGGGCAGCATATACTCCCTTGGGAGCATCCCATACTATTACTGGAAAGGCTTAGTTAGTTGTACACCACATAGCGATGACACAAAAAAATGGTTCATTATATCACGTAAATTCTAACAGCCAAAATTTTGCTTATTCCCATCTGTGCTCCTTCTGTTTGTGTTGGGATTTGAATCACTGAGATCACAAGACTACTTGTTAATTTCTGGTCTTTTGTCATCACCACAACCTGACCTATGACAGCAAAACAGCTAATGCTAGCTTTACCCCATCCTTCCTAAAATGCAGAATAAGGACTGTGTGAGAGCTGCTGATGACACAGCAAATCAGATTGTGTGGCTTTTGCTAAACCTGCACAAATGAGACAAAAAGAAACCATGTAATTCTGAAAGCATCCACAAAGGGTGAAATTTACTCCTAACTATGCTGCCAAGCAAATAGGGTCTCGGTGCTCTTGCTGTACCTACACGTTTTCAAATAACGTAATATGCATACATTTGGCCCAAAATTGTTCCCTTTCTATGCAAATAAGCTTTGTTGCAAAACAAAGTCCAATTCGAAAACATTAGTGTTAATAGCCCCACGCAGTTAGAGTGAAAATTATTACATCTTCAGAGAGTCAGAAAGTGGTAACTGAAGTGTATCATGCCCAGACTCTTCAGTGATTATAGCAACAGTCATTGTAGCCAGGCGAAGCAATAGCACATCACAATACATCATGCGCACAGATGGCACAGACAGGAGAATATCTGATATTCACCATGAGGGAATGAAACTATAAAACAACATAAAACTTACTGCTGTGAGAAGCAGAGACACTGGTTACATAGTATAACAGTCCAGCAGAGAGCAGAGTAGGAAAGAAAACAGCTCTCATACTTCGACACGCATGAGGCACAGCGCGCCGATAAAACACCACAAATAATCAGTCTGTCGAAACACTCGATACAGAGTGATTCACAGAAAAATCCCGCAAACAAACGGAAGAACACAGGGAGTTCGTTAATCGATAATTAGAATAGTTAAAATTCAATTAGAAAATGTTCTCTTTGAAATTAAACATTTTAACATGAATGGAATATTGTTCTTGCCCACTGCATTTATTATTTTTTGACTCAAACATAGCTTAACCATATCTCACAATATGATACTTCAGTACAAATGTTAGTGAAATTTTCTGAGGAACATTTAAAAGATGCAAAATGGACTGGCAAAACCTTATGGGCATCTTTGCACTGTAATAACATTAGCACAATATCTTTTGTGAATCAGACTTTATGACAGGGAAGATAGCTACAATTCATGGTCCTATCAGCGGCTGCAGTAAATTCTTTGAAAATCTGCCCTGCTGTGTCGATTCACAAAGACTAAAACTGTGTGTACACACAAGGACAGAAACATATCATATGCATTCTTTTTGTCAGATTCATAAAGCTGCACAAGGGCCTGATTCTGTTTTAGAAATCCTTATGGAAATGGGCGCACATACATAAGCTTTATTTCCACTCCCACAATGACCCATAAATAGATGTAGAAACGCCCTCAAAGAAATTAAATTTATAGCGCACATACCACTAATTGATAACATGTATTTGTCAACAATCATCACGGTAATGCCGGTAAAGGATGATCAATAATTCATCTATAGAACTCACATTGAAACAGATTTTACGAAGTGCGTACAATTCAGCTACAGCAGTGATATTTTGGCTGAATGTAAATGAAAAAATTAAAACATTCATAAAATTAGGTTTATAGCCTAAATGCACGATTGTGACATTTTACAGAACACTGTGTAGACTGCAAAATAACAACCCAGCCAGTGAAATTGGCAGACAAACACAGACAAACAAGCAATGAAAAAAATGCCATAATTGCACTCTTTGTGTAACTGCTATTTACGTTGTACAAAAATGTACAGACTGATGACGGTGAGCTCAGCACACCTGAGTCTGTGACACTGAAATTAAAAATAAACATCAATATATCGAGAAATAAAAGAGCAGTTGCACAAATACTGAGCAACAGAACAATGAGTGTATTGTGAAATCTAATTCTCCACCATATGAAACACCACATCTTGAAAATCTTCCTTTTGAGGGCTGTTTCTCTCAATTTAAAATGCCCTTATAATCAATATGAAATTGCTCCATTTCTCATGACAGGCAAAGCTTTGGTGCAATATATGGCTATATCATTTGCTAAGGGAGTAAAACTCCTAATTTAGTCTGCAATAAAGCAGCTTAGAGAAACTGATTCTTTCCAGAACATTAATCATAAAAATTTAATGGATATCAAATATTTAATACAGTAGAATGTACAACCTGTATTACTATGGCTTTCTCCAAATCGATCATGTAGAGGAAAATCCATAATTAAAATTATGCTAGCAAGGGCAAATCATTAAGATTTCTATTCGCCTTCATGCTTCAGGAAAATGAAATATACACCCTGCCAGTGATGTATAGGCTATTAGAGGCAGAAATAAATTATTACTGTCTCTTATAAAAATGAGAGCTTGATTATATTAGAAAAATAAAAGTATGTGATAATTCTTGTGTAACTGAATCTCAGATACAGCTCCTGTTCCATTAAAAATAGAGATAAATAAACTATATTAAAAAATGAATATGTTTATTGTTCATGTCAAAAAGACTTGAAAAAGAAGAAGCAGCTTTTTACTTTTATATCTCATACATCAGAACCAGGTTATAATACTTTCACAGGGTAGTGATTGAAGGAATTTTAATGTGGACCAATAGACAGAGTAGACTTATTCAATATGTTTTAACTGCCAAATATAGCACGCCTAATCTAATCAAACATATATGTAGATTTCATGGCAAGATTGAGTGAGGTAAAGTTATATGTGTATGTATATATATATATATATATATATATATATATATATATATATATATAAAACAAACACACACACACACACATTATATATATATATATATATATATGTGTGTGTCACACAAATAAGGTATTGGCTTAGTTTCCCACTAAAATGATTCAGTTATAAACACCTTGACACAATAACTAAAAGCTATAGGGTTCAATTCACAAAGACTCCCTCATCTATTGAGGGGGAATCAATGTACTGCATCTGTAAGGACTGGGAACCTAAAGAGGTCTACTCTAGAGTACAAACATCATGCTTGTGTTTAAGAGTGCTTTCACACAGTCTCAGTTACAACTGCTCTAAATAAGACATGTGTGAATACACCCTAAGAGGAAAGTGGTTTTGGTAGTAGTAGATATGTTGGCTTTTGTTTAACTCCTTGGCGAGCTAAGGTTTGTCAAACATTCTTATATGTGGTTGATATTCTGCTGCAACTCAGCTAGATATTCCTTCTCTTCACTTGTTATGAGTATATTTCATCTCTTCAGGTGCGTAGATAGAGATTCTGGGCCCTCTGAGTCCCTCTTCTTTTTATTATTTTTTTTTTTTTTTAAATTGGGCACCTAATCCTGCAGGAATTTTTGTGGATCCTCTCCAGCTCTGAATTGCCACCATTTTTCAGCAAACAAACAGTCCTGTGTATACAGGTACAGCAATAGTTTTTTAATGACACAACTGTGACTACCTGCTCAGATCAAACATTTGGGTGACAATAAGAAAGCCCATCATAGCCACTGATGCAAAAAATACGCACACAAATCAGGACAGGTCCGTTAGATGAGTAAGTACAGTGAGCTTTTACACATCTCCCCCTCTGGCACTGTGGATGGAGGCCATTCCCTTTTGGAGGAATTCCTCCATTCACCCACACATACCTCCCCCTCCATCTTAGCAGCTCTGGTTACTCTTTGATCTGCGTATGTTCTCTTGAAAGGCTGAAACACTTCAAACAGAAAGAGCTGTGAGCCGAGCGTGACTTTCATATGAGCAGCTATTTTTTCCTGCAATCTCATCGATTTGATAAAAGCGATCAATACTCTTAAATAATGCATCATATCTTGTTCCTCTGTTTTGGGATCTGAGCATCAGTTGCCTCTTCATGATTTGAGAGGAGAGGTGCTATTCACTTTAATGAGTTTGGACAGTCTTCTCAGAACATATACCACAGTACTGGAGGTATGAATTATAGATTAGGACTACAAAGGGTTCGTATAGAAGGCACCTGATCAGATTATCAAACATTTAGGCCTACCATCAAATGCATGTTTGACCATGAACTCAGAGGAGGCCATTATAGAAGTCTTTCTACAGCTAATGGCATATCGAGTACAATTCAATTGTACAACAATAGAACTGCAGCATGCACTGTATTACGCTAAAGATCAGCTGTTTGGGTCAGAAAGTTGCAAGATCAGACTGAAATCAAACTTTCTAAAGATTTTAAACAGTGAGCACTTGTGTTTTTTTGGTCTGTTCCGCTGTGACTCTGATTTAACTTAATACTCTGATGATACATAAGTACCACATACAACCCCACTTAAAAATACCCAAACTATTCCTTCAACTGGAAACACTCCCACCAGACACCAGCTAGCAGAGAGACACGTTTAATTGTAGACAGCCATCAAGTTACTCACAGAATCAACGTTAATTAGCAACAGTTGACATGACCTGCTGCTCATGACATTTGTCATTTTAACCAGGGAAAGCAACTGGTTCAGCTGGCTTAGCACTAGCTAAAAATGAGAAGCTGCTAGCTCAATGGTTGCTACACTGCTTTTTGCTAATAAGAAAGAGAAAGGAAAGATTATTATTCAATAAAAAATTTGTTAGTGTTAGAGCTGTGACAATCATGTATTTTGCCAGTCCGGATGTCGGTCCATCGCACTGAAATAGTATTTGCTGTGAAATGTTCACACTGTAAAGCCAGACTGTCCTAAAGGATTGCAGCATTGCAACAGCAGGCTGAAGCAGACAAAACAGTTCATAAAGATATTGACGGACTGGCCTGAGCCTGACAGACATTTCAAATAAAAATAATCCCAGTGAGTTCCACGCAGTGAGGTTAACAGATTGTAAATTTGGGGAAAAAACAGCACTGCTATAGAGATCAGTACTTGATGCTTTAATCTGCAGATAACCAGAGTTAAGGTATCTGAATCAGTATTGGGAGAAAATAAATGGGGGTTAAACCCGCATCTGTGATTGATGTATAAAGGTTTGTCAAGTGACCTGGTTTAATGACCCTCCTCCTTAAATTCAGTTTGATGTTACTGACAACATTTAAGAACATCTCGTACTACCTAGTCTAATAATAAAAAGTAAGAATAAACACAGACTGAGAAAGTGAGCATGAGACTATAAAACCATACAAGCAAGACAGAGCAAACATGGAGGAGAGAGACACTATTAACGATCTAACGTTTTGTACTGTCCTGCCTGCTTGGACCTGGTGAACCGTCTAACTGAATTCTTTGATTCTGATTCAACTTGGTGGGCGTATTACTTCATAAAACTCTCCAAATGTGCAACTGCACAGAAAAACGGTTGTATTCCAATAACAATAATAACAACAAGGCAGAACAAACAAAAAATGATTTTCCCTCATCCACAACAGCTTGCATGTATCAGGGCCTAAGAGCTGATTAACTCATTTATCATCAGTGGCCAACCTGGCTTAAACATGCACAATTTGAACCAAACTACTGAAAAATAATAAATGAGTCCACAAGAAATTCAGTCTGAAACTAACTCACCTCAAAAATTTGCAGACAGTCAAGAAATGTATGAAACGCGTTATAAATGAAGTAAACAAAAGAGAAACCTAACTCAAAGTGCATGCAACTCATCTGTGCACTGCTTAAAATGCCGTGCAGTAACCAAAACCAGCATTTCTATTCACACTTTATTTATTCTGTCTCTATTATCTGTTGATTGCACAAATACAAGTTAATGGCCAATGAGAAATAATGATGTTGCCAAAATAAAATGAGAACAAAATGAGAAAAACACGATAAAACAAATGCATAATTTTGTTCCATGATGTTATTTTAATTGTCAGTATTGCTCTGCTCCACTGTGAACAGAAAAAAATAATGTAATTAAGATATCATTTCACACTGCCCTCTTGCTTTGAAAAGTACTGTAAAACACCCCTCTACCATGAAAATATTATCTCTGCTATATTAACACAGATGGACACAGGCTGTCTGAAACAGAGTAATGCTTACTGAGGTTTCTGTAAAGACCCCCTGAAGCGCAAATCAGAGCCGAGGTCATAAGCTGTGCTTGTGATAAAAAGGAAATATGAGTGTGAGCTGTGAGCCAAACTGTGGAAAGGTCCATCTCATAAGTGGCAAAGCAACAGCAGTATTTCTGGAGGTAGCAATAAAAACAAACAGTGATGAAATATAGTTGTATTGAAACACTTTTTATCAAAATATTACACTCATATACCACAATTACTGCCCTTTACAGTACTAATATCAGGCTTGCGACAGTTTCTATGTAAACTCTTAGGGGAGATATGGGAATATTATAATGAGTTCTGCCATGATAGTTGTATTTTCTCTGCTGAGGTTGTGTAAAGGCATTCTGGGATTCTGGGATGTTTGCATTCCTTCCATTTAATTCAAGCGTTCTGAAAGCACATCATATTTTGAAAGTGCGTCTGTTCAGATCAGAGGTCCACTTCGACAATGTCACGGCAAATTTCACAGAAACACATTTGTTTACTTTTTTGGCTTTTTTTTTTCCCCCTCTTCATATCTGTAAACTTTCCTTTTTCATTTAATTCTTGCTAGCTGAGAGAGCGACAGCGGTGATTCATGTTGCTGCATGTAGTTTATTTTCTCTGCACACTACACCCAGATGTGTTGGAAAGCAAAACGTAGATGCTTGTATCATCAAGGCAGCAAGTATCTTTAATAAGGAACCTGCCTGTACATCAATGTCACTTTTACTGTATGATCCAGATTTACAGTAACCCATCACACTGCATTATAACTAGATTTCTGATCAACGAAATGAATTAGGCAAAGCAGCTGTCTGTGGTAGTCAGTGAACTTTATAAAAAGCTTTAATTCTATAAAGCTGTTGGAGCTGCAGTAGTTAACTAGTTTCCATTTATTTACACAGAGAAGTGACATATGGCAGGTATTGATACCATCCCTCACATTTTGTTGTCCTTCACAGAGTGATATAGCAGCTGTTGTTTCCAGGTACTTCTGGGTATAAACATAGTCATAAAATGGACGGTGTGCATACAACATATGTAAACTCTAATCATTCTAGTACTAACTGCAAGTCCAAACCACCTGTTTTAAAAACAGAAATGTCGCCCTACATCTCTCTGACTTCCAGGAGATGTTCAGGACAGTCATTTATCAAAGTATTCAGTATTTGACAAACAACCTATCTGTGGTCTCGATGAACATGGAGGTTGAACATGACAAAGTGACGATGATGAAGTGTCATCCTGTCTAACAAATGGAGAATTGTCAGGGCTGTAATTATTTAAGTACGACAGATCTGCAACAGCATGATGATGGCAACATTTAGATTCAAACAAAGTAGCGTGCCTTCTTCACGTACAGTATACTTGATTTCATAATATATTATTATTCCATGTCTGGCGCTGTCGGTATACGTGTAAAGAGAGCTGTGTGAGGTGCACCAACCATCTGTCAGTCAGATGAACATGATGACAGCAGATCACAAGTATGCTGTATGTGTAAAAGCACATTCTTGGCATCGAACCTGTGAACAGTGTAGCAGATGAACAGGAATTTTTTGATTTAGTTGCACATTTTTTTAAACAAATAATTCAGGCAATATCACATAATTTATCCTACATCCGCAATTTTAACATTTTGTGTTCTACATCTCTTTTCAAACTTGTGAATTCTCATTAGGGGTGCAATGCAAAGCTACTATATTTATCTGTTAACGTCAGTAATATCTGTGTTTGTACTGAAATTTGAGCACAAACTTGATGTTTGAATGAATGAGAAGTAAGTAGGAACAGCATGTTTGAGGTACAGAGCTATAGAAAGCCTAGATGTAAAGGGGCTGCAGGACAGCTCTCTCTGGCCTTGTTATTGGTATAGGCTAGTATTTATAATTGATGTGAAGCCCAGACGCCCAGAGGCTTAATAGTTATGTTAAAGCAACATTTATTAGTCAAAATGGTTATTAAATATATATTTCACAAACAGCATGGACAATTTCAGCTGAAAATGTGTGTATGTTATAAACTGGTTAGCTTCAGTAAAGCTACAGCTGCAGTACTTGAGCCAAATGAGTATTTATTTATCAATAAGTTAGCCCTACTCCGAATGCAAGAACATTCTCACAACAGTAATTATTAGAGGTTAAATACATGAAACATTTTAGGTATGATGGCTACTTAAAAGTGTTTTTTACTGGCTCTGGTACTTTTCAGAAGGAAAATATGAATCCTACTGTTGTAGTACCCTTTCATGATTTTCTTTTCCTTCAGGCAATTATTTCCTCATGTTGTTCAGTCAGATCAAATTAGTAGAGTGTGAAACTAAACTCTATTGTCTCCAATCAGCCAGTTACCAGACCTCTTTCCACGTGCCTTCAAGCAGTTAAAACAAGAGCAGAACCTTTTTTGGAACATACTCATGGGCATACAGCTGAAGTGCATCAGTCATTACGCTAAATGTAGAAAAAGTGAAATCTCTGTCATGACTGCACCTCCATAATTATCAACTTGTTCTCAGCCATCATCACCTAGGATAACTTCACAGTTACAGTGAAACATGTTCACAGTATCACAATGTATTTTTAGCAGCTGATATATTACACAGTTGCAAAAATAATACAGGTGTATTTAGGGATAACAAAACTCTTCATCAGCTCCAACAGGATGAGAAGCAAGCGGTCTACACAAGGCTCTCAGAACTTACCGAAGTGGTATGTTTATATTGAGCTCATTGTGGAAAATAGTGTTCAGGTGTAACAGCTGGGAGCTCCTCAATGCAGCTGCAGTGCTTTACAGAGTCACACTGCACTCTTCAATCATTCATAAATGTTTACCCGGAACTGCATACAGCAAATGTGCTCCAGCATTGCCGTTTAGATGCCTAAAATTGGCAGAGGCAGATCAGAGTCCATATTTTAGTGCTACATTAAAAATGAAAAGCTACAAACAGGAGGTTAAGGACCTCCTGATGCATGGGCAGCGAACTGGGTCCATCACTGAGTGCTTTGTAAAGATTGCTCCATGTCACTCCATCCCCCATCTGTTTGGCCTCTTGCACAACCTTTAGACATGGCAGCAAACGTCTACGGCGGCAGAATCATGAGCAGAGATTCTGCAATGATCACTCACAGGTGACATGCCTAATAGTCCCTTCAGTCTACCACTTTAACCTGACATGTTCAATAAATTCCTGTATACAGTCTGGTACTGATGATAGATCTAATATTAGAATTGTGTGCACGTCAATGTGTACATCATATTCTATAGCTTAAAGTGCACTCTGCCTGTATGGACTGGTATTACAGAAAAGGGGCTTTAGACAAATGGAATAAGCTACCTGCTGTCTTCCAGGATGGCTTTCCCTGGTGACCAGATTTCATCTCCTTAAAAGGAGCCATTAACTCCTAGTGACAGAGAAATGAATTCCCTCTGTGGTGAGAACAGCTTCTCATCGGCAATCATTAGTTTAGCACTCTATAATCACCCCTTCGTGCGGTGTGTTCATCAGTAGGCCTGCTCGGCTGGTGCTAACACAGACTGAGGCCACTATCATCAAGGGCAGGATGTGAAAATTGCTCCATAAAACAAAAGTAATACCCAATAAAATAGGAAAGCAACTGGCACTTACAACATAAAACTGAAAGATTACCATGGAAGTACATGGTAAACATGTTGTTATTCCTCAGATGAAATCCAAATTGCAACCTTGTGTTGCTGCGTTACCTCAAGACTTAGAGGTCTCATCTGTATATTAAGATGAGAAATGGGGCTCATGGATGAAATGCTATTCAATAAAGCACATTTTCCTGTTAAGGGTTCATGATAGGTATAGAGGAATAATTCAAAAGGGATGCTAAGATTAGAGAAAGAGCCATGTGGTGTTTGTGGCTTTAAAGGTTCTGCGGGAACAGGAACAATCTGTCTTCATTGAAGCTCTGACTTGATGAGGCAACCTGAAAGGTAATTAAGTTTGATATGTTGCCTGTGCTCCTCAGCCCACGCTTTGAGAGAGTAACAAGCTCCAACAGCAAAAAGCAATGTTAAAGTTATGGCCTGTCATCTTATATTTTCTGCCCCTTATGATTTTTCACTGTCACAGCCACCAACTTATAAATTCTATTTGAACCAGAAGTAATCTAACATTAAGGCTTCTTACCACTCCCAAGTTGAAAACTGATGAATCCTGAAATGTTTTCAGTCTAGATGGTAAACAATAAACACAAACAAATCTTTATGTAAAAAGAGCACTATGATTCATTATAAATTAAAGTTTTGAACAGCATTTATCATTAAAAAAAATAAAACAAATACTATAATGGTTTAAAGGAAAGATTTCTTTTTTTTTTAAAGATCTTTTTGTCTTTCTGAAAATAATATTTAAAAGAAGTGGAGGTCAAATTCATAATGAAAACTGGGACAAGCACATTATCAGAAACTTTGAAGGGGTGTCCAAATCTATCACAAGAAACGAGAAATGCACACTCTATTCCATAGGTCTTTCTTTCATTAAACAGCTAGTCATTAATGTTATACAGTTAGCTACCTTAATGAGATATTGCTAAATAGCCAGCTTCAGCATTAACAGCTCTTTATTTACGAAAGGGAATATTGTGAGTTCATCCTTTTAGTCACAAAGAGCTGCCTCTAGCAGTGTAAAGCAATGCCAATATTAACTCTTTTATTTCTATCACTTCTTTCTTTGCCACCGAACGTTGCTTCTTGCCCTCGGGGGAGTGCTACTACTTCATCCTCTCATATTGGACTGACAGCCTCTTAAGGTGCAAAGTGGTATAAGGAGAGAGGATGGGCCGGGGCAAGCTGTTTAGCATGCTAACTTCAGTAGATGTCTCTGCAATACAGAGACATTGGCATGACATCAAAACCGTCGTCACATTCTGATGATAATTTTAGTTAATTTTTTAAACTTAAATTCTTGCATATAGCTCCTTTAAAGTAAAATTTAATTAAATAAAAAAAATAGCGCAGGTGTGGACACCATTGGAAAATGGATGTTGGGGCCAATACCAATATTATGAAATATTTTTTTTCTTTGTTTATTTTAAACATTTATGTGAATACATGTATTTTTTTTATTTATTTTTTTTTGACATACAAAGCACAGGTGTAAATAGAAAAATTAATGTTGGCTGAACTGCATTTATATACATATAGCTAATTTCTGATTATAGACCAGAGCGTGATAAGACACCAGAACTTGTGTTTAAAAGTCTCTTAGCTAAAGAGGTAATTTGACAACAAATGCAATGCAATTCAATGTCCTAACAGGCCCACTCTCAGGTCACAGTAACAGCTTCAGTGTGCAGAGAAACAATGAAAATACTGTAAATTTAAGCGTTAAAACATCCATATCAGCAGAAACTGCGCAGACAGTAAATACAGCCACGGCGCACCATTTAGCCATAAGTAAAGCCACAGCTAGCAGCAAATAAGGAGACCACAGACATAAAGACAGAGGGTGTGTTTCACTTACAGTATTTGAGGACGAGCTTCTCCCTCACAGTGGCGAAGTACTGTAGTTCATTTCCATGTCTTGAATCCTCATTTTCACCAGAGCTCCAAGTCTTAGCTAACCTGTCACACAGCAGCAGAGGAGCGTGTTAGCTTGCAGTTGCTGGTAAACTAGCTGGCTAACTTTCTGTAATACATTGTTTGTGATGCTAAAGTGCAGCAGCTTACCTTGTTGTTAGCATAGCAGTGACCACATCTGATTAGCGAAGTATTTTTCTCATGCAAACTTCACCTGGCTCCCCTCTAGATTCTACCTACTCACCAAAAGCATTGACTGCCATGTAGCTCCCAGCTGTTGCGAGCTAGGGGGCGCTGTTTCGCCTATGTACAGGAGCTCAATTAACTCAACTGGTGAAAGGACTGCAGATAATAGATGTATAGAGGTGATATTGCATTACAAATACACTAACTGTCATGTGCAGCATTCCTGCTTGAGAATGCCTCTGCATACTGTGACACAATGGGGCCACAAAGATATTGCACCCTTAAGGCTAAAAATCAACACTTTAACTTAATAGTCATTGTTAAAGAGAAAACAACATAAAATGTGACTCCACTATATAAGCACATAGCTCTGGTTAGTATACACACTAAATGGAGCTAGGTGTATCAGAATGCTTGGTCTCTTAGAATATCTTGTACACATCTGCGATCACAGAACCTGAACTGGTCTTACAGGGCTGGTTCCCATTTGGCATCCAGCTGTTCAGCTGAATCGAAGAAGAAATCAACTGGCCTGTGCAAGTTAAGCAAACAAGTGCACCCTAATTAGCCACTCCTGTTTATCCAGAAAGTTGCACTAGCCAATCAAGCAAGAATTTAAGTAGCTCACCTGCCAATTAGCATTCAGCTATATAAGGAAATTACTAACAAATAAGGTGACCCAGAGCTCTCAGCATCGTAATGGTCTGGAGTCATGGAGTTTAATAATTTGATGGATGCTTTTGCCAAGTTGCTGGCTGAGTTCTATGATCAGTTTGCAGATTGTGTTTACTTCTGGCTGGTATCTACATTGTGTGTACAAACTGAATTGTGATATGTATTATATATCATACAGTGTAAATACTAACTAGAGGAGACTGTTTCATGTAGGAGAGTGATACATTTAATAGAAAATTGGCCTTAGATCCGCTGTGAGAAAACTCAAATACATGAAAGATATTGCCTTGGGACAAACACTGTCTCTACACATGTCAAAATATTCATTATAAATTCTTTACAAATGTCATCCTGTCAGCAGAATTCATAATGAAATGTGTAATTATGCAGTTGGGGTTCGCTATTCATTCTACTTTTTCTGCAGAACAAAATTGGTTAATTTAAAAAATCTCCAATCATAGTACATTGTGTGGGCTTAATAGAAAACTCCCTGAATGCACAGCTTCTTGTACACACATCAGTAGGTCATCAGTAACTTAGCCAGTTAAATGTATTTGTGCCATTTATTTGTTAAACTATAATGATTGTGGTTTGCTGTTTTTAAGTGCTTTGAATGAAATGGAATAGCATTGTGTTGTGTGTGTGTGTGCAACATGAGTGATGCCGTATTAAAGTCGAGGCCTCAATCTATTCAAGAGCCTCCGCTGCACTGTCTTCTCAATTGAGTTAGCTCTGTGCAATTGCTGTCTATTCAATGGCTGAGGAATTGAGTTTCAAGCCCGAAGCGCTGCCAACATCATAGAATGAGGAGAGGGAGTGAGAGAGAGGGAAACAGGCAAGGAGAGAAAATACTGAAAAGTAAATGAGTGTATCTTCATCCTCCTGTGCTCACATTGCAATGAGCGCACATATACTTATTTTAAACATGACACTTGAGAAAATTTTTGACAACCATGTCAAAACCCAGAGGTTCTTCGTCTGTCCAGCACTGGTTTACAGTCATTAAGTCCCAGCATCATAACCAAAGGCTTATGCGGCCCATCCCTCCTCTATATGCAAAGCAGTGATTACTGGACAGGTTATAAATTGTGTTATTTTCTCCATCTCACCAAGAACTGCTCATTCGTGGAAAGGTGATTTGAGCAGCCCACAATTACATAGCTTGAG
The DNA here is from genome assembly GCA_033000465.1 of Sciaenops ocellatus. Lineage (NCBI taxonomy): Eukaryota > Metazoa > Chordata > Actinopteri > Sciaenidae > Sciaenops > Sciaenops ocellatus. The sequence continues at coordinate 18,374,390 of CP136888.1, forward strand.
AGAGAAAATTGCGCACTTGACTCCGCCAGGGTCCAATTGGTTCCAACTTCTAGATGATGGGCAATCAAGGCTGTATTTATTTGGTCATGTTTGGGTCCAGGAGTTGATTGAATTTTGGTACCAATCCCTATCACTATTTTGTACTTGATTGTGTATGCAAAGTATTTTGATGAGTGCTTGTGTTGTTTATTTGCCTTACTTGGAGCATGCCAAGCATCCCTACTGTATGACACTGCTCCCCTCTGTGGCTCACGCTTGTCATTGTTCTGTCGCTTTGATCAGCCCGAGTCAATCTTCTTTGCTTTTGTTGCCAGAATTCACAGATTGGCTAGACTGTGTGACACGGAGCCAAATTTAGAGCCTGTCTCTCCTTCAGAAGCAAATACACTCAGAAATGACCCTAAATTTGGTTGTGTTGTCATTACGTCTGGAATGACGACCATATGGGTCCATATGGCAGTGCTTGTCTGAAGCACCATATGTTATCAGTGCAAGCAGGCTGTAGTACTCATTTGAATAATATTGGTATCCCAAAGCAGGCCTTATGTTGCTGAATTCCATCACGTTACTTAAAAAAAAAAAAAGCTTCTTCATTCCTCTGGAATTAGAGGAACCAAGTTTAAGGATTGCACGATTGGGCCTGATTAGAATAAGAATCAATCCTGCTAAAACATTAACCGTTCTCCATTTAGTTCAAGCTGTATTTCAAATGACCATATGTGGAATACTTGATTGGTTTATGGCTTGGTTTTGTATTCAAATATGCTACAATCATTCAGACCAAATGAAATTCCACCATATGCCACTATAGGATCTATCAAAAGACTGCAGCTCCCCTCTATTGCTTTCACATTGTTTATTTGACTGAGTGGACACACAAATTCTGTTTAAACAGTACAGGTTGATGAAAATTGCTTGCAGACCTCATGTCTCCTCGGCTGAACCCCACCCTTTCTATCCTGTCTCTGTCAGTTGGGGTTAAGGATAGCTCTCAACAGCTTTGCAGCCCCCCCCCCATCAGAAAACAAGTCTCCTTCTTAAAGCAAAACACCAGGATGCTTTCAACTCCCTCCAGGCAATAAAGGGACACAGAATGCATTTTATATAGAGGTTGCAAGGTTGCACTTCATTACAGTGTGGACAGGTAGACATGCCAATGGTGTGTCTGCAGTTTATTTGCCGGTGCCGAGCCTCTGAGATGGTAATAATGAAAAAAAGTATGTATGCAGGATGTTTGATTCAAAGCTTGTAAGATTCTGTTTTTACACAGTGGGGCGATGTACTTTGATATAACATTTCCCCCCATAGGTGTTGTAACTTACTCCAGGCTCATGGTAAATGAAGCGGGGAATCCATGTGTATGGTATCACACTGCATCTTGGAGGTTACCATATAGAGTACATGCAATGGTCATCTTGGACTGCAATGTAGAATGGTATATATCTGTCAGTTGAACCACCATCTAAAAAATTCAACTATTGGATAGATTATCATGAAAGTTTGTGCAGAAGACGAAGCCTAACGATGTCGGTGATCACCTGACTTTTCCTTTAGTGCCATATTGAGGTTCACATTTGTGTTTTTTACTGAATTGTCTCAAAAACTTTTGGATGGATTACCATAAATCATTTTCCCCTCAGGATGAACTGTAATAACTTACAATTCTACCAATCCCACCTAGCGCCATCGTCAGATCAAAATTTCTGTTCTGTTCTCTTCTGTTTATGACCTGCAAACATGGTTAACGTTATTCTTGCTAAACATGGTCATGTTAGTCAACATGCTGACATTTGCATTTAGCTGAAAGCTCCGCTGTGCTTAAGGACAGCCTCGCAGAACTTCAGAATGTGAGGCGAATTCTAGAGGCAGCACATATGCATACAAAATAAATGAAAAGGCTCGAGTGGACGTGAATTCGCCTTGGGCTGTGTGAATTGAAGCAAAGACATGACTGCGTAAGTTTCAACATAAGTCAAAAAATAGGCTTTATGAATCAGCTTCATAAACACAAAGAGACAGGGGGAAAAAGTAGAGTGACTGGAGGGGAATGACAGAAAGAACAGGAGTTTTAGCCTTTAATTTACACATTTAGTCTTATTTTGTAAAATACTTCAACAGTGACACTTTTATTGCAGAGGCAATTCTGCATTCAGTTTTTTGCAGAAAATACAGACATAACTTTTTATAATTGTAGCCTATAAACTTGAGAACAAAACACATGTGGCATCGTCTTCCTGCCAGCACAGTGAGGAATATCTGAGACAAACTACATAAACATTTCAGCTTGAATAAATCCACCCTTTGTCTACAAACTTTGCCTCTGAAAAAATGTCATTGGTTCTTCTGACAAAGTTGTCACAGGTCAAGTTGTATTTCTTATGGGTACCGAGGCGGACTCACACTAGAGGTGAAATTAAAGGGCAAACCAGCAGAGCATTAAACAAGGGCTGTGAAAACCAAACTTGGAGTATTGCTTTACAGCTGTCATGTGAATGGACATACAGTACACTTTCAGCCTCCTTCAAAGGGGCTGCTGGTAAATAATTCAGAAAACATGGCAAGGTATACATTTCTGCGAGTTTTGCTCGACTCTCTTGGTATGTTTTGTTACTGCCATGTCTCAAATAATATATGAAAAAAGAAAAAAAAAAGAAAAAAAGAAAGTGTACCACTCGTCTGTGGAGAATTGGATTTTTCTTTCTGTCTCCTAACAGAATTTGTAAACAGGGCTGCAGAGTTTGATGAGGTCTTGTTGAGGTAAGTCCAGAGGCCTTAAGGTAAAATGGAAGAGAATGAGGACATGGAAGCAGCACAGCAGTGACTTTTTTTTTTTTTATTCTCACAGGGTGGAAATGGCAAGTGGTTTGTTGAGACCTTGGCTGAATATTGATAGGTATTGCTCAGTTATGATTCAAACTGCAATCAGTTTCAATCTTGTCCTCACTTTTCACACTTGATTTTTTTTTCCAGAATCACAGCTGTGGTTTTCTCTGCTGGTTTTCTTTTTATATAAAATTTGAAGCCTCAAGAAACTCGTTGCTAGAAATATTAGGTGCATATTCAAATTAGAGCTATCAACATAAATGCATGTAATTTAACGTTGCTTTGTAATTATGATAGATTAACAATTGCAGCAATTTTATAACCATAGCGATAAATGTAACAATAATTATCAGTCCAACTACCAACAACTACTGGATGTAATTAGGTACAAATATTTCCCAGCAGATTAATTATTCATTAATAATTAATAATAGCGATATCTTAGGTTTTCATCTGGCACCATCATCAGATCAATGCTTTTCTTTCTAACTAAAATATCTGAAAACGAATGACCTCAGCCTCACTTTGTGTTTATTTCTAACACGCTAAACTAAGAGGTTGGTAGAACTATATATATTTTTAACAAAACTAAATCCATAAAGATGTGACCTGAGAAAATGAGACTGTACCAGTAGTTTGAAAATACAGCAAAGAAATCCCATCAGGGAGCTCATGATCGCAGCCAACAAAAGAAGAAGAAGAAAAAAAAAAATACAGTCCAGGGTGACCCCTGTATGCAACAACTCTCCTGTTCCATTAGACCAAAAACACTTGAAGCTACTCTGCTGAATCAAAATTGAATTTTCTCCACTCTCATACTCTCCATATCAGCAACAATGCATTATCCCTACAAGGTCAGCTGGGTCATGTAACTCAGGCTTACAACAATTTACTTCACAGTACCTTTATTTTGGCAGCGCTGATTGGCTGGCACTAAATGCCATTAAACTCTTGTTAGTGGAAAAGCTTGTCCATCGCTTTTTCCATTCCATTTGCTGGATATTTAGTCGAATATACAGTTTTGCTAAACTAAATTTAGAGCCTGATTGGTTTCAGAAACAAAAGAAGTGCAGCATATTTGCAGCAACTGACAGTGTGCTTCATCTTAAGTACAGTGTGTTGCTGTTGATCAGCTGTTTTTCATCAGGGTAAAGTAACGTTGCACAAATGGGTTATGGTGCCAGGTCATGATGCAATGGGTAAGGATGGCTCAGTAGAGCTTGTGACCAAATGTGCAAAATGAATGGTGTTGCCATTAACCTAAACTGTACATTACATCTGCTAAACATTAGCACACTAGCATTGTCATTGCAAGCATGCTCTAATCCTAACTTTAGCATTTGACTCGGAGCATATAGCAACACATAGCAACAAGCATGGCTGTAGACTAGGAGTCTTCAATGTTTTCCAGACCAAGGACCAGTAGCTGATAGAAAGACAGAGCAGGGACCCCCTACTACATACACTTTATGAAACTGTGCTGCATACAATAACATATAGGGCGGCCTATAGTGCTAGCTCACATGATTGCACAAGATTCATGGGCAGTCTATCATCAATGCTGTATAGATTATTAATATTATTTTATGTGTATTTTCAGACAAATTATAATTTTGATGACCTACCTGCAGTAACTCTGAGGACCCCCTAGGGGTCCCCCTGTTGAAGATCCAGGCTGTAGATCCTAGTCTTGACAGTAAAAAACTTTTTTGAAAAGATGTCTTCTGCCTAAATGATTGGATAAAAAAATAGTAATAAATAAATCAAATTGAATGGTAGTGAAACTGTAATTTCATTGTGATTGTGCATTTAGTAATTGTATTCACTGAAACTTTATATTTTGGCGGTACCTAAATGTATGATCCTGATATTAATTTTAATAGTAGACTACAATGGCTGTAGATGAGACCATGACAGTGAGTCAAAGGACTGATAATTTGATTCTCTGTTCTCTGCCCCAGTAGTTCATAACATGAATGTGGTATTCAATATAATCTTAAATCAATTGCACAGTCTGGATGCTGCACAGGCTGCAGTTAAAGTTGTACAGTTTTGAAAACCTCATAATTCACAGAGTTTATTTTCAAAATAAGGACATCCACTCTATTGCTACTCTCCAGCAGTTCCACTGTCCTTCAGTGTCATTAGCCAAATGTTTTCTTGGTATTGCCCAGACTTTAAAAACACACAAATACTGAGCCATGTAAATGTGCCAGCAAGGTGAAACAAAAATATTTGTCAGTAAAACATTTTAATGCTGCCTATAACCACAGTTTTTGTAATTCTGTGTCTGCATAATTTATGCAGATCTTATATATCAATATCTAATTTGTGGCTCAATGCAGCAACATAAAATATGCAGTCCTAATACCATTGTACATTAATGTAAAGTCATTTTAAAAGACACTTGAGGGAAATGTTTGTTAAATAAATAATGACAAAATAAACAGAATGATAAATGGGCAGAGCGATGGATTCCCTTGTGTGTCGGGGGGAGGAAGATCCTTTTCATGCTTGACCATGTGTTGACTGTGTGTCTTTAATTAGGGGAGGGTGGATTTAACTGATAATGGTCAGAGTGGGAAAAGACATTGGTGTCATTAGTATAATCAGAGCTCTAAATGAGGTTTTGATGCAGTGTGTCCGACAGGTGTAGTGGCAAGATAGGGGAGGGAAAGGTTCCTCCAGCATGCTCCAGCTGTGTTTACACTCTTTGTCTGGAACAAAGGGGCCTTGTCATATCCGCCATGATTGATGCGGGTGCTGGAGAATAGTTAGAGCATATTTACATGAAACACCAGTGGGAGGACCAACACGAGCAAGCCGTTTTGTGTTGCCATTATTTGTCCTGCACACTCCGCGGCAGAGCGCTTGCCAAGCAGGCACGCTTGCAACGCAGCGGACCACCGCTAACAGTTCCCGATGTGATGAAATCATTTTACAATTCTGGGAATGATTTACCATGTTGGGCCTTCCGGACACTACTCCCAATGTATCTTTCACTATCGTGAGTCATTTCCAAGCAACCTCTCAGCTCTGCCTTGGGGAAGATCACACTGCTCAAAACATCTCAGTGAGACATCTCTCCCTCATGTTTATGTCACCCTTGTACCATTTTGAATTGCTAATGACAAATGATGTTCTGAGGAGAAATCATATCATCGTACTTGACAATGAAGAGCATTAAAAAAAGGCAATAACAGCACTCTTGACTGATCATTCTGGAGATCTCATCTGCAGCTTCCTTTAAAACATAAAGCAGCTCTGTTCTATTCTGAGGGCTTCGGATGAGCCCAGTGAGTTTGGGCTGATTTGAAGAACAATGAAGTGGATGTGCTGTTCTATAGACTGAATAATGAGGTTGTGTGCTTCAGAGAGCAGCCCCCCCCCCCCTTCTCTCTCTCTCTCACAAAGACACCATCCCCCATCACCCCCTCCTCTTTGATGGAGCTGATATATGCATAGGCAACACTTTCATAGGGTGCCAAGTGGGTTAGGAGCTCGGTGCCCTATCTATGTTAATGTTGTGATTACTTATATCATATTATTTCCACCTGAAACGCAAGAAGCATGAAACCTACTGGCTTAAAATCAGCTTGTAATAATTACTGGTGAAATAGCCTCTGAGCTGTTCCTGTTTTAGTCTACCTGATTTTATGTGCTTTTTGTATGTTGCTGTCTGTGTTGATCACTCAGACCTTGTCAAAAAGAAAAAAATGTTAACCTTTCTGCTACAATAGAGGTATGCTAGCCCATGGCTTCTGACTGAGAAAGGGCATTCTTTCTGTTTTAATGGCTGCCAAACCACATAGGGAATATGATTCATGTAGAGCGAGCATAGTTATAGCAGAATGTTGTCTCTCTACAGCCCTGAAATACCATGGCCTTGACTAGATTCCCATGGCTATAATTAGATACTGTGGTTCTGAACCCAAGGTGAATCAATGTCTTAAACATCTCGTTCTACTGCTGGATACCAAACGCTTCATTTTTTTTCCACCCCTTCACTTCATTTGGTCTGGATCAAAAATGAACACCGCAAAATAGTCCTGCTGTGTTATTGTTGTGCAGCGCTCGCAGCCTCGAATGCGGTTTTGTGTTCTTCACTTGTCAGACCACAACAGAGTTCGCCATATGCAGAAGAAGTCTGCTTTTGTGGCAGGCCAAGGTTTAACCCTGAGGGGTTACTACACTCTTAATCAAACTAATGACCGGCCAATAATGAGGCGAGTTTGTGCAGATCTGTTTGTGCCAGTATCAATAAACTAGTGGGTTTAGTGCTGAACCTCAGCCAAATGTTATTGTTCATTGCATATCCATTGTGGTGTGTTTTAAAAGCGAGGTCAATGTCCAAGCCTCATTGCACACAAATGAAAATATCTCCATGAATTTATGCCTCAGTGCTTATGAATACGTACAAAAATAAGCCAAATGAATCTAAAGCGCTATATCCCAAGAGGGTGTTCTGTTGATAGCATTTCTTTTAACATGTACTCCCTGTATTTATACACAAGCTGACATATTTCAGCAGCATGAGTATAATATTTCTGAAACACTGCAGTGATTGTGTATGATTTGTACTTCCAGCACCACTGTTCTGGGGTGCAGCACTGCTCTGTGTGTGTGTGCGAGTAAAAAAAAAAAAAATCATTGTGTATGAATAGCATACTTATTCAACTGCTTGGAGATTTAAAAGGGGATTACAAGGTTTTTTCTCCAGAGATGAATTTGCTCCATTTAAACAAAACTTAGCTCAAATCCAGGAGGTAGGCCTGCATAGTGTTGATCAGCTGTTTAAGGTTCAGTTTATGGATGCTTAAAACTCTTTAATTGATGCTTTCTCCCTGAGTTGAATAGTGGGTCTCTAGAGTAATCAGTATGCATTAAATCCCATCTCTGTCTGTGAATATTAGCCTTTTTTTATAGAAGGAAGGGAGAACAAAAAGAGATGCAGGTCCCTATTCATAAATACTGTGAGAAAAAGCATTATTCTTACACAAAGGCTTTTTTGCTGCTATAATTACTTACAGTATGTTTGTCAAATTGAAGCAATTTCATAAGTTGTGATTAAAACATATACTTTAGTTTCTGTAACACAATTCTTTTCAGCAGAAGGATGTATCCTCCATAAATTAAACATTTCAAATAGCCTGGCCAATTTCGCTTTTGCCCCTGTATGCACATGAATACTGTATAAGCGTGTTTTACTTGAAGAGCACAGAGAGAATGAATCTATGATTAATAGAAGAATAATGGATGTGTAATAGAAATTACATTTTGAACATTCATAATCTGCTTCTCTCTCTTTGTTCAAATACAAATGCTTCAGGCTCCAGTTTTCATTTTCACTTTGAATAATGAGACGGTAAATTGAAGTGCATGGCAGGCTAAGAGAGGGAGAACTTTCAAATTCAGTCGAAATATATTCTGACCTTGGATTTTTTCCTTTTTTGTCAAAAAGTCATCTGATGCAATCAAAGAGTGATTCAAATGTAAATCAGAAATGTGGTATGATCAAAGTTAAATTGCCATTTGACTTCTGTAAGCCGTTGCATCTCTGTCATTGGCAAGTGATACGCACAGTATATACTGCTGTTGGCAAGATAAGGGGAATATACGTGTGATCCATCATCTTGTGCACATAATAATCAGGTGTTTTTCTCCTCCTGCTCACTGCTGATGCATGGAAACAATGACTTTGTGCTGTATCTTTAAGGGAGAGAGAATTTCGAACCCTGGCTTTCTATGTAACCATCAGATGGAGCATTACATGTCACTCATGTCACATGTGATCGAGGGTTTTTTTTTTAGACTTAATGTGGAAATGGGGACTGCAGCCCATATTGAATTTAAATAGACGAATCAATTTGAATGGAGGAATCAAGATCTGTGATGACACGGCGGACACCATCCTTGACATATACACTGACCCCCCTCACCCTTTTGAGTCTAATCATATCATATAAGGAATTCAGTTTCATTATTTCATTTCCAAGCTGCTTGCGGTGAATATTTTTAGCTGAATATTATCTGGAACGGTACTGTAGGAGAATTCCACTATTCCACAAGGCATTTGCATAACCCTCAACCCCTCTGCCCTCTGAGCTCACAACTGTAGCAAGGTTTCATTTGATCATTTGTACAGGCACACACACACACACACACACACACACACACACACACACACACACACACACACACACACACACACACACAGTTCTCTTGAATTTACTGTCAGTTATTTAAAGCCCTTGTAAGTGGCTTGCTTCAAAACAGAGGGATATGTACTATACCACAGAGCTCAAGGGCAAACACAAGTGATGAGATTTTGCACTTTAATTTATAGACAGACTGACGAGCATAAACTACACTTTGTCACAGCAGATTAGCTTTGAAATTCATATTCGAATGAAAAGTTGCTAGGTCATATGTGAGTATAATTTCCATTTGTGAGAAAGACACATTATATGTAGTGTAACTTATTTATGAGAAAATTAAAATAATTCAGTCCTTTGGGCTGAATCTGGACTCATAGGGAAATCTGAGATTTGTTGTTGCTATGGGGCAAAGAAGGAGCTTTAGTGTTACAGCATTTTGCAGAGAGTTGCTACTTGTACTCTATACCCCCCCCCCCCCCCCCCCCCCCCCGAAATCTGCAGATGACCTGTCTCTTCATACAGGAATTCATTATAAGTACTTTGAACCAGCAGTGATGGTGTTCCTTTTCCCAGCAGTAATGGTGTTTCACAAACTTAATTTAGGCAGTGAAATAGTATTATTTGCAGGAGTTATTATATGTACAACACATAATTTAACTATCTCCCATGGTTGCATCAGTAATTTTATTTTGATTCTTTTGTGAATAAATTGCCTCTACCGACATATTCATACTTTATTGTGGGGTGTATTTTTCAGATAGACTAAATCAAGCAACAAAAGAGCTTTCGGCTACAGAACATTGGATTTACTGATCTGGTAATAGGTACCATAAATTCTGACTTACATGCAGCAGTGACAAATGGTACATCAGATATGAAATTTCCTTTGGGGCTTTTATACTTTGCCAGAAATGGTGTCTACATGAAACAGGTATTTATCCTGCTAAGTGAAAAGGTAGGTTGACAGTGGAATGATATACTGCAGTGCATTCTTTATTACAAATCACATTATTAAAGTATCAGCTGTAATGTGGGTAGATCTGTTCGTGGAAAGTGTTTGTGATGGGATGTTAAAACAACTGTTCAGGAGAGGGTGTGTGGAAGATGGCAATGAAGCTGTTATTGAATTTTTAGAACTTAAAGTTTATGTTTCAGGACACTCTTCTTACCACACAAAATAAGTTAGCTGATATCAATGAGACTGACTTATAAAAGAAAATAAAGCAGTTCTTGTAGCTCATATTAAATTTGTGATTGATAACACAGCATAGGGCAAACAGAGATAGGGTCATTGCCAGTTGCTTGTGTTATCAAAATTGACTGATTGCTAAACCCATTAGTTACTGTCACTACATCTGTCAAGCTTTTCATTGTGGCATAGCACATATGCACTTTACAATTATAAAGGTGGCATATTTACCACTTAGAATTCATGTTAAATGTCAAAATAAAAGGTATTTCATTTGAGAAACTTCTCATACTAGATGAAATGAGATGATCACTGACATGATAAATGATATTGTAGGCTAAAATGACTTCTACAACTTATTTGTTATCAGCTATATCTAGCTGGCTAATTAAACCAGTTGTGACTATGAATTGGTTGAAAACACACCATATCCCAATTATTTTTTAACAATTTTTAGGGTTAGGGATCTTTATGAATAAATATGGACTTAATACTGTAGCTACAGGATGCTAAAAATAGAGCCAAAAGCTGCATGTCTCAAAAATTCAGTATTCCATTGTGGATGCTTTCTGTTACTACCACTACATGTACAGTAAACATAAGAAGAAACCAATAATAAGACACAGTTTTTCTTGCATTGCAATTTAAAGCTATATACCGTAAGGAAACATATGGGATCAGACTCTTATTTTGTCTTAACAAAGCTTGTTTGTATTTTGGCAGAAGCTTAACATTGTTATTTGAGATAGTGTTATTAACAACGCTCTTGTAGACAGAGCTACTAGTTAGCATAAACTTCCAGACAGAAACAGTGGATGAATAATCCCACAAACTAGTTAGTTAATGATGTGATCTTTGGCCTTGGAAGTAACTATTAACTCCACTGGATATGCTAATGGTCGCAGCATAGTATTTTGAGTGGGTGCTTTTGATTTGTACACTTCAGCATGTGGAGAAATCCACAGACCTGCCATAGCCTACTTACAAAGATGCTCATAACAGAACAACACATTACAATCTCTGCCAATAACATGTTGAGGGAATCTCAATTGTATGCACTTGTCCTAAGTTGGCGTAGTCTCCCCTCTACCCTCTCCCCACCCAGTAAAGAAGTGTTAAATGTCATGTGGATGGATGTATTCAGTGTTGTGCCAGAGACAGTTCAGAAAGTTTTGAGTTACTTTGTTGTACATCAATTCAGCACCAACTGAAGAGATAGCTGTGTTGCCAGATCTTGCGAGAGTGTGTTGCTCCTGAGCCAGAGACAGATCTTGAATTTTCTCACGATTTGTTTGTCTGAAAAATGTCATTTTACTGTCAGAATGTTTGGAAGATGTGTTGCTTGTGAAAAATGGGTCCAGTATTTACTTCAGTGGCTATGGGGCAAAAGATTCGGTCATAATCTGTGCTCACATTCACTTCTCCCATTGGAGTCAATAGACTTAGGACCTAAACCCACATGACACAGATACAGGAAATGACTCTTCAGTGTGGCACTTCCTTTCTAAACTGTCTACCTAGTTACTGTTGCTAAGCTATGATTGGACAGTCACTGCCGTTGGAGGAGTTAAGTGAGGGGTCAATTACCTGTTTTAGTACTTTTACTGAGATAAACGTGATAAAACTTTATATTTTATTAATAAAAAGTCACTGAATCCAGTTCTGTTGTAGCCTGTAATGTTAAACTAATCCTTGCTTTACCATAACTGTATCCTTCCTCCTACATTTGCTATTCCCTTTTTCATATTTGTAGTGTTCATAACACTCTATATTCCCAAGCAAACCCTATCTAAACTAAGACTCCATTCTTTCAGACTGGTGAGTCAGGAGGAGCAAGTTGACCTACAGTATATCCCTGCATCAGATTTGCATCATTGTGGGAGGTGTAACAATGCATTTAGCATGCCTCCTGACAGCCAGAAATATGTCTGTTTCTAAGGAGGACAGGAAATGCTATTTGTTTGACTCACTGTGTTCATATTTTTGTTGCATTTAAGGCATTGTCTCCTCACGGACTGGCAGCTGGGGCCAAATCAACTGACACACAATGCATATTCCCCAGCTATGGCAAACATTTCACCATCTTAGTGTTTCACTGCAGGAGGACAGTTGATGCAACCCAAGTGTTGCATTTAAGTATATTTGGCTTCAGAAGCTCCTGGAGCAACATGGGGAATGTGTTAGCAACAAACTCACTTCACTATTACCATCTTCATAATGTTATTCCACTTTTTTATGAGACTGTTGACCTGACAGAGCCTTGGTGGAAAATGTGAAGCCTCCAGGGTGAGATCGCCTTGCATAAGCACATTTCCCATTAGAACGGCACTGAAGGGCAAGTGGAATTTGAACATGTCTCCTGTCTGTATACAACTACTTCTGGAAAATGGAAAGAAGCACAACAAGAACACTCAGTAAAATATCAAAACAGGTAGAGCTGATCTGCACAGATAAAGAGCAACATAAACAAGGAAAAAATATAGGTTTAAGCAATGCAAACCATATGCTATATAACTCTCTGATCACTATGTGTTTTATTTTGAAATGAAGGTTTGAACAACCCTTGCCATCCCTTCTCTCTCCCTCTCTCTCTCTCTCTCTCTCCCTCTCTCCCTCTCCATCCATTCCCTTATGGTTAATTGAACAGAATAGTTTAGTGTGCAATTAATTATGATGTGCTGAGATGATGTATGGACCTGACAGGGCATTGTAGGTAATAATAGGGGAGATTTATTTACTGGCTCTGCGTAGGCTCCTCTCACCCCTGCAAAATTAATACATTTTCTCTGATTCAAATTATGGAAGAAAATAGGAAGGAAATTGTGTCAGACGCATACATATACAATACACTCGGGAACACACTTGCACTCAAAGGCAAACAAATGGATGAATATGCACACACATACAGTACATACACACTCTCTTACACACACAGGGAATCAATGTTGTTCTTGTAGGAAAATTGTAAATGTAAAACGGCAGAAATGAATCATGCTAATGGCATGGCTGACAGTTGTGTTCAATATTATGATTTCAAACCCCCAAAAGATTGATTACATAACCTCATCTTTATTTACTTGCTGGAAGAAAATATATTGCCCCTCAGTCCTGTGGGATAAACATAAAGTTAGGAAAAATAACACAGTTGTGATCTGAGCTGAGCACGAATGAGATGTATAAAAGCTGCTATATGTGGTTTAGGGAAACAAACAGGACTCATACTTAAATCCAGCCACATATTACCAAAACAAAAAGCAAAGTGAAACCTTGACGACTGGTCTTTCTTAATGTGTTGTAGACGGGTGGGGAGTTTGGACTATCACAGCTAAAAGACTACCCTCAAATGTTTCCCAAGGATGCAGTTTTGTGCTCTGAAAATGTTATTTATTCAGCGCTATATCTTCTGTTATAAACTTTTTTGACATTTCAAATGTTCAGAGTCTTACGGCTTTGCACACTGGCAGTCTCAAATGCTAGAGACTGTTGTTTACATTGTGTGGACAGAAATATACCATGATGTCAGTAAAAGTACATGTTTACTAAAACAGCCAGACACGGGTTGATTTATGTCAAGAGACACTAAAAAAAGTCAGTATAAGTCCTTCTGTTTCTGCGTAGTGCTCCTATGGCTCGATATCTTCCTGTGCATTTGCACGGTAACACGAGTTGGCAGAGTGGGATGAGACAGGTGTGTTTTTCCATTAAAACAACTTACTCAGTACAGCTTTAAGATAATCTTCTCTCTCTGGACACCAGACAAGGGGTGTAACTTTGACTTAGTCTAACAACAGGTGCATTTCTGCTTTCCCACACTCACAAATAAACAGTATGCACTCACTTTTTACCCATCTGCAGAGAATGATGATTATCATGGTCCTAAAGCACCTGGATGTATAATTGGGTGCAGATGTTGTTGAAACATATAAGTGTAAATGAGAGAGACAGGACTTACATGTGTGGGTGTGAAGTTTATTTTGTGTAGAGGCCAAGGCGTGTACAGTTTCATACAGCTGCAAGGTTTGGCGTTGAGCAAAGCAAAGCTTATGTCTTTGCTTGATCGATTGTCTTTCACTGAAGCACTGACTGCTACTGCATTCTGTAACTCTGCCTCACTATAGTTAAACTTGATTCATGTATTTTCTTCACAAATGCTCCTAGAACGGAAGAGCCATTGGGTAAAAGTTGTGCACAGCACAAAGCGACATTGATTGCTTTCTATTCCACCATCCAATTCTTTCATTCTTCCCCACAAGCACTCTCTGGTGTCTCTCCATCTCTGTTTAAAAAGCACCTTGCTTCTTGGCGTTGGTGTTCCATTTAGCAACACGTGGGCACTCTGCCAGCTGCTTTCATTGTTACATAAATGAAACAAATCCCTGCTGTGTAAGAAATGATGTGGACATGGAAAAGGATGATATTACTTCTCCATCAGGAGTTCGTCCAAATACCAGGAAGCTTGTAAAGGCTGGTATGTTTGGACCATAAGGCTTCTCAAAGAGTGAGGCAAAGGGAGGAAATGAAATCTAGATGCACTGGAGTCTAATAACAGTTTCCTAATTTCTCACAATGGAACCTAAGCGGCAAAAGGATTATATAATACTAATGCAACAGTAAACAGCCGTTTATGAGAACAGTTTACAACGGTTTTCCATGGGGATTTGTCTGCAATATAATCCAAACATCACACAATATGTAAACAGATGTGCCTGAAATTGAAAACGCTTGGCTGACAAGTGTTTTTGATCCACTCCAGTGATTGAGGTCACCAGTATAGTTAGTATAGTATACATCTGTTTATATCAGAGTATTACCTCATATAATTACACTTCACTGTTCTTCAGGATTGTTGAATAAACATGTGCATGTGTGGATGTATATGTATCAACATGAGGATGTCTCAGCCTATGCATATGTAAACTTGCCAGTTGTTGGACATATTTTGCGCAGATTTTTGAGAAATATTCTATTTTGCTACCGTTTCTATACTTGTTTTAATTGTTTATTTATAACATGTATGCTTTAGCGTGCAGTGGTGGAATATCTACAGCACAAATGGCAGTGCTTCTAACCAATAATGTTGTACTGCTACTTATTTTTCAGTCAGCATTGAGTATACCAACTCTAAATCCCCTCTGATGTGCGTCGTTCAGTAGTGTTCAGCGGGTTGAATCTTTTTCCTAGGATGGTGAAGCCTTGATATTTTTCTAATTTCCTGAGTGAATGAAATAAAAAAAATAAGGTATACTTCACTTAAAATGCATAATTAGTTGTCTCACCTGTCTGTGGGTCAGTATTGATTGCAAAATCTGCAGCTTTTCTGTGACTAATGTTGATAATAATCATTACTTCATGAAGTCAAGAAGCTGATCCTTTGGGCATACAGGAACTTGGGGCATAAATTGAGAGTAAAACCACTTTGCCAGGCATCATTACGCCACTACGTGATGCCATGGAGACTACCTCCATGTTTTATACAGTCAATGATATTTTAAGATGAATCAAACACTTTCATAATCTACTTTCAAGTAGTCTTTCTGGCCAGCTGATGAAAGTCCAATATTCACTCTCTTTTTAGCTCTGCATTTGGTCTCCACTAACTTCTGATAGGGAATAGCAAAATATATGTTTTTTTTTATTTTTTTATCTATGTTCACTAGCTGGCTGCTAACTTTATCTGTCTGTTTGATGCTGGATTCTATAAGCTGTGCTGAGGGCAACTGCAGAGTTGGGTAAAAAAATCACTGTAGGTTCATCACTATGAGCATCTCCTTTTATAGAAGTTTTACGGGGTTTTTTTTCAGGTAAATGTTTTTCTTCCAGTTATTTTCATGTTGACTCTGGAGGTAGGGCAGGTCTTCCACTAATTAGATGATCGGTGGTTGGATCCCCCGCGTGTCAAAGTGTCCTTGGGCAAGATACTGAACCCCAAATTGCTCCCGAAGGCTGCACCATTGGTGCGTGAATGTATATGAATTATTAGCTCCCAGACTGATGAGTGGTTGGCAATGACATCAGTTTATGAATGGGTAAATGAGATATGTAGTATAAAATCACCTTGAGTGGCTAGAAAGGTGCTATATAAGTCCATTTAACATTTAACTGAAATAAAAGCTCTGCCTGGCAGTAATAGGAGTACTTAAATTCTAATTAAACTCGGTAAAATTAGATTATATGTGTTTATTGGCCTTGTGAGTTTGAACAGTAGCTGTTTATTTATTTCCATGGTGTCAGTGAGTCGGTGGAAAACAGATTAAATTCTACACAACACCAGTGATAACTTATAAGTGTTTGACTCAGTCCATCTATTCTAAATGCATAAAACATCAGACTGTTGACTTGCTGTGAACGCTGCATTGTGAGGAGTAGATTAGGGTGAGGCTCCTTGCCATGTCTTTAAGTAAGCTTATTCTGAACTGTAGCAGGCACCAATCATCAGATATAGTGTACTTGTACGGGCTATTTTGTATGCAGTCAAAGATGCTCTCCTCTTGCCACAGGCATCTCTGTATCATTCTTCATTTAAGAAGCGCTTTGAAGAGTCCAGTGAAGTGTAGTGAGAGATACGAGTGAAAACAGCTGCCTGTCATAGTGGATGTTTACTCTTTTCGAGTGGGCTTTGAATAACACTTTTAAAGTGCTATTCATAATGTATAATGTTTTTCCATTCTTGTATTAACCAAAGTCTAAACTTTTGACATCTTTTGATGTCTCTTAATACATTTTTGTTTTGCAAGCTGTAATGCATTCCTGTTGCTACAAACCAGGTGTTTTGATCATATATTACTAGTAAGTTTTGCTTTTAATATAGTGGCAACATAAACTGAAAGCTGCTCTAATTAATATTTTATAGCGACAAAGGATCAGATGACTCAGTGTAATGTGAACAGGCTCTCTCGTAGTGACAAAATCACAAATAATTTTCACCTGACTGCATTTCCCTTCAGCTATACAGAAGGTTTTAGCGTTATTTAGCTAATTGTTTTCTCAACTTTATGCGTTTGGTCTACTCTCACCATATGAACTTTGATTCCAGAGCTGTTTTTCAGTGAATAAGCACCAATAAACTGTTCCTGCCCAACAACAAACAACAAAACAACAGACATAGTTAGCGACTGTCTGATGAATCAACTCAAGCATTTTGCAGCTAAAGCGCCAGTTATTTCCCTCAGGAGACAAAGCAATGGAGTGAGGAGAGTAAATATCTGACTTATTTTTGTCAAGTGGGCAAAAGTATGACTTCAGATGAATGCTAATGGCGGTTTGATCTATGAATAGGTAAATGTGTTTGCACACATTTGTGGTAGCAACTTTATACGGTGACAAAACGTGTTTTCAGTTTGTTTTGCTGTGTTAAAGTGTTAAAAAGGAAAGTAATGCAGCTTTAAATATAGTAATAATAATGTAAAAATGTGTTTCCAAGATATTAAATTAAACAATTAAACAAAAAAAACTGCTGCATTTGTGTCACAACAAAATGCAAGGGAATGATTATATGAGAATTATAGTTTGATTTGAGACACCCTAAATATCAGATAATCATCAGTGCTTAGATGACGCAGTGAGTGGTTTGGTCCTGTGAGCTCCATCATGTATCCAGCATCTCTGCCTCACTCTGTTCAGCTGCTGCATTAGAACTCGCAGCAAGACTATTGCCATTTTTAGGCATTTTGGTCCTGATTCTGAACTCAATTTCCTAGCAGTTTCATGGAAGATTAATGAGCTAGTCCTTTGTGTTGCCTCCTGATATCCCCTCTGCAATGGAATGCAACAACCAATCCCAAGCATAAAAGGTGACTCAGACCCGGTCGTCAGGCGGAATTGATATACTCTTTGGCCGGACTTTCCATTTCCCACTGACCGAGATTAGACTAATTGTGAATCAAACCAAATGATTAACTTGAGCACATTTTGAAAGGTTCTAAGGCATTTCAATTAACATGCAGGATACCAGTGAATGGAAAGAGTTTAATGAGATCCAATTGTACTATTTGCCAAAGAAATATCATTAGTTGATTTATGTGTGTTTATGATAAATGTTTTATTCTTATTAAATGGGTCCTGCTCAATATTAATCAATCACAAATGGAATACTGATACAGCACTGTGGTTAATGAATCTGCTTATTAAATGAAGCCCATGCCGTTAACATTCCCAGCATACAATTTAATTATCTTTTTTCAGCCTTACTCTAATTATCTTTGATATTTTTCATCTTCACAAGGTCTGATGGCTATCTTATCTTAAAGGCAATCTTATAGCCAAGACTTTTATTATGCCTTTTGAGATCAAAAAAGAGACTTGTCTGAGTATAGTGTTTTTCTGTCATATGAGACAGAAAGATCAAAAGCAGAGCTGGAGAATACTCTCATCATGATGTTCTATTTGACTTCAATCTCTTTCTGCGCTGTGGAATGAATCACACACTGTGTCTCGGGTGGTGGGGGTGGGCACAAGCTTAATAATACTGGGCAGACCACATTATCTATATATGCATGCTTGAATGCATGCACACATATGCATAGACACAAGCGTTCAAAAACACACTCTGGCCTAAGTTCTGAGAACAGCTCTTAATGCATTTCATGCTTATTTTCCATCCGGTTGGCCAATGATCTCTCTCTTTCAAAGCCAAAACTAAGCATAGGCACCATTTAACTTGCAAAGGGAAAAAAAACTGCTACACTCTGTGAATGGTAAATGAAATAGCTTTCATCGTAAAACCAAAATGTTTTACAGTGTTTACCAGAGGAAAACAAAATCCACAGAATACATAAGCAGGATTTAATCAAACATGGCTGCCAAAGGCCACACACCAAAACACAGACTGAGGAGCAAATGACGTTTAACACAGTGAACTGTGCAGTGCTGTGTTTTTTGGTTGATTGCTATAAATCCTTATATACTGTAAAACTACTGAGTAAGCACCAGGATGGCTTTAATGACATCATAATGATGTCTGTGATTGAGACAATAATTATATTGTGAAAAGAGAACAGAGATGAATGGAAAGACAACTCTGCAGTAAATACGCACGTTCGGGAGATCAAAGAGAAGTAGACGTGCTTGGAGTGATTTAGATACAGTTGTCACAGACAGCTGTCGGCATAATCACGCTGCCATATTCGTCAGTTGATGGGCTCTGATGAGCAGCCTGAGCTTAGCCAAATCATTATTAGATCCCCATTGTGATATATGTTATTTATTGCTGTCAAGCGGCATTAATGTTTAATTCAGAGGTGGAAAATGAGCAGGGTAGAGCCGCATGGTTCGGCCCATTCACGGTCAGTTTGTGACAAAAGGGAATGACTGAACACCGGCCAGACAAACTTCATCACCCAGGAATATAAAGAGAAAGAGTGTGTGTGTTGGGGGAGGAAGAGCGAGAGAAAGACAGAGAGAGGGAAGGGGGGGGGGGGGTTAATGGCTCTAATTTGCATGTGTTTTAAAAGGGTAATGAAGTAATATGATGTTTATCTTTTCTGAAGAGTTTAATTTCTTCTGGCAGAGACCCAGAGCACACCGTGACACAATATAATGAACAGCAACATGAATATGGGCCAAAGTACGTAATGGTAGCAGATGTGCAAGGGTCCAAGGATAGAGAGAGAGAGAGAGAAAGAGAGGGGGGGTAGCTTCTGTTGTGGTGGGCAATAGATTCATGTGTGTGCGCGTTGGGGGTAAGTTGGGGAGGGGTCAATGATTTATTCATTAAGTTCACTAACCAGAAGCCTGTGTTTGTTTGTTGACCCTTGGTAGTAAGCTAGAAAGACACTTAAATCTCCCCTGATCATCGCATCAACTCTTCACAGAGAGGCACCACAATGTGTGTGTGTAAGAGCAGTGGCATTACTCGTAATAAACCGATATGCATGCATGTATTTCATTTCATGATGAATGTAACAAAAACACATTTTCCTTTTCCCTTCATAACAACTTGAGTATTCTGAAAGTGGAAGCTGAAGGAGAAATACTGCAGAGAAATTGCCATGCCCAAGAGGTTCTGGTTCCTGAAATAAGATGATGATGTAAAAGGGGTCAGCTGCTAATCTTTATTCCCTGAGTAAAGCGCTCATTCATTATGTAACAGTTTGCATTTGTATTCAGGCCACAGACCCAGGGTGCAGAAACATTCAGAGAGCCACTCATAAAAAAACATCCATTTATTTATTTATTATTTTTTTTAACTTCTTGCTCTAATCTAATGACAAGCTACTCATAATAATAGAAACGGGCTGGAGTGAGGAAGTCTTTATTTCACATTGTTTAACAAAGAAAGTGAGATCATTCATGATGATTCACAAAAGTATTATATCAATAATGAAATCCTTTTGTTCAGATGTACCATCAAATATTTGCTTTGATAATGAGCTGGATACATTTTTATTTTCCTCTCATGTTCACAGATTCTTCTTTAGTATTAAACTAATTTAAAATAGAAATCAATATGGGCTGTTAGGAAAGGAAAGCCCCTTGGTAAATATTTTTCCAGTCTTTGAAGTGCAGAGGCACTAACCTTAAAATTCTGCTGTGTATGTCAAAACAGATGGGCTATCATATTAAGTACTAGGGGAAAAAAAGAGAAATACAAATGAAACTCTCACTGTCTATAAACACAGCTTCATATTTATTTGCTCATCTATGTTTTGAATACAAGCTGCATCTGCTCGGTCTTGTAAACTTAAAAATGAACTTTGTGTTATTTGCTTACCATATATCAAAACAATAGCTTTTTCTTACGATCCTATCTACAAACATCACTCATGTTAACAATCCTTCAACACTAGTAAAACCCTCAGGAAATTGTTTTTGAAATATTAAAAATGTATCTTCAATGCAAATAAACCCAGTAGTGGTGTAACAATCTATCAATTACAGATATGTCATTTAATTGAATGGGCTGAGGAGAATTTCCCAGCTAGCTGGTGCCAGTATTTCCATAGAGAGACAATATGAATAAGAATGAATGATAATCACTTAGACCAGATTGTAATGGCACCGAGCCAACCTGGATCTGCAGTTAAACATCTCTTTACAGGAGGATAACATCAGCATTGGAAGAAGCTGAAGGGGTCCACAGACGGCCCCCTTTCTATTTTCATGCGGGCTTGATAAAGGTGCCTGACATCATCTAAACAGCGAAGCCTATTTGTAACCAGGTTACCAGCTATCTTTCATCTGTAATTGAGAGCATGCAGCTTGAGTCAGAAGTGTATCAACAATATAAAATGTTGTTAGCCTTCCATCAAGCAGCTCTGAAGGGAATTAATAGCTATCATCTGAGAGGAAAAAAGGGCCTCAGACAGACTGGAATGGGGGTTGTAGTGACAGTGAAAGATGTTTCCCTGGAGTTATTGTTATCACTGCATAAGAGCGAGAAAGAGAGACAGTGAGGAAATATGTGTGGGCATATGCACATGCAATAGCTTCCTTGATCGAGCGCGGCTGCACCTCATGTGCTCACATTAGCACTCAGAATACAGACCCTTCAAATAAGCCTTGATTGATCCCAACTTTGAACTTGAACACATAACCCTGGCTACTCGTTATTGCCCCTCCCCACACTTACTTTTCATTGCCATCGTCTTTAGTTCCCAATGCAGCTTGACACAACATCTCCAAGCTGACCTCAGAGAGCGATTTCTTGACATGTACTTGGCATGTGAGAGGAGACTCCAAGTAGATACATGATAGACACACATCTCCTGTCTTGTCCAACCGTTTGCTCCCCCCCCCCCAAGCCCAGATTGTGGGACTGTAGTGAAGTGAGTGTTTGTGGAGAGCCTCTGACTTGTACCTGATCCCGCCTTAAGACCATTCGATTAAAAACTGGCAGTCCATCAATGTTGCTGTGCAGAAAAGAGTATTATGCCTATTAAATGTTTACATTATCACATTATTATAACCTTTAATGCATAGCTTTACAGTGTTGATCTCACCTATCAACCCGCAGCTCTTAAATTCATCGAGTGTGAGCAGGTTGGATTTTATTTAGCATTATGATAATGATAGTTTATGTTTATGCCTGCTTGATGTGCACACTCTGCAGCTCATATTGACATAGGTGTTATGATCTAAGATGAGCCTTTTTTCAGCATGAATAAACACAACATGTAGCCCCTGTTTGTGCTGTGCTGCAATATTATGAAATATTTTTTTCAATTGCATTTCATTTTACTTTCTTTTCACCGAGAGCGGCTTGAAATGAGAACCTGCCACATCAGTGCAAGAGCATTGTAAAGCTAAACAAATGGATTAGAATGTACAAAATGTGTACACTGAAGGCAGGCGAGTCTGTGTGCCGCCGGCAGTCAGCAGTTTGTTATAATGGGAATTTCAGTCTTGTCTTGTTTGCCTTGGAGCTGAACAACTCCGGTGCTCTGCTTGTGTGTGCTCTAATTACAGACAAGATTAGAGCGGGCAAATTAAACTGCTACCAGCCACTGTTTGTAATTGCCACAAGCAAATGTTTGTAATTATGAACAGATTGCTTTACTATCGATAATTAAAACAACAACACAACTTATTTAATGACTATCGGGAGATGGTACTCTGAAATTGACAAAGCAGAGCAGAGAAAATGATTTTCACCCTGACTCTCTTGCCTTTTCTTTTTCTCTGCCACTGCTCTTTTGTTGTCTTCTGCCTATTTCCCAATGCTCCCTCACTATAGATCAAATGCGTTTGACTGGATTTGCTCCAGTTAAAACAAAGACAGTAAAGTCTGCGTTGATAACATAGCTGTCACGGCGCTTGCTTTCCCCTTTAGCAGTGATTGTCCATTGTCTATGTGGTAACTGATATACTCAGCAGTTGGTATTATTAGTTGTGCAACCATGATTATAATACCACACCTGTTGTCAGCTATTTGATACTGACACACAATACCAAGCTAAAGCAACTGACCCTGTCACTCTGCTGGCTAATAAGCTGCTTTAGGAGGCCACTGCCACTAAGGTATATACTAACACTCTCAAGACTGTTTCCACTACGGCTGAAACTAATAGCCAATACTATTATACATTTGCATACTACTGCTATATCACTGCCACTATTTTAGTGCACTTGCAGTACTAATACTCCTCAACTTGCTATTTTCATCAAAATGATAACACAAAGAAGTAGCAAATACTCACAATGGACCATTAAGCCCCATCCCCAACGGTGGCAGATTTACCACGTGACATTTGTTTTTTGTGATCGTCTCCCTTTTGTCAGGCAGAGGTAAACATGCTTCTCATTTCTAGACAGCTAAAATGACAAGTGTTACTGGAAGGTTTTATCGGCTACAGCTAGCTAACTAATAAGGCTCCATGTGCTAGCTCCAGGAGGTGGTCGAGTCGATTCCTGCTGACATTTTAATGTTTGAGGTGACTTGTTTAAAAGAAAAGAACCCTGTTAAATGTGCACTTGATGGCTGCATACATGATATACTGCTATTATTATTATAATGCTATGATTAGACAATCTCTCTTTAGCAAACTGTCAATTAAGAATCTGGAACCATCAAAACACATCACTAGAACAATACATAGATGATAAAAATTGTCGTTGATGTTTATTTTGTCACTTGACTAATAAATTTGTTGAAGACAATGACAGCTACAACCACTGCTTCTGCTAATAACATACCATATACCATAGCTATGGTACCATAGATACTTTATTATCACATTGTTAGAGTGTACTTCAGCTTCTAGCCTACTAATGGGCTACTATTAAAAATATGCTTCTGCCACTTCTGTTATTCTGGGTATGTTATGAGAATATTATAATATAGTCTTTAAAGTCAAGGTAGTCATGATAAACATGATACTTGATACAACAAGCCCATAAACCAGAGACCAAATTATATTTTTTGTGTTATTTGTAAAGCATAATTGAAATAATAAAAGTAATAACATTCATTAATACAACAATGTCCATGTCTCATTATAATAGTAAGAAAATAAGAAAACAATCTATTTCTCAAACTATTATTTGAATTGGGTCAAATATATCAAATACCTATATTCTGAATAGAAAACTGTCACACCCAGACAGCCTTCCACTTCCCATTTAAAGTCCACAAACACAACAATACCCAGAATGACCTGCTGTTTTCTGAGGGTCCAGTTTTGACTTCGCTGAACAGTGTGAGGTCCCGCTCTTTCTGTTCAGTGTATCTGGGACAATGTCAACATGCGATACCACTGTTTGTCTTTAATGTATAGAATATACTTACTGCACTTAGAGAACAAAGTGACAGTGATTCAGGGGGACCCGTCTCCCAACTTTAAGGCCAATCCTCCCATCACATCACATTACCTCCTATATTCATTATCCTCATTCTTATTCCTTGGGTGTGTTTGATTTTTATGTCCTAATAAGCTGGTCTTGATACGATAACAGATGGTGTTTCATTTTGTCATGGACCTGTAGCAAAAGTGCCAGGAGTTGTGATGTGTTTGATTTTATTAGAGATGAGATTTAGCACATACATGCTACATTACTGCAACAGAACTCCCATTTCTCATCTGCAGGAGAAAATGAAACTGTGATGAAATGTAATATAGTCCCCCTCAGGCAGAACTGGAGGGACTGGGAATTGCACCACAATAAATCTAATGGATATTACTGCACTCAGTTCACCCTCTCTCTCTCTCTCTCTCTCTCTTTTTTTTTTTTTACTTGCTATTTCTCCCCCTTTTACCTTCTCTTCTCTTTTTATTCTCTCTGGCTGTGCAAGCATGCTCAAATTACACACATATACACAGTCTGATGTATACAAATTTACATTTGCCTGAAGAGCCTGTCCCTGCTTCCACAAAAATTCACTTTATATTTACCATCAGATCCATTTTAGATCGCCCTAATGGATTTCAATTACCAGATCTAAACTTGAAAGCTAATGAAGTAGATGCCTTTCTCTGCCCCTTGCTGCAGCCTAAAAAACATGACAATTCAGAGAACAGAGAGCTATATATACAATTCATTATCAAAGCATTATATAAAGAAGTGGCTGGCATTGTGGAAATTATTACAAAATGCCCTGCACCATCAAATGCAACAGAATGGCTGATAATCCTGTTCATTACTATAACAACAAAACATCAAAAGCAGTAAATGATAGCAGAATATATTTTCACAGTTCGGACTGGTTACTGCTCTTGTCTCATTTAAACACTAAACCACACAAAATACTGTCGCTCCACATCAGGCTTTTTAATATAATATGTGCTGATTTTTTTTTATGTAATTAAACATTTTCTTTTACCTTATTATTGCCTGAACATTCAGTACAAATGCCAGTGTGATATGAGTATGTTTTATCCAACATAGATGGGCTGTTTCTAAAATGACTCATGAGCAGTCGCTGATCTGCCACCTCTATGGTTAAGGTTTGGTTAAATTTAGGCAACTATAAGTACTTGAAGAAGAAAAGAAACTCATTGGGGGAGTTGCCTTAGGGGTTGATCAGAGATCCATCACTAGAGGTGCCGCAGCTTCAAAAGTGCCTTGGCAAAGTGTTTTAGCAAAACAGCTGGTGCGCCTGTAGAGAAGGGCTGCGTGCGCAACCGGACGATCAAAAATGATTAGCTGTTGCTGCGCTACTGGATGAGGAGGGAAGTTTTGGGGGTTCATGACATCTAAAGATAAGTGAATCTCTTCCATGTTTTGTCTTGTGAGTTTGCGTCCACGAATATCAACCTCTCATCTGCAATGTCCCACCGTTGCTATTACATCTATCAGCATGCAAACAGAAAAGAAGTGGCAGCCTGGGCCATGTGACATTAATGTGTGAGTGTCTCTGCACCTTGCTATAAAAACCTGAAAAAAAAAAGTTATGATCTCAGTGTAAATGCCTTAAAGCTGCACTGAACAATGTCTTTATATTAACAATGGGTCAACTTTTGTAATGTCAAAAGGGTCACTGAATCCACAGAGAAATATCACTTGACTCTGCGGTTGCTTTCAAGTGTTTATCTTGCAGCTAACTGTATTGGTTATGCCTTTCCGTCTCACAACTCATCAATAATGTTTCTACCCACACACGGCTGATGTTTTCAAAGAAAAAGCACTGATAAATCTACTGTACACTACCTTCATCACACCAGGGCAGACAGACATAGTTAGCAACTAGCTAATGAACAACTTGGAGCATGGAGGCAGATATTTCCCTCAGGGGTTGGTGGAGACTAGAACTAAAGCTAGCTAAAAAGACAGTGAATATGGGGCTTAAATTCATCAGGACAAAAGCATAACTTCAAATATATGTGAAATGTTGCTCCCTGTTTGCTGGATGGATTATGAACATCTTTGCCAGACAAATTCATCATATTATTTACATTATATTATGATTGATCACAATAGCTTATGTGATTTATAGCTTGTTTTACCGTCACCAAGTGGAAAAGAAAAAAAAAATCAATTAATTAAGGTTGGAAAAACTGGCAATAAAAAGTACAGTAAGTACAAGTAAAGAGAAGCTGTGGAGATGACCTACATCTAATTGGAAATGGCCTAGATCACTCTAATTAGGCACCTGTAGATGACTGTGTTTGTACATTTAGTCTGCCAGATCTTCTTTTCCATCTGATCTTCCCAGGTTCTAGATGATACTTTTAACCACAGTGTTCAAACATACTTCAAATGCGTTGGACATTTCTCTGTGAGGAAGTCATTAATTCTTAGAGTAATAACAGCCTGCAAAGGCTGAAATCTTTGTATTAAAGGACCAATAACTGGCAAGCTGTCATATCTTAACGAGACTCTTAATTACACCCTCATAGAATGCAGGTACATTGGAAAGGTCAAGCAGTTAAAACTATTGAATTAAAAACACATAGAGCTACTTTTGAGGCAAATATAGAACAGTATGCCACATAATTAGACTCATCGAGACTTTGCTTATGACATTTGTTATATTTAATTCAAAGCAGGTAACATATACTTGTTCATTAATACACCTTACACATAAATTGTACTGCACTGATTGAACCCGACTAAAGATACCAAAGTTACTTGTACTGTTACTGTAGGTTACTACAAAGTTAAGTCAATAAGCTGCTAAAGAGTGAATATTCATTGTATTGGTGTTACATCTGATCCGTCAGTCATACTGTGTGTCTTATATTGACCCTTTGCACTGCATTTGAGGTCCTGTTATCCTTGTAACATACAGTATATGCCTGTATTATCAAGTCGTCAATATGCCTCTACAGCAATGTCACCTACACAATGTATATAGTGCACTTGGCCATTAAAGGGATTCTGATTAGCATTGCAATAGTGAGTCCTTGCCAGGTTCAAGCACCTCTGCTGTCAAACATTGTAGGATACATTGAACTAGAATGTCACAGCTTGCTCTTATTAGTCTGATATTATTCTGCTTCTGTATGTTTGGATATAAACATGCTTTTAAACCAAATGGGAGCTTTTGAAATAATAATTGTTTATACAGTTAGCATTAGCCAGATTAGATCAGCAATGTTAATCACAGTTTCATCAGTTGTGGCTTATGATTGACACATAGTCTGTATATGTGCATACAATAAGTGTATTAAATAATAGAGCTGTATTAATAAAAACCTGTTTTTATTAGATAATGGTTCTTTGAATCAGGTTAGGAGCTTTTCAATCCTGGCCTTGCATGAGGAAACATTTAGCTAACATTTTATCCTTTTTTATACACATTTTCTTTGTGAACTCAGGCTCTCGACATACATTTTGTTTGTGTTCTTGGAATCAAAGGTCAAAGTTTGTGTCTCGGTTTATCAAAGAAGTGTAAGAACAAAGCAGGGGTATATGCTGAATCTCTCGTGTGAAGATAAAGAATCCAGAAGGTAGGATCTCTGTTGTCTTAACAGATGGTGTAACACCTACACTGCAGCAGTCAATTGCTCTTTTGTTCTCTTGAGTATTTATAGCTAGCTCACCCAACCTTGCCAGCTTTTCACTGCCATGTGCAGAGAAAACTGTGTTCAGTTATTTTAAATTGCGAGCCGATGCAACAACTAATTCTGGATGATTAGAACAAAGTTAATGAGCAGCAGACTCTCTTCTTCATTTGTAGTTTCAAATGCCAATGAAGGATTTCAATTTCAGTTCAATTCAATTTATTTATCACATAGAATCATAAAAGAACAACTACAGTGAAATTAACAATAATAAACAATACAACAATATAAGGACTAAACAGTCATTTAGGATCCTAATGGCTTGAGTATAGAAGCTCTTCCGGATCATAGCAGGGAGAAAAGGCCCTTATTCGGGTGGTTGGAACCCTTAATGATTTTCCTAGCCTTATATTTGCAGCATCTGGTATATACATTTTTTTAGGCAGGGCACCAACTAATGTTGCTGTTGTATGTATGTTTATTCAGCTGAACGAACCATCATTCTTTACAGAGCCTTGCGGTCTTGTTCGGTGCTGTTTCTGTAACAGAAAGTCAGGACGCTCTCAGTGATGCAGGAGGCGAAGTTCTAAAGTATTTGGAATTTGAATTTCCTAAAGTGTCTGAGGTGAAACAGTCTCCAAATTGCCTTTCCCACCAAGGAAAGGACATTATAGATATGGGATCAACGTTTGAATCCATCTTCATTGTCAACCTATTGTACACTTTCACGACTAATGCTAATATACTGTACCAAATGTAGCTAATGAGCTAGCATCAGTTTTGTGACATTCAGTAATGCATTAGGCAAGATGTTTCTGTCAAACTAAGGCCTACATTAAAACAATATTACAACCAACGCACAGTCCTCGAACAATAAAAGCATGAGATGAAATATTAGACTAAACAAGGTAACACACGTTTTCTTTTTTAGCCAGTCACTTTAATCATCTCATATCTTTTAAACAGCTGTGCCAATCACAACACCATATAATGTAAGTTGCTCACCAAACCATCCTCTCCAATTAAGAAAACAATTTTCTTTTTTTATACAGCATATATAAAGCCCCATAAACACCCTGTCAAAGGCAGATGATGTGCCTTTTAAAATAGTTTTAGAGTTGTGGAGATATGGTTCATCATACTTTTCATAAGAAAGGATGCATAGTTTTAATCTGAAACACAACGATAAACATGCTAATGATATATTGCGTCATTCCAATAAAACATACCTCTATGATATCACATGTCCGATAACTTCTAATGATTTGCACTGCAAAAACTGTGACACTAATAGAATATTGACGGGCAGCAGACATGTGGCTCCCAGTTCCCCAGGAACTAAATCTTTTTTAATCGTCCTCTAAATTATGTATGCATTAGTGGTTACATACATCTGTCTGCTAACATCAAGAAAGATTATTTGTTGCAATTGGGTTCAAATTCAATGAACTGTTGCAGCCATTTGTAGCCATCAAAAATGCAATACAAAGGTCTTTATGCTGCAACAGACATCTGTTATACTAAGCCAATCAAAATTAGTATAATGCTAAATCCATAACCTAGTGGTGTCACGTCATTCAAGGTCTAAGAAATACCCGTATGAAATAAAATGTTATAATACATACAAACATTTTCCTGATGAAACAGCATTTGAAAGTTCCTTATCAAAATCAACAATTCGATATCTCCTTCAGAGTTGAAGGGTCTGTTGCTTTGATCACTGAACACACACAAGGTCATAAGTTAAAATTCACTTAAAACCAAGAGATAATGTTTGGATTTAAAAAAAAACTCAGGGAACTCTGTGGGCATCAATAATACTGCATGCTTAATAGTTCCATATTGTGCTTACCTGTCCATGCTGTGGCTTCCTCGTAGCCATTTGTTTCCCCTTTCAAAGGATCCACGGTGCTCTTACGGAGATGCTACTGAGAGTGCTCATTTGCATTTAACAAGAGATCAAGAGTAAGTGGCAGACAACTCTTGAAATTCATCTAATTTGCTCCATAAAACTATTGCAACCGTGTAATACATCCCATATTTCCATTGTAATATGAAGAGCTGTCTCGGATTGCTACATGAGCTAATTCAGTACATTTCATTTCACATAATCAGTGAAATCATTTGATTATTGATCTCTCTGATGAATGTGCATCAGAGGGGGCATAAATTAAGTAGCTGCCCAATAAATTACCTTTTCCAGCAGTTAACTTTAAAGGCATTTTCAATCAAAGTCTAACGTCGTTTGTGGCGTGATGAGGCAGTGTCTGGAAGGTAATTCAAATCAATATTAGTGGTTATATTCTATGTTAAGGCACTACAGCCTCCACAATCTCCAATACAGTGTAATGACTGTTTACTTTTTTCTTTTACTGTAATTGATTAATTCGCTGGCAAAACGATTTTTTCTATTACATATTGGATGTGAGCCAAGCATGTCATCATATAAATGCCAAATAAAACTTTTTGATTGTTGCACATTTTATTTATTGATTCAATTTTCATATGTGCCTCTTCTAAATCATCATTTAAAGGTAGTAATCAATCACAAGGCCCCCCATAGCACTGAATTAGTGTTGATGGTCTGCATGTTTCATCACAAATATGTATGATGATATGGTATTTAAAAAAATCTGTATTGGTATAAAGGTATTATAAACTACCTCAAATACACCAAAGTGTTGTGATGTAATGATCTTGTATTTGTTCATGCAGAGCAATTATTTGTTTTTCATTCGATATCAAACTTTTCACATATTTTCACATCACTTGGATCTTTGGTTGAGCGAAATCAGGATCTGTCGAAGCGGGGAGTCCCCTCTGCAGCTGATATTAATGCACGGCTTCCAACCCGTCAGTACTGCTGACAGCTGCGGCGGTAATTAGCCCTAAAAGTCTGCATTAGATCTGTGGATATGTTAATATCAAGTTAAACATCAGAAAGAAAATCACATTAATTTGATGATGATTGGTGTTATCCAACCACTGTCCTGAACTGAGAAACAATTGATAAGTGAATTTCCAAAGTCAGTTAAAGCAAATAGAAATCATTAAGTGTGTCTATCAAGTAGTGTTATAGGCAACAAGGGTATAATAGGCACAAGGATATTAAACAGTTAGGCTGCTCTAATCAATAATTTTATAATAATAATGAATCAAATGACTATGAATAATGTGAAAGGTCTCATTATTAGTGAACAACCAACAAGGAACATCCCTACAGTCTTCCTTTGCTTGACTATTGCATCTTCCTGCTAATTGTTTGCTTCTTTTGGCCTGCAACTTTATTGTTTTGCTCCACTCCTATTGCTCTCATAGCATCATTTTTGGCTGCAGTATGCAGCTGTTTTTAGCAAAAGAGCTCTTAAGACCTACTGCTCAGCACCAAACAGCATACAAAGTTAGCTAATGAATATAATATAACATCTAAATAACCAGATATACCTACAGAGGTTGTGTGGAGACCAAAACAGAGCTAATGTTGGAACTTCTCAGGTTGCCAGAAGCATCAAATATTGCATCATAATGCGTATGCTAACAGGTCACTATATCATCTTAAAAGATGATACAGTGTCAGTTTTGTGTTTATAGCTTGTTTCTGATGCTAAAAAAGACAGCAAAAAAAATCTGTTTTGCCGTCAACTCAACAAGGTCATGTAACAAGGAAATAATTGTTTATACAGTTAGCATTAGCCAGGTTAGATCAGCAATGTTAATCACAGTTTCATCAGTTGTGGCTTATGATTGACACATAGTCCAATATGTGTATACAATAAGTGTATTAAATAATAGAGCTTTATGAATAAAAACCTGTTTTTATTAGATAATGGTTCTTTGAATCAGGTTATAATCAAATCAACTCGTTACAGTTTCAATATACTGTAACCGGCAAAAATAATAAGTGGAACAACAAAAAAGTACTTAATGTTTGAAATGAAACGCAAGATGTCTGTGGGGGGCAGGTCAAACTCAGGCCCTTTATTGTATCTGGGGACAGTCAGTTTCCTCTGGGATAGACACATTCTGGGCTGGACATTCACTTCCAGATGGCCGGGTCTTACAGCCATCTGTGGTTGCATGAACCAAATATAAGAAAGCACAAAATCAGTTTTTATTGACCCTGTGCCTAACATACAGTACAATTAGAGAAATGTTATTTTTGGACAGTTGGTATAAAAGGCACCCACTGGTTTAATGTGCTTTCTCACACTGGGGTAAAATAACAATGTTATAGTTATAGTTGACCATTTCTTAGCTATAAATTACAGGCAGTTCTGAATATTCTCCTCAAATAAAACATATTCAGTAACCTCCTTGTTTTATTTCTCAATGCCAAGAACAATGAAAACAAATTGAAGTCTGAAAAACAGCTCAAGAGGCAATCCAAACAGTGGCGCATTAGCATGAATATCAAACAATCTTCTGTTGATGACACAACTGTAAAAACAATCAACTATTTTCATCCTGCTAGTGATTATGGAGAAACTGCTCAATATATATTGGAGTTAAGAGCAGGGTCAACAAGCAGATTTCTTCCTATGCTAAATGTAAATTTTGTATTCAATAATGATATTAACTCTGTCTTGTAAATGCTGTAAATTATTATGGAATAAAAACATGGCCATCAAAACAAAGACTCATTGTGGTTAGTTCAAATTGCTTAAACTCACAAGCACTCTGCATGATCACATACTAGTTTCCAGAATTCACAGGTTTGACGTGTATGTGTGTGTGTGTGTGCATATGTGTGTGTGTGCACGTGTGTGGGGGTGGGGGTAGTAAAGGGGGGTTAATCACCCTTGTGAAAAAAGGAAAACCTACAAACAAAAGCGTTCAAAGGCCCTTTCATATGTTTTCCATTGAAATTTGGTGAATATTCTGTCACCGTGCTTTTGAAGTGATTGCTGAGCATACAGTTCAGAGAAACGCTCATTTGGGCCACTGCCTCCCCAGTCTTTGTTGTCATCTTCATTGTGCTTTGCTGACCCTGTGCTTTTCTAAAGAGCAACATCCCACACCTCCGATTAATGCCTCATTAGGCCTGATACTGGCTGTGAGCAGGGGTGGCGAGCATGTCTCACGTCTATTTAGGCACAACTCCCACACCCAAACTTTCACCACGGAGGAGAATTATTAAGAAGCCCCAAACCTGGGTACTGTTTAACTCCCCTTTTCTCACACCCTCCACTTTGTAGCAGGGCCAGAGTGCACCTTTGGGTCTTTTTTATTTCTCGAGGCTTATCTTGAATCTCTTCATGTGATTGTTTAACGCTTCTATACTGCTTTCAATCATGTCAGCCTCCATGAAAAAACTAATTTGACTCTTATGTGACCGTTAAATGTGAGGTTTAACTTTGTGTATTATTCCGTGGCCATTACCATGCATAAAATAGAGTGTAAACTTAACTGAACTGAATAGGAAAATCTCCCATTTTGCATAATAGTTGTTTCTCAAATAAGATACTGAAAGGGGTCATTTTATTTGTTCATTTGTATATTAACGGTAGAAACCTTATATCTCTCAATTTGATGACTTTCTTTTTCACAGACAATGTAGTGTTCCTCTATGGGTTCAAAAAAACCCTCAGAATTCTAAAGTTAAATAAACCATTCAAAGCCCCACGAGATTATCTGATAAATGCACTGAAACAAAGCAGAAAACAAGGCTGGTTTTCACAAGACAGTAACAAGGAAAAAGCTCTGACTAATAAAAAAAATCAATGATACAAAAGTCCAGATCAAAAATTGGTTTTAAAGATATTTTAACTTTATTTTACTTCCTGGGTCTAGGGACTTAGAGGCTGTAGTACATAGTCAGCAGCTCATTGTGGGTAAAAAATCACTCTGAATCAATCTACTAACAATATAAAGGCTGTATGATAACATATACATTTAATAGATTTTGGTTATAATTTTGTGAACTTAGTAGCGAACAACATATTCTCTCTAGGTGTTAACAGTCAAGACAGTTGTCTTGACAAGTCAAGACAGTCAGGCATTACCTTTCTATTTCCAAGGACACTGCTATATTTTATTATGCTGTTTGATTGTGTGTATCAGTTTCATTTTTTAATATACCAGAATACAGCTCTCATTTATTCATCTCCCATGCTCCTCTGCTGTTGTGCGAATAGCTCCGAGACACGGCTCTACCAAGAAAATATTCCTTTCTTACTTTTCAGATGATCTATGAGAAGTCTCATTTAACGGTATTACAAGTTAGTACAGGCCAATTTCTGCTTGATCTCCGGGGGAAAGCTAAGTCTGAAGGTTGTACTGGTATCTGTTGAAGAGATAGAAGCATGTGCAGCAATGAATAATGAGAGTTCTGGTAAAAAACTGTCAGTATGATGAAAACAAAAAAGTCTTAATTTGAATTATTACTGTGGATGTAAGTGCAAGCTACACTTAAGTGTTATTTTCAGAAAATTGCACAGTAGGTTTTAGATGCAGTTCACATCAAGTTAACACAGCAGAAGAGTAGACCAAATAAAATCTACAATGAAGTGACAACAACATAGATTTATACACTGCTCAATACCATATATTATCCCCACTGATGTATATTGATTCGGCCATGACAGGTGATTGGTTGGAGCAGCCATGTTGTTGTGTTGAGAGATGGCTGGCCTCATCTTGTGCAGTCGTCCTCAGGAGGACCATCTGCAGCTCACAAACAGACAAACTATCTGCTCTCCACATGTGCAGAGCTGAGAGAACAGCTTCCACCACACAGGTTTTAATAATCAGTGCTGTGTTCCTTGGAAGTAAGGCTGGCAAAATGTTGTCAACATTGCCAAGAAGTGCTACCTCCTTTAAATAGGTAGAAATTGACAAAGTGAGCTTTATCACCAAAAACAGGGTATGTTACACCGTTGCATAACTGCCGCTGTCATGGAAACAACAGAGTGGTTGGACCTCAAAGCCAACTTTTACAAATTTGTGACTCATGTTAACAAGCCAAAGGTTAGGTTGATTATTAACTAAATGAGGAAGTGTGCGTTTGGATTGTATGGAGCTCAATGTTCAAATCAAAACAGAACATGTTTGCTGGTTACTTAACTGTTCTGTAACGCCGCTCTCTTTCACTCAGTGTTTTGAGCAATAAGTCTGTTAAAAGATAAGAACAATGAACCTTAACAAGTGTTTTTGAAGCAATCTACACCACAACAACCTCTGCACAAGCTTAACATCCAGCACATTTGCTATTCGCAGAGGAAATACTCGAGCAGTGCCAGTCAACAGCAACTCTGGTGCATGTTAGAAAAGATTACAGAAGTCAAATGGCCTTTTCTCCCATTGTGAGTGTTAAACTGATCTTGACAGCCAGTCATAGACGTTGAATTCGCGCTGCCTTCACCGCCCACCAAATCTATAAACTAAAGCAGGGAAATCTTTGAGGTGTTCGTCTCAGAGTAGGGGCCCTGAATTTCCCCCTAATCCCATACCCCCCTCCTATTCATAAGAATCATAAAAGCCATGCCTCAGTACTGCACTGCATTATCCCCTTCTTTTTTTTAGCTGTGGTGGTCATTTGTCGTGTGATTAGCGATGAAAAAACGAGCCGAACGTGAATTAAAGAGAAATAACAGCATGGTGAATGACCTGGATGTCGGTCAGAGGGAGGAAGAGGGGGCCGGGGAACCATGCTCACCAGGATCCAGACAATGGACCCCATCGGCCCTGATGCGGCTTGACAAGTGAATGACATGCTGAATGGTTGCCATGGGAACAAATGTGTTGAATTTTATGCATGCATATTCTGTTTTGATTCCCCCCCTCCCTCGTTCTTTTTTTTTTTTTTCATGGCTGAGGAGATTTGACTAATGGTG
Organism: Sciaenops ocellatus; assembly: GCA_033000465.1. Taxonomy (NCBI): domain Eukaryota; kingdom Metazoa; phylum Chordata; class Actinopteri; family Sciaenidae; genus Sciaenops; species Sciaenops ocellatus. The sequence continues at coordinate 18,410,268 of CP136888.1, forward strand.
TGCTGACTCTAAACAGTGAGCTGGATGGGGCTGCATAGGGAGCCCCTTTTTCCACAGCTTCACCGGACATTGTAGCCCAGCTTAATGTTAACGCCTCAAAGAGTATTAGCTTAGCGCAGCTAGAGCTCGGGAGGAGATGAGTCCGGGTTAACAGACAGCAGTGTATTAGCTCCTAGAGGAAGGGGGTTTCCAGTGCTAATGATCTAATGACAAATTCTCCAGCCCACTTTGTTGAACCTCATACCCTGTGGATTGCTGTGGATTTTTGCCACAGACAGCTGGGATACTGTACGCACCACAAACAGCACTGTTGGGACGTTGGTTACATTCCATCTATATATAGTAATTTACTGTTCAACACATCTGACAGTGCAGGTGTTAACTTTTCAGCCAACACTTACATGTTTGTGATAAAGTGGTATTGTGCAGGATCATCAGTACTGTATATAATACAAATCAGGCACTGCTGTGGTGTTTTTGTACTGTATTTCCCAGAAATTAACTGTGAGTGAAACAGTGTATTGAACACTGTGGATTTTTACTTTGTGGGTTTCATTTTGATGGCGTTTCTGTAGGTGGTGCTCAATTCTTTTACTGTTCTGCCATGATAAATATCACAACTCATGATAACCACCCTGTTCTTCTTCTGCTGTGTTTGCACAAAACATAAAACACATTACTTCTAATGCACCAGACTTTCCCCCCATAAAAGGCCACATCAAACACTGTCTGTGTACACAAGAGTAAATGCAAAAACTTCAAGATAAGGCTAATGTTATATACTTTTGTTATACCCTGTCTGCATAAGCCCATTGGTTTCTACTGATGATGTAAACTTTTAAAACTGGGTTATATACATATATTTTTAAAACAGGCAAAAAAAAACTAAAACACCTGGGCACTAGCAGCCGTTCCTCAAACAGCAAGAGATATAGATTTAGAGTGTATTTATTGGGGACTATTTTCGGTGACTGTGTTCATCAACACAGGCTCATTGATGTGTTTTGATAGAACACGATATATCAGGCATTGGATAGACACACACACCATGTCATAGAATCAATGCTAATCCTTTATTTAACTGCAAATAGGTTAAATCACCAATGTGTTAAAGATTGAGCAATGCTGCATGACGACACACATCTGACCTCCTCATACTGAATGTTAAAGATTATTACCACTAAAGTAAACTGGTTCTACTGATTTCCATCAATAACTTCTAATGTATTTTGTATAACGTAAAAATTAAGACAAATATGTATTTTCTGAAACCATGTCCACTTTTGTGTTGAAAATCTTAGCCCCACTATAATCTTGTGCTGCACACAAGTGCTGAAACCCCAGAGTGTGAATGCTGGTTAATATGTAATGTATTGCAGCCTGTTATCAGGAGCCAGATAACCTATCTTAATGCTGTGATATTTTTAGCCTCTGAGTTTGGTTTGTTTCCAGTTTGCATTTCAGCGCAAGGACAGCAGCGAAGTTTTGTGAATAAGAAGGTGAATAGTGTTCACATAAAAACACAGATCCCCTGTCTGTCGCTGACTGCGGGTTAACTCATCCACAGAACAGATTATATGCTGTGTCGGGCCTCACAAAACCCCATTGATGAGAGGGGAGAATCATCACAATCTTCAACAATACTTCGATCAGACACCTAACACAATGAAACTGAGCATGTGAGGAAAATAGCCCCCGTGATGAAACGGACATCTGAAACATTTTTCCCCCATGCACCAATTTATCATTTTCTCTCCTGGATAATAGAAAGCAATCTTCCAACCTATGATTACACTTTCCAAGAAACCATATTCCATGTAAGGTAAGACATGCTCTGTGGACAGGATGAATATCTAAAGTGCCAATCATGGAGTGTATACACTCAAAAGCCAATAATGCAAAAAGACACATGACAGTGCATCCTCTATCTTCACTGAGAAGGGAATAAATATTGTCTATTAGTAGCAACAGTACACATATCACAACATAGCAGTGACCTGTGGAAAATATATTTCTGTTGTTGCAGTGCACACACACACCTCACCACATTATGTTCAGCCCATTTCACAGATAGAGCTATAACATGATCATTTCAGCATGCTTCTGGAGCTGAAACTACATCTATTTACATTTTCATAATGCATGTGAGTTTCAATCCAGGTCATTTGAAAAATATGACTTTAGCTCCAAGCTGAAGCTATTAAATGTTTTTTTACTGACAATATTGTCACATTAGGATCTGTGAACATTAAAAAGAGTGCAATTCATCACAAGATGCGATTTGAATAACTTAACAGTGTTTTTACAGTGTGCAGGGCTGTTAGCAGTATCATTAGAGGTTACCATTCAGATACTGTCATTGACATTATATATATTATATGACATTATATACCTGCAGTTAAATGTGTTACCAATAATTTTAATGTCATGAATATTATTTGAACAACAATAATAAATTGTTGCATGTGAAGAATAGTGTGAAGTAATGTTAAATATATAAGCTAAATGAGCTAATGAGTTAAATTGGTGTTTTTCAAATATGAAAATAATAAGATTCACCTGGAAGTTGAATTTTGAACTCTATTCTATGTAAAAACTAAACAAACAAACAAACAAACAAAAAAAAAATCAGATAAGTTTATGATTTGTATGATATCTTGCATATGACTTTAATTATCTATCAGAAAATCAAGACACAAATAGTCTGTGCAACCTTGTTGTACATAATAATTTGCTTTCAAGCCATTTTGTCTTTCAAACAGTAAGTCAGTTATGTTCTGCTTCAATCAAGCCCTTAAGACTTGTTGTTCACGTTTATTTGCTAGCAATTATGCACTATTTATAACCTTATTCATTACAGATGTATGTTGTGTTTATACAGACAGAGAGGGAAGGAGACATAGAGAGAAATATGGGGGGAGGGCGAGGAGGAGGAGAGAACACGCCATTGAATGTCCCAAGCCATTAGAACAAGGGATATTTCTGGTTGACTGAGCAATTCATTCTCGACATGTCACATTGAATTTCTTCCATTATAAAACACTGCTGCCTTCTCCACTCCAAAGGCAGATTGCCTGCACCTATTTCACCCAGTGAAATATTGCTTCTCCCCTCAAACAATCTTTTTCATCCCAAAGTTGTGGAAAAAATGTTGAAACAGTGATTAGTCTACATTCACTGTGCACAGGATATTCTTTGGGGTTTTCATACTTTTGCAGACTGCACAAGTTCATACTTTGATTCAACACGCTGTTTTCAAATCTGAGTCCATGTGTGTACATCATCATCATTTCTGATGTGCCCCCATATTCACTGTTGCATGGTCCCTGCTTTTGCCATTCCATTTTAGGTGTTATTGATGTGATATTAGACATCGCAGAGACAACAAGAATCAATTTGTTACTGTCAGCCTATATGGGGCTTTGGTGCTGAAGTCAGAGTTTTACACTAAATCTATCTGGTGACACACGATGTAAAGAGGAGGACAGAGTCTTTTGGCTGAGCCAGTTGTATGATCTCTCATCCTCAGCTGCATCTTGTGCTTAGCTCCAGCACTTCACAAAGCCCTGATACGGGAAGCCTGACTTTGCTCTGTGCCTCCGACAGTTCTGACAGACCAGCAACAGAGATTGATGTTGCCCAGATAGAAAATAGAGGAAGAATGGCAATTATGTCAGGCTAGGAGAAACATGTGTCTGTGCGCCGCAATACAAAAGGCTCTTGCTGCATTGTTATCGTTCTCAATAACCCAAGGTGTGTTTGGGAGTAAATGGATTGTCTGTAGAGAGCATTTCATCCTTTATATCCTTCCCCTCTTTTCCTCTCTTCTCTTCTTTCATTCTTCAGTTTTCCTCTGTTTTTTCTTCTCTCTTTTTTCTGCAAGAAAATGCCACTTTTTCTATTGCTTTTAAATGCCTTTTGTTTCACTTGCAAAGAATTACATTCTCTGATTCAGTCCTACTGTATGCATACAAAATATTTCTATATGTCCTATATTTATCTTTAATCCAGCTCATGTCAAAATACATGCTCTTATTTGACTATGAGGAATCATCATAACTCATAGCCAAGCTTGAGTCATGGCAGTACATTCAAACTAACTGCTCTTTCATAATCAGTCACTGACAACATATGTGGGCCTTGTGGTCCACATGCTCCATATAGAAATTATCTTAAAGCTATCATTATTGCAAATCTAAATTCCACCACTCAAGAACACATTGGATAAGCTCCAAGTTGTAGCCCATAACCACTCTCTTTAAGTCCTATTTCACATTCCAATGAAAGGTGCAGCATTATAAGATGAAAAAAAAAAAAACAACTTCTCCACTATATACTGTATACTGATTGCATTTACCAGCACTCTGCAGCTATTCATGGTTCAGAAAACACAACCATTTATGAAGAATTTAACGACACAGTCCAGTGCTTGTCCAATCGAATAGAGTTGGAAGGGATGAGAGAGTTTGTCAGGGCCCTGGTGAGTCTACACTAATGGAAATGACAGTTTTGGAGAGAGACAGTAGAAGGGTCATGGCTCGGATCCAGCCACCCCTCTGTTTCTCTCCTGTCCAAACTGGCTGCCCTCCTGAGCCTCGTCTCGCACAACTTAATGCGCCGCTCTACTGAAAACACTGCATTTGTCCTGACATAATTACACTGTGGAAATCAATTACACTGGAAAAATATCAGTGGTGGAAATCATTAAATTGGTTGTCAGCAGGCACCATCAGCAATTAGTTTTGACTAGTTAACTGACTGACTGCTTACTTTTATTTAAATGAAGGTCTGAAGTATGGTGTATGCTTTAGTTTACATTAGCAAATGGCTTACTTTGAAAGGTTGCATGACATGTCATTTATTTGATGGCAGTATATTCCCTGTGCATGGCAGTTTAGGAACCAAGACGCTGTGAGAATTGAGCATGGAGGATTTGGATTGAAATTAACTGCTTGCTACAAATCAAAGATGTGTCACTCAACCACGGACAGCGCCTAGTTAATTTATGAGCACAGAGATGAGCCTCTTTCTCTTCCAGACTCATCTATATCAGCAAATGACACATTTATATTCAGCAGAATATGAGGTTACATTTTGTTTTACACCTGTGTTGACATTTAATTCAAAAGACAACGGCCAAGAGGGCAAGGCTATTCTAAGACCCATTTTAATGTATTTCAACATTCAGCCATCATAAAAATGAGTCCCGATTTTATTGTGATAATGGAAAAGTAGACTGGAAAAGTGGATTTGGAATTGGTTTGCACATAATATCTTGTGCTATAAAAATGAGATTTGCAGCCATAGGGGAAAACAAATCAAGATTCTTTCTTCAGTTATTGAACCATGGAAGAGAAAATGCAGTTATTTTAATGTAGCTGGAAAATGATCCTGTGTTCATAGTGCCCGTGCACTGTGTCCGTCTTGGTGCTCAGAGCATGATGTGATTGTCAGGCAACAAACATGTGTCTTTAAAAAGACGTTCTGGGAGGAATTGAGAAAATAATATGCATACTCTTCTTAGCAATACGGTCAAATCTCACTCAACTTGTAAACCAAACACTAAATTGTAAAATAAAACGTGTTGCTTAAGTTTTCCTGACAGTGGAACTAGTGCTGATATTTTCAAACCTGAACAGACTAGTAGCTTGAAGTATGTTCAAACCTGTACTTCTATTTGTATTCAACGGGCAATATGTAGATTTAGATTTGTGTCTTAAGGCAAACAACCCTCGAGCAGCACAGTATTTCATTTCATGCTGAGCATTCAGTTGCAGTGCGGCATAAATATTCATGAGGATTTCTCCAAACCCATGATATAAACATAAGAATATGGCCAATGACAGGCATTGGAGAATGGTCACATTGGATCAAATACAATTACCTGCCTTTGATGCTGCAGAAGTATCAGCATTATTACTGTGATTAGAGGACATATGCAAGACAGAATAGGACTTGTTAAAATACTTCTCCATTCTCCCTCTGTGTGAGTTTTGCCACAAGCAAAGCAAAGTTCAAATGGGCTGGGATGATTAGAGCTTTCTGTGGTAACCAAGCCAAAGCAATAATGATCTGAGATCAATATCAATTGTAAGGGGTTGTTGAACTTTTGTAAAAGACAAGTTCATGCAGTTTATATTTCTGAAAATGAAGGCCACGATTCCCATAAAACCCTTTGTTTTATTCAAGCATCCACGGTCATTGCCAAACCAAAGCTAACAGGAATGTGCCTTAGATACAGTAACTACCAGTGAACATCTACTAAATACTGGCACGAAGACTGCACTAGTGGCTCTGTGAGGCTGCGCTTAGGTTCAGTGGTGCTTTGAGCTAAATGCTAACGCTAACATGCTCACAGTAACACTGCTAACATGTTGATGCTAATCAGCTATACTGTTACCATGTTTAGTTTAACATTTGCTATTAAGCAGGGAACACAAAGCACAACATTGGGAATGTTATTAGTTTTGCAAATATTCATTAAATAATCATAAACCAAAGTACTGGATAAATTAAAATTATGACCTGATGATGGCGCTAGATGGAAATCAAGGGATCACCAAAGTCATTACAATTCATCTCAAGGGAGGTATGAATGTGTGTACCGAAATTCATGCCATCCAATAGATGTTGAGACAATTTAGTTAAAGCACCAGATGTGAACCTCATGGTGGCCCTAGAAAAACTGTCAGGGGATCACCAAAGTTATTACAGTTCATTGTCTGGGAACCATAAACCATACCTTTCCCCAAATTGGTGCCAATCTATCTTATTAACTGTAGAGATATTTTACTGGATAATTGAAAACCTTAACTTCCAGAGCTGTTAGGGGAAAAGCCACGGGATCCCCAAATGATTTATTTATCAGATTCATCCTCTGAGCACCATGAATATACAGTATGTGCCAATTTTAATGGCAATCTATGCAATAAAACATTTCACTAAAAGCCCAAAATGTCAAAATCCTGGTGGATCTGGGGGATTACCAAAGTCAGTAGGATTCATCCTCTGGGGATCATGAATGTCTGCACAACACTTGCATTCCACTACATCAAGTGGTTGAGATATTTCAGTCAGGACTAAAGTTGCGGATGGAGACACCAATCAGGAGTCATTTATGAGTCATGATTTATACAGCCAGTGCCAACACTCATTGCCACTATAGAGTGTAGTAGTAGTGTGCCATTTATGTAGCAGGGTAGAAAGTATTGGTATGGATCAGTGTGTAGCATATCTGACTTTCATGCAGTAAATCCTGCAAAGAACTGGAGTTTGTGTCCTGTCACAGACCTGAAATCAACTTTTGACTTTTTATTAACTGAAACCACAGTCACAGTCAACCGTCACTGTTCCTTAGCTGCCTTTGCTGATATGGTAGAGAATGAGAAACGTAAACACAATTGTAAACTGTCATTAGTCTGTAAAAGATATGTTGACACTGAATATATTCATAGTTATTCAATAGATTTTGAAGAGTCATCCAATGTGGACATTATGGAAACAGGGTTTGTCTGTGTACGTGTGTCCACAATATAACAGACTGGAACTAGACCTCAGAATGTAATCACCTTTATGTAATCACCTTTGTTGTCATCTCTCCTCTCTCTCCTCACTTCCTTCCTTTCACCTTTCTACTGTCAGCTGTCAAAGCCAAAATTGCCAATGCCAAAAAAATTGATTCACTCTGCAAAAATAACTTCCTGCAATGGAGGAAGTCTGTCTAACATTACAAAACATTTTGCCCCAGCAAAGTATCAAAATACCTTTGATGTTTCCTGTCACAGTGCAGTTCAGTACAGTACGGTAGCGTGTCCAGCTCAAGTAGAGAAGTGTAAAGGAAACATTTATATTGTGCACTCTAAGATAGAGAATATTTATATATACTGTATGTTTGAATTATAATTTAATCAAACAAATGAAAGAAGCAAAAAAACAAAAAAACAACATTAAGTCAAAAAGAAGAATTAACACTGGAACCAGAATTGATTGAGATGTGAATGATACACAAACCTGCTATATGATTCAAGAATAAGAATCCCATTTGTCATTTCATATTATGTAGACTATGTATTGAATCACACTGCATACATTAACATACCTGTTATACCTGTTGTTTTTTTAATCACTTCCTACCTTCATGATGTTTTGACACTCATACTGTGCAGAGAATAGGTTATAATCTGTGTAAATGTGTTTTCTTTGTATGATAAGGTGACAATTACTCTGTGAACACTGTAATTTACATGTGAAGTAAAACAAAGACCTGCTTCTTCTCTGTTCAGATTATGAGACAAACAAAAAGACGTTTGCCCTGACATGTTATGGAATAACTGATTACATTCTACAGGAGCCCAGAACTATTAATCATCATGCATTGGACGTTCATTACAAAAAACTCATTATGCTGGACCATTTAGAGTGTGCGCAGCTCTATGGGGCACATTTATAATATTTTTCATGAACAAACCTTTCTGGAGTAACAGATGTTCTGTCAAAACACAAAGTAATTAATATTTTTGTGGCTTGCATTGAAGTAAATACTTTAAAAATGCATCACACTCTACCCTGACATAGTAATGAAGTGCATTTATTTAACTGCAAATTTAAAGGGTCAGTCCACCCAAATCACAAAAACTACACTATATAAACACTTTCCCTCTTACTTCAGTTTATTTACAAGAGTCCTGCTTCTTAAAGTCACTCTTAAAATCATCTACCACCTCCGTACCATAGACTTTAAGTGAATTCTGTGATGCTTACAGCATTTGGACAGTAACACATCTTCCCTATCTTCTACATTCAGTAGAAAATAGTTCCTGATGAAATCTGCTGACAGTGAGGAAGATGCAAATTCAGGAAGCTCATCTATGTGCTGTAGCTGCTCAGCATGAAGAGCCATTTAGGCTTTTATGCAGCGTTAAATCAGCAAGTCAGTAAATTGAGTGAAGCACAGACTTTATCCTGTGCAAATGTGTCACCAAAATATAGACAAGGTTCAAGTCACCATAGTCCACTGCGAGTAGTAGCTGGTTTATTTTATTTAGGCTATAATAAAGTGAATAATTTTACCAGATTTTGGTTGTCCATGCAAATGTTTGTAGTTTTGATGGTTTGTTTTTCTCATTAAGTTATATTTTGTAAGTCATGTAGTGTAATGAATGAGTACACGATTTGTTTATATTTATATATATTTATATTTATGCATTTACATACTTACTACAAGTATATGCTTTCTCATTAATTGAACCAGAATGGGTTCTTGTTTTGATTAGGCTTTTTTTTCACTCTTACACAGTGTTGATGTGAATACATATAAATATATTCAACAGAAAACTTAAAAAAAAAACCTCAGGAAATCTGGAATTATTAAAAGAAAACCGAAGCATATAATGTAATTACTTCCCAGATTTAAGAGGATGTCAATCAAGGGCGTATCTTGGAATCGCTTAATGGGATATTGAAATATCCTCTTCCAGCATGTGGCATGGAAAGCAAGCACTAATTAGTATGAATGACGAGTGCTAAGATGACTAATGCTGCTGAGGACAGGTTTTAATTGAGAATAATATAATGAAGTGTCCTGCAGATTTGTCAGTATGCAGTCCTTGTTTCTTGTAATAAAATATCCAGCGGTACGTCAAGCAACAAAAAGGTTTTTTTTTTCTTAGTGCACAGGTGTCATTCATTATTGGTTCATTCGGGAAATAAGCAAATCATTTAATTTTGTGTGGAACTCTTGAGGAGGGGAACCAAATTTACTAACTAAATTGTCTTTGCTTATTGTTATGTTTCAATTCAACACACAATATGAATAATAAGTAGGAAGGGAGAAATTACAATTCAGAGCACCATGCTCTACCTCTAATGTTTTGCAGATAACATTTGGTACAGTTTACCTATCAGCAGTCTTTGAATACAACAATATGTCCATGAATTCAAAACAAACAGTTGCTTGGGGCATTCATTGCATTAAAATACTGCAAATCCAGTATGAATAAAATGAAGCTTGTTTACTTTTAATGTCTAATCTCCCTCATTATTACTGAGAAGTGTAATATAGGCAATGGGCCCCAAGGGCTTGACATAAAATGCAAACAAAAGAGGTTGGAGGGAAGGAATAAGAGTGCGGATGGAGGCTAAAACCACTGCAAGATAAGATATTATAAGATGCTAGCTAGCTGTAGCATGCAGCAGTTTCAATCAATAGTGAAGCCAAAAAGGTGTCCAATGCCGCTTCTGATATGTGACCGGGCAACAATTTTGACCAAAACTTCTGTTACAGTCTTCTTTTATTGTTATTAAAATGTTAGCTTGCTAGCTAGCTACCCCAAGTAGCATCACAGCTGCTGGACTGTACAGTAATAGCCAGCTTTGCCAACACTTTTCCACTGAAGGTAGCTAGCACTAACTCCAAAAGTGGCTAAAAAGTGCCAGATGAGGTCATGTGCTAATTTGCATATTAACGACACCATTACATAATTTGCATAAAGCTCTGCAGTTGTGTCAGTTGCAGTGCAGGGAGAGACCACTTTCAGCCATATAAAGGGTAGATATTAAAATCTTTAGCCAAATAATCACAAACCTACTGCAAGGACATCTTACCTTTGATGTAAATGTGAATGTAAATGTTTCTTCTCTAAATCTACAAAGTGAGAGAGGAGATCAAATAAACTATTTACAGGATCAAACAAATCATTTACATAGACCTATTTACACGATACAGTAACATCCTAATCCAGAGATCCAGAGAGAAACCTGTCTGCCCCACATAACACACCTACTGCTGCCATTGAGCATGGTGAAAAAGGAGAGGGAGACCTTGTTGTTGGCAAAAGAGCTGTGCAGTGGGCATGTGAATGAATTACAATATATATTATATTTTATATATTTATATATTATATTTTTCACAGATGATTGCTAATTTTGGCTCTAGCGGCAGCTATCGCAGTTCTACAACATCCCTATGTTTGTCACCATGAACCACATCTTTCACATTTACACAATTTATACATTGTTAATAGAAAGTATAGTACAGCTTTCCTAGCTCATACATATGCATACTGTATACAATGGGGCTGATTTGGCCTGCAGAAGAATTGTATTAATAAGCTTTTGTTCCATTGCTGTAAACTGATTGAGAATTTCATCCAGCTTGCCACCATCTAAAATGTAACAGTTTTGTAAGCGAATGTCTTCAGCCATAAAAAACTTTCATATAGCTACATGGTGTATTAGACTGAGACTTTATCTCAGAGCAAATCTCTCCTTATAAATAGCAGAGCTTTTCCTCATGATCGTGTTGTAGCTATTATCATTACTTAAGGAATCTATCCAAGTGGGCAACAGAAGGATAAAGATGATGTGTAATGACTTAAGGCCTAAAACAAATTCTCTACAGAGAGACATGTTCTCTGAGCTACTAAACAGATTATCACAGCTGAAACACCATTGATTAGGTTTTATTGCTTTTCTCCCCTTTCAGCCTCACAGCCTTTTAAGATTTTTAATAAAATGTAGATAATAACTGTAGAGCATAATTATTACCATATTTTATATGGGACACACAGTATATTGTATTCAGAACTGTGATGGAAGTTGTAAGCGACTTGTGTAACAGCTTGCTGTGAGGTTTGGAGTGTGTTATCCCCTCATGTTTTCAGTGTCTAGCTGCAGGCCACTGTCTATCTTTGAGAGGGTGTCAGACTTAAATTTGTCAGTGATGAGTGTATGTGTGTGTGTGTGTGTTCGCTCATGTGAGTGTGTTTTAAGTCTCAGTGGAGAGGCTGTTCACTAACACTCGACAGAAACGGCCACCAGTCTTGCAACTATGCCCATTTTTGCTCTTCCAAAAGCATGTATGATGTTTGTCTGAGAAGAGAACACTCCATGCTCTGAATTTAGTAACATTTTTCTCCACCTCGGTTGTGTCATGCTTCCTCAAAGAAAAGCAGTCTATTCCTTGTTTAATAAATAACAACTATAAATAGATAGGAGCAATGTTTTTGTATGGAACAAAATGTTGTAGAGGTAGTTAATTAACCCCTTTGCACGGCTGACTGCGTAATATTAATAAGCAAATTTGCAAGGCCACTGCAAGTCAAGGTAAAGTTGGGACTCCTAATGTTGTCTGTTTTCTGATGTACAAACCAAAAGTAAAAGTGACAGAAGCAGATGTGTTCAGTGTCACTGATGGTTTTGTCAACACTATTAATTATATCATTATTAAAATGCATTACTACTTTCAAATAAGGGGTGCATGTTCCAAAATTAAATAAGATTACAGAAGAAGCAGATTCAACAAACATTAACTCAGGTTAGTCAACTAGTTAGTGTGCTTGATTTCATTGTCTTGCAGTCTTAATCATTATGTCATTGACAGTTCAACTGTTATCATTGTTTACATACCCAACTGTAACCTTCGCTGCTTACAAGTCAAACATTTCTAGTATCTCTAACTAAGTGTTGCTTTCATTTGAACTGCTTTCATTGCTACATTTTAACTGAAAATTAAACAGCTTCCTCCTTTAGCCTCAATTAACAAACTCATTTTTATTCTTAAACTTAAACGGTTCAACTACTTTTTGCTAACTACCATTTTAACTGATGTCACCGCTTGCACACCACCTGACACTTCAACTTGTTACAGTGATATTCAGCTGACACTTCAACTGCTTTAATCTCTCTTCAACTGGCAGTACAGCTACTTTCAGTGGTTACACGTCTACTGCTTTGATCTCTAATTGTTTAACTGAGAGTTCATCTGCCATCAGTGATTACGCTGTGACAGTATTAGTAGTGTGCAGTTAAATTTATCACACTTTCACGATTTCAGCTCCTTTCAGACTTGAACTTCAACCGACTTCACTCTGCATGTATACTTAAATTAATACTCTATACTTTTTTTATACTTTATATTAATACTTTTTCAACATTTTTCAGTATTTCCACTAAATGAAATGTTATAACAACACATTTGAGCTGCAAACTAATTGTTTCGTACCTTAATTCTAGTGATACGTTTTCGGAGAACAAAATACTCTTCCTTCTTGTATCTCACTACATACTGATGAGTGAATTCTGTTAGCTGTAGCATGCAAATTTTCTCATGGGTGATGGTGATAGTCATCATAATACCTCTGAGTATGACAAGTACCTGAGCATTGAATCAAACATGATTTAAGATGACAAAAATGAGATGCCAAATTTTTGTAACACTTCTGTTAAATTGTCTTCAGTGGAACTTCAGTGATGAAACATCAGCCTGCAGTCATTTGTGAAGGTGTTGCACATTGACAGCATCACACACTTAACATGAAGGGGATCATACTGTAAATAAAGATTATTAGGTTAATTAATTATTATGCATTTATTGCTCTTTTGTACCTCCATATAATTACTCTGCACCACTTTTATTGAATCTGAGCAGGAGCCAGCAGAAGATAATTTGTTTTCACGTTACCAAATGGTTCCAGTGTTGCCAGGCTGAGAGGAAATGACATATGGTAGAAAAGCATAATTCATCTGGCTGAGACACTGATACCCAACCATCAGAAAATAAATTAATTCTGCTCCCCGGCTGCACAGCCAAACAACATTAAAAACAGGAATAAATAACAACACAACCGGCACACACACACACACACACACCACACTTGTGTCGTATTGAAAACCAAACATCCAATAACCAGGTTGAATTGGGAATGTAGAGGAGCTTGCTTATCTGATATGTGGTGTGTGGGAGACTGAGTGGGTTTTTTTTATGTGTCTGTATGTGCAAGAGTGAATGAGATTTGATTTGGTGGGCGTATCACTGTGTGTAGTATGTGAAGGCATTGCTTCGTTATGCATGCAAGAGCCACTATCAAACAGGAACATGACGAAAAATGGTTTGCATATGCATCAATGTGTCCATAATTGCAAAGTAGATTTCTTGGCAACTATCATGGATTGTTGACCATCTCTAAGCAAGTACTGGAGAGTGTTCAAATGAGGATTATCTCCTCCAGCACAGCACAGCAGAGTTTAGCACTGTATGTCATTGATTATGCTTGCGTATATTACATGCCAACACACATCCCACTTGCATAGTGGTTCCTTCTGTCTCATAGCAAGTGCCTAAATGCACCCTCATGTAGGAAAAACAAACATGTATACTATCTGAAAAGGTGAAGAGATATAGTATGTCCTTTGTTATTGCTATTGACGTCAATTAATGTGTTGAGTATAATTACAATTCAGAATTGTCTGGTATAGAAAGATTCAGAGGTTTAGAAACAACAATAGAACACATTTGACCTATATCCTATTTTATGTCCTCTATGTATAATAATAGTTAATGGGTGGGAGTAATATGACCTTAAAGGCAGACTGAAAAAGGACAAAACAAGCTGTGCAAGTTGTGTCTGAGAACCTTTTGTATTTATTGGAAAGAATTGGCACTCCCAAATAGCTACAGGTATTGTATCTTAACAGAATATAATTCATTGATAACAGGTTAATACCAAGCGACAACCTCCAGTGCTGGGAATGAAGCCAATGCAGAAGAGCTAACAACTGTAATTCATTGAGCGGCCGCTTGAGACAGGCTGCAGAAGTCAGTCGGTCTCCATAAGTGACTGTATTAAAATGCCCAACTTCACAGCAGAAATAAACATGTTTTTAATCCTGGTTCAGACCACTGTTTTGGTCTCTATAGCTAATTTCCCTGTCCATGACAACTGTGAGGGGAGTGAATTTTTTTTTAGCTCATCCATTCAAATGATATTAAGACTCGCAGTTGCACATAATTAACAGTGTGATTGCTTGATTGACAGGTAGATGACTTTCCAGATGGCTCATCTGAGCACCCAGTTGTCATTCAGCCCCCCTCAGGTCCACCAATGATCCACGTCTTTTCCCGTATTTAGATTAGCCGGGAGGCGGAAGAAGCAGTACATCCAACATGGCGGCAGCCAGCAGTGCATATTTTTGGCTTCAAAACAGCGCTTCGGAAACCTGCGGGTGACGTCACTCATGCTCTGTCCATTCTTTATACTGTTGTTGGTTAATACACCTAAAATGACAAGTCCTAGATAATTGTGTTATAATGTTGTGGTAGCACAGCAGACATTTTGACATGTCACGACAAAAAAACTCACGTGCGTATTAATGATAACTGCATTCCACTTAGGGGAGTCCTGCTATTGTGCTTGCTGGTTCGCTGTCACGGAACAGGGCTGTTATTAAGTCCTCTTGTATTTTTTCCTGTTGTGACAGGTCAAAATGTTTACTGTGCAACCAGTCCATTGGGTAGCACAAAAACATAAAATCTTGATGTAAATGCGCCTGTGATGCACTGACAATTCTGTTCATGTAAAACCTCTCTCATGGTGTTCAGAAATGCGTTTGGCTACAGAAACTTAATATATAATTCACATTATGTAATAAGTCTTCAAGACATTTATGAGAGATTCATAATTGTAACTTTATTTTACTTTTTCGAAAACACTAAGTGGATATCAACATGTTTGTCAAGGTTCAATAATGTTGAATATAATATTTTTATGATGTTCTATTACTGCACAGTTGAACTTTCAACAACCCAGCGTGAGTCTATTATTTAAGTAATATCAGAAGCAGTGTGATTACCTCCAACTGTATCCAATTAAAATAACTTAATTCTTCCTATAGACCCTGGTACTTCCAACTGACAATGAATCAGTAGAAACAGTAACATCACATTATTGAATGAGAAAAAGGTTATGATTAAACGCACAGAACAAAAAACACATTTTGACATATTTCAAAGCGGAGGTTTAATGGTTTTAAAGAAAATCTGACATTTGCAGACAAATATGACATAACAGCAAAGCTTTGCTTATGTATTCTCCTGGCCGATAGCATTGATTTTCATGTTTATTCTGACCTGTTCTTTCCACTCTGGAGAGCTGAATGTGACAGGTGAATGAAAAGACTCTTTCTGTGTGCTTACTGCACAGCCAGGAGTACAGAGAGCATTATTTATTCATCTCTCTATTTGTGAAATTCTGGTCTCTGACCATTTTACATTGATATGACAGTTTGTGTTAGAAATTCAAAGTGTACATGGTAATAATAATAGGTCTTTTTCATTACAGACATTTTGACGTGTAGCAAGAAAAGCACATGTGTAATTAATAGCATTAATTATGGCTGTATTCCATTCAGGTGTGCACATTCTGAGGTATTGCCGCTACATGCTGTCTTACTGACATGGCTTACTGGGACACTTCATCATTAATGTTATTAATTACACCTCTGCTTTCCCACTATGCCAAGTCAAACTGTCTGCAGTGAAAGGGGCTATTCCATATATAGATTTTGGGTGGGGGTATCACTTCATTGTTCCACTAATGAACTATTAATCTAGTCTGATATTCACACAATATTACAAATATCTTGATCACATTACACATTAACAGGTGTACTATTTAATTTTAGTACAATTTCCAATAAAAAGACATGGTTATGTCTTTATGTAACACCATGCAAATATTTTTTTTACTGCACTAAGTTTTTGCTTTCTATTTCTTTGTGACTTTATTTATGGCCTTTCAACTGTTTCGGCAGTAAACAATAAACTATTTTTTACTTTTCCTCCCCACACACATACAGTACAGCTACCTAAACCTGATCAGACAGTCTTACAGTATGTGGATCCCCGGTGTACAGCTACTCTCCCCCAGTGCTGTCAAGTATTTCTACTCAAAAAGAATATATCTGATCTGGTTTTCTGGAAATAATAGTTTCTAGCAGCACCTAAAAGTAACACTTGCCAATCGTTTCTGTTTTTGATTTAGAAACTGAGAAGAGTATTGTACACAGACAGCAACCACAAGTGCTATTTGGTATTTCCATAGACAAGCATGTGGTTGGATACTCAAGAATATGAAATATATAGAAATAATAACTAAAGTTCCATTTCACTGATAATGAGTCACGGTACAGGTCTCTATCCAGCTAAATTCAGGAGGGTAAAATGTTTTCAAAGTTATAAGATCGTTTATTTTTTTCTCTGTAATCTAATTTCCTGTGATCAATGATCAGATGTTTGCTCCTGTCAGAAGATGGCATTGAAAGGAAGACATTCCAAATTGAATCCCTTTGGAAGTGGCTGTGTAAATTCAGATGGCAGTCAGGTTAAATTATGTGTTTTTAAGCAAGGCAGTCCAAGCCAGCACCAATGCAATACATCATGCCTCTCATATGACTGTGTACTTTTGTTTACCTAAATGTAATAATACATTAGGTCTATCATATCATACACATTCACATGCATCCATTTTAAAAATGTAATATGTTGTTTTGTGACACTGTTAAACTGCCATTTTTGTAGGAGGACTTATGATACTTACGATAACAACAATAGGGTGTATTGTTTTTTCAGCGGCCACCACCTCCACCCTTCCCATTAGCTGTGGTATTTTCTCATATTTTTCTTTTTCTTTCTCATTTTTTCATAATTACTAAATAGACTATGAGTATTATTATTACGTCTGACCATTATTTTTATATGGGATCTAAAACAGGGGTGTAGCCAGGGCAGATTTTTAACTGTTTGCAATCAGTCAGAAGTGCTTTCTGAGTACAAGCTGGCCACAACTTCAAATTGTGAGCAACCTGCACTTCAAATGAAGAGATAAATAAAATGCATCTAAATGATTAAATTGTTATACTTAAAATAAAAGTGCAGCATGACTTTTAAGACTTAAAGATACCTCATCTATGGTGGGGTCTGAAACTAAAGGAGTGTTCACAAAATGAATTTTAGAGGTGATGCAAAAGTCAAGACAAAAATGTGAGTAGATGCAAACAGTCTGCAGTTCGCCTTGAGGTGAAAATGTGCCTGCATGATTTGAAAATGATAGAGCAACTTGTGGGAAAAAAATGCCCTTATTCTGGAGCTTGACTCCAATGAATGAATATACGGAAACAGGAGGAAAGCAGAGAAAGAGACTGCTGGAAAACAATAAGAACTGTAATTTGTGGGAAATTCTGGGACAGGATTTAGTGGCATCTAGCGGTGTAGTTGCCAACTGCAACCCTCTCCTCTTGCAATCCTATTCCAAGCATGAGGGATAAACTAAATGTGGGAAAACTGCAAAACACCCTGTTTAGAGCCAGTACACACTGGGCTACAAAAACATAACGATTCTTATTTTCAGGTAATTATATACTAACAAAAACATAATTATGCACATTATTTTCCATTTCTGCCATATTCTGTAAATAGAGCCTGAACCGTTTAAAGCAACGTTGCCTAGCAGTTGGTATTTTTGCAATTTAGCACTCCTAGTTTGAGAGTGCAAAACTACTGTTGTAAATATGGACAGTTGTACAAAGTTGTATTTGTTATGATTATATTATTTAGGATAAAAAACAGCAAGTGAACAACTTTGCTAACACAATCAAACATTAGTAAAGTGAAACAACACAAGACATAGCAGCCAGCTAATATTACTTATTACTAGTCCAACAGCAAGTCTGTCTTTCAGCCTTTTATTTCACAAAGCTCTCACCAACAACTAAAAGTCAGTGCCAGATTTACTCTTGTCCGGCGGGCATCAATATCAGGATCATTCGCCCAGGCCCCTGGCGGAAAAACCTCCTCTTCCTGGTAGTGCTCTGAACTCAGTCTGGGCAGCCTGGCTAACATTAGCTCGCATTAACTAACAGCAGCTATAGTTAGCATAAATTTACTTTACTGTCTATCGGGAAACTCTGTAAATCACAGAGAGTTGAGGTGTAGCAACTGGAAGGCATCAGAGGGAAAGCAGAAAACATTTTCTCCATAAAATATGATCCAGTTTCACCAAAATAAGTGTAATAGTTTGTGGTTCAAGTACTTGAAACGACAAACGTACAGAGCGCAGCGTGAAGACAGAGACACCACCTGATTGCAAGTCAGTGTAGCATCAAAATAATTTATTTAAAATGTATTATTTTACGGTACAAAAGTTACACAGTGCTGCTTTAAACGCAAACCACTGGTCTGTACATTGCTAGCTAGTTACAACTAATATCTAGTTGATACATTAACCATTTGAGGTGAATAAATACAGACTGCGAAAATGTTCCACTATGAAATGTGAATAAAGCCAGATGGAAATTCACAGTAGAATAGTAATAGTAACTTAAAAACTGGCAGGTGAAAGCTAATTACAGAAAAAACAAACAAACAAACAAAAAAAAACAAAAAAAAAAAAAAAACACAGGCATCAGCTCTCTGTTAGCATTAGAACTTAACCCCAGTGTGTATATGTAACAACAGTCATAATGCAAAAGACATAACTGCATGAGCTTCTTAAATTCCCTATTGACATAGACTTGCATCACTTTAAACTTGATTCTCAGATAAACTGAATTAATATAATAAAAGGCACATCGACATGTAAGAAAAAAGACCTCTGTAATTCAAATTAATTATCATATGCCAACATGTCACATGGACTTAAATGCAGTGTTTTCATGGGAGTGGCTTAGTGTGTTTGGGGAGTGGCTGGCTTGTTCACACATTTTGCCTTGTTCATCACTACGACAGGCAGAGCCGAAGGCTGGACTCGTATACCCAGTGTACTACATCACGTTCACTAATTGCACCATCTGTGGAGTGTTGGTTTGCTTGTTTTTACAAACCCACCAAATCGCTGTATTTAGCAGATGGGCGCGTGCGGCCAGCTATAACTCAAAGTGCTTCAACAACTAGTTTTCTAAGTTGGACAAATAAACTTCTGAGAGACACGGCGGAGGACACACGGACACATTTTTTTTTTTTCTGAGTACGCGTACTGTTCTGACGTGCGGACTTACTTCACGGTTATCATTACCACTTTATCACAGTTTTTTCCCTGCATCAGACGGAGAGGAGGAGGAGGAGGAACGGGAGGTGGACCCACGCTCAAGTCGCCGGTCTCGTGGCTTCTTTGTATACAGCAGCAGCAGCAGCAGCTGTGTGTAAATGCATGGGCACACAGCGTCTAACACTGCTCCTTGAGGGACAGCTTATTCGGCACAGTCCAACCTTCATGTGGACTTCCTCAGAAATGAAGCGACTGAACCAGGTGTAGAAGAGGAATATCAAAACTTTACCCGAACCTTTTCTTTCCCCCCCCTCCCCAACCTCCTCTCCTCCCTTCCTCTCGCCAGTGTTTCATTTAGCCCAACAAAGCTTGGGTCAGTTTCACCGTCTCTCTTTCTCCGTCTCTCTCTCTGTGTGCGCTTGGATTGTAAACGGCACAAACAAATTGATCTCCGTGCAGAGTACAGCTACAGCTGTACACACATACACACACACGCACACACACACACACACACACACTCAAACACACCATGGATGTAAGGTTTTATCCGTCTGCTGGTGGGAATTCTATTCCAGGAGATCCACCAAACCTGGATTTTGCCCACTGTTTGGGCTACTACAACTTCAATAAGGTAAAAACCCCTCTGCTCTGTTTTCTGCTAGTTTTTGTGTGTGTGCTGAAAGCATGAGTGAGCCTTAACTCCTCGGGTTGATCCAGCTTTTAATGTGGAGTGAAAATCTGTCCGAAATGAAGTTGAATTAATTACATGTTCATTTTCTTACTTGCCACTCTCCCTGACACAAACCAACACTCATTACTGACTGTCTTTCTGGAGTTGCTTAATTAATACTTCCCTCTCCTGCCACAAACTTTGTTGTCGTGTATTAGTAATGGAAATTAGAGCACAAGACAGGTGTAGTGGCACAGTGTTACTTTTGTTCAGCTCAAAGCAGCCACGCTGCACTGCTAAACTCTCACCAGAGTGATGTGATCCACAGTCATGGGCGCTGTTGGCTATACAGTTACATGTCCCTAAACACCAGTGATGGATCATTGCATCAGCACCCTACATTACAGTGTATGCATTACAATGTGATGATGGTGTATCCAGGGTCAGATAAACTGCTCTGCTGGACTGTGACACATGATACAGTGAAATAGCATGCTGTAGGAGCACTTTGGCATGTAGATTTGTTTGTGTGTTACTCTTTATTTTTAATAATGCATAGCAGCCTCTAAACCACTCCAGTGACACAACTTTATTAAGAGTATTTAACTAGCTTCAGCACTCCGGGGGTTGCTGTGGATGGCTTTTGCAGACAGTGCTGCTGAATATGAACTCTCTGATGATCAATTCTCAACTTCGTAGCTAGTAACACACAAACACAGAAAGATACATAGGCGGCACACTTCTTATATAAATGCATTCATTGTCAGCATTGCGCTGTGTGTTGTGCATTTATCTTAAACATGGCATCAGACTGTCACACTAATGCATGCAGCCACATAACATACAGCAGTTTTATCTACTCTCCCCCAGGTTAGATAGCCTATTT
Organism: Sciaenops ocellatus; assembly: GCA_033000465.1. Lineage (NCBI taxonomy): Eukaryota > Metazoa > Chordata > Actinopteri > Sciaenidae > Sciaenops > Sciaenops ocellatus. The sequence continues at coordinate 18,431,641 of CP136888.1, forward strand.
TCTGCGTTGTTTACAAGTTGTTTTATTCACTGCCCTACATCAGTATACAAGCAGCCCTGTTTTTTGAGTTGTGTATGAGAACATTTCTGAGGTATGACAAGTTTATTAGCTCTCAAGCGAGAGGCAGAGGTTATGTAAAACACAGATGATAGTTTGTGATATTTTGTCAGTGATGTAACACTTGAACTATTCAGCCCATTATCCATCAGGAGCTTGACTCCCTTGCACCCCAGGAAGAGGGAACATCACTATGACAGACTAATGACACAACTGCAGCGTGCTGTTTTTATAAAGTTTAAACAATGGTGCCCCCTACATCCTCCACCCCTCCTCACACACACACACACAGCACCCCTACACAAATTGTTCAACCCCATAGTGCAGCTCTGTTTGCCCTTGCAATCTGATGCTGCTCAAAACAGTTACCAGGTTTGTCTCACTGTTTCATCAGCTCTTTGTCATGTGGCCAAGTTGTCATATGTGCCCAATTTCATCATGTCTTCATCAGCCTTGAGAAATTTTAACTACATTGCTTTGAATTGGTGTAAGAGTTTGAGTGTGATTTTATTCCTGCTCATAAATTCCCCAGGTCAAGTGAAATTTTCCATCTGTAACAGTAATTGGCCACAATGCAAAAGGCGGCAGAGAGCGAGAGGGAGTGAGGGAGGGTGGTGAGAAGGTGCTTATCCAGTATCTCCACCAGTTATGTTGGTGAGAGAGAGAGGGAGAGTACAAAGCATGCATTTCATGCTAATTACAATGCCTTTCCATGGTGAACAAATAGGCTCTTTTGCATGCATCTTTCAAATAATCCCCCCAATTTATTTGAATCAGCTCGCTAAAAGGTAACACAATCCGAAGCGGTTTGTCATCCAAAAGATGTGTCACACAGAACTGAAGCATTACTTATTTAATCTATTTATAAGCTGTCACAGCATCTTTTGCAAACAGCAAAACTTCCACTAGATTCACAGTTTTGATTTGAAAAACAGGCAATGCCCTCTCAAAACGCTGGCACAGGAAATGTTCAATTTTAATGACAACAGAGACAGAATGGCCCAGAGGCACTTTGACACATCAGAGATTCTTTTAAATTTACAGAAAAATCCAAACAAGTGGCACAAACTTAATTACTTGCTGCAGTCATGACTAATGAAGCTGCCTGTTTTTTGGCACTGAGATGAAGGAGAAACAGCAGTGAGAAAACATGCCACAACTTCACACAGCTGAATAATGCTCATAAAATAAACTTTGCAAGAATAAACACTTGCTATAATGTTGTAGAATTAAACACAAATCCTTAATCAAAAAGTCTTCTTGAAGCAAATCTAAAAGTGCGAAGGTTTATTTTTGTGAGTTTTAAACATTAAATGCAGAGTGTTCAGGTGGGTGACAGGGCTGTCACAGCAGGGTCCGTTTCTCTTAAACTACCCTGACTTGAGGTTGAACACGGATCAGCTATGCTCAAGGGCATACCCGCCAAGGCCCCTACTTTTACTGATTGGTTGTTACTTCAAGTTGCGTTGTTTTCAATTTATCTCTGGTAATGACTCAGTTTTACTGGCTCTCGTGTTAAAAACACCTGGTTGCAGTCAATAAAATGTATAAGAGCTGCCTTTTGGAAAACTTGAAAATGAATGCATGTGCTTATATATCTTTATGAATTGAGTTTTCATTGGTCCAATTTCTTATTTTTGTGATGTCAGTGATACAAGACAGTTAAAGTTTTGTGTTTCTTCTGGGCAAGCTGTTCAGTCATGCACAACATCGACCAAAGACAAGAAGCAGTTTGGATTCGACTGGTTTAGTATTTGTAAAAGTCAAATGTGATTGACTTCAATGGTTTCATGAAAGGGACCCTGTGTTATTCCCATATTTATGGCCATCTGGTCTATTTTTTTCTTAAGGTTTAATAATGTTTTAGATACAGTATCCAGTTAGTGTGGGCTTTCATTACCTCCAGGCACAGAGAGACTGAAATTACCAACAGATGTTAATACAAACTCTTCACCTGCACTGGTGCTAACACTTGAGGTTTATTTGCAAAACTAATACCAGCACCGCTGAGACATCATAATTCTTTGGGAATTGACCATACATCACAGTATTTTAATGACTCTATTGCTGAAACATGTGGACAAACATATGGACAAATAGCACATTGTAGATGGAAAGGCCTAAACTAAAATCATCCTGTGTGACCTACTGTATTACTGTTGGTGTTGAGTGCTGCAAAGGGACATAGAACATAACGCTTAGTAGCCTGAAGCATTTCAACAGGAATGAGGAAGAAGAATGAGTATTAATTCAAGTTCTAATAACTGACAGCTCTTTTTGTCTTAAAGTTGTAATCCAACTAATACAGTAAAAATTAAATTCAGCAATTACAGCTATATATTATTTGTTTTTATTGGTAGCGGCAGAGTCTGCCATCCCCAAACTGGATTCACAATTTTCTTTCTTTCCAAAAAAAAAAAAAAAACTTTCTTTTGTCATTTTTTTTGTTAGCCAGCTGCAAGTGACAGGTACACCATCAACACCTTAGAAAAATAGTTATAATTATTATTGACTGGCTTTTTATTATAATTACATTTAATAGTTTGATTAGTTACTAGTTACTTGTTACACCAGTTGTTCTCCTGTTGTATTTCTGACAAAGTAGCTACAAAGTGTGTTTGTATTGAACTGTACCTGCTGTTACCATGATAGTCATGGTTGTTACTCAGATCTAAATTTTAAGAATTACAAGTTTTTATATACTTCATAATAAGACACATCCTCTATTGCTCTATTTTACTTTTAAATCTGAACAGATCAGATAAAGTACTCCTGAGGATTTACTTACCATTTGCTTTGCATTTTTATCATCTACTCACCTATGATAAGGACTAACCAAGCTGTAAAACAAATTATTAGGAAGTTGGTCCGATTGTAAGACTTGACATGATGATGTAGGACCGCAGCTGCAATTATCAGAGGATTTTATTGACCCTTTAAAATGTAGTGTAGGTGAAACAGAAGCCTGCTCATGGTTCATTTGGGCCCCACTGACCCATGCATAAGGAAACTAAAAACAACAAAGATTTAAGGAACCGGGGGAAGCCTTAGAAACTTTAGTGAATTACTGTATTTCTACAGCAACAAAGCCCTGGGCAATAACCTCTTATTGTGTCCAAACCATAGTGGGCCAAGCCCCTTTTGTCTTTGCTGTCCTTTCTGCTCATCAGGAGGGAAAGGGTTAACACTCTGCTCAACCAGGGGGCCTTGTGCATCTCTCCAGTGTACACAGCTGGTGCCATTTCATCACACACATTCTAAACATATCCAAACACAGCTTAAAATGTGTGCGTGAGTTGGGGGGGGGGGGGGGGGGGTCTGCTTTGTGAAACTTAGCAGTTGATGGATATGACTTCAAGGTGCATGTTAAATGTTTAAATGTCCAAGATGTGAATAGCTGATGTGTTTTGCTGAGTCTTTTTAATTGTAGCTTGTCAGGAGATGTAGTTCAACAGATTTATTAAACACCTAATTTTCCCACTGAGATTAGAGAGCGTTATTTTTAGTCCGCCTGCTCGAAGACACACTGTACTTCGGAGTTCCTGCCTTCAAGAATGACTGCTCTGTCTGACAGACTACACTACACTTATGTCTACACAGGGCAGATGTTAACATTTTGTTAATGCACAGCTCTCCACTTCTGTCTGTTTCTACTGAACAACGCTGATGATAATTGCGATGATCCTACAACAACATATCAGTGGAAACTATAAATGCTTATGAAAACACACTTTTAAGGGGTTCAGTCTTTAACAGTCTTGTATTAACAGTCCTGATAGTTTCTGATTCCATGTAGCACCACAGTTTTACAGCTATCGCTCTCTTTATTTTGCTGATCATGTTAAGATCTTGAAACGGCCGTATGCACACACCAAATAAGTCCCTTTTGAATTTGTTTTCTCTTCAATCTCAACTCGTAGTATAATGTCATGATCTGGACCAACAGTCTAAACCTGTGGGAAACATAAGACTAGGTTGTGTGCTTTGTTTATGAGGTGGATATGACAAAGGCTCTGAAATCTCAGACAGATGTAGACCATTCCCCAGATCAGCACTCGTAAAGACCTTCTGTAATGCTGCCATCACTGCTCATAAATCCACTTCATTACATCTCGGCGTACATTACTCACCGTGGTTCACTTAAGCAGACCTTACACTCTAAAGTTGTTTCTCAGCTGGTGGATTGTGGACACACCGGGCATCACAGGTCCCTCTGACATGACTGTAGACAAAGAACATCTCACTGTACTGAGTTGGCCTCAGGTTGTGATCTCATGACCGGGGACAGATTGGAGCTCCAATCTAAAATCAGCCAAGAAGCCATGCTTACATGCTGAAAGCCTTTACACAGTAGGTCTACAGTGTGTCTATCATTTAATGTTCCTCCTTGAGGATTAACCCTGGCAACCCACAGAACAAAAACAACCTTCCCTTTCTGGACTATTTGTAGCTACATGGCTGTTTTGAAAAACATCTCTTTCAGCGATACAAAGAAGATGAATCCACAAGAGAGTCACGTTTGTTATAGGATTCTGATCATGTACACAACATCACTATGCCATCCATCAAACCATAGAAACGCCTGAGGAAAAAATGTTTATTTTGACATCTTGAAAGAGGAGTTGGTTTGTCAGTTGTAGTGCTTGAAGCATTGTCTGGTTATTTAAATGTCCTCTAAGTGAACAATAGTGCTCTCGCTGATCTTTTATAACTAATTTATGATCATCAGATACACAGTTAGACGCAGTACAGTACAATCTGTTACTCCAATGGAAAAAAAAATGCTTTGCCGCATTATTACTTTTCTCCAAAATCTAATTATTTGATGCATCATTACAGTGAAAATGAAACATGACAGTAATAATTAAAACGTTTCATTTATTTTGATGGTGATTGAACCATCCATAGCATAAAAGAGAAATCCACACTCACCTAAATTGACACAGTTGTTTGACAGTGCAAACCTATTTAAACTGAAGTGTTTTTTGTGAGGAGATACGCAAATCCAGAGAAGAGAAGCCCACTCAAAAAAACATCCATAAGTCAAAGTTCAACACAGAGACTGAAGCCATCTGTGACAAAGTTGTTAACATTATCTGCAGCTAAGAGCAGATGACACTGTCAAGGTCAGTGAGGGAGGTTGAGTTTTAGTTTTAGGATTTGATGATCTTAAGATAAGACTGAGGTACAGCTTGAGTCGAGTACCGAAAGCGCTTAAGTGGCTAGAGTTTGTATGTTGTATGTCACTGATTCAATAGTGGATGGGTTATTTTATCTTGTAAGGTCAAAAATAAAATTAACCTCCTCCTAGGTGTTGAAAGGAGTCTTCTCATAATTTTGTGAATACTTTGAATCAAACCAGAGCCCCCATAAGATATATTTTCCCACTATTATAAACTGTTTTAATCTGGTCTGGGCTTACTATCTTTGACAGCCTCGACCTTGCTGACTTATTAACAGGAGTGGGGAAAAACTCCCCATGCCTCCAAAAAACTTCTCCCTTTAGTGGTTAGCCTCGCTGTTACGACACATTCATTTTTAAAGCTTTCCAGAGAGGCAGCCATTCCATGTTTCATAGATCTAATGTGCAATTCTCTTAATGGGCTCACAGGCTGTATCAAAACATTCAGTTGTTTTCCTTTTAACTTCACTTGACTTGCTTGACTCAAACCCTTCTCCTAAGCCAGGCATGTCTAAAGTCCGGCTCAGGGGCCAATCACGGTCCGCAGTCAGATTTCATGTGGCCCGCAGCTTCGTTTTTATAATATATGATTTATGGCCTGCTGGGATTGTCAGATACTGTGTGGCTGACAATCAACAATTGGCTTTTTTGGTTGATATAATGAAGCATTTGAACCTTTAAGGACATAACTGCTTATGTACCTGTATGTACCTGTAGATGTGACACAAAATATTACTTTCTGAATGATCTTGTAAAAGATAAGAGTGATACATTTTAAACTTAAATGTTAACAGACTCTGCATTACTCATAATAAGTCATGTTTAAAATGAACATGAGGTTAAGATTTGTATCAGCTTCATGCAAGTTTAACGTATTCCATAAAATTTATTCTTTGTTATCCGACTCCAGATGTGAAAGAAAGGAAGAACTTGTTTTAGATTTGCTCACGCCTGATTGGCTTAGATTTGGTTACATTGCCATTAAAAAAAAAAGATAATTGTGACAATGAAAATATAATTGTTAGACAACATTGCTTTTGTTTGTAACTTTTATTATTCATTTTTTCATATTTTTAAAATGTTATTATTGGCCCCCGGACATCTTCACATTCTCAAATCTGGCCCTCCTTAAAAAAAGTTTGGACACCCCTGTCCTAAGCTCTTTTTAAGGAGTGTATGCAACTGACTAATGTCCTCCATCTTGCACGGTTATGGCTAATATTTTCTAGACTGGACTATGTTATACTTCTTAACTCCAGCTGTTCACGTTATTTACTTTTAAGTCAGCTTCCGATCACAGAATATCACATTTTCAAAATTATTCCTGCAACACATAAATTAGTCCTGTCAGCCAAACAAGATTTATTGTCTGTTCATAAGATTTCTTTTTATGCTCCAATTTAGCTGTGACTGTTCGAGCCAAACCAGCCCACTCATAGAAATATTAGTCACTGTTCCAACATTTGTTCATATGTCAGGTTGAATGTGAATTTCTTTCTCATTACAGCTGCATGCGCTGCAGGTGTGTGTAGTATTACATGTTAGTCAGTGTGATCAATCCACCATTTTCCACCCACCCCCACCTACATTACACATTCCCATAATGCAGCGTGTTACCAGGTTGCACTAAATGACCTGACAATAGTAGCAGGTGTGCAAATATCCCTCAGACCCGTTGGGCAAAGAGCATAAACAATGTAGGTAAATAAAAGTTTTATTTGAATGGTCAAATAGATGGCATGTTGGAGCAAACTGACGCAGAGTTCAAGAAAGACTTGTTTTAAATATAACTTGTTAGTCATGCAGCTAAACCTCTAAGTATCACTTTAAGATATCTTTTTAAAAATAGATGGTGTATTTACAGGTAAAATATCAAATCTTGGTCACTGTTTTTCTTTTAGATGATTCTGTTCATACTTGGTGGCTATCTTCTGGATAGTTGTCAAACACTCTTAAGACATAAAGTCTGTTTGTGGCAGTTGGATAATATTAATGTCTATTTGAGCAGTTACTGCTATAGCAATAATACAGCAGCCTGTAAACCTACTTCACCCTTTAAATGAGCTTTAATAGTCTCATAGAATTGGAAAACTGCCATCTCACCCTGCCACGGTTTGATTGGATCTTTTATGTACATGCATTAGACTGACAAGAACATTCTTTGGCATGAATACTTTTGTTGGTTTTTTTTCCCGTAATTCATATTCAGTTTGAATAGCGAGATCTCAATACAGTGCACTGATGAAGGATTGTCTCGCTGTACCGTGGTGAATGAAGCAGCTGTTCTTAGAAGTATATGCTCACCCTTTATGTGTTTTCTACACTTGTCAGAAATGTCTTTGTATTCATCTTAGAGAATAAGTGACTGTAAAAATGCCCTTCTGCACAGCAATCTAACAATCACTCATTTTCTTTAAATGTCTGTCTTTGCATTACTCATAGATCACTAATATACATAATCTTTTTTTAATTTTTACAGTTTCTAATATATTTGAGCAGGCTGTACTGTACTGTAGACTATAAACATGAGACATAAGACTGACCTTTTTCAGTACTGATATAAGATCATAATCTTCCCCTTAACCAAGAGCTTTGAGTTTTCTAAACATACCATAAAAAATGTTTTATGTTTAATACTCTAGCTGCCAGGACTGTAGGGACGACAAATTAAACATGTTCTGAAGAGAATTCGATTTTTAGAAAACACTGTTGACTCGTTACATCACTCTTACATCATTCTTTTGGCCATAACTACCCAACAGTGTCTTCATTTGAATGAGCAAAGCTCTTAACGTGTTACTGAAATATCACTGCTTTGAGGATTCTTTATGTCAGAGTTCCACTTAGATGAAAATCATGCAGTATTCATGAATCTGTGTAGTTTTTATTCATGATCAAAAGGAACAATGGACATGGTCTCAGTAAAAGCTGCAGCCACATAATAGAGGTCCAATCCCTGAGACCTCGACTGGGATCATGAATGGGGTCCATGAAATTCTTGAGCCGACTTCTGATATTTTCAGAAGTTGAAGTCGAGGCTCATTCACAGCATGTCCTTGTTTATTGTGATGTGTGTTTCTGCTGGCTTGCGGGCTCTCACATGCGGTCATAGTGTGGTATGGCAGAAGCAGAAAAAAGATCAAGGTCTGTGAGGCCTGAGCATTGGCAAAGTTTCCTTCCCTGGACTGCCACTGACAATTCTTTCAAATGGCATTCCTTCCAAGGAAACTGATCTAGTTCCTCATCTTTGGAGGTTCTGACTCACGGTGTAACTTTTCAAATACCTGCACGGCCTCGGGAACGGGATCTCTCTTTTTTAAAATAGGCTCCACTACGTTTGTGTCTCTCCCGCTGATCAACAAGAAGAGATGCTGAATGATTACACTGTTTCAAAGGCATTACAGGCAGCTGATTAAAGTGTTAGGTCGGAGTTAGCCAAGGTTAACCGTCCATAATGAAACACTTTGAAAATAATGATACGCTGCATGGTTTTATGAGGGCTTGTGGCTGCTCAGCTCAGCAGTGGTGACCTTCACCAGTTCCACGAGCTAACCGTAGCGATCCCGCAGCACCCCTGTGGTTTCGAGACTCCATTAGCTTCTGATATGCATCTAGGAGAGCAGACCTCGTACAATGTCTGTCTCTGTAACCATTCTTGTGTCAGAGAGGTGGCTGAGCATCTTCACTTTCGACTCTCATCATGAGCTATGTCTCCAGCTACTGCTTTGATTTGTCAATGTGGATATGTGGCACAGCAGGCCAAGATGAAGAGCGATTTTATGTTTTATCTAGAGATGCTGATGCTCATCCAGAGAAACTAAAATAAATAAAAAGTGAAATAAACTTTAGTTCTGACAAGTTAACACAATCAACACCTATAGTGCTTATGAAACTAGACTGTATGAAAAATGATTGAACAATATTACATCACTTGTGAGTATTTGTCATCTGTTACTGCAGGGCATGTGGCCTGTTATTACAAACAGCTGCATATTGTACACCAGAATAGTCTGGATTATACTCTTGCCAATACTTTTAAGTTTCATATTGAAAACTGGCTGCTGTCCACACTATACAGTTACTGAATAAGTAATACCTGTCTAGAAAGAGTAGCAACAATATTAGCTTTGGCTGACAAGTGTATCATATTTTTTGGATGTTATAATTCATGCGAACACTGTGGGGAACATGCAGGGGCATATTGATAATTCACAAATGTGTACACTTCTGATTTAGAAACTTTGTTAAACTGGCAGAATGTTTGCTGATTAACATTCAAAAGTACTTTGTCTTGGAATACAATGAAGTTTGATTCCATACTGTTCTGCAAATTAGTACTGTATTTCCCGTAACATGCTGCAGTATGGGGGAAGCATGTAAATGCATAAATAGATGTGTTATCCTCTTGGCTTGCTGAACACACACAGGCCAATTATTATCAGCGTTTGTTGATTTAACATTGAATTGTCACCACATTTAGCTGAAAATGTATCAACATGTACCCAGCTTACAGTAACTCAGTCCTAATATGATCACTGGTTTATGTTAGATTTTTGTGAGGTAGGGAGAGAGAGATAGTCATGTTAAGAGACAGTTCATGTTCAGCTTCAGTATTGGCGGGTATTGATATTTTCAGAAGAATGCATTCCTAACAGGAGCTAATTAACAAACAAGAATAATTGCCTGGTTCTTTCATTCATCACCACAGTCTCTCATAACAGGCAAGCTTCAAGCAGGAACAACAAAGTAGTACATAAATCAAAGTAGTTTCCTTTGCCAAGCCAGAACCCCCTGGGAGGTACCTTGGTGCTTAATTAAAATCCAGAAGGATCATGTTTTAAGTGTAGGTGAACGAGCACTGAATAACAATGACAAATCATGCCCTAGAGCATTAGTGGTGTGTTTTGGAAAAGAATAACAGTGTCTGTCTTTTTTTCTGTACACTATAAATGAGATTTAATGTGAAAGAAAGCTGTTTTCAGTGCATTGTGGTAAAGGGACTGTGGTAAATACAGCCCTTCCTGGCTGCAGAACTTGCCAAAACCAGCATTGACATATTAATCTCTTAATTACCCATACAGGATTATAATGAAACAGCTCATTATTTGACATTATTTAATGGCTTACTCTTTTCAGTGCACTGTTTGTCATCCGTTTTAAGACTTGCAATCCCTCACATGTATGTGCCAGCTCGGAATATAGCCATATTTTTGTCAAAATGTCACAGGTTTGTAATTATTATAATACGTTGAAGATTTTCATTAAAATGTTGCATCAGTTATTTGAAATGATCCCATGTAACTTTTGTTAAACAGTGGCAATGGTGGCAACTAATGAAAATTACAAACTAATTTGGTAAGTTAGCAGAAGGGAAAGACTTGTCTTATCTAAATCTTGCTAACATTAGCTACCAGTCAAACCAGACAAGGCTGTTTCTGCAAAACCCATTAGTGTATCAAATTGTGCAATGATTTTGATCTGTAAGCATGAGAATGTGTTATTTCTTCGTATTTCACTTATTGCATAATCGCACTGATCTTTGAATTTTTAGATCTGGCAGTTCAGCATTGACCAGGCCAACTAACACTGACTGGTCTCTGGGCTACAGCCAGAGATACTTTGGTAACTCTTCAGACGAAACATGGTGTGGAATCACATTTTCTAGGGACAGAAATTGGAATATAAACTGTCCTACATACTGCTGTTTCTGCAAGCGGCATAATTTTGATGTGCACTGGCTCTTAGGACAGGCTAAAAAAAGAAAAGAACATTAAAAAAGGGGAATGTGTGTAGTTATCAGCAGAAAAAAAAACCCTCTCCCAAGTCAAATCCGCTCAATTACAGAGCTCTGGAGAGCTATCCCCAAGCAACCCTTCCATTGGCTAATCAGTCACAGCAAATTGCAGTGGTGAATATTTCAGACTCGACAGATTTGAATAAAGACATCATGATTATTTCACTGTTGTACAGTACCCTCGAATAATTTTAGAGGCCTTCAGCTGGAGCCAGAATAAACTGCATAACTCCTGATTTAAGAAGGGGAAAAAGTCAAGGGAGAAAAGCAAACACAAGCGCTGTCAGTCAATGTGGCAAGCTAATTGGGTCGATCTCTTTAGTGAAGATGAATGAAGAGATTAACTCTCCCTATGTGTCCAGTGAATCTCCCCCTCTGGCTCCAGGTAAATTAGCTGATGACAAGTTGACAGTGGGAATTCTGTCTCACTCCGACTTAAACCTGCAGTCTCTATTTCCAGCACGACGCCCCCTGTTGAAATATCCGATTTAGTCGTTACAGGCTTTGTTTATATATTGATTAATTGGATTAGTGACATTTTTCTTTCAGGGTTTGTTAACTGAATGCGCCTGACTGACACGGGAAACCCTTTTACACGTATCTTAGGCTATATGTGTTAGCTACAAGTTATTTACATTCACTCGTTCCTCACGGCTGCATATAAACAACAGGATGCCAGGAGGTTTGGGCTACAGTATCACACGCTTCGATACTCTCTGCAAACTATATATGCTGGCAGAGAATTGGAGAAGCGGCTTAAACATGAGCCTAATGAAGACAAATGAAGAGTGATGGGAGAACATGTGCACGGGAAGGTGTGAGTGCAGAGCATACTGTGCCCTGCTCTCATTTATTTTCGTGGAGAAACTGGTTCTAAAATAGAGGTCAAGGCTCAAATACAGAAAATGTCAGTGACCTCATTTTTTAGCCGCCTGTGCTGGAGAAATGGGATAAAAGTGCTCGGAGGGAGCTGTGGTCAAAGGAAATCAATACAACTGTAAAGGGGGTTTGTACAAATATAACGTTTACAATTATTTTCAATTGTATACAGACTCAGGGTTATTTACAAATTCACGTGTATTAATGTTGGAGGAACATGTCAGAACAACATCTACAAATCTGTGTGTAATATATATTATGTACATACAAGTGTAATATTTGTGTGACAGCTGAATGTTCACTGATTTGCTTAATAGAATGAGTAGGGAAAAATGGTTGCATTTGATTGGCCACACACTGACAAATGTCATCAAGAGAAAAGATTTTTGCATAGAGCTTTTCCCCTTTTTTCCATGTGTAAACACTCTGCTAACTTACCTTGTTCTCTTGAAAAAAGCACTGCTTCAATAGAGCGCAGACCTCCAGGTTTCCATGCGCCTTTGATCTCCGAACCTGTCATTTTACACAGAGGAAAGGAATCATTTTTTCATTATGACTAAAAGACGTCTAGCGTGTCTTTGTTCCGAATCTCTTGAAATGTCAGTGCAATGATATGGAATCAAAGTCAAAGCTTAGTGTTTGCAATTATTCAAAGCTGGTATCTTAATCTCGTAAATGCTTTTGAGGTAGGAAATGTTAAAGTGACATTTTGAGCTTAAATACTGTTAACAACATTAGTGAAGCACTTAGCCTGATGGTTGCTGTCACAAGAAAAACAATGTCTGCGACTCAACAGCCATCAGGTTTGCTAATGATGTCCTGGTGTGCTGTCAATCTACAAGATGAACGGACAATAGTGTGCCAAGGAGAAAATGCTTGAAATAGCTAATTGCTTCTAAGAGCCCGCTCAACCATTCTTTAACTACTATGTGTTCACAGATGTCTTTTCCAGCTGCTGTTTCATTATGGAGCTCAAAGACATTACAGACACATTGCACTGGCTTTCTTTATGAACCTTTTGTTGTTGCACATCAAGTAATAATGATTATAGATACATTATTGCAACCACAGAAGGAGGGGGGAACAATGGCACGTGCAGGAAAGTAACAAAGCGCAATTTCTATACGGGGGCATTTTCATTATTTCACCTAATATACCACAGTCATTCCGTTAATCTCTGCCAACTTGTTGATTGTCAGTTTGGAGACACATTTCTGGAGAGGAGCCCGAGAGTATTTGCAGCCGGACCTCTGTCAGTAGCGCCAAGCAACACAGCCACAAATTGGAATGTGGTACAGCTCTGGGAAAGCAGCCAAGATTTAAATTAGACAATAACCTCTGCTCTCTCTATATTGCCTCTCTTTTCCAGCTGCAGGCCTAGCCATTTGTTTAATACAGTCAGCCCTGTAGTATATAATAGACTGATATATGAGTCACCGCTCAGCAGTTTGCGTTTTTCAGATTTATAGAGATTGAACAACTGGTCAGTTTGTGCTTACTGTGGGCTTATGGTAAGAATAACAGAAAAGACACAGGTCACAGTACACACAGGAAGGTGCTTAAAATCTATAACTGAACCCAAGAATTTTGATCAGCAAGTAACTTGAGGACAAAACAACAAAATTAACTCTTCTTTTTGTTTTTTTCTTTGTAAGCGTTTCTTGAGGAGTTTCATGTTTTTCAATCACATCTCCTACAAAGAGAATCTTTCATTTCGCAGACAGTTTATTAGTATCAGTGAACTTGAACATAAGTTGAACAAAACTGATATAGCCACTAGGTCAAGTTGTCCAAAAAGGATGTTATGTTATGCCTTAGTGATTTTGACTGATTTAAATATCTTGATGTTGTTGCTTTTAATACTTTGATTTAAATGCCTGTTATATTTCCCATTTAAGTCCCGATACAAAACCAGAATATTCCACTTATCTGCCATTACTAGATAAGGAATAGAGAACTGTGTTCATCACTAAAAGCTCTTGACTGTGCACATTCCCAAAGCCGGTTATAATGAGTGTATTAGCCAGTAACGGCACAGAGGGAATAGAAAAATGCATTTGTGCTCCTAGAGCAATAAGAGAGGACTCAACTCCCAGCAGCTTTCAATGGAGCTTTATGTGAAGCCAAGTACCAGAGCTCATAGCCATCTGACAAGTAGCACAAGCATCACCATTAGCACCACCAAAAACAAACCCATTTCCAGTGGCAGAAAGCTATTATTCTCCTGTATGACATTTAACCATGTCATTTTTAGTTATTAGCTTCTTTAACCCCACTGAAACCTCTTGCTCTGTAGTAGAAGAACGGCAGAGCAGAGTAAGCTTGGTTAAAATCCACACCTCTGATACCATCTTGAGTTGGAGTTGCTTCAAAGCTGCTGAGAGTAAACAGCCTTGAGACATGGCTTAGCAGTAAAAGCAAGACAACACCACCCAAGCCAAGCCTTTCTCATGTTGCTTCCTCAAGAGCTGCGTGTCCATGCAACAGCAGCCATTGTGAGAAAGCTACACCATGTTTCTGAGGCCCTCTCCATCGCATAAGCTCCTTTGTGGCTGTGGGCCAATGGCTTTGCACCCCGCCAGATCAAAGATGGAACCCCATTTAGCTTGCGCTTTCTTTTAGGATTTGCTCTTGAGAGTACAGAGCAGACTCAAAGGCTAAGAAAAAATGGGATGTTGGATGTTGACCTGCATAGTATTGAGACTTCAGGGCTCAGGCTATGGGTCCATTATGACAAATGCTGAGACCATCTTTGTTTTGGCAGCATTTGCAAGTCTTAGGCCTTAGAGAAAACATAGCTATGGTGAACCTCAGTGTATTTTAGTTTCTTTGTGTAACATGGTGTTAGATGTGGCCGTGCTACAAAGTTATGCTGTTAATGTGTTACTGTATTGTTACAATGTTTACTGTTAAAATCAACATATGTGCATGAAACTTGATGACAGAGAAGCCCGCGGATGTTAGCAAAATAAAGAGCATTTTTAGCCACACTAGTGGTGTGGCTCTAGGGATGATTGTGTCGGTCTGTCAGTCAACGGGTCCACCGCTTTGGTCTAGACTGAAATAGATCTAGTTTCAGTAACTATTGGAATCCTATTGATGTTGGTGATTCCTTTTGATTTAGTTCAAGGTTGACATGTTTTTTTTTTTTTAGTTAAATGTCTCTAAAACTTATTTTATTTCATGTTTCCCTCAGGTTGTAATAATTTTGGTTATCCTAATCTACCGCACTGTCAAGTTTTTGATTTTTCCAAGACTTATTACTAAATACTGAAAAACCCAACTATCCCATCAGCCTCAGCTGTAATTGCTGTTGGTGCTAATCACTAGCAAATGTTAGCATGTTAACACTCTTAACTAAAATTCAATACATGTTACAGCATTATCTGCTGAACATCAGTGGGTATTTCTATAGTGAGAGAGTTAGCATGCTGATAGCATTTAGCTCAAAGCTACTAACATGGCTGTAATTGTGCTTTTAAATCGGGAGGCCCATTATGAAATCACAATATATAGCTGAAAATCACAAAATCCCTTTGGTATTGTTTTCTCAATCATCCGATGGATTAGCCAAAGTTGCATAATTCTGCTGTGCTGAGACATGGCTGACAGAATGCTTTAAAAATTGATAGCATGTGTTTTAACTTGTTGTAAAAGATTAATGGATTCTGACAATACATTGTCTGCCAAGTTTACTTTTCTGTGATTGAAAGCTTTTCTCTCTGACCTAATGTATTGATGCAGTAAACTTAACTTATCTCATTCCCAAATACTTTAAAAGGAATACTCAGATATTACAAATGTTGTTTCACCCTGGTCTGTTTGTGTCTCTATGTTATCACTCTTGTACATGGCGTCTGTGTTGAAGATGAACGTAGCCCCAAGGAATATGCTGAATGCACCGACTATAGCTCTTTCTTTCACCACTACCATAATGACTGGGAAGCTTGAAAAAACATAATACACATTTGCTGAGCTGTGAAAATGCTTGAAGTTTTTTCCTTTATTTTGATAGTTAAACTTGTCATTTTGGTTGGTTATGCAAACTTTGTTTCATGCCCCGTGACAGAATTTGAAGAACAGAGGCTCTTGATTTTGGGTTTGCTTATTACAATCTTCCGTTATAATGCCTCATGCCCACATATTTTAGAGACCTGAAAAGATGACGTCTTCCAACCTGACTCTCATACAAACACATTTAACATTTTCTGACCAAATCTTTTTGTCAGAGCTGATTTTCTATCATTTTTGTAACGGCTACAAGGGAACACAGTTATTTGTAACAGGATTGATACCTCCACAAGATTTTAAACCGCTCCTCCAGGTCTTTGTTTACTAAAGCAAGCTGAGATGACACTAGTCCAAGCCACAGTGGTCTGTGTGGCGTGAGAGAGGAGATAATCAGCACACAGCCTGAACAAAACTGTCATCAGCTTGATTCAGATCCCAGATAAGACCAAGACTTTTTCTCACACCGGATCCTCTGCACTACTGTGGTGGTCCTCACACTGAGCAGCAGAGGAAGAATGAGATGCTTACAATGAACCCTCAATTCTACCTGCAGTTGAGGACTAGCAGTCCTAATGGTGGAAGACAGTGTTGGGCTGGGGGAGTAATGATTTTAGCTTTAAACTGAATTACCAATCGATTCGGCCTGCAGATCAGAAAACAGGTTGCGAGCCGACTGTGCGGACATGCTGTGTTGTGGAGTAGCTTTACAAATTGACTGCTGCACACATAGGAGGAAATATATCTATATGTCGGCTTGGCGCTGCTAGCGCGGCGGCCTGCTGGGCGTGAATAGGGCTTGTGATAACCAGAGAGGCAGCTGCAGAGTGTTTATGCTGAATTGGGTTGTAAATGAGCATGTATTTGGTGAGGAGGACCTCGGCAATCAGAAGATAACTTTTTCCAGAGGTTACAACAGGACCTGACCAGGACTGCAGTAAAGGAAACTGTGCTGCTCTCTTGAGTCTCCAGTCCCCTTTCACTGAATGAGGGGCTTAAACCTGGTGGTAGGCTTGAAAGGAAATTGCATAAAATAATACATAGCAAATTACCATGGGTTTGGGATTGGAGGTTGAGCTTTAACTGTGGTGTTTTTGCTGACTTTTATGGAGACCACTGGAGAACATATTAGCACAAGTGTCATGTTCCAGAGAACACATGCTAGGCTGTGATTACTGAGCTCAAGCTGAACTGTAAAATCGCTTGTCAGCAGTTGATATGTTTCTGGAAAAGCCTGGTCTCTTGATTGAATTAGTTTGGTGGTTTTCAGTGGGGAGAAAGAATGTGCCCAATTTGGTTACCTGCTGACAGACAGCACTGATGTTGTGACGTTTTGATTGTGCTGTAAAACCAAAGAACAGTCTGCTGAAGGTGATTTGATCTCATTTTATTATTTTTCTTATGCTAAAACGCAACGTCATCCTGCATTTTTCCCAGTCATTCTTTAATCATTTAATCACCACTGACAAAGCAGTATTCAATGCTCAGATGAGAAGGTATAGGCTAGTTTATTTTGCATTTGTATGCATACAGAGATGTCAGCTGTGCTATCAGAGGCTCTTCAGGCGTGTATTCTGTGGATCTTGGTTGTCCAGTTCATGTTTACTGATAGGATCTGTGTGGTTACTCCATCATATGGGGGGGTGAGATGGGGTCATGTTGGTGCAATATTGTGTTCGCCCTGAGGTTGAAATAATTTTGTTTTCTATAATAGCTGTAAAACACCTTATTTCCCCCTGGACATTCTTTCGTACAAATATTCCTGCACTGGGATTTAAAAGGGTGGGGAGGAGGGGGAATCAAGCATCAAAATTATGCTGGCTTCAGTCAGAAAAATAAAAAAGTATGCATGCTGATGGGTGTTGTTTATATTGTAACTGTTTTGTCTAATGATGAATAACTGAAGCTTTCACAATGACTCAGAATATCCTTGAAATATTATTTTGCCCAACAACAAAAGAGAAAGGCAGCACTGTGCATTTACAGAAAAACCTAGAATTTCATATTCATCCCATTCACTGCGAGGTTGCTTGGTTTTCTGTCTGCCTGCGATCATGCAGACAGTGGAGTCTTTTCACATTAGGATCAGGGTCCATGTAAGCTCTTAATTCTCTCCTGTTAAACAGTTATTGAAGAAATGTGCTGGTGGTGCAGAAGGAGAAATAAAAACACTGAGTACCCAGTGTTTGCTCTGCCATGTAGCCATGTCTGGCTCTTAGAGCGACTCATATTACAGAGCACCTTTAACCGTGAATCCACTCTGTTAATAAAAGCCTCCTACCCACAGCTATTTTAAATCACTCTTTTCTATGGCTTCCCTTTGGCTCCCTGCTCGAAGTGCGTGGCTGCTTTTTAGAGATGTGAATAAGTGAGATGCTGGTTTCTTGAATGCATGTAACTTTAATGCCTGAGTTGTTGCTACAGTGCTGTACTAGACATTTAAGACCAGTTTGTTGTGTTTCATGAGCATTATTTTGCAAAAATGAAGTTATTCCATTTGTCAGATTTCCCCAACGTTTCCTTTGTGTTACATCTCTGATTCCAAAATGCTTTTCTGTGCATACACCCGGTTGTTTGGCCCCTTTCATGGCCCGCCCCAGCTCTCATCTAGCTCGTCACATCATTTTAATTACAGAGCCTTCATTGTCTGCGCTGACCCATTTTAGCGCGATCCCTTACCGTCAGCTGCGTGGTCTCTCCAATCACACTTAATTTCATCTGGCATTTGACTCAGTCGGCACTGCTGCGGACATGAGCACTGAGCACCCCCCCGTCACACACACACGCACAAAAAAAAAAAAAGAATTGGGAATAACAATAATAATCTCCACTGCCTGCTCTGGTTGTCCACTGAGGCCTCCAGCCTGGGCTGCGGCGCAACATGGTACAGCTTTTAATGGTGAAGATTGATACCAGTGGCTGGGGACATTTCTTGGGATGTTAGTCACAGTTCTCGAAGGAGATGTGGAGCTGCTCTTAAAGGACCCTGGAACAATAAAACATGACTCGCAAAGACAGAGCCCAGGGAGTTTCACACCACTAATTAGCACTTAGACTTAACTTGATTGTGTTTTCACTAATGAAGCTAATGTCCGTGCTTACAGTATGTAATTCAGCCATACCAGTGTGGTGTTTGTATTAATGACACGTTGCTTCCTGGTTTATAAGCGCTTACATGCTCATGGAGTTGTCATCCACATTAACCAGGGACGTGTAACATGACAAGTAATTAAGCTGAAAATTTGTGACTATTAATGCCACCACGAAGTTTGCGCAGAAACTGAGATACAGCTACTCCATTTACAGGAACATTTCTCCTCTTTTCTTGCACACAACAGGCGGGACATTATACAAGCATCTATATTAAAAGTATCATACAGATCTCAGATCTGTCTATATTCCTCTGGGAGTCTCAGTGAACTATTTACAGCTAAGAGCAATTGTCTGCTCACGCTTTAAAACCTTATTCACATCCAGAGAGACACAGGAACAGAAGAAACAGAGACAGCACTGCACGAAGCCCTATCTCCACTCCCAATCAGAACAATGTTCCTAGTGCTTGAATAGAGAAGGATATCTCTGAGACTTCAATTTGTTATCTAAAAGAAGAAGGGGGACGGAGTAACACTTCTAAGATAAGCCCAGGAAAAGGTTAATTACCAGCCGAGTGGCTGACGTAACCCAACCATGTCATGTCTCAAAGTTACACACAGCTGGGAAATGAAGAGGTGCTAGCTATTGACAGATGCTCCTCACTTAAGTGTGTGTTCTAATACATTTGTGTGCACATTTGTGCGAACATGTAAACCCCCAGTGCTTGAGTCAGATATAGTTTAGTGGGGCAGCTCCAGGTAAGACGGCACCGGAGGCCTAGACAGAACAAACCACCTGCTTCAGCAACTGCTAGCAGAGCTTGTGGCTCCCTTTCTCATTGGTGCGTAACACTGTTAACATTGCTGCTGATTCCCCACTCTCTCTCCAGGGCATAGACTAATTAATGGATACCATTCGCAGTTGATTAGCAGCAGTTCTTTCGGTAATTACATTCGCATACTAACCACTCAGAAGAAAAGGAGTAGGGGAAAAAAACACAAAGGGCTAGAAAATATATTAATGCACTTCTCAGTTCGCTCTGATCTGAATTTGTTTCCACTATTGTTTGGCTTCTGCTTAGATAAGAAGCCATTTTTTTCTCTCTCTCTCTCTCTCCATCTATTGGAGTTCTTCATCTCTCATAATGTTTTAAGAGAGTGACTTTGTAATAAACACACAAAAGAGATTACTGTGGAGCTTTGTTGGAAATGTGTTCTCAGTGGAACCTCATGAAGACGCAAACGCACTGTGATTCTTTCTCCTCCGTGCCGTGTAGGCTGGGTTTTGCACTCCTCACTCACAGAGAGGTGCATTGTGCTCCTGGGCCCAGCTGCTAGGCCATAATTCTTCATTCTATGTCCCATTGTTCCTACCTGTCAGCATGGTTGTGTCTCCAAAGAAAGGAAGTGGCTGCCATTTTGCCAGCAGGCTATGTGTGGGTTGGGATGGGGGGTGGGGTATGTTGTGAAAACATGTTATTTCTTACCAAAGTAGAGGGTTTTAATAGCTTAGTAATATGTCTTTGTGTGGCACTCACAGCTGTATCACCACGGGTTACTCTATCACCACTGAAATCAACTCTGATATTAAAAGGTGAATGTTTGTGTAGAATGCACTTTTATTTGTAAAATAGGATAGAGCCAAAATACTTTTAATGTTGAAATTTTTATGAGAATTGATAAAGATCAAAATGCTCCTGTTTAAAATAAATTGCAAAAACCATCTCCCATTAACCGAAAATGTACTCCACCCATATTAAAAACACTCTCCACCTCCTTATTTCCCCTCTGTATCACTCTTCTACCTTAGATTATTTGAAGTTAATAACCTGCCACTGCATCTTGATACTTGGCTTTGTGATGCAAACATATCCTTAATTGCCATCCCATAAGAGCTGAATAGCCAGACCAGATTCTCATTACCCTGGTTTGAATTGGCCTGGGCCTCTCACATGCCTCTCGTCATGTCACAATAATGGCAGAGTGGCAGAATGCACTCGTGCACGTAGAGAAAGGGGTTAACTCAGTGTGTAAACATTCAGAGCCAAGTGTGACAATCTGTTTGAGTGACAGGTGTCCATTATGAAAGGGGAGAGAGCTTGAGTTGATATTATCTGGACACTAGTAGGCTCATTGTGCTTTTTGTCTTCATTTGCAGTTCCAGAATAACAACAACTACATGAACATGGCTGAGGCGAACGGCGCCCTGCTCGCTGCTGGTGATGTGAGTATATTTGACTTTCTTCCATATAATTAAAATTCCCTTTTGGACATGGGATATTCAGCTAATACAAACACACTCTCCAATACAAATGGCTTTATTGTCTTCTTACTTGATAATACCATATTTTTAATTTAGTTAAGGCTTTGCATGTATGTAAATGATACTGCTCTTTATTAATATTTATTTGTCATGCCTATTTATTTAAGAAAATGTAGAATGGCAAGGTTGGCAATATCATAAAGGATAAGCCCTATATTTCACATAGTAAAGCCCTCTAAAACACCCATAATGATGAATTTATGTTTGAATTTCTCCATCTTTGTCACAGACACAACATTATTATTGCCTGAAAAGCTGCCTATTCTGAGACCCACTGAGACAATAAGCTTACCAAAAATGAGCTAGGCTCACCCTATATTGCCTTATAGTAACTTCTGAGCGCTGATGCTGATGTGATCTGACTGTCTTGACTGCACTCTGTCAGATAAAGTGATATCCCAGAAAGCTGAGGATATAAACACCTGTTTTCTTCCTCTTTTCAAAGATATAATGAAGGAGCCCAAAGAGATTCTATAGCTCTGTCACTCTCTGAGCCACTCTGTCTGCTGGCACTTACAAAAAGTGAAATGTCACCAGCAAAGTGAGTCTGTGGAGCTGCAAAAATAACTGTGTACTGTACTGCTGCTTTAAAAGAAAGAAGAGAATAGTTGTTCCTCTGGAGGTATATAACCACCACTCTGAGCCATAGTAGTCCTAACAGTGTGCTAAATTTACCCGTTCTATTCCCCCTCCACCCACTCGGCTGCCCTGTCATTAGAGACAAGTGCACCAAAAATACCCATCATCCTCTGTGGTTCAAACGGGCCAATCTCATTCAGTTTAGCAGGGGAGATTGATCTGACTTCAAAACCCACAGCAAAGCAACATTACAAGGCTCTAAAATACTGAGATAGATGTCATCGTTAACCTCATTGTTTTCATTCACGTCACTTGGCCAGTTGGGATGCAACTGTGATATTCAAGCTGCGGCAGCTACCCAGAAGTGTTTTGAGTGTGTGACCTCGTGTTCACAGAGTGTTATGGAAGAAGTTTAATTTTCCCCTACATTTACGCTGAGTGGGCGCATCCTCTGTATCCACTGGCTGCTGAGGCCCACTGCAGCGGGGACCACGCCGACACAAGCTGCTTGGAGAGCATTCAGCCCCCAGCTGTGAGGGCCCACTGTGGCAGTCAGGGAAAGGGGGGGGATGGGCTGGTGGGGGTTGCTCCTTGAAAAAAAAAAACAGCCCAGCTCATTTGCATTTTATCAAAAGGAACAACTGTTTCCAGTGTTAGGGCACAGATGGTATTGTGCTTAGGAGAAAGAGGGAAGAAGTCTTAAGCATAGAATTTTATCTTCAAGCAATGAAGTGTCCAAAGTATTGTTTGTTGCAACCTGAGCTAAAATAAGATTAATGTGACTTCCACTTTGAGTTGTGAGGTTTCACACTATTTTCTCTGTAATGCTATATTAATCTACTTAATGTGTCTGGCTTGGGCTGAGGATACAGTGGGAAAGGAAGTCTCCATTATGAGGGCTCTAAGATGAACAGTTGACTTTGACAGCAAGGCTAAATTTATGCCACCACAGTTGGTTAGCTATTGTTTTCAAATCATGCCAGACAGTTATTGCATAAAAATATACACACTTTTATGTATTTGTAGATTCACGCCTACTATCTGTATTGTATTTAGCTACGCCTCTTTCTCAGAATAGGTCTGGAAACATTATTGGTAGTTTGAGTTATCAATTGGACTCAAAAGACATCTCCAAATGTTTTCTATTTTAATAAAAAAAAATGTTTTCCTCTTAGAAACATGTCATTTATTGTAACACATTTTTTTGTTTGTTTCTTTGCAATAGTATTATAACTACCATGTTCCTAAGACAATATGTGAGTTAGTTAGTCCGTGCTTAGTTACAGTGTAGTGAAATTTGACTGCTTGAACAACCACAATCATCGACAGCTTTCAACCACCTGTTGTTTTTTCTACATGAAGATATTGTAATGATTTAAAGTAAGACTATGTACCTTGTGCTAATAGCTTTCACTGTGCCTATGAATGACAATTTTGGGATAATGGTAACTGCTAAAACATAGCTTAACACAAGTAGATTTATTTATTTTTTATTTACTTCTTGGGATCCAAGTAGATGGTTGTTCACAATATTTTGTGCTATATAGCATTACCGTGAAATGCCTTAAAGCTAAATATAAACCTGTTTACATTCAACTAGTATATGTCTATACAACATAACACGTCTATTTTAAATTGCATACAGTATGTGTTGTGAACAAGGCAGATTGCTTCTACATTAGGACACAGCAGACCTGTGTTTGCTGTTTAGATGGCCAATGTATCATTTACCTTATGCACTTACGGGATGAGATAAGATGACCTTGGTGTGCCTGGTAAAGCATACATCTTAGCATAGAAAGCTTGACTGCTTCCCTTCAGGGAAAAGGATACTGTACACTGAGATTGTGTTCCACTCAGATGTATCAATTTACTTTCCCAATCAAATTAGAGACATGTAATGAACTATAAATATGTAGAAATGGACTACAAATGATCCAAATTTGAAATAATGTTGATTAGGGGTGCCATGGTTGATGCTGTCATTTGAGTAGCTGCACTCTGCCTGTCTAGATATTTGAAACTGGATCCTCAATCCTGCCTCTATTGATTCTGAGGCCTATTATATGCAGTAATTGCATGCTGCTGCCTTTAACAAGTCTAGGTTATTGCATCTGTGAATTGCATTACTACGTTTATTGAAGGACTGGGAATATTGCCTGAAAAGCTTTTTCTTGCTCTTTGTCCTGATATTGAAAGAACACCATGGCAGCACGGGGATAAAACATAGGAAAGAGAAATACACTGATGCGTGTCTCCTAGTCTGCTCTCTGTATGTTTCTATTGTTGTAAGCATTGTGCCATTTGTTATAGGTTAAAACAATGTGCAGACTTCATATAAAGCAACATATACTGTTCACCACAATATTTTGTCACTTTTAGCCATGCTAGTGGTGTGGTTGTATGTAGTGGGATGGCAATATTGGTTGTTCCATCGGTCCAGCACTTTGTTTGAGACTGAAATAACAACTATCATATGAACATTTTGTGCAGTCATGTTCCTCAGAGGATGAAGCCACTGACTGTGGTGGTCCCTTGGTTTTTCCTCTAGCAACACAATGAGGTTGAGTTTTTTTTTTTTTTTTTTTTTTTTTTTTTGGTTCTCAGTGTCAGTGTCTTGACAATTTAAAATTTCCCATGAAACTTGGTACAGATATTGAATCTTAGATGATCAATACTCATGACTTTGGTGACACCTTTACTTTTTATCTAGTGCCTCTGGGATTTTTCAGAGAAGTTTTCACTCATCCCTTGGAATATCTCAACATCTGCAGGTGGATTGGCTTTAAGTGAAATTCTTCGACTATTGGATGGCTCGTACAGACATTCACAACCCCATCAGTACAAATTAATAAGTAATAATACCATCCACTGACATCTACCCCCACCTTCAAGTAAACAGTTTAATATCTCCAATACGTTGGAATACCTGCAAAAGCTAATGGCATTTCCATAAACATTAGCTGTATTTTTGTGATCCATGCTATATTATGCAGTATTAACATGCTAATATGCTAACTAAGCTTTTACCTGCTGAACATCAGCATGTTCACGGCACTGCTGTGTCTAAGTACTGTCTCACAGAGCAGCTATTATTGCTGTAATGTTGTGTGTTGCTGTGTATGTTGTGTTGTGTTTTATATAATTCTGTCTCTACACCAATAACAATACAAACTTTCACTGTACACTATACTTTATTCATTGCTGTGCATAATTTAATTTTAATTCTGAATATTATAAATGATTAAGTGTTGCTAGATAGCCCCCAACTCAGGCAGAATATAATATCTGTTGAGAATAATTTGCAGTACAGTGTAGTTTGGTCCAGGTTTACCACCTCCAATAGGCACTGAGGACTGGAGATTTCCCACACACCTGCTCAGGATGCTCATGCTGAGTATATCAGGCCTCTCTGTTACAAGCCCTGCTTTGCCCTCATACCACTGGACCCTGTGGCTGCCAATAGAAAGACACATACACACACACTACTCTCTGTCTTTCTGTTGTGCTCTCCCTTCCCCACCCTTTAACATGTACATGCCTGCACATCCCAAGCCAGCATCTGGCTTGGCACTTGGCTCTGCTGAGCCTTTCAGAACAATTTAAATGGATAATCAGGCTGGTGATGCAAAGAAAGTGGATTGTGCATCTCTTAATCTCCGATCAGAGCCCCCTAAGCTGCTCCTGGTGTAGAATTAGACTGGCTTTATGTGAAATGACACTAGACAGTGTGCAACACTGTAACACTCTGCGGGTTCCAGTAAAATCTGGCACCTCTTCCCCCAGGGAGAGCCTTTTCTTCGCAGACAGCTGACATCTTCCATAACCCCCCCCCCCCCCCCCCCAAATGAGACACAAACGCCATGTCTCCATTATCAGTGCCCCTGGTGCAGATGTTAATTTGTATCATCATTAACAAAGAGAGGCGATGCACACAAGCACAGTCTTTGATACTGATCTGTCCCTTCCCCACAGTCATTCTTTTCTTTTTCTATTCTCTACTTACACTCTGTTTAGCAGACACTAAACACTAGCATTCCTCTCTTCCAAGTACATGTCTGTGTTTTGCTTAAAGGTCACAGTCATGCTTGTGCTGCTCTCCTACAAAAGTGGAGCTCACCTCAACTACCCTTCTTCTTTGACGTCTCATATCTCTACTTTGGCTCTATAATTCAGGCCACAATGCATCAGCCTATAGGATCCAGTGGCCTATATAGTTCTGCCCTGATTTACCTTCTACAGAAAACCTACATCCATCAGCAAATAGTACCCATAGTACAGCAAAAGCAAAAAAAAAATGTAAGTGATATGTTTCCTTCCTCAAAAGCATTCCTGCAAGGGATTATGTGGATAAATGTGGCCCAAGTGTCACAGTCTGTTCAGTGTATCCGACTGTACTGGACAAGGCAAGACCATGACAGGGCTGATACTTCTTTGTCAGAGATTATAATAGTGTGCCAGTGCTTTCAGATTGCTACATGATGTGATACAGATGAGACTGGAACCGCAGATCTCAAGGCTTGCATGGAGGTTGACCCTGCTCCACAAGAGACGTTGAAAAAGATGAATGAAGACTGTGATGATGAACAATCTCCAATCCTCTCCATGTGCAAATAGAACTTTTTGTCCATGACTCAGGATGGTTTAGTTTTATGTCTCTTATAAACACTCACTTCACATGCTGCTGAACAGGCGTTATTGTAAACTGAGTTCCAGAGATTTTTGAGTGGACTGAAGCATAATATGACAGCAGAGGACTCAGAGTAAATGCTTCCCACTGAAGGTGCTTGTGATTTATTCTGCACTCTGCAAGCCAGAGGCCAGGGCTGTGATGAATATGACCTTAGCTCCCTCTGAAAGGAGAACTGATTCTCTAGCTGTGAAACAAGCACTGAAAAGTGAAACAGTGGTAGGGAGCAGGAAGAGGAAAAGAAAAGGGGGGAATGAAAACTCTATTAGCTGCCTCTGCCACTGGAATTCATCAGTGCTTGTCAAGACAGCTGCCCTGAGTAGGCAATGAATTAGTTTCAAGTGTCTGTGTGCTAAAGCAAGCAAGGGGAACATTAATACTCCCTAATCAAGGGCTGTGTTGGCATATTCCCTCCGTTGTCTCCCTTCTGTTATTCTATCCCCTACCAGAGACATAAAGACAGTGCTGAAGACGACAGGGAAGACATGCCTGGTTAGCTTTGTTGTTGGAACCAAGTTAGCTTTGCTGGCAGGTCATGCAACTCTTAATATCAGGTTTATAGGTTTGAGGTTAGGAGAACGTCACCTCTGTTGGTAGGAGTTTGATTCCTATAGGACAAGCCATGCACTCATACTTTATACGAGACTAAGTGCTGTAATGTTTTGTTTTGTTTGTTTCATTTTGTTGAGAGTGAGCCCACGGGGACTGTGAGAAAAAACAGCTCCCCTTTCAAAGAGACAGGTTTATCTCAAGAAGTGAGGCATGATCATCTCCAGGACTCACAATCCCGTTGAAAATGAAATGCAGGTGTGAAAAGGTGAAATCGGCCTGCAGGAGACTCATCGGTGCCTGTTTGAATTGATATAAATGCCTGTTCGCTCCCATTTTTTGGCCTCTAAGCCAGTCATTTTCATGCTGCTACCATTGTCCGAAATTTCAAATAGTTGATGAGGTCACAAGAGGCAGGTTTCAAACTGCTTTCAGTGTTTGAGAGCAACCTGAAGCACTTCATTTCTGTGTTTTCCAGTAGCCTCTTAATGTAGAGCTGACTACTTTTTTGTTTAATTTCACATGCTGGTCAACACACCCAATAAAACCGGGACTATAACCAGATTTTAGCATCATGTTGCTATGCTTTCAAGCATTATGCAGATGGCTAGCAGTTAAAATCATGTCACTTTTAGTAGGAGACCCATGCTTTGAAGAGGTTTTCTGTAATTTAGCAGGAGCAGCCAAGCCCAGCGCCTCAGATAGCATGCTGTTTGGCCCTGTGTTCAGCCGCATGTATGTAGACCCGCAGTGTGGTCATTGTGAGGATATGAATATATTGGCTTTCCATAGAGTAGCTTAATGCAATGTGCAGATGAAAACAAGACCCAAGTAGGTGAACAGTCCCATCTCCAAGAAGGCGCATAAGCAAATTAAGTGTGACCAAAAGCTTTAATTCGAAAGGCAGAAGGATTAGGCTGTTTGATGAGCAGATTTAAGGGTGCAGGCAAGGGGAACAAAAAGAAACACTTCTGGCCAAGCGTAATAATCTTTGAAAATGTTCTTTAAACCCATCTCCCTGTGACGTGTATTTTCACTGCACTTCAACCCAACATCTTCCATCCTCAAGATTAAGGGCTTTTATCATGTATCCTCTCTCTCCCGTGATTGCTGCTTGATATTTTTGCTTTTGACGTCTTCTTTCGCACTTGCCTTTTTTCGTTCTTTTTCCTCAAAGTGGACTTTAATAGGTTTAGGAAATGTTACATCTTAGTGCACTTACAGACAAGTGTATTACCACTCTACTAAAACACTCCCTCTCTTAAACAAAGTTGTCTGATTTAATCCCTAAAGGTTTCCTTCCGGCGTGTTTAGATAAGGCCCACCTCAGCAAATGCTTGCTGACTGTTTTCTGTTGCTGGATTTCATGACTTTCCTCTTCCTTCCTCCTCCTTTGCAGACTTTTCATACACCCAGCTTGGGAGACGAGGAGTTTGAGATTCCTCCCATTACACCTCCACCTGAGACGGAGTCTGGTCTGGGTCTATCCGAAGTGGACTCACCTTTCCCAGCAATGCCAGAGCCCCCAGTTCCACACAGGGGTCCTTTAATCCCTCAGTTCCCCCCTCAGAGCCTGGATCTGCCATCTATTACCATCTCACGCAACATGATGGATCAGGAAGGGATGTCTGTCAACAATGGCCAACCAGTGGTGAGCACTTCTATGCATATACACCACTAGTAAATCAAGAAGTCTATTTATTTTCTGCAACCAGACAAATCCCAATTTTCCTAATTTGTCAACAAACAGAAATCCTGCACTAGTGCTGCTCCAATATGTGTCCTACTTGTAGCTACTGCTCCAGATGTGGTTTTTGGTGGTGTATCCAAACTAAAAGACATGCTTTATGAATATATACTACTTGAGACCCCTAATATCAGAAGCATCCTTAAATGAGCCCTTTTACTGAACCGTAATGTCACCTTCACAGTTTTTGTACGCCTCCTGTTGTCAGTGCATCTGGCACAGCATCTGGTCTTGTTTACAACACAGGAGGTATATGATCACATTGAGTAAATGTCATGATATTATGTTACTTACTGTGAGGATTTCTTTTTAAAAGCACTGAGTGTGGATGATCCCCCTCTGTAAGGTGAGCAGATGTGAATAGATCACAGGTGTTAGAGTACAAAGCGTATTCAGCCCCAGAAGGACAGTGAAAATGGGACCCAAAAGTGCCACAGTTTCACATGCTCATATTTAATTCATGTCGCCTCCAGAAGCCTTTTTTTGTGCTGTAAATGCTGAGGCATGCTTCTGTCCAATGTCACATGAGGTCTTCACATATTTTGTTTGGAGTTTAGGATCAGCTTTGTCTTTGTGTTGTAGAGAATTTGCTGTGAAAGGACTGGACTGGGTGAATATATTTTAAGCTTAATAGTCCTTTCCTCTTATACGAATGATCAAATATAAAACAGCCGACATAGTAATCACTCGCTTTATGTTGATACTGTTATGTGCTAGAGATTGTAAGATTGTTGTCTTGGGGTGGAAAGGCATTTTCAAATGCCACAATCATGGAAGCATTGAGGAGGAAAAATGGAAATGTCACTGGCTGACTAGTTGTCTTACAGACCCATTACAAAAATGGAAGATTCATTTAGAAGAAAAGAAACGAAAGGACAAAAGCATGAGCAGAGAGATGATGATGTTGATGCTGAATTTTGCTTTGTGAACCACAAAGCACATTGCATTGGGAAGACGTGCCATGATCATTACAAATGTGTGAATAAATGCTCTTTCCCTCCAACACAATTGTTGAATCACACTGATATTATATTTATTTACATTCATTCCATATGAGAAGGGAGCTATAAAGATTTACAACTCTTTTTTCCTGCTTCCATGCTTCTGGCATGTAAAATAATTGCAGCTTTTAAAATATCTCTGCTGCATACAGTAAGTGAGCCCCAGAAGGCTTTTGCCTAAAGAATTTTCATTTCATGGTCAGTTAAGCTTTCTACATCTGGAAGAAACGGAACCTTGACACAATTACATTCCTGACTGTTCTCACGACTTGCTGGAGGATTAGATTTGATTCTCAAACATTATTCCTCTTTAACACCATTTGCATGGCTCATGTCTCTGATTGTGCAGAGACTCTATTAAAAACTGAGGGGAGAATGTGGGTTTCTGCTCCTTGCCTCGTGGCATTGTCGGCAGCACACTACTCACTCGTTATCAGTCATCACACATTGTACTGCAGGAAGGCTTGTGGTGGCCCTTCATTTTTTTCTGTAAATGGGATTGATCCCCAAAAGTCTTGTGCTTATAGAAATTCTATTCATCTAGAGTTTTAGATTAACGCAACTTTTAAATGAGATAAGTAGCATTGTTCTCAGTGCTTTCTATATACAGAGACAATGATTTACGAAGGCCCTAAGAGAGGTGTTTTGTCATTTTGTCAGCGCGCTGATAAAGGAATGACAACCTTATATACATGATTACATTCTGTGTTATTTGTTATGGCTGCAGGGGCAAACAAATAAACCGTGCACTATTGCAATTACATTTTTCATCAAGCCACCATGCTCATATTTCCCAAACACTCGTCTTGGTTTTCTTTTCTGTATACAAGCTTACTGGTGGAGAATATTTAGTGCACGTGAAAGCCTGTCTCTTATCAGAACTTAATGAGAAACCCAACCAGTGAATATACCTGGGCTATTTTCAAAAGCTTCTTCCATGTCATTGCATTGCCAAGTGTTCTGCTAATTCCTCTCCCCATAATGTTCAGCGTATGTCTTGCAAATTGGCCACAGATGCCGGGCTTCTACAAAGAGAAATACATTTTCTCAGCTGCAATGTGCCTGGCAAGCCCTGAATCTGAAGTCATTATTTATTTAATCTGCTCTCCTAACAAGCTTCTGACTCTCATTTTTGTCTCCCAGCATGTGTCCTCCTGATTTGTGATTGAATCTCAATAGTGCCAAATAGTACTGGAGTTAGAGCTGCCAGTATTGCTTTATTCACAATTTCTTCTCGATTTTCTCCCTGCTGCACAGCAAGGGTCTCTGGGTTCTATTTCAAAAAACACCTGGTGCCTTCACCACATTTTAGGTTTTTCTTGACACATGTAAGCATGTACTGAAATGTCCTCCGTGATTGGATTTGAAACGTACAGGAGTCAACTAGTTGTATTAGATGTTAAAATCAATATTTAGGAGATATGAGCCCTGCTGTCCTTTTACATTTACCACTATGTGGTGATGCATTATATATTTTTCATTACCAACTAACTCTTTTGCATGCCATTGCGTTTTCAGAGCCAAGGAAGACATGCTAATATTGAATACAAAATAGTGTGTTTGGAGAACATGCATCATGCAAGATGAAAGTGAGGCTGAAAAAGCCATTTGTAGTTTGTTGTTCACATGATTTGATACGCCTTGATATTGTGTAGATTGCCAGTGAGTATAATACCCTGAGTTTTGACTGGTCAAAAACCACTATATCCTGAATTAAATGGAAAATGTGAGCACTGTTGCAGAAAGCATGTTTTTCTACACTTCCCTCTTATCTCCCTTCCAAGCCAAGAAGCACTGACATGAGTTGTACATCAATTTAAGAGAGTGGATTTTTTTTTCGCTCTGTTTCTTTTTTCTTTTCTCCCTCGACAGACAGCTATTGTGACATATTGGGTCAGTCAGAAATGAAAGATATTCATGCAGGCATGCAATACTTGTAATGAAGTCTCAGCTTGACCTTCTGCATGATTGATTCTGTAATTTACTTTTCTCAGGCTGCTCTCAAAATGAAATGATGTCATGTTGGACAAGTTTTAAATACCCATAATGCATCAGGAGAAATGGTGGAAAGGGGTATGGGTCAGTGGCTGTACCGGACCAAGGGGAGGGAACCTACTGGCCTCACAGTCTTGAGTGGGTGGAGGGAAGAGAGGGAGAGAGATTTGTTTTTAAGTGGGGGTTAGAGGTTGGGGAGATAGATAGACTGAGTTTGCACACCACAGAGAGAGAGAGAAAGACAGAGAAGTGTTTTTGACTGAGACAGGGCAGGGGAAAGAAAAACAATTTATCTTCATGCTATTATAGCCTTTACCGGCATTCAAAATTCCATTTTTCTCATTTGGCTTAAGCACAGACTTCAGCAGGTTGCTGAAAATGGAGGAAAAAAAAATAAAATGATGTACCCGTTTAGAAGCCGAGTAAAGGAATATGTGCAGAGCACTGATAAACTATCTTTAATAGGACTGACCTTTCATGCTGGCGAAAGTTACTGGGGGATTCATCCTTATAATTACCATATAGATGATTTTACCCCTCTCCTGCCATGGAACATTTCCAAGAGCTCTGGCATTGATTGAATGGAAATTGAACTTGTTAACATTCTTTTCAGCCTGTTACAGCTCAGTACATGGTGCCACTGTTCATATATTCTCCCTAAATTCTGATTTCCAATATCTTTAAGAACAGACTGGAGCCTGCTTTCATTGACATCAGTGTTGAGATTTTTATCACTTGGTGAATGCATAATGTTGCAGTTTGAGTCCAGCTGCTGTGTTTATTGGCCCGCGTTTATTGTGGAAAGGGTTTCACACACTTTCAGTAGTGTTTTTCTCATCTGCTGGTTTTCAGAATGTGTTACGTGGCTTTGTGTGGAGTGTATGCTGTGTTAAGTGTGGATGAGGCCAACAGTAATGTACAAAACAAGCTATTTTTTTCTTTTTTTCGCAGCATACTGTTGATGGCATTATGTTGACGACATTATGTTATCAGCTTTTTCAGCTTTCACGTTAAAAGCAACACAATGGGGAATATTACAAAATGAATTAACATAAAAAAAAAAAAAAAAACCTTTATTGATTTGGGAGTAGATTTCAGCTCGCAAGTGTTTGACGTACAAACACAAAGACAGACAGCACACCTAGACACACATAGACCAAACTAAGGAGGGCACATCTGGCCGCTGTGTACTCAAGATAAGGACTTATTTGCAGATTTACGATGACTATCAAAATATCTAGTTAGATGTCTGCTGTGACTGCTGACAATAGTGTAATCAAAATGCAAATGCGGAGGCAGAGGGACATAAATAAACATCCTAGTGCCAGATTCATATTCACAATCAAGGCAACTGTTACTTAAGATGATTTCTTTCACTACTGTGCTATTAGCTGTTATCTTTTCATTCAAATCAGACATGTGTTAATGCTGGCGTTTCACTCATGTAACTGTCATTGCTCTTTTGTTACATCAAGTGAAAAGCAAAATTGCTGCCACACCAGTTATTGCTATAATATGTAATAAAATAAGACATTTAACAGACTGTTTAATGTGATATGATCGAGTGTTTAACTGTGGTCATCAGTGCATATTTTTAAAAAATGCACAACACACACAAGACCATTTAGAAGAAATTGCCATATTCCAAACAAATGGCAAAATGGGCCATTGCTCTAAGTCAAAACTGCATCACTGGGATTGGGAAAAAGTGTTATTATACAGATGGCCACGACTAATGAGCTCAGTGTGTGCGTCTTTGATGTTCGCAGTGAGCAGAGAGCAAACTGCGAGCCATCGTGTTCTCAGTAATGAAGATGACAATAGCACTCAGAACATGGCGGGTTGTAGATATGTAAATCACAGTCATTTGGTCACTGGCTTGTTTATTGCAGCTTTTATTTGCAAGAAAAGTGAAAGCTCCCATATTTGAAGAATCACAACAATATGTCTTCAATTTCTTCCCCACCTTTACAGAATCTTCCTAGCACATGTAAATATAAATCCGTTCACACTTCATAGATTGTATTTATGATAAGCAGTAGACATGGCGTATGAGAAAGAAATGGATTGTAGAGCCAATATGTTTCAGTCTGAAATGGTGTTGCGATATTGTTTTGGAAGACAGGCATTCATAAGGTTCTTTCAATAAAGCCAGGTGTGTGGGTTTATGATGTGTTGATGTTGGGAGAGATTGGGTTTTGCTGCTGAATACCAGATGGATGTACCCAGGGAGAACAAATCACCTTTTCTGTTGTGTTCACGTCCCCCTCCTCTGTTCCATGTCAGCTCTGCTAGCTCTCTGATCAGTCTTCCCTCTGGGGAGCTGGCAGTTCTTGTAATTTCATCCTCACCACAATCAATGCAAACGTGTTGCCTGCACCTTTTCTGAGACTCTTTCAAGAACCAAATGTTTTACCAGGAAAAAAGAAAGTGAAAGAGATTTTGAAAATGTTATTACATTATGGATGCTAGAAGGGAGGGTACCTGTCCAGAGCTCTTAAGCTTCATACCCTCAGCCAGTTGATTTATGGAGTTGATTATAAAGAAGTTTTTTCCCCACTATTTGGCAGTCAAACATGATCTATGAAAGGTGCCTCTTTCACAGAGTTATAACCTTAAAGTAACATTACACCAAAGCATATAGGCTTGTGGTCGCCTGAAACTGAACTGACATGTTGCTGCATGCATACAAACTGTGACTCAAACAATCTTTTTATTGTGGCATTTGAAGTTATGTATCACAGCACAGGGAACTGACTCCACTGTTCCCCTCCAGGGACTGGGCAGTCAAAGGCAGTGTCACAGATTTCCATACAATAGAGTTTTGAAATGAATCAACTAAGCTGTGTAGCCATCTATTACTGGCTTATAAAGTTGGCTCCTCGGGTGTCAAGATAATTTATCATGGCCTGTAATAGAGACATTTAAGACCTAGGACATTGTGACATGCGATCTGCCAAATAACAATCCACAGAATCCAATGACCCGATTTCCTCTCCGGTAAAGAGATACAGCTTCTTGAGCTTAGTACACTGGGCAGTAGGGTGTCATAGAGATATCAAGCCTATGCAGACAGAACCTCAAGGGAAGCGTGAAAGCAGAGGGAAAGGGATCAATGAAAAATATTCCATTTGATTCTTATTTTCTTAACAACCCCTTTTTTCCTTTATATCAATTCCTTTGCAGAATGTTGGACCAGGCCATCTTCGTCAGTACCCACCAAATCCAGCCATGGTGATGAAGTCCATCATCAGCATGAACAGCCCCAATGGAATGATATCACGGAATCAGCTGACTACCATCAACCAATCCCAACTCAACGCACAGCTGAGCCTAAACATGGCAGGACCAAACATCACCCATACTTCCCCATCACCACCTGCCAGCAAGTCTGCCACACCGTCTCCCTCCAGCTCCATTAACGAAGATGACCAGGACGAAGGCAACAGGGTGAGCAAAGTTAGAAATCATTGAGAAGACTGTATTCAATAGAATTGCATTGTATAGAAGGCATTAATAATGTAATGTCTAATGTATCTTAATCATTGTGATCATTGCAGGTCATTGGGGAGAAGCGACCAGCCCCAATAGATCCCACAAAGAAGCCCAAGACTCCAAAGAAGAAGAAGAAGAAGGACCCCAATGAGCCTCAGAAGCCAGTGTCAGCCTATGCCCTGTTCTTCAGAGACACCCAGGCCGCTATTAAGGGTCAGAATCCCAATGCTACCTTTGGAGAGGTATCCAAGATTGTGGCCTCCATGTGGGACGGTCTGGGAGAGGAGCAGAAACAGGTACTACGCGGTTTGATTATTCATAATTGTCAAAAATGCCATCTGGAGTGGTTGACAGGAGTTACAGAAAGTTAGATCATCGGAGATCCAGACAGAAAACAAATGTATATACAGCATGTGATTTGTGTAATGCACTCTGTATTACCTTAGGTGATAGGAATTATCTATAGTGAAAATGAAGCTTTATTTATCCATTCACACATACCTTTGTGTCATCACAGGTTTACAAAAGCAAAACAGAAGCTGCCAAGAAAGAATATTTAAAAGCCCTTGCTGCATACCGTGCTAGCTTGGTTTCTAAGGTGAGAAACTGTTTCTTCTTTTCACCTGATAAATGTGTGAATTTGACTGAAAAGTGAATTAAATTTCTCTGATTTCCTTGTATTGTTTTGTGCACTGTGAAGCTATTGAAGGCTCTGTTGTAATGGCAGACACAACTGAAGTAACTTGAGGTCTAGAAACTATACAGTATATGCATCGATAGACAAAGTCACATTCTTAGAGGTGAAAACTGTGGCATTGTAAATAAGTTTTGATATTTTTTCTTCATCCAGGCTGCAGCAGAATCAGCTGAGGCCCAGACTATCCGGTCAGTACAGCAGACCCTGGCCTCCACCAGTCTGTCCCCAGGCCTGGTGCTCCCTTCACCTCTCAACCAGCACCCCTCTATGTCATCAGCTTCCCAGGCTCTCCAACAAGCCCTACCCAGGGCTATTGCCCCCAAACCTCTGCAGATGAGACTAGGGGGCAGTCAGATTGTGACCTCGGTTACAGTCTCCCACCAGAACATGTCCTCTGGGATTCCACCGCAGATGCTCGGTCAGATGGGTGCTGGAGGGGCCATGGCGGCAGGTGCCCAATCCACAGCGGTGTCTCAGATGAGCCCACCCATGCAACCTGTGCAGCAGCATGCAATGCAGCAGCTCCAGCAACAGCAGCAGATGCAGCAGCACCTCCAGCACCATCAGATGCAGCAGCAGCAGATGCATCACCAGCAGATCCAGCAGCAGATGCAGCATCAGCATTTTCAACACCACCTCCAGCAACAGCTGCAGCAGCACCACATGCAACAGCAGCAGCAGCAGCAGCAGCAGCAACATCAACATCAACATCAGCATCAACATCATCAACATCAACATCAACATCCTCATCAACAGCAGCAGCAGCAGCAGCAGCAGATGCAGCTGCAGCACATGCAGCTGCAGCATCAACTGCATCAGCAGCAGATTCAACATCTCCAGCAGCAACAACAGCAGCAGCAGCAGCAGCAGCAGCAGCAGCACCAGTCCCAGTGTTCCCCACCCCAGCACTCTCCTGGTACACCCCATTCAGTGGGAGGCTCTGCATCGCTCGGCAGCCCCCAGCCGGCACCACAGCAACAACCACACCCATCTCAAATCCAGGCCCACGCCCAGGTCCTGTCGCAGGTCAGCATTTACTGAGCCAAATGGAAATCCTATCTCAAAGAACAGGAATAGAATAAAAGCATCATTCCACGTTGCTTTTCTAAGTTGCACTTAAGAAGTGTGTAAGATTTAGAATGTTATACAAAGAACTTGTCCATTGTTATAGACGGATATGCACACGCGTGTACAGGGGGTAACCATGTTAACTGGGATATTTCTGTCATAGGCTTAGCTATGACAGAAGCCTGTTAGGGCGAGCGCCCAGTGATTGTTTGTTTGTATGTTTGTTTGTTTGTGAGGTCTTTCAGTTGTCAATTTAAACTGACTGGGCACACAATATGTTGAAAGACACATGTCTTTCACTGTTTTATTTAACAATAAAGCTTTATTTATGAGACCTGAGTTGTCAGTGCACCGCAGAAAAAGACTTTTTGAATGCATTTCAACAAAAGGATTTCTATCAGCTCTTGCCTGGACTGAATGACTCACAGGATCCTTGCTGGAAACCAGTAACCCACACATCAGTCTTTGTTCCCACACTGGCCAGTATATAGCGAGACTTTCTTTACTCCAACCTTTCTCTTTCACACATCATTCTCGCAGATGTAACTGTTCAACAATGGCTCGGAGGAAATGGTTGATCAAATCATCAGACGTTGGAGGCCCAGTGATATTTGAACACATAAAAAACCATGTCACAAATGCAGACAATGTCTTGAAGAATAAGGGGAACTGAAAATAAAAGGTCTTGGAACACAGATCTCTGGATGAACGACTGAAGAGACTGAGACAGAAACTGTCATAAATCATTTATGTCATCACATCATCAAACTGTAGCTGTAATCTGCTGTACATGTTTTGTAGAGTGAGGAGAGACGAGACCTCCTTTATCCAGTAATCGACCCTCCAGATGATTTGCCCAAAAGCTTGTAACTGGCATCCCCCAAAAATTTCTTCTTTAATCTATTTGTTCTTACTTCAGATGTTTAACAATTAAATTATGTTTTTATTTTGTGTAACAAAGGGGATATTTTATGGTAGACACAAATTTCTGGATCAAGGCAGATGGTTTGGGGATTGATGTATTTTTACTCTGCTCCTTGATACCGTCATTGTTTTAAAAAAGGAAAAAAAGAAAACTAGCAGAGCCAGTTTGTTGCACTGCCAAAGCCAACTGACAAGGCATCGGAGGTATTTTTGCCAGCTGTACAGAAGTCCCTGAAAAAAAAGAAAACGTTGTACATTTTTCATATCACCTGTTGTAAAGTTTTAATATGTGAGGCTTTAATTAAAACATTGTTAAACGACCTGTGGATTGCTATATCACATAGTGCATTTCTGCTCTTTTATACTTTTTTATGAGTTACAATAGCAGCGATTAATTTTGTTTGTATTTTGCTTACAAATCAACTGCTTTTGAAAACTGTCCATAGTATAAATGCATATTGGTATGGAGTTCTTGAAAAGTTGTTTTCAGCTCACGATAGGAAAAGTAATTTAATGTGTGAGTTTTTGCTCGGCCATGAAGACGAATCCAGAGACATTCCATCACTAATATGATAGTAGCCATAATTTTGTATGAAGTATTATATATTTCTTTGTGTCTCTGTTCAAAATTAAACTATCAATCACAAATATTTATTTGGAGGAATTGATTTATTTCAAAACTTATATTAGCCATAATTTCTATAAGGTATTTCTTCACGTCTCCTTGTTAGCTATTAAAACCACTGATAAATATTCATAGCGCTAATTTCTTTATGAGATACTGAAAAAATAAATTTGTATGTTTTCTATGGAGTAATTCTATAAGAGAAAAATACTTCGCAGGGGTATATGAGCATTCATGTTGGCATTAATATAGTGTGTGCTGTTTCTCAGTGATTTGAATGGAAGTCCATTGTAACTGTGTGTAAAAACAGTGTTGATACTGGACAAGGTCAGCATGTAACTGGTACTTGTCTCAATAACAGTCCCCTTCTCACACACCAGTGCATTGGATTCTGCCTCTTTCTTACTCCCTTCAAAATCGCTTCATTTCCAAGACATCCCCAGGGGTTTGCTGAGCTCCCTTGAATAATATGGTGAGTGGGGGAGGGAAGGCAGGCAAACAATAATTATCATATCTTCACAATAGCCGGTGAATCCACTGGCCCAGAGAAGGGCCTTTTTTTTTAATTCAAAAGGCAGTTGAGACATTTTAAACACAAGTTAATGTTTGTTACAAATTAGGAGAGAGAATCTCCTCCTGTGCTTCTGCGATAGCAGCCTGATAGAATTTTCAAATTTCTGGTTTGTTTTCAATTAGGTAGTTTTAGGAAAACGTTTGTAATTTTGGCCGAGGCCCTGCCGTCATCTCTGCTGCTGCTGTGATCGGCTCTTCAGCTCAGAATGGAAACGATGCCCATTTCTCTGCCGTGATTAATTGCAGCATCTGTCCTGTCAGAAGCCCGAGTGAAGAGGTCTGCGGCAAAACTGCAAATAAGCACTGGCAACAGTCTTAAAGTGCTTATGATGAAATGAAAATTAAAAACAGCAAGTGCCGTGCATGACCTGAATCTTAACACAGGGGGAGAAGAGGAGAATGTGAGAGCGGGTGTCCATGGATACCAAACACATGCTTTAAAAACACACAGTAATGAGGCTCTGGGAAATCGCCGTTATTATTCTGAACAGATTCACAGCAGAGCCCATTAATAATGCATGGAGCTCCTTGTTATTCCATAACCCCTCAGTACTGCGGTCACTGTGTGTACAAATATCTCACAGCCAGGGTTGGAGTTATGGGACTCTGCAATAAAAAGGTTACAGATATTTTCAAAACACTGCTATACATACACACACACACACACACACACTTGCACATAATTTACAAGGATAATACACTGCTCCTCCTATAATGGGGATTGGTTTAATTTGAATAGGTGAATAAATAATCTTCACCTGCTTTATGATGTAGACTTTGTTCTATCTGCAAGATAAATATATATTTTTTTTCTCTGTGCAGTATGATGCAATCATAGAAGCATGAAGCAATCAATATCACCCATGCTCTTCTGTCTTTCTGTCCTCATCATTAACTAACGCTGATGAAATGCATGAAGGGCACTATGACATTAATATGTCATTTGAGTAATGCAATCATGAGGTGACCTAATTGTCCTCCTCCTCCCCACTGAGGTCAGTTGCTCGGCACTGTGCCGAGGATGACTAAGGAGTCAGATGTGGAGGCTAAGGGATTCTGTATTTTAATTATTTATTTGGCCCTTTTGTTGTTTTCCCGTCCATCGCACAGATATAATGTGAGCATAACAAAAGCCCTGCTGACACTGACCATCTGACCATCAGACCCACGCTGCAGCCAATCTCACAGTCTGGACTCACTGGTCGCAGATGTAGGACCTGCCACTCCGCTCTGCTCCGCCACTCAACTCTGTCTTCTTCAGAAAAGGAAAACAAACAAACAAAAAAGATAGGCCTTTTTTTCTTATAAGACCTGGTCCAGGAAAGTGCAGAGACAGTTGACCCTACAAGTCCAATGCCAAGCCTACAGAGAGGAACTAGGCCTCCAGTCAAATGGCTGACCACATTTAAGAAATTCTTGACCTTGCAATGAGGAACTACGTGGAGAGAACTATTGACCTCTGAGATGAATAGTGAACTTTGTTTGGGGGGCTGTTGGCTGCTCTGTTGGCTGGCTGGACTGTTGACATCCCTGACCAATGGTAACGTTTGTTTAGAGAACTTTTGACCTGCCAGACTAAAGGAGCGCCATAGACGATGCCTCAGAGCAAAGCTAATAGTGTATTCGGGGGGGGGGGGGCGCTAGTATAAATATTATGATACCCTTGCACAACCTTTCTGACATACTTATCTACATCTTTGAACTGAATTGTATTTATCATTGATTTGGTCAGTTGATTTAGAACTTTCATTTTAATTGAATAAAAAATTGAGACAGCACTCATTTTTTAATTAACTATCATTAAAAAAATACCTACAATAAATTCAAACGTGCTGCAGAAAATATGAGCCTGACCAAATATAAATATATATAATATAATCACCTATGTACTCTCTTGTTCCCTCTCTCTCATTTGTTTTTCACAGCCACATGCATGCGCATGCAACATGCAAACTCACACTTACACACCAATTTCCATTCTTGGATTTTTGAGGAATGGGGTTGCCTTGGTGATGCGGTGATTTTAGCCATCGTAACATACAGCCAATTGTATGTTGAATTTTGAATTCTGTCTTTTTACCTCTGTCAGCCTATAAATCAACCACTTACAGAAAACCAACCATACACTGCAAGGTTTGATACTTACAGTTATATGTTTAATATTGCCAAAGAAAGCGGTGCAGCCGTTAATTACTATAAATAACCCTATTTCCTTTAAGTTGTTAAAAGTATGCAATCATAATCAGATGACTAACATGCATCCGCTGTTAACCAATGTTAAGAAATCAAATCTGAATTTTGCAACACATGAATGAAGGAGAAAATTGCTGTAAATGTGATGTCCAGCATTGTTATGAAATGCCCCGAGTGATTATATATTCAAATAATAGGTTTTTCATGCAAATGCCAACACCTTTTATATATTTTTGAGTGTGTATTATGTAGTTGAGCACAAGCTAGCATGAGGGCAGATAAGCTAACCACCATTATTCTGTTGCTAACATCATAAAGGTCATGGAATAAACATCTAAAGCCCAAAGAAAAACAGTTTATTGGAAGCAGTTGTCACCATAACAATAACAGAAGTGAGCATTTGAGAAGCTGTTTTGTTTCAGATTATTACGGTTCACTCAGTATGTTATTGTGCATTGTCAGTATTTAGCAGACCAAATTCATCTGGAGCATTTATTCTCTGATGAGTTATACAGTCGCTCTAAAAAAAATGCACAGCAAGCTGTCAGTGATTTGAGAAAGCTTTCTTTATTGTGACAGATCATCATGCCCCAGAGGTTGACAGATGTCCCTGCATTGCATGGAAACGCATAGCAGTCTCTTTTTATTTGGATTTCTTTGGTTTAAGAATGTAAAATTCAGCTCGCTGTCCCCCCACTGCCACTTTCCAATTTATTTCATCAGTATTTTATAGGCTTTGTGTTCAGCAGAGGATCCCAACTCTGAAATTGCCTTTTATTGCAACTTACTTAGCCTGTTAATATTGGCTATTACAGAACCAACATGTTTCTATGGCAACAAAACTGATAAAGTGTACCAGGAGACTAGAGTGATAGATTACACATGCACGCTGTGTCACATCCAATTAACTCAAACTGACTGTACACTGCATTATGCCACGACTTGCAGGAAAATCAATAAATATGGACGGTACCCAACAAGGTTCCCCCTCTGTTTCTTTCTTTCATCCCTATACGATGGCAGTGAAGCCAAGACAGATCATGCCACTAGGATGTCCCTGCTGCTACAAGAGGCAGGTGCTGTGTAGACACCATTCAAAACTTGGCCTATTCAGTCCAACTCCTCTAACGCTCCATTCATGCATAGCAAAACACCATCTGCTCCTGTTTTGCCCGGAGCAATCACAGCTGACCAAAAAAAAAAAAAAAAAAAAAAAGAGAGAGAGAGAAAAAGAAATCCATGATAACAGCTGTTGCCGAACAAAAGCCAAACAAAAGGGGGGTAAGGAAAAGGTTAGAGGCAAGTTAGACACCAAAAATTACTCATTGGAGAGGGCTAAGGAAAACATTTACTCATGGTAATAGTCAGGAAAATGGGATGCCATCCAGCAGAGAGCCAGGGAAAGGGTTAAACGTGAGACGTTCAATCTGTGGGCCTGGCAGAGTTGAAACAGTACAGGATCAGGTGATAATAGATTCAAGCTGAGGATGATTCTTTTACACAGTCAATTCTCAGGGTGCAGGAGCAGAGGCAAATGAGCCATAGAGGCTCCTCACACTATATGACTGCTGTCTGAGATGCAGGTATAGATGCACACTGGTCATAGGAACCGAGTACATACTGTTCTTTATACTCTACTGCAGTTACCTGTCGGCATTAGGAGGTTACTATATTTTTTTAGAACTGCCACTAACAATTATTTTGTTGTGTCAATTATTTTCTCAGTTAATAGTAATGAAATGCACATCACAATTTCTCAGAGCCTTTAACTTCTATTAATTGCTGTCTGGAAGATATTCAGATTCTCCTTTTTCAAGTACTATATGTAATATAAAAAAACTCAGCATTATAATACAGTAAGTCTCTCTGGTTTCCTGTTGTAGGAGACTAAAAAGCAAGAAAATATTTACTTTTGAGAAGCTGAAACCACTTCATTGCTGGCATTTTTGCTTGCATAATTACTCAGATAAGTTGTTGCCAAACAATTTTCCATGACAATATTTTCTGATGCACGCTGTATTATGAAAAAAGTGCAACGGCAGCCAGTAACAAACAAACATGGATTGAAATAAAGGGTAGAAATACATGTGTCTTTCCTTCAACAAGGCGTTTAGTTTCCTCCCACCATTGCTTTATGCTGCATTGTGGTGTGATTGGCACCGGTTCCTCGACCCTTTGAGGCCTAGCTTGATCTAATGTATGGCCGCTGACCTGGGGGAGGGGCCGCGAGTGGAGGTGAAAGACCGAACAGCTTGCATGCCTCCAGACCTCAGCTGCCCATGCAGACGGCGAGCTGTAAAACCACCGTTTGAGCCACAGAGAAGTGTCACGGCAGCCACACAGACAGCTTACAGGAAATATTCAATACAACAATTAAACAGCAGCCTGAGACGGAACAAAGTTAAGTAGAAGAAGAAGAAGAGGAGGGAAGGATCAGTAAATGATGATGATCTTACCCATTGTCCCCATGGGGATAATTAAGTTTTATCTTATCATACCTTATGCTGACTATGAGCAGACCTGGATCTAATTGCATTTTGGCATAATTCATAACATTAAAATAATTCCATAACCTCATAGTACCAGATGGTGCATTTTGCAGCTATAAAGCAACATCATTTCTACGGAAAGCTTCAGACAATCACAGGAAAATAGTGGAAAATAAATTCTTCATGTTCGTGCAATGTGATTTACAACCTAAGTGACATTACCTACATTTCCAGATGCTGTGAAACTCCAGGAAGGATCAGTGTAATAAAGGCTAGGGATGATTTGCAAATGTATTTTTAACCAATTTGACTATGAAACATGCAAATCTCTGGGCTGGACCTTGATGCTGTGAGAGATTTCATAGGCAGAGCTTTTATTTATAAACAGAGGCTCCTGTGGCAGTTGATCAGTCAATTTGCCTAACAAATAACTCTGACACATTTTCAGTTGGCTGCGTATGATGGCCTCTTTGTTTGTGACACCATTTCAAG
Organism: Sciaenops ocellatus; assembly: GCA_033000465.1. Classification (NCBI taxonomy): domain Eukaryota; kingdom Metazoa; phylum Chordata; class Actinopteri; family Sciaenidae; genus Sciaenops; species Sciaenops ocellatus. The sequence continues at coordinate 18,476,093 of CP136888.1, forward strand.
CAACCTTGAACCGAAACATAAAATAAAATCAATGTAAAAATGTGGGATTCTTGGAGGACGAATGGACAGCTGTTCTTTAAGGTCACGTCCTGAGCTATGAACTCTGCTGAGCAGCTTAACATGGCTGTGTGGATGCCTGGACAGTGTACAGTAGACTTGTAATGAAAAGGGGAGAGACAGGACAGAAGACAGGCTCCAGCCTCACGCCATTAGAGGTGATTTGTCTGCCAAACTGATTCCAGTCCCAGTAGTTTTATCAGTTTAATGCCCAGGCAGCGTTCATTATTTCTTTGCCGGGAGGGTCAGCCTCTCTTCAGCAGAACAAGTGTGGGTTGTGTTTCTGTCAAAGAGGGAGGGGGGTTAGTGCTTGACCCGCAAAGCCATTCAGCTCTCAGAGTGATCCATTGTTTGGGTCCTCTCTTTGTTCAGTGCCTGCAGAGAGAGGGAAGGGGCCAGCTAAAGGGGAGGGACGGAGCAGAGCTGGGGTCTCGTCGGGTGCCAGGGGTCTGCACTTACCCTCAACACATTCTCACCTACAGTCGTTTTAGTCAAAGGGCCATGCAACCTAAAGTTTATTATGTGTACCAGTGTTTTGGCACACACACACATACACATACTGAAGACGCTGCACTTCAGACTAACACTACAGGTCAGAATTCTCTATATCCAGCTGAAATATTTAAAATATTGACACGTTGTGAGCATCCAGGCAGGCAAGATGGAAAAGCAGAGCAGGTCAGCTATGAGTTGTTTTTCTTGTTGCAAGGCTACTTAAAGAGTATAGAAGTGTTAGAAAAGTGGTCTGCTACCACTGATATAAAAGCTTCACATAAAAAGCTGTAAAGTAACACATACTATAATAAACAATATTAGGATCTGCTTGCAACAAATTGCAAATGTGTTAATATGGAAGAGGAGTAGAAGGTAGAGGGAGGGTGGAGAACAGACAGACATGTCTGGTTGGAGAACAGACAGATACAAACCTACTGCAGTCAGGTTTCAGATTGAACATGATCCATATGGTTTGATTCAGTACTTTACTGTCATGTTTGCAATTATGCATTTCATTATAATTAGTCTGCTTGCAGCTTTTCATAAAGATAACTTCTCAGCTAGCAATGTGACCCTATTTTTCCAAATCAAAAGAGAGAATGTTTTCAAGCTTTTGGGAGTTTACAACTTATCATGTATTGGCTGTTCAGTCCGTATACAATTTTCTGTGAAGCACAGCAAGGCCGCATGGAGGCTCAGTGGAGAAACAGTTTTCAAAGACTCCTAGTGTGAGTGGCGATGGCATGTTCTTTTGGTGTTTATGAAGGTTTGGTCATACATAAATAACGACCATGTCTCGCTTATCCTTGCAGTATCTCTTCAGTCTTTAACCTCTTCTATACGGTAGAGTCCAGCTTCTCTGTGAATCTGAAAGTATGTGCATTGCAGCCGCCTGAGTGGAAGCACTGGAAATTCTCTTCTTCTGCAGTGGATTAATGGAACCCAGTTGGGTAATTAACACCATCAACTGTTTATCTCAATGTGCAAAACTTCTAATATTTGCCTAACGGCAGATTGAATTTTCTAAAAAAAAAAAAAAAAAAAAAAAAAAAAAGGTTGTTAAAATTTGTACTGAATTTGGATGGAAATTTTTACAGTTGAAAGCAAAGTAATGTGCTGTTCAGTTTAACGCTCCTTTGTTTCACTTCAGCGCACAATTTAATTTTCTGTGAGAAAGAGTCAAATTAATAGAAAGAGGCAAATGGCAAATGAATTGTAATTAAAAGCAGTCACTGGCTTAGTATTGTATGATAGCACTGAACACCCGGCCACTTGAAGCCACCTTTTGAAGACTGTGCTCTGCAGGGAGAGAAAATAAGTGGTTACAGGTGGTCAATTTTGCAGCTTATTCAGTGTCTTTAACTGTTTTCAAATTGTTCCAACTTAGACAAAAACTCTTTGTCTTTATTGTCGTAGTATAAACTAGTGAGACCTGAGCATTCAACTTCCTATTACATTTAAATAATGTATTTATTTATTATAAAAGTCATTATAAAAATTACAAAATGATTTTAAAAAATCATTAGCATACTCACAATGATCAGCCCACTACCAGCTACACACAAAAGTTTCATCTCCACACCATCAGTAGATTTATTCCAGCTATATATTTGGAAAAATATATATTGTCATTATTGATACTAGTAGTAGTAAGAGTTCTGAATCAATTCACATCTACGGTTTAACACTGATTAAATAAGGATACAAATGGCTCATGCCCATCAGCAGTTTAAAAAGTTTCCCATTTCTAGCTGTTTCTCAGCCACTGTCAGTGTCAGATGTGGGTGTGCAGCCAATTATCCTCATTTTGCACATTGAAGTAGTACTATCCCCTGTCATAAAACATTTTGAGTCTTAAGGCTCTGTATGTCTTGGACAAGTTGTACTGTAGCATTATTGATGACAACAGACCAGACAGACTCCCGAGGTTCATCTTATCATGTCAGACAAACTTCAGTTGTTGTGGCTCATTAACTGAAGGAAGTTAACAGTAGCTACAGCTACAAAAAGTGACAGTGTAGTTCTGGAACAAAATAAATGTTGATTCAGATATGTTTGGAAAAGACACCCGCAGGCCAGACTTTATCTGACTTCATCTTCAACAGATATTTTTATATACTTAAAAGTTACTCTCACACAGGTGTTTTCAATTATTCTGGTTGATTAGAAGTCTGTTCGGGTTGAAGTTGTTTGGAGTAATGCTGAGAATTACCTGAGGTCGCCCTACTCCATATAGAAGTGGGTTCACAGAGAATGCGAACATTTTTTATGCAATTAGATTACATACAAAGTCAATGCAAAGACGCAAATGCAAATTCATGTCCGACTAACGCAAGGTGGGCAATGTAAGTAATTTCTCTACCTCAAGAGTGATAGGACAGTCACCTAATGACCTGGTCACATTACTGCTTAATTCCACTGGGCACGACTGGAACATGGCAACCAGAGCTGATTGTTGCTGTTGTTATCATGGTTTTAGGTCAATGGTTTAGTGTTTCCTGTTTTATTTTGTAATTTTCCCCTCTCCTTGTGCCTTGCGTTACTTTACTTCCTGCCTTTGTGTTTCCCGCCTATTTTGATAATCTTTTGATTTCCCTGACTGTCCCTCATCAGTTTGACATGTGTCTTGTCATCATGCCTGGTCTTGTGTATTTAGTCTGTCCCTTGTGTATTTATGTTTGTCCCTCGATTCTGTATTCTGTCCAAGTTGTTCGTCCTGTTCCTGCTCCCTTGTTTTCTCTGTTCTGGATTCTGTTTATTAGACTTCTTTTAGACTTTTGGTTTGTCTTGGATTTTTTGAATGGTTTGTTTTTTTCCTGGACTTATCAGCCACTATTTGTTCAGTAAGCTATTGAAGTTAGTTTTGTTTACAATACCTTTGTGTCTGTATTTCAGTCCACTTCCTTGAACAAACCGTGACAGATCTAGACTGTGCTTGTGATTCCACCAGAAACACTGCAGTCCATTTGAGAGCATCCATGCTCTGCTCTGTGAAGAATACGCAACTGGTCTATTTTTGACAGTGTAAAGCAGCACAGAGCAAATTGAACTGGCCAGAATTCAGATGCATAAATTACAGAGAATCAGACTTGCAATTGTAAAAACAAACAACAGGGAAACAATTTAATTACGTCGCCTATTTAATCATGATAGACACACATAAACCAAGGAAAAATGATTAAATCTGACCATGTTAACAAGTTTGGTTAGTGAAATGCTCAGTTTCTGAAATGCTCCTGTTGAGGTTTGAAGCCACCTGGAGACCAGACCAAAACAGCGTTGCGGCTTCAATGTCACAGAGATGTGTCTGGTGGAATTAAGGTGTTACTGTAGCTAGCGAGTTGACAGCTAACATGCTTGCCAGCTAGGAAATGATAGCCCTACTAAGTTACACTGTATTTCTGTTTTCTCTGTACAGGGCTGATTACTGCTTTCATGCCATTTTTCTCAGAACTGTACGTCATATTTATGTCAGTTCTGACCTTTAGGCTCCAGTGTTGCCCAACTTGACACTGTGGACTGTTGGGTAACCCTGAAGAGCTGAACTAGAGGTTCTAGGCAAACACAGCTGAAATCAGCTGAAGCTCCGGGTCCAGTCAAATTGCACAATAGCCGCTCTTTGAGGTGATTTGGGGACTGGCTGGTGGTTGGTCTATTTATCATACACGTCCTAATGTGCTAATTCTGTGTTCATAATCTGAGGCAGCATCATCGATCAACATAGCTTTGACAGGCCCCATCCCCCCACCTCCTCTCTCAGAGGCTGTTCTCATGCATAAAGGGGTCATTTCTTCACAATGTCCTAAATTCAGAATTTCACTCCGTAACAATACAAATGAGCTTGCTCTGCCATTGTTGATTAATGGAAAATCACATCCCCTCATTCTTTTTTTCTTTTTTTTTTGGTTATTATAGGAACGTCTGTGTTTGGGATAAATGGAGTTTGTAGAAAAGATTCACCTCTCTGCACCTCTCTTCTTTTATGTCGATTTTGCCCACTAAAAGAAGTGAACATTTTGTGTCCATTCATTGCATGGACATGATTGTCTTAATATGTATTAGCTTTTATCACATCACAGCTAAAACTGGGCAGGAGGCCCTCTGTTACTATTAAGATATTTTAGTTTATTTTTGCCATCGTATTTTAATATTCATATATACAACGCAATCATTATGCTTGATACAGCATGAATACTGAACACACACTACAATCAAATGAGACCTGGCAGTGTGGTGAGGTCTGATTCTAGAGAAATTAAAGGTGACACAGCTAATTCAGCAGGCAGGCATCAGACATGAGTGCTTGCTTTGACCTTTTCTATGACTATGAGAACAGAGTAACTCACAAGGGGAACTGTATTAGAAAATAAATGAAAGGTCTTGGTGGAAAGGTCAGGACACATGTTTCTGTGATGTGGAATAAAGTCTGTTTATAGCAAAGGTTTGGCTGACTCAATACAAAGAATCTTCAACAAATCAAGTCAAACAGTCTCAGTGAAATATTTTCTGCATATACTGTCATCATGTCTTAGGAATTTGTAAAACATCCTGTGGCTGACAAGTTAAGGCAGAAAACATTGCCTTACATAGCTGAAATATTTTAAGCATTCACTCTTGACTTTTTTATCTCATGAGACATGATTGGATTTATCATCATCAAAGTTGGTAGAAATGCTGCGCTTGTTTATACCTGTACAGCTTACATTTCACTTACCACTGTTTGTTTGCTTGATGAGATGCTCTGAAGTATCCCCATTGACAATGATTAGAGCAGACCAGCTAAGACCATATGTTTGCTTAATGTGAGTACAACTTGTTCTTTTCAGTAAGGCTATAACACTGCATAGAGAAAACATGAGGCAATAGGCAATGCAGATGAGCCAGTAAATCTTTGCAGAGGTGCCTGGAAAACACATTCCTAGTTACTGTGCAGTGACATGAGCAGAACAGATTAAACAAAGACTCTGGACAGCTATGCAGCACAATAGTAAGCGTATATATGTAAGTGTAGCAATTTATAGGAAAGGGTATATTTTACAACTGTGTCACCTAAAGCACTTTTCAAATTACAGCAGAAATGATTTGCTGAAAATTGGCACGAGGTGCAATAATTATAGAGGCATTGTAATAGTGCAACAATGTGTGTCCCTTCTGAATGAGTGTGCATAAGGAAACTCAACTATCAGTAATGACTATGCATCAGCCCACAGTATATTCAGGGGAGGACAGTGCAGACTCGTCACTCAGTAGAGACAACCTTGATTCTTTTAACTACCGTAACTCCGACAGAACTAAACTGATTCAGGACTGATTTATTTGATTCATCTTTGTATAAATATCAATTTTGCAGCTTACAGCTGAGAAAATGTCAACGCAATGAGTTGAACAACAGCGTAGTTCAAATGTTTGTTATCTTAACACAGTAAAACTGTATTAGTGACATCAATTTCAGCTTCTCCCAAATAATGTAGCCTGATATTTATTTTATTGACAGTACGCATGTGCAGCCTATATGCTTTGGTATGTAAGGTCAGATAAACCTCATCAAAAGATAAATAATGTGTATAATTAACCCCCATGAGAGGAACACACGGTCTGATCTTTATTTAATCATATCAAAATTATTTGGGAGGCTTTAGGTGCATGTAGTCAAACCTTACATTATCAACATTAACTGTATCCAAAATATCCCCAATAATATCCATTAAAGAAGACACAATATGCCTGTTGAATGTGGATCTATGTTGTAATTGCTACAGTAGTTGACATTAATACGACACACTAAACATTAAGCTGAAAGAGGCTAAATCGCTCCATAGAGCTGAGGGGAAGTGCAGGGTTGTGTGATAATTTTCTGTGGGTTTGTCACTATGAGAGACCCTTACACATTATAGTATTTGGTCTGATGTTAAAGTAAACATATTAATTAGAACATCTTTAAGTATGTCTCTAATAACAAGCAAAACAAATAATCACTGAGTACACCAAGATTATATATTCAAAATTATTGTGTTGAAATTTGGTCTTGGATTTATAAACTAATGTTTTTCTGCAATGTGACTGCTCGCCTGACAATATGTTACAGTTATACAGAGTTGGTTTGGTTGTGTTAAAATGGCTGACGCTAAACTATATGTTATAATGAGTTATGAGGATGCGCAAACACATTCAATTACATTTTAAAGTCTTTAAGAGCACAAATGTAAATATTTTAGTTGGGCATAAAAATGGTCATACTTTGTTATCAATTAATCATTAGAAATCATTGATTAACATGCCAGAATATGACTACCTTAATGGAAACTATTCACTAACCTACTGTACCTTATGCCAAATTAGAAACATGATGGATGACTGCATAGCAACAAATCTCCGGAAAAGGAAAGGTCATGTGGGCAATAAATCCACTGCCTCAGTGAAATGAGATGGGTTCCTTCAATTGTTGTCCAGTCTTTAATTTTTTTTTTTCTCCCTCTCTTTCTCTCCCTCGGTCATAAATAGTGATTCACAGCTCTGATTCTGACCAAGCTGATGATTTTAATTTTCTGTTTTCAGAGTAATAAACACTGACATGAGAATGAGCCTCAGGCAGAGACTTCTAATGAGAAAATGAAATTAGTTTTTCAGCTGAGTGATCAGAAACATTTCATACATTATAATCAAGCATTTATTTGACGTGATTTGTTCTGTGTGCGTGTGCACGCCTGTGTGTACTATACTGTATGTGTTTGTGAGGGGCATGTGTGCGTACATGTAAATACATTATTCATGCCTCTGTTTGTGCTATGATACTGCTTGTTATTGCTACACCAAGACACAGCTTATGACATTTTCCAACCTTTTGTACCAGAACTAGCTGGCTGGCTGTCTCAGTATACGTGTGTAATTTTATGCCTCATCTTTCACTGTTGCATCTATCACAGTTCATCACAGATAAACTGCACTGGTCAAATAACCAATTACACCTGGCTCTCCTGTTACAGGGACTGGGGTGAAAGGCAGGAACCGTCAGTTCAACTCAATAATGGACAAAACTCTGATTCCTGGCATCATATCGGGCAGACAAATAAGACAAACAGTCTTTCCTTGTGCTAATAATGCTACAAATGAATATTTTCTGTTTATTTTTCAAGGCTAGATAAAAGACCATGAAGTGATCATTTGAAACTCATTAGATTATGTCCTTGATGGAAATTCACAGGAAAAAGGTCATTGACAGGGTGCTTGAAAGTTGGAGACACCATAAATCTAAACCTTCATTTTAATTTATATATTTATAGTTTATATTCACTGATGACCTCCAAAGCATAATTGCTTGCAGAAATACTAGGCTGTATTTACTGAAATTCAAATGATGGAAAAATATCTCAATAACAATAGAATTGGATCATTGTGATGTTAAAAGTGTTCCACTGTTCATGTTAATAAGGAAAATCATTTTCTTGGTAAAACTAACCAGGCCAAGTATGAATCATCATCAGTACAGTATTCTCAGTGTTCATCTTTGCTCATGTGCATATCTTCCCTTCCTTACTTCTCTTTAAATTGTTTTAATCCTGTTGCCAGAGGCCTGTATTAGAACATCATGTTCATTAGCATCTGTTTTCTGCTCCTACTGAGTTCAAAGTGTTTCGTTTCCCCCTCCTTATATGTGGATAAGAGCTTGAATTACTGCAGCACTACCTCTAGTCTCCCTCTGTACCATTTGACAAAAGTAGGGCAGCAAGAAAACCAAAGGGTGGGCAATGTCTTTATTGTCATGTTACTCATTCCATCCTTTGCAAGAATTTTTTGTTGTTATGTCAACTGGTTAGTTTGATGAAGGCTGAGCTCGGCTCCAAAGGTTTGTAAAGAGGCATTCAATTAACAGGCAAATTAACAGACTAGATAAACAAGATGCCAATTTACACGTCGACAATAATGTAGGAAACCTGACATGTTGATAAAACACCCACTTTGTGACAACATTAGATCATTTGTATTGTTACCTGCACATGAAAATGCTGATAATTGCTTAATTTTTTTGATGTCTGATTAAATTCTCAAGATTTCCATGTAATAAAACCAAAATTTCTACACTATTTATGGTTGATTTGAGTATATTTACATTCTGTAATTACCTCTCTAGTATATAGTAGTTTCATTATTAGTGCCAGGGTCTGCCATTCTATGAATCCATCAATCAATCAATCAGTCAATCAATAGATACATAACTTTGTTTGTCCCCAGTGGGGCAATTGGTTATGCTACAGTGGGATGCAGCCATTTACATGCATAGATGTAATCCATCATACTGTTTTAAATTGAATCCTGTTGATATTAGCATCATTGCTTACTTTTAACTCTTCTAGTATGACATCAGAGCTGCATGAAGTTACTGCTAATGCAAGCCCAATATTTCCTACTGCTGCTAGTTCGCATTAAAAGCATTCAACTTCTAACTGCTAACTACTTATTCACAGGAAAACACAATGTATTTGTCATAGTGCTGACAATGCTCATTCACAAAATGTGGTGATAGAAAGCTAGTGTACAACAATAGCCATACAACTAAAACAATGAGCTAAAAGAGGCTAAAACGTTCTGTAGAGCTGTCAGGTACTTCACTGATTTAACATTGCACTCCTATAACATTGACAGACTTACAACAGACAAAAAAAAATATCTAAATCAATGCAGCAGAACCAGAGATACTGGTTGTTCTATTCCACATTGTTTGTTCTTGTCAAAACTTGGCTCAGTATTGGACTGTACAGACGGCTGTTACTACCTGCTGGACATCTCTGCCTGTAGCACCTTCAGTGGACCCATGGGGTAAACCTGGAACATTTCCTGGTGTACAATGCAACTCAGTCTCAGACAGAATCACTGGTGTTGTGCTTGTAGCAACTAATGTAGCCTCGTGCCTCTAGCCTCAAGCAGAGATGAGGCTACAGAGGTCTGGTAAGGTTATTTCTTTCAAACTCTGCACTCCCAAATTTTTTTCACATTTTCAAACTTATAGTTCTCAGGCCCAACTGACTCAAGTGACATCACTTGAGGCAATTTGTCAGACATTTTGCAGCTCCATCTGGAGCCTTTAAATTATTTCACCTTTGCAGTAGTACTCCACAAGACCTGGGGATGTGTAAAGTTTTCCCTCTAACTTCACCACTAGTAACTACAGTTGTCACCAGATCAACTAGGGCTGAAATATTAAAGAATATTACTTTAAAATACCAGTACTCAAATCTGAACACTTTGACACATTGTAATCTTTGGTTAATGGACATTGTCCAGACCTCTCACAGGAACAAGTTATTCTCAACTCATTTTATGTCACATAATCTCATCGCATCTACCTAAATCTACATGTGATCTCATTTAATGTCATTCAGTCTAATCTCAATGCATCTCACACATATTCATCTCATCTAATCGTAGTTCACCTTTCTGCAGAGCAATGCACTGTAACGTTTCGCATGTACAAGCATGGGATTTTCTCTAATTGCAGAACTGTCAGGTCAACATGCTGTAACACGCAAAAGTTTGCACAAGAATTGAGGGAAGCTAAATGTCACAAAGATAGTCATGCATAGTAAAAAAAAAAAAAAAACTCCAGGAAAAAAAAGCACACAGTAAGAAAATGTAGACAGTTAAAAATGCAGTAATAAATGCATGAATAGTTTCCTCATGAGCTGAGCTGAACTCTGGTGATAAACAGCTATTTTTTGTGTTGAGAACAAATGAAAGCCTTGTTGTTCTAACACAGAGGCTTTAGGTAAAATGCTGAAAGAGCAAGATTGCACATCTGGAGCAGAGAATAGCAGAACACGTCCTAAACCCGAGTCCTCTCTGCTTGCTCTCTGCTCCTCTTTCTCACTGCTGCATGGTCTACTGTATCATGAGGCCTGCCTCCTGCATTCTTCACTGGCTCTCTGTGGGCTCACTGTCCATCTGCTGTGGGGAAATCGCAGCACTTAGGAGACAAGACAGGTTACTGTTGATTTCAGGGAACAGCACAGTAGCTGATTATTCTTTAATATTGATAAACTTATAATATACTGTAAATGTATACACAGAAAGTAGTGCTGTTATGAGTTAATAGCACAAATGTCCTGAAATCTGATGCAGAGATATAGCTGGCAGGTGAAACAATAATACATACATAATGCAGTGCATGATAAAGTGTCCTTCTGGGGCTAACATGTAAAAACCTGATTTGAGCATATCATTATATTACTAGTTGTTTCAGTTTTCTAACAGCTGTACAACTCATCTGTTTCCCAATAGATGACATAGTATTTGCAGGACTTTGGGTTTGCAGTGTACACCTATAAACACCATGCTCATACCTTCCTCCTTAGCCAATTACATAGCTGACTGTAACCAATGTTTATAGAAAGACTTATTTCCATTGCTTCACTGGCCCCTGCTTTTTCTCTTCATTGCACTGATAAATAGATGCCTTTTATGATAATCAATGAGTACATACTGGATCATATCATTGCACTGTTCTTTTTTAAATAGAGGAATGATTTAGTGTGTTTGTCGCCCCAAAAATGACATAGTTGCTTAGTCAACATGGGACAACTGTAGCTCTCACTGCACTGTAACTACTCACTATATGAGTCTAAAATCGCATTGTTTAGACTGCTGCTGAAAAGTGACAGAACAATTATCCTGAGAAGCAATTTGGTTTGACTCACCCTGTCTCCTAGACACTGTGTTTCTATATGACTAATGCGCAACAGCAAATACATCCTCTGGGAAATGTCTGAATTACTTTCTAATCAGCATAATAGGGAAACTTTCTAATGAACATATCTTATTGCAAAAATGTTCAAACTGAATGATCCACTCCTGTGCTAAGACATCCACTTGCAGTGACTGAATTGTGGTTAATATTACTTATGCTTATGTTTAGCCACTCACAGCACTTGGTTAACGTTATTGAAAGACCATGACCTTGTCAACAATGGCTTGAAAAATTACGCATTTACATTATCAACATTTAACTGATATCACAATCTGCTTTCAAATCAATCAAAATATCAAAATCTTGTTGCCTAAACCGAACCACACCCTCCATCCATCACAGCACACTTCACATGGTGGAAAGTATTACACTGCTTGAACTTAATTGTACATTTGCTTCAGTTTAGGTCACAGTGTTACAGCAGGCAAGTCACACATGATTCTCAAATTAAACAACATAAAAACATAACTCAGTAAATCTTAACTAACGGGTGAATTAAAACTAATGCTTTTAATATACATGAGAGTGCTGGGTCATATGCTGTACATAGCAAGTGCAAGACTTGTATTGCTATGGCAAGGAACTGTTTTGGAATTGCATGTCACACCTGTTCCAGCTAATATATAATTTAGGTTTGCAATCTCCACTTGAATTCATGCACATAGTAATTATTTAGCTTCATGGACTTTGGCAACCATAGTTGTTGGTAACAATATACGGTAGATTGTATCTCATGGCTTTATCCAGATTTCCTCTTGTGTGTATGCATGTACATGAATTACACTGTGAAACAGGATGTTTCTCCTGGCTTGGGTTATTTTAAGATGCGGGTCCTCTGCAATTATGTAAAATTCTGGTAAATTATGACTTGATCTAATCTGACAACAAGCCCAAAATATAACAGTATTATTCTGTTGGTAATTTATTGAATGTGTGTATATTAATTGTTCCAGATAAGATTTTAGTGAAATATAAAACAGCATAATGTTAGATTCTTGTCATACGTTACAGAAAAATAAAGTGTGGGCTTTGCTGTTCTGAAAGTACCTCATTCATTCATTCAGCCTGGCCTAACTGGCTTTCTACAATAATGTCACACTGCATAGGGTGCTTTACACACATGTTTCAAGCCTCTTGGCCATACTTTTGCATAGGAAATCTACACAAAACTGAAGCAGATTGAACATGAACTTTTTCTTTTTTTTTTAATCAGTGTGTTATTTGATGTCAAAATATGTCTGGAGAGGGAGATGCTAGTACAAATCATTTTCATTAGGTCCTGACCCTGCCTCTGACTTTTTCATGAGTCTCTGTAACAATCACAGCTGGTCAAATTAGATTTACTGGGACAGGGAAAGAAAGGAACAGAAGCACCTAATGAAAGCATGCCACATAACTTCAGAGGACAAAAAGCCTTCTGACCATTCTTCCACATAGGTCACCGAGTTGCTTGACCCGTTCTTAACACATTCAAATTATTTCAGAACCTTATGTTACCTTATATGTCTTTTAAAGTGTATTGGATTGCAAAACTGGAGCGAGTGAGCATGTTTACTGCAGCCGCACACTAAAAGCAAATGTTGTGTTGCCTGAGGTGTAAACAGAAAGATGAGCACAGTACATAACACCCTATTTGCAATACATTTTGCTCTGCCTGCTCTGCTTAAGGAAAGAACTTAAGGATACAGCACTGGGAACCGTCGTGACTGAGCTGATGTCATGCCAAACAAGTCCCTCCATTTATAATAGTGTGTCTGGGTATGCTTAAATCCATTGATACATTTGTCTGTTGCCTGGCAACACAGTCCATGTTTGTTAAGATTTTAGGACTAGAGTTGGTGCTCTTTAACAGTTCGAAAAGCTTGAAGCTGCAGCAACCCCATCATTAGATAGCAGAGTAACACAGTAACTACAAAATGATTAGCTAGTTCACATCCAGACTGTATCACATCATTAACATGTAAGATAAGGTAAAATATATATTCTGCAAGCATTCAAATTCTCAAAGCATTATTATGTGGCAGACCAAGAGTCTGTTATACCATTACTGTTAATGAGAAATGAAAAGCTTGCAGCCTCTGGGGAATAATTGGGTTTAGTAATTAACAATCTGCCCATTATATTTTGATACTTTGTGTTTACAAGTAGAGGGCCTGATGGTCATGCTAAAGGAAAGGTCTCTGAGTCTATTTCTTTCCAAAAGTAAATTTTGACCTGAAAGCAGCGGTGGTTATAGAAAATAATCATAATTATCCTCTGGACACATGAATATCAATATTGACTTAATGGATATTCTGACCAGCAATCCCAGGATATATTGCTTTGACCATTGGACTATTTGAGTTGTAACATCTCTGTAACATCAGTTCACCTCTGCTTTTTTTTTTTTTTCTCTTTTTCCTCCTTTTTTTTTTTTTATTTTTTTAAATTTTGCTTCATGTTGTAGGCAACCCAGGGCCAAGGGACATACAAAAACAAAGTGATTCAGTATAAATAAATAAGAGCATGTTGATTGTCATCCCAGTGATAATGTTGTAAACAAGTTCAAACACTGCATAAGATAAAGGACAGATTAATAAGCCTCTATGGTAACAGCACTGCCATAAAGATTTATTTATCTGCACTTTATCTTTTGTTTCAAACGGAACAATAATTGTGTGACTCAGAATTGCATTTTATCTTCAGCCCGTTGAAAGGAATAACCACAGAAGCCATTTCTTGACATTTCATGCCAACCACAAAGACCATACAGTATATCTCAGCTGGGATCGAAGCTCCAACATACCAGTGTTAGAGCAGATAAATGGAAGGCCACCTCTGGTTTCTGGTAATTCTGTCCTACACAGAGATAGTGTACACGCACAGAGATGTATTATGTTTGTACTGTGTGTGTGTGTGTGTGTGTGTGTGAGTGTGTGTATGTGTTACAGTGTTCCAGCCAACCAGCTCATTTTTTGCACCTGTTCCAGACAGAGCCATGAAACTGACACTTGTTTTGGGAGTGGGATAAAATTGAACTTGTGACGTTCGACAGAAAAGAACTCATTTCATCCACAGAGCAGTCCAAATGAAAGAAGTGCACCAGAAAGAAGAAATGCTCAAGAGATGAGCTCTCCACTCCCTCTATCTGTACACATTCATGTCCCATTAATGTATGTTACTAAATAGCTTCTCCTAGTGGTACTGCTTTCTCGTCTTGCAGGTTCCCATGGATCATGGCTATACCTACATCGACGACTGTGATTGTATCTGCTGCTGTGGTTGTGCTCAAGGTTGCCTCTTAAAGGAAGTTTTTCCTTGCCACCGTCACCAAGTGCTTGCTTACGGTGGGAATTGTTGTCTCTGTAAATAATATTATAAAGAGTATAGTCTAGACCTGAGGCCCCATGAGAGTCTTCTTCTGTTATGATTTGGTGCTATATATATTAAATGAAATTGAAAATTATTTTGCATTAGTAATTATGTTACCCAAACCATGAATGCTAATGAAAAACATTGTCACAACTTGGCTCAGAGGTGCACTCACAATAACAATGAAAAACAAAAAAGACAATTAAGATAAAGGTAAATGAAATACAACAATACCAAACAGAGTGGAAACCAGAGGGCTGACTGCCACCAGTTTATTTATTCTTGCCAACAGACCAGGTGAGCTAAATCGTCCCGACAAACTAACTCCGCCCATCAGGCCTAGGGAGGGAGATTCTTTCTTTCAGCTTGTCCACCATCAGACATCCTTAACCTTGGTAGTGGAGGAAGCATTTTTAAGACAAGAGAGGGAGACAATCAAGATTATAGTGGGTATTAGTGAGGATAAAAGCAGAGCAAAAACAATGTGGACTTATACAAAAAAAACAACAACTATTTATGTGTCAGGGCCAAGTCTTACTTACTTGCAATGCATCAGGTCTGGGTCGCGTTAAGGCCCAATCCCTTACCATTAAACAAACAATGCAAAGCACATATGTAAAGTGTTGAATCCCAATGTGCATTAACAAAACCAAATGGTACCTTTTACAAACAAGTCTCCGCAAACCTACGTTATCTAACAAACAACAAACTCAAAGCTCAGTCCTATTGTTCCGGCAGCTACTGATAGGGGGTAATTATTTACTGGAAACCAGTGGGTCCAAATCCCTGATATGCAGTTACCCCCAGAAATCCTTGGACGTGATCTGCTTTCACTGCCACTTAAAGATTCAAGCTGTAACAAACTCATTTTAACAGATTGTTACTAAACTTAATGGGAAGAAAACTCTAGTAAGTACACAGACACCTGATATGCAAATTAATGTACAGTAATTTGTAGTAGATGAGAGTTTGGAGACAAGTGTAACAATTAGTAATTGTACATATCTACAGTAACAGAGCTTTTGTGTAGGAGACATTTGTTTCACTATATATTGTATGTAAAACTGCTGTAGGGCAAGTTGATACAAGTAAACTATGCACTATAGGGGAAAGAAAGAATGTTTTATATACTTTTTTAAGTTATCATCACAAAAATGTGATAGGATCCTGCAAAAGAAAGCACTTCTTCACATCTTCGAATACCTCCAAAACAGACTAAAATTTCTCATTAAAATTCTGATTACAAATAGCAAAACTGAGAACTGATAAATCCACTGAAAGCTTAAAGTAGCTACTCAGAGAGCATTTTGTTTCCACAGTCCTTAATGCTTGTAAACCCTTTCAAAAACCAGAGTTCACCTGCTTTCAAAACACAGCCATGTTGTTTCCATTCTATCTCCTTCACCACTGAGGGGAAAGTGATTGAATTTTGTCTTCTTAACAGAGGCAGCTTGGACTGAATAAAGATCTGCAGTGCTCGAGGTTATAGCGGTGGTGAATGACGCCCCATAATGGCACTTAAAAGAGAAACTTGCATCATTAATCATCCCTTCCTTTCATACCCTTGACGCGTGAGACAAGGAAATCCATGTCTATCTGAGCACAGACAATAAATATGAATGCTTTCCAGATTAGTCCCCAAAGCACAGAATGGATACTCTTTAAGGGCACATTTTCCAGTCATCACTCAACTGACTAAAATGAGCCAATTATTTCTTATACAACAGCATGCCAATTAGAGAAATGTCTGCTCTGCTCCATTCATGATATTGCCATGTGGCTTATTTAAGGTGGTGCCAGACAACATCTTTTTCAGTCCAAAGCCATTTACACAAGATTTGGAGTGCGGAAGCATGGTCTGTCACCAGTGGCCTGAAAAGGGAGGGTTTAAGACAATTTGAACCTATCTTTTGTATTTGAACCAAGCTGTTGCACACAGAGTAAAGGTGTGTAAAGTGACATATTGTGAAATGATATATTATTTCAAAAAAGCAAAGAGCAGCCAAATAATATTGCTGATCATCATCAATCTGTTTCAATTAATAAGAACCAAACTGATAAGACCATGATTTGTTTACATAACCTCTGTCTGTATATTCTTCTGAATATGCTGTTTCATAGGGTTTTTACATTCATTTATTAGCAATACTGTTGATTCAAATGTGACATTTGCAGTTTACCAACAAAAAGTTTACTCAACCTGTAGCTAGTGGTAGTATTCTTTTTTTTTTTTTTTCAAGCTTTTTTATTGGATAGAGATAGTTGAAGAGTGGCAGGAATGTGGGAGAGAGAGATGGGGAATGACATGTAGCAAAGGGCCACGGGTGGGAATTGAACCCGCGCTGCTGCCAAGCCTTCGGTACATGGGGCGGAGCTAATCAACGCCCCTAAAGGTAGTCTTCTTAAATCACCAGTTAGCTACCAGCTGCCTTGAGAATATCTTGTTAGCTGTGCTTTATGTTAGTTAAAGGTATTTTAAGACAGATTATGAAACAGCCTTTATTTAATACTGATGACTCAACATGACTTTCATAAACAAGCAAGACCATCAGCCATCACTGCTTTCCCCCCGAGGGGCCACCAGAATCAATACAAAATTAAAGTTCCTTGTAGCTGTAGCTGTGATTTGGCAACCCCAGTTTACAAGAGTACAATACCACTTTCCTGATATGATCAGTTCCACATGTTATGTTATCATTGTTCTGATTGAATGTTGTAATTATATTACTTATAATCAAAAAGTAGCAAGCCAACAACTTTGCTAAAAGCCAAACATCAAGCAAGGGCAGCAACACAAGACATAGCAGGCAGCTAATATTACTTATTAGTCCAAGAAGCCCAGCTCGACATCTGTCTTGCAGCCTTTTATTTCATGAAGCTCTCGCCAGCGACTAAAATCCACTCTGCGATTTACTCTTGTCTGCTTCTGATCTTGCTCGCTCACTTTCTTTTTCTCTTCTTAGCTTCATCTCTTATCCTCTTCAGACTGTTCATGTCTGCTATGCTCTGCTGTTCTGGTGTCAAGTCCTATGTTGCTCCCTGTAGGCATTCTCCAAATCCCAGAGCACGGAGCCCAAAGTTACATAGTGCAAGAACAGGCGTACAGGGCGCAGAGTGGGAATGGCAGATACCATTCAGCCGATTACAAATCAGTGTAGCATCAAAATGATTTAAAATCTGTTATTTTATGGTAGAAAAGTTACATAATGTCTCTTTAAGGTAAGCATTTCTTTTTACGACTAAAGTTCAGTCAAGAGCAGGTTTTTATGAATTCAGCTTTGGTACAACAATGCTGTAAAGTTATTTTTAATGAGCTGTCAGTGCACTAATGTCAACTAAAGTTAACTTAATGTGCTTTAAAATGGCTAAGGTTAGCAATCAAATGGGTGGACATTTGACATGACAATCGTGACTAATGTTGCTGTAAGCTCTAATGATATTTTCAAAGTGTTACCTTGGCTTGTCAGTCACTTCTGTGGAGACATATTCAGTAGGCTATGGATGAATCCTAGGCAGATCTGTGGCTGGTCACACAATAGGCTTCCTCCCCTGCCAATTGTACTGGTTCCTTATCTAAACCAACTTGTCAAAACATATCAGTTCAAATCAGTCAGAAGAAATTTGCAAACAATTGGCCTCAATGAAAAACTGCAAAAAACTACTTTGGGTGCCAAAAGGACCTTTATGTGTCCAGATTTGTATGCCAAGGAAGGACACTTGTGGTTTGTATTCATTTAATCAAATGTTACAGTAGTGGTTGTTTTAAAGCATTCAATAATGTCAGCAAGCTGCTGAAATGCCTTTGTTGGTTAACTCATCACTTGTGGTGGTGATGCAACTTTTTGGTAAGCATGACAGGGCAAGACCATGAAATATGTAAAAACATGATTTCAAAGAATATCACTCATAGAAAGTTATAAGTATTTCAGCTAAAAGGTTAGAGTTCCTCACTCACACAAGGTGCTTCAGAGTCTGACATAGAGTGGAAGAAATTGAACATAAATGTACATTTATGCAGTTCCTGCCCTGCACCTGGCGTGACCAGGGGGTCTCGAACTTTGAAGGTCAGTTAAATCTCATAAGTCTTCCCATAATGGGGAATCTGACCCTTATCTTAGCCACAGAGGTTATCAACAAAAACTCCTCATAGAAACTTCTCATTATAAAGACAGAGAAACCTTTTGAAGAAACTCATTAAAACAAAAGTTGTTTACATTTTGCTCCCGAAACTCTTGGCTGGCTCTTGTGACAGGTCACAGCTGCGAGATAAGACAAACTGTAAACTGCAGTCACTTTTCTCAAAGGAAAGTACATAGAGTAAATCAAATCACAAAATGCAATATAGTAAAAGTTTACCAATGTAATGAATACATCTTGTCATCATAATCGAGTATCTATCCACATTAGATCAGTCAGTGATCAGTTATTTTCAGTTACACCGGTGTCATTTTTATACAGCTGACAACTGTGGATTGCCGTTGATTCACCTACTGAATTTAATTACAAAAGATCGTGGTATCAGATTTTTCAGACCCTCCTTTCCTTTCCTCCCAAAATGTAGCTGGATGTCAAACCACACTTTGTTTAGCAGGTCCTGTGGTGTGTTTGGGTTCATTTAGTCCAAGTTGCTCAGTATTATCAGGTTCTGTGTTTTTTTGTCACAGATTGCTCTCCGCTAAAGACATGATTTGACGCAGTAAACTCATTGTCTTGCGTTATATATCATGTCTGATCAAGAGGAGGGTCGTTAATAAAGTGGTTAATGCGAATCCAACATAGCTACTAATTAAATAGTACTAGTCCTGGTTACTTTAAACTTCAAGGAGAATCCTGTCGAGTCTTGTTTTGTAACTGTTGTCAAATTCAAAGTTTGTTTAGTATTTTTCAGAGTCCTTGAAAAATTCTAGGGATGTACTGACTTCATTCCTTGAGTTCACTACCATTTCACTCCCAAGTTTTCAATTTGTAATTAGTGTGCTGCGGTAGTTAAAAATGATTCAAAGGCACCACATTGAGAAACATCAAACTTTTCGAACAAACTTTACCAAGGGATTAGAGAAGACCGAGGAGAGAGCTACAGTAGCTGGGGGGGGGAGGAGATACTGGTGGAGTGGGATAGAGTGTGTGTTATTATTACTGCCACTTGTTATGGTTCTGTGCAATGATAGCTATTATTTATTTATTTATTTATTTATTTATTTATTTATTTTGGTTTCTGCACTTTGTGATGTGCCTGTTACCAAAAATATTTTTAGTTTAGTAAATCATTTCTATTTATTACTTCATTTATTTGCATTTGTTTACAATTTGTCATTACCAAAAGCTTAAAAAAATATTTTAAATAGACTGCTAAAAATGTCTGGTCCATCCACATGTCCTGGTTTTAAAATCTGGCCCAATTGAATTTATAATTGAACAGCCCTGCACAACAGTTTCACATGCTTGGAATGACATGAGGAATAATAAAGCCAAAACAGTTTCACAAGACATAGCAGAGAGGTATTAAATCCGAACTCACGGAAGACAATGACACCTATGACAGGCATGTTGTCTGTCACTCAACGTCACCGTTGCCTTGGTTACAGAGATTTGTGTTTTTAATGTTGGCAAATATCTCCTGCTCAAATCCGTCTAAAAGAAGAGGTAGTCCAAATACACATCTAAATGACATTTGGACTATAGGTGGATCATTCCTGACAACCATTTTCTGTTGCCCATGGTGGTCTGTCTAAGCTGAAGCAGCATTTTCCTCACTCTGCCACAATATGATATTTGTTTCATCATTATCTACGACAGTAATAGAAAATGACTTATCTTTACAAGTCATCCACCGTGGTCTGTGTGGTTTACCAGGTCCAAATATACCAAAATTATGTATGACTATAATGCTTTAACTCTTAATTTTCTTCACACTGAGTAGCAGAGGACCAGAATTCTGCATTCGCACCAGAATGCAGGTAATTAAGTGTCCCATGATTGACTGATGATGATTGATTTGCGTACCCCAGACATGGGGTACGCAAGAGAGTTTTTCACATTGAAGGTGACAACCCCTAATATTGGCTCACAGACTGACATATCCACAAATAGTGATTGTGTCAGTCACAAACAAGTCATTTTTACTGAAACCTATAACCCAACAAAAAATTACCTTTGAATGTATTGCTAGATGTAAGGTAGTTAGCCAGACATGCAAATATTTGCAGCCTATGTTGGAGCAGATAAAGTTTAATCCAATTACTCACATTTGCTGTTGTGCTTTAGGCTTCTGAAACCTTCAAAAGATGCCACCATCTCTCCAGCTCTTCTTATTGCATGCTGCTTCAACGTGTAAAGAAATGCAAAGATTGACAGGCCGGCAACATACAGTTACTAAGGTATGAGTGGACAGTTGCTGTTTGGGGAGGGGTTTGGCAAAAGGTCAATTACCCAGGACCATTTTTTTAAATCTCTTTATAACTACTATTACTAAAACAAAGCTTGATGAGACAAAGCTTGATCATTTTCTCTAATTAACATGCTGTCAACAAATAATTCTGTAAATGTAGAGTCTATATTATGATTTAAATGAGCACAGAGAGTCAGCTCTATAATATTATTAAGAAACCTGGTCAGATGGTATCTATAGGAGAATACATGTGTTTGAGGACTACTGTATATGGCCAAGAGCCTAAAACATTTCTGTGGTTCTCATTTTACCA
The DNA here is from genome assembly GCA_033000465.1 of Sciaenops ocellatus. Classification (NCBI taxonomy): domain Eukaryota; kingdom Metazoa; phylum Chordata; class Actinopteri; family Sciaenidae; genus Sciaenops; species Sciaenops ocellatus. The sequence goes on from CP136888.1 coordinate 18,497,435, forward strand.
CACAGTCCTGCTTTTAGGGTTGTGCCAGACAATATGTTTTCCATTTCCATGCAGCTTTTTTTGAAATTTGGAGACGAAGGCCTGGGGAGAGAGTACTTTATCACTGTCTGACACCCATGACTCGAGAAGAAAGACCTAAAAGTTTCTGTTTTATTTGAGTTGAATCTATTTTGTAGATTTCTATTCACTACAATAAGTTAGCTGATGAATGCCCCATCTGGCCCCCAGGTTGTGCATACTGTGCGCCTGAAATTTCAGTAATTCAGTAAGGTATTCAGTAAGGTGTTTTGTTGTCAGTTTTTTTGCTGTGAAATACAGTGAAAAGGTTCATGCCCATTCATCCAAGAGACATTTAAATTTCAAATTCATATTTTATCATCTTAAACCTACCAAATGTGCAACTGGAAAATTCTTCAATTTTGCATCATGCAGCAAAACAATGCTTCTTGAGGTTAGGACATTTAAAGGCCAACTGTTTTTGTTTTTTCTGAATCTTTGTCTCTTACGTCCACACAAGGCAAATGACAGTCTTGATGTGGGGATATTCGTATCGTGCCAAAAAAGACTCGAGGCGAGGTCAAACCAGCAATTAAAATGGCAAAATCAATTCATTTCAATGGTATTACCAGCATCAGCAAGTTTCCTCATGGCGGAGAAAGAAATTATTTTTGCTTTGAGCTCAACTTTAGCAAACTTTCACCCGTGTAATTGCACCGTTGTCCAATATCAAGTCATTTTGACAGTGGAGGAAACAGATGGTTTGTGGAATATCTTTTACAAACTTCTCACAAAACAGGCATAGCTTGCAGACAGTAATGTGACAGGAGTCTACGGTAAGAATCTCTTTTTTTTATAAACTGTGTAAACTGGCAGTTCGGTTTAGCAATGATCTAGACCTACTACTGGTCACTATGTCACTAAGCCTCTTGTAAAGACATGCAGATCAACGTCACTGTGCAACTTACTGGTGTGACTGGACCGTTAGGCTGCATTCAGATGGACAGCATTGCGTCAAAAGAAAATGCAGACACCTTGTTTATTTTGAGCTGTGTTGGCACAGTGAGAGTCTTGATGCAGCGGACTCTGGAGAAAAAAAAAATTAACCTGGCTCAGCTTTTGCCACAAAACAGTGCAAGTTCACCCAGCAACACACTACACTGGCCAATCAAATGCATAAAAGCACATATTCCTGAACGATGACTTTGCACTGTGAATGCCATAATTCTATAGTTTACTATACCTCCAGATTTTGTATTATAAACATTAAGCAAAATAACCATTTTGTGCTAAGGAGCAGTGAAACTGTTATTTCCCCTTTAAATGACAACATTGAATTGACATGTGTTTCTCAGCATGCTTCGAGTGAACAGAAGTAGCGGATTCTTATCCTGATGAGGAACAGTCTGAGCTCGAGGCTGCAGCTGCACTCTTGGGCTATTTTCAACAGCATTTATGCAGCTGCTTGTGAACCAGCAGCTCAGTTCAGCATGATAAACATGTTTCTCTCTGTGTGTTGTCTCTCTTGTCTCTGCTTTTAAAATCTAATTCTGAGATTTTTACCTTTTCATAGATCAAATATTATAGACTCCATCATTATGAGACACCCTTTGAAACAGTAATCAGTAATCAATGATTGACAGCTTATATAATAATGTATTTTTTCAGTCCTTGTTAAACAAAACACTGAAATGTCTTTACAGATAATTAGAACAGAACAGATGAGTTGTTTTACAAACACTGGTGTTAAACACTTGACCCTAATGTAAGGATAAGGTCTGTTAAAGAGCGCACCATAAAACAAACCATCAAAAAGAGGAGAGACCTACAACCTCTTTGACAATGCAGCTGACTAATGGCGTCTGAAGAATGGGATTCTAATGATGTGATCTCTGCGAGCGTCAAGCAGAGAGCAAACAAAAGGATGAAAGGTTTTCCCTGTAAGACCTGTAACTGATGCCATGTTAGGAACCATCTGCCTCATACTTGTCCTGGCTGTCATCTCTCATTCTAATCCAGCGTAACTCAACACAACTGGAGCCAGCTCTGGGACACACTGCTGCAGGCTGTCCACTGCTGACTGGTAAGACCTACAAACTACTTAAGAGAGATGGGGAAAAAAGAGGGACACCTGCTGTATTACACAAGCTGATGCCAGTTGTTGTGCTTATAGGAGTAGCGAAACCAGATGATCTGAGATCTCAGTGCCTATCAGTCGTCTGCATGCAAAGTAGAACAGACGGTAACAAAGTACCCCCTTACTTCAAGGACACAGCTTACCTGAAACAATTCTCTACCCTCATTCTCTTTCAGACATTTTAAAACATTCAAAATGGATGTCCTGAGCTACGTTATGAGGTACGATAATGTTTACAAGCACAAGACTTACATTTTCTTACACAAGACTTTACATTACTTACATTTCACTGCCATGTCACAGACCAACTATGGATTGGTTCTGCAGTGCAGGTTCTTTTTTAAACTCTCTAATTGTTTCTACCCAGTTTAAGCAATAACCCCCCCAGAGAGTCTCCAGTGTCTATTGAGTGAAATGTTTAGAGAGTCTCTTGTGCTTATGTCTTGGGGATGTTGTTTTTGTTATTTTTTATTTTGGGTTCTGCCTTTATTTCTGTCACAGCTAAGGCAACTGTCTTTTCTTTGCTATCCTATTCTAAAATGGTTTACCAGTAACTGAAATTACCCGGTAATATTATGCAATGTAAGGTAATAACATGGCTGTAAGGTGTTCCTGTTATTTTGTCCATTGTCTGTACACTTTTAAAAGCTTTTAGAAATAGGAAGCAAACTTAGATACAAAATATTAAAGCTGATATAACCAATATTTTCATATAAACAGTGGATCAAATGACTGTGTAATGGGCAACACTCATGGATCAGTGCTGGCAGCTGTTTTCAGTGAAAAGCTCTGATAAACCCCCATTACATGATACATGCCCAGCACCAAACAGCAAACAGACAGTCAATCAGTTATTGACTAGATCATGACCATCGTGGAGCATTAAGCAGCTAAAAGAGATATAAGATTTATAAACAAGACCCAAGACACACACTAAATGAATGCCAGTGTTGTTCCCTTTCTGTTGGATGTGTAAATAAGCAATTCGTCGCTAACAAGTTTGTCCGATCAACTCAAAGTGTCAGTGTTGCGTTCAGTGCAGCTTTTTCCCCCCAGAAATGAGCTAATTCTGCTTTAAGGTGTGAGAGTCTGTAACTCAAACATTCACTAGGGCTGAAACATCAGTAGAGCAGATTTCATGAGGTGCTGTGTAAAGTGGAAAAACAAGTTCATATGAGCTAGTTATAGCTGCAAGAGAGCAAAGCCCTTATATATATAACTTTTCTAAAAATAACCCTGAGCACATTTGTGTTAATAAACACTTTCCTTGAATAAAACCCAGCTAAGCATGATCAGTTCACCCACCGCAAACCTACTGTGCTCTAATTCAGGCAAGGTAAGCTGGGTAATTAGGTTATAATTGGCTTGCTTACAATCAAATTAGTTCTTTTGGCACATGCCTGTTCCTTGCACCTTCTATTAGGCAGTAATTAGTACCAAACTTACACTCAGAAAGAGAAAATGGCTGTTTTTTAAATAAGTTTAGCTTTGTTAGGCCATTTTTTCACCTGCGTAGAACAGTGTCATACGTTGTACTTGCCTAAAATGATGACGAATTACGATTTAAAGGACGTTTATCTGCCACAATCTGTTTTCTTTGCTGTCTTGATGGCAGTTGTTAGTGTAGCCAAACAACACGAGATCACTTACATGACTAGAGACAAAGAGTGGTTCAGCGATTCAGAGCTCTTTCTTTTGTTTTGCTTCATATGCATCTGTGCATGTAAGTGCACAAGACTCCAACAACTACAGTAAGTAAAAAAATAAAATAAAAATAATACTAAAAAAAAATGGACCTTTGTTTTGAATGCCCACAGAGAATGTGGGTCATGATGTGACATTTCCAAAAATGAGGACACAACTGTTGGTGAACACTCAATTAATTAAAACATGAATTGAACAAGAGAATCAGAGGAAATGGAAAGGTTAAAAAAAAATCCTGCTTTCCACCTTCCACCTTTGTTATTTTCTGTAGAGACGGATTTAAAACTAGATTTTAATCATCTGTTCCAGAATGAGTTTCGCACTTTTTAAAATGTGCATTTCTTGGTGCATTTGAACACATGTTTATAAGCTAGTAATTAATTCATTTCATTTTCACGCTGCACCATCTGCGCTGCTAAAACAGAACTGATAGCTGAGAGCTGATGATCTGAAACATTGCTACAATTTCATCTGCTATTATCCACTATAGCTCATTCACAGCCTAGACTTTTGAAGGGATAAAAGGTTTTTTTTTTTTTTTTTTTTTTTTTTTTTTAAAAGTGTTGAAAGGTCCGTGGAGCTCAAAACTCTCATTAAAACTCTCATTTCTGAGCTGCACTTCTATTTGACCTGGTTCACCACAGAGCCACAGCTATACCGCTGTGTAGCATCTCAGTGGACTAACAGTAACAATAAAGCATTGTCTCCATGCCAAATTGCTCATTAGCACTAAAAATATCATTTGGCGATCTATAAAATGCAGAATTATTTTCCCCTGTGCATTAATTTTATCCAGAAAACTACACAACCACATATTTTTATAGAGATGAAACTTAGAAGTGATGCCCTCAAGCCACTGCCAGGCAATTTAATGTCAGCCCTTCAGTGTGTGATTTACTTGAACAGAAAGGAGCTATTTTGTACAAGAAATGTTGCCAAGTCACAACAGCAGAGCTTCGTCTGTGTGTTTTGGGTGAATGGCCTCTGGTCTGATAACATTGGCTTTGAAAACAGGTGTGACTGTGTGTCATGGGGAGGGAAGATAAAGACTGAGATCTCTCTTAAGCAAAATGATCTGAAAAAAGGCGTACCCTCTATTAACTCCAGCACATTTTACCTCCTGATCGACAAGTTGAATCTCCCTGCATCTGGGCAGTTCCCGTCCTTGTGTCTTATCAGGAGCCTAGTACTGTTTCTCCAGATACAGCAAACACACACCTGGAGTTCGCTAAAAACACATTTCTCATTCTGTTTGCACCACCTGTGACTATATTGGTCCAAAAAGATTGTGCTCCTGCAAATTATAAAAAATAAACATCATCCTCCTGTGTGCATGCAATTTCAGATCTGTATTACTCAAATATGAGAGATGAGTAAATACTAAAGCAGTATATGTATATTTTTTGCAATGATCACACAGTAGTTTGTGGTCACAGTGAAAGTCTGTGAACCATCTAAGCAGTTTGCCATTCATCACTAATGCTTTCAATCATTGAGTGCAGCTGAAAACAATCCCCTCTGTGAAGAGTATTGGGTAAGTGGATGCATTGCTGATTACCTGTAACCACTCATAATACAAAGGCACAGCTGTTTACTCTTGGTTCTGCCCATGGAGACATTATTCTCTCCCCAGGAAAAAGAGATAGGTGATCAAAAGAAATAAAAAAAATGTGCATGCAGCACAACAAAATTGTTTTTAAACATGTGCAGAGAAATTGCTTATTCAAGTTTAGGTCCAGTGATTTCTGTTAGCAAAAGAAAAAATATAGTTTTCATTGGAAAATGTAACACTTTCTGTTTTCATTTGGATTGTCATTTCTCTTCATTTTCTCCACAATGGTATATTTTTCATGTGTGTTAAACAACTGGCTCAGGATTTCCTGTGTAGCCTGAAGCTGCAGGTTAAGAATTAACTTTCCCAGAAGAGCAAATGAAAGTGTTCTCCATGGTTGTTTTGCTTGTGGAGAGATTCATTTTCCCTGTGCAGTATTCAAACATGAGTAACCGTCCTCTCTAGGGAGCTGATGTTTATCCTTGGATCTCAAATTCCAACCTTCCCAAACAGGGCATGACTGACCTGGAAGAGTACAGATGCCTTCTTTATTCTGCAGCTCCAATCTCTCAGGACGGGGCCGAAGCAGCTGAAGAGACGATGTTTGGAGTTTGTTTTTTTTTTTCTTTTTCGTCCAGGGGAGGTGTTGGAGATGCTGTTTGCATTTTAACAACATGTGTGCTTTATCCGTTATACTGTATCCAATTCATTTTAATTGATTTCTTTCTCAGTGTTTTGCCCCTTTAAATCAGTAGATGGCTTTGTAAAAAAAATGGTAATGGGTTTGGCAGAATGCCTAATTTATCTCTTTTGCATTTGTGTGTGTATGTGTAAGCCCATAGGTGTGTGTTCATTTATTTATTTATTTTTACCTTTTTAAAGAAAAGAAAAGCGAGAGTGTACATTATTTTGTTACAATATGTCTCTATAGTTCAACCTGCTGCATAATTCCACTCATTTAACATACATATGACTGTAAGTGTGAATGGGACTTGCAATAAACTCCTCAGTTACTGTCAATGGCTCTGTGGTTTATAGACTGAAATTTGTCACTGTACTCCACAGTGCTTTGGGACAAACACAAAGATCCCCCTCAGGGATGAGAACAAAGGGGCAGGTGCAACTTCCTTCTCTCATTCACTTCTATGTAAAACTGACACAGTGCCAGCCACAAATATATGAGCTCTAATACAAGCAACAGGGTGCCAGCTTGTGTTTCATCAGTTTGTGCTGCAAAATATAGCTCGATTTTGCAAACAAAGCTGTCCTGAATACAGCAGTCTAATAACACAGGCATGATGGTAACAACCATGCACCAGGCCAAATGGCAGCAAAACGTAGCTAAGATTGGAATGACTTCCTGACGGTATACGACAACGTCCTTACAATACTCACGTCATCCAACCTGCTCAGTCTGAGATACTAAGTTTTGATTGGTTTTTGAGGTTGTTGTTACCCATGCTTCAGAATTTTGCTGCCCACATCTCAGATGTGTTCAGCAATTCAAATAGGTCTGGTGTCGTGCCCATTAGCGGTTGGGTTTCATGGTTTTCATGGGTTCATGCAATCAGAGCTTTATAGACAGGATTAAGGATGTAGGTGTCATCTTCCTACAGCACATAGCTAGCTAGTAAGATACATCCACAGATAGCCACAGAGAAATGGCCAGAAAAATGTGATGGACGTGGATGGGATTGACGCAGATGTACAGGTTGTTGTATGTCAAGGACATTTCTTTCATTGTCGTAAATAAAGATTAGGTTACAGTAAATGTTCACACCAAAGGCTACAGTAGCTTCCATGTGAACTGAAAATTACTTTGGCCTCCAACACAAACTGGGTTGACATGAACACAATGCCAGGCTGACTAATAAAGTGAATGTAATAGCGATATAGATTTAAAAAAACAAAACAAAAAAAACAAAAATGAAGCTCTTTACCGCTGTATGATTCAGTGTGATTTCTACTCATACTAAGTGTGCATAATAAAGTATCAGATAGCAGTGGTACCCAGTGAAAGAAATATTATAAATTATGTAATTACTTTGACTTTCCATGACTTGTTATGGTTGGTTTAGTCCTGGGCATTATAGGCTATTATCGTTGTGAGGAGACACTTTAAGATCAGGGGTCCACACCTACTCATTCACACATACCAGCTGTCCTGTCATATATTTTTTTTGCCCACGTGTAATAGATGATTTCTGACTTTGCTAAGCTGTCTCTAAGTCTGTGCACCTTCATCATGCTGTGTGAGCAGCCAAAGCCTGTACACTGAATGGGGCATTGATATTTAGGATCATGTTTCCCATTGCTCCAGACTAAAATAGCACACATTATGTAAAGCTCTGTTATGACAGCAACAGAGAGCACATTTAATGTGCCCAACTCTGCTGTTGCAAGTGAGTGCTGCAGTGAATTTAAAAAGATCCAAACAAATTATCCCCGGTTGTTTGACTGCACTTTTGTTTTATAGAAAAACAAAACAGGACAAAACAATTTTCAACACATGTTACTGTAGGTCAAAAATCTTGTTTGCACAAATCTTGTTTTTGTGTTTAATCTTTGGTTTTATAATGAAATTTAAAAAAATAACAAAATGAAGTAAAGTCAAACAGAAAATGGATGGATCAAACAAAGCCTTGGTTTGACTCGACATTCTCCTAAAACACAGCTGGTTACCCCAGAGAAGACAAATGACCAACTAGTCATTTAATAAAAACCTTGTGATTATGACTCACCATCAATTATTAATGACATGTGGGGCTGGCTTTGTCTGGATCAATGCTAATGTCGGTCTGGCTGGTCATCGGTGCTTCTGAGGAGTAGCTGTGTGACCTGCAGTGTGTAGCTGTTGTTTTGTTTGAGAAGCAGCAGGTGGCTTGCGTCCTTGGGTTTTTGTTGCCTGTGAACTTGAGCCTTTTTGGCACATCAGATTCCCAGGAGACTTGACTGATCAGGTTCAGCTTTCTGTGTTTAGATCTAGTTGCATCATGAACGGAGGCGTGTGTATGTGACCAACACTTCTCGGCACCCATTGCTCCAGGGTGCACAAGGAAAACACAATGAGGCTTCATTCATTTTGTTATAAAGTTTACTGTGTAATACTTGTGTTTTTAAAGTAATAATACATTTGTGGATCAAAGAACAACTATGTCAAAAGGCTAATAAAGTGAATAATATTCAAGTGTCTCATCCCAACAGTCACTGTTTACGATGATGGTACATATTCATAAATACTGTTTTTTTGTGCCACACATTCCACATTTAATAAGGAATGTAATTTCCATATGAATAAATAAGAATACAACCATTTATTGAATCATCCTTATTGCTTGTGTTCCCATCTCCATTCCCTCGCCTTTTCATCTATTATGTGAGCCTGAGCTCGAAGAGTTCAGATACGGTGTGATGAAAGATGGCTAGCCTGCCCAATAGCACTGTACAACTCAGGGCTCTGTGACAAAGTTCAAATTATTTGCAGGTTGCCTGGGATCTTCTACAACCCTTATCAATAAACCCTGCCGGTTGCAGCAGCAGTTTGTTATGACAGATGTATTTTTTCACTTGACAAGCAGAACTACCTCTCAATTACAACAAGTATGCATGTTATGAGCCGGCCAGCACCAAGCCATGACAGCTGCAGTTAAAATGCAAACATCTGCTCATTCAGGAGTTATTTTTGAACCTTTAAAACTAGGGCAGGTAGTTTAATTATAGGTTTAGAAAGGAAATTTAAACTAAATATACTGCACCAAAGCCACAGCACACCTCCTGCTCCATATATCTTTTTTCCATACTGTTGAGAGTTCTCTGCGGAGGACAGACCTCTCTGCTTCTAAATGTATCATTGTATACTCATTATAAAAACAGTGGCATTGCATTATTACTCACTGCTGGAGTGTCTGCTAGGAGGATGTGGGTGGGTGGGTGGTTTACTGTAGCTCAGAGGAATATTGCAATGTTGATTCACCCTCTCTCCCAATAATTTGCATAGCTCATTGCATGGTACATTTGACTTAACATGACAAGAATATCATAAATAATCATCAATATATAATATGTCAGTATTGCGTTTACAGCTCATTTAATTGCCCACAGTTAATCAATCACTTAATTTTAATTAATAATAATAATCTAGAGTCATGTCGCTCAAGGGATCTCAATGTCAGGCAGTACACCACCGTTAGACTGTTACCTGTTACTGTTGTCCAGAGTGTTATAACTGTGTTCGTATATAGCTATTCAATAGATATTCATGGTTCCCAGAGGATATATCTCAATGACTTTGGTGAGTCTATATTTGTCCAATACTTTGTATATAACAATATACATTTCCATCAGTCTCAGTTATACTTTGAATTGTGTTTAAATAAATGATACAATATATCTATCCATTATATATAACCACTTATCTTCATCAGGGTCACGGTGGGGCTGGAGCCTATCCCATTTGACTTAGGGCAAAAGGTACAAAAGTACACCCTGGACAAGTCGCGAGCTTATCGTGGGGCACATAGAGACTAACAACCATTCACACTCACATTCACACCTACGGACAATTTAGAGTCACCAATTAACCTAACCTAAGTGCATGTCTTTGGTCTGTGGGAGGAAGCCAGAGTACTCCACACAGAAAGGCCCCAGCCGAGGTTCGAACCAGGAACCTTCTTGCTGTGTTGCCCATTATATATTTAGTGTCTAATTTGCATGTTAAAACTAAATGCCATATCTGCAAGTCAGCATGTGAGCATTGTCATTTTAAACATGCTGATGTTAGCGTTTAGCTCAACACACCTTCCTAAGTATATTTTCACAGAGCTGCTAGCGTGCCTATAGGCTTATTTACATTTAGCTTTGCTTATTTTTGTCATCCAGTTTTTTGCATTATCTTATATTTTCACACAAAGCACAGAGTCCAGTAATAGAAGTAGCAGCAGTAGTCGTAGTTTATGACAAATAAATAACCTCATCATAACAAACGAAAAATGTATGGCTCTCTGTTAAAACACTAATCCTATCTGTTCTATCCGTTCATCCCAGCTATTAAACATTACCATTAGTGTACTCTCACAGCAGAAACCTTAAAAGGGGGTGCTCATCTGTTTGTTCATAACGAAAAGAATCCATTCTTTTCGCTAGTGAAAATGTATGTTTGAACTGTCTACTTAAACTACAATAATGTTTCTCCGGCAGAGGCAGTTCTGTAGCTGCTCCCAGGGCTCAAAGGGATTTTTCATCCTCAATTGGGTATGGGGGGTAAAAAGTGGGTCACAACAAACACTGTCCTTGTTAACAGAACATGTAAATAAATAGACACATACCCACGCTGAACTAATCAGGAAAACAATTACACCCCCATTTAAAATGTTCCAGTGCACTGCTGTGAGGATGACAAGTAATTTCCCACTCTTTCATTTTATGTCCCACAGCATCCAGATGAGAAGATTAATGATGCCTTTCAATGGGATTTACAAATGCTACCTATCAAATACATCGCCTAAACCTGTCATCTTTGACAACAACAGACGCTTTATTAAGCGAACCAGTTATTAATTCAATTCCTATTCCAAATCATTGCAGTGCATAATCTTCTGGTTCCTCCCAGATGAATGTAAATTTTATGGACTGGAGACTTTACAGAGAGAATTGGAGCCTTGTAGTGCCTTTATAACTTTGAAAAGACATGGCATACATTTATTGTGACATTTTAAAGTGGAAATAGAGATCTGTAGTCACTTTGTGGGCTCTATAATATTCCTATATTCCATTGTTTATTGTTATACATTGGACCAGCTGCTTGTGCTCTTTGAGCACCATCAAATCCGACTTCACAACATCAAATGTAATTGAACAGTGCAAAAAAAAAATCAGCACATCATATTCTCACTGCCATCAAAAATAAAAATCAGAGTAGGCTTCAGAAGCGAAAGGAAATCGCAGCATGCTAAATCAATTTCTACATCGTGATGAGGTCATGAATTTCAGCGTATATGAAATTGTCAGGCAGTGAGGACGCGGTACATTGTGGTGATAAAGAGAGAAGGAATGATGATCATGCGTTTTGACTAGAGGCTGCCGAGACAGGAGAGACCCTGGCGAGAATGGAAGCAATGTTACCTCTTTGCCCTCCTCCAAGCAGGGCAATGAAAAATCCATCTGCATTGCAGCACATCAGTTTGGTCGCTTTGGAGCTGTGCAGTTTTCACTGAAGGAGATGAGCACGGAAACTATTACCAGCAGACTGAGACTGATGAAAATGTTTTTTTATTTTATTTTTTAAATAAGTACTACTGTGTACACATTACAAGTTTGATTGAACGTGATAGTGTTTCTTCTGTTTGTTTATGTGCATAACATATTTTACCAGTCTAACTTTATAGATCTGAATTCTAACTTTACTATAGCTTTTTTTAATGGGCTTTTTATTTTTAGCTTACACCTAGGGTTGCTTCAAATGCACAGTGTGTCCCTGCATATAATAAAGATGCCATTATAAATCATAAAAAAGGGCATCTGAAATCAAACATCTGTGAAAAAAACATTTCTGTTTCTTGCAATGAGTTTTTCTTTCAGCCCCACCTGAAGCCAAAATATAGTTTGACTTCAGTTAATGTTACTTCTCTAACAGATTTGATGAATAAGCGAATATGTCAGACATTTTTACATGTTACTACTCCTCAATGGAATATTTGTAGTCTTTGAGTCTCAGGTGTATCTGACACCAGATGCAGTTCTTGTTATCAGAGAAACTCTTGATTACACGCTTCAGGTTTAATTTGCCAGCAGGCCTTCAGAGCAGAGTTCACTGGCATCTGGCCGAACAGCTGCATGTATATAATTGCTACTCCAATTAATTAGAAGCAAAGACAAGACTTACACATTATGCATGTACTTTGAGAGATATGAGATAGAAAGGAAGGTCTTCATTGTCCAGACATCTTGGCCTGTGATCCAGAGTAATGGATCATGTCAACTGTGCTAAGCTTTGATGATTACCTGCAGACAAAATCATTAACATTCAGTCATTAAAATGGTCACAGAATACACGAAAAAATAGAGCTCTAGCTTGTTCTTGAACTAAAACACCCCAACAAAAAGGAGATTTTAAAGTAGCCACTTGCTACTATTTTTCAAGTAAGCAACCTATGAATAGGTTCAGGGGTATTAAATTCAGTGTGATGGAGTATGTATCACATGTTAAATCGTAATTTAGAAGTACCTCATTTTTCCAAAAGATTATTTTAGGCCATTTTGCATGCAGCATAAAACAAGAGCTTCACTCCATAACAAGTGATGTTGAGCACATGCTAACCCACACCATGAAACAGCATAACTTTTGTAACGTTCCACTACAAATACTTTAAATGAGTTTGCTCGAGCCTCTAAATATGAGCAAACCCATCAATGTAAAGGCAAACTTGGGGCATTTTAAATCAGTCGGTTACTATATTATGCTATTATGATCAATCAGCTGTGGGTAAAAATGCCACATCAGTGAATTACTGCTGTTGTAGTACTATAAAGACTAAAACTGCTGAATTTGACTTCAGCAGTCTTGGTGAAGAGCAGCTCTCTTTACAAACTGCAGTTACTGCAAAGAACACATCCTATTATAGTTTAACAATCAACACTCTTGCAAAATGACACCTAGATTGAAAATAAAAAATAATTATCCTCTGAGGCAGAAGAGAAATGTGTCGACATAATCAGTTGCATGTACATTACTCGTGGTTTTTAATTAGTATTCTGATCAACACAGAAAAGAGAAGTCAGACACTGTTTTTAATTAACCTATGCAAATGAAATGATGTCTCATGTTCACAGTTTGTATTATTTAAAGGAGCAAAGCAGACCTAGACTGAGGAATTAAGTAACTTACTGTGTGTATATTTTCCAACTTGTATGTCCTAACTGTCCATTCAAATTCAGATCAGTTTAGATTTTGTTGCCAGAATGTGTTAAAACACTTGGCTGCACTACAGTCATAAACATAGTATACATTTTCAAAATGGAGAAAATAGTTAAGAAAACCATACAGAGCACTGTCAGTGTAGGTGTTTATGTGATAATGGTTGAATTTTGATCACTCAGGGATTTGTCTCCAGGATCAATAAATATCCACCGACCAGACTATCTAGTGACAGTATTGTCCTGATTATCTCATACAGTATGTTGTATAAGGAGTCTCCATTCCACAATAATAATGTCTGACATCTCAAAAATGAAAGGTCTTTACCAGTTTCTCCAGTGGGGACTGTTCTGTCACCTTGAAATATTTAGAGGTTGCTGTGGAGCCACAGTGATTTCTATAACCTTAAATTGCCTGCTGATACTGCAACAAATGTGGAGATTATAGGCAGAAAATGATCCCTATTCTTTTGATTATGAAACATGCAATCACACACCTGAGAGAAAAGCATTACTTGGCTGCCCATTAGTCCTGTCGTTCCCACCAGAGCTTTCACACAAATGATTATCTTGGGCCTGAGCAGCCACAGGAAAATGCAGGTTTTGTGGTGCAAATTTCTTCTTGTTGTGCGGTCTCCTGCATAGACCTCAATAACAGGCTCGCATTGTATGTGCAGTGTGTGTGTTTTATTCACTTTTAAAAACCACAGTACTCAGGTTGATGCAACGCTTTGTTGAACAAAGGCGGTCTTTGTACGCTGTGGCAGGTCTAGATGTGGATGTGTTTTGAAAGATCTGCCACAGTAAAGCAGAGGTCACCTTACTGAGACACAGTCTACAGTCCTTGTGGCTTGGATTATGAGGTATTTCTCATCCCAGATCATACTGAGGCAACAGTGTGTATCATTGTTATTCGCTGATGCCAGTGGTAGTGACAATTGCTTAATTTAATGGAAATTAATAAATACATTTTAATGCTGTAGCTCTTAGCCTTGTATTATGACAATAAAACAACAAAGGGCAATAATTTCCTTGTAAAGTAGTCAAGTGGAAGATTATATCCATATTGAATTTTTGTTCTTTGAGCATAGGCAGGAGAGTGTTTAGTTTGTGTAGCTGCTCTGTAGGCAGGATTTCTCTCGTCCTGTCTTTGCTCAGCTTAGCTCTCTGTAGTGCCAGACACACACTTCACTCTATAAATGATCTGGTAATTTTACATGTTGATGTGTAATGTTTGAAAAGACCATTTGTAATAATGGCCATAGCTGTAATTTGTCAATTCAGGAACTAATTGCATTCATCAAATCATCAGTTGAACTTTTGTTCATACCAGTTGTTGAAAGAATGAAAATCTGACAGAACAATTTATTTAAAACAGCAGCATGTGGGCAGAATATGAATTAAACAAGAAATTAAAGTTAAAGTGTATTATTTACAACTATATCCACTTTTTTTTTTAGTGCATGTACAGTCACATTATTATGCTATCTATTTATCCTGGTCCAAATTTAATAGTATTCATTATACAAGTTAGTCTCCTTTTTATGGAGAAAATACAGTTATTCCCTTGTACTGACATATAAATATATGAAGTATGAAATTTGTGTGTTGGGGCAGTTCTAATATTGTTATTGTTTCTGTGGCTTGCACTGTCTTATATTATTCTTTTCACACAAAAGTATATATGTACCAGTGAAATGAGCTTCACTGCTAAAAGCTGCTATTTCAGTGCGTACTGAACACCTCTATTCACAATGCTTTTTTCCTGTGTGTTGTTTTCACATCAAAACAGGATGTTAGATTGCTCTTTAATTCTGACATATTTTTATACATGAAGTGGCTTGGGCACTGTTGAACTGCGATAAATAGGAATTTACTAGTAGTAATTTAATAGTCATTTTATAATTTATTGTCATATCCTGTTATTCAGTAACTCATCACCAGCTGGAAATCTTGTTTTTGCCAGCATGCTGGTGTTGAAGTTCTTTCCTTGAAGAAGTGAGTGTGTACTCAAGGTGTGGTGAGTATAAAGTGATGTCACTGTTTTTAGTTTGCAGCATGGCACACTTGTGACCATACTTATTAGCGCTCAAACTTAAAACTTTGAACCAGGAGAGATTAGAGAAAAAAATGCTTTTCAGTTTGTTGCTAAGTTACTCTTAAAAATTCAGCCTGAGGCAGCCTGTGAGAAAACTGGTGTAATTTTTACCTAATTTACCACTGTTCTCCAGTAGTGCTGCCACCGTGGTGAGGAGGAAACAAAGGTTTCACTTCATGTCTTTGTGCCAGACACCAATTGCCGCTCTATCTTCTTGCAGTCGTATTTCTGAGGAGTCAATATGGAACTTTTCTGTAACAGAGACAAAAATACATTACTTTAGTAGATAACAGATGAACTCAGCAGTGTTAAAGATTCATGTCTAAAATGGGCATCTTATCAAAAAGATAATGAAATGTAGCACAGGAGAAGGCCTTGAAGCAAAGATAGATCAATATAATTGTTGGCATCACCATGCTCTTCACACCTGGTGTGATGTGTAGGAATACATGATCTCCTGCAGGATGTACACTTCAGATGATAAATGTGTAGATTTGTCATGTGTATAGTGCCGATCATAATTCATGTGACACGGGCTATAACACAACCCGGTCTCCTATGGAACCAAAATCCCACAGTATACTACACTATATCTAGTGTAGCATCTCCTTTGTTCTTGTATAAGAAGAAATCGACACACGAATAAACGCCGAACACATCAAACAGGAATAATAATGTTGAGTGACAACACTACACAGAGCAGCCTAAAGATAGTACATAGAGACAAGGTTGCTATGGATGTCTAATGCAAAATACAGAGAAGTATTTTTTCTATATTTGGTGCTTTTTAAAGTGTGTACTGTGGCACACTGGAGTGCCTTGAGTCAAATGTCAAAGTCTGAC
The DNA here is from genome assembly GCA_033000465.1 of Sciaenops ocellatus. Taxonomy (NCBI): domain Eukaryota; kingdom Metazoa; phylum Chordata; class Actinopteri; family Sciaenidae; genus Sciaenops; species Sciaenops ocellatus. Next base: position 18,513,677 of record CP136888.1, read on the forward strand.
TCATATTCTCTTTTCCGTGGAAAAGAATAATTATCATCCATCAGATTCACAGGTTATAGTTACTAGCTAGTGACAGCTGGCACTAGCTAGTAAGGAAAGTATAGAAAATCTTTACCTTCTCATCATCAGCAAAGAATGAAATGATCATCTCACCTTTGACTATACTGCAGTATGACACACACACACACTGTCTCTGCTTGTTTGTAGAGAGAAATGATAAATGAGCTCCTCCATTCCTTGTTGCTAGGTTGGTTTTCAAGTTAGTGGCCTGTCTACTTTGACTATTTCACCAGTAAAATGGTTTGAGTTAGCAAATATGCTCACTATGTTTAGCAGCACATAAAATGCCACAGATGCTGTTAATTAGGCTCTTTCACAGTCTCTTTACAAGCTAGCTTTATTTGTTGGCACGCATCAGTGGTATTTGTTCGGTTATAGAAATTGTACTTTTTCTAAATAGAGACATGAATTTATTCAACCAGCCCTCTAAAATGAGAGAGAGAGAGAGAGAGAGAGAGAGAGCGTTAGGAGAGGGAGAGAGATCTGGATACATTATCATTATGTTGGTTTTGGCTGGTAGCTGCTGTTGTCTGTCTGACAGACTACTGGCTCAATAACATCTCAGAGGAGTATAGTTAATATTCCACAACAGTGCCAGTTTTAATAGCTCCGACATTTGCTAAACAATACCATCAGACAGGGAAATGCAGTTTTGATCACACTGTATCTTCGAGTGGTACAACACTGTTAATTGTTCTCTGAGCAATTGGAATGGTATTTAAGACATATTTAATGACTGTCTGCAACAGAGTTTCTCAGTGTTTTCTTTCCAGTGACCCCATTTTTGGGGGGGGCCTTTTAAAATCTCAAAACCACACTCAAGTTGTCATGTCTATCTGGGTGTGTCGTACTTTTGTAATCTGTTTTTAAAAGCATAGAGAAAGCTCTCAATGGACTACACAGACAGGATGGCATATTTCACACCTATTCAATTTATTTTTCAATTGGAGGCAGAACAAACAAATATCAATATATCTGTCTTAGAAATACCCTGTGTCCCTGCATATTAAGTGACACCACGCGAGGTGCCTCGAGGTTAAAAAAACGCTCGACAACTAGGTAATCCAGATGTACTCTGTCATACATGTGCCAAATTTTTGTAGGGATGTTGAGGTTGGCAGCACCTCTAGGGTGCAAATACATTTATGTAAAAGTACATAAACGTGTATCCAGAATTTCAGAACTATTTTTGAACATCTTACAGTTTACATCATTGCCATGTCACACCAGGTAAAGGCTATGTTTTCATCTTGGGAAAGCTGGATTAATGTTATGGGGAACATCTGTCTCTTGCCTGTTTCTTGACACACCAGGCAATAATATTTTGCCCCTCCATCTGTGTAAAAATGTCCATAAGCTCAGGCTCCTCTGGCACGTTCTAAATGTATCCTATTACACCGAGGCATCACATAGATAGTGTTTATTGCGGAACTACTGCATTGGTTCACATTACATTACGCAAGGCTTTCTGGTCAGTTTGGTTTCTTAGCCATAAGCAGCAACAGAACACAAAATGGGTGAGCCACTAGGCAAAGCTTTTTTCAATCTAAGTCAGTGAATGTTAATGCTTTGACTTGCAGTTTCAAACACATTCCAGTCTCAAATATTTGCACATAGCTCCAGTGTACACATCTGAAAGGCCACGGCTGAATACAGGATGAACAGCTGAAATTGGATGAAGACCATTGCTACTTCATGCAGTTTCAGTCTAACACAGTGTTTGAGCATCTTGAAGGTTCACAAAATGATCAAATACAATAGGAAGCACATGGAGGTAAGTATACTATATACCGGGCTTGTGGTCTCACAACGCTTGAATTTAAAACGCTTAAATTAAATTTGACTGGCTTCGTCATTAGCCAGCAGAGTCATTTCTGTCATCATCTTCTTCATCAACAAATCTTCTTTATTTTCAGATTGATCTCAGCTGCCAGCTCCCAGGCTTGGGTGACTGAAAGGATATATTTCAGATTAATATCTTTTAACATGATCTACTAATGACATTTATGTTGGTTTCTGTGGGGCTAAACAGTTTTAATGCAGTGACTTCTTTCTGCTGCATTGTGTTCACATGTTACTTGTTTGTTAGCTCATTACATCTGAGCAGCATAATACTCTGTAATGTATTTGACTGCCACTGGCATTTTACATTTTGCTCGTGCGTAAATATGATAAACCATTTAACGAAATGATTTTTTCATGCAAAATAGTTGCCAGTGCAAACATTAGCTTTCATCTGCTACTTAGCAGACTGCTGAGGCATTTTGCTTAACAAATTAGGGAGGAAAACTAGACCCATATTTCATTATAACCAAGTTATTTTTTGCAATGACCCAATTTTACTTTCCTCAACTCAGCAGATGGAGCGAGCCTCAGCAACAATTAATTAACAGGAATTAGTAGCATTAATTATAACAAAAACATCTAGGAACTCATTAGCGTGCAATGGATAACATTTCCACCGAGAGTCAACCAATTGAACTTTTAATGATAAACAGCGGTTTACTGTGAGAGAAGGAGAGAAACGTTCTCTATTTGACTTAATTGAACAAGCAGAGGACACTGAAACAATCCATAATTAGTTAAGTGCCTTTTATCAGTCTGTTCAGTTTTGAACTTTATAATTCACATAAATGTATGTATGACAGCTGATGGCATCAGCTGTGCCAGACTGGTTGGTGCCCCGACTAATTGCATTTTACCACCAGAGGTACTTTTTTTTTCATTAGAGGCCACACTTACATTAAGTCGTGTAATTATAAATTTACATTTTATGACTACAGGTTCATTACTGCAGTCTTATAAAAAAAGAAATAATAATATAAAGAATTGTTTAGATGAGGATTTTTTATCCTCTCCTGAATCTCCACAGAGAATTGGGAGCTAAAGAACTGAACCACCACTGAATGCAGTGTACTGGATGTCAGGATGGAAATGACTGGTGGTAGTCAGTAATTATGCATAAGATTGTGTGTGAATGTTAAGAAAAGTTTAAAATTGGATGGTACTGTTCTGGCCAAAGCCCCTGTGGATTTGATGTCAGTGGAACTAGGCAGTGAAGGTGGAGTTATTTTTTGGAACATGTCTGTGTTAAGAGATTTATCCTGATGTTTCTCCAATTTTGGGTGCTAGATGTGCACCTGAGGAGATTTATCTTAATGCTGATTTAGTCTAATTCCCAGCTGTAGGTGACAGCCATTGCCTCTTAGTCGAAAAAATGGAACATAATAAAGTCGGTGAATACACAGAAAGTGTCAACATATCATTTTTAGCCATGCTAGAGGCATGGTGTTGGTCTGTTGGTTGGTCAGGGCATCACTTTGGTCCAGGCTAAAATATCTCATTAATCATTGGATGGATGCTATGAAGACTGTTATAGATATGCCCTGAAGATTAATCTGAATAAATATATAGATCACAAAACTTTTCATCTAGTGGGACCACCAGGTTAAAATTTTGTAAATATATTCATGGTTGAGGATGTATCCTAATGACTTTGGTGATCCTTTGTCTTTTCCATAGTGCCATCATGAGACTGACATTTGTGGTTTGCAAATAAACATCTTGAAACTCGAAACAACTATTGGATGGATTGAAATACATTTTTGTGCGCACATTCATGTACCCCTCAGGACTCATCAGACTTTTCATCTAACACCACCAAAACTTGTCCAGTAGTTTTATTTATGACCAAATATCTGCAAACCAAATGACATTTATGAAGCTGTACATCGTGTTTAGTGCTAATTAGTCAGTTTAGCATGCCAATAACTATGATGGTGAACATGGTATGAATTATACATGCAGCACATCAGCACACTAGCATGCTGACATTAACATTTAGCTGAAAGCATCACAGAGCCACTAGCGTGACTGTAGAAGAGTTGAGAGATTAACTTGGAGCTTAGCATAATGTAAGTGAATGTAAATGAAAGTAATTTGGTTTGAATTTTGAACATGTTTAGCAGATGACTGTGACCTAACTTGTCCAGTTTTGGGCCTGGAGAGGCTGCAGAGGTTTACCCTCTGTGGCCTCAGGTGTTCCTGAAGAATGAGACTTCTCTCTCTGCTTTTTTTATTTTAATGTTTGACAAGACCTGTCTCCCCCGGTTAACATCTTCGGTCAAGGGAAGCAGCCCTTCCCGTACAGTATCAGGTCAAACCATGTTGTCTGGGAGAACAGTAACCTCCGATAACACATGCAGTGTCAGGTTGCACCATCTTGTCTTATTGTTTATTATGTTATACAGTGGTACTGTATATATGATGTTTATGTGAGATTAAGCTACACAGGCTAATTCTTATCTGCAGTCCTTGGTAGATTAATGCGATATAAGAGACAGAACATGACATACTGCACAGGACAGCACAAAAAAAGGAAACTTCAAATACTTAAATGTCTGTTTGATTTTTTTATTTGCCAGCACTTCTCGTCAGGTGTTTCATAATGCATAGTGAGTAATAAGAATGATACAAACTCGATGCAGCTCTGAGTAGCAGCTGTCTTTACATTACTGTACAATCTCTATTTCAATTCAATTCAACCTGACTGACAGGTGGATTGCTGAAAGATTGCAATATTGATTGTCTTATCATATCTATCTTATCTGTTTTCAGTAGCCCCTTTATACTTTAGCATATGTCAAACTATTTCAGTGATGCTTGTTACAGTAAGTTGAGAGATATATTATTTATAGAAGCCCAGAAGAACCAACAATGATCTCTTTTAATAGAGACATTCAGTCTGGGAACAACTGGACATGGTTGGCTTGTGTTGTGCTTTCCATCTTAGCAGCTGATCTCTGGTGGGATTTAAAGTGAGGAATATCACCAAATAAATAGCACTCTAGTCCACCACAGTGTCCGATGATTCAGTGTTGTGTTTGTGCTGATTTCCATTACACCCTTTCAAATAAGAGCAGTAATAAATACATTGATTTCTAAAAACAAATCTGCAGCGTGACAAGCATGAGCCTGTTTTGTTTAAGGCTGAGATGTTACTGTATAAAAGACTACATTTAAAACAACCTGCAGATTGGAAGGAGAATGCTAATAATTGGATGAAAATGTATAAATTCAGTGTCAGTCTATCGAATTCCATTAAAATGTATGGTGACAAATAACCCAAGAGACAATTTTCTTCTGAAGAAATAGGTCACAGATTCAATTACAGTCAGTGAAGCATGGACTCAATCTATCATGCCAAATTAAGTCCATTTTAGCAACCTACTTTTCTCTGAGAATTTTATAGACACATTCAGTGAAGTGGAGAGATTCTGCTCAAACAAAATTACATCAGCGTTTCTTTCTTCTTCTAATTTATAGTGGTTTTAAACACTATAAACATTGGAAAATCATTTTCTCCCATAGAAAGCTGTTAACTCCGGGAGCTGAGTTTATCTGTCTGAAGAGGTGAGCACTTTGCCTTTCTCTGATGGTTATTACAAGTTAAAGAGTTCAAGAGATTGCCACTTACTTATATTCTACCAAGTTTCAACTGCAGTGAAGCATAAAAGGAATTTAGTGACAGAATATATTTAGTCATGTTACGGGCACTGCAGTATATACAGTACACTATGCAGAGGGTCACGTATCTGTCACATTACTATAGTAATAGTTCACTACAGCATACATTGCTGCAGCAAAAATCCAAAAGCCCCCAGCCCGATACAAGGGTGGTGAAAATAATTTCCTTTCTACTCAAAAGATTAACAAATTCACCATTCAACATTAACACCACTTTCAAGGAATGTTACTGAGGATTATCCACAGACTTGATTGAGATTTTACTATGTGGAAACACTTTCTACTTCAAAAATGAGTCCTTATGAAAACTGTTAACAATGAGGTTTGAGGATTAAGTACCAGAAATTTAACAAAAGGAAGACAAAGATTGTTTGAAAAATATGCTTCTATCACCTTTTGTTTCAATAGCTCTACCTCTGCCAAGTGAGAAAACTTAAGTGAGCCAAAGTGTTGTTTTTTCACATATCTGAGTTTTATTTTAGGTGATTAGTTTTGTTTTTTACATCATAACATAACATACTGTACTTACCTACATACTGTACTTAAATTTACTGTATAAAACTGACTGCACTGAAAAATACCCCCTTTTTCATCTGATCTGATACATATTGAAAGATAATGCAAAACCATGTATAATGAGTACAAAAGTAGGTTAGATTACATTACAGTAAATAAAACCTGTAGAGAAGTTATGGGGGAACTGGGTTGTCATGCCTAGGTTGTCGTGTTACGCACTATAATATGCATGTAGATATAAGGACATGTCGTATTGGGTTTTTTTTTAAACTCATTCTTCATAATTCCTCCAAAGAAGTACAATAACTAATACATATATAAATAGTAATAGTTGTAATCATATATGATGAACTGTCCTCATAAGTTTTAAATATGCAAATGGATGATTTATACAATTAATAAATGCTTTAAAACAAGATTTGTTTGTGTTTAACAATATATGATTACATATAATTACAGCTATATGTACACACATCATATATAGAAACTTTGTAGAAACCGTTTATTAAGGGGTTATATACAGTATAAACTTTAACTTCCTGCTAGGAAGTAAAAGTAAAGAGTTAACCTAAAATGGCAAATATATGTCCATGAACACTGTGACCATTTAGAGAGAAGGCAGGAAAGGTTGGGATAAAGTAGATAAACTGCTGCACAATGTGGGTAACAGTCATATGCTTAACAGAACTTAAACTCACTGTGAGGAATCCGTGAAATTTGGAAAGAAAGAGAGAATTTAAGTTAGAGGGGGTACAATTACAATACTATAATTAAAAAGTCCCAGTCTGTTTTATTATTTTTTTAAGTGTTTAATTAGCACCTTAATGTGGCAGCGTAGAATGATTGCAGAGTGATTGGCAGTTGCAATTGTTCTCGGTTTGATGTTATTTTAGAGTATTTTTTATTTTTATTTTTAAAAGGTGTTGGTGAAGTGTTGTTAGGTATTCCCTGTAACACACTTTAGATAAGTGGTAATTCAGCTGTCACTGCAAGTACTGCTTCAAAGGTCAGCCTTGTTGTGGAATACACTGCATGCAGAGTAAAGTATTTGTTAACTAATATTAAAGCATAGGAATTGAAAATGACATCATAATATAAGTAGTTTAAGATGTTTTTAATCAGTATTGCCATTGGATCAAATTACTATGTGTGAAAATCTTTTTTCGCATTTAGAGTTTTAGTATCTTTCAGTTCTATTTTGTGACTTTCCAGCCCACACCCACTTGGTTTGGTTAGGCAGATGTTATCAGTGAAAAAGCCCTGAAAAAAACTTGCCAATTAGCAAGTAGCTGGTTAACAGCCTCTAAAGTCTCCAGCCTCAAGATCTGGTGGAGAACAAAGGGCAGTTTTTCAGTGGACATGAAGGAATACATATTTATCTGTTGAAACAAATTACTTTTAATTACTTTTTTTGTGAAAAAATGTCTCCTTGAGATAAACTATCTATGCTATTTCAGCTAGCCATAGCACATGGCATTAGTGCACGCACATACACATACATTTTTACTGAGTTACACCTTAAAATGGTTTCTGTCTTAGAGCTCCATTGTCATGCAAAAAACTATTAATCACATTTAAAAAACTATATTTTTGCAATAACTGATAGTGATTAATTGTGACTGATGATTTCAATGTGACAGATATCACTGTGCATTCTCAGTGACACAGCTTTGTGTCTGTATTCTGCTTTGCTAGTTTGATGAGAGGAATAAACACTTTTTCCTGTTCACTGTAACAAAAGTATACAGTATGTGACTCAATGCAACTGTATGGCTGCTTTATCTGTCTTAATGATATTCATAAACTTATGTAATAGACCTAATCAGGCTCAAATGGAGGCATTAGCTTTATCAGATTGGCCACACAATCATTACTTGTAAATGGGATAAATCTGTTTGTTTGGTTGGTTTATGGAATTTAATCAGAAATTTAAATGATTTTGTTGATAGCAATAAGAAGAACAGATATTTCCAGTCATATCATTTAAGTGAGAGCAGAACAGTTAAATTACTCTGTGATACATCACAATTATATTTTCTTGGCTCTCACAAAGCTTGTTTTTATGTGTAAATGGGCTTAATCGCCATCATTTAACCTAGGAGACTCTCTTCATATGCATACTATTTGAAGCTGCGAATACATTGTATTTGGAGTACAAAGGCCCAATTAATCAGAGTTCATGTTATAGAAAGAAAGTAGGGTACAGTACTAAATATTTACAAATGCAGTGAAGAAATGTATTGTATTGCATTCCATCCATCTCATAAACTTCCATTTTAGTTTGAGGCAGGCTGTGTGTCGTGTCCTCAATCTATACAACAAACATAATGCTGTGAGAAGTGTAAGCTCCTTTTGATGTAGCGTGGGCTTTGAAACAAGTGTGACCCAAACACTCCACAGTCCAAATCAAATGGGTGAAAAGCCCATAAAAGACTTTTGTATATAGCTTCTCCACAGGAACTCAACTGAAATACCATTTAGAAATACATTTAAGGATGAGATAAAATGTTTTGTAAATGTGGCTCAGACTCAAAAAGCTATTTCACAAAGGCATGCAGAGTTGGATGACACAGACAGAAATGATTCATCGACAGTTGACACTCACCTCCAAACCAAAGCTCTTTATTGTGTAGTGATATTCAGAAGAGGTAAATGTGCTCTCTTGTCATCATCTTGTCACCTAGTGAGGAGCAGCAAGTTTTCTCATTTCCTCTGTATGCCTCTAAATGATGGTTGCCATGGAAGTGACCAACTCTGACCATGTGACCAGAGACCTCAGCCTCTATTCCTTTTGTTTCTTTTCGTATGTCATCTGACACGTTGCCGCTATGTTCAAGTGCCGAACAACGATGAACACTTTGGTAGAAATACTTTCTGCATTACATTTGACTCTTTTTCTCTGCTCTGTTTGATCTCAAGCTTGTACTATACTGTGGTGGATATTCTCCTCTGAAGAAAGCTCCATAAAGGGGGCTTTAATAATTCATGACGCCAGATTTAGATTTGTTCCTCACTGCTCAGAAACTGAAAATTCTCCACTATGTTACTTTGCAGAAGAGGAGTGGATCAGCTTTTTTAAAGTCTGATGTACAGCTCAACAACTTTTAACCAAGCATGATATATTGTTGATCACATATCACTTACTATTGTAAATGCAATAAAGACACACTGAAGGATGAATTATATTCAAAGTATGTGCCTCTTCCCATTATTTGGCTTCTACCTCAGGACATTTTACAAAAGCCTATTTATTCTGGCTTCCTATAAGGATCCTGATAAGGTCTAGATATACAGTATGCTTAATCAAAGTCTAAAGGCACCACAAAGAAGCAGCCCTCTTTACGTCTACTGAGCATAAACTACATTATGGTCAAACAATGCGTTAAGCATGTGTGATACAGTATTTCATGCCAAAGTGTCAGTGCTAAACATGCATGTAAGAAGAACTTTATCAGCAGAAAGAAGTACCATCATCCATCATTCAGGAGTCACCTAAATACTTTATGCTGTATTATTTTGTGCCCTAGCTTTTCCAACATACACATGGTTGTTATTTGTTTGTCCACTCCATGATGTAACATTAATCAAGTTACAGTGAATGCTTTAACTAGTCTTTAGGTGGATATGGAAATTGTATCTGGCCTAGTTGCATTTTAATGAAATGAACATGATTGACGAATATGCACCAGTCACTTTGCTGTTTCTAGTGATAATGCAATGTAAATGGAGCAAAATAATCTGCAGTGAGTAATGTCTGTTTACGTATGCATCATGCATTCAGTGTTTGGTTTCCCTTGCATGCAAAGTGTTACCTAGGTAATTGATTTTGCAAGGTTCATTAGGCACAATTTGTATATCAGATGGGCTGGAAAAGAGAGTTGTTGATTAGTTAGATCTTGCTTTCGGAAATTGCTTTTTTCACATTCTTATCTCTGTTGCAACCCTAATGGTACCATACTTTAGCAGTGTTGCTGTGTTAATAAAGTAACACTGGTGAATCTCAACAACTTGTTTTGTATTCATACATGGTTTGTATGATTTTTTTGTGTTATATCTGTGGGGTCATAAACAGAGGAGATAATGCGTTGGTTTATCAAAGGTAAAAACGTGCCCTGGCGTATATAAACACACACATATGCACATGGCATAAGTGCACACATGTACGTACACTTTCACTCAGTTGCACGTTAAAATGGTAGTGGCGTTTTTTGTTTTTTTTTTCATTGTTTTTTTAGGATTCAAATTATTCAGATGCTGAATATTTACTGTTTGCCCCCCAATGTCACTCACCTGCTTGTTATTCCTGTTCCTATTTATACATTCAGTCTCCATGTTCCCATTATTTACATGATAATGAAAAAACAGCTTCAGATATGTAAGCAGAAAATGCAACACAGTTATTTGTCTATGAGGACATAAGAGTTGACCACTCAGGTCAGTGACCACCTCTTCATTTGGTCAGTACACCAGTTTATTAATGGTCTCTCCAGGGATGGTGGGTGGAATATAAAAGGCAAATCCTGACACTGGTTCTCCAGAGGGTTTTTGTGGGAAAAGTAATGGTTCTTTCTTTCTTACATTCTTTCATTCTTTGACATATTAAAAGGAAATACCATTTATGCACAAAGAAAAACTTAATCACACACCTCCTAAATTTTTGATTTGTAGCCTTGAGCAGCAGAAAAATTGCTAACACAAACCTTAGCAAACATGGATCTGAAGTCGGTGTTGCTTTTCTTGTGCCATTGTTATTAATCATCAAAATATAATTCGCATGGTATTCCATTCTGTCATTAATAATTTTGTGGAACATTTTAATCAGTAGTTGACAATCTCTGGCTTTTACTGCATGGCAACCATTTATCTGTAAAAAATTCACCATTTCAAGGGCCCCTTCAACCTCTCAATGGTCCTTTGCTGATGTTTGCGAAACCATTTGTGCTTCCACACAGAACCCAGTGGTTTAATAGTTCTCCAACAGACAAAAATAAATCTCCCAGATTGGAGGTTAAGTGCTTTAAGCATTTGTATTTGGGGAGAGTAAGCAGCTGAAGACCTTGGTTTGAAGCTTCATATGTTTTCTAAAGATTGCTCAACACTACAGTGCTTCTGCATAGAGCCACTGCCTGCATAGAGAAGCTGTTCTGTTGTTGTATAAACCAAGAAAACATATTCTGAAGTACACAGAATCCTTTTGGTGAGAACTGTGTTTCTTAGCTCCATAGCTGGGTATCTTAATGACCTATCTCTGTGGTGTTTTAGTACTTGCAAGCTCAATTTGCTGGCTCATGAGCCAGCTTGCCAGCATAATGTTCTTTCTCCTCCACTTATTAATAATAACCCTGACTTTCTGTCCCTCTGAGCTGCTACTCATGATGCTTCACTTTGTGCAACATGACAGACTCATACAAACCAAGATACAAAAAACAAGCATACTTTTAATGTGAAGCTATATGGAAAATATTGTATGTGGACAAAGAAATATAATTTGTGAACATATATAGTATACACATCCTGGTGCTTATTTATTGTCTGTTAAAGATTTTGAGCTGTTTTGCTCTTACATGAATTCACTATATGTGTTCAGCACAGGAAGGGACATTAAAACGTACATCCTATTCTGGTGATTTTCAAGCTTTCAACTTGAAAGATTACATGCTCCTCCGGGGACTGGGACAATTTTTCAAAACCTTCAGCTCATAGTCACACAAAAACACTTTGGATAATGGCAAATTGTATTGTCACCCAGCTAAAATAAGATTGTTTTTCTTTTTCCTTCCTGATATGTTCGCACATTATAGACTGAAGATTTTTACCTGACGACAGTGGTATTTACTCTCACACACTGAAGGGGGAATTTGTTCTCTATGTCACATAAACAGCCATTTCACAGGAGTAGTAGAGGTGTGCTGCATCAGTTTATTGAAAACATATCATATTACAACACATGTCACTGAGATTGGCTGATGAAGTCTTTACCCACAGCCAGTCTGATTAGAACAGCACATGAAATATGTAACTTGACTTCATTTTTCCTCTGAGCTATTTTTGTCAGATCCTCTTGTCCACTTAGCCGTGCAGGTTAATTGTCTCCTCGTTTCAGCCTCTGCATGTGATGCAACTTAAAAAGGAACATGATTACAAATTCAAATGCTAATTTCCTCAGAGGCTCAAGAGGTGGAAATGCATGAAACACACATGGTACTAACTATTTATATGCAAGGTTATTAGAATATGGAAACAAATTAACCAGACATCACTCTGGATTATGTTAACATGACAAACTGCTGTGGTGGGGGCCTCTCGCTACGTCCACATGTCTCTGTGAGAGGAAGCACAGTGGAGTGGAAGTGTTTTAACAGTGTGGGATAAGTACAGTACACTGAGGTCATACCCCAGAGCTACAAGGGCTGACCCTTGAATCCATGGACACTGCGGTAATACATTAGAGGGATCAGCGACACACACTACACAGCAGACTGCACATAGTTAGATGCAGTGCAACGAAAATAATTGTCTTCATTTTGCTTGCAACATGTGTAAAGATTCACATTACCCCCGTGGCATCCTCCACTCAATGTCTGTTGGCTAATATAAGCTAACGATTGTACAGCTGATCTCTACAGTGCCAATGGCATTACAGTAATTGGTGGGATGTACTGCAGTGTTAGGCTGTGATTTGCAGCTGATGGGAAGTGTGTGCTAACTTAAATTGTTAGCAGCTTTTATTTGCGAAATACTAGAGACCATCCTGTTTGTCTTATTTGTCAGTATTATATGAAATGAATGGATTGTCTGTGGGAGAGTGATTGATTTTCTAAATTGAATGGACAAATTGGGATCATTTTTGAGGAATTTCAGACCATTTTCTTCTACGGTCTCTCACATGGATGGATGTAGATAACGGTCATGTATTTCTATCAGGTGACCTCGCATGGTGACCTCACATTACTGTCAGTCTCTTCTTTTGCAATCTGCCTCAATACCAGTCACACAGCCCAGCCTACATGTCTGCTTGTTTCAGAGCAGAAATCAATTATTAAGATTGGAACATACCACACAGAAAACAAAGATGTCTTGGACTAGAGTGGAATCTTTAGTCCTTCACCTTCAACATGTACACACAGCATTTGCTTACAGTAGAAATAGGCTGTCATTGTCATTCTTCTTTCTTACCAAACTCCTATGTGGTTCAACTAATAAAGTCGCTCTGGTGTCCTCATAGAAATCATGGAGAGAGATGGATGACCATTTTCCCTTTTAGCTTTAAGATTATAATGCCTGTAGCTAACGATGTATGTCTTATAACTTTTATTTACAATCATTTTTAACCTGCATGCAAAGTATTTATGAATCTTTTTTGCTTAAGGCAAAATATATTCTGTTTAACATAATACATTAATTATACCACTCTGACTCCCACAGTACTAGAAACTTTATACACATCTACAATACGTTTACCCTTTTCATCTCTCTGAAAACAACACAGAGTTTACAGTAAATGTAGATGGGAATATTAATAATTAATAATTCTATTTTGTATTGTACACATTTTTGGTACATGCTTGTTGACCCCAAGATTTATTACTCTCCTCTTTTACTCTTTTTTTTTTTGGAACATTACATCGACCTTTAAATGGGTCAAAATGAGCTATAATCATTTCATCCTTCGTCAGTTATGTGTGTCAGGCATGTACAATATTTACTGTGAACCACATCCCAACTGTTCATTGTCACCACAGCTACATTATTTTAAACAGCAACAACAGTACATGTGATACATAGTGTATATTTCTATATTTCATTTTACATTTGATTCACCCCTTGATTAATTATTGATTGCAAAGAGTATCTACTATTACAATGAAACTAGCCTGTCCTATAGGTAACTAGCTTTACTCTAGAGTAGTTGTTGTGGATGTACTGTCATTAATAAGTAGCTTTGTAGCTTAGCTACTTAGCTTAACTTAATGAATGATAGATATTGGTCTCAGATGTGCTGGATAAAGAATTATCCAGACTGTTAGACTGTTAGAACCTAAGATTTCAGATAAAGATGGCCCAGACTAATAACTAAATTATCAAAGCAATTCCTGAAGATGTTCACTAAGACGACAAATGAAGAAGCGGACATTGAATGTCTGCAGCAATGTGGAGGTGCAACATACATAAAATGCAGCGTACTAATATGTAATGATCACAGACAGAAACAGAGAGTCAGCCAAATGCAAAAATCACGATTTTGTACCATAAGATATTACTGTACTGTAAAAAGTGTTGCTTCTAATATGGGTAATTTTTGATCTACTAATGAAAGATCCTAATGGTCCCAATGACATATGTATCTAACGGTTAATGTAGCTTCATACTAAATGCTGCTCACTGTCATACTTTAGTACAAGAAATGAACAAGCAGCTTGGAAAACTGACAACTGAAGAGTTTGATTCCAAAGACGCCAAATTGTACCATCATTTCAAAACGCTGTTACCCTCGGTTAAGGGTTCCTTTGTCCCTGCTTCCATTCACATGTGTTTGTTTATAACAGTGGATAGTATTTAACTGAATGCTTATTTTATTTATTTATTTATTTTTGCACTTTAACATCGAATGTACTGAATTTAATCACTCTGTTCACTACATCCTGTTGTCTATCAATGATTAGCTGTTGTTGTTGTTGTTGTTGTTGTTGTTGTGTGTTTTGTATGATCCTGGCCATAAACCAGTTTCCCTGTAAGGGAAAGATACTTTGAACTTTGAACCTATACAAAAAGAGACCAAGGTCTGCTGAATAGCTTCATTATAAAAAGGATGGCCAGTATTCAAATAACACCTGTTATAAGCAAGAAAGAAAATAAACTAGCACCTTGTAACTAGTGTCTTGTATTATGCACCTCTTTCTCACACTCTGTTTCATTGTCTTCTTCTATACCCCCTCCCCTTTTCTCATTTTATTTCTCTTTCTGTCTCCCTCAATCTGACTCTGTCTCTCTCACACACATACACATACACACACTCACCTACACACACATACAAATGCACATACACAAACACAGAACCCCACTGCACCCTCTTTGCAGGAAATTTAATGGTCTCATGAACATCAGCCAGGGTCATGCTTGGGTCACAGCCAATTTATCTTAGCTATGCACAGTGAGGGGGCTGTGTATGAAAAGCATCTTTACATTAGTTGGGGGTTGTAATTGATTAGCTCGTTTGTGTATAGAATAGATTGCAGTTGTGCTCTGAAAAGGAAAATATGTGATCAAATTGAGTCTTATTCTCCTGACAGGATATAATCATTTGCTCTCTTCTGTGCATTGTTCCTCTGCTGTAGTCTTCATTATCCACTTTCCTGTTAGCACTGATTTTTGATTGTTTTGGCTTCTACAACTACAGAATAACACGTCGTATGAACATATCTAAGATTAAAATACATAGATAGATAAATCAGTTTATTATAGTCTTGCACAAAACATGTAGCTGTGCATTTTTTCCTACCGAGCTGTTATTGTACACACAACATTTGGTAGCTTGTTGGCAGACATATGCAGGGGCATATTTGACTTGTGCTATAAAAAGCAAACCAAACAGCCCTTGAATGAGGCAATCTTTTTTACCCATGTGTGTCACTTTGGTTGGTGCTTATTGAGTTAACAAAAACATATGGGACTTATGGTGTGAGTCAGTTTCTGAAGATGTTATTTGCTTTCTCCAGGTTATGGTAGCTACACTTGGATGCTGTTATATTGAGACTTACAGTAGTACTCAGTCTCTCTTTAAGCTGTGGCTTATCAGCTGCTTGTTTGACCAAAACTCACACTGTATCTTTATTTGATTTGCTCTTCAATCATTTGATGTGTGCTGTTTCAATCATATAATGCAAATTCTGCAAAACAGTGTTAGACTGGCATTTTCTTTCTGCGTTTACCTCTTTTCTCAGTTGACAAGCAGCTTCATTGTTTATTCCTCTGCTATCTTTTTAGTAGGCATGCCTAGTCTGCAGTCAATCTTATCTGGGCTTGGACAAAAGCCAGCTGCAGATACTTATAGGGAATGGAATCGCATTAATTAAGTTCCGGTAACCTAATATGTTGAAACGCAATATGGTAAAATCAACCATTGGCATTTCCAGTATGTGGTTGAGGCTCGGGCCTCTGCATATTCCATAAAAGCATTCTGGGAAACATCTCCATTGGAAAGAGTGGAGGCCTTTGTGGCTCTGTGGTGACACAGACTCACCACAAGGCAAGCTTTCGTCTATGTCCTGGTTTTGTAATGACTTCTCATGTCTACTCACAGTTCTAAATGCATTCCCATCTGTGAAATGCCAAACAAATTAAATCTAACGCACAGCGATTTGATTCAGTCATACTCCTCATTATGGCCATTAGAAGCCAATGAGGTATTGCAAATATTTTATTGCCAAATTTAATGAAGCTGCAGTTCTCCATTTGGATTTCTAGGATATTTGCATATGCCAGCTCCACATGGCTGACTGTAATGAAGCTATTTGCCAGACCTTGATCCATTTTTATGGCATTGGCCAGGTGTATACAAGCAGCTTTAATCCTGTAGTGCATGCAGATCAAAAGTATATCTTAGATTACAACCTCCATACAGGTCAGCTTGGATGATTATCAGTAATAGCAAAAGCTGTACAGCCAAAGGAGCATAGTGGTTAGGGCAAATATATGCAAGTTCACAGGTTTCTACCCTAAAGGCCAGATTTCACTGTGCCTAATTGAGTTGCAGATGTAATACATATTTATGTGCTGAGAGGTTTGGTGGCATGCATGTCCAAATGGTCTTAAAGCTCCTGATTCATTCTTTGTATTTGTGTTGTTTTGGTCGCACGACACCATTTGGGTGCCTCTTTTTGAATACTGGATAATACTGTGTTCTATTACTGAACTGGTAATTAATCACTGCTGCATTTTTAGCCAGTCCTTTGGTAAAGGGAATGATGTTGACTTAAACAATGGCAACAGCACAGAAGCCATTCCCCCAGCTGTTGTGCTACACTAGTGCCATCTAGTGGAGTGTTGTTGTTGCCAAGGAAGATAAACAGGTATCATGCCTCACAGCTAGTATTAATGCATGAACCACCAAACTTGTCAAGCACTCTAGGCCATGTGGTTAATCTGAATGCAAAAACAGCACTAATAACACAACTTCCTTCAGTCAGTGATTGGAAATGGTAGTTTTTCTTTTAATTTGCAGGTGCAAAGTGAAATATTAGTATGAAACTATGCACACTGAGGACATAAGCCATAAACAAATCATAAAACATGTCTAAATCTAATATTATTACATGTACAATATGCTATCCTAAAGGTAATGATATTGCACACTGCCACTTCAATCTGCTTTTTTTTTGTGAACGAGCAATCTTTTGTCTTACACAAGACAAGACCGCCATCATGTGGTCATCTAGAGGTTGAGCATAAGAACAGGTATGATTCATTGTATAGATTGAGATGACTAAATTGAATATTTATTTTGTAGCCACAAGTAGATTCATTTTAAACTATGAATAATAAAAATGGGAAAATTTGTACAAATGTATACTGTATATATTTTACACAAACAGAGTCATCAGTCAATTTGGGAAGAAAAAACAAAACCAGATGTTGTTGAAGCATTATACTGCATGATGCTGCATAATGTTTTTTATATCCTTCTGTGGCACTGTAAAACAGGTGCGGGTTAGAAAGATTTAGTGGAAGCATTCAGTTGGATAATTTTACCTCAAGTGATATGAAGGGTACAGAGTGTGTGGTTTATTTCTCCAAAAAGAAGTGAGTCCATCATTTATTTTCTTATTATTCCCAGTTGCATTTGTGGGATGTGGTTGTCTATTTTATTCTACCTGCTGTTATTGACAGAATTTGTTTTAGTATTACAGTTTTGTATCGTGTGATACAATACAAAATCCAATACAGAAATTCAGTACAGAAATGTGTGTTGTTCAGAGTGAAGCCAATGTAGTAAATCAAACCTGTGGCAGCACCTTCCCTTGAGCACAGCTATGTAACAAAAGTGGAGCAATATTTGAGTCACTTGGCACTGCTGCTGTTTTGACATTATCCAGCAGTGGCATGGTGT
Organism: Sciaenops ocellatus; assembly: GCA_033000465.1. Classification (NCBI taxonomy): domain Eukaryota; kingdom Metazoa; phylum Chordata; class Actinopteri; family Sciaenidae; genus Sciaenops; species Sciaenops ocellatus. The sequence continues at coordinate 18,531,885 of CP136888.1, forward strand.
GGCTTTCCTGTCCCCAGGTAAGCTGTACATCATCTTTTGTTTGCTGTAAAAGCTGCCATTACTCTGAATTTGGCCCAGTGTTACTCCAACAGTTAACAGTAACCAATATATTGGTTTCCCTGCACAGAGGAATGAGAAATCGAATGAGTATTGCTCTCCTCTATCTCAACAACCACTGTTTTAATGCCCTCGAGTAAGGCACTTGAAGGAGCTGCTCAGCAGTTAACAGTAGAATATGGTGGCTGCACTGAGCTATGGTACCTCTCAGGTCTAAATATAAGCAACAAATGCAACGTTTGTTGTTTAAAAAAGAACAGCAAACTTCTACTGGATTAAAAAGAGCTTCAGCAAATGTGCTGCAGGCTGCAGTGCAGTCACAGCGGGCGATCTGGAGCCCTGCTGGCATGCTGAGTCAACACTTGCTTTAAGAGTGGTAAGTGCAGTATACATGTTAATTCCCATAAATAACTTTAACTATACCATAAATGTATTCCATATGCAGTTGCATATATATGTATTTGTATATGTCTAGTATTTCTTCCTGTTCTTTCTTTTCAAATGAAAATGTACTATTTTATGTGCACTGATATGATTAATGATGTACTGCTGCATATATTCTACTTTGTCATGCTTCTTCAGACATTATTTTCTTAAACAAAAACAAAACAATCTTATTATGCAGGAAGCTTAATTAAAAATCTTAAACAACCATATTGTGCTTGGAATCTTTTGTTGTGCCATTTTTAACGAGGACAACTTTACTGTAAGGGCTTTGTAAGCAATAAAGATGCCATTTGAATGTGAATGTGCACATACAGTATGCAGCTTTAGAAAGAGTATGATGATCATCATCTAATCTCAAAATACCGCACCTTTACTCCATAGGACGAATGTGCTTCAGAAAGTTTTACTTCTGTATCATCCTCTAGTGTTAAAAAGTGCTGTAGTTGCACATACACTTCCCACTCATATATTTTACCAAATGAAACATTGATGTTCCCTCTAAAGCCTCCATCCTTCTTACTACATGTTTCACAGACAATAGCACTTTGCCAGCAATTTGTTTCAGCCAAGATGTATGGTGTGATAAATATTTAAAATCAAATTTGGCAAAAAGACATAGATGGATGTGCCACCCCAGGCTGTCGTGGGAGCCACACACTGAAGTACAGGGACGTCCCTGTCAAACTCTCTTATATCCACACATACATACAGAAGCACAAAGACACACACACGTACACAAAAAATGAGAGATTGGTGGCATGCATAACACATGCAATTTATGCTAAATGTATCTGTATGAGCAAGAGAGAGTTGCTGGCATGGTTATGCTTGTGTGTGTGCAATGAGAGTTTCGGAGGGGGAAGTAAAGCCTGCTGCATCATGGCTGTGTATGGATAAGGCAGAATGTTGGTGCGTTTACAGTCCAAACACTCCCGCTGTGTCTGCTGAGAGAGTTGCCGGCTCTTTGCCAGGGATTCCCTCCAGTTGCATGACCACACACACACACACACACGCAAACATGCATACATCCACACACACAGTTGACTTGTGTGAGTGCGGGGTTGAGAGAAATTAGCCAACAAGCAAACCCAAGCAGAGTAACCACATACTGATTTCATGCCCACTGATTGAGGCGAGTCTTTTATGCCAGGCACTAAGCTGAGAAACTAAAAGCATGAGCCAACCGTTGCACTGCTTCTTTTTACTGCAAACATTTCATTTTAATAAAATGTTTTATCCGTTCAGAGCATACAGTGAAAGATTGCAGTGGAAGGTATGAATCAAAATTCTCAATACACTCTTCTGCTTATTTGTTGGAAAGATGCCAACCATTTTTGGCCAAAACTTACATTTCTGTGCACTACTGATTATATTTAGTAATATCAAACTAATGCAAAACAAGATTCATAAAATACTGACTTCTGTTTAGATTGCAAGCAGTAATTGGAAGTATTAGTTTAACTCTTTCTTTGTGTTTTATAACTAGCCTTTTATTATCTTATTATCACTGGATATGAGTCAAACTCATAGTGGATGTAAACTTCAGTTCTTCATTGTTACATGTTTAGTATAACCGTAACTTGAAATGTAATGTTCAAATGAGATGTATACAAAACATATTAACTCCACCATCCTAACAGAAATGAGAGATCAGTGTGTAGGTGACGCCTGGTTGATGTATGACCATTGAAATGCTGCTCTATTCATCACCATTTAACAGTAAATGTTCAGTTTCCGGGGCTTGTCATCTGCACTGTGATGACTAATAGCCTGGCATTAGATGGCTGATAAAGGCACAGTGTAAATAATCTGCTTGGGAACAGATGATGCTCCCTGTACTGTACCTGCCCGGCCCCCTCGAGCGGCTTTTGTAAACCATTAGGAAAACTGCAAGCAAGTTCCCACTTTGGGAGTGGTTTGAAAAATATATCCCCTACTTCAGTCATTAATCAACTTACCAGTGCAGCTCAAGCTTCGCTTTATTAAAGTTTGCTGGATTGTGTGTGGATTGTGAAGAAAGCACCATCTTTTTAGTTTGGTGAACATTTTCAAGAATTTCTTTTGAGATAACTGTCATGCCATCTGTCAATTTTTGAGTAAAGATAGCACAAATACAGTGACTGACAGGTCCAAAATCTTATTTTATTGTCGCCTGGCAGCATGTTCCTGTGTGATTGACACAACAATGTTGTAAGAAGCTGTTGCTGTCAGAGTATACCCCAAAATGTATCCTATCTTTGGGAACACCATCTCAGCAGAAAATGTCAGTGATAGAGCTCAACCTTACCTGTTACAGCAGGAGAAATTAACCGGACATTGAGGTCAGAGTGAGAACTGAAAAGAAGTCTCAAAATGCAATGTTGTGATGTGGGAATTGGGTTTCTGTTTTATTTTAACTGAGCCCAGCACCCTCATTGTGTGATACAGTAAATTATATGATAACTTGCATGAGGGCTGGTGATTAAAAGTCATACAAGGGTGCTTTAAAGTAAGGTATGTAAGATTTTTCCTGTGCAAATTTGAGTGGCAGACCCACTCAAATTTGCAAATAATTAAGATAATAATTAAGAACTTAAAGCAAAGAAATAAACTCTTCTAAAAGGACAAGTAATTCATATATCACCGAAATTATTTTTGATTACTTATTTCATCTTGCAAATTGACATTTCACTGACAGTTGATGTGATGAAAGATTTTTTTGATTGGCATGATAAATACGATTTCTATTATATTTTGTTCCAAATAATATTGTAATACAATACTTAATAATAAAAATAATTCGCTTTTATTTAAAATATTTATTTATTTATTACTTAGGCCTCCTGACAGCGTTTTTTTACTTTTTTTTATTTTTTTTATTTTGTCATATGATAAAGCCAATTTATGGTGTTAAAAGCAAAATAAATAAATAAATACATTAAAAATAAAAATAAAACATATAAATGTGCCCTAGACTTTTATTAATGTACAACAACAACTGCTATTGCTAAAGTGACATCAGGATTAGGGATTACTAGTTTTACTCCCGGCGATGAGGCGGCGAGAATGACAGGAAGAGATGCAGAGGTCAAAGGTCAATATACCTGAAGGGGAAAAACAAGTCGAGAGAGAAAATGCCAAGGTCGATCTTCACAAAAGTAGTTCCCAGCAGCCGTAAAAAAAAGACACGACCAACAGAGAGAGGTCTCATAAGTGACCGCTGTGAACTAATGCACAGGAAGCCTTTTAATCACCTGTCGTCGAGAGGAGCACAGTGAAGACATGATGCGAGGTACCTGCTAACACCCGCTGAGTGTGCAGCGTCATGAGGTAATAAGTTTATTCCCAGATTGCTGGACATATTTTGATAATATGTAGACATAGCTTTAAATCCACTCAGGCTAAGAGGTCCAACCAGTTTGCTACTTAGCTCGATAAAACTATGTTAGGTTACAGTAGACCTGCTGTCTGTCGTTCATTGATGACTTTAGGCTACAGGTGTACGGTATTGTAATGGTATTTATTCATTCATTATGCTTTGTAGCTGTGACTTTATCCCCAGTATTTGTTTTACTTTGGGGTTTTAATGTAACAAAGTAATTATAATATATAATATAATTAATATATGAAGGTGCAGTAACACAGGCCCCTGCCTCACTGTGACACGTCTAAGCAGGAAAACCACAGGTGTAATTAATCACATTAATAATGATGGCTAAATTCCACATAGGCTAATTAGTGTTATTACTCACAGCTGTGCTTTTTCTGCTATGAGTCAAAGTGAAATAATCTTCTGTGAAAAGGCCTACATTCAGTAAACACCAGACACCACACTAATAGACTGATCCAGGTCTTTGTGACATGGCGGATGTTATGTTTGACAAACAGAACTGACCCTGAGGTTTGAGATGTACCATTCAGTCATATCCATTGATTTTAGCCAGATAATATGTCATCCCGACTTTCCACAGAGGCTGACACTTGAGGAAATGAATGCCAGACACAGTTTTCCTCTAACCCAGTGTTGACCTCCTAAAGTTTAATGTCGCCACGATAATTAATTTCCACTACTTTGCATGGTTTCCATTTATTAACTTGTTCACCGTGGGTTTTGGAGATAAAGACAAGCCGTCTTTACAAATTTGGGCCTTTTTTAGATTTAAAAGATTGTGATTGTGTGAAGATTGTGTGTTTGTTTTCCCAAAAGAAAAGGTGCTATGTAATAGGCTTTACACAATGTAACTGATTTGAAAACACTGTCAAAACAAAGTCTTACTGCTGTCAAGAGTTTGATGCTTAGACCTGTCATGAAAAACTGGAAGTGTTTCCCAACAGTTACAAAGGTATGCCATCATGCTGGGAGAATGACAGTAAAGTAAGATTATAGAGTAAGATTAAAACTTTCTTACATCTTCCTCTTTTGATCTTTTGTTCCTTTTTGTAGTAGATTTGAACACCTCTCATAGCAATTTAAATTTTTCTATGTTTTGTCAGAGAGGATGAGGCAATAACAATGCAATCTCTCTTTTGTTGTCGCTCCTCCAGTATGGCAGTGTATTCCTCCTGATCCTTTGTAACTGCTCTCTTCAGATATACATGAAGTGACAAGTGTGGTTTTGGTCCAGCCGGTATAGGCTAGTCCTTTAGGGTTCAATACTGAATGTGACTCAATTTGAGCGTTAAGATTCCTAGCTTTTGTTTTTTTTATCACGTTAATACTGGAGGCCCATTTGTTCTTCTAGTGATAACAGGCTCACCAGAATATGTAACTGTTATATGGTCCTCTTTAATATATGATCTAAAAACAATATTATTGTGCAAGACTTCAAAACATGTTTTTTCTGTTTTTAATACTTTGTATGCCATAATGTTCCGTCCACATAATTTTGGCAGTAGTAAAATCTGTCTGAAATATAGCTGAAGATCTCAGTTGTGGTCCTTTCACCACACATGCCTTAGGTTTTCATAATAGATCATGCTACGATGACACATTTTATTCTTATGAATAAAGGGCCTGTAATTCTAAGTACTATAGCAGTTACCGTACTACTGCTGTACCTGTATTTTATTGTTAAATACTATGCATGCAAAGTACTTCATCCTAATGTTTTGGTCAAATTGGTGCTTTATAAATACTGACACTCACAGCCTGACTGTGCTGGCTAAGCAGTTATTTTAGCACACTTTACAAAGCATGGCAGGCGTGTTTTTCTTTTCCCTTAACTAAACTAACATCCCACTTATTTTCAGCCAAGCAACTTCCTACAGGTTCTCTGACAGCGTTAGCACACAAACAAGTACAGAGGAGGAGGAGGAGGAGGAGGAGGAGGAGGAGAAGGAGGAGGAGAGGGAGGTGGAGTAGGAGGCAGAGGCAGAAGAGGTGGAAACAGTAGAAAGGAGCCTTTAAAGCAAGCTGAGCCACCAACTGCTCCTGCACATCTTTTCTCTTATCTTAATAAGTAATGAGGCTGCCACAGGCTGACAATGAAGTATTTTGAAAATAGTTCTAATGTATGGCTTTGAAAGGAGTGGCTGGGCATTGATGTATGGCACAAACAGGCTTGGAAACAAGTGAAATATTAATGGGCTGTTTCCCAGGAGTTAATGTGGGATTTACCTGATTGCTTTGGTGAGAGACGGGGGTTGGGATGATGGTGGTGGGGTAGCAGGACAAGGATATGACTGAGAGACAAGACTTTAGGATTGCAGTGATGTGAAGGTGTGGAGCTGTCCTTAAGTAAACAGATAAAATATCTAAAATGAAGCAACCCAACACATAAATGAACTTTCATCATCAAGCTCAACTCAACTGCTACAAGAGCAGTTACAAGAGGCAAATATTAAATCAAACTGACTGAGGCATTTCTGTGTTCTTGCAGGGTTTAAAATACATAATATACACCTTTTTCTGTTAAACAAAGCTGTTTTTTTGTTTTCTATCTATTTATAAAAGCTATTTCAACTTCTATTTAATAACTTTTGCAAGCGAATGAACACGACAATCCATCTCCTTTTCCTGTTGATAATGAATCACCTGAAACTATTGTATTTATACTTTGTCAAACCAGCCTATCATATCTGGATACACCACAAGGGAGCAGCAGTGTAAAAGGAAGAAAGCTCAGCAGGTTGTTCAGCTGAATTCTGTTTCAGTTTTGACATTTAAGTGGTAATGTTCTGATTTGATACGCATGCAGTGGAAAATAGTTAAACTAGTGGCAACAAAAAAATCACAGTGTTTAGTGAAAAGTCAAAATGAGTATATACATTTTCAGGTGCCTGCTTTTACTTGAAATAATAGATTAGTAGAAATAAAAAGAACAGGTTTTATAATTTGTTACCAACAGGACAGGAATAGCAGAAAAGCACACAGTTCAAATAATGTGGTAAAAGAGTGAGCGTACAGTAATAGTTTAAGTGCTTTACCCAGGAGACGAGGCCTAAAACAACACTGACGCACAGAATTAAAAAGTTCCGTTTGAGAGCAGCAGTGGCATCCCAGAATGCTTGGAAATGCCATTCAAGTACTGGAAAGGTCAATAGTTAGAATAACTTTAGTTAGAGGAAAAAGAAAACTTGGCTGTACCATCACAAATTGCTTCCAGATTCTTTCTTTCTCTCAGAGCAAGTTATTACCAAAATTGAGTGCAGACACTGACACCATTTTAGCAGAATCATACTTTTCCCTTTGAAGTGTAGAGCGAGTGGGCACCCTCCTAAATCTGAAACATGGCCCTCTCTTTTCGTCAAGTCACCCACTTCCTATTTGTTGCGTGTGTGAAATCAGTGCTTCCCTGAGAATTTATTGCACATGAGGTTAAGGAATGGTTTTTGATTGACGGAAAATTGCCCAATATTTCAAACAAATGGCAGAGTTTTACTTCTGTATTTGTCTGTGGTTCCTGCACATGTTGCTAAGAGTCAGAATCATGTTTTTGGTACAATGAAGAAAGCTCATTCAGTACTTCACATTACCTCACATTTCACAGTTCCTTATTGTATTAATACAATGTCAATCTTACAGTGGTTGCCATGGTGTATGGTACATATGAGGCATAATTATGGAAAGTTTGAGGGTTGCTGCTTTTGCCCCATATGTTTTTTTTTTCAACCTACGTAGGTTTGATGAATATAAATAGGCTCAATGAGATATCATAATGCTCAACATTGTTGTAGGACTTACGAAATCCAATACATTGTTAAATTTCTTAATTTCATTTAATGAAATGCACTAAAGTATTTAGTGCAAAAGGTTAATAACTTTTAAAGCCCAAAGGGATAATTCGGGTATTTTGAAGTGCGATTGTATGACGTATCCATAGTTAGTGTATTACCTACAGTAATGGCAGTCATTGTACACTAGAGCAGAGCTATGCATTGCTGTAGGCAGGGTCAACAGAAAAAAACATATTTTAATCACATAAAAAATGCCAAAAAACTCCCAACTGGTTGTGCACTGACCATCGTCTATGTAATACACTGACTATGGATACCTCATACAACCCCACGTCAAAACTTGTAATTTACATTGTGTTACAGACATCTGAGCTTTACATTTCCGATTGTAAAGCTGCGCCTGCGGAGCACTCATGCTTACAGTCTGTACCACAATAGTGAATAGGACAGTGTTATAATAAACCTATAGATACATTGACCAAAACTACGATAACAGGAGCCAGGTTGTAAAAAACAAAACAAAAAAAACAGAACTTCTTCGAAAGGTGTAAGGACCCCAAAGCTGTAAATCACTTTCTGATTAGTTTCCTTGATGTTTCACAGTGTTTGGTACTTTGGATATCAGCTCTCCAAACAGGGTCTATTACTCAGGTTTAACTTCTCCGTTTAGAACCCAAAGAGCTTCTACTGTGCGATAGCTCTTTCACATTGTGATTGTTCTCTTTGTGACTGAAAGTGTAATGTGGGGTGTTAAGTAAGCCCTCACCAACTTTATAGTGCTGCTGCTTTCACCTAGTTTGAGAAAGACACATGGTTGGTGGCAGTTGCATTGACAAAGTGAATTTCTCATCTTCTGTCAATCATTTTGTCACGCACAAAGAAAGCCTTTACCTCACATTCAGCTCTAATGAGGCCTCACAGTGTGAGTCTTTTTTAAAATTTCATTTCACCTTTGGAAAAAAATATCCTCAATTACAGTAAACTTCTATTTCATTGGCACATTAAGCACTTTTAGTCACTATAATATCCTGTCTGAAGGCCTCATTCGCCACACTCAGGCTCTCCTCCCTTTTTCACTCCTCCTGAACAGAGTACCACTGCTACCTGAAATGAAAAGCAAATATTAATATTCGCTGGTGTTACTCTGGAAAGTAAAATATGGGAGGCCCAGGGAGGTGTTATACATTCCCCACTTAATGACACATTTACTCTCCTGTTCTGTGGTAGGTTCCTCCAAATACTGTGTCATCCAACATCTTTATTGTATAAATGATAGCATCCAGGCTTCCAGTTTTGCTTGCTTTTAAGAATGTATAAAGCAAAAGTTTGGTATTATTTCACAGCTTTAAACAAGCATTAGCAACAAAATGCGTTGCTACTGCTAAATGGTGACACTCTCTCTATAAAATATATATTGAACCATTAAAAAAGTATATACAGTCCTATTAAAATGCGTATCAAATCCTATTAAAATGCGTATCAAATCAATATACAGTAAAGTGCACATTTAGAGGTTTAATAATAAACAGCAGTATTTCAAATAGTCTTTAATGGTTTTGGTTGTCACATAATTGAGGTTTTCTGGGTATCCACACAGCCTTGCTCTTGAGGTTACGAACCAGCAGAATAACTCTAAAGTATGCAACCATACTTTAGAGTTATTACATACTTCAAAAACAGTAAAACACATTTGCAAGGATTAATTAGCAGCATACGTCCTTTGTATTATCTTTTTCAATGTTTCAGAGAAACCAATCCAGTTCACATTAACTCAAGTGCTAAATCTGTTTATCCCCAATCTTTAGTTGATTACAAAAATAATTTGTCCAAGGTGCTAGCTGTGAGTTTTCAGCGATGCTTTTGTTCTATTAATGCAGTTGTATTTTATCAAAAATGGACAGCTTTGTACAAATGGTTTAGAGAAGTTGCTTAAAGCTACAATCCCCAACACTGAAAAGCTGGTTAGTATTGAAGTGTCTTTATGAGAAGAAGGGAGAGCATGCTCTGTAATTTCAGTCCGATGGATGGCCTTCACATCACTGCACTCACATTAGGAGACCAATTACGGCATGGGGAGATGAAACAGTCTTAGTAAATATGAAATAGGTTGTCTGGGTTGACATTAATAGAGTTAACCCAGGGACAGGGTGGGATCAAAGGGGCCTCAACCATATTAACCAATCTGTCTGTGTCTGCACACACAACAGCTGATCGAAGATAATGACGGTGTGTGTCATCAAAAACACACTGACCACTAACACAGGGGTGTACAGTATGTGTGTGCTTGTGTGTACATATTACCTTGACTCCTCCTTATCTAGATGTCTGCTGCTGAAGAACTAACAGACTGTATGCACTGGCCCTCCATGGGAAAGATGTCTGTTACTACTGTCAGCTCTTTAACTGGTGAATCTGTTAACACGCCAGCATTCAGTACAGATGGTACAGACCCCTTACCACGTGGTAGGGGGCGGTAGACAGTGGAGGTTGTGAGCGGATGGTCTTTAATTAGATTCATTGTAGCATAGGTTGTTTACCGTAACTCCCCCTCCACCCTCATGCCCCTGACAGCACCTTTAAAATACGGCACTTTTGCTTGTTGGCTTTCTTCAGCTTTGGCATCCAGATTTAAAAGCATATTGGTGTTTATGCACAGAGAGCTATAATGATCCATCATACCATGCGGACGAGGGGGCTGAGCCCTCTGCTCCACATAAATAAGCAGCAATTTGGCCATCTGCTGGGATTCTTTCTGTCTCCCTGGAGACCCCCATCTGCCTTTTACATTATCAATTACACTTCAGCCATGCCGCTACACCCCACTCCACCACCACCACAGACTTAGCCCCCCACCACACACACACAGAAACACCACTGTCACTATCACCCCCATCTCCAAGAGAAACACTTTCTCACCTATCATTTGATATTTATCTAAAATGACATCTTATCTTGTTATCTGACTCGCTGATTTCCCACAATGTTATAATGTAACATGGATTAAAATAAAATATATATATTTCTGTGACTGTGTAAGAGGAATAATAATGGTTGATGTGTGTTTCCGCCAATCCCACCTGGAATTCATCATAAAACACCTCAAACAGGCAAAAAGAGTGCCAAGTCAATCACAACAGGAAATGCAGAAAAATATGCTTTAGATATTGTTTTACTATCACAGGAAGTAAATGAAGTACAGATGATCTCCTGTTGTTGAACATATAAAAGATGTTGTATGTAGGGTTGTCAAAAGTATTGATACTTTGATTGACTTTTTTGATACCACATTTACCTGAAGTTATTAAAAAAAAACAGATCTGCAATCAGAACCATGGCATCTGTGATCGATTAACTAGTGGACAATCTCCACTTCACTCTCTACCTTCATTGCCGTCTGCTGACAATCACACAAGCTCCGCTGCAGAGACAGAGAGAGAAACGTTATCTGGTATTACATTGAAGACGCAAACACAATGTTTATTTCCCAAGCACGGATCAGGTAAAATGACCATGAACACACAGCTATATCACAACAAGCTGCCTCTCCACGTGAATCGCCTGCTGCTGTGAAAACAGAATTGCAGGTGAATAATACAAAATGTCAGTTTTGTATTTTGGGTCACTTAATAAAAATACTGTTAGGGACAGAGAAAGATATAGGGGCGGGGCAAGCAGTTGTGTTGTGTGTGTGTGTGTGTGTGTGTGTGTGTGTGTGTGTGTGTGTGTGTGTGTGTGTGTGTGTGTGTGTGTGTAACTGATCCTCAATATGTGTTGAGTATATGTTTTTCTGTAGCAGCACTTTGTGCAGGTTGGTACGGTAAAAAAAATACTATTTTGGACTTTTTCTTTTTGCCGTGGAAAGAGATGTTGAGTATCGTTTTTTTATACTAGTGTTGCATCAAAGTTTGAAATTCTTGTACTTCAGTCCCATGTAAGACTAGGTTGTAGACTGTTGTCAAATATATATTTGCACCACTGTCTTTCTGATCAGAGTCTCTGATTCTTTTTATTTTCAGTGTGGCACTCGGCACCCCAGATGATCTGGTGAGTTTACTCCAAAGTGTGGCTGCGAGAAGACACAAGCTCGAGAATGAGAAGCACCTTTGTTCTGCGGTTTCCAGGAAAAGTGGTGAGGTTCTCAAGGGGACAGGTATGTGTGGGAAGAGGACCCTTGTCAAGTGCATGGTGCCTCATTAATATGGAGACAGGTGCTCTTTTGATGAGTTCATAAGCAGTTCACCAGAAGCCTGGAAGTAGTGCACTTTACAAGGCTGTTCAAAGATCTTTGACATCTGAGGAGAGCCAGTGAAGCCAATAATCCTACTTTCAGAATGTGAGTCTTTCCTCTGAGATCAATGCCAGATCGAAACATCAAATAGAACTGCTGCTTTTCTCTTTTTAAACCCCCCTCCTCCCCTTACAAAAATCACTTACTAGATGGTATTAGACAAGCTAGCAAAAGTGTCATTACCGCTGGGAAGAGGGGATGGATAGATTTCCGTCAAATTGTGGAATATTTTCCACCAATCTAAGCCTATAGTTAAGAGTGCAGCATTATTGATAAGACTGTGCTCTGGGTCCAGTGCTGTGCCCAAGGGCCCAGAGAGAAGCAATCCACAGTAGTGGGCTTTCATGTTCATCTATGTACAAGAACAAAGCGAGGATTAAGTCTGGGCCTTTCATCCACAAAGCGGGAGGAGTATTTTTATTTTTTTATTTTTTTACACACCCCTAGGGAAGGCCCTGCGCTCAGTTGGAGCCATTTCAGGAGTGCCATAGCACTGTCGCCTCTGGCAGGTCTGACGATCCCCCACACCGTCCCCTGCCTGGCAGAGAAGAGTGTGGGAAAATTTCTGCCACTAAAGGGGATGATGGCAGTTAGTTACAGCTCTGCAGTACACAAACAAAACATTACTTTTGTTGGTTTACAAAATGGTGTATGAATCAAGATATGCTTGAGGTCATACTTACAGGCTATGGGTTACAGAGTAAATAGCACAAGTTGTCTTGCCAAATCAAAGTAAGCTGTTGTCTTTATGCAGTGACAGGAAATCAGGTTAATTATTTCTAGCCTCTCTTTTAATTTGAACGGATGTTTTATTTTGACGACAGACTGGTCAATCTGTTTGTATTGATGCTGTCATTTCTGGAGGCAAGAGTGGGTCCAAGTTAGATTGTAGATATGTTGGGAATCATGTTTCATCCGTCTCTAAGGTTTATAAGTAGATTACCTTTTGTAATTCGTTTTGTTACACCAGTCAATAAGCGTCCAATGCAAATGTGGTTCATTTGTATTTGAATTGATGTCCTGTCCCCATTAACTTATGCCTCTAATGCATTCTGGTACATTAGTAAATAGACCTGCCGGATTAATCATTAGTTCATTGGGATCATTTGCTTTCCTCGTGCTTAATCGAATCTCTGACATTGGTAATAAGGGCAGACTTCACCTGCCTCCCTGGACACTCAAAAACAAGGAAGAGTAATTTCAGGGGAATGTTGTAGTCTTTTATTTGTTTCAGTTGTGCACTATATTTCCATTTCAGAAAAATGGCATCGGTCAGAAAACCATGAACACAGAAATTAACAGTTTTGTCTTTGTTTCTCATATGGAGTGATAAAGTTTGCTAGTTTCATTGACATTTAGAATTCTACCTGTTTCACTTATTTCGATGCACTCTCGCTCTCTGTTATCTCCTCTCACATTGACCCTGATAATTAATGACTTTTATGTCTTGAGAATAAAACCTCTAAATAGGCTCCTCGCACATTATTTATTTAGTTCTAATTAATTGAAGTATACCTGGATTGAATTCAACAAGGCTAAGGTTGCTGTGTGCCCTTATAAGAAGCATCACGTCCTGTGTAAAGGCTGCATGACCGCCCTTTAACCACCTTTTTACAGCCTTTTTGAATAAAAAAATCCTTAATGAATAAAAACACATGTCCTGATTATGTTTATAGTTCTGACTGCTTTACCCTCTGCTGGTCTCTCTAGGGTTCCACAGGAATGACATTCACTGTCTTAACAGAAAGTTTTTTCATGCTATGGAAATGATTTGCTATAATTGTAGAGTGACAGTGCGTCATTGGCCTGTGGATTAATGCATGCGGCCTTGCAACAGGGACATGTCATCACCCCTTGATTCAACACCAGCAGAGATGATACATGGGTCATTGCATGTCTAGAAGTCAGTGTTGTGAATAAGTACGGGGAATGTATGCCGTGACTTGTGCTGGAATTGCAGAGAATGACCTCAGTGAGTTGCTATGAATACATTTAGGATAAAACAATTGCAGATTATCTTTTTGAAGCAGTCTTCAATGTTAGCAGCAGTGATTTATTTTTCACGTGAGGTATCAGTATTTAATGCATTGCAATACATGCTTAGTGGCTGTTTTGAGTTTTTGAGATGTGTCTTGAATAAATAGGACTGAGACCCATTCTGTGTGAGGGACATGACTGGGAATACCAATGCCATGCAATAGTATGCTTGCCAGTTCCCAAGTGTGAATGTGTGTAACTGTATTAATGTGAAGTAGGCTGCTCCTTTTATGAATGTCATCTTCAAAATATAGACACTTAGCACAGGTATATTAGAAAAAAAGTCTGGTCCTTCTAAGTCTCACAACAAATTTCTCTTTATATTATTCCACTGGGTGACAACTCACTTATCAGCTTGTGCGATGTGTGGATTCACAGCAACAGCAGCTGTTATGCCCTGTGTGGTATCCCATCCAAACAAAGAAGCCCATTGTAAATGTACCCTTAACCCATAACCCACCCAATCAGCACTTGTGTGTTCCTTTTGTTTTCCAACCGTCCCCAAAATACATCCATCTCCTTAATGGATATTTTTTTCGGACAGATAACATGGTTCAGAATATAGCAACACCGGCCTAGGAGGATCATAGATGGAGTCAGGCCACACAGGCCCTTAAAAAGCAAGATTAATAACCCAGTGCAGATGATCTCATAGTTAAGTGTTTTCTGTTGTATTTACACATCCGCCCGGGCTGTCAGGCTTCTGCTCGTCTCTGAGAAATGGAACCGACACATCCTGACACTAATGCATCACTGAAAATATTTGAAATGAATAAAGCTCATGCTTTCCAGCAAGAGAGAGAGAGAGACATTACAAACACTCCATTTGACACTGACACAATGGCGCCTCTGCTCAATGCAAATACTGTTATTCTCCCCCAACCAACCAACCAACCACCCCCCACCTACCCACCCCATATCCTCCTTTTGATGGAGGAGTCACACAGGGGAAAATCTCCCGCACTCAATGCAAACTAATGAGACATATTAATGACATTAGACACTTAATTCAATGCATGTATAATTCATAATAATTGATTGCCCTGGTTTGAAGGAGTACCTTTTGTGAGAAAAATGATCCTATTAAGCCAGGTTTAATCCAAATCTAAGCTGTCAAAACACCCAGCTCTTATTGCATCTTGCACTGTTAATTGTCATAAGCATTTCAGATTGATTATTCTCACGTTTGGGAATGAGCTTTCATTCATGGCTTTCACTGTTGTAAAATAGGCACATCACTCGGAAACCTTCCTTCAAATGATTCTTTATTATCACATAACTAAGAGGGGATATTAGCAAAATCAATTTTCAAGATAAATATTTCCATACTAAGAAATTACTCCGAAATATCAGCTTAATCTCTTTTTCTTCCTCTCTGTCTGTCTCTTTCTCTCCAGCCAGATTTATGTGATAGTGAGTTTCTCAAATCTTTTATAATTCTGCTATAGGAGACCATAATATAGCCAATCCGTGACATTTCATATAATGTAGTGCAGTTCACAACACAGGCTATATTAAGGAAACTACTGTCAGAGTCTTACATGGCCTTTGAGGAGCTCTTCTTTTACTCAGTTTGCTGTTTTGTTTTTTCAAATTTTGCAAAACTCTCTTACTCCTGTAATGGCAAAATTGCACTCATTATAATATATTGTATAGCTTAATGTCACTACAATCATTATATTCAGGATGCCCCTACAGTATGTTCACCCTCTAAACAAAAGCTTTTTTCCCTGTTAGCCCCCTTATTCTGCTTGTATCCTGTTGGTGGACCATGGGAGAATGTGCTCATCTTAAGCCCTCACCAGCAGGCAATAATCTTTCAGATCTACGCCACTTTTATGTTATTTGATAATCAATTTACCATCAAAGCTGAAACTGCATGGGAACAGGAAATGGGTGTTGAGTTCAGAAAGGGATAAAGAGCTGGTAGAAGACAGTGTAACATGTGACTCTTGTCTGTATATTGATTATAACTTAGGGATAGATTGATATTGTTATCAAAAGTATGTGAGTTGTAGCCTGGTGTACTGTTTATGGTGGAGAAATCACGTTCAGTTCAAACCAGTGTTGTGCAAATCACATGATTTTGATCTTCACAGTTTGAAAAAATGAACTAGTTCACATTGATTTATTTTCTTCTCCTTTTTTTTTTATTTAAAAAGTGCTGTGAGGTTGACTTGAGTGGAGGAACTATGCAGATATCCGCTTCTTGTGATTATCATTCACTTGGTGAGCTGGCTTTCCACCCCTTCAGCAAAATGCAGCTCAGTTGGAAAATGAAAGTCAGACATAAGTTTGGTATCATTTCCTTGCTTGAGTTTCTTGACTGTTCCCATTACAGCTTTGTCTCTTTGTATGTGGCACCATGGTTACCTAGCCTAACCTGTATCCCATATGCGCATGTGCTACAGTATTTTAACTCTGGTAGCAGTGGCACTCACATCCAAGAGTTTCTGAGGCAACAACAAAGAGGTCGACTTATGCTCAGCACAGATGCACCAACAAAAAGCTAAAAAAATATTTTTTTCCCCTTAGCTTGGTGGTTCGCCATGCCTTGTACTTTTATAGGTGAAACACTACATTTTTTGTCTTTATATGTCTTTGTCTTTATATGATACTTGATATAGTACTCATGGGTTTGTGGCAGCAGGAATTATCTGTGAGAGTCCACAGCAATAACCTGCTATTACAATCAGAAGAGCATTTGCTTTAATTTGCCTTCATTCTAATGCCTCTCACACACGCAATTTATGTGAGTGTTTGATATGTAGATAAGCATAATGTTGTCATTTGTAGCATGATTGTTTTCATTTCAAAGGCCCAGTTGTGAATTGTGATGTTGACACAACAGCTCAGGGGTTAGCCTTGTGCAAACAACAAGAAGGTACTAAGTTTGAATTTTAGCTCTTATTTCTATAAGCAGTTTGCATATCCCTCCCATGTTTGTGTGCGTGTCTCCAGTTTCTTCTCACAGCCCACAGAGATAGATGTTTGACCTGTCAGACTGTATGGCAGAGTGGCAAAGTGGTGGAGCAAAGGTGGATTGTTCACCTGCTGTATAATGTGACTTCTTATCCATTTTCCTTTAATAATAACACAAGTCAAGAAAGGTTTTATCTGACTTCATGGGTAGATGACAGAAAATTGATTTCTTAATCAGGCGTGTTTGAGTGAAGGTGCTCTGGGTGTTCGGCGTTCATCAGACTGTATTGTTGTGAAATCACTGGTTGGTTCCTGACCTCTGATCTTTGTTTTATGAACATACATGAAGGTTGTCTGAAATTACAGGGTTTGTGGCAGTTCCACGGAGATGAAAAGTAATAGCTGCTCATCTGTGAACATAAATGCAATTGTATGCTCAACCTACACAGCAACAACTACATATTTTACTCTATATAGTGGTTCAGTCAGTAGCAATTTGCACATTGTCTGACATTGGCAATCGTCTGTATGAATTTAAAATGCAATGTTTCTTACAACTCTGGACTGAATATACGAACTCATGAAATTCAGATTAATTTATCGTCTTTGCATGATAAAGATTTCACAGCAAAGTATTTCCGTCATGAAATCTATGCCGGTGACAGTGATGTTTGTGGCTCAGAGGACTCTTAAGGGCTGCTGCAAAGCATCGTTGCATAGCATTCTAACCAGGCTGGGGATTTTGATAAATAAGAATTGAATTTAGTTCCAGCTGTGACATGTTGATTGATCAAAAAGCTCATGGCTAAGGCCTCCCCCCTCTCCCGTCTTATTTATTCTTTGTCAAATGGTTTCAAAATCAATACTAGCCTTGTACACAACCTTTTCTGCTGCAGGCACTCAGAGAGACGGGTGGTGGGGGGGAGGAAAAAGAAAAACACCTGCTCTCTTGGTGATTGTTACTAATTTTTCCTGTCAAACATTTGAACACAGAATAATTATTTGCTGTGTGGTTTCAGGGCACAACAGATTATTGTACAATCCATTTAGATAACTTCTGAGAGGGGTTGGAAAATGAAATTGCCTCGAACCACACAAGTCAAGCCGAGAAGGTGATCTATCAGACAGTGCAGCAAATAACTCAACTTAAAGACGCTATAGTCTTGGATGAGTTGGATTCCTCATGTTCGAGTAAAGGAAGCACAAAGCACTTGTCACAGTACAGATGAGACGTCGCATGGGACGTTTTGGATCTGTCACATTTACTGAAGTTGTGTTGTTGTGGATCTGTCTCAAAACCTTTTGAGACATGTGGATCTTCACTGGCCTAACGATTTGATTCAATTACGATTCACATGTCAGCGATTTTCGATGCATCTTATCTTTTTAATACCAGGATCTGTGTGACCCACCTCAGTACGTAAACATGATTCTCTTTCTTCTTACAGAGTTGGACAGCAAATTTGACAGCACCTCCTCAATTCATAGCTGATGAAAAGCCTTGCTGCATTCTTTGTGGGTGGGTGAAACGGCTAACATGGTTTTACACATAGCATGCATCTTGTCCATTTTACGCTTCCTAGTTTATCAAATGTGCCCAGATATCTACTTTTAAAATGCTGCATGTGTTGTTTTATCAGTCACTGAGTTCCACCGCCAAATCTTCCAACATATAAAAATAATGTTAGCCTATTGTTCAGGACTTAATTGTAGCTGAGGCCAGAAAATCAACATTGGTCAGCTATAATTTTGTTTATGCTTCAAACCCCTGATGAAGTGCGTTCATAACATCGATGCAGAATCCACGTCTGCATCAGAGTGTGTTTGAGGATTGAGAAAAATTCACACCTCTATTTGAGATCTGTATAAACATGGCTAATAAGGTCTGTCAATAGATAATGTCTAACTAATCCATACACTTATTTTTTGATTGACTGGAGTGGAATATTTTTTGTCAACCCATAGCATCTTTCATCGAGAATTGGTTATATTTTTGCATCACAAATGCTTGTGTAATTCATCAAAAATGGGCACAAGTTTTGCTGTCTATTGAGTTTTTGGAACATTATCATTGGCAGAAAAAAAAGCATGAAAGTTTGGAATGTTTTGCATATAGTAGTGCTGCTACATAGAAAATAGTTTGCATGATATTTAAGGTAAATCGATGGAAATGGACAGACAGACCTCATCAGTGTGACTGCCTCTTTATTCTGGATTACCTAGGGATGGTCTCAATTTGAACACCCCAGTTGTGAGAGAGAGAGAGAGAGAGAGAGAGAGAGAGAGAGAGAGAGAGAGAGAGAGAGAGAGAGAGAGAGAGAGAGAGAGAGAGAGAGAGAGAGAGAGAGAGAGAGAGAGAGAGAGAGAGAGAGAGAGAGAGAGAGAGAGAGAGAGAGAGAGAGAGAGAGAGAGAGAGAGAGAGAGAGAGAGAGAGATGGTGAAAAGATTTGTATGTGTGTGCGTTGGAGTGTAGGAGCAGCAGCGTATGTTTTCAGATTTGGCTCCCTCTGGCAAAGTTCTTTTCTTTATAGGTACTACCTTTCTTTTCTTTTCTCACTTTGGAAGCGAGTGCGTTTGTGATTACAGAGAGAAGAAGACAACTTCTAATGTGTTTTACATATGGCATGCGTGGGTAGACATATAAAACAATGAATGTATTTGTAAGTAAAAGAATTCTTGCTAACATTATTGCCGTAGCACTTTAATAATATGGCTGTCAGTTTGATTTGATGTATATCTGCCCCCTAGTGGTCAAAAATGATTAAAGCAGCTTTAAACACTGGGTGCCATATCTGACTATCTGGATCACTGCCTGCACACAAGTAAACATGTATAACAGAAACAAATTTTGACATGGTTTGATATGGTTTTTAACATCCTTTGTGCTCAGAAAGTGTTCTTTACTGTGTTACAGCCATTTCTTTTGTTATTGTATATTGCATGACTTTTTGGAGTACATCATGTGACCTGTTGTTCTGATTTAGTCACTCAACTCAGCAATATCCATAAAGACTTGTTCACTACAAAGCATAGTTGCCTAAAAGGCACTAGGACAAGTTCATCATGTTGTGTGGGTGTGTGCATATAAGTGCCTCTCTGACATTGACAGGATGAGGTCTGCGTCTTGTTTTACATTCTTCTTCATTTGTTTATTTTACAGTCATCTGTGCTGCCTCTATGCAAAAACAAAGAGCAGAACCACTTTTGAGCAAGTGTTCCTCCACCAGGCATGATAAGTAACTGACCCAAGTGTTTATAAAAAGAAATGGACATTTATGAGCCATTTACAAGACACTTGAATCAAGTGGAATGACTTCTCTCAAATTTTAATGAGTTTATTGAAATTAAAGTTGAGGCCACTCTATGATATTACCATTAACCTGTCTGTGGCTGACTCTACAGCTGTAACCCAAGCATAGATGGTACATTTTCCCATTCACTCCCACCCTAGGCTATGGCTGTAGAGAACTAAGGGAGTGTTTATCAGACGGGGGTGGCTCTGCCCTCGAGCCAGCCTCTGCATCAAGACAGGAGACACATCATAACATTGTCTGTAAAATGATTTGTGGCGTGCTTGGTGCATAAAGGCTTTTAAAGGCATTTCTCAATTCATTTTTTTGAGCTAATGGAAAATGTAGGACAGCTCCACCCTCTTTAAACAATGGGTTAAAGAAATGTAACAGACATATTTTGTGTAATAGTTTGTTCAGGTGTGGTGGAACCTAGTTCCTCAGAAACAGATGTAAACTGTAGGTTAACAGTTTGAGTCTCTGTGTGACACACTGGAGGGATGGGTTCTGTGTTTCTTGTGCTGTTGAAATCTAAAAAAGACAGAGAAGGAGATCTAAATCCAGTTACTTTGACAGCTGGGGGACATTTTATTTGCTCTGAAATTTCAATCGTCTGTAACCATTAGTAAGGAAGCTCCAGGAAGTGGCTCTCTGCACGTTTCACAATTAGTCTGGATGGAGGGCAGGCTGTGCCAAACCTGGTTCTGCTCCGGTCAGCTCACGTAATTATTATTGTTTTGGAAATCTATTACAGTCCAGATGATGGAGCTGAAGAGTTTGTTTTAGAAAGGCTGAGTTTTGGTAGTGGCTTATGTAGCTGCTTTGGCGAAGACATGAAGGAATTCAGGGCTCTGAGTTTTATTATTTATTATATTCTGAGCATTGATGCCCAACTTCAATAAAAAACACAAGTAATGTAATTACAAAATATTGCACACATTTGTTGAAATTGCTCCCTTTTATAAACTGCAAAACAAATAACATTTTTTAGATTACTCTTGATTAGATTAATCTTATACTTTTGTATTTCTCAATTCATATAACAACTAAATATCAAAAGCTTGTCTCATTAATATTTCAATATTTCATTCGGGTATCATCCTGAGACACATGAAGCACATTTAAAATTCTGATTATAGTGGCATTTCCATTTTTGTGGGGACAAAAAGTACTTTAAGGACTTTAAGTCTTGCTGCTGCTTACTTGACAAAGCGCTCCGGGATGCTTTCGTTCGTGCTTCGCAGACACGTCAAATTCAGGATTGGGCTATAGTAGGTTTTACTAAGAGACTTGATCCAAGAAGAAATTCTATGTTCAATTAGTAGAGTTGATTATTCATTTGAAAGCCATTGATTATAGTGGATGTGCTGTCAGCATCCTCATTATTCCCTTCGGAGGATAAGAGTGCTTTGTCAAGATGCACGATGAGCCGATGATGTGTACCTCTTAGCAGTATGACATCTTCATCCATCATGGAAATTTTGGATCTCTCAATCTACAGACCCTCGCCTCTCAATCACGGCTCCCACAGCCACTGACAGGCAGTCACTGTAACATGCAGGAGGAGCCACAGATGAGCTCTCCATTAATGAAAAAATAACATATCACACAATACAAATGGGTGTGAAGAAGTGAGAGCACTTCAGAAATGCCCAGATAATTAGACTGTCCGGCAGCAGATTGATGGATGCACTATAATTACCTTTGTGTTATTATTTCAGGGCCAGACAAAAAGGAAAAGCTGGTTTCTCTACTTTGAGCTGCACTGATTCATTAATCTCATTAATGTGTGGAATTAATATCATTTTATCAGACATTCCAGAGCTGCTGGTGGTGTGTGTGGCTAGAGCCATGATTCAGAACTGTCAGACGGAGGGGATGCATCAATCTAATTCAGCACACCGTCAGCTCATCTGCCTTCCAGTCACGAGATGGGTGAAAAGTGTACACAACAAATATGAGGCTGTGTTTCCCTTTTGTTTATTGCCAGAGCTCTGGTTATGTGTCACTTTTCTATAGATTTCTTTCAAAAATTGAGCTAATGTATGTCCATGTTGGAGCCTTGTTTCTACAAAAGAATTCAGTTTGATACTGATTTGCCTGACAGGCATAATTGAGTCATTACAATAGTAAAACCTCCATGTTAATATTTTATGTGGAATAATTAGGAATTCTGGCTTATTGTCTGCCAGTCCTCCACATTTTTCTTTTGTTTTTTTAACAGTTTTGCCTCTCTCAAACCTGTTCTGGAAAATGTAGAATATAAATGAGCAATTGATTGATTTAGATCTGAAGCTACTATCATACGACTACATAGTTTTTCTTAATTTCTTAAATACTACAAACATGTAACAAACCATTGCCTATTGACACATCTAGCAGTTACATAGTGACATTAACATTCATT
Organism: Sciaenops ocellatus; assembly: GCA_033000465.1. Lineage (NCBI taxonomy): Eukaryota > Metazoa > Chordata > Actinopteri > Sciaenidae > Sciaenops > Sciaenops ocellatus. The sequence goes on from CP136888.1 coordinate 18,554,488, forward strand.
TAGAGTTGTGTGTCCAACAATCTGGTGGATGAAAGTCTATTAGTCCCTCTTCTTTTAGCTCTGTTTTGGTCTCCACCAACTCGTGAAGGAAATATTTGGCTTTTGACCTGGTGATGCTCCACTATGTTCACCAGCTATTTGGTAACGGTGCCGAACAGGTAGTGTACAGTGGATTTTTAGAGCTTTTTCACTGAAAATGGCTGCCTGTTGCGACCGAAAATGATATTTATAAAAGTTGTGAGCCAGATAAAACAATCAGCTCAAACTCCAAACTATACATTTCTGTTAAGATGCAGATTGGGGTTATAAGAGACCCCTTTAACAATGTCACATCGTTTTAACATTAGAACCCTTTATAGCTACAGATACCACAGGTTCTCTTTCATCTTGTTGGACCACCAAGTTTCTGTAGTAACCCAGAACAGACAAACAAAACCCTTGCTCTAATAGGGCATTTATTTTTCACGTGTTCTGTGGGCAGTGTAGTTTCTCCTTCCCACTAGGAAGGATAGGGTGAAGAAAGGGGGTTGCAATTCACTACACCTACTACACCTCTAGATGACACTTAATCCTGCACTGCTCCTTTAATAAAGATGTTGATTATGGGCTCTTTAAGATTGATACAAATGTGCATCCTGTTCTTTGCCTTTTGCCAGTTTATAGCTATTTTAATCTAAGTGTTGGCACATGCAGTATGCTGCTGCATGTCATGCTGCATATACATTTCAGTTAAGAAAGAGCACTGCCAATATATTACCAAGTTTATGATAAAATATTGACATAGAAAGTAATTGTTACTTAAATTGACTTTGCTGCATTGCCACTGAAATATTGAAACAGCATATATATTCAAAAAATAATACTAAATACAAATACACATGGATCAAGATAATGTAACATTTATGTGTTATATTGTTACAGGATTATTTAGTGTAGGTGCTACATGGTAAATAGAATTTTGCGCTATGTGTGACCACACCACTCTGCTGTAGCCGTTTGATAGAATAGCAATGGAGACATCACTAACATCATATCCTATCACCATGCAGGTGGTTTAGTTTGTCGATGGGAGGAAATGGGATCTTTACACCCAATTTGAGGTGAAGTGACTCAGAGTTTACATGTAGGATATCCCGTGACCCTGGTGTAATGACTTCCAGACTGCAGGTGGTCCTGCTCTTGTGTGTCAGTGATAGGACTCCATAAACAGACTTAATCACATTCTTCCAGCAGCCTCTCTCTCACACACTCTTTCTTTTTGTCTCCCTCTCTCACTTTGCCGTCCATTTTTCTGTATCTGACACCCTGTGTCTTTGTCTTCACACACTCACTCTCTGTCTGTGAAAAAGGCCAAGTCGATATGTGGAACTTTAAAGTACTTCCTCCAATTACACTGCATACACGGTTATTCATTTGCTCATACCTTAATGTCCATTTGTCTTTTTCTCTGCCTTAGTGTATGCAGTGGTGTGCACACACATGCACTTGATTTTTTTATGGCATTTGTCTCCTTCCACATCTCTCTATTACACACAGACATACTCTATGTAGTACTGTAAGTCTACTCTGTCATATGTGCACCATGTGAGGAAGAAGTTTAGCAGGCTGTGGGGGGGTTGCGGTAATCCTGACCCAGTCTTACGAAGGGAAATCATGGTTAGCAGTATGAGCCGTCACAGAAAACAGCTGTTCACGCATCCTTTCTCTTTTTAATGGCACTTCCGTGGCATCCCATAGGTCGTCTGGGATTGGAATACAACAGCCACTCCTTTCCAAGTACAAACGCGGTTTGTGTTTAATTGTTTTCAGATTTTTTTTTTCCTTTCCCCCACCCATTGAAGCCTTTTCCAGGCCTTAATAACAGAGTGGTTTTGGAGGGCGAAGTCAGAGTCAAAACTCCATGAACAGAAGTGGTTCTTCCAGACCCGTGCTGTTTCCAGCAGGCAGCATGTTGCCCAAATGGATGTTCATCGGAACAGAATACAATACTCATTAAGACAGACTGATACGTGGACCTTTTAAAATGTAGAGCAGGCTTCATGTGCACACATGCTCTTTCCTGTTATTTAGCAACACCACCATCCTTAATTGTACAACCATACATAATCAGACGTCTGAGCTTTTAAAGACCAAGGCCACATCAGTCCTTATCAATTACATCAACAAATAAACACAACAAAACAATAAATCTTAGATGGTTTGTGACACTTGATCAGAAAGAGCTACTGATATACTGTAGATCTATACTGACAGATGGTAGGGTTGAGTGAGTACTTGACTGAAACGAGTATCAAGGATGGATAAAGTACTTTTTATGATTACGAGTATCATCAGAGTACAATGTGTCAATACCAGTTTTCAATAAATGTAACTTAGACTATAAAAAAGAAAAAGATGTTGTGTAAATAGTTATCTTACTATTGTGATCAAATATAGCAACTTCTGGTCAACTTATATCAATTTCAGCCTTAAATGAACAACTTCTGATTAATGTCCAGTTTAAACCCTGCCATCCGATCACGGATGCAGGTAATGGTGCGCTTTCTCTTTCCTAGCAGATGGTAAAGTAATGTTGTTACGCTAGTAAAAATATCAACATTTACTAATAAAATAGGATTCAACTAATAAAATAGGGCTAATGAAATAAGATCCAACTTGAATTTTGGTAAAATAAATATCAACAGGATAGCATTAAAAAATTAAAAATACTGTTTATTTTCCCAAATCCATATTTTTACCCTGGTCATCCATGCACCACCTGCAGTGGCTCTATTCCCCACCAATGGGGCCACCCACAGTTGAGAACCACTGCACCGAATGAACCCATCCCAAGTAACCAAAATGGATTGTATTTAAATTAAGGCTGTCAAGCGATTAAAAAAAAAATCTAATTAATTATAGGCTCTGTGATTAATTAATCTAAATTAATCACACATCATTTTTTTCTGTGAAAAGCATCCAAACATATTCAAACATGTTTCAAATCAAACTGAATTTAGTAGCTGAATAAATCAATGAAAAATAGACATTTTAAACATGAAAGTTCAATATGTTTTATATGAAAAACTAAAAAAAGTTTTCACTGTTCATATTCAAAATGAGCATCTCAGGACAAACCTCTAACCCCAACCTGACAGCACAGTAACAGTCTCTTTGACATCATGACTTTTTTCCAACATCTTATGTGCCAAAATGAAGTTAAGTTAGCTCAGAGGATGCTATCTGTAAAACCTCTGCCTGTCCTCTAACAGTGACATTGACCTTCATCAGTTTGCATCTGAACGCCTGGTCGAGGTCGAGTGTGGTTTTGCGAGGCTGGCTGCTAACGCTAGCATCAGGTGTTGCTTCTCATCTGCCTCCATCATGTTTACAGAGCAGGTGTGGGCGGAGCGTTTTCCCGACTCAAAGGTGGTACCAGCAGGTACCACGCAGCCTGATTCTTCTTCTTTTATTTAATGGCGGACGACAGCGAGCTTTTAAGGAGCATTACCGCCACCTACTGTGCTGGAGAGTGGGCTGACGAATTCCACTAGTGGACGCATCCCGATTATCTGCGTTATTTTTTTTTATCGCGTTATTTTCCCTATAATTAATTAATTGAAATGAACGCGTTCATTTCACAGCCCTAATTTAAATTAATAGTGAGCATATTGATATTTTGAAAGAGGTCTGTGGCTGTTGTTGGGCTCTGTGGTTGACAGTGGTACCACAAATGGGTGACTCAGCTCATGATATCTATAACAATCAAAATATTAGATTATTTTATTCTTTCCTTTTATTCATTCACAACATGATCAAACTGATAAAACAAAACAAATGCAACCTAAGTTGGCCAGTTACATTTCTTTAGGTCTCCCTTATGTATCTCCCTAGACCCTATAATACCAAAACTCTAGTTTTTTTTTTTAAGGAAGTCCAAATCAGCTATTTGAGTACTTTGGTCAGACCCACAAGTATAAAACTTGATTTAGATAGACCTAATTTCAAAGGGCTTGAATGGATTTTCCTACGTAAATAAATAGAACAAAAGGAGCTAACCACTCTTCCCCTAAAAGGTCTAACGAACCGCTCCAAACATCCTTAATGTGAATCTGCCTTAGTTTTGTAACCCAATGAAACAAAATGATATCATCACACAGATGTTAAGGAGTAGAGAGTAATGCTGTGCCCTGTCCTATCTGGACAGCAGAGCATCTTGTCCCAGCTCGGGATGTTGTTGATGTAGGGGAGTTGAACTGTTGAGGCATGCCTGAAAGAGATTATCATTGGTTGGGGGCGTTGTGGGCAGTAGGAACCCATGAAACCTGCCATCTAGACCTTAATTGGAGGTCATTAATCATGTGAGGCTGTCCTGCAGTGAACAGCCCTGTGTTTCTCTTCGCCGTTTGGCCATCATGTAGAGGTCTCCTGTGTAGATGAGGAGTCCAAGTCATGCTGGGAACAGTTTGGTCATGCTCACACATTTATTGCAAGAATTGCTATGCATATAGAGCTGTATCGGTAGCTCTACTGGGGCTGTTTCCAATAGTATATTAACAGTAGTAATACTAGTTGCAAATTTTACTACGTGCACCAGTTGTGCTAGTTTTATTAACACTACTAGTTAACATTGAGTTTTAATGACTTAAAACTGTAAATGGTATGATGAACTGACTTTGTGTTTGTTATAGTTTAACCTATGCTTTCCACCTCAAAATTCAGTTGAGAGCTTTTGTTGTCATTAAAAAAAAAAGAAAAAAATCAGTTAGTGACAATCATTAAATGAAAGGACTGATACATTTTTACATAAACTGACCTTGATGTCCCAATTTTATGAATACATGTTTTATTTGATGTGGACTTTAAAGGCCATTGTGCATCATTCTATGAGGTGATTACTGCACTAGTTGCTTGACAAATCCATTAGCAATATTAAGACAAATACAGTAAACAATACTTATCTTAATTCTGATACCAGGAAGCCAACTAAGGATTGCAAAATCATGGCTGCTACTGTGTGTTGCTATTTGGAGGCTTTATGTAAAAAAAAAAAAAATGACTGAGCTCAGCTTCTGCCTTTTACAACATGAAATTATACTGTCTGCAGATTTGCTGGTTCTTCCATATTTCTGTGGCAAAAGGAAACACCTTAAAATGATGAGCTTGATGAAAAGTGAATCTCCACGGAGGTAAGCCAATATAGCATTATATGAGTTGTTGGATTACAAAGACAGCCAGATGGGTAATCATTTCTTTGAACGTGTTGGAGAAAAGAACCAACTATCAGATAAGAGTACTATGAAAACTCACCGTGAAAGTGCAATGGCAAGAATACAGCAAGTATGCCTCGACAGGTTTGGACATTCGCACATTCATGTCCTTACTGTTGAAGAGAGTCATGCCAAGTATCACAGCTCAGAAGTTGGAACTTCACAACACTTCTTTCCCATTTTAATAATCTGTCTTTTGTCTATGACATCAAATTATTCCAACTTGCCAGTAGGAGTTTTAACTCACTGATATGAATTAGGAGTAGGAGTATATCTGAAAGCTAGAAATCATGACCCCCCTCCAGCTGCTATTGATTGGACTAGCAGAAAATCCATAGTGGCTGATTTGTGAACCATTAAGTTTTGAACCCAAAGCTCATAATGTTCATATTCACAGCTTTACTCTGTGCTGATGAGGGTGAGGGTGGGATAAAGAGGCAGGGGGTTAGGGCATTAGATGCTGAGGGGTTAGAGGGAGGCTGTTAGAGAATGAAGGGAAAAGCGTTGGAGGGATTGAAGATCATTAAACAAATCAATTCAACTCTATCTGGAAGATTGCCCACACATGCAATAAAACAATGAGGGAAGTGCACAAGAGGAACAATTTGTTATTATCATATTTACAAGTCTGTTCTAATTTATCTTTAAATTTATTGACCAAATGCAAAACAGTTCAGGCGGGGGTTCTTATCATCCCTCAGCTACAGTCCTCCATTTTATACAGTAAATGAAATGGAGCACTCTGCTTATATTGTGGCAACCATCTGTAAAGAAAACCCATGAATAACATAAGTCAAAACATAATAAATATCTTGTGCCGTCATCCCAGTTTTCCATAGCATATGGAAATTAAGTATTTCTTCTGTTCAACAGTTAAAAACAGCATCAAAACTCCAGTGTAATTCAAGAAACCTCTATGTTAAACTGCATATCATGTTTTGTTGCATTCTCTTGCTTTTCATCTCATCTTATATTGAAAAGCAGTTCTGTGTTTACAAGATTAAGCATTTAACTTTAAATTTATCCAGGCTCTTTAACCTTGCACATGTTTTGATTTCATGTCACCGCTGTAGAATCTGAAAATATTGTGGTTTTGAACAAGCAGACCTGTTCATCCTGTACCCTAGCCCCTATGTATTTCCTAGCTACATAACTCCAGTCTTGTTCCCTCTCCTGCTGGTCAGCCAGAGGTCACCTCACACAGCTGCCTCACTGATCCTTTTTAGCTGTCTGTATTCAATTGCCATCAAGATTTTATGGGTACATAACAAGCTTTTAGTTCTCTACGACCCTCACTATTTTTCCATATTACCAGGCAGCAGTCATGTAAGCTGAATTTGACCCTGCCAGTCTGAAAAAAATGGCAAAGACAAAATTCTTAAGTGAAATGAAATGATAATTAGCCATTTCTAAAATAAAGAGCCATTACGCCAGAGGTGTCAAAAAAGTCATGAAGAGACATTAATCACAGCCCGCATCACACATTCTCAGGTACACATATGCCCCTCTCTCGACCGTCACTTTAACACCATGTGCGTACAAACTGTGGTAAGCCTCGAGGGAAACACTAAGATGTTTTTCATACATATTTTGATTTCATCCTAGTGCGAAAATTGCGTCTGACTCACAGAAAGCCATTGAGATCTGCTGGATGTCGTCCATCTGTCCACAGTAATTGAGCAAGTCTTTGGGTCTTTGGGGAGGTGGTGGGGGTGGGCACTCCAAACTCGGTCACGCAACAGTCGAGCCATTTACTGCACAGGTACTTTTAGAAACCTGAGTATTGTTGAAGTAATTATGCGTAACTGCAATTGTATAGTGGCTGTGTTCACAGATTAAAGTCTTCTTTTTATCACTTTGAATTATTGTTTCATTGCATTTTAACAAACTGGTCACATAAGCAGAGGAGGGATGAAAATGTATATTTATTTCATTTTAAAAGTAGTGAAATTCACTAGAGCTGCTGTTTGTGCTGCATATTCTCCCATTACAAGGTAAAATCCAACGTCAATTTGATTGCAGGCTTTGATATATAACACAATAATATTAAGTTTCCACCAGCTATAACTTCTAGCTGCTCAGGTAGAAGATGGTGAACAAACAGATTAAAACACAAATAGTATGTCAACAAATTCCACCATTTTTTAGTTGAGTTTAGTAATCTCCAGCTAGCGCCACTTATTTATCTGACAGATAAATACAAAATGGTTCACTGGAATTATTGCTATGATTAAAAATGTGCTTCACAACAAAATTGTTTGACTGACTGCCTTGGAAACATTCTGTTTTACCCACAAGTCATATTAATACACACTTTTGGAGACCCACTCACAACAGAAAACATCCCTTTAGAAATCTAGAGAAGTGGTCTGATCTGCAGGATATATTTTCCCGGTTCCTTCCAAGATGTGTTGAGTGGCGTCCTAATCAAAAATCAATGTGCCCACTTGAGTAGGCCCACAAGGCTTCTGTAGTGGGTTATGTAATCTGATAATATCAATCATAACTGTGTTAGAGGCAATCCATCTGACTTTCACAGGACTGGGGTCAGTGAGTAGGGGGAAGGCAGGGTGAGGGAGCCCTGGCCTCTCATGCCATCAATTACCACTTATTATGGGGGGGCTTCCTCTGCCAGAGAGCTGTGTAGCCCCCCTACCATAAATAATATTAACAGGACCAGCCTCATCAATCAATACCAGCACAGTTGTATTGCTCCAGTCTAAATGGCGGCTTCCATGGCTCTCCAGCCTCGATCAATGACCATGGCTCCTCCAGACTAGCACATAAGGGTAAATCTAGCTCTGTTTGAGCCCTGGGGTCTTCAGCCTGCCTTCTCCTGCAACTCAAGCGTTCTTTATACCGTGGCTCTGTGACTGCCTGTCTCTGTCTCGCTTCTCTTATGTTGAGGATCCAGCCATCACTACAGTCTGAAGCTTCTGCTAACTGCTGCTGTTGCAGTCTCTTCCAGGCTCATGTAGGCTGGCTTGTTAACAGTATGAAGCACACGCAGAGGAAGTGTCAGAAAAGTGTCTGAAAGAGTGATTATGTAGAATTAATGAGTCACTTAATGATTCCCCTCCCTCCACCCTTTACCTCCTTCCACTTTTCTGTGCGATTTCCTGTAGTAAGGGATGCGGCGCGAAGAAGAGCTTTTTAAGCACTTCATCGCAGCCAATGGCAGCAGGAGGGTGTGAGGTCAGGGTTGTGCGAAGTGATATTTCACTTTTTCTGAAACAGCTGTCACAAATAAAGCTGATCCAATTTCTTGCCACCATGTTCACCTTAGATACACATTTATGGGCTGTTTCTTTAGCTACATACGGCAGGTCGAAATGGGCTACGTCGGTTAAGGAGGGTGGGGTGGCATTAGGGGCATAATTACGGAAGCAAATAATTAGCGAGTAGAGTGCAAAGCAAGATTAATTAGCCTCATCATCTGCCCGTGACCTTAGCTCTTGCGAATCATTCCCTGCTTGACCAGCTCTGCCATAAGCAAATCATTCACCCAGGGACTGAGCGCTCCATGCCTAGCAACCAGTGAGAGAGTAAATGGCTTAGGCAACCTTTGCCTTGTGACTGCTATTTAGGTGGCTACAGCACATGTGTCATAGTGAGAGATATGAAAACACTCCCTTGTGTGTGGGCTGCAGCTGTGAATAAGTATTTGGCAGCTAGAAACACGATGTGTTCCGTTCATAAATGATCTAATGCTGCTCTACTATTCATTAGATAGAAATTTTGACCGTCAGATCTGGCTACAAAAACAAAACAACCTAACCTTGGTGTGATGTGGGTCAACATCACGGTACTAGATGTGGTTATTCTGCTGTTCACTGTTTGTTCTCACCATGTTAAAGAACTGACACTAGTGTGTAATATCTATCATACTGCAAATGTTTTTAGTTTTTTAGACAACTGTATAAATAGTTGGCCTTCATCTCTCATTTCTCCTTCTTATTTCGGTTTTTCCAAATAGCCGTAACTAAGCTGGTCTCAAGATTTCTGACCTAACCCTGCTGCATTACTGTCACTGAGGTCGACTGAATTTGACAGTCCACTTTATCTGAGACCATTGGCCCTGTTTGATCAATTAATTTAATTGACCACAAAATCACATAGATTTTGATTAATTCACATTAGGCTATGTTTAAGGAAGGGAGCTATTGAAAATGGAACATGTACTGTTCCAGAGTCTTTGCTTGCATGGCATTCTTGTGCCTTCACAAGAGAAAATTGGCTCAGTCCAACCTCAGCAGTGACTTCAAATGCTGGCCTTACACTGACCTGCAGACTTCAAAGCTTGATCAAGCCTTCCCCAGACAAGGAATTGTGTGGTTCAGGCAATTTGTTAAACAGGAGAGAGGTTTAGTGTGATTTGGGAATGAATGGATGCTTCACTAGTCCTGGCTAACCCAGAGCTCAGCTGCTCAGGACCCAAGAGAAACACTGGGGATCCACCACCACACCACTATAAAAAAAAAGAAGAGAAAAAACTGTCACCAATGCTGCTGCAGAAAAAAAAACAAAAAACAAGCATTGTGTTTCTTTCCCAGGGAAGACGAGTTAATTATGGCCATAGTGTGAATCAAGGTCTCTGTTTTTGTTACCTTAGATATATCTTGTTAAGTTTGTCTAGATACTGACAATGTCCATTTACTGAGATGGACAAAGAAGCTCTTTTTTTCTGGTGTTTGTATTTTAATTTTTACGGTTGATCAAAGGAAAAAAATCAATAATGAAAAGTTCCAAAAAAACTTAATCTTTTAAAAAGTTTTTTTTTTTTTCCACCCACATCACAGAACAACTCTTCATCTGAAGATTTTTTATTTTACTTGAAAAAATGTTTTCACATATCTTTACACACACACACACACACACACACACACACACACACACACACACACATATATATATATATATATATATATATATATATATATATATATATATATATATATATATATATATATATATATATACTGCAACAAAAAAAAAAAATCATAATAATCTTTAGGTCTAGTGTGAGGGGTCCACACCCAGGATAGTATCCTGAGAGAGTAGGATAAAAGAATAAAGACAGAAATCGGGTGGGGGTGGGGATTTCAAGGCTCTTTGCCAGCTATAGAACAACAAAAATCCATTGCTGGAGTCACAGAAAGATGCACTTCTTGTTCACAGTATGGGCCTGAGTCTCATCTAAATGCCTTCTCTGTGGAATACAAGCTTCAATCGACTCATTGACTCTGGTGTCAGCCAAACACGTCTGCGACGTATCAGACAGGCAGGCAGACATTTTACAAACAGTTGGTTTGTTTTCATAAAGGGAAAAGGCCAAGAAAAAACTTGCCTCCAGATATTTTTCAAAGTAGTATTTCTGGCATATGAAACTAAGTCAGAATAAAAGCAGATTTCCATAGATGTAGTTTTCATGGTAAATTAAATTCTCCTTCTTTGTGTCTCTATTTGAAATCATCCTACATTTGGAAATTGTGCTTTTCTAAGATTACGTATTGCAGGCAGTTAAAAATACATAGGCTCTATTTTCAAGATGTTTCATTTTAATCATTTTCAGAGGAGGAAAGTCCAAACCACTCCCTTGATGAGTATGTACAGTTTGACATAAGCACTGTATTTACCTCCAGTAATCGTCACAGTTGGCTGAAACCTGTCAAGTTAAGATGTATGAGCGGGTATATAAAACGGACATAATTTCATGGTAAAGATGGGAAATGTTATTGCTGTTTGATTATTGAACCTTTTGGTGCAACTGCAAAAGTCTTTACTCCGGATTAGCATTCAGGTTAAACCCAATTATTTATGTGTACACCAGAATGATGTTTTGAAATCTGTCCCCCCGTTTTAAACACTGTAAACAAAGGCTATCAATCATAACCCCTGACAGCTGTAATTGCTACCAGAGATGGCGAGTCAGCTCGCTCACTGCTGCATTAAGACGTCTTTCAGTCCCACAGTGTTCTTTGCCAGTCTCATCAAACAACAAAGTATCATGTTTAAGTGCATGGTAATCCATTTCCATGCGTGTAAACTTTTAAACTGTTGTGTTTTTTCTGTTTATAGGAACTGATTTGCTAATTATCTTAGCCTTTTTATATTATGAGCAACTTGTGTGTCATCTGGGACTTTATGACCCAGTGAATTTGGCAGTCCAAAAAGAAATTCTTTGTCTTGACTCGTTCACTCTCTGTGAGTTCACTGTGGATGCGAACATCAGACAAAATTAGTCAATAATCAGTCTCTGATTTGTCATCCAGATGATATGTTTTCACATTTTCAAAATATGCAGTGCATCGCCTACTGCATTTTTTTCTCTGCCCACTCTTTTAATTTCATATTTAAATATCACTCAAAAGTGATGTTAATGACATCTGCGGATGCTGTGAATCATTTTTAAGAGGAGATGATTTGGCAGTTTGTAAACTAGCCTGTATGTCTCTTTGCCTTATGTAAAGAGACTATTTTATTGTATTAGATTCTCTGTTATATACCTCGAGGCTCTAGACACGTGGTGTGAGTAGGGAGGAAGCAGAGACGGTGCTCACTGACTCCTTTTACATTAATGAATGGAGAGGCATAGATTTTATGGAGCCAGGCTGTATTGACCTGTGGCTGACATCTACTTTTTAGTTTCATAACATAATCAGCACTTGACACATGATTATAATAACCCAATGCAATTTACTGCATTCTCTGCAAACACATTGATTTTTTTGAACAGCTCCCAGAACCAATTACATTAATATTGCTGCATAATTAGTTTACACATTACTAAATTACTGACAGATTAAAAGTGAAATAGCACAGTTCATACCCTGCCCACATAACTGCCAGAGAGGAAATTAATATGGATTCAAAAGGTCCTCAGAGGCGTGAGCAGTAAAAGGGGAAAAAAAGCAACAATCTATAAGCCATGCTTGCATAAGGATATCCTCTCTGCATGCTTGCCAGGTGTTGGTTTCAGCAGGGGCATTCAGGCCCAGGCAATTAATATGGTCCTTAATTAGATTTGCATATGAATATCGATAGGCCCTTCTCCTATGGGGAGGGTTACAGTACTCTCAGTTTAGAGGGGTGTGTGTAAGACTGCTGGGGCTGCCCATGCTTATCGCCTCATTATCAAAGCCTCCCATTCAAGCTAGGCTCAGACATGGCCTCATTTAATCCCAGTACTTCTTATATTATGTTTACATACCACTAGCATATTTACAGTCTGGGTGTTGATGAGTAGCCTTTAGCAGACTTAAACATATTTATTGCATTATTTGCTCTCATTTGGAAACTGGGAAAGGACCATAGTTGAAACCATTCCATATGTAAATCTATATGTCTGTCATCATTGCCCCACACGTTTCAGTCAAGAGAAGGTTGGTGGCTGGCAGATGAGCTGCTTGATGGCACACTAACTTTTCAGCAGAAATGTATTGCTCTGACCTTTGACGTCCACATTGATCCAATGTACCGAGTGGCCATTTCCCCAGAAACAAACATATATAATTGGTATTGGGTTCCAATGGTGCTCTTTCAATGTCTTGGGGATGCTTTGCAGCAATATAAATCAATTCACACTTATAGACACAATATGGATGCATTAGTGCTGACTGGTCATTTGAGGATGGCTGAGAGGTGAGAATTCAATAGACCTTGATCAGGCACAACCAATCTATCTTCATCAGTCCTCAACTTCTAATTGTACACAGGAGCTCAAGATGTAATCATAATGAATTTTACTTTTAGTGTCCTTAACTATGACTTCTTTTCAGTATCTTTTAGTTACACACATAGGAGAAGTGGTAGTGAACAGGTGCCGTAAGAACAAAATGAGACATTTAGTATGCTTTGTTTCACACCTTGGGCGGGGCGAGATGTGAAACGAAGCATGGTCCTCAGGTGTGTCTTCCGTCATGTTATGTACATAAAGAATTGAGTTATGTTTAGCGGAACAGAGACTGTGAACATATGGCTGAAAGAACTGTGTTGCCTCACAGCACACAGCAGATCTGAGATCTTCCTTTTTTGAAATCATGAGCGTGCTTTAAGGTGTTGCTTGTACACGTCGTGATGAATGTTTGATTTTTAGATTGTAAGGGCGTATGTTGAAGAAGCACTGCATGTTAGGATTCAGACACTTTAGGATTAACATACATCAATGCCTCTGATGCCTTTGTCTTTTCACAGCTTCATAAGTGACCTCTGTGTTATTAGTCAATAATACAATATTTAAGCGACAGATCTTTGCAGATCTCTGAGGTTTTTTTTTTTTTCTTAATGTATACATCTTCCCCACTTTGAATAATACATTTACATAATTCCTCCACCTTCCTCTCAAAGATATTGATTCTCCTCATTTTCCCAACATCTCCTGAGCCCTCTTGTCTTGTTGGTTTTCATATCAGTCTTTGAAGTTAGCTGAACAGACCCAGAGTAAAGATCTTAATTCTCCTTGAAGTTCTTTAGCTGTGGTGTATGAGATGTGGGTTTACTAAGGACGACCACAGTTGAATCTCCTCATTGCTCTGGATGTCTCTCAGTGCTGCAGGACTTAGCACAATAGTGTAAGAAATGTCTTCATTCATTAACCTCATCAGGGGTCATCAGACAGATCTCTGACTTATAGAAACAAGAAATGTGCAGTATTTCACACAGTCACAGCTCAAATGCCCAAAACGGACTATACTTTTATCAAAGACAGACACTTTATATCTTATCTTTTATTCTTATGCCTCTAATGTTTGTGCTTTTTTCACATTTTTCTGTTCTCTTATCAATTAAAGATAAAATCTAAAAATATTTATTGTTTAACTATAGATGAGTTATCCAAAAACTGCTGCTTGATTTTGTCACAATTATACATTTTATGGTAAATGCACACATTATGCACAAAGAGTTAATTGCACATTAATTGCATATTTAGTCCAGTGCTGCAGCTTACATTTATTTAATCTCAATTGCATACTTTATTATCAAAAAGAGTCAATAAGAAAATCATTTTTGAGTTGCACACAGTAATTTTTTTAGTTTGAGAGAAAAGGGGAAAAAAGTCATATTTTAATTTTATCTATGAACCCTTTGTCCAGGGGAACAATGTTTTTTATTGGTCAGTGCTGAGCCGATTGGGCACTAGTTGTTACCTGTCCATTATATGCAGCCTTGCTGTTTACTCAGCTGTAGGGCCTCTGCCTCCAGTGGAAGGGCAAAAGGAACAGGTCACTAAATATTTCATTTCCCAAGTAAAACATGCTTCCCCTCGTCAGCTGCAAAAAAGAAACAGATCACAGTGATGAATGTGCAATCAGGCTGATTAACTCGTTATTAGTTGTCCACGGGATCCACTGAAGGAAATGAGGGCAAGAACGAAAAAGGTTGTTTATATGTCTCGTGGTCAGAGTTATGAATGTGATGTGAGGAAGAGGCCTCCATGAACTTTTACCTCTCTAAGTTAGTGATTTGAAGTTGAATTATGATTCTGACATACAGTGCTTGTTCTCACCGTCTGGGTCTTCCTTATGCAGTCATGCAGGTGTTTTTGTCCTGAGTACTAACAGTAACATGAATACATATAGAGTGAGTGTCCCAGGTTGGTAATAAACCTGAAACACTCACTCTGGACACATCTTTCTGCCGACATCTCTCTAACATTTCCTCTCTGCTTCTTTTTCCTTCTTTTCATTGACATTTTTTTTGCCAGCAGATGGTGCTGCAATCTCTTTGCACTGCATCCATTGTGGAGCTAGACGACATATGCTCTCCGGGTCTCCCACAGACATGCACCGCACACTTTTAAAAGAAAAAAAAGTCCGGCTTAGTTCCTGAGTTGAGGCAAATGTTTGTTGAAATAAGTGGAGATTTCCTGGTTTTCTTTCTGCAGGAAAAAAAAAGGAAAGAAGCAAAGTTTCTTTATAGGATGAGCTTGGGGTGTTCTACAATTACCCTTACTTGTGCTCTTGCTCTTTTTCCCCTCGCTGAGTAGGAACAGACAATGTTTTCCATTGCAGTTGCCTCTTACAGTTGCAGAGAGGGTGCCGGTGGGCTCAGTGTTGGGGCTTTTACTGTTGTGGAACATGGTGGGTAGGATGGTTGGGCCAGATATCCCAGCTAGCATGGATGGTGGGAGGCATTATGGACGTAGGTAAGAGCAGCACTAACATCTTTCTTTATAAGTGGAATGAGAGGAGAGAGCACGCTGGATTTCTTGTAAAGGGGTTAATAATTAAGCTTATGAGCATCTGCCAGGGCCTTGTTGTTTCTAATTGAAGAAATAGGTTATGTTGATGTGTTTTAATTATTTTCCTTTTTAACTTTTGTTGGAGCTTTTAATATTTATTATTATTATGATTATTGAGTCAATGTTTTTTGTAGAACACCTGTGACTTGTCAAATGGATAACATTTGCTTTTCACACCATTAGGGGAGGTGTAGGCTGACCAGGAGAAGAGAGGTGTGTGTGTGTGTGTGTGTGCAGAGGGGGGTGGGGGTATGTGGGGGACTGTAGCGTGTAAGCTATTGAAAAGAGGAATGTGAGAGAGCATTATTGCCCACACTTCATGTGAATGGAAAAGGGGTTAAAGAAATGACAGCGTACAGTGGGTGGTAGGGCCTCAGCGCAGCCTGGGAGGAAATGGAATGAGAAAGTGCAGTCAGGCAGACCACTCATTCACCATGACAAATGGGAGAGGCCTAGGCCAAGGGGATACCTGATACCCCACGGTGGGCTGTATGCACCTGCCTGGGCTCCATGCGCACCAAAGTGCAAATAAACCTCAGCCACTTGTAGCAGTGCACCTTTCATTGATTATAGAATTAGATATTAATAGTGGTGATATTAATGATAAAGTGATTAAGAAGTTAGATAGCAAATTTCACTCTTAATGCTATGTTTTTTAATCTTTTAATCTTAAATCAAATTAGCAATATACCTACCTTGAGGTTATTCTTAAAAGTTACACGAGTGTGAAGAAAAACACATTACAGGAATGACTGCATGAGAGACATATACAACATATCATACCATTAGCATGTCATTTGTCCACATCATCTCAAAATTATCCACTATTACCACTATGTTTCACGTACTAATATTTTCTATTAATTGTGTGAAGAATATTTCAGTCAATGAGATCGTTTATGGAATAAACTTGGACATACAGCAAAGTGTTGCCTATGTTTCTCATTAAAAAATCACCAAAAATGTGAATCTCAAACAATATATAAGATTATATATATCAGTTCTGAATCACCGTTCACATCAGGAATCTATGCTTTTGAAACTACAAACTTGGTAAACTCACATTTAAATGCAGTTGCTCTTTTAGTTCTTTACGTTCAGTTCAGTTAGTCTTTACGTTGAGTTTTTGGCCGTATTGACACACCACTATAAAACAATTTAGACAAATTGAGGAATTAATTGTTTCAGTGAACTACAGTAAATATTATCAGTGGTTTCTATTTCTGAGTCTGACACAAGTTTTTATCACCATGTTTATCAAAATATAACAAAATTAAAAGACCAACATAACAAATTGTAAGCAATTGGGATGATTACAATTACATTACAATTATTTACAATTTGTTACTCACAAATAATTTTTTGCATTTTATTTTTAATATTAATAATTTACAACAAATAAAACTTCATAAAGCTTCATACATCTTCATCCACGGACAGGTCCAAAAGCATTAATATGCTCACAAAGAGTTAACACGTGTTTCAACAGGAGGTCACAAGCTGCATGTCATGAGGTTTCCATCTAAATTAAGTCATATATCAAATTCCAGTGGCATATTAAATCTTTGGGAACTGTTCAGAATTAGAGGGGTACTGCTATAATCCAATTGTGTAAGAGGACAAAACAAGAGACATGCGTAGGTAGCAGAAAAGCGGGCTACTGTTCACATATGGTCACACGTGGTTCAGGAAGTATACTCTGCCTCAGAGCTGCCACTCCTCCTACAGAGTCCAGGAAGGATTACTGACCTTCTCCCATGCAGGCAGATGAGCTGTGGTCACTCTAACACTGGTCAGTCTGTGGCGTCAGGGTGCAATGCAGCGTGCCATGAAAATACTCAATCCACTCTCCTATTTCAGTGTTTAGATTGGGCTGTGGAATGACCACAGGCTGACAGTAGTAGGGCCTGCTCTACTCAGAGGAGAAGAAAAACATACTGTTTTTCTCTGGCCAAACATGAGCTCACTCCTCTGGTTTCATGTCTCTTTGTTAGATTTACAAGTATTCCATCATCCAAAAACACACATGGTACTAAATATCACTTTTCTTTAAATTGCCATTATTCATATTTACACAGCATTGTGTTATATTTCTACATGCTTGCATGTAAGGCAAAGAACAGCATAATGGGAAGTAAATTGGCAGTCCCTCCATTAAGTGCATTATTTTCTTTTTCAAAACAACTGTGTTCATTACATTATCACACTTAAACCACCACCAATTAACACAGGAAAAAAGTTGTCATCCGTTTTCACTAGTTTTGGCTAATGTGATCACTGGCTAAACTGTATTTGTTAAATTCTAAGTGAGCTTAACCATTAACGCAGTGTAAAGCATTAGTTTTGTTACTATGGTTACTTGCAGTCAAATAACAGGCTGGGGTCTCATGAGCACCGATAATGCAGAATGATGATTCAACTGTCGACTGGAACTTAGTTTTCCCCCAAAAAAGGCTAATATCAGTATTTTCTGTGGCCATAGGTCAAATATTAGATATAAAGATAAAAGTAAATTGTGCATACATGTTGTATTCGAGTGGTGAATTCTTGTGATAGTTACCATCTCAGTGTATTTTACATTTTACAAATTGTTAGGTCCTCTGTCTGTCTGTTGCTCCGTGTTGTAGAAGTTGAACAGATCAAGATACACTTGAATTGTTCAACTCTTCTCATAATCTGCAGTATATTATACTACTCTCACCTTGATAGGTAGATGGGGGTAAAGCTGTCTTGTGATTATTACTTTTTCATTTTAATTCTTTAATTTTAAGCAGATTTTTAGACATTATTTTACTTTAAGATTAAGTGACATTAAGACAAAGTGGCTGTGTTTTTATTAAAAATGAAATGGTGTGTGGGTAAGCATTTAGTTTTATTTTTTTAACTTCTGTGTGCACTGTACATGAATGTTTTCCATATCCCAGCGGTATTACAACCCTGTATTAGCATTCTCCCATGTTTTAAAGAGTTTGAATCATCTCCTCAACAACTGCTTGTTGGATTTTTTGGAATAATCTTCAGGTATCGCTGGTTGCTTCACTACAGCTGCCCACCACTCCTGAATAGTACAGAATTGTATACAGTACAGCTTAATTTTTATTTTAACTGTGTAGCTTTGCACTGTTGTCACTGTATAGCATTTCTTTGCATTTACCATCAAGCTAGCAGTGAGTGTGTTTTTATTCCTTCACAGAGCATCTGGGTTAATCTCATATTAGTCAAGAAGGTTCATGCTCACAAACAGAACTATGCTCTAAATTAAATGCATGGTGTCAGTGGATTACTGTGTATCACTTTAGAGAATCAAAAATAAAAATGTCACAAAAAATGAATTTCCAGTTTGTCAAAGAGTCGCATGCTAGACGAAACAGGGGGAAAAAAAACAGGGAACATGCTTAATTCCTAGAATCCAGGGCTAGTGTGAGTGCATGCATAAAATTTGATTAAGCACTGTGATAGAGTTTACTTTCTTAGTCCTGAAGTTTGTTTAATAAATTTAGAAATATAATTAGAATCTAATCAGACGTTCCCAGAAGTCAGATTATGTTATTAAGTTTGAAGTATTGATTTTACAGCCCTCACTTTGTGTTCTGAAAGTTGTCACTGGTCCTGTGTGCAGCTTTGCCCTACACGCACTGTGCTGTATGTATTGATGTTATTCAGTGTGTCCTGTGGTTTGCATTATTCAGTTGCACATTCCTTGCACATTACACACACTCACACGCGCAAGGTCTCACAGTTGCTCTGTTTTATTTTCATACTCAAATGTATTTATTTGGGGAGGAACAGCGGGCAGCAGGGACATCTGTTGCACTAATGCCCAACAGAGTAAACAATATGTTTTGAATTAAGATTTGACCTTGGAATAAGCCTTATCTTATTTATAAATCATAGTGAGTTAAATATTCTTTGTAAGTAGATTAGGTCATCTGGAGCCCCCCCTCCTCCACATAGGCACAGTCTCTAAGCAATGAGGGTGTAGCGATGTAATCCAGATTCATAATCCAATGATTCTTACAAGCTGTTTTGTGTTGTTAAATACTGGGTATTTGTGTTGATTTAATATTCTAATCTCCTCTAAACTGCCAGTTGCTGTCTGGTTCATGGCCATCTTGTTTATTGCTTGCTCTCTACTCTTTACTACTACTCTTTACTGTAGGCTGGGAAGTTAAATTTGATGAGCCCAGTGGACTTTGTGGATGGTGCTGAACAATTGATGTGTTCACTGATGCGTCAAGTTAGATTTATATATTTTTATCAAATGTATACATTTATGGATTTTTGTGCAATGTTTGAAAGTCTCACTAACACCCTCTGATCATCATCTTGCTAAACATTGTATAAACATGTTTTGTGACAGTGATGACGGTGATTAACAACAACCTTTTGCAGAAACTTTTATGAACTACGGGAAGCATTTTTTACTGGTTTTCCAGCCACCATTTTTGAAAAGCAGCGTCTTGGAGAAGCAGCAACGTGCTACCGGTGACAAACTCACTTCCCTGAGAATTTCATTTTTGTATTCCTGCCACACCATGCCACAAACAATCCTAAGTATCCTAAATGTTAAAAAAAAATGCAGCTTTAAAACGTAGAAGCATTTTAGTGGTATGAGTAAAAATATCTTGTGTTATTTCACATTTAATTAATTTGGATAATTTTTGAAAAACATATAATTTTTATATTCTATCTATCCATCTAAATTACATCAGTTATATGAAAACAAGTGAAAATGTAATGTAGTTGTGTGTGTTTGTTTGTGGTCACGTAGCAGAAACAAAGGTCAGTAAAAGGTTTAGACCAGCTTGTTGTATTCAGTCCAGTTCAACAGGTGGTTCCGAGAATTTTGTCCTAATAGGTGTTTACTGTCATTTCTAATTTGCAATAATTGACTCGTCATAAAGCTTAGTTTTTATTTAGTTTTATAGTAAGTGGATTGTGTTCCCAGAAGATTTCCTCGGCGCTTTGACTTGCATGTCCAATATTATTAGTTGCTATGAGTTCAGCCTGTGCAAATCTGTTAATGCATAAGACCATAAGAGCTTCTTATGTTCCAAGCCAGGTCAGAGTGAAGACACATCAGATTAATATTTGATCATGCAGAAGGGCCCTTAATCAGATTTGTTTATTCCCTTAGCTGAGTGCTCTGCAGCAATTATCATAATTGTTGCGCTAAACATGCTTGTCTTTACGGCTGGCGGTTGGACGTGAGCGTGTGCTGTGAGAGAGGGATTCCAGCACCAAACCCAATTAATGCGGGATGGATGGCTGGGCCTGCTGAGGGAGAAGGAGGATATAGGGAAGAGGAAAGGGGAGGGCCGTGGGCAGGGATGCTGGTCCAACCCACAGCCAGTGACATAGCCCAGGGCAGCACACTCAACTCCAGCCACCTGGAGCTCCTCGGGACAGGCTCTACACATGCTGCAATCCTCCCTTAGCCATATCACCAGCTCCGGCTGATACAAGGGAAATCACAGCTGCATCAGGAAAATGACGATGTCAGCCTACAAGTGTCTATACGATTGCATTCAAAATAGATTTTCTGAGCTTGTAGATACCAAGATCTCTAGTTCATCTTTCTCTCTCTCCTCTTCTGTTGCTTACACTGAAGATAAGGCTGAATAATATCTGTGAAATACTCAAGGGGACTGTACTGCTGTACTGTTTCAGCCTGATTAACAAGTTCAGTATGACAGTGAATACCACTTTATTTATGTGAGATTTAATTTGTGTTTTAAGAAAACTACAATACTTGACATCATTTACATACTGTAGATTTAAATAGTAAATTAAATGCTTGGAAAATTCATAGATATTTGGTTCTTGTTAATATCTACTAAAATAGCTTAACATATAGAACAATGTGATGAAATAATAATAATTCATGAAACTATTTTGATGAAAATGGTTCTAGTGAGTTTTATCAAGGTCCATATCCAAAAACCAAAATTTTTACTTGCTTAATTACGTTTTTGTCTTTTCTTTTTGTGAGTGATTAATGAAAACTTTAAAAGTCTATCTATGTTTGCCAAAAAAAAGGACACATAGCTAATTTTTATTTATTTATTTATTTTTTAAATAAATAGTTCTAAAATCGTAAAAACTCCAAACAGTTTACCCTAATACCTGGGACAAGTTGTCGAAACAAAATGCTCGAGTTATGTCCCAATGAGATTTTAATAGATTTTAAGAATAAACAAATGGCCTTTTATTCATTAAACTGCTGCTGGTTTTGCAAAATAAGATTTTACAAAAGAGACCTCTATATATAATTTAAGTGTGAAACGAGAGCTTCACCACTTGAAACCGTGGACACCATCTCGACACAATAGTTTTTATGTATTCAAGTAAAATAAAAAGAATCATCTTCAGAAAAGAGACTAATCTTGAAGCTTTTATCTACAACACATTCTTTAGAGGACAGAATATTTCATGATATACAGTATACAAATGAAATCAGGGAAGTGAAATGTTAAAAATGGATTCACAGACTTCTGAGATGAAATTTTTCAGGTTATGTTGAATGTAAGAAAACAGGAAACATTTTCTGTTGCAGTGTTTTACTTTTCATTCTGGATGTAAATATTTGGATCACAAATCCTGTTAATATGTCAAACCAAAACAATAAAATAACCAAAAAAAAAATTCTGCTCTGTGTCATTTTGATTGCCCTCTGATGAATATGTTTTCAGCTAACCAGTTTGTCATAAACATGTCTATTAAATAAATGAGCCTTTGGATCAGTTCTGTCTGTATGAAAGTCATCCATCCTGCTGGAGGCATGGCACTGCGCAAAGAAACACTAGGAGAGATGGTTCCCCATTAATCTACGTTGACTGGCTGGAAATTGCATCTTTGTAATGAGTATTAGGTGTGCATCTACATGAATTAAAGCTGAATGAGCCTCTGATTGATCACCACCTCCCAAATGATGCTCCTTCCATGATCATTATTGTTTAAAAGTGACTAAATCATATCGGGATGATTAAAAGTCTTGGCTCTGAGGGGAGGGAAGATAAAGTAAAGACACAATGTCTGAGAAATTGTGTTTCTATCCCCAAATTCTGTTTATGTGGTTGTGGTGTATTTCAAGTTGAGGTTGTGGCGGTATGGTCAGTTTAGAGTTATATTTGAATCAGTCAATTTAATTACCAAATACAACACAAGAAGAGGAGTTTACCATGGATGTACATTCACTCTTTTCAGGAATTTCACAGCGCACAAATTACAAGGACAACATATGCAAATGTTGAGTATATACTGTATATTGACACATCAACATTCAGCATCTCAAGCTTTAATGAAATGATATTCAGAATAAATTCCAATGCATATTTATTTTATGATAGATGTCCTGTGTGAGCTGCAGTTTGCTGTATTTTTTTTTTTTCCAATATTCTTTTCCAGTTCCTTGTCTCCTAACAGTGTATAAACAACAATAAAACACTACATCCTCTGGACTGGACAATGAGCAAGGACTGACCTGCATCTGTGCATCTGTGAGTAATGCACGTACAACAATGCCATACTCTTTTCAGATGTCACACGTTCAGCTATGAGGAGGTGAAATTATGTTTTTTAAAAAACCTGACCACATGAAAGGTCTGTAAGGGTAAATAGAGTGCACAGGCAGTGTTTGAAGTTGGGGCCAAAAAGTCCAGGTGTTTTTACAGGGATTGTGGCATTTATGTGGTCTAAACTATATGTCTGGAGTCGCCTACACGAAAGTGCTAGACATCCCTGCCAGGTATTCGCTTACTTCATAAAGTACATTCAACTGTGGGCAGCTGATTTGCTGCAGTTTGAGTCTCAACCATAAAATCTTGATTGTTTGGACTCCCACTTGACTCTGGCTTTTTTTTTTTAAAAGGGCCCCACACATCTAACAACTGGACAGACCACAGTGCAAATTCATCTGTTCACACGCAGCCATTTTGCAGTTCCACATGTAAAACTTTTAAATGTAAAGCATTATCAGGAAACCTATTCTTACAAGGATAAACTGTAACTGTATTTTCCCCCGGTGCAGTTTGGAACATGTGGGAAAAATAACAGCTTGTTTAGAAAAGATCCAGCTTCAGAAAAAGAGCAGATCTCGTCACCTTGTATCTCGACATATTTACTGTACCTGGACACACTAATGTTCCTCTGTAATGTCTTTCTGGTAATTATACTGCCAAGCACCCTGTTGGGGTAATTATACTAAAAACACCCTCATTAGCAGCATCAAGATGTAAACCCCCAGAAGCCTTGCTATCTTTCCCCTTGTGCACCCTTGTAAGGCAAGTTATTTGGCCAACTCCACTTCATGCTTAACTTTCTGCTTATTGCAGTGCAAAGCAGTATCATATCACTGCTTTTAACTGTGGCTGCATTATATTGAAATTGCACAGAGTCAGGGTCATGTTTCTCTTCACTCGACATGAGTTTAGATTGCCTAAACTGTCTTGAAACTGATTTTCTCTCAAGCTCGTTAGCTTGTGGCTATATGTAGCAATTAGTTTAAATGAAGAATGCTAACTATGCTAAAAGGATGTTTACCAACAGAAGCACCCACAACTCACAGCACAAACATGCATACACAGACACCAGCTGGTGAAGTAAGTCTGGGTAAAAATAAGAATGCCATAATTGTTTTCAGTAATGTGACTTAATTTAGTTGTGGCTGCAAGTATATATTTCAGCAGATATGACTTCCACTATGTGATGCTCTGTTTCACTTTACCAACACATGGTTTGCTGAAATGTGTACAGAGAAATTGCTTAAATGTCTCAGCCCAAGCAGTTAGAGAGAGAACATAAAGAATGGCAACTAAAAATGTAGCGCTGAGTTTTACTCTGCTCATGCAAAATGGACATGCTACTCACCAAAACAAACCTGCAAAGAAATTACAACAGTCCCAAGCTCTGCATTGTCTGGCAATTTGCTCTCTTTAAATTATTCAGAGGCAAGGCTTTTTTTATGTCAGCAACTGTGTGTTTTCCAGTGACAAAGCTAGCCTCACCTAATAGTTTCACTGCGTCTGCCGTTTTATGACTGACATAGCAATAAGCAGATTGTCCAGATATTTATGCCATCTGCAGCTAGGAGAGATAATTAAAGTATATAA
This sequence comes from Sciaenops ocellatus, assembly GCA_033000465.1. NCBI lineage: Eukaryota > Metazoa > Chordata > Actinopteri > Sciaenidae > Sciaenops > Sciaenops ocellatus. Next base: position 18,579,087 of record CP136888.1, read on the forward strand.
ATTAATCAAGTGCAATTAATTAGAGGCTTTATGTTCACAGCAGTACATCTTTGCATGTATAATTTATATTTATTGATTTGTTTGGTTTCATTAGCCTATAAGATAACAGTGCAAATGCATTAGAGGGGAAAATGCACAATTAGCATGCGGTAAGGGTTGCTGGTAATTGATAGATCAGCGAGCACTCCCTGCAGATATAAAGCTGTGTAAACTGTCATAAGCAGTTACAATCGATGACTGATATTTCGCGCCATATCTCTCGCTTGATTAATGATGTTTTTGAAAGCAGCCCCCCACTTAATGGGACCCTGATAGGCATGCAGAATTTACTGTTTAATCAGGGGATAGAATTTATTGCGGTCCAGAACCTGTGTCGTTGCTGGTGGAAATGTATGATTGGTCTCTGTAAGTGCTATGCTGATGTTATTTGCTCCCGTCAGCAGCCAATATGGCTGAGCATTAAGAGCTTTGTGCTTCCCAGTTGATTTTTCATTGACTGCGCTGCCATCGTTCATCACTGGCTGGTTTCCCTCCGTTCTGCAGAGCTGAGAGGAAAGCAAGCTGGGTAGTCGATAGCGGCCAATGTGTTCACAGCATTCCAGCGTTTCCTGCAGCGTTAACGGTGTGTAAACTGTGTTCAAAATGAAAGACACTTACTTATTTTCCTCATAATGAGGCTATATACTAGTTGAATCACACAATAGAAAGTTGATACGGGCAATTTGTGTAATTAATTTTTTTTTGTTGTATCCTGCTGACATGCAGTGACATTGCCAGAGCGGTGAAAGCACAAGGACATCCAGGAGTAGTGCCATTTAAGGTGGTAGGCCTGCAAGTCCAGTAGGTGCTTGACAGGCAGAGAGAATGATGGATACATAGACAACTTTTTACGTAGTCATTCATATTCCTCAGTTGCAATTTTAGCGCTCACTAACCCTCTAATGAAAACTGGCGTCATCTCAATTGGTAGCTCCTGTTTTGTGTGGCTAAAATATTTTGAAGATGTTGTCACTATGTCTTGCGTCATTGATAATTCATGTGGCTGTAGCAATATAATTACTCTAAATAGGATGTGGGTTTTATGGGCACCACATGTTGCTGTTTGGGAACAGCTTCTGTGTATTTGCGAGGTGTTATTGAGGTGGACCACTTTCTCTTGTTACGTTTCTGAGCTCAGTCTCTGATGTTGTGTTCACTCTCCCTACAGTATTCTCGAGAGATGAGAGGCACAGGTGCGTGGCTTAAGACAGTGTTAAGTTGGCCAGACGTTGGTGTACGGTGGTGTACAGTGTGTTTCAGGAGCTTCATCCTGCAGCTGGGTGCCAGACGTACATACATTTTTGCCTTGTGTCTCAAGCAATTTCCTCCCTTTATGTCACTGTAAATGCTTACAGAGACACCGCCCCCTGTTTAAAGTTGCAGATATGTGCTGTAGAAGAGGAAGAAACCATTTGCCTTCTGGTGATGTGCTCAAAATTGGGATCTTACTTAACACCTGCTGGCATCTACTCTCATTTCCCACCCTCTGGGCAGCTCCTGAGATGTTGTGTTGATGACAGATTTTTGGCAAACTTCACTGCCTGTTCTTTTTTTTCCACTGGATATTTAATGTAGCCATCTTATAAATGGATGACAGATCATGTTGTCTTGTTGCCCTCTAAAGCAAGTGGTGGGAAAATGGCTATATTTGGATTATGAGGGTGGTGGGTTACTGTGAATAATGCAAAAGAAAGGTCTTTTGTCCCAGAAGAAACAGTAACAGAAACCCTTTGACCTTCCTCTCCTCTCCGTTGCTCGTCTCTGCACCCAGGGCTGGGATAACAGCTGGAGATGTTTGGGGCTTACTTGTCTCTGATCCTCTCATCTTGCCGTAGGAGCTGGTAAAGAGGTGGGCCGCCTGATAGCAGGGCCATATTGACACTGCTGGACCGCTGCGGCCCTTAAACCCACAACAGGCTATCTGATTTCCTTCCAAAGGATCCCCAGAGAGTGAGAGCTTCCATTTTTCTTAACTTGTGTATAAGTAAACTGCAGGACCTGGCTGGGAGGTCAAATCAATCTCTGCTATTTATTACATAGAAATGTGACACTCCGTCTTAAATGCTCCCGTCCCAAGTGATTTAGCCTTGTGTCTGCATTATGTCTGCAGAGTGTGTGCTGATGTGCGTGTGTGTGTGTATGCCAGCGAGGTGGGGAGCGCGGCATTTTATGACCATTGTGCCAAATTGTCTTTTTCTCCGTCTTGTCTCTTGTAAACAAAGATGGGTTAATATGCTCTTTGAAGACAGTTTTATGTAAAGCTTTTAGCCCTGGTGTATGTATCATATTTACTGTAAGTACACTTCAAACACAAGGGCAGGCTAATGCAACAAGAATGAGTAAGAATAGTAGTCATGCACAGGTCAACTCTTGAACACAGCGCCTAAATATGATCAGTATCTCATGCTAGTTCAGCACGCTTTGATGCTCGTTCAGGTTATGTCTGTATTAAGTTGTTCAGACAGTGCGGAAAAATAGGACAGTGACACACTCATTAGCCCCTAAAGGGGGATGCAATCCTATTTCTGTGGGAAGCAGAGCTCTGTTTACTGCGTGACAATGTGATATTGTGCGGCTCATGCTGTCTTAATTGGAAACAGTCTCACCCCACAAAAGGTGCATAAGACCTCTGATTTTGTGAGGCAATCTCACCCCTCCTCTTTCCCACCCCCATCAACCCCCCCCTCCTCCTCCTCCTTTCCTCTGAAGAGCAGCAAAACCCCCTGAAGCATTTCCTTAATCCTCCGGAAGATCATACTCTCCCACTAAATATGGTACCTGTGGACAAACAATGGATTTTTCCATAATAATAAGTTGAAGATTTCATTATGAGTGGCTAATGGATGGACAGGTCTAGGCCTGAGCAGATACACGGAGAAGCTTCCTTTTGATCAGCAGCATAGGGTTAATCCATGGTAAGAAATAATGGAGGTTTGGGGGGGGTGGGGTGGGGGGGGGCAGTATCGAGCTGGGCTGAATTTACAGCCGAGAGGGCTCAGTAAAAGGATGATTTTTAGAGCCTCTCGCTGCGTATTGAAGGGAAGACTGTCTGACAAGTCATCAATGAGCCCCGGCGCTGTACTAAACTAATGAAAGCTGCATTTGATCTTCTTCGAAGAGGTTCAATACCACTCCTGCTATTATTTAAGTCCTCAGCTTCACCCAAACCTGTTTTCAGATCCACAGAAATCATTAAATTGCACAGTGAAGTAAACTGTGTTTGTAAGTATTGGATGAGGAGGAAATATCTAAACTGCTTATAATGTATCCCTGTTGATTGCATCCAATAGACACTTCCTGACTTGTTTAGTACCTGTCTAAGTCTTTCTGCTGGCCTCGGTTCAGTTAACAGTAACATCTATTTACTGTAGTATAAGATTCATGTTATTTATATTTCATGTACAAATGTTATAGATGTGCACAGACAGATTTATCATGCACTTAGACTTTTCTAGTTTTATTATTGTATTGTTTGGTCATCTTGTGTGGTCTGATCGGTTTAGTCTTCACAGTGACACTTTATTTCTAAGGGCTATTTACAAGGGCTTGAATGTGAACTGGTCTATAGGACAGTACTTGATGCATTTTATATGTGTTTTGACCTTGTCTATGTTCAACCATTAGGGTCTCGTAAGGAGGCCACCTGAAAGACAAATTGTTTTTACCAAATACCAAATCTTAACTCCTGCTCATAGATTTAACTAAAACACTGAGGTCTGCTGTCGGCTATATTATTTTCTCATTGAACCAAAATAAAAATAAAGCCTGGTTGTTGAATTTATATTCAAGCTCAAATGTTAAGGGCCACCCCGACCGCACTTGAGAGGCAAGCAGGATGAAAGATTTGGTCTGAGCCTGTGCCAAGGAACAGGGCATGCGTCATCTGCTAACATCAATGATGGGGCTGCACCGCAAGCAAAACAGCCCATCCTCGCACTTGAACTGCAGTGATTCAAGGTTATGTTAACTGAAACATGTTGAAGTAATAATATAAACACTGTGATAAACCAGCAGTTTGGAAGATTTCAGTAATAAATCTGGCCAGAGGGGGCCTGACTGAAATTTGTGATGACATCAAGTGGTTGTTAGTGTAAAAGTCTCCCATTATGCATCTGTTCTGCATCTATCCAGTGTTCATCCTGCAGCAGCTTTAGTGGTATATTTTTACTGGATGATGTAAATAAATAAATTGGTAATTAATACTGTAAACTAACTGATACATAGGTATAATGTATCCATTATTTTCCCAGATTTAAGTCTCTTATCTTTTAACTATCTGTAAAAACAAAAACATTTTTTTTTTTATTTCAGAATAACTTGAACATTTTTACATAAACACAAAAACATGGTCAAAATCACTGTGATGTTAATACAGTAATAGCTGTGTAAAATTACTCAAATTTTAGCCCACTAGTTGACCAGCAGGGTGATAAATCCTGATAAATCTGTGTCAAGATCCTTTGTAATCATCTCAGAGTCCAACACTTTTAAAGTTAACTTTTTTAAGGTTTCATGTAAGATGTCCAAACAATGCTGGCAGACTGTATTGGCTCTTGAAGACAAATCAGAGGTGAAAATTTTCATTATCCAAGACTTTGACAGCAACCAAAACATTCCATTTTAAAGCACATTGGTAGGCTTTTTCTATCAAAACCCAATCTAAGCGAAAACACACAAAATGTTTTGTGAATTCATTTAATTCAAGATTTACAGCACAGAAGTGATTTTAATTAGCTTTTTATTACATACATTCTTTGATATCATAGAAGCAAGTAATATTTCATGTTTTTTTGACCTCCAAACCAAAGAAGGCATGCTATGAACATTTGCTAAAAAGCACAGATCATCACTAATCTGAAGCTGTGTTGAGTATGTTGAAAGATAAGTCATAAAATGCCATGAGAAAGAGAGAAAAAAAGGAGTGGAGTGGAGTGACTGGTGAATGGAGAAGCCAGAAGGAGAAGAATGTGAGAAAGACGGCAGTAGAGTTGAAATCTCACCAGGCTGAAAGAGGGTATGATGTGGAATATGGAGTAGAGAGAGAGAGAGAGATGCATGGTAGAAGGGATAGGCCTGCTAATCCTCACGTATATATTCTCCTAATTAATCCTGATTACCACTTTTTAATCGGTGTGCTCAGGCTGCCCCGGAATAAAGTGACACTTCCTAATGAATTAAACCTGCAATTTACAATTGGTGCACTATTCCCTCCGTTGGTTTTTCTACAGCCTCCCATATTGGTCCCGTGTGGGAGCCTCCAGTCTGTCAGTGGCGTGTGGTCTCACTCCACACTAGTTAACTGCTAAATGCTTGGGTCACACCTGCGCCCTTTTATGGGGTCTGGCAAATCAGTGGGGTTAGTGTTGTGAAGGGAGTGACCATTCCCCCCGCCCCTGCTGTTAAGGATATGCAAGACACATTTATATTTGAGAGTGGCTGCTGTATATGTGCACATGGTTTTAAGGACAGATTAAAGCTTGCTGATGAAGACACAGTCCTGTGTAGCATTTCAGTTTGCACCAAATCTTATGTCCACTTTTGAGCCCCCACTGAATGTAAAAAGATCTCATAAAAAATGTCCCTGACTTTCACTTCCCCATTGCCCAAAAGCATAGTGTGATCAGCCTCAACCCCTTGGTCAGTCTAGTGTCTAATCCAATGAAATGCGTTTAGGTGCAGAAAAGGTAAACAGATAGATTGCTGACCCTGCCTTTACTTCCGGGTCAGCAGCACCCGGTGGCCAAGCGGTTTGAGACCACAGCAGTAATGAACTCTGTCCCCCTGCGGTCAGGGCCTCTGCCTCCCTCATTTGAGTGGGCTCATCCCTGGGAGATGGGATCCTGTGAAGCAGTGATTGTTTCCACGATTAGGTGGGAAGAGTAGGGGAGCCGTGCTTGTGGATCCCTCCCATGGATTCGCTCCCTCAACAGAGCCTCGGCTGAAAAACAATAGCCAGCTGTCGCCCGCCGGCTGATGTGCCTTTGATCAGCCAAATGAAGGCTGCTGGCATTTCTTATGGAGTGGAGATTGCTTATCGATCTATATCAAAATATTCATGCTAATCCCAGGCAGCGGAGACTATTTTCAAGCCGGGTTAGCAATCAGAGCTGCCGTCCTGTCTAGAGCAATTCGCTGAGCTGGGAAGTCTAATCAGCTCAGGGTCCTGCAGTCAAATGCACTTTGCTGTTTAAATTTGGACCCCTGACATTGATGGAGGAGTCCAGAGAAAGGTGTTGACAAACCAAATTGTTTGTTCCAGCACTATTTTGCTAGAGATCAAGTCCAGAGTAATGCGCAGTGAATTTGTTCATTACTAGCTGGGGTTGGAGAGGAGAGGGCTGAGGTTTCACCTGCTCTCCACTGCAAGAGGACTAGTGTTTGAGGGTTGGGGGGGGATTGAAGGGTTGTGGATGGGAGGCAGCTTGATGGTGGTGGTGGTGAGTGTATGCATGTGTTTGTGGTGGGTGTGTGTGCGGGTGTGTGCGGGGCTGCGATAGATTGGTAGACGTGATGTGTGTATATTGTTTGGTGGGGGGATGTGGTTGTGACAGTGGTTTTGGGGTGACTGTGGGGGGGATCTGGATCATCTGGGGGATGAGTGTGTTGGAGGGTCAGGTTGGGGTGTGTTCAAGGGGGTTGACAGCACATGGGGACCAGTCTAGTTTGTGTTGCTTTGGTTTTAAGAATGAAATATAGACTTTTTGACACCATCGTTTATTTGTATACCTAAAATATGTATTGTATTAAGAATGAATTATTACCTGATACAAGGGAGAATACCTTTTATTGTGCAGTTCCTTTACATCCTTTGTATACCACATTTTTATCATAAGAAATATTAAATTTATGTTTGTATTAAAAAATAAATCACACCTTTAGGTGGATAACATAAGCCTTCTTCAGGGTGTGTACATGGCTTCCTTTATCACAGATTATGTTTCCTAACTTCCTTTGACAGAAGCCCCTCCTCTGTCGAGTGACGCAGTGCGTTCTAAATCTGTCCCAATACGTTAATACTGTCATGCAATTATTGTGCAAAGAAATCTGTGAAGAAAAAGCATTGCCAGAATGGAGAGATTATCCTGCTGGAGGGTTGAAGGGCTAATGTCTTGCCATATGGCCCAGATTGTAATGTGCAGTGTCCTGCTTCAGGGTCAATCATACATCAAGTATTAGTGTCAGGTGGGGATTAATGCTTAATGTTCCCTCACCTCCGACATAGCACACTGTACTCTACCTGGCTCTGGATACTGACCTGATGTCTCATGACAGGTAACAGGTTTTTCCTCTGCGATAACATACGATAACATGCGATAACATTTCATACTGTGAAAATCAAATGAGCAAAACACCACAAAAATAAAGACAATTTATTATCATTTACAGCAAGAGGTAAACTAAAGTTATTATTATTATGATTGGAGGACAACACAGTTCTGAAGCTTTCGGAGAAAACAACACACAGTTTTTCTTTGTCTATTGCCTGTTTAGCAGCCTGTCACCCCTGAAAAAGTCTTCCTGTTTGTGTTGCTGTTGCTGCAGAAACCAGCGATTAGTGAGATTATTGCTATTGTTGACTGATGCGGGGCCATACGTTTTCACACAGGGTGATTTACCCCACACTTATGGCATAATGCTCGGCTTGTACACACTGCAGCCACGGATGTTTCTGTGTGCATAATCAAGATTTATTTTTCAGTTTCCACGCTGATATTTGGTTTATATGGATTGTTATTATTCATCCAATATAGTGCACTGATATGTACGCCAAAAACGAAGCTGTAATTTGATGCAGAGTAGAGCACGTTATGCATAACCATATATTATTTGATTATTGCTGCTGTTAAAAGCATCTTAGTTTTTCCTCAAGGCATTTCTCTGTCACTTTATAAGGAATGTGTATACAGTATTTCTGCAAGATAGTAATTGCTATGGATCTTGTGGTTGCCTTAAATGGCCCAGTGTACCCAGCCAGCTTTTGTCACCTGGTAGAGTATTAAGCCAAGTCCTGGCTAGGGCATTAACCTAAATGACTATATAAGTAATTAACCTCATAATCCCTTTTTGACTGATTAGAATTGATAGGTTCTTGCTCATTTGACTCGAGAGCCTCTCCATATGAATCCTCTCAAAATGAAGTAGCAAATACAAATGTCAAGGGGGCCAAAACATGTTGTGCATTGTAACCTTGAGAAATGTGGTGATGGAGAGGGTGGGTTATGGAGAGGGTGTGACATGGCAAGGTGTGAGATGTTTCTGCGTGTATGTGTGCGTTTGTGTGCGAGGTTCACATATGTCAGACGGCAGGATGTAAGGTGCAGGTGTCGCCAGGCTTTGGTGCTGCCTGTCACCTTGTGAATAAACAGCAGTTGTTTGCTGGGGAAGGCGGGACTGATTCATGCGAGATTGGCAGAACATGGCAGATGGATGTACTTTTTCATATGTGTAAATAGTCGCAGCTAGCTATTAACATACCTCCGTGCAGATGGCAAACTGTAATAAAGTACAGGCGATAAAACAAGCCTTCTCGTCGATGGCTGACGCCCAGCCGATGTTTGTTCATTTTTACATACAGTGCAATATGTTCTGTAGCACAAGGGCACAATAACTAGTGGGGATATTTAGGAGCGCTTGTTGTTCCTGAATAGTAAACAGTTTTAATGTTGCAGTAAAAGCAGTTTGATCTGGTTTGGCTTCACATACCAGAAGTTGAAAACTTAATTTTATATTCTAACTACACTTACTTGTTTTATATCATATTTGATCATACTTAGACACAAATTCTGAACATATTTTCCTGTTTTATTTGACACTCTAACATGAGGTTGGGCTTGTGGTTTCTGATGTGTCTACCATGCCAGAGCTAGCTGGTGTTGGAGCAGCAGCAGGAATGGTTACATGTTGGATCACAAGTGTTAGCTGACGTTGGAGCCACTCTGGCCCACAGCTGGTTCCCCTCCAACTGGATGATCTGCGCCTTCCTGACTCCAGAGACCAGAGGAAGGGGCTGAAAAACCCAGACAGAGAGTGAGAGCGGCAGAGACAGACGGGTAGAAAGGGGTGGAGAAACAGTCGAGGGGGAGTGCAAGTGAGAGTAAGAAAAAAAAGAAAAATGGGGGTGCGTGGCGTCAGCATCCAGATGCATCACAGCCACTCGCCGCAGCGATATGTGTGTTTGTGGAGGGCGTGCATGCGTTTGTGGAGCCCAAGGACTTGTCGTCTGTCTGCTGCTGGTTGTGGCAGCCAGCTGTCAGGGGAGCTCAGGGAGAGAGAGAAGGCCAGGTGAAAGGAGGGCCAGCGGCAGACGAGGACTGGAGCCAGCGCTCGCTCACTCCAAATGAATGGTGACAAGAGCGCGAGAGCCATTGATCCACTGGTCAAAGCACCCCTAAGGCTGCAACCTAATGTGCTGAAAAAAGAAACATCAGCCCCAGTTGGGGCTTTGGGAGGGAGACAACCCTCATCGGATGAAACACACCCTCCACACAACATGAAGGGGATCAATAAACGGAGCTGGTGGAGGTGGTCATTCAATACATTTACATCTATTATGGACAAAATCGTGAAGAATTATATTTTGACATGCCGTAGTCAGACATAGTTCATAAAGTTAAATGAGGGAGAAAATAATTTTATTAGTATACACACATGATTTTGCTTATTTTAAGGACTATCTGAAGGCATTATTGAACTTCACATAAAGAAATTTGGTTTTAATCAAACTGTTTTTATTCTTAGCATGTGTGTGTGTTACTGTTAAAAAATAATTGTTGCAGCCTATAATAGATAAAGCAGCTTCTAATTCCTGACACACATTGTTTTAAAACAATTAAATATATAACAGCTCTTCTGCCAATAAGCCAACCGCTGTGTCAAAATTACCTCTGAGAAGTGTTATTCATTAAATGTGTAACGTTGATAGTAATTTTCTTGAGAGGTGCTGAGAAGGACTTTTTTTTAATCCGTCACTGATAACATTTGAGGTGAAACTTACCAGAGTTCATCACACACATCTCTGACTTATAGCCATTTCCTAAGAATTTCCAGAGACGTTGTTTGAATAATGCCTCAGAGCTACAGTACATGTGTTAGGAATTAACAAGCAAATATGCACCGAAAATACATCTAATCTAAGATGCAACGGAGGAAGTAGCCTGAGCCACTTTGCAAACAGCGAGCAAGCATAAAACACTACATTACCACACCGTTGTTTGATTCTGATCACCACCCATGAGTGTTGATAATTACCTGCTGTAGTCCAGCTGGCTCTACACTATTCATCGGTCATGAAAAGGAAAATTACATGAATATAAAATATTCTTTAAGATTAGTTTTTAGCAAGAGCTCATTAACATTTATCAGCCACTCTTTGAATATTGAGTCCCGTCCTAAATTGTCTGATATGGGTCTTACTTGGTGCGGTGACACTTGATTGGCCGGTGTAACCCGAGCCAGTCAGCAGGGCACAGGAGGGCCCTCTGTGGGCGTAGCGCCGAGCTGATTGATCGGTGATGCAGGCTGAGGGAGATGATTGATTGATTGAGGTTGGTTAGGTGACAAACAATGCAGCGCCTAGCCCATCAAGGTGCAGCCCTGTCAGTAACTATAATCCCTGATTGCTCTGCTCCTTGCTCCCTCGTCTCACCCACTTCCCCTGTCTCCATCCCCTCCTTTGGGACTATTCTTACAGTCATTTATTAACACGAAGACATCCAAACAAATACGCACAAACAAAACATGTACATTACTCCAATACTCTTACATGCAAGCATAAATTTCAGAATTACAGAATTGTTTAAGTCTGAAAATGAGATGACCCTTTTTCCTCCAGTGCTCACCCTCAACTCCCATTCTCTAACTCACCTAAACTCTGGTAAATATCAACTCAAATAGCTCTATTTTTTTGTAACCACACACCTGCATGTGTGTTTGTGCATGCGTACGTGTGGGTGTTCCGCTCACTGTTGCCCTGCACACAATGTTCAGAGCAGAGCAGCCAATTGCCCTGGGCATCTCACGCATATTATTCATATTACTGTTGATTCTAAAAAATTAGTCGCCAGGATATCCCTTTGAGATTGCAGAGATTATCAAGCTCAACTTCAAATACTTCCCAGATTCAGTTAGAACACCACACAGCATCCATTAGCTGGCGAACTTTGTTTCAGGGCATCAATCAGGTGGTGTTTTACACTAGCCAAAGAGAAACATGGGTGTCTTGGTTTTCCTTTGCTTTTGATAGTTCCCCCACTCAGAGCCGGGCTAATACTCCATCCAGCTATTATCCATAGATTCATCTGATAATATGAATTTCTATAATAATTTCATTAAGACCTTTACAATATCCTTTGGTTCTGATTTAACTAATTCAAGATTTTAAGTTTGCTTTCTTGCATAATGTTTCCTACATGTCTGACAGCCTGCCCTGGAGCTCTTCCGCTCACTGTGGGCCGGTTGGCAGGTCTGCTCTGCACATTTGGTTCGTGTCCCACACATTTCCTATCTGGTGGGCATCACAGGCATTTTGCTTTAATTGCTAGGCGTTCTCCGACTGAGTGCAGCTTATTTGTATGTTTGTTTGCCTCCCTGCCTGAGCTATTGGTAATCTATTCTCCCTTCTTAGCGGGAGGAAACTGAGGCAGCCAGTGTCTGGATTCATTGAACTGGCAACAGGGTTAGTGCATTATCATGCTGGGTTAGATGTGGAGACATACTTGGCTGGCTTTCCTTGATTGCAACTAAAGACCAGATAGTTCAACTTTTCTGAGTAGTTTGGAGGAGTAGTAAATTTCCATAAGATGTTGAGAGTTTGTAAAAATAAGATGAGAGGAAGTGAAGCAAATAAGGAAAAGATCCCTTTCATATTTAAATGATTTTTCCATTGTTACTTAATTCAGGGGGCTGTATGTGACAGTGATACAAACAGTATTCCTTTGCTGCGGTGTTATTGAGAGATTAGGCTTTCTTATCCTTTGGAGGAAAATGCATGGATAATCTGTGAAGAGATCAAGTGCACAAAAAGCAGATTTTGTCGATAATCCATCTCTGAAAAACAGATCCACCAGTCAACAACACTAATTGTGGTTGTCTAACAATTATTTGCTTGTTTTGATTTTTCCTAAATATTGAGATTTATCCTATAAGATTACAAAGGAGGTAATACATCACTGTGATGACATTGTTTATTATAAATAATACCGTGTAGGAACTTGGATGAAAGCTGTTTATCTAAGATAAAAAAGACCTTGAGGAGAGGGACATGGACAGTTCAAGGAGCAATAATATAATAATTTTAACATAAACAAAACTGAAACATTCAATCAGTTAAGTTCCAGCACCTTATCTATAAAGATAATAAATGTTTATGAGTTAATTCTGTCCTTGGTGTACTAAAAATACACTTACTTGGCATAGTAGAAACATTGACAAACAGAGATATACTCTTAATAACAAGCTCTTCAACCTTATCCTTATTTTTACTCTCATAATTTTCCACTTCAGTCATTTCCAATGTTGCATTTGTGGACAAGGTACATAAAGCTTTATAAAATCTGAATTTCAGAAACTATGCATTGTAATAATCTTATACTACAAAGGTCTCAAATTAAATTCGAATAATGTTTGATGCTGCATACTGAGAGTGCTGTGGAAGACAGGTTAGTCAAGTTAAAAAAAAAAAAAAAAATTCTGATTGATTCATAACGACAGGTGTGTTATGGTTCTGGTAATGTGTATGCCACTTGGTAAAGCTCCAAAAATGTCTCAAAACTCAACTGCACTTGATGACAGGAGTATTTGACCTTGTCTACACAGGCGGATAAATCCAGCACAACACCCAGTAATCCTTTGTGCTAAAACTGCCCCGCGTTGCTTGACTGTTTCTGGCACATTGCATACTGTGACTCTCCTTCCTCTTAAGCTCAGCTAAGTTCACAGTGGAACTTCCACCTCCTGCCTAATGATGTGCAGCACGATGTACATCTGGCAGGTTCTACAAGACACGTGGAAATGTGTGTGCCATATTCACATTTCTTAGAACCAGACTCACGGTTTACATTGATATGCAGCAATGAGGTACAGTAAGTATGCTGAGTAATTTAGTCATGCTTGAACCTCCTTAACCCAGCTGGCTGGTACTTGTTCTGTGTGTCATAATTAAGCAGAGACCCGAGCAGATTGTGACAGTATTATAGATCACAACTAAAGCATATTGCCGTTAGATTAATACTGCTGCATACTAAGGTCTTGACATACTGCCAGCACAGACGCAAGTGTGAAATATGTTTCGTAAGTGCATAATTATGACATCTGTTACCCTGCGCGGTAGCTCTTAGCACAATATTAACTGAAGAAATAACAGGTTTAAGTACAGTATGTGTTAATGCTATGATAGCATGTGTAATTGAAATATGACTGGGGCGTAATGAAGATTAAATTAAACCCAGAGATAATCGTCTGACACAAAGATAATTGAGTTGCAATCCTCGGGCAATGAAGAATAGCTCAGGGAGAAGAAAGAAATAATCACAGCCCTTTGCTAGAGAGGAATAAGCTTATTTCTCCGTGATGGGGCACGTATAAATTCAGCGCTCAGATTAAAGAGTGATTAATCAAAGCAGTAATCCACAATTTGAGTGGAATCAGAATGACATATGTCTGCTTTATGTAATTTATTTTTTTTCCTCATCTCCTGGGGAGAGCGGGTCTGATTGTGCTGGGTGCAAGTGTTTGTTTTTTTTTCCCTTTCGGAGATCTCTCATTTATGCTCACAGGATGACTTGATGACTGATCCGATTGCGGGGATACGAGGGACGAGACGCTGGCAAAATGTTTTCATCTCTCGCCCCCTTAACATTGCACAGGAGAGTGCTTGTGCTCTCCCAAACATATGGTCCCACGTTAGTGCCTGGGCTGGTTCAAAAGGGATTAGAGCCTGCGGGTTGAAGTGTCTCCGTGTCAGCGGTGGCACCCTGCTGCATTTCCAAGCCTCTGCACCGCCAAGCGCCAAATAGTGCTCAGACATCCACATACTGTATGAGCACACACACTGACACAATCATGTACACCGCAATGACCTTTAAGCTTACTTGTTTTGTCTCGGGAGAATTATCTTTCTTCCAGGGGTGTTACATCCAATTAATATAATCATTTTGATGTTTTTGCAGTGTTTAAAATGCCTGGATCACAAAATCGAGGTTATATGTTACAGTAAGCTTTATCTTGTTTTTGTCAAGTAGAAGTACACCAGTGTTTCCAGCTGTTTCACAGAGCAACAAGATTACACTTACACAAGCACATTTTAACACACAATGCCAATGGTGCAATCCAGACGTTACACACATCTTAAGTGCACAAACTGCTAGTTAGATTGCACACTATATTAAATGACATCAGTAACATCAAATGGCATGGGAATGCACATTAGGTACATGGAGTCTTGAGTCAGTTGTGCACAATAAAAATATGGCAGAACATCTCATATCTCATTAACTATTTGATAGATTGCAATGCAATGTGATTCAGATATCCACAGTACCTAGAAGATTCATTCATGTAGCTCTGGTAATCCTTTTCATCTAGTGCCACCAGCAGCCTCAGCTGCACTTTGTGTTTGCATGCTAACATGTTAAACATGTTACAAGAACATTATACATCACATAAACATGTTTGCATTGTCATTGTGAGTGTCATTTAACATTCATGTTGTTCTGTTTTTGTTTTTTTTATTCAAGTACGTTTGGTAGTTCATGAGCCAAGTGCAAAAGTGTTCATAAAAGCTTTTGCAAAGTATTGTAAGTGCCACTGATGTCATTTTTTAAAAATATTTTTGCTTAATAACAAATAAACAAACAAACAGAACCAAAAACATACTTCACGATGGTGTATGCATGCTGGCCAAAGTAAGCAATCTCTAAAAAGTTACAGCCTTGCCTTGTGTATCTCTTTCTCCTTCCCTGGTTTACATCTCAACTAGCATTTCACCATCAGCTCAACATAGTTTTGTTTCAGGCTCAACATTCCAAGCTTGGATATCTGCTTGTTCAGGGATGCATTTATGGGGATGAAAAAGCTTTTAAATCCTCATAAACCCTCAGTCATATTTGTTGCCTTTTCACCACAGCCTCTGTTGTCTTTTGGGGTTTTACCACCGCCATCTCCAGTTGTCCATGAAAATGAGAATATCCATGCACTCTCTTGGACTGTAAATAAACAGACAGCACAAAAACCACAGCATGCATTTCTCAACAAAGTCAACTTTATTCTAAGAATCTTACCTTAAGCCTCCGTCCACAGTGAATGAACGAGGCGTTCATAGACAGCATGATGCTCTTCAAGATGACAGCCGGGTCATGTGTTCACATCCACTTCTGCTTCACCTTCTCCTGAATGTCTGGAATTCCGCAAATAGAAAAATATAGATTTCTGTTCCAAAGACCACGAGTTGTGCAGGTTAGAGGTCAGTCAGGCTTCATGCACCCAGAGGCCCATTTTAGAGAGGTGAATAATTAAAACTGTGCTCAGAGGAGTGGTGTAGCATTACAACACACAGAGAATGGGGATGAAAAAGGCGAATTTCCAAGGGCAAAGGGCACTAGTAGGAATCATCTGTAATTAGAGGTTACCATGGAGAACTGCTCAGTGTATGAGGTGAAACAAAGACAGGCATAGCAACTGACCATCAACTCAAGCACAAAGAACATGTGTCACTGGTCTCACCCTGACAGAGATGCACATCAAATCCAAATGTTTGCAGTATTATGACTGAATTCCCTCATGAGCGGGCAATACTCTTTATTCTTAGTTTGACATAATAACCATGGTGCACTCTGCACACATAATTTCAACTCACCTGTTTGCACCAGTTGACTTTTGTGCAGTTCTCATGAATTAATTAGACATATAGATTTTTAGGCACGTCTTCAGGGACTAAAATCATAAACAATCACAGCAGCAAGGTCATAACCTCAACGTCAAAATGGTTAATCCCCGGGCTGATGATAACAGCTCAACGAAAAGGAAAAAAGATGTTATCCGTGAATCGACTGTCTGCTATTGATGTTGGTGTCATTATCTCCAGATTGGCTCTGAATTAGAACAATGGCCATTTTAAGTACCATTTCCTCTTCCTCCCAGCCTGCTGCATGTGGTACACATTAGGCAACTTGCCATTAGGCCAAATATCTTCATTTCTATCTCAACTCATGCCCCCTGTTTTGGACAGATTTATAATAACCTGGCAGTGAAGGAAAGAAGTTCCTGTGTTTTATGTTGCAGGTTTAGTTGAAAATTTAGCAGAAATCTTATTCATAATGCATGATGTTAGTGTTTTCATTTTAATGACGAGGATTTCTGAAATTTCATGGTACTGAAATAAATGTATTGTGTGCTAGAATTCATGGTATCGTGACGGTGTAATTTTTGGCAAACTGACAACTTAAAATCACCATGAACACAAATCTTTCCATATATTATATGTTTTGCAGATGGTAACTCACTAGATAGAGATGGTGACAATATTCATACTTTGGAGTAAAAACATCAGCTTCCCGAACATAAATGACCAGAAAAAATGGTGTCTGTTTGTTTCGGCACTGTACAGCAATGTAAAAATATGTGGGTTGGATAGAAATCCAAAGTCCCACCTCTTTGAGAGTGTCCATAGGCGGCCAGTAGGATTCAGGGTACAAAGAGGAAGGAGCTGGGAGGTGGCAGACACTGCTATGCTGCTACATACTGCAGCACACTGGGTCATAGGAGGAGCCAGGAGGACAGAGAGTGTTGTTCCCAGAAGTCAACTGGAGTAAGGCGGGGCGTCAGCCAGCACACCAGCGACCTGCCTTCCCAGCTGCTGGGAAAGATGGAGATACCAGCAAATCTGTGTTTGTTCAGCCACTCCACAAATATCCCCTCTCCAGATTGCGTCTGGCTGAGGAAACGGCACTTGACTGGGATTCTGAAATGATTATTGGTGGCAGTGTCCTTCTGGGGCTGCTTTTATAAATGTGCCAATAAATTTCACATGTCCAGCTTTGTTTTGCTTTCATTAGGCCTCTAATCTCCGTCCCAGGGCCAGGCCGATTCTGCCATGAGTGAACTCTCTGTTTTCTCTAGAGCGAGTGATTAATGACTGGACAGCATCATTACCAACGCTCTACTCTGGAGTTACATATCTGCCTCTATTGACACAATGCCACAAACAGCAGCACTATACCCACTGCATGTGTGCATATAAGTGTTTGTATGCGTGCCTGCACATATGTGGTTCTGTGACTATAAGCTGTTCATATTTAATTACAGGCATACTTTTCTATGATTAGATTCTTTGTCAGGTATATCATTCATTTTGATTATAATAAGTATTTTAATTTAGCCTCTTTGAATACTTTTTTGTAAATTAGCTTTTTGTTCCAAGCCTTGGTTCAGACAGTACAGTTTATACCCTTCGTCTCTCTGAAGTAACTTGTACATTCATATCTCTGAAGTCTCTAAACACGGTGTAAGGATCGCTAATGGACTCAAGGAATCTGACCTGCCAACAACCCCACCTCTTTTACAACATGGGTATTGTTCATCTTTTCCTTTTAAAACTCATATGCCCATAGCAGGCAGCTATTAACTTGACATTTACAGTACTTTTATCGACTGTTGAGTGCATTGATTCATAACAGTCATGTAAGTACTCATCTCCCGGGATATTAGTCACCCATTCCCCTGATGCTGTAATATCATATTTTCGCTCTTTGTCTCAAGTCTGTGCCCCAGGCATGAGACATATGCATGGCCCAACAAACCATAGCGCCATAAACCCCACCTTTGTGCTGCAGTATACATCCGGCTAAGCTGAATGTGAATGTGAATGTGTTTCCACATGACTAATAGATGATGCATGCTGTCTGCCAGGCCAGGTTTTCCTCTAGTCGTGGGCCAGACAGTGAGCGGTGGGAAGAGGAAACCCAGGGTTTTTGTTTTCGTTAGGTCAAAGAAAGAGTGTCACCTGTACAGTGGAGTCAGCAGGTGCTATGCCTCTCAGGTCTCAACACCTTTACTGTCTTGGAAGTGATTATGCCGTTTGAAAACTAGCTGGAAGGGGGAGGTAGATTTCACTTAGCAAGCTGTTCTCTTTGTATATACTTGTAAAATATGTTAATGGCTAAATTATAGATAAGGTCCTTTACTAGTCATTTACTGCTTTATACTCTTATTATGAAGAATTGAATACAGCTTGTTGTGAAATTTTGATACCACTATACTTCGTCCCTTATATCCAATTGGAAAAGAAAACCCTTGTGTCCATCTCTGCTTTGATGAATGATATTTTCTCAGCAATGAAGCTCCCATTGTTTATTCTTCCTCTTTTTCAGTGTTATTCTTTTCATACCAGGTTGAGTATTTCCTCGGCGAGTGAATAAGCCTGTCATTCCCATATTAAACACAACGCTGGTCCAATAAATGGACACCACCTGTTTAAACGGTCAGTGCCATGTTAGGGTCAAGCAGGGTCCTGTTTGATTGGCCACATCGAATGGTTGGAACACGCCGCATGCCCTCTGTGGTAACTTTAAAAAATGTTCAGGAAGTTTGGTTCACCCTTTACGGCCTAGGACATTTCCTACTACAGGAGTTAAGCGCTCAGGACAGGAAACCATTTGCTGTGGCTGTAAGATCTCTTTAATGACTGTCTAACTAGAAACAGGCCGGCCTAATTCAGTGCCTGGAGCCAGCAGGAATGGCCTTGCATCTAGACGTTGTTAGAATATTTACTGCTTCTTCGATGGGAGTCTTTTTGACACTGCTGCAATAAAATTTACAAGGAATCCCTTTTTAGCGTGATGCAAGGCAAAGTGTGGTCAAGAGGGGAAAAAACATGCTTGAAAAAGTAGCGGGCCATTAAAGTTATCATTTGTCTTTGTTTATGTGGACTGGGAACTACGGATGGTTGACATTTAAACAGCATTTGATCGGCTTTGTCCCCGGTTAGCTCAGAATGCTATTGGTTGATGGTCAGCATCATCTGACTTTGCAGTGTGTCAGAGAGGGTAACTGTGTTGAATTGTAGGACCTTAGTTTTAGTATATGTGAAAGGGTCAGTGTTGTCCTTGGGGAAAAAAGCTGCTGATTCAAACATATTGAGCTTTTAATGGCCTCTAACTTTCTCTTGACTGCTGTCAAATGTTGTTATACTTCAAATCAAAGTCTTCGGTCACGAGAGCCGCAGGGCAACCACATGCACCTTGGAGCTCAGCATTGAACAAGTGGCTTGGTAACTGTGGGAGTGGTTATGGATTAGGAGTGTTTGTGTACACGTTCATGTGTTACATGCCTATGTGGGTGTCCATGCACCACCGTACACAGTGTGTCAGTGCTCCCGCTGACTGAGGAAATGAGCTGGGACCACCAGAGGTGATTGTGCATGTGCAAGCAGAGACCAGGATTGGCTTGTTCCAGTCACTGACTGACTAGGCCTGCTCTGTGACCCACCAAGCATCATACCCCCAACCTTTGTTTAATAAGCCCAGGGAGTGGTAGCCCCTTTTTCTAAAGTGCCACCGTGTCTGGACGAACTGACACACTTCAGTTTCACTGCAACCCCTCCACCCTCCTTTCTCTTTCTTCCACTGCGGATTTAAACAAATGCAGTCAAACCCAATTAGGGGAGAGTGAGAGCAGCACAGGAGAGGCGCTGGTAATAGTAACTTTGTTCAGCTGGTTCCTGCTGTGACCAGCCCTCATTTAAATGAGCCGCTTGATAACCCTCAGAAATACGACCCCAGTGAGAGAGGGAAAGAGGCAGTCTCTCCACTTTCCTCGTTCCAAGCGGAGCGTCTTTTAACAGGCCTCTCACCTCTCTGTGTCGAGGGGCACCACGGTGACACAGATGAGGCAGTTGGGACAAGAGAAGAGGTATTCATGCTCTGTAATAACCTGTAATGGTTAATACTTGACATGTGAAATACTGTTTACAATATTTTGTTTCCTCTTTCTCTTGCCACCGATCGGGTGTTCATGTATTTCTCCAGACCAAAACCTTGTGATGTGCAACTTAACAATAATTAAGTTTATCATTTGGGGAAATAGAGAATAAAACAAATCTCTAGTAAACATTTAAGTTCAAGTTAACTCATTACCTCATGAGGTTGGTAACATACTGGATATTCGCTGAATTGCTCAACTGTGTTAAACTCCACCCATCTAGGATGAGCTCAGAGTGGGATAAAACAAATGCTTAGAACAACTTCAATTTGACACAGGTTTCCTGACAGCTCCCGAGCAAACTTTGAAGTGTGCTTATCATTGATTTTGTGTTTCTTGTCTAACGTATCTCCCAGACAGACCCAAGCTGAGATGAGTGTTAAAATACTGTTATCCACATCATTGCATGTGAGGTAATGGAACAATTGATAAGGTGCCCTACTACCTACTGGGTAAACAATGCATCAGAAAAATTGTCAACATTCCTTACTCACCCAAAGCTATATTTGTGCCAAATGGGTGATTTGGTTTCTGAGACCAAGGTGGTCTATTATCTACCCATCGTTGAGGAGGGAAATCAAGTATCTTGAAAAACTGTTTATTGTTTGTAGAAATTGTTTTCTAAGATACAAATCAGTCCTGTTATGGATGTTTAAATGTTTTTGTGACTCCAACCATCACAAAAGCACACTGAACACATGAATAACAATGTAAAATGTAAACAAGAGTAAGAAGAAATAGACTTGGGCAAATATTAAGGGATAATTTCTGACCCTAAACTAAACAATTTGTACACAAAAAGGAAGAAATATACATAATTGTTGTATAGCTAGGCTTGGATAGGGGATATTGAGCTGGAGCTTCATGGGGGGACTCGGAGAGCTTTGATCCGTTCACCAGCATGTTTCACAGCTGATCTTAGAGCTCGACTGGAGAGCTGTTGTAGGCAGATGGCCCTTTTGTCACTGTGAAAATAAAAATCCAATAAACATGGTAATTACATAAAATGCAGGACACTGTTGACAGGATTTAGCAGTGGGCTGCTTTTTCCTCTTCTTCTGGTCCCGAGAATGGCAAACACAATTTATGAGAGTTTTTGTACTACACACACCAGCTGA
Organism: Sciaenops ocellatus; assembly: GCA_033000465.1. NCBI lineage: Eukaryota > Metazoa > Chordata > Actinopteri > Sciaenidae > Sciaenops > Sciaenops ocellatus. The sequence continues at coordinate 18,600,215 of CP136888.1, forward strand.
TAGCTACAATGGTGCTTTTCCAACAGACCACCACCAAGCCCACCTGGAATTAGATAAATTGAGGCCATATTGCCACCTTTGTTTCTCTATTAAGGGTGTTTTTACTCTAACTTGAATTTATGACAGATAAAAAAAAATGTACAAATTATAACTTTAATATTTGTCATATTAAGCTTATTACACATGCTTGTTTTACGAGAACGTGTCACTAAACCTGGCCTGAATGACTGAAATGTTGGCCAGTTTGCTCAGAGAATTGCATGTGATTGAATGCCTCCCTATTACACTGATAGCAGATCAGCTGGGGGAGCCTGTTGGGTCTTTGATAGGCAGTTAATGGTCCATGAGGCATTGGGAAGAGATATCTCTGACAATCCACAGGTCTCATTGCCCTTATTCCCTTCTCCTCCCCTCACTGCACCAATCAAGCTGTAACACCAGCCTGTGTTTCCATTGGCACTTTAAGTGATGTGATTTACACGACCACAAGGTTGATGTCAGCTCTAGAAAGATGACAAACAATAAAAACAGACGGGATAGCGCTCTAACAACCACAGGACAATGGCGTGTCACTTATGGCATGGCAGAGATACATTTTAATGTCCTCAGTGTTCTTTTGTGGGAAATAAAAATGTTCGATTACATTCGGAGGTTTGAATACAGCAAGATCATATGTCATAATAAATGGTTGTGGTCTTTTTGTGAAATCACTGTCTGACTTGTTTATCTGCTAGGAAGGATGAGTTGAGTTTAAATGTGTTTGGCAGTGTGAAGCCAAGTCCCAGCCCATGCATGGTACTGTTACATTAATAACACAGATGTGGGGGTGGGCTGGGGTAGAAGGGTTACACGGTCAGGCTTTATTATACGCCACACTGAGGAAGCCTTTGTAGGTGCTGGGGCCACACTTTAAGTGCCTCTTTATTTTGGCTCCCATTACACGCTCCAATCCCACAGCAGATACTGTTGTATGTGTGTGTAAGGGACTTGAATGTAATGCAGAAGTCCCTCTGTGGAAGCCAGTGTCGCTAACCAAACATTTCTTTTTTGCCTGCCCTGTTAGGCTCAGCGAAGCCCTGCAGCCTGTCTTCCTGAAGCCCCAGTGAATGCAGACCACCAGATCCTGATTTATTCAGGCTCTTTATTTGACATTGTTGTCAAACTTGATTACAATTATGTATATCAGAGTCCTTTTTGTTGTTGTCGATTGTTGCAGGGTGTTATAATCAGTTTAGTGTGATACGCCTCAATGGCAGACACAGCTGTTTGAGAGGCTACAGGCGTCTGCTTGGGAAAAAATAATAAAAACTGAGGTGGACTGAGATGATTACTTCTTTTAGTGGCAGTTGTGGATAGTCAACCAGATCTCAGATGGCAGACCACAGCCAATTATGTCTCCAAAGAAGTTTTACACTTAACTAAAATATGCAAAACCAACTTTTGCAAACGTGTCCTGTGTTTTTCCACTTCAAACCACTGAAAAAGGTCTGAAAATCATTAGTTATTCAAACAAGACTAGAAGTCTGTAGTCTGTTCTTTAACATGAAACATAATGACTTCCTACAATACAAAAGTGTTCTACTGACAACATAATGAGGATTTTCAGATTTGTAAATGTGTGGAATGTAAAGTTTGATCCGAAGGTAGACCTAGAACAATGTTCATGAAAAATCAAAAGCCCCAGTAGTCTTGAAAATAGCAGAATTCAGAAGTTGTAAAAAAAAATAATTTGAAATCATCGACATGAAACTAGTTGAGATATCCTTCTCTGAGCCAAGGAGTTGTGTGGACAGACTGCTGAACTGATCAACTGTCCAACATCCTTACGCAATTTGTTCTGTAAAATAAATTTCCAGTCAAGATTTCATAAAGGTTTGACCACAGTTGAACTCAGCTCATTGTAGATTCTCCACCATTTTTAATTTTCTGTCAAACCTAATTTTGCTTTTGCCTCCAAAACATTTCATCTAGTTCTATCCATTCAACAATTCAACACGAAGGAGCAGTGCTCATAATCAGAGCTCCTACTAGATATCTGAACCGCTCACCTCATCCTTAAGTCTGAGCTCAGACAGCCAATGAAGGAAGCTCCGCAATCTTATTCTTTCGGTCAGTACCCATAGGTCATGACCATGGGTGAGGGTTGGAGCGTAAATCAACTGGTAAATTGGTAAATTCACCATCACTGTCAGGTACAACACTCACATAACTTTGGACAATACACAAGTCTGCTCTATTTCATATACACAATTAAGAGATTAGTAAATTAAGTAATAAAGTGAATTGAAGTCAAAGCCCTAAAAATGGAGTACAAGAACACAGTCATATTTATTTCTTTGTACTAATCATGAAAATGGTTGTTAGAAATGCCCATTACAAGTCTGGCTAACACCCCACTGTACTGTTAAATGCTCAACAGACATTTATATTAACAGTTGTATATACAGTTGTCAAGATCGAACACTAACACCATAGCAGTATCAAGTTGCTGTCAGTCCCACACTGATTCTCACAAACCCTGAGGCATATAAATGTGTGAGAAGAGCGTGTTGTGTTAATTTTAGACATGATTGACAGCATGCTTGTAAACACTGGAGTATTTGATTGCAAATTTTTCTTTAGCAGTGCGCTTTAGTGAATAGTGAAACATTTAGAACATTTTAGTTTGACTTTATACTGGTGATCTGTCTGGCTCACCATCATGACTTATATTCAATCTGCGAGTCAACAGCCCCAAGAATGGTAAAATTCAAATGGTCATGTGGGTAATTAGAACACAGGGTCTCCAATTAAGACTAAAATGACAGATTCATGTGAATCTGGCTAACAACAGTAGTCTTCTTAAAACTCGCCTTGGTTAGTAAGTCATTATCAAGCAGGAGCAGCAGATGGGCCCCTCAGATTCTCCTCATGACTTGTCAGAAGCATTGTGAGTGTGTTTAGGGAGAGAAAAAAAGAGAAAGGGACAAACTAGGAAGTAGTGGGATGCAGCCACTGAGCCCCGCCTGTCAGTTCACATGATGAATGAATCAGTTTCACATCAATCTGATGCTGAGCAGCTATAATTGGATTATTTACACAGCGCAGAGGCACATGGGGTCTGACTATCTTAACCCCAGGTGGGCGCTGGACTTCTGCTCTCAGGCCATGGACTCTGACCTACAGTCAATATCCCTCTGCTGTGCTAGTTATCCCCAGCTAACCAGTTAACACTGTGAAAACCTTATGGTTAGGGCTGGGGTTAGCACATTTCTATTTTTCTTTCATTCAGAGCATAGTGCAGTGTGTGTGCTGTGCCCTCGTATTAATCCTATGACCTTTAGAAAGATTGTGTTAAAAATTTCAGCTAAGCATTTTTGACTCTACATAGGAGAATAGTTTTGCTTAATTCATTAATTATTAATAAAATCCCAAATCATCAATGGCCAATCCAACATCTGTATGTATGTAGGGGCTCTTAAACATCACCACCAACTTAATTAAACTAAACATTTTTTATTTTATTTTTGCATGATCAGAAGGTAAGCAAATAAATAACTGGAATAAGTCACAATGCTTGAAATTAGACATTATTAAATCATGATTGCAAATGAATAGCTTATCTTTTGTCTATGGATGCCCCTAATAGTCAACCAAACTGTTACTTGATGAGTAGAGTCTTAGCTGACCAAGTTTTCATTGGTCAGTTAATTTCAGAAAAAGAAAAAAAAAAACAAACAAACCTAAAACTCTATTTGGGTCCTGCGCCTTGTAATTGGGGCCAGCAAGAAAGCCTCAGTGGGATTGTTGCAACATGGATGTTTCTCTTTTAACATGGAAGTCAGGAACATGCCGTACAGTCCACATGAAGTACACTGTGTTGTTAAGTCCACAGCTGAAAATCAGCCAGATCTGACCAGCTTTGCCAGAGTTACAGCAGAAAAAACTGTAGTAAAAAAAGTTACTTATTTATTTATTTAATTTAATGTAATTTTTCTATAAAAAAAAAAAAAATACCACAGGTTAAAAAAGAAAAAAAGGTTTTATTTCTATATTAATATTGATTCTAAACATTTGCATTTTTAGTTTACTTCCCTGTAAGCAATTAGTTTTCTCGCTTTTCTCACTTTCTGCAAGGGAGTTGAACTTTTCTGGATGAAGATGCTTTTGCTGTTAAATCAATATAGATTTAGGTGAACAAGTTTCATGTTATTACTTAAGTCAAAGTTGTTTTTCTTTTCTAAAGTGTTACCTAATCGTTTCACATGTGCAACATTGTAATTTCCAGGTCACATTTATTTGTGAAATTGTGTTTTCCATATTAATATTTGGTTTCATTCAAGAGGTCATAAGACTATTATGGTACATTCCTTAACTGGTTAAGAATAGCATTGATAACATACCTAGTGTCTGTAGCCTGGAAATGTCCCCTCATAGAGGTGTTGTATGTCATCTATCTTTGTTTTTATCGTCCGGGCTAAATTCAGTGTCACTTTGCTGCTGATTTGTAACTCAAACTTCATGTGGAGGAAGTTTAAACAACTCTATCTACAGCAGGAGATTGTTTTCTTGCCCCCTAGCAACGACAGCCAGCACCAGGATAGAGAGTGACTGGGATATTGTGGTCTGGGACATGGTTCTTTACAGCAGAGGTGCCTGCATAACAGCTTCCCATGCTGGAGACACTGTGAATTTATGCTTATAGAAATGCAGCTTCCTCAGAACAAAGTCTTGGCAGAGGACAGATTCATTTTGTCATGCAGCATTTTCAGTTTTATTTTAGCCAGTAAAAGTTTAATAGAGGAGGATTTTTAACATTGGATTAATATGTAAATTTCTACGAGGACTCTCTTCGGTTATTGCTTATATGATGCTTTTATGAGTTTGATTTTGAAAATGAACAGAGACTATTGCAGATGAAATGTAATGTATTACCTGGACAAAGATTTGAGTGTGACCTCTGAAGAACTAAATCAAATAAAGTACAGATATAATGAATCATTTCATTTTCACCCGACGTCACATTTGTTTATCTTCTGCATTTTGTTACAAGGTGTCATACAGTATTGTGTAAACAGTAGTATCATGACAAATTTAGCATTTTACACTGTGTTTAAGTATCATATCCAATACAGATATTTTATCTAGTAAGTTGCAGTCATTTTTGTGTTCAATAATTACACATTGTTTATTTATTTTCTTTGACAAACCACTCAGATCTTTCTGTAGCAGGCACTGTATGATACAGCTTCAAACCTCACCTAATACTCAGTACACCCAGGATCCTCCTCACTTTCGTGCTGCTTGCTACAAAGTGGATTCTCTGATTATCACAAAAAATGGGCTGGCTACAGACCACTCTCCCCCGCACACTTATTTACCCTGATGAAAAAACAAAACAGAAATGTGTGCTGTCCAGTGAAGAAAGTACATACCCATCTTTTTGCATACTGCATAAATACTCTGGAAAATTCCGCAGGATTGTTTTTTATTAGGGTAAAGTTCCCAGGAGCTGCACAGCCAATAAAAAGCCAACAAGATAAAAGAGCAGGGAGGATTAGGAAGGGATGAAAGCTGTAAAATTTTCCATATTATCTTGTGAAAAGCTATGTTCTCTGCTCTCTCTTATTACATTTACCTTAATTATTCTGAAGGGCAAAGCCAAAGTGGGAGTAATTTGAACTTTCAGCAAGTCATCCCCACTCAGTACTAATACAGATACTTTTTCCTTTAGTGTTTTGACATGCATTTCTTTTCCTCATGGCAGGAAAATGGCAAAGCACTTGGTCATAAATTAAGTACATTGTTGTGCAAAGACAACCTGACTCACCCCCTCCTTTTGCCTTCTGTGTTGCGTGTCTAAGAATCGCACCACAAGTCGCGGAGACTCATAAAAGGAGAGGCGAAGAGACATTGAAATTTCTGAACCTTGCAAAGATAAACAAACTGAGGTATTCATTGCACATTTTATAGGCTGTCCAAAGAATTCTGTCCTCTCAGGACTTTTGAGACGTTAGTGCTGCAGATCAATTTGCACAATCAAAAGCACACATACAGTCCTCCCATGTATAAAAGCAACTGCGTCCGCACACGAGCGGGTCTTTACACTCATACAGACCCAGACACACACACACACACACACACAATAAATAAATAGTTAAATAAATGGGCTTTACTTTGCCCAGTTCATGGATCGGTTTTCACTATTTAGTTCTAAGAACCATCTGGGTCTCTCCTTTCACTCTGCTCTGTGGAGCACAGATGCTCCTTTTGTGGTGTGCTCCAAATCTTAATAAGCAGTTAAAATATTTACCGAGGTGTTTTTTTTTTTCCTCCACCAACCACATTTTCCTCTCCTGTGTCTTTTTTTTATTATCATTATTATTATTTATACCTTTTCACGGGCAAAAAATGGAGATGTCCACTAAATGTGATTGATTGGGCTTAAAAATGGCCATTATTACCATTAAGCTCCACATGTCAGCTGCTGCTTTTGTGCCGGCTGTATTTCTAAGCTAACCAGTGATCCATGAGCGCAGACAGGAGGGGGAAGAATGTAATGCTCTGAAAGAAATGCCCATTTCTCTATGGATCCTTTGCTTGATTAAAAATACAGCTGCAGACACTAGCATACAAGAGGCAGAGAGAGTCAAAAGAAAGAGGAATAAGAAGAAAGGAGAAAGTGAGACAGAGAGCAAAGGGGAAAACCCTGATGTTATAAGAAAAGGAACTCTAGCTGAATTGGAGAAATAACTTCTTTCAACCAACAGAAAAGTAGAACAATGGCATATTGGGGGCAAACGTGTAAATGTTTAAGAGTGTGCACGTGTAGTTATGTGGCATACTGAGTTTCCAGCACACATGGGAATCAAAACTTGTGGAATGTGAGGAGGGGGTTGGTGTGAATCTGTTTACTGTTGTTGTTACTAAACAGCAAGTTGTCAGCCTACCACATTCAGTTAGTTACTGTTCACCATCTAATGAAAAAATGTGAGACAACAACCATCGAAACAATGTTTAAAGGATACCTGGAGTGTATTTCACACATAAAGCTCTCTTTGCCTTTCACAGAAGTGTTTTTGTTTTTACATGTAACATTTGGCAGGATTCTTTTCATTGATGTAGATCAAAAAATAAAATATAACAATGGGAATACATCAAAACATTTTTTTATTATATTATTTTTACAAAAAAAAAAAAAAAAATCTTCCTTGAACCTATCCATTGTTTCATGGTGTGTGATTCATTTACAAATTATATGAATACAAGATTTTACACGTCATTATTGGGCACGGCTGGCATCATAATTGTGTGTTTAGATGGTGTGAGTAAGGCATGACCTCATGGGAGATATAAACAGCATAACCTCTTAGTTGTGTGATTCAGTGAGTCATCGCAGTCACACAGTGGTGTTTGGATTGGACTTCCTGTAAATTAAAAGTATTTAAAGGCTTTTGCACACACTGTAAGTGAACTAATACGGCCGTCTTTAAGCTACCCAAAGGATGAGGCCTTTTAAGAAATATGTTTTGGGGCATTGTTAAAAGCAGGAAATAGTAATTTCACCATGCACTTCCTGTACAGAAGTTTCCACAACAACTTCAGTCCCCTTACATAAAGGAAGGAGAAAAGGCAGAAAAAAATGAACACGTGCTGTTGCTGGATGCTGAATACATGATTCCTCAGTTTACCTTTTCACATTCTCTGTTGTGATTCTTTTAAATGCATATGCTTGTGGGTATACTTTACATAATGCAGCACAGTGAATAATTTGCATTGCTTACAGGTGGTTTATTTGGAACTTGTAATCAGAGCCCTGATTGAAGCCTGCAGACTGTGGAGCATCGTAACGTCAACTTTATCTCTTGTAACACCGAGGTGCTGGATGACATGATCCAGTGACTCAGACCCACAAGAGACACTAAAGTGACAGTGGCAATAGGCCTCCCGAGCTCTCTATAGAAGTCATCAGTCATCTATGCTCAGCAGCTCTGGTCATTAATTTACTGTGTAGGAGGCAACTGTCCGCCTCCAAATCCTATTGACTTCATATGAGTGATAAACACTGCCTACACTTTGCAGACATTTTATCTTACAAGTGACCAACCTGTACAGTGTCAGTGACATGTTTTCTTCCATTGTTCGCTAGATGGCACAGGATATGCTTCTCTCTGCCTTGCTATATTTTCATAACTGCACAGTCATGTTGATACAGTCTGCTAGGGAGGACAAAAAACACGAGAACATGCGCAGGGTCTGGAAAACATGACCTCACACGCGTTGTAGAGAGGGAAGATTCCCAGAGGTCAAAGCACTGTTGTTCCTCAGAGGGGAAGTGCCCGAGGGTCCCCGAGGCCATTGAGTGACCTCACCAGGCGACGTATTGAGCAGAGGGCAGTCTGTTTCTGCAAGACGTCCACCAGCAGCCCAGCAGCTGGAAACAGGACGCACCGGCTGTATTTATTTCAGAGCGGTGTATGTGTCTGCAGGTTTTCATTCCAGTACTACACTGCTAATTAGACCCTCTGGCTGAAGAGACCAGAGGATCTGATCTGATGGGCAACAGTTTGACTGTGGATGGCTACAGCCAGTTACATATAATGGAACATATCTTTGTTTAATGGTTACATGAGCCTTAGTCCCATATTATACACATTTTTACTCTCTATATAATGTAATCAACATTTTATAATTAATATATATATATATATATATATCACACGTTCATTAACAGTCTGAATGGTGCAGATTCCCACTGAATGTTTTTAAATGATTATTGTGCCAGGTGCAGCTTTAATTTTTCATAACTAAGTAGTTTATAGCCTCACTTGTGGAAACTAATAATTTGTAATAGCCATTTTTTTTTTTTATTTATTAATTAATGAACTTTGTGAGTAAAAGTCATCTTAATGTTTGTAGAGTAAACTGGAATGCAAACTCTTGTTGACATTGCGCCTCAGTGATGTTCACCCCACCATCTTGAATGTCTGTCTCTTTCACCACTCTGGGAGGGCACAGTCTCTGGGCTCCTTTGAAATAAGTCATCTCTTTTGCTTCCTTTATCTCTTCCTAACCATCCCTTTCTTCCTCCCTCAAGCCATCACTCTCTTCCTATTCTTAGTGATGCTGCGTTTGTTCTGCAACACGGACGCCACGTGGGCCCCTTTTAAAGCTCTGCACCGTTTGTTTTATTTATCTGACAGACGTCCCCCCGTATTGTCCCAGGTTATCAGTGCTCTCCTGCAGATCACGTTACCGCCTGTGTGAGGCTCTGACCCATCTCAGGGTTCACCTTTAAATCTGATTCTTATCATTACCTCCGTGATAAATAGGCAGGGCTTAGGAGGAGATTATTCCACTCGTCCCGTTCCCCTTTTCCCACTGTCGACAGTGCTCTCCGTCCGGCCCTGAGCTGTCATCCCAGTCTCAATCAGGAGGAAGGCAAATACTCAACTCTGTTCCTTTAAAGATTTGGTGACTTTAGAAGAAAAAAAATAAAAAAGGGCTACCGCTGTTCCCATGTGAACGGTCTCTTATCTCCGGTGGGCGTCCTTAAAACCCTCTTCCCACTCTGCTTCGCTCCTCCGAGAGTTAGTCAGCACATCGTCATGCTGACAACTGAGCTCCCCCATCGATTTTTCACACGGTTCTTATCTGGGGCAATAGTTTCAGAAAGTTTTTTTTTTACTAATGAAAGTGGTGTCATTTCAGATGTAATGCACACATCTGCCATTCCCTCTCTCTCTCTCTGCTGCGCGTAACAGGCAGGTCCCTCTCTGGTTTTGTTTTCCACGAATTTGTTTCTTTTCTGCTGTTCTGTTGCTCTCCTGTGCTAATCATCTAAAGCTGCACTGTGCATGATTTGTGTTTAGTAATGCACCAATCTTTTCAGCCCGCATGACAGTGTGGAACTATAAAGAATGTGTGTCCCAACCCATCTAAATAAGATATTGTTGTTTGGCACTTTTTTTTTGGTCCAATTTCATTTAAGTATTGGTTCTCTACCCACAAGAAATAATTGATCAAAGCAAAACACTTTGTACTAAACATCAGCGAGCAAGCACTTCTTTCCAATACTTTGATATCATTTTGGTATAAGGTAATAAAAATAATGATCTGGTTCACCAGACATCCCACTGCTTGTGGTTTACTGACATCACATAATTGCTAGGCATTGGCATTTAACATTTTCAAACATCTATCAACAATATGCAAAGTTGCCCCGTCTTAAAGAGCTGATGTGGCCAACCACATGCATGAAATTACCCAAAGTTTTATATGGTAGCTGCTTATGTTTATTCTTTGTTCTTTTTTGTTATATTCTGCTCTGGTTATATCTCTTTAAATTATGAGCAAACATACATTTGTAAATTATAGTGTCATTGTGGCCATTTGTATAAGACAGTAACTCTTCTTCTCATCCGCATTCAAGTGTAAATTTAGTCTTTGTTTAGCTGATAGACTTTTATTCCTGGATTTGTTGTGTTGTACTTTTGCAGTTTATGTGTCTGCGTATGTCCCCTGATCATCTCTTTCCTCAGGCAGTGGGCACTATCTATGACTCAGTGGTCAGTCACTTGACCATTCAGCTCTGTTGGCTTTGATTGATGGTTACTAACAGCCAATCCTGCCGTCCACCATAGGGAAATATGGAATTCATTATTTAGTTTCCCGTGTGGGGTCAAAGGTTAAACTGAAACAATGATAAAATGGGGGGGATCGTTTGCTTTGGACCACGGATGGGGGAAGAAAGACCTCACGCTAACATTAGCAGCTGGCTTCTCTCACCTATATCATGTGGACAGTTTTAATAGCAGTAAGTTGAAAGAAGTGCATGACCGGGTGATGGAGGACACTAATGTTAGTCCTGGGTCGCAATATCTAACCCAGGTTCACAATCTTTAAGTAAACATTTCCGAGGATGCATACATTTGACCATATTCATCAATGTGAGAATTCACAGCTGTTGTCATGCAACCTGAAAAAAAGCTAAAGTATGGACATAACACTGGTGGTCTTTGTGCAGTAAAGTCATATGGCAGACGGTTCTTGTATATGGTTTTAGAAATTATACATTTATCCATCACATCATTTATATCCCACACCATTTACTGATGTATTATTAACTTAATAATGCTAATCATCCATTCTCAAAATCTCAGCTCTCAAATCAGCGTATGAGGGTGACCTTGTGACCTCTTTGGCATTTTCCTATTTGGCCCAATTATTAGATGAAATGACGAATTTGATCTCCTTTCAAAAGCAGCCAATTCAAAAGACCTCCATTCTTTTTCCATAATGTTTGGGCAGCCGGTTAACAAGAGCAGACTGGTGCATTAATGATGATAGATTCCACACCCAAGGCCTTCGGAGAACAATCACTCCCAGAATGCCATGCAAGAGGCTGACCTCCTGACCTGTCTCAGGCCACACAGCAAAGGAAATCTATAAGCAGATTTGGAGGCAGAAGTGACCAGTGGCCAGAGTGACTGGCCAGTAAGCGTAGGAGCTTGTTTGCTAGACAAACATGCTCAGGCATACAAGCCGCACAGCTGGAGAATAATCCCATTGGAGGCCTCTTAAATATCCGGACCATGTAAAATAGAGGGTCTCTAAGATATGCAAATCTTTTTAAAACCTAATGAAGCTCAATCTTATTTCACAACAAGCTGAATTTTGTTCCAAAGAGAGTGTTCCTTAGTGTTTCTCTGTGGGAAACTTGCCATCTTTGAACTCTGAGGGGATTCTATCTCTTCAGCAACCACTGTCACTGTGAAAGTGGCCTGTTTCCTCTTTTTAGTAATTTCAGTCAGGTAGAATCTTCTTAATATTCACGCTACTGTACTCTATTCTATTTATGCCATGTGGATAGGCAGGATAGTCACGATTTCTGTCCTGGTCACAGCAAAAATGCCAATTGTTCAGCATCTTACCGTTTCCTTCTGCCTCCAGACTTCTTTACAGTTAAGCATGTTGTCTACAGCCCCGCAAACGGCTCTGTACAGTACGTTAGCATACTCAAAATAACAATGTTAACATGATGGTTTTATGCAGGTAATGTTTACCATGTTACCATCTTACTTCATCTTGTTAATATGCTAATTTTATTGAAAGGAGAAAAAAAAAGAATTGGCACAAAGTACACCTCAGGCTGATATGAATGTCACTTGTTTTGTAGATATTTGGTTGAAGTTAAAATCTTGACCTGGTGATGGCATTACATGAAAAGATTACCAGAGTTATTACAACTCTTCCTCCAGATTTCATAAAAATCTATTAAAAAGTTGCTCAAGACATTTCTTCCAAAACCTTGAATGTTAACCTCATGGTGGTGCTAGATGAGAAGTCAGGATCGTTAAAGTCATTAATGCCTGTACAAAAAGATGACCTGCTGGTGGCACTATATGAGTCAATGGATCACCTAAGTCATTGGGAATGAACCCGTGGGGACCATAAACATCTGTACAAAACTTCATGAGAATCCATCCAGTAATTATTGAGATATTTAACTGAAATATTATTGAAATCTGCTACTGTGGCTCAATATATAGAGGTGTGCATTGCTGTGCATTGTATGATGATTATAACCACGTGCTAAGCCAATACACTATACACTGGGTCAATATGAGTAAAGCAAGCCTCACTGATGCACAGTATACCTGACAAAGCAGACGCCTCTGACAGATCACCCATTCTGTGTGCTGCAGCTGTAATTTTCTCAAACACCTGCCTTGACTTAACTATCAGCTGTGGTTCCTGTCGCTTTTTACACTTTACCCAAATAGGTTGGCAGTCTTTACAAGCAGGGTGATAATCCTACCTTTTATTGCTGCTAAGAAGGCTACCTCCACTGGCTTTTGCAGGAATAAACGCCCATGCCAATGCCTCAAGCTAAGGGCCCAGTGTAGTTTTTATTCTCCTTATTTCTGATGCCATTCAGGAATATCGGTGACACAGCAGGCATATAATAACATGACGCTTAACCCCTGCTATAAATATTTAATATACATATTTGGATTTGTTATTTCAATTAAATTTGAGAAGAAAAGGAATGGTTGGATGTGTTTACTGAAGCTGCCTCCTTTGGCAACAACCTTGTTATTCACTGCAGATTATATCCTGCTGACATTAACCACACAAACACGTGAACTTTGACACAATTATTGTTAGGATGTTTTTTTAAGGACAAAATATGGGTGAAACAAAACTTTGCCCATAGAAACTTTACAGATCAATGTGTATGTTTTAATCATTCCTTTTGTGGCCCAGTTTGATGGCGACAAGCCAATGTGTGTATGTGTCTGTGTTTCTGTAGGGTTACATATTGATTAATCTCCTGTTCTTATCTCTCACTAAGGGGAGGTGGGGGAGGGGGTTTCAAGTGAAATCGTAAATGGGACCTTTCATAAAAGTCCATGGGTACAAACATTGTGCATTCAAGGACAAATTGTTTTCCATGAAAAACTGATGGAACGATCAGTTCATCACTGAGCAAACTTTAGTCATTATTTGCATTCAGAAAAAAATTCCATTGAGGGGAAACTTACTGATGTCTGGGGCATTTGGCTCTCGTTCAGTCAAATGGTGAGAGTTGATTTGTTTGTCCCCACTGGCAGTAATGTAGTTTGTTAACCTTACTGGTAGATTATTTCATAGCTTCCAAGGCTGTTGCCCACTGGAACAAACAGGGAGGGGAAAGAAATTCCCACAATAGATGAGGTTTCTTCCTGAATGATGTCATACCAGATAGAGAATCATGAAATTCTCCAGTCTGACAGAAAAGAGTTACTGTGCTGTGAGGATAATGAACCCAATTTAAACTCAGGGAAGTTGAAAAAAAACATTCACAACATTGTTAATCACAGCAGGGAGTGTTGGAGTAGTCTTATGGTTGGTACAATAACAACAGGAACAAAACAACAACAACTAAAAAGCACACGCTACTGTGCTTTTATTGGATTCATGTTTCTTGATGACTTGTTCAGCTTCTGGGAAAATCCTATGGATGTGTCATCCTGAATATGAGTATGACGATGATGTGTCGTTAAAATATGATTTCATTCATTCATGTTTCATGTTTACATAGTGAGTCACTGCTGAAACATCAGTCTCTTTCCTTTATGATATTAGTGAGTCATAGCAGCAGGCTGTGAAGAGACAACTTTAGTATCAGGAGAACAGACACATTCTCTTGTTGATCTCTTTGCTAGTTCTTTGTTGTTGCCGAGTGGGGATCTATACTATGTTGTTTCTATCAATGTCAGATAGAAGCTCGGTGTCCATTCAGTGATGGCATTCCTGCTGGGAAGGACTTAGTGATTAAAGCAGACAGGTGTTCTTAGTCCTTGGAGAAATAAAGAAAGGAAACCATCAATGGCAACATGAGGCCATCATGGAGGAACATCCATAAAATAGATCATGGCAAGAAAAAAACAGATAAGAGCTCGAGGCAAGAAAGATCCAATCCATTGAGTAGGGAATCACTGCTGGCTGCTAAACTAAAGTCCACTTAGTGTGAGAACATTTTATGCATGTCTTTGGGGACACTGGTCACTCAAACATTGTGTAAAGGCCAATGTTATTCTCAGCATGTATTTGGGAAAATACATATTTATTATTATCATACAGTATTGTGTACTAAAGTAACAATGTGCACATTTAAGTCATCAAAAGCTAGAATCTACAAACTAACAGTACAATGCGTCGATTGTTAAAGTAGACAGTGGGCAATATGAAGTATTAAAATCAAAGATGATGGGATGTTAATTAATTATTGGGCCTGTGAGACCTAACTCACTACTGACTCCACGCAAACAACAAATATTTTATTTAACCCAAACTTCCCGAATGCCCCAAGGTGCATTGTTCCCCAAACGCCTTATGTTATAGTTAGCCTCACAAAACCAGTGTAAAGTCAGCATTATGCTCCTGCTGAAGTGCTTCTTTGATGGTCAAACAGTGTCTGAAATCTCCTCACCCCAGACCTTTCTGATATCTGAATTGGTGGTGGTGTTTTCTACTTTCTGAAAATGACATTCACCTCCATTTCATGCAGCAATTCACCAGGTGCTATGACAAAGCAGGCAGGGACTTCTCTCAACTCTCAAACCCCATTTTTATTATTCATAACACAACTAATTATCTTATTTTTTAATGTACAACTGTGTGGCCAATAGGAAAAGCTTTAACATTTTAGCCTTCTCACGTGTCCGGTCACATTGTTCAAACCAACCTTTTTTTTTTTCCTCACACACTCACAGTTTTTGCTTCCACTGAGGCTTGGTAGAGGCCGTCAGTTGTGAGATGGACCAAGCTGAAATTTTTGGGTAGAGGTTTATATCATTGTGACAATAAGCTGGGCTGTATTTTGAAGTGAGCACCAACTCACCCTAGTTATTTAATTATTCCATGCAGGTCTGACACATTTAATTAAAAGTTAAGATGATTATGAAACATTGGTGAATAGATAATATGTGATGATTATAGAAATATTCCAGCTAATATGGCACAATTCACTGATAAAAGGCTGATATCAAATGGCCCACTCAGTCTTGCTAAACTACAATGTGCAAAGCAAAATAAATATGCTAGCTTTGCAAGGCTTGCATACAGCATAGTATTTTTAACACCAAAAATATTTGTGTCAGCTAAAAGTAAACACACATCTGTGTTTAAAATCATGCACCTAGTGGTGTAAAGAAGAATCTTCATATTAGTCGCCTAGCAGACGGTGGATAAAACTGAATGCAGTGAATAAGCTGTCAGCTTTGAATTAGCATGTCGCTGTATGCTTCTTGGCGCTGGTGTCCCACAGGGCTCAGATTAAATCAGAAGTGTTTGTGCATAATTTCATCATATTACAGTGTGTCAACCCGGCGGCAGAGCAGTGTCATCGTGGGAAAGCTAATTGGATTTGCTGGCTGAGTGTGCTGCAGCGCAGCCACTGTGGGTCTGTCAGGGTGGTGATGACACGTCATGCTGGACTGTGTGCGTGTCAGCAGCAGTGAGTAAAGGCCCAGAGCCCGCAAATATCATACGACTGGTGAATTTGTCACCCTCACATTACACCGCCGTCACCACAACTGTATACGCTTGATTTATATCAGTCTACTTTCTGAGAGCATGGTTTAAACCACATTTTAAAATTCTGTAAATTTGCTTCAACGTGATAATTTTGTCTGAGCGTGTCTCTGCAGTGTTAAAATTGACACGACGAACAGTGGAAGCATTGTATATTTTGAGCCTATTTAAAAACTTGACATGAGATTGGACTCACCATGCGGCTGTAAATAGATGAAGTCTTTGGGGGCACTGGCCTTGGGTGAAAGCAGCTCTGGCAGAACTAAAGAGTGATTTACTGTATTCACCACTTGGCCTGCTCTTTTCACTGAGAAATAGGCTAAACTGAAAGAGGAATAAATGTTGCTGAAGTTTTCCCAAGCATTGCTCAGATTCATTATGTGCATAACTTACTTAATAGCATTCCTTCCTTGTACACTTCACGCCATGCCTACCCACCATGCACTGCAAAGGCTTTATATGCTCCCAGTGCTATGGAAAGGCTCAGAGTTGGAGGGGTCAGCAGGGGTGGTGTTAGAGTTGGTAAAACATTTTTTTTTTTTTATCCTGACATCGGGACAGTTTGAATTTTCTGGGTGGTTTTGCAGTCACAGTTGACAAGAACAGCTACACCAAAAGACAAATGCACTTTACGGAAATTCACTCTTCACCGGACAGAGGGAACATACTGTAGTGTTTTTGGAACATGAGCTTTTGGTGAGAAAGATTTTTGTTATAAAGAGTCCCCACAGCAAACAGAGCTGATTAATTCAGTCCTCCAACCCCCACCCCTGAAAATGATTCCCCCCACAGCACAGGAGCACTTGGGCATGTTTAGCGCAAATGTAATTACGGCCTCGGTAAGCGGCCAGCTTTTTAAAGAACCCCTTCTCCTCCTCTCTCACTTCAATACCTGATGATGTCATGGCCCTTTGTGGGGTCGCAGAAACTCCTCAAATCAACTGCCACTCATGACCTTTTCTTTCAATTTTTTTCTCTCTCCCCCCTTTGCCCAATTCTTTCTTCCTCTTTTTCTTTCTCTGGTTCATAACTGAGGTTCCCTTTATGGGTTGATCAAGCAGCCCCCTCCCATTGGCTCGCTCTGCCTTTAGAGCCACTTTATGAGAAATGCATGCCCCTGTTTAAATGTATTGATAGTGCTCATAGACGTCCCAGTCTTTTGTCCTCTTGGCCTGCTCAAGTCTAAAAAGTTCCAGAACATAAAAAAAGGACTCTGTATACGGCATTGTGCTGACAATCCTACCTCTAAAAATATTTGACTACAGACATATTGCAGTTTGAGAGACCAGAGCAATGCGGCTTGGATAATTTCACCCATTTTATTGCCATTCGCAGTGGCAGAAAGGAATGTAATCTGGCAAACAAATGTTGTGACAGACAGCTTGTCTGGAGGATTTTATGGCCCGTCTGCGCGGTTGGTACATGGTTACACCAGGCCCCTCAACAGTTAATGCTGTATGGAAAGGTGCATTTACTTTTGTCATACACATTTTTTAAAATGCATTCACTCTTTCCCTTCATGTAGCTCTTCAGGGTTTGAGAAGCTAATTAAAGTTCAAGCAGTGCACAATTTAACAAGGGCTAGTCCAATAATAGGACAGCACTAATCCCAAACTCACATTCTGCAAACCACATGATTGACAAATGGAAATGTGTTCATTTTCTTTACATAGGCAACCAGTAAAAGTTATGCATTGTCAACGAGCTTTTCAGTTTAAAACCCTAATTATCCTTTCAATAGCAGATCTGATATGTGCACTTTTTTCCCAGTCAGTGTGATTGTGTTTTGTGATCAGTATTTTCACGAGAAGTTAATGATATTGATAACGCTCTTTTTTTCTTCAAAAGTTATAAGTTCATGACAACGTCAAACAGATACATTTTGTTCAAAGCAGTAGTGTGTAGAGGTCAGTGGCATCTAGCGGTGTTGAGTGCAAACTCGTCACCTTACCCTCTCCTTTATAGAATGAAGGCTGCAAAATGCATGAAAACACGAAAGGCCCTATCTCGAGCCAGTGTTTTGTTCTGTAAAAATATGGCAGTTCAGCATGGTGGACTTAATTTCAAGTGATTATACACAAATGAAAAAAAAGTTCATTCCATTTCTGCCATATTCTGTAAATAGAGTTCCCTAAATATTACAAACTGGGCCCTTTTAATGCAATAAAGTAACATTAATAGTCCACGTTGCCACTAGCAACAGCAACTAAAAATCCACTCCTAAAATCTCCCTCAATTGGCAGTATGACGAAAAAAGAGTACTCCGTCACTTATCCTGTGGTTAACTGAAAATAGAAAGTTGACTTCTTATTAAGCAACATTAGTAAGAACTGTTTAATGCAGTGCTGTTTGCTTTTTGAAATGACCTCACACAATGAGATATGAGTTGCCTAGTTACTTATTAACTATAAAAGAAATGCGTCAGTGTCCTTATGGTCAATGTTCTCTGTTGACTTAAATGAATTTGTGTTTCACCTGGATTTAAGTGCATCATGTTGGCTACAATATGTTGAATTGTGTATCTATACAACAAAGCTCCGTTCTACCCTTTACGTATATTATCATTGTACAACATAATATACAGTAGCTCGTCTTTATAGAATGTTTACACAAAGATACTATTCCGCATACTATTCATACTTTCACATACTCCATGGCATATATTTTTTATTTGTTCAGCTAGCACAATCTTTTATTTTTCTTAAAGGCAGCATTTCCTGATTGTTGTATGTGGTCTGTTGTTGATGATGATGAAGTTGGAGAGTTTACTAATAAAAACGACTTACTTGTCTTGAATTTTTGTTTTCTTATCTGAGCTGTCACAGTTATAACCAGCTCATGAGCTCAACTTCCCTTAAGTTAGATTTGAGACTTTATTGGGGACCGCTGTGGATTTTCTACCTCGTGAATATTGATGGATGGCTTGGAAATATACTCATTGGTTAATTGGAAGCCAAACCATTATAATAGAATGAATAGCAGAGAGAATAGCCATACAATGGGCTAGTCTTGTTACAAATGCTAATGTCAGGAGAAAATGAATGGCAAAGGCATGTGCTGCTGAACGGTAAGAAAAAACACAAATTTAAAATGTTGAAATTACTTCAAAATGACGTGTCTACATTGTTTTTATTTTTTATACTACTACTGAAGTTAAAAACTGAAGAAAACAAAACAAAACATCCATTTTGGGATTGTCATAATATATATATATATATAGCTAATTGGCTGTGAGGGTCAGAGAAAGAACATCAACTCTGAGAGTTTGTAAAGATTATGGAAAGAGAAAAATACAAAGTCTTGTTTGTGTGCATATCTTCCTTTTTCACGGTGCATGATGTCTCACACAGCCTTTCTGTTGTATGGTTCCTATGCAGCATTGACATCACGCCTTTCTCTCTTTGCCTTGTTTCACTTGTCATACAGACCTCAACACAAGATGAATGAATCACGGCAGAAGCAGTAAAAATACATGAAGGTTTTCTCCCCCAGTGAGGACTTTTCAGTGGCATACACACAGTTTACGTCTAATTATGGTTGTCAGTGTGGGAGAGAAATAGGGGAGGCATTCATTTGTCCTTTGGCCTGATTTTCTATCTCCTCCATGCTCCTCTCTTCATCTCTCCCCGTCCAAGTGATTACAGCACACTTAAATGCCTAATTGGCTTTACTCCTTATTAGCAATACAATTATACGGGCCTTGGGATTCTCATGTGTTCAGCCATCTGTAGAGAAGAGACACCATTCAGATCTATCCATAATTCAAACCATAGTTATTCTTCCTCTGGCAAGCCCGGCCCTTTTGTGAGTGTTGTATGGTTCTTATCCAGGCTTGCACGCCCCTCTCTCTGCTGTCTTTTGATCACTACCTCACCTTTGTCCTGAATTAATAGAAACCTTACAGATAACACAAACCATTATAATTTATTCGTTGCCCGTCTGTATCTGGTGGTAAATTTAGGCAAAATTCAAACTGTATTTTTCAAAGGAAAGAAAGACGATCTTTGTAACTAATCATGCATTTAATTTGTTACAGACTTGTTGCATCACATCGAATGTACAGTAGGAGCTACTATTTTTTAGCTAAGCTAATAGAAATGTTTTTCTACAATGGTGACTAGCATAAAAGCACAGTTTTTCTTCTAAAAGATTAAAAAGCTTCACACATAACCTACATGTACAACAACAGGCCGTCACTCCTCTATCTATATAAATGCCATTTGTGTACCAGAATATTTAAACTAAAACAATAAATGAAAACTGAAAACTACTATCTAAGTGGCACTCACTTCCCTCCCTCCTACAAGGAAGTACAGCTGTCCGGTTGACAGTAGGAAGTTCACATGATCTGAGGGAGCTCACTGAACTTTGGCACATGTGATGGATGGATTAACTCAGCCAGGTATATTAGAGCACACTCGTAGAGCTTCATTATCTGTGGCCATATCTGAGCGCCGAGGAACCCGTCTGTCTGCCTGGGGTCTTCCTCCGCTGTAATAAGACAGCTCTGATAGTATCTAATGACAAGGCAGACACCCCGGTTCCTGATGCCATTATCAAAAGTGGCCTCATCAATCAGACGGCAGTGTGACAGGGGATGTGTGTGTGATGACAGGAAAGATCGGTGATGAGAGGCTGGAGTGGAGGAGAAGGATGGGATGATGGGTGGACTGAAAGGTGTTGGGAGTGTAGTCAGGAAGAGGCGGGGAGTATGTGGCTGTAATGAGGTGGCCCACCTTTTACTCCTGACGACCCAGTAAGAGATGGTGATATTGGGGGCGTTGCAGAGAGCAGAAGAACAACCCCCTCAGTCAATTTATGTAGTCTGATAAATTGCTCCTCATCTTACATCTACAGAGGCACACTTAAAGTGTTCACTTTATTTATCAGCTTGTATCATCTTTAGTCAACAAAACTGTGGTTAACAAATATTCTTCTGCATTGTCACGTTCTCAACTTTACTGACAGTCATTACATAATTCAGAATTTCCATTTTTGCACAACAGGTGTCATTTTGTTTTATGAAATCAAGGCCAGCGTTGAGAAACAGGCGTTAGTAAATTGTGCATGCATGAATTGTTCGATTGAATTACGTAACTCCATAATCCTGTATTCTTTCAGTTTAAGAGCATATTGCATCCAAACTCAAAGGCACACTTGTGTTGCTCAAGCACAGGAAATTTCCAACATGCTGAATGAACTCTCAAGCACTGTGGAGGAAGGGGCTGAGTTTACGCTCACGCGGATTAACATGTTTGGAAATTCTAACTCTCTCCATCTGACATCTTTGTGCGAGAAGAAAAGCAGAGAAACCTTTGACAACGACATTTTTCACATGATCAGGGCCGGATGAAAAAGTGCCTTTGAAAGGCAGTGAAGCCCAGGAAAATTGTTTGTTGACCACACAACAACCATCGTATTGCGGCTGTCAGGCCTGTGTGGCATGAGGAATTCCTTTGGGAAACAGATTAATAGTTCATTTTCATGGCAGTTGCACTGAGAATGAGAGAAAGAAAAGAAATAGAGAGGGAGTGATGAGTGAGGACAAACAAAAAATAGGCTTTTTGAAATAGACTTCTTTTTGGTATCATTTATGATTTTTTTTTTCTTCTGTTTTTAAATTGAAATTTGTAATGCATAATAAAAGAATATCCATGTTTGTTTTGTAGCCATATGCAAAAGCTTTGCTTTCAGATAAACACCAGTCTGCATTTCCACTGCGGTTGCCTCGAATAGACGTTTTGTTTTTCCAACTTGACTACAATGTCATCCGGAATGCATTCTCAGCGACAAGGAAGTTTAGGAGGACTGCTGCCCCATCCTCGCTTTCCCATAATCTCCTGTTTTATTTTATCAGGGAATTGCTGAGGAAACAATGGTCTTCCTTTTCAGAAATGGTTTGCATACCTTTCCTGAATATATCTGAATTAGCATGGAAATAAAAACATGTTTATGCGTGCACCAAAATGAAGACAATTTGGAGTCTAACCCTAACAGGTTCATTGTTTTTCTCTGAATTCATCAACCCATGGAAAAATATGAGAGCAATGTTGGATTTTTACAACGTTTAATTTTTAGATTTTTTTTTTTTTTTTTTTTTTATCTATATTTTCTAATGCAACCGTTGTAATATATGTACAATAAAAAGACACACTTATTAGTTAATGGTACACAGTTGGGAGCAGAAAGGGGGTTTAAAAGAATACTGGAGTATTTTGATCCTCTGTTAACATATTGATAACATTTTCATCATCTTTATTCTGCGTATTTGATTAATATTAGATGATGATTTGTTTTCTTTAATCTGAAATGGATTTGCAGCGTTTAGGAATAGCACCAAATAATTTGTTGATAATCTGTGTGCTTGTGAAAGGGCAGAGACAGCACATTCTTTTACAGGTTGTGCTAAGTATTCATTTGCAACCAGAACATTAGTCCTTATTTGTTGCCTGTGTCACACTTTATAGCCTTGGGAACACGCTCAACAAACACTAACAAATCACTTTCCCGGGCCACCATAGGTAACCCTACGGTAAGTAGCACAAACTTTTGTCTTTTCCCAAAGTTTTCACCCGAGTAATTGTTCTAAGTGCAGGTATCAATCAGAGCCCTTGCCATTTACAGTACATTATCTCCTACATTAGCTCTGCTGAATTATGTGTGAGTGCAGTTGGAAACACTGTAAACACCAGCTCTGTGAGAGTGTATGCATGTGTGTGATGAGAAGTAGGTCTGCATGCATGTGCATACACCTTGTTAACTTGGACCTATGCAAGCCCATAGCTTTAGAGCCAGACAGAGGTTTGCTCCTCAATAGATCAAGGCCTCACTAATGGCATATGATGCCGTGGCGGCCTCAAAATGAGCCATGTAAAAGAGTGACATTATCGATCGTGCCCGGTGAGCGTGTGGCCTCCAAACACCTGTGATTTTAATGACACGCTTACTTTTTCATGGTTGTGGGAATAAATCACAACGTAGCTGTGCTGTTGGGGGGGGGGGGGGCAGCAGTGTGGCAGAACGCTCCATCACATTTTATATTGTGTTAGTAATGTCAGATGTATGTGGGGGAGAGAAGGCCCTGCATGCATTTATCACAGGCTCTGAGGTATACGGAGAGAGGACCGGACAGGGTGTCGGGCTGGGAGACAGACGCCTCCATTGAGCTTTCTGTCATTCCTCCACAGACTCAGACAGAGACTGTGGAGGATCTATATAATCTCCGTGCGACACAGCATACAATCTGTCTGCTCTGCTGCTCTCAATAGCACTAAATTTGAGCCTAGCAAACATTCGTCAAGACATATGCTTTTATTCTTGCCATCAGAGAGGTTAATGGGATTAATTCACAAATTCAATCACTCTGAGATGTAGCTATAAATAATTCATAGTCTCAATGGAAACCAAGACTTTTGTTCATTAATTCTTTGAAATTATTTTCACTCTGTTTCTGTTTGATACATGATGTGCACAAGAAAAACAGTGAAATGTGCAGGAAAAATTAAACTGCTGTCATTTTGGTGTCTGTGAACAGAGGTCCAACAGTAAGGGAGTTCCTCTCACTGATTAATGCTGTGTCGAAGAAGACTGAGGAGATCATCTTACACCTTCTGCCAGAGCTATTCCAGCACACCTTCCAGGAAACCTTCCTTAATCTGGTCAGCATTACCAAGAAGATTTTACTTATGCATTGAGCCTATTGACATGTCCTCTGACAAGGATAGAAATCAAGCCTAATTATAACAATTTACATAATTTTCCATATGATAGATATGGTGTGTCCTTTTCAATCTTTTTCTCAGGCACCTTCAAAAATTTGTTTCAACTATTGTTCTCTCTTATCTATGCTCGTAAAAGACCCCTAATTTGTCCCAGCCTTTCCGCTCTTCAATGAAGGCTCTCTTCAAAAACTACAGTACAATGTAAATCATCGTAGGTGAACAACAGGTAGTGAGCAAGCGGCACTGTACAATTATTACAACCTCTCTGTGCGATAACATGTAATCCACAGGCACCCATCCCTGCAGGCACTTAAAGACTTTGACCCCTTGCACTCCCTTGCAATGTGGTTAATGCAGATTACAATGGTCTGACTACTGAGAGCCCTCCTCACAGCTGCTCCCACCTCTCCCAGTCCGCACGGCTGTAATTTAGCAGGCTGGGACACTAGCATCCCCCTGCAAGCTTTGAAGCAAAGTCAATAGAAATTGGACAGAAACTTTGTTAAGAAGAAATAAAAATAATAATTAAGAAAAATACAACTCCTTTAAAACCATGTGTCTCAGGGTGAGATGGAGAGGACAGGAGTGAGAGTGCACTGAGAGGAATCAAACGGACAGCTCACTTTGTCAGACAGGAGTTGGCACCTTCACACTTCCGTCTCCCTCGCTGCCAGTGGCCTCATTTGAGCCTAAGCAGGATCAACTTCCATAACAACATTGAAGTTAACAACATGTCACAGTTTATGATTTCACTAAAATGGTTTTTAAACCTTGAGCCAGATTTAAATTGATGCAAAACATGGTAGTTACTTTTCATCATTAAAGGTCGCTTTTTTGGTACCTTTGTAGAGTTAGGAAAGGGGCAGAATAGCAGCAAAAGGTTATTTTGGACAGTCTCCAAGCCACGGGATTTATTATGCCTTGTCAGTGAATTGCTCTCTGTATTGAATATATTCGCTCTAAACTAATTGACCAGTATGGTGAGAGAGGCGCTGAATTAGGCAAATGGGCCCAGGATGTGAAGTTGGACTTGATTTATTACTTTGAATGCAACTCAAATCAATGGCTCAGCTCCCCAAAACCATTGCATTTCCCAGCTGAAATCATTGTTATGCTTAAGAAAAGAGAGATTATGCAGGCTTAATGAGTTTCAGTGGTTGAATGTGTTTGCGCGCCATTCAGGGGCGAAATCATATTTAATGGCTGACACTCAGTTCATGGCAGGTCCTCCTTTTTCTCAGTGGCAGGTCACCTTCGTCACCGGGAAGGCCCTTTCAGAGGGGAGGGCCAAAGATAGGGTCCTACATTCATGAAAAGAGGAGCACAAACGCTGCGCATGAGAAATGAAATGGGAGAAAAGCAGCTGATTTGCACACAGCACTACAGCTCAGCTTAGGGTTGGCTATAGGCCTCAGCCTGCTGACCTCACTGTGCCAGACTGGGACCTCACTTGCTTTTGGGAGACTCCTTTGTTTCTCCTGCTCAAGAAGAGCACTAATTTCATTTCAGTCTCGACAGACCAGTTGCCTTGGCTTCTAGGTGAAAAATGTCGCAGATCGCTAATAAATTAAGATGTTCTCTTTCTTCTGTCTCAGAGCTGTTTGTCCAAATGTCCCAAACTAAGCCCACAGTTATATTTTCACAACTGAAATCGCATTCATTTGCAAATCAACCCCTTACAATTACACTAAAATTCTAAGAGACTGATGAGGAAAGTAAAGGACAACTATAATTTGGCTTCGGCCTGACAGCATTGCTCTAAATTCTTGTTTTCACTAAGGTCCTCTCGTTTTGTTACAGGTTAGATTTGTAAAGCCACTGCTCACAGAAACCAGCTGTTCTTTTTTTGGCTATATTTTAATTCACACTGGATCATTTTTTTTAATGGCACCAGACGATAGAAAATAGCGCCAAAGTGACCCAAAAAAGTGTAAAATGCTAAGGTTCATTTTAGGGATTTAGAGTGACTTGAAATGTATAGAATATACTTAGTTGATTGGTTATGATTTAGCGAGAGCTTCAGGACAGTTTGCCTTGGTTATAAATTTCCATACGCTAATCAATGTGACCGCTGTATTTTGACCCATTGTCAATAGTAATATGCTCTTATTAGGAACAATGCATTACCATGACCAGTTATGAGATTAACAGTCATTGGCTTACAAATGAAAAAAGGCCATCCCAGCTTATTCCAGTTTAATAAGCACTGAATCCACTTTATTGATTATTCACTGCTAATATGCAGTAGCTAAAATCAATAAGCAGCCCAGCTCTCATTTCAATATAAATCCAATTATAGCTATTGCTAAAGCTGAAGAAATTAGTGAGGAAATGGATTGCCATGTAATTTACATTTGTCCATATACAATGTTATGGCCCTAACACTGGTCCTTGGTTAGTATATTGATAAGATATAGGGAGTAAATAATGTTCTTTTTTCATTGCAGTACACACATATACTCTCAGCTGATCTGTTGCTATTTTAAAGCTCAAAAGAAGTTAAACTTATGTTTGGTTACATGTTTGGTGCATTGCATTAGCTTATTTAGTCGAATCTTGACTATGAATGAACTGTATTTGATTTAATGACTCCATATGGAGCCATTTCTGCGGCGCCCAGAATATAACAGAGACTCGCATAAAGCAAGCAGAAATATGCTTCTACATTCCTCAGTAGAATTGTATGAAATCCCCCTTAAGTCTCTCTAATCACCTGGTTACACAGAAGGCTGTTTGGTTTTTCAAATCATCTCTAGTTAGAGAGAGAAGTGAGGGAGACAGAGAGAGACATCATTACTCTGTAATAAAGCATCCATATGGTGTAAATGTTGAGCTGGTGCAAATCCCTACAGCTTAGCTGCAGAGCTCCCTGGCACGGAAGGTCAGGAGTAAATGCTTCTGACTTAAGCATATGTTTCTTTTTCTGCCATTTATATTTCTGGGTTGATGACACGAATGGGAGATCAAAGGTACATATGTTGGTGGTAGGACTGTATAGGAAACCCATAACCCTGTGCTTTATGTCAGGACTTTAATGTCATGTCATTATAAGGAAGCATTTACTGCTGTATATCTCTGGTGGCAAAGAGATCATTGTTAATAAGTGGAAGTTGTGGGTTTTTTGTTCGGTTTTGTTTTTTTCTTTTTGAGTGGGTGCAGCTTGGTGCCAGTAATATAACAAAAATATATATATATAATAATAATATAATAATAATAATATATAACAATCAATAGTGGTATTTCCTTTAGAATAAAATGAATAAAATCAATTTTGATATCACTTGAACGTATAACTTGTAACTATTCATCCCTTTACATACTGTTTTGTGTATTCACATACAGAAATAACATTAAAATATATGCTACATAGCAAATATACATATATATTAAAAGGAATTTGAGGGTATACATTATAATCTTCTCATATTAATCTCATATTACATTACTGTAGTGCTGTTGGGCCAGCTCTTGGCGACTTTTCATGAGACGGATGTGTGCTGCTTCTCCCTGTCTAATAACATCTTTCTATTGATTTTATATGCAACCACGATACTTCTGAAATTCCTTTTGTTTGAACATTATAATGTGCAGTATCAGTTTTGTCTGTGGACTCATCAGCAGCTGTAGACAGGACATCAAAGTTTTTTAGTTCTTCTAACAACATTTCTAAAACATCTTTAGCTAGAATTTTAACGCTATCAATATTTAAGTGTCAGACAGGAAAACATTTTTAATAGTGGATGTCGTCTTTTACCTCATCCACAACAGCTAGTGAATGGTCCTATCTCCTTTGCCAAGATCAGCAACACATGAAGGGAAACTGCTGTAGCTCTTTCTTGGTCTGTGCATGATGGCATAAAGGTAATATGGCCCTGATTATAACATGCAATCAGACTCCGCACTTAGCATCCCTTGCCTGTGATTCCCTGCAAAGTTTGGTGTTTTTTTCAGTGTGATGCCTCTGAATGTTATTATTTAACTACCACAATGCACTCATTGCAAATCAAACACATTTGTTCGGAGTTTGTAGATGCCAGTAACATTAAGATAAACAAGTACTCACCAGTCATGGCAGGGTTAAACAACTTTCAATGGAGATGTGAAGGAAATGAGATGGCTCACACATTAGCTACTTCCATACATTGTATGTAGTTCACTTATTTTGTTATATATCAGATTTATGTATGCTGGGACATTTGGAGGTTTCCTTTGAGACGGATGTGGCACAAGGGACGCCAATTCACCAGACTCACTTTAAACAGAGTGCTTATTATCTGATTATCATCTAACAGTGTCTGATACCAACTTTCCAACTTCAGAATAGGGGCAGGGCGTAAGTGTGAAAGGTGAAATAGAGGTTTGAATTTCTCTCTCTAGCTTCACAGAACTGCTTCTGTCACTTTTTGTTATGTACAGCTGAGCACAACATCATAAATGCCTTCAACTGTCTCAAAGTGTTTTGTGTGCTGTTTTTCCCATTTGTTTCATCTTGCCAAGACTATAAAAACACTGAAAGATGAAAAATTCTTGGAGAGAAATCGAGAAGCAGCCAGGAACAGACAGGAGGAGGCTTTTTTTCAGAACAGGTACAAACACTACGGCCTTTAGACATGCTGCAGTTGGATGATGCATTGTATGACCAAGTTCATGTGAAGCGTACCATTTAGAGGGCTCTAACTGTGCCCATAAAACTAGAGTTACAGTGTGAAATTTTCAGTATGTTTCTCCAGGCTTTATGTCTTCATAATGGAATAGTAACATGTATTGTATATTGGTTAATGAGTTGGAAACATACTGTTGATGCCATCTTTCTTAATTGTAAAGTAATAACTATGTCTTTGGAGGGTTAGGACATTCAGACCAACAGAGCTGGGTGGGTGGGTGGGAGGATGGGTGGAACAACAGAAGGTATTCCTTACCACTAACCTTATTTATCATGCACACACACACAGAGCACAGCTCAGCACATTCAGACATAACCCAGGCAATCTGTCCTTAATCCTATGCTCTCTTTGTGTGTGTGTACACAATGTACAGTCAGGTCTTCAGCTAATAATACCTTTCTTAGTAAAGTCCATCACTCAAAGTGACTGGGTGTATGATCGCAGGCCTAAGCAGCTTCCTGTGAACTTATTGATTGAATAATCACCTGAAAAACTTAAAAGTAATATTGATATTTAAACAATGAACTACAATTTGGTAGTTTTTGGTGATACTAAGGG
This sequence comes from Sciaenops ocellatus, assembly GCA_033000465.1. Lineage (NCBI taxonomy): Eukaryota > Metazoa > Chordata > Actinopteri > Sciaenidae > Sciaenops > Sciaenops ocellatus. Next base: position 18,629,217 of record CP136888.1, read on the forward strand.
TTTAAAAGTGTTACAAAGGCATGAGCTCCTCTCAAAACTTTAGCTGAAACTGACCTGTTTCTGACCTCACATTAACAATGTCTCATACAACCTAATGCATTCGACTCGTTTGAGAACGGCAATTTAATCACCGAGACTGTTAAACCCAGAGATTGAGTAAAAAAAGAGCAAAACAGGAATGCTGTACTTTCTCCCCATCCCCCAGTCTGAAGTCTTGTGCTTTGCCAAACCCTTTTAAAGTAGACAGTAGTCACCCTGGTCCTGAAGGCTCTGCCCCTAATTACAGAGCAGCTGTAATTACAGAACCTGGATGGAGAGAGAAAGAGAGGAAAAACTAAATCCAGCCGTTGTAAATTTAGATGACTGCCTTCTGATGATACCTGTTTTTTCAGCATTGAGAGGTGCAAATAATCCTATCAAAGTGAACAATGGCTACACACCTGCCTCCTACACTTCTGTCCAATTACATGAAGCTAAACATTAGGTCTGCCTTCCTCCTCGCTCTCGACATTGACCTTACATTATCTGCACACTTAAGGCACTTCAAATTATGAGGTTCTGTAACTACTCTGCTCCTAATGAGAAGTACTAAGATAGACCTGCAAAATCCAGCAATGGCTACTGTTTTTGAATACTTGTACAAGACAACATTTACACAATGAATTATGATTCATTAGCTGTACATTAGAAATTAATAATGCCACGTGATAAAAGCTGCTCTGAACATCTTGTGTCACCGGAAAAGTTGTGTGCTGCACTGGATTATTACTCTGGCTGTAGAAATAAAGGTTGGTTTGAAGAAACAGGTGATTTGCATAAGTAGTGACTGTTGCTTTTCCAACTGACTTGTGTTGTTGATGTGTAACAGGTGCAAGCAAAGGCCATCGTTGGAACACACTTTATAGTTTGAGCAACTGTGACAAAATGCTTTTTTGTGTTTTTTCTCATAGAGCTTTGTGCAGATTATTTAGATCCTCATCATTCTGCAAATATCTTCATCACAACTCGAAACCTGAAATTATTTGTATTGTAATTTTAACAGGCAAAACTTCAAACAAGTCATTAAATGTTGTGAAATATAAAGGGGCCGTGTCTTATCAATCGTTCATAAAGTCTATGTGTCATATTATTCATAAGTTGCTCATTTGCATCCCGGGGAGGAGTGTTGGTGTTAATGAGTTGACCTCAGAGGTCAAAGGTTAAGCTCTCTTCCAGTTGAGTTGTCAGCACAGCGGGGCCATTGTGTTTAGGAAGGCAGTTGGAGATAGAGTTGAGTGTTTGTGTGTGGTTGTGTGTGTGCATGTCAAAGAAAGGGATGCTTTGTTTTATGCGCATGTGTGGTTATATCTGTGGATATGCATGAAAGTTTCTGTGTGTGTGTGTGTGTGTGCACTGAGGTACGGGTCACCAGGACTAAATGTGCCACTTATAAACATCCTGAGGCCAGTGTGGCAGCATCCACCCAGTCAAGTGTTTCTCAGATCTCCCACCACACCCACATCATTCTTACACAAAAACAGATGAATAGAAGTCTATTATACTTCAGTAACTTCTTTTTTGGTCAGAAACGTTAAGGACAAAACATTGATCCTTGTCTTTGTGCCTCCATCGGAGTGAAATATTTTTAAAAGCTCTAACTTTATAACTTTGTAAGATGTAATATTTTATCCTCATTTGCATTCCACATTTTTTCACATGATCTATGTACATTCTTCAAGTCTGCCTACATTACTTTATGCAAGTGTTCCTACTGTACCTGTACTATTTCATGTAGGTGTAGTGTTCTCCCTCAGCCACTTTGCCAGATATCCAGCCATCACTGGGAGTGATAATCTGGCTCAAACTAAGTAATTTAGTTAAATGCAGCAGTGAAATTAGCTGTTGTGTTTTGAGATATGCCCGCTCATTTGTGACTCAAATACTCAACCTCCGATCCCTCTCACACACAGATGCACTCACACACAAGTTTACAGAACGAGTTCTTACACTTAAAGAGCAGAAATAAACAACTCGTAATTTGACTGGTTTTGTTTTAACTTTCTGAAAGCACTGAAATGGCCATAACACTTGTAAACAAGTTGTATTCCTGCCCCCTGTGTGTGGGTAGTTTGGTTAGTAGCTCTTCCTCAAAGGCCACAGCATTATTATTATGTTGAGGAAGCAGTCCTCTCTTACCCTGGGGAGTACAATAGCTTGACATCTCTTTGTTGTTTTATCTCCAAGAAACTAGAGTCCTTTAGTAGGTCATAGTAGAAATAAAAACATAATCAATCACCATAAGACTATTTCAAACGTCAGTGTAAGTAAGGTGCATGAATATGTTTCAAAATGGCAATTCAAATTTTTTGTGATGCCGATGACATTTTAAGCCTCCAGTGACTGCCGTAAAAAATCTAGTTTAATGTGTCATCTTGTCAGCAAAGGACCTATTTTATTGCTGGCAATCATGTCTGTCTGTCCGTTATGTTTGCCCATTTTATTTTATTTCTGAAGTGTACATTACACATCTTTTGCTGCTGTGGCAAGTGAATTTCCCCGTTGTGGGATCAATAAAGTATAATCTAATCTAATCCAATCTAATATCATAATTTCATTTTTTTTCAAATGGCAATCATCTTTGTTTTTTCTTCTTCTTTTCTTTAAAAAGGAAAGTCTAATTTATTAATCTTACTTTAAAGTGAAGTCACTTTCCTGCCTGCAGACCTGTTTGCAGCCCCCTGCCCCTCTGAACCATTACCCACAGGCCATTAGGACCCGCTTAGAGTTTAGGCCTGTTTTTATTGAATGCTCTTTTACGCCTCTGCGTTTGAAGTGAGCGCCGCTCGGCTGTCATTTCCTGCTCTGAGCGCTTGCCACTCACGACGTGTGTAATTAAGCACTGTGCCTAGCATCCCATAGAGTGGCTGGCCACACTACTGATGTTTAATACCCACAACCAGACACAACGCCTCATTGACAGTGCTATGGTTCACTGCTTGTACAATTACCCTGCAGGATATACTTCACATCACCTTCACAGGTACAAAGTGCATCTGCCCACTTTTCTTCATGTCAACCTTTATTCATCAAAGGCTGCTGCAGAAACACATTTGACCATAGAGGACAAGTGGACTCTGTTGTATTGTCAACTATTATGCTATCTGATAAAAAAAAAAAAGAGCTGCAAAGTTCAGTGTTGTAATTATCTTTTTCGAAGTATTGGAGGTTGTCTTTTTGTGTGTGTATGGATGCACGTGTGTGCATTTTATAAGTGCTGAGGGTTAAAGCGTTTAGGCTGTGTAGATCCCATTGAACACACATGTGTTAGATGTTCTTGCACCCCTGCGATACCTTCTCCATTTCACAACAGAGCGGATGTTGATAGGCGTAACACAGTTAATATTGAGGACAATTGTTACACAATCTGCGCTATTACAAAAGAAAAAGTTAAAAAAGAGGAAAATAAAATGTGACTCTGTAACCCGTCTCTTCTTTTCTCTGGTTGTGATTAATGAAAGACTTGATGGGCTCTCTGGCACATTAATTTCATAGCTCTATGAATTTACTGCTGAGGCCTCAGGCTGAAAGAGACTTTTTAAACAAAGGTCAAAGTAGAGGACTTAAGTAGGTCTGGGTTGTGTGTCACAGCTGGAAATAAGGTCCTGGGATTTTTAGTACTTTATGGGCCCGTTGTGGGGCTGATAATGTGCATTGTGGGAGAATATTCTACTGAGAAACAGGTTAAAGATGAAGGGACAAGTTAAGGGGGCTTGGCCTTCATGTAAAGAGCTTTAATGATAGAGCAAATTATTCTGACTATTACAAACAGAAGACATGCTATATCATCAAAGTTAAGAAGTGATCGCAGTGGATTGAAGCATTATGTTACTGAGAGAAGTTTGTTGTATCATAAATGGCACATAAATGTATCAAGTCTATATATTTTGCTGCACACAAAAACCAAAAACCTATAAACTCACACCCACACACATTCATACAAACAAGGCCATAGTGTTTCATAGGTTTAACAGTGTATTGTTTCTGTGTCAGCCAGAAGCCAGTGTGTGTAACTGTTTCTGTCATGGCTGACAATTTGATAGTTTTTCACACTTTGGTTTGCCAAGGCTTCCCATTTTTCTCCACTCTCCCCATTTCCGCACTAAAGCCAACTGAGGTTTACAAATATTGAGCCTTAATCCTTGGGCCTCAGACAGCAGGGCCTGCTGTGTGGTGCTCAACAAATGACTGAGTGTTCATGAGTGAAATTAGTTCAGGGAGGCCTCTGTTTCCTCTCTGTGTTGATATAGGGGCAAATAAAAAGCTGCGTAAACGTAGAACCCCAGTTTGTGAGTACCCTGGTGAGCTGAACACCCACTGACATAAAGCTAAATGTATTTTCAGAATGAGTTTTATATTTCTTTTATATACTTCATAAGGGTCTATTTCAGTCATGCTGAATAGTTGACATATTTCAATCCCTGGACTGAGTGGAAAAACCTGTATAAGAAAAAAATGAAAGATAAAATACTGTCATATGATCTTTGAGCAAGGCACACCTAATTTGTTCTAATGGAGCTGCTAGCTGTGAGCTGTGATGATGCAAAGACGTAATGAATTACTGATGATTATCTTCCATATATCCTTAATACTACAAGTGCAGGTTATGTACATTAAAGTAGCTGTTAAACTCATCCCAGACACAACCACCAGTTTCATATATTTTTTCGTATATTGTTTTGTTGTGGATATCTGAGTGGAAAAGAAACATCAAATACACACGCTTATTTATGACAAATGTGTTTTGCAAAATGTATTGCTCTCATTAACTTTAACAGCAGTTGTGTCCAGGTTGCTGATAATGTGGAGTCATGTTAATGCTACAAGAGCCAAACCTGGATGCATTTTTCCCAAAATGATCCATATTGAGCACATGAACAGAGCAGTAGTGCTGGGATTTATGTTTTATTAAAGTTGTTGCCTGTCTTACCTTCTGGTCTGTACAACTTAATGAAATCTATATATATATATATATATATACTCAACACACACAATCACAGACAAAGGCATACATTGTCCTTTGTGTAGCTTATGAACATCAAAGTGCTTTATTTTAAGTTAATAACAGAACATAATGCACTGATTTGATGTGTTTACCACACGCATGCATGGATCTCCCACATTAATACACACCACCACCTTTGCACACAGCTTCAACAGATGTTTCTGAGATACCCGGTTCCTCTCTTGCACTCCCCCGTGTGAGACCATCTGTGGATTTTTTGTTTTGTTTTTTTTTTTTTTTTTTTTTCTTTTTTTTTTTGTTATTTGTTTGATTTCAGGCATGGGATTCACTGCAAGGTTGCACACAGGAGGGGAGTTATGATGTTTTCCGTCTTCTGATACTGTATGTCCTGAACAATGTGTGCTCCAAAAAATAAATATTAATCTATGTGCAGACTTTGTTCCCAGCCAGGCGCGCCGTGTATATGTGTCTGTGTGTTCTGGTGCGCAGTGTGTTTCTGTTTCTGGATCAGGCCCAGCTCCAGCCCCATTATCTCTCTGTGTCTTTGTATGTGCTGATTTATTTCAACAGTTCTCTTTTGGCCAAGCGCTGGGTGCCTCCTCTTTGTCAGCTCCTGTGTGAACGCAGAAGCCTTTGACCACCTTTGACAGTGTGAATATTTTAGCTCCTTTTAATATGCAGCCTGAACTTTTATGTAAAGATGAGGAGTGTGGGGAGTGGGGGTGATGGGAGGGAAGAGAGGGGGAGGGTTTAGTGATGAGGGGGTAAGGGGTGTTGTGAGTTAATGTTCCTGGAATTTGACATTGATGGTATCAAGCACAACAAAAACCTAAATTTGAAGAAAAAAAACATGTTTTGCCTCCAAATCTGACAAAATTCACAATGAAGCAAAACTTTCTCCCTTTCATGTTATTTGTTGGTATTTGTAACAAATTCCTCTAGTGGTACATGCAGACCTGCTGGCTGTACATGCTCTTCTCTGGCCACAATAACACAGAGTTTCCCAGAGCTAGTAGGTGCCCTGGTCTTCTTTAATGCCAAATTGTCAGGATGTTAATTTTGTTAGTGTCCTCTTATTGATTTCACAAATTAATTAGTCTCCAGAATTCTTACCACAGAGCCTGTCCTATCAAACGAAGATAGAGCTAGCAAAACTTACATTATAAAGGCTAAAGCAATTTATTGAAATATTAAATAAATGATTAAGCTTTGCTGTAAAACTCAGCCTAGGATTTGGCAGCATTTTTTGCTTCAGTGAGTTATTTTGCTGTGACATCATATGTATTTACTCAGCATGTTAGTGGAGATCGAAATCATTTCCCAGAATCGTATATTTATCTATTCTCGTGCACATTATTCAAATAAAAACAAAACAAAAAAAGATCCTGATGGTGTTTTTTCTGAGCTTTGACCTCACAAATACACATGCATGGCGCCCTTCAGCGAAGAACCAAAGTTCAGCAATTGGGTCTTTGATTTCTAGGAAGCAGCAGTTGGAGTGCTAGTCCAGCCTGTCGCTGAGCAGCCATTTGGGGCCAACAGCAGCACTCATCTCCTCAGTTATTATTCTGACAGTGTTTGCTCAGCCTTGCTGACATATGTTTCACAACTTGAGACGGTTCTGTTTTAATCTGCCCAACACTTTAAGATGTGGACACAGTCACTGGTTGGATTTATTAATCCAGCTGGTGTTTTTTGATGAGAACCCCCCCTTCCTCCCCATCCTCCCTCATTGTCCTCTTCTTTTCTACCCCTCCCCTGCCCTTCTGTCCTTCACATTGACTTTAGCATCAAACCTATGGGCCACTCTTAACTATAGGGGCAGGCAGTAGAAATCAAAGCCATATTCCTTATATTGTTTACCCAGCACCAGATGTAGTGAGCTGCAGGAGACCAGCTCAGTGGAGGTGTTTGAACGTTCAAAGAGGACTGATGTCATTCATTACAAACAGGACAAAGATGGGACAGACTTGTTTCAACTCAATTTTATCTCACATTTGAGTTTTAAAAACCATTTAAGCCTCAGAATGTGACGCAAGCACTTTGTCCCAGTTTCCTCAGCGAGTATGCGAACGTGAATCGGTGTGACTGTTTGGCAGACTTGTCGGCCTGTCAGTCCACTACTACAATGGACTCAACAGGACAAACAATAACACAGACAGATACAGTGGAGATTATAGAGAGATAGACAGAAGACCTCTGCAACCAGACAAGATGGACATGGGAGGGAGTGAGGAGCAGATTTGTATGAGAAGCAGAGGGTGGAGGAGGGGGGGGGCTTGGTTGTGTCATGGCAGGGGTAGGCCAATGGAGCGGAGAGGCCCTCATGCCCCTGCTGATCACAACAGGGGATTAATTATGTCAGCATAATAAGTACAAATGGTGATCTGAACGTGGAATTAGCCCCCTGAGCAGAGGCTGGTGCAGCGCGCAATGGAGAGGAAGAGTGGGTGGTAATGGAGGGGGGGGGGTTGTCCCAATTTGTCCCAGTCTGTCTGTGCAGGCACAGGGGTGGAACCTCGGGTGGGGTAGCTTGTTGTCTGTCGAGCTGGCAGGCTGGTCGGCTGAAATGACTGTCTGGGTGGGTGGTGGGGTGTCCTGGTCTGTCATTTCTGTTATGATTTGCATGGATGTCAGTCTCAGTGGCAGTGGGACAAGACTCTAGCTGAGCTGGAGGCACGCCGCTGTTCAAAGTCCCATTCATCTCCAAGCATCCTCCATCTCAGCCTGTGTCCAGTTTGAGGCCTCAGACTAAGAGTGGAGCTCTGTCTGCTTTGGTCGGTTTTTGTAGTAATAGCTGTAAAAAGTCACCATGCACTTTTATTTTACAATTCTGAGCAATATTAAAAGAACTTGTCCCTAGTAAACAACCCAGCAAGTATTTCCTGTCTTGTTGTGGGTGAGTCTAAGCTTTGGTTATAACTCTGTTTCAGATCCAGGTCATGTTGCCCCAGGTCTCAGCCCAGAGGCAACATGACCAGCAGTATACAGTGTTCATCCTCAGCCTCCCTGTTGTAATAGCTGTTGTCCCTGCTGGCTCTTTGCCTTCAGAACTTGACTTGACCAGCTCTCTCTCAATGCAACACATTCTCAGAGCAGTAATGCAAACAAAGCATGCTGGGCCAGACTGTAAAACACAAGGGGAATACAACAGAGGTGAGACACATTTATTATTGTTTTAGATTTTGTTTCAAAGACTAACACTGGGTAACCGTCAAGCAGAAGTTGTACAGGGAATTGCAAATGTGAAAGTTTGTTTACATTTGTAATGGTCCGTAAACCTGATCTATTAATCTGTTTGGGGGTTATGATGTTTTAGTTTTAATCAAAAGCATCAAAGTACTTGTGATACTGTATTTTCTGCATCTCTCTTTTCAGTAGTTTTCGTTGTTGGTGGCGGAGACGAAAATTGCCTTCAAACGTAAAAAGATTCACAGAAAATGATGCAACATGTAATCCAGTTTGTATTTTTATCTCACTGACATTAGCCTCCCTCCGCATTGTTCACTCTGTACAGTTAGTTTAATAAATAAGGATATTACCTCCATAGGTTAAATTTCTGGACAACCTGCAGCACACATAGACACTGGACATCTTTGCAAAGATTTTGGAACCTTGGGAGGATGGAGTATATGACATGTTTTTTTTTTCTATTTTGAAAAATCAATTCTTAGAGATTATTTCAGACAATGGACATATTGTGAATATTCTTACATCATCATTGGAAGTAGATGCAGAGCTCTCTTGCTAGACAAACATTAGCATCAGACTGTGTTTACAGGAGGAGCAGGACCCCAGAGCCAACTTGCTTTGAGTAAGTCTATGAAGCTTATAGTGGCTGTGTCTAGATAATGATTCCGCCTCTGTGGCAGCGTGGCAGCTTGGGGGGGGGGGGGGACATATGCAGACTCAGGCCCCATAAATCCCTGCTCTATGATGAGCACTCTGCTTATGACTTATGGAGCACAGAGGCGGCCAGTTAAGACAGCCACTCGTAAACATGTGGCATGGCCGCCCTGACGGCGCTGTCAATTTTCATATTTCATCAGTTATTGGTCCAGGAGTGCTGAGTTATATCTCCAGCAGACTCTCATTAAGGAGGGCTCTTTAGCTGCTCCTGCTGGCTGGCTGATGAGCAAGGGAGGGAGAGAGCAAGGAAATTACTTAATCAGATTATTTTTCAGATAATTTGTAACAAATGTTGAGTAATATGAGTAAAGCATTAAGCAAGAAGCATTTTGATTTTATAAATAGTGAAATTTCTTTTTTTGTCTGACATTCAGAATCTTTGATTACACCTTTGCAGTAGTGGCACATCTTTGCAAATGCTCAAACAATCGCACTATGATATTATTTATTCTAGTTTATTTCAAATGAATTCAACGTGCTTCAAAGGATATCAATAATATGGATACAATTCTGTATTTTTGATAATGAGGAACAACACCAGACCTCTTATGATGCTTTGACAAAGTCGTACGTGTTGAAGTGGAAGTGTGGTAGGACGTTGACTCTGTAAATACTCGAAAAGGGGCATTATTATGATAGATGTATTTTCTAAAGATGTTGAAATATGTACTTCAGTATTTTATACGCAATATCAATGTAGTGGTAACTGGTATTGTGTTTGGGTGTGAAAACAGGCTTTTCAGTTTCAGGTCCCAAAAGTTACAAAATATGTAGAACATAAAAAAAAAAAAAAAAAGAAAACTGAGAAGACTGCAGTGGGTGAGAAAAACTAAAATGAGAAGATAATGGCCTGCAGACAAATAATGTGTTGCTTCTTTTCAACAAATTCAATTTTGCACCACCAATAGTCATGCCTGTGAGTGGGTGTGTGTGTGTGTGTGAAGGTGTGTGTGTGGTGAATTTAGGCGTGTTGATCAAGTCACATTTGCACCAGACATGATGCAAATGTTGCATATTTCTCTGCCTTGGAGAAGAGCTGCTAGTTGAAACCATCCAGGAAGTAAGCTAAGCAGAAGTTACTGTTTAACACCTTCAAAGTGCATTAAAAAAAAGAGGCAACATCTTATATTTTGTCTGACAAACTGTTCAAAACTCAAAGATATTTAATTTATTATGTCATAAAATGAAATTGCAGGAAATCCTTTCATTTGAGAGACCATTCCTTTTGAAAAAGCAAAACACTTCAACTACCAACCCAAACCTGATTCTCCAACCTCTACACCCCCTGTTGCATTTGTCAGGAGTGTTACAAAAAAAACTTGGTTTGCAACACAGAAAGGACATACTTTGTTTTACCCTCAAATATACCGCTTCACTTTGCAACAAAAATTCTACATCAGTATCAGCGCAGCGTGCTTCTGTGTGCCCCTGGCTGGCTAGCCGTGACTGATGATGCACACTGAGTCACCCCCCTCCCCCCAGGTGAGTAAGGCTGCATGTAACTTACTGGAACACGCTCTCCAAAAACACAATGGAGGTCTCACTCAAACACACACACACAGTTATAACCATGTAAATCATGCCCCTAACTAATGACTCAACGGGTAGTTTTCCTCTCTTCATCCCTATCACCACTCTCTGAAACCCAAAATAACCCCCAGTGTCCATTGGACCAGGTGCTCTTTAAACGCAGTGAAAAGGATTAGAATACCATGCGAACATTCATAGCCAAGGTTGTCATCGCCTTGATCAATGAGGAGGCTTTTGTATACACAGACATAAGAGATGATGTCAGCTTGGCTACTAGTCTATGACGACATTGTAAAAAATATCATCATTCAATCTTGATGGGAAAAAAATACAATAGAAACCACACTGTTACACAGTTTCTTAAAGATTTTATGCAAATATTATTGGATGTTAAATTCAGGACCTTGGATTACACTCTTTCCAAGTTGCTAACAAAGTATTATATTATCTGTTCTAGTTCATTTCAAGTGAATAGTCTAATCTAAATGAAAAGTCTAATGTTAATTCAGCTGTAGTGCTTTAGAGCATGTCTGCGTTATGTGGATACAGTTCCGTAATGAGAATTAGATAAGATTTTATTCAAGCTCACTGAGATAAAAATTGGGTATCAAAATGCCTCTTGGCGATCCACTTACAAAGGCACACATTGTGCTTCTGAGAGAAGAACATACAGTAAGGCCATTTCCTCTTATTGACGCTCTTGGCAAGTCTAATATTTACAGAAATGTTATGGCTTGACAACCCTCAATTAAACTTGTCATAACAGAGCCCATCCAAAAGAGAGACAGGAAGGAGGGGATGCTATGAATGATGTCAGCTTGGCAGGGAGGAAAGGGGGCACGGAGGCATGTAAACAGCTGTTCTGAGTGTCTGTGGGATATCGAGCATGCCATGTGTTTGTCATGTTATCAGGATCACAATGTGTCTGAGTACAGTGGGTACACAAGAAATCTGACCTGGTTAATTGGTGCCTTTAATGTTAAAAGATGATTACACAACGCAGGATTGACATACTGAAACATGCCCTCACTAACAGAAGAGACATGCTCCGTGACTGTAGACGAAACAAACACAGTGCCAGCTCCAGTATAGCAGCGTTATGAGTTTTATCTCCTACCTCTGTTCCATACAGTGCTGTGCACCTTGAGTCTGTTTGCAGTTTAATAAAACAGAAAGGTCTTTAAAAAAAAGGTCTCTGTGGTAGCAATGGACTCATTCTGTGCCATTACACCTTCTGTTACAAAAAGGCGCCCGAGTGATCGGATCCGAAACTCAATCTTTTATGAAATGGCATTTGTCTTCCACTATCAATCTGTCCATTTCGCTGCTTTGAAGTTGATCCACGTTTGAAACAAAGCAGAGCTCACTGAAACAGAACGCGGGGGAGAGAAGGGAGAGAAAGAAATCTCTTTGCAATACATGTCTGAATTATTACAGGGAAGGAAGTATGTAACCCTAGCCAAAGATGTGGAGTGCTTTTTGGAGTCTGTGTAAATGGATCTAGTCAGAGGTGAAGAGAAAACAAGACTGACCCCGTGCACTGTGCACCGGGAGGTCAGCGTGTCTGTTTGGTTTTCTGAGTCTGGACCATGTGCTCCATTTGAAAAGGGGGTGGGCCATGCTGACGTCGTAAATTACAAGGCAGGCATGGTTAGAGGAGCCTGCCAGTATGTCTGTATCTACTCCTCAGTTTGCGCATGCATATGTTCAAGTACGAGACAGCGTTTGAGGTCCCCCTGTGAACCTGGTCACTGCGTCTTATCTCAGTCTACTGGCTCAGCAGAGCTGCTCTGACCCACCAAACTGTTCTCCCAGCCTCAGGCAAACATAACAGAGTCCAACTCTAACGCTGTCTGATTCACAAATATGATTCAACATGGAGATGACGGGGCCCCTTAAATGCCATTTACCGGGCCTTGGCATGGTGATAATTGAAAATGTCAGTAAAAGTGCTTAGGAGAAATTCCAGCAGGATTATCGCCCCAGTAACATCGACAGACAGAGGGGTTGTCTCTGGAGAGCACAAAAGAACTTGTCTCCATATCATAAAACCTACACTGTTCCCCTGCTTTTTTTAATGAAACTGCTGCTATGCCAATCCTGGGAGGGGAGTTAGAGTAACATCTTGTTTTTTTGGTGGGAGTTGGTGATGTGTGTGTGTGTGTGTGTGTGCTGGAGATGATGTCAGGAGGAGGGGGTGTAGTTGTGGCAGTTCCCCTCTCTCTGTTTCGAAAGCCAGTGTTGTCGGTGCATCATATAAAAGAAGATATACAAGCAATTCACATGCAAATGATGAGGGTGATTTAGAAAAGAGGGGGAGAAAGGGGAAATGTGCTATTGAAAGCCAGTGGAGGGAAGGGGGGAGGGTGGTGAGGGGAGAGAGAGAGAGAGAGAGGGGGTGGAGGGGGGTCACATTAAGCGTTGGCGAGGGAGGTGTGAGGTGGCTGCGCTGTGAAACAGAGAGACATTTGTGTAATCTGGCTTTATGTATCACCACTTCTGAATAATAACATGAAAAAAGAGACTTACCTCATCTGCCTGGTAGAGCCAAGGCATAAATAAAAGGGCAGAACAATGGAATTACTATTACCCCAGCCTCTGCGCCGAAGCTACATCACCAGTATTCTTTGGAGCCACTGGCAAGAAGATTAATGTTTTGTTAAATATCAGTGTGGGAGCATGTGAAGAGGGGAGAGAAAAGGAGGAGGGGGGTTGCTTACTGGGTCTTCTAAACTTAGTCAGCCCTGGCTCTCTTTGTAATTATGGTGTGTTGCTACGGATGCGTCCCACACTCTCCCTTCCTAAGTGTTAGTCGAGCGTTGTTATGGTACCAGATGCATGTATTTGTCGAGAGGATTATGGGTAATGTTCCGTGGCGTCTGATTGGACATGTGTGGCTTGCTGCGCTCTGTTTTCATGATGCATTCCTTGGCTTGCAGCCCTCATGGCAAAATGTTCTGTGTTGCTGACTAAATGCACTGAGACTGGCTCCTCTCTGTCAGAGCGCTCAGTTGTCCCTTTTCGTCAATAGCCTGTCCACTTTGGAACAGTCCTAGTTTTAAAATTGATGAATAAGGGATTATTAATTGGGTGGGGAGGGAGGTTAAATGTTATATTTCAGTATTTGAAGTTGCATGACCCTCACCAGCATTATTCATATTTTACTTGGACCATGCCCTTGACTTCCTGTCAGCCTATCTCAATATATAGTCTATAAAATATAAAGTTGGTACAACTTCTTCAACCAATGATGATTTTAAAAAGACAAAGCATAAAGAATTAGAGATGGTGTCACCTAATTCAAACCCCAATATTTTTGGAATAATAATTGTCATAATAGCCACCAGTGTGGGCATTTGATGTGGTACTGAATTAGGCCAATTTTATATGATACATTTAATTTTTAAGTGAAGGAGGAAGCAACTTTTGGTATAGATAACATTTGATATGATGGGGAAGAAATAAATCCCTGAAACAGAGACAGGATTGTTAGCATGACAACCACCATTTGTGACTATTTGATTCCTTTTGTATTTATTATGCAAGGAAATGTCAAAATATAAATGTGGGATGTTAAATAGAAGATAATAAGATAAGTCAGACTACCCTACGCTCAGCAAAATGAAAACACACGAGTCCTCCCCTAATAACTTGTGTACACTCCCTAAATGCAGATTATTACCAATTCAATATTATTTAAAATCAAGGCACATTTTTACTCCATCTTAACATTCATATCCCTGACCCGTGTAAATAACAGACTATATTTCAGTAGCACTAGGCTTCACAGTTGCATCCATTCTCACATAAGAAACTGCCCAGTTCAACCACAGACCTCTACTGTTGACCACAGAGCTGCACTAGAGCGGTTTGGGGTTTAGTTCCTTGTTCAATAGCACCTCAACACTATTTGAACAGGAAATTTTCCAGTAATTTCCAGTCTTTTCTAACCTCTGGGGTACTGTGGTCCCCCATGCGTTAAATATCATAAGAACACAGAATTTACTCAGACCACAAAAACCAACAGTCAACAGTAGAGGCTGTTTACATAACTAAAAGTCCTAGGTAACATTGACAGATCCCAGCTATCATGCTCAGGTTTCTTATAATCAGTCTTTAACGCAGAGATATTTTTTTTACTTGATTTTTTTTTTCACCTAAATTGCCCCCAGCACCAGCCACAAAACCTTTTTTTTTCGTTTTTCTGACGCAAATGTGAGTCACATTTAGTCATATAATGACTTTCTCCTCTTGTAAAACGTAAACAATATACACGTTAAAGCTCCCACACACAAACACACGTACACACAAACAAGTGCGGCAGTTCTTCCTTTCAGAGAAAGAGGCCTCTGATTTCAATTTTAATGGCATTTGCATGTGTGTGCATTTGTGTGTGTGTGTGTGTGTGTGTGTGTGTGTGTGACCTGACCAGACATCCTACCCCTGTGTTAGTAACAGGACTAAGGGGGTGAGTGTGGGGGTAGCGCACCCACAATATTACACACCCTCATAAATCTATGGCCCCTGTAGCATTTATGTCGGTGGCCTGTGATCTAGGGTGATAGGCATGTCCGGACATAACCGCCCTCCCTCCTGTGCCTTGACTCTTTTCTCTGTAGCGTGTATGAAAGAAACAAAAGGTCAGGGGTGAACCTTGTCGCATGACAACGGGCTGACAGGCCCAGTTGCTAAGGGGATAGGTGACAGGGTGGCACGGACGTGGGGTGACAAGGTGATGGCATGAGGTGACAGAAAAGTTACCAGGTGAGGATGGAGGTGAGTGACGGCAACTGACCGACTCACCCGAATCGCTCCTTTCTCTCTTCTTCTTTGTCCTTCTTACTGTCATCCTTTCTCTATCCGTCCAACTCACACGTCTTAGTCTCACCAGCAATCACACTCCGTCACACCTTTGAACTCATCCTACCTGACTTTGACAGCAAATGTGTGTGTGTGGGCTTTTTTGTTTGACCTGGTGTGTGTGTGCAAACATGTAAGTACTTGTGTATTTACACGTGTCACATGCTCAGTCCTACATATTTGTGGCTGTTTTTGCTCTACTTAGACCTTTGTTATATGATGTTTTTTCCCCGTTCCCATGCACTCTTTTGAGCTCTTTTGTGTGTGTGTGTGTGTGTTTCACAGCAGTTAACATCCTTCCTGTTTGCTCTCTTAGCCCTGAGTCACAGCCGTGACGTGCTGAAACAGCCGTGGGGGAGGCATACATACTCTTGTTGGCAGTTTAGGAGAACCAGGGGGAGGAAATGAAAGGTACTCCCCTCATTTCATACACGAGCAACCTCACACACTGACTCAGCAACCAACCATGGCAAGTGTGTGTGTGCATTCATATGTGTGGTTAGGGCAAGCAAGTGCTTACATGTGTATGTCTATGCATTGGTCTACATATTATGCCTTCTAAGAATAACTTTGCATGGTTGCACAAATTGTTTGAGATCAGCGGTCATATTTGCACAATCTGCAGTGGAGCAGTGTGTTCTCAGAGTATCGGGGAGACTTTATTCAGCCGACTACGGGAAAGGATTTGACCTGTCTGGCCCTTCACACACCCAACGTCTTGTTCAGTGCAACTCCTCCTTACCAGGGAGGTGAGGGGAGACACAATAGCAGCACTCATTGACCGGGTTAATAAGTATTCTGTCTTGGTCCCGGTCAGATGCTCTTTACCTTCTAATACACTGTCTGTGTGTTTCAGTCTTCAAAGCGTCACAGTGACCTCATGTCTGCCTCACACAGCTTTTGTAAACTAATGAATGACAGGGGTTTGGGGATTCTGCAGCCTGGTCGAAACAGGGCAGTATGTGTGGGAGTGTGTGTCAGTCAGTGAATTTGCACATATATAACTTCTTCCTCCTCCAACACTCACATCTCATCTACACCTTGTTCTCTTGTTCTCACACACAGTTGTGTGTATGTGTATGTGTAGCAGACAGGTAGATTTGTTTTGGTAATGCTGCTAGCCTTTTTCTCCAGGTCACATGGGGCATGTCACTCTGCACTGTGTTGGATTATTGCATAAACTGTTTTGGCAATTAAACAGACTTTTGTAATGTGGGTAAAGTCACCAGGCAGCTTCTCTAAATTTACCAGTATGGATCAGATAACATGACAGAAATAGCTGTGGAGTGCTGTCTAACAGAACAAATACATATGCATATGTTTATTTGAATATTATTTGAATCTGATGAAATATTGCAAAATAATGTCCTGAAACACAGTGATTAATTATTTGTACCAAATATAATCAGTTGACAGCTGACTGTGCTGCACTGCTAGGTACTTTATTAGTTTATTATTGCTTTTGTAATATAACTGCCCTGCTCCATTGACTTTCTTAGCCTTTGATCCATAGAGGCTCAAGAAGAATCAGACTTTGCCATGGATGAACTCATCACCCAGATGTTCACATCCCACATCATTGCTTTCCATTCACCATCATATTTATTTTGTATACAAAAACACTCTTTTCCAAAGTTTTTAATACGCAATTCAGCCTAGTTTAGACGATGAGGCTAAATGTATAATGACCATTATGGAGTTTTTACAAGGAAAAAAACATTACACCCAAAATATTGCTCTAGTCTTATGTCACAATACCAATATTCACATATCACACAGATTTCCTCAGCTATTGCTACTACATTTACTGTTTTTTGTTGTTGTTTTTTTGCTTTTAGAGATGTTTAATGATGTATATTACCACATTTCATAAGCATTATAGGATGAAGACATGCTAACCCAGATAAGTGCTTTATTCAGTTGAGCCCTCGGTATGTGTGTAATACAGTACTATCCTTTCTTACATAATCTGCTAAACATCTACTTTTGCATCAGGAAATGTAATGAAAAAGGAAGAGAAAATAACTGCAACCCTGGTTGCACAACAGTAGCCAAATAGTGAAGTCAAAGTTATTAATAAAAAAAATCTGTTTATTCATTTTGTTGTGATTGAATTTGCCATAATGGATTAGAGTCTTGGCTACGAGCCAGTCACACATTTTCCAATATGTTATAGCAGTTGTATTGGACATGATGTTGTATGTTTCAGGAAATGCATATTGATATTTCGCAAATAAATGGGGTCATGTTTTCTTGCTACACTTTTTATGTAACATGTATTCTCTGAGAACAGATGGTGATTGTCTTAAAAAAGAGGACATCAGTCAAATTAATTAATTATTCAAATCAAATATTCATGTTCATAAAATTTGTGCTGTGTCAAATCAGGGATTTTGATTCGCTGTGTGTAGAAACCTACATTACTGCACTACTGCATGTAATTGTTTTGTTATTACTACCTACTGTAGTAGCCACTATAGTAAAAAATCTGTAGCCTGCAGCAACTTTCATCTTGACTGCTGTTGAAAGGTGTTCCTTCAGGTCCTGGCAGCATCCGACCTGGCAACCATCAGGTGTCCTGGCCTGCCCTGCTGGTTTGCTCTCCAGAGCCAGAGGAGAGTACTAATGCAAGAGGGACATAAGCCATCAGTGTCAAGGGAGGGAGACAGGATCTGCTGCCATGTCCTGCTGCCGCATGTTGTTTGTTTACAGGAAGGTGCCATTTGGCTGTGTGTGTGTGTGTGTTGCTAAGGGCCATGGGCCTGGATGAAGAGATAGGGCCTACTTCATCCCTAATGACTATTGAGTGTGTCTCACAAGATGACAGCCTGCTGAGAGCACCTGGCTGGCACTCCGCACAGCCCCACGCTCATTCCTCACATTGTAGGAAGCCAAAAAGAACAGTTTTATATGTGCATGTATGTGCAGCTCACACTGAGTAGCCATGAATCAAGAGGTCATGTGATCCGCTCTCTAATTGTCATGTTTAAGTCTCTTCAAAAGAAGAGATGGAAAATTCCAAACCTTACAGGTCATGCGCTCAGGCCACCAGACCTTTTTGTTTGCTCATGCAAGACTGAAAGAGGTAACAGTCTATGTTTATATAATTTTATAGCTTTTTATGTCTGGTACGAAGAAGAAAAACAACATTTGCCTGCAAGTTAGTCAGTGATTTATGTCATGTTTGGACAAGTATGAACAATCCATCTTTTTACACACTCTTAATTTCCTTAAAAATATCACTATTATTCCACAGAGAGGAATGTCTGTCTAAATCAGAAATTTAATGTGTTGGTTTAGCACATGGTAATATAATACAGCCCTTTAAGAATTCAGTCTCTAATATATTTGTTTCAGATTTATGATGATAGCGTTGTTGTTTTTTTATAGAGGTGTATACAGTAGCAACTGTTAAGAAACTCATGAGTGTGTAAAATGTAATTTGTTTTTAATTTCATACAGCAGCCCACAGAGAGCTTTGTTACAGGCTTATTCCAGTAATCATACTTGTCAGAGCCCCTCCACACTGCCAAAGTATGGGTGAGACACCTCGCAATTACTTATCTGCATTTTGTTGAGACGTTTATAATTCCCACAACCTAATACAGGAGCATCGACTCAAATTACAGGCTTTGAGTTACACGGTGAGAACTTATTTATTGTGGCACCTTCTCTTTCTTTGCCGGTGTCAGTCGACTACAAAACCTAATTAGTGCTTTCAGCTCGACACCCATTAGCTGAAACCCGATCCTTGGCCTGCTGGAGAAAAATAATTATGACATTCCTCTTATAAATCATTGGTTATGTCCTAAGCCCTTTCAATGGAAATATGATTTCCCACTACAAATTGTCCAACCTGTTTTATGTTCTCCAACACATAATTAAAGCCGTGGTGTGTGAGAGGAAGTAATTTTGTTCAAAGGCTTTTGGCAACAGCGGTGCTATGTCTTTTCTGCTTGTTTAGAGAACAGCTACTGGCAAACCTGGACATGTGAGCTGTGTAATGGATTAGGAACAACAGCAGCAACATGTGTGAATAACCTGTATTTGTCAGTCAGCCAAGAGACATGGGAAATGAAATACATCATCGAGTGGCAGGGGTGATCTGCGGGTCATCAGGTACAGCGAGGGCCACTGGCAAACTGTTTTTTGACTCTGAGAAAATGTGTCCACACATTAGGGCTGCCAGAGCCAAACAAGTCTGCTTTATTCTCCTGGGGAGGTTGGCTTCAAACCACAGGTAGCCATGCATGACCCAGTGAACCCAGCTTCACTGAATGAATACCACAGAAGAACATGTCCAAAGGTAAACTTATATATGTTTGACATGTATTACGATTATTATCATCCCTGACTTATAAATTTATAAGTCAGGGATGATAACAAGTTGAATGTTCCGTAATGGTTGACTTCATATGAACTTGGTACGTATTATAGTGCTAATACCAAAGCCACTTGCATAGCTCACGTAATCAAAATAAAAATACAACTGGTTATTCATATAACTAATTAACTTTTGTGTTTTCCGCTCATCCTGTATCAGATTTAACTGTCTGCTGGAGTTGCTGTTAGTACTTTTTAATAATACTAGACTTATAAACTCAATGGAGAAAAGCATCTGTACACTTAATTCTTCCTATTGTTTCCATCAAGTTAATTTGAACGATCAGATTCACACAAATAAAATGTTTTAAATTAAATTTGCACATTTCTGAGTGAGAAGCTATTTATCTTTTTTTTTTTTTTTTTTTTTTTGGGACGGTGGATAAACAAATAACACTCACATCATAGGCGTTATCCAAAGTCCACACCTTCTAGCTAATCAGAATCAATATTTCTATCTTACCCTGGTATAAACTGGAAATAATACGCATAGGAGCTATCTATCTATCTGTCTGTACGTCTAAATACCACCACATGGTCAAAGATAAGTGCATAGAGTTGGCACTTGAGGATACTTGGGTTTAACCCTTCTTATTGTTGTAGTGTTGTAGCTAATCTCCTTCATACTTGTAATCCTCCTGAAGCAGGAACATTAACTTATAGTGTCCTGTTTATCTGCGCCCTTCCAGGCAGGGAAAGGTTAGTCCGTTACCCTGCCAGTATGTGTGTGTGAGAGTGTGTGTGTGTGTGTGTGTGTGTGTGTGTGTGTGTGTGTGCTGTATACTGTATGTGAGGGGGAAGCGACAGCCTGCACCAACGTCAGTCGGCCAAATACATGTCTGTCTGAGTGCCTTCCAGGGGTCATAGGGCAAATCTTGTGGTAATCTGCTAATCTAATTTGCTTGCCGTATTCACATGATCTGCCAGGCTGCAGGACAGCCATCCTCTGTTCTGAGACACACAAACACACGCACACACACACACACGTATGTGGGCAAAAGCATACACACAAGCAGGCCTACCTACCGTTAGGACCCTTCTCTCGCGACAAGGTTTGACTCGATGACACCAGCCTGTTTGATTCCATTTAGGCTTGAAGCAGATTAGTGAAGGTGACTCCTGAGGGGGAATGCCGCTGCATAATTGGCAGAATTTATAAACCAATTAAAAGCACATTCTAAAGAGCGCTATTCTGAAGCTATTATTAACTCCGTGTGATGGGATAAACAGAGGCCCACTGATGAAAGGCGTGCACACTTCCTATCATACATGCAACTGTACAAGTGCGCCTGTGTGCTATTTGAAGTTAATATGATCTCAAACCAGTGGTCATCGACAAAAGAGTTCCTGTGTAGGTAAACTCTGACTGACCCTGTTTATGTTCAAAGTCATACATGTAGACAGAGCCATAACATATTTGCTGTCTGATAACCTTCATGCTGAAACATGAAAGAAAGTTACCTGCTTTTTATATTTCCTATGAAGACATAAACATAATTAACCACATCATAGCAAGCAGGCTGTACATTTTGCATTTCAGGAATTTATACACTCAGGCAAGAGCTTTGTACCTCGCTTTAGGATACTTTAACATTACACTTAGCTGGACTTAATCATTATGGGGCAGTCTCTCTAATCCTTAGCCCACCCTGCCACCCTGTCTGTGCTAACTAACATGCCATATATGAAAGGAAAGTACTGAGTACATGTGGTTCCCATGCAAACATAAGATAACAACCACATCATGGCTGGCAGGCTGCACTGTGAGTGTGTGACGTGCTCTGTAGCACCAAAGCTGAGGCTTAGGAAGGGACTGGATCCCATTTCCCAGGCTGAAGCAGGACCTGAGGGCAGAGTGTGGAAACTGAACTAATTGCAGGATATTGGTCCTCGGATGATTAGAGGAGGACATGGAATGCCTGGTCTGTGATGCAAGCAGACCAAGGTGAGACTAATGACGGATGCATTTTTTTACGTCCTCAGATAAGTCTGTATCCTACATTGGAGCCCTGCGGCATTGTGACAAGGAGGGCAGGAGTAGAAAGGCTTCCTATTTGTGCTCAGAGGACAGTTGTAACCACTTGTTGTGTTCTATTAATTCCATGCCCATTTCAAATTCCTAACTGGACTGTATTATTATACAACATTCAAACTATACACATCAATTGTGTTTGTTTGTTATGTTTTTTGCAACAGATCCTGACTGGTCACTCAACAAGCTGATATGTATAATTCTTTCTTAAGGATAAGTGATGTGTCCAAAGAAAGACAATAGGACTAATATCTGACTGATACTTGATTTTTAACCAGTATCAGTATTTGAGAGCAATACATCTGTTGATATTTACATGAATTAATTAACATTAAGAACACAGGACTTCTGGTAAAGATATTTTAACCACACC
Source organism: Sciaenops ocellatus (assembly GCA_033000465.1). Lineage (NCBI taxonomy): Eukaryota > Metazoa > Chordata > Actinopteri > Sciaenidae > Sciaenops > Sciaenops ocellatus. The sequence continues at coordinate 18,651,306 of CP136888.1, forward strand.
TATAGGAAGTTTGATAGCAAAAAAGTTTAAAACACTCTAAATCTGTTTGAGAAGAGCGAGTACTCAGTCATTTACCTAGGAAACCTTGGTAACCTCTATTACCTAAATTAAAATTGTTCATGCCCCCCTGCCCCTCAAATTGTATCAATCATTAACAATGATAGGGGTAACAACTAATATAAAAGGATTCAAGCTGAATTTAAGTGAATGTTCAGTATATTGGCACTCCAAGGATGACCACTAACCCAGTTTGCCAAACATATCACAGGTTCAGGTGCAGATTCTTTTTAAGATGGTAAAAATGAACTTCCATTATTTTGTTTATTTTGAGTCAATGTATTTTTTTATTTTTTATTTTACGTGATAGAATACATAAATGTTGCAAAGATGGTTACTCAGGGTCCTTTTATATTTCAGCCAACTTAAACATTCCTAAAGAGTAATTAGTGAAAGTAAAGAATATACAGGCATAGATGTAGAATGTTCCCTTAATTCAACTTAGGGTGTCAACTTCTATTAACAATGGCATAAATATTAGTGATTTGTAGAAACAAAGTTTAATACACTACTGATTTTGTTTTGTGCTGAAGACCAAGGGGTGATTTTAATTTAACGTCACATTTTTCTCTCTTACTTTCATGATTATTTAACTTGGGTCAAGTTTTTCTGACGGTTACATAATGTTGATAGTTTTATTGGTGTTCTTTTCCATTTAGTGTTCAGCTGACATCTGTTCAATGAAATCATATCTGAGCAATGCAAAGAATCCTGCCTATGTTCGAGTCTGAAACGGAACAGTAGCAGCCATGACATGTAATTCAGATAATAATACAGAAAACTACATATGTGCTAACCTCTGTGTTTTATTATAGATGTCTCAAGCCGCATGCAACAAGTGGCAATTATTTTCCTTTTGTATGATTCAGCTGGCCCAACTGCTTAGCTAAGCTTCACTCAGTTGTTGTTGTTCTCGTGTCCAGAAATGTTGGTCATACTGGACAGGAGGCATTTTGGAACGGGTGAAGTGTTGTAGTCCCTCTGTGCAGACATCAACCCTTTGATTCTGTGTCTGCGTTTAGTAGCCCCCTTTGTTTGCAGTGTTTGTTTGATGTTACTTTAGCAGAAAGAGACAGACACCATTGAGTAGTGGGAGTGCTGTTCTGCTGCGTGCCATTCACGCCTGCTGTAGAGCGCACCGAGTCAAACACAACAAGGGTAGGCCATTGTTTACCAGTGGAACTAATCACCCTGATGGCACCTCCATAAATCCCCCTCCCTGTCGACAGTGATTGGAGTGTACCTATGTGTGACCATGGACAATACAAATGCGCCAAAGGCAAATAGAATGGGGGTGCACTGAGGCAATATTTAGCTTGGCCAGATGGCCGGTTGCATGCAGCAGGCTTCTTAGCCCTCCACATCTGCTCCTTATGATGTGCCAGCAACTGGGTGAGTGTCTCAGCTTTACTTGATAGGGCTTTCCTGTGCACCCACCTTTGTCCCACTGCAGAACGATGTCTCCTCACTTTAACCTGACTGCTGGAGGATCACTTCCCACACTCAAACACTCTTCTGTTTTTCCTTCCACTGAGGCAGACTCTTCATATTTTGAGTGAGGCATCAGTGCAGGGCCCAATCAAAACTCCTCTTCTCTGATTTCTCTATTTCCTTGTCCTGAAAGATGATCACATTCAGACTTGTGGTGTGGTCCTCTTGCATCACCGGTCCACACACACAGAAGCTTGCTTTTGCAGCTGTTTAATATAAATTCTGTTCAAATATCTTTGTCCAGATGGTTTATTTTTACAAACAATACACAGGGCTGCATTCCTACTGAGCCCCCGTCCCCACCCCTTTACTGTCTGTCTAACTAGGCAGCTTCACTTCAGAGGAGCAGAAAGACAGACACTATCATGCAGAGTGTGCACAGATGGTCCAGTGACACTGCTGTCATACAAACAGGCATCAATAAAAAAAAGATATATACACATCCATCGGTATGGATACATAAGCCATTCATTTTCAAAGAAGGTGACATGCACGTGCACCCGCATACTTCTTCATGCGTGAGGAGACAGATGTGCAGAGAAGAGAAAAAAAATGCATGTATATGGATTTTGGATTCCAATGTGCTTATTTTTATAGGATACATACCCATTTGTCATAGATCACTAGGTTTCTAAATTATTTCCAGATGACAAACCAGTGTTGTGTTAATGTCACTGATATTCAGTGGTTGGGCGTGTCTGCCCTCACTTCAACCAGGCACACACTGCATAAAAAGTACTAAGATTTATAATCTTAATTTATGAACACATCTACATACTGTTTGGTCAGGTGTTACCTGAGTGTCCATCACTGAGCAATTGAATCCACATCCAGAAGTACTGTTCTGTAAAATAAAAGTGATCATCATGTTTAGTCCTCAAACCAATTTCAACCAAACACTAGATGTATGGGAAAAGTTCCTTAGCCCAAAGAAATTATTCATTTCTTAATGTTCATTTATTTATGTTCATAACTGAAGCTAAGACAATTACCCAATTGATTGTTTAGTTGAACACAACACTCACTTAGACTCTTGAAGCAATCAAAGATTAATCAATTGATCAAAATTATTATCAACAGATAAATTGCTAATGATAATAATAGTTGCAGCCCTATTTCTAGCAACATAAACAGTCTGTTTAATTGATTCAGTCTGTTTGAATAATAAAAGAAGATTAGGGTATTAAGTTGGAACATATTTAAAATTCATCTACTGGAAATCCAAGAAAGCCTCCTATTTAACAGTTTAATAGCACAAATATTAAAATTCAACATTTGAGGTCATTGACGTCATCTCATCACGGTTGAGACCTTTTTTTTCTGTCTCTAAGAAACAATATTATGAATTCCATCATTGGGATGAACAGCTTGTTAGGGTTGATTTTTTTTTTTTTTTTTGTAGTGTAGGTTCTACCCCGACCCCCACCCTCACCTCTCCCCGGGCCTTACTGCCACATCCACTGCACATCCTCTGCTCCCTTCCGGGCCCCAAGCTCTGGAGCCTCACAAAGGAGCCCTAACAAGAGAGAAGAAAGAGCCAGTGCCACTTGGACGGGATTACATCCCAGTAAGATTCTTCAGTCCTCTTGGCCAGCCGCCCCTTAACCCTCCCCTTCCCTGATTAGAAAGTGAGCAGGGAAAGGCTGGCTGGATACAGAAAAAGGGTCCACACATGTCCAATGAAGTGTTGCGCTGTTGTATGGAGTAGACTTGCTGAGAGTCGTGTCAGTCTGGTCTTATCAGAAATCCTGCCATTGAAGTAATTGTAAAGTACATAGATTATTTTTAGTGCATGTGCAACATTAAGATGAATTAAAATTAAAAAACACTTAAAATAATATATTTTAGTGTTATTGAAATTAATTATCTCTGTTCCATGGGATACCAGGTTACGCCTTAGATCCTGGTAATCCGTTTTAATAGACAGAAACGTAAGACCAATTTTTAAAATATAGTTTCCGCCCCCATGTAAACGTCAGCCTTAGTTCATGCTCTGACATGCCCAAAATTCAGTCTGCGAGGGGCAATGACACAACACCTCTCATGAATTACCTTATCCTCTCCAGATCTCTAATACCAAGCTCCACCCTTCCTGTCCTCAGATCCCCTCACTTGCCCTCAGTCCTGACCTATCTGCCTCCTTCTGTCACTAGATGTTCCAATTTACACACCCCATTAAGTGATTGTCATCATCAAATTATTTGACTTCAGAACAGTACTAATATAAAAATAGAGACAGGTGACAAGTTAAAGGAAAAACATTGATGAATGAGTGAAGAAACATATCGAACTCAGATACTGTCACACGGGTGCAGTCTAAGGTGTAGTTAAGACTTAAACATCTAGATCTATGAGAAGATCTACGTGACAATGAAAGAGTGTTCATTGTTGGGGCATGGATGGCAGGAGATGGTCACAGATCAGCAAATTAGCAACTCTCCCTCAGGTGACTGAGAATGTCATTGCAGCACATGATCAGACTGTCAGCAAGAACAGTCCAAATAATTATATAGAAAGGATATTAAACCCCTCATTAAAAAGATGAATGTATATTTGGGAGTTCAGTGGTGCAAAAATCATAGGCACCATAGGTCTATAAAGATGTGGAAAATAGTCATATTGTTTGGGTCAACGTGTCTGCTTAGAGGGAAGGGTCACTGCAAATCAATAGAAAGTTGTTCTGAGTGTTCACCTTTATCCTGTGATGAACCATTTCTATCCTGAGGGAAGTGGTCTCTTCCAGGATTCCCTGGAGAGGCCACGAGGGGATGGTTTGATGAGTATAAAAATGATGTGAATCATATGCCATGGCCTTCGCAGTCACCAGATCTCACAGTCACCATCATCAAACAAACTTTTTTTTTGCTTTTTTCTTTTAATTTGTCATCTGTCTGTATATACCAAAATAAATAATGTTACGGGAACTGTTCTAATCACTACAGAGCGTGGTGGAAGCCCAGCACAGCACATCGCTGGCAAAAGACTTCCAGCCATACAGGACATATTTCATTAACAGTGCCTGCAGAAGGCACACAGCATCATCAAAGACCACAGCCACGCACCTCGCAGACTGTTCTGCTTGTTACCATCTGGCAGCGATACAGGAGCATGACTGCACACACCACCAGACTGAAGAACAGTTTTTACCACCACTTCTCAACTCATTATCTAATAGGATTAGTTAGGATAGTTATATTTCAGTTATATTTTATTTACATCACTCAAGTTTTTACTTTACATTTTATTGTATTTCATTTATTTTGCTTATTTTTTTCTTCTATGTCTAGCGCTGTTATTACAACTAGTGCTCTTGATGCTGAGCTGACCAGAAATGACACATTTCATAGTCAAAGAAATATCAAATAATGGAAAACAATACATTTGGAGATTCAACTACAAACCGAAGTGCCTGTAAAGAAAGATACTTTTTGCAGTGTGGATTTCTGTGATGTACAACCAATGAGTGTGAGTGATGGCCTCTATGTTTCCCCTTTTTCACCACCTGAGCCCCATGCCCCCTCCAACTGTGGCGGAAGGGGTCAGGTGACAGGTGGACAAAAACCAGTAGCTTCAGAGTAAATGATGCATGCCCCGGGATCAGTAAATAAGAGGCAAGGTGCCATTAAAGAAGGGCAGCTTGCATAGCTGCCATTCTTGCCTCGCTGGTGGTGATGTCAGGAGGTCACCTGGCCAGGCCCACTGTAATAAGTGCAGCATTGTGTGTGTATGTGTGGTCTGAAGAGGCACAACTAGAGTGAAAATCATTTTTTTAAGTCATTATATTTTATAATAACTATTCTTTTTTATCATTATTTACAGGTGTAATTTGCCCTTCAAGATAAATGTTTCATTTTCTGGATATCACTGAAAATATCAACATTGTTTAAAATTTCAGAAAATTGGTGTCAACACAAAGACTGACTTAAAAGTCTGTGGAAGCCTTGTGTGTGTGTGTGTGTGTGTGTGTGTGTGTGTGTGTGTGTGTGTGTGTGTGTGTGTGTGTGTGTGTGCGTATACATATATGAATGGGTATGTGTGTGTTATTTGTGTTGAAGTGGGGGATGGGATAGGCTGCTTGTAACTGCAGAAACTCACTGATGTATGTTGTTGAAGTAGTGGTCAAGGGCCATGACACATTCACACAAAAAAAAAAACCTGCACCCAAGATAAATGGAAATAGCTTTGGGGCTGATGGCATAGACCAGATTATAGTTGTTTGTAGATGACGGCAGTAATAGCCGCTATTCTTTTGTTGTGTTTCTTGTCTCACTTATCTTCCAGGGAGATGCCTGACATAGTCATTTTAACTGTGAGGAAGGTTAAGTAATTTCACAAAATAAAACTGATGGGTTAACCACCACATCCACCTTCAAGCTTTTGTCACTGCCATTAGTCATTACATTTTTATTTTTCACCTCAGCCAGTGCAAGAGATGAGCTGTTGTTGTTGTTTATGAGAAGGCGGTATTGTTTAGAGACCCTGCGTCAGAGCAGCTAACCTCAGAGCTGAGAGCGAGAGAGAGACAGACAGACAGAGAGGTAGAAAAGCAAAGTGGGGTGGGGGTGTTCTGGCTTCCCTCAGGAGCTCCATCGTTCATTGGAGCCAGAGAGGCAGCTGCTTGCTCGCCCAGCCAGGGCTCCCCTTAGCCAGGCCCCGCAGCACTTCTCTGCTCTCCTCTGGAGCTGGGCTGGGGACTGACGAGGCCTGGAACTCCTCCGCCTTGCACACTGCAGCCAGGACAGCAGCCGCCAAGCCAGCAGGCCAGCCAGGCAGGCAAGCCCCCTCCCCAGCTTCAGCTCTCAGCCAGGCCCCTTTGTGGTGCTCCACTGCCCAGTAATTGATGCCTTGCACTGGGGATATATTTAATCACCATAACAAGGAGTTGGTAGGAATAAAATGATCTTGTAAAGGCGCTGCAAAGCTCTCCGAACAAGCTGGATCAGAGTTTGTGGGAAGCAGAGCGCAAGATCTGAGACTATGTGTGTATGGGCATGCATGCATTCGTGCACTTTTGTTCTCTTGCGATTGCACATGACTTTTTGGAATCGGAGACACTCACCTACGTCCTCCCTGTCTCCCCCGTCTACCTCTCAGCCCTGACTCCACCCCAAAAACACAACTGCAGGCCAACAAATTTCATTACAACAGCCCTAAACTGCACAGTTTTAGAGCCTTCTAATTATTCCTCTCTCAGATGTGGTCGTGTTGAGAAAGGCCGTAAATCAACAGAAGTAGGAGTGCCAGGCCTGGAGCTGTGAGAAAACTGGAAACAAATGATCTGCCCCTTCCCCTGCTCTTTCCTTCTCTCACTATCCCTCTTTCCAACACCTTACATCTCTGTCCACCTCCTTAGACTTTTCCATAGACAATGAAAGATGGAAGTGAAGAGCTAAAACAGGAGGATGTCTGGAGCGTGTGGTCCGGTGGGTTGAGAGCCATCCTGTAAGATACTGAAGTGACCTTAATCGGTACAATGAACCCTCTGCCTGTGTCGGCATCAGCTTAGATGTAGACATTCTTTATCCACTTGCTGTTGAGCAGCTCCACTGAAGCATTTGAGGGTGTAGTGTCTTGCTAAGTAGCTACGCTGGTAGCTGTGATGCAGTGCGTGGTGGTAAGATGGCCAGCAGACAGCTGAGTAGTACCTGGGACCAGGTCTGTCTGTCTGCTCTGCAGTCTGTGACTGCCTATAATCAGCTTCTTTAAAGGTTCCAGCCAGTAATTGCTCACTGTAGCCCCAAGATAGCAATCAAAGAGAAGCTGAACTCCATGCTCTCCCTTTCTCTGTTTCTCTGTCCTTCTGTCTTTCCTTCCTTTTCTCTCCCACTCCTATCCTTTTCTGCTACTTTACATTTGGAGACACTGTAAAGAAAAAAAACATCTTAGCATCTGTTTTTTAGTGTGAGTGAGGGAGGAAAATCAATTCAAATTGAATTAATGGCAAAACTGATATTGCTTTGAAGAATGCCCCACCACCCCACCATCGCCTCCCCCCTCAGCCCTCTACCCTCCCACCCACCCCCGCTCTCCCGTCTCTGTCCTGGTTGCATTTTTCCCTGTTCTCTGTTCTCTTATCTTTCAACAATTACAAGAGCAGTCTAATGGCCCTTTTAAGTTGCCTGCCAGCTGTATTTGCAAAAAAAAAAAAAAAAAAAAAAAAATAATGTCTTCTTCATCTGTGGGCAAATGTAGCTGTGTTGAGGCTCATTCTCATGTAAGGACTGCTGATGCCTTTCCTCTGAAGTCATGATGAGGGCATTAAAGCTGTTTGTCTGGGCACGAGATGTGAGTGGATTCATGAACAGATCTCATGATGTTATGTCAAATCTGTCAACCATCATAAGATACCAGGCAGCTTTTGATGTGGTATGAATTCCTGATATCTGAAGCTGAGGCGCTGAATGGTGAGCCAAAACAATTAGTTGATTGACCAATGACATTATTGTTGGAAAACAATTTATCAAGTAAAAATAAACATTTTCCGGTTAAAATTTTATGGCTGCACATCATCTTCAAATGAAAACTTTTTTGCTGGCTAGATGATTTCAAGACATTGTTGTGGTTTCTGGCCATTTATGACTTTATTATTTTTGACAATATATAGACCAAATCATTAATCAAGTATGAAAACAGCCCAAGCTAAATGTATATTTATATTTTCAGACTGATGTGTAGAGTCTTGTATATATTTAGTAGGTTTTGCTTTGTAGATAATGTTCTGTCTGTGTTTACTTTGCTACTGTAACTACATAATGTGCTATTGCTGAATACCAAAGTTTGATTCTAATTTCCCCTGGGAGTAATGTTATATATTAATATATATATATAATTTTATATTCTATATACATTTTTTTATATATATAATTTTTTATATTCTAGAATATAATTTTGTATTCTATATAAAATTACACTTGCTCTGTACTGTTGCTTTAAATAGCATTGTGTCACTGGGTGAGGTCATCTGTTAAGTCTCATGAGAGGAGTGAAGTAACAGACACCTGCAGTTAAGCAGATGTCTCGTCAATTATCACTGACTGTTCTTCACCAACCTCACCCAGCACCCACTCCTGGTTCCTGGAAGGTGGCCCCAGTCCCTTTTATCAATGATCGGACACAGTACTCTGATCATTTTAACCGTTTAACGTAATTTTCAGACTACAGTACATCGCTATAGTCAGTGTGTGGGTGTGTTACAAGTAACACACATGAGTGGAAAAAATACTTTTCACATTATTTTTTTTAAAACTGTACTTCTACTTGTACTTGAGTATATTTTTGAGCCAGTAATCTACTTTTTACTTCACTACTTTTGCTATTTCTGCCTTCATTGCAACTAGTCTGCCAAAATGCACCTCTACCTGTGCATGATGGCTACTTCACTGAACTGCAAGCCACACAGACGGCATTGCTGCTGCTTATGTGAGCCCTATCTGAAAATATTTCACAATAAATGTCAATTGTTAACAAATAAAGGGATCAAGGAGCTTATTTAGTTCACAGGAAGCACCAAAGGGAAGCACAAAAAAAGGTCAGGATGTCAATTCTGTTTTTTTTTAAGCAATGTCATTTAATATGTCCACTCTGAGACAGATAAGGAAACAGAGAAAGAGAAGGGTAGAGTGGCAAATTGTTCATTAATCAGTTGTGTAGGCTATCCTTGTTTGATTGCCTACCTGCCTGACCAATTTATTTATCAACTTTCTCTCTATTTATTTATTTATTTGATAAAACTTTTATAAAGTTTTATCAACAAGTGTTGTGTTTTGCATAATTCTGCACTGTCCTTCACCCTAAAAATATTAAAATGACAAGTAACTTGTACTCGTAACTGGGACTTTTTATAGAGTCATTGTATTTTTACTTGAGTATAGATATAGTACTACATTCTGTGCAGAAACACAACCCCCTAGCGTAGCATGCTGTCACTTAGTACTTAGTTTGATGGACACATTGCTCAACTTTAATACCAGCTTAGCCTCTGTCAGACTGAATACAACGGGGGGAAAAATGAACCGGTGTGTCCTTTCCTCTTAAGACGTAGAAGTTAACCTGCTTAAGAATCAGCCTGACATGGGATATCAGGTGAGGATCATCCAGCATGGGGGATCAAATCTCATCATCACCAAGCACGCAAGCCCAGAGATGCTAATACATAGAGGAAGCACAGGAAGGGCGGTGACAGTGACTGAGAGAGGACATGCAGTGAAGGGAAGAGAGAGTTGAACCAGAAGCAGAAAAAGGAGAGAAATAAAACAGCTTACAGATACTGGAGAGTGGAATGAAGGAGTCAAGGAGAAAAGGGTATCAGTCCTTGCAGCTCAGCTGAGACTGAGAATGATAGAGCAAGAAATAGTGTGAGCAGGAGAGAGGGAGCAACTCAAGCCAAGTGTTTGAAGTGGATCACTGTAGGCCAAACATCTGAAGAGGACAAGACTGCAAACATGTCACACTGCAGCCTGCTTGCATTTAACAACAGATGTTTGGTCTCTCCATCTCTGGTAATAGTTCCCCATCCAGGTTGGTCTGACCTAGTGAATGAATACTTTATATATATTTTTTTTTCTTTTTAAACTTTTACTCTAAGAGGAGGTTTCCTCATGTTTAACAAAGCTCTGAATATTCCCAACTCCCAGTTTTCTACTGTCTTCCGTCTCCTAGCGGGGGGTATAGTGCATCTCCTGAGGGCATTTCCACAGTACAGGTTGCGGGAAAGGAGAGACACATTACTCATTCACATATCCCCACCCAGTTCTTCCCAGACAGCACAAGAAGTTAAAGTGTCAATCTTCAGTCACCGGCCTCCTCCCCGTCAATACAGACAACCTGAGCTATAATAAGAAGAACTGCAAATCTTCCCCTTCATATGTTCTGTCCACTCTCTTCATAACTGAATGCTGAGCCACGCTTCCTCTTTAAGTGTGTAATTATTCCCCGTCCACAGCAACCCATACATTCTCCCCATGCAGTGGCATCACCGGTGATTTGCTTCTAATTTATGGGAGCAGGAGGTTTAAAAATATTTCGGTAATATCATGGCAGACCTCGCCTCACCCATGTGATGGATGAAGACTGGACCAAGCCATTGCAATTCTGAGCATGACGAGATATTGGCACCAAACAGCTTTATACCTCTGCACTCCTTTATAGGGGCTGGCAGCGCTGTGAGAGCAAAGCCAGAGGACCTTCATGAATTATAGATATGAGGCTGAATGATTGGGGCTGAGGCCATGTGAGCGATGGACAAATGGGACAGGACGTGGCTGGCTGATGCTCCGCTGTCCCTGTTGTCCTGCTGGATGCTGGTGCTCACATAGATTAATGATAGGATGCTGAATAAAACAGGTCCTGTGTCGGAGCAGTTCATTGCCAGTAAAACGCGAGGCTGTCATGAGACGCTGACGACTGCTGATGGAAGCTGATGGCAAGTCAGATGTGTTTTTAAAGTACTTTTGACAAACAGATCCATTACAGAAAGCTTTAAAGACTTTAGAACATCAATAGAGAAACCTGCATCAATTATTTTTAAAGTCTGACCCTGGTGTCTGTAGGGTGTGTAGAACAGTACTGCAGTGGCAAGAAGTTACTGAAATCACTTTACACCTAAAAATGTCTTCCATTATTATTAAGAAATGCAGTTTTTCAGCTTCAGAAAGAAGAAATAACATTGGAGTGCACATGAAGAAGGAGGTACCTTGAGAAATATATTAATAAATGACTAATTTAATAAAAAATAATGTTGTTTCTTTTAATTAACATGTTAAAACAACAAATAAAAATTACTCAGGACCAGGGTCACATCTTGATATTAAACAACAGTCCAAAACCCATAGAAAGTCAGTGTATTCATTGTGTTAATCAAAGATTATTTTCTTTCAATCGATTAATCTTCTAATCGTTTCAGCTCTGCCTCTGTCTGTTATATATCTTCATGTTGTTGTATGATTTCCGGCTGTTCTCCTCACTAGAGCATCTAAAACACATTTCTTCACAATTATGCTCTTCCCATTATTTCCACTTACAGAGTTAATTCACTCATGACAGTAATGTGAATCCATATCCCACTTTGTGCTTTGATTCCTCTGTTGCCAGTTTTTGAGCCAGTGCACATTTGTAATACACAGAATTAAACATTGCCATTCTGTTTTAATGAACCACTTGTTGGAGGAGCATTGATTGTGCAGACATTAAGCCCATGCTCAGATAAGATAACACAGAACATTCTCTAATCTAGCTCTGTCCTACTTCACACTTGACCAGATGGAGATTTTTTTTTTATCGTTGAAAGAAGAGAGAGAAAAAATCTCTTTAAAAATTAATACATTATTTACACCCACCAACAGCTTACTGCCCAGTGTAAATCAAGTCCACAGCAGGCTCTACTGAGTCCCTCTTAATGACTTCTAAAACATATGCTTTTTTAATCTTTCTCTTCTTTTTTCATTGCCTCATTGCTGCTCTGGGCTTTTTTTTTTTTGCCCTTTATTAAACCATGCACACACACTGACATAGACACATACACACAGTGAATTACACAGTGTCATTTCCACAGTGATAAAAGGAGAGCAGGTCCTCTGCTGTCCTGATAAATTCTGGGCAGGAAGCGCAGTGCTCGCCAACTTTCTTTTCCTTCTTTCGCTCCATCTCTCCTGGAAGGAGCAGAGTTGGAGGAGGGAGGCACGGGTAATATTAGGCCTGACCTTATGTCCAGCAGGACAGCTGCCTTCTTTGTCAACACTTGTCAGATAAAGTCAGCCAATGAGGCCATTGTTGTGGCAGGTAACTGTTTTTACACGCAACTTAAAGAGTGTCTGCTAGGCGGCACTGAGAGATTACCACCTGAGATTTATTAAAATGGTCAGTGATAAAAAGAACAATGGGGCTTAAGCGGGCTGGGTAAGTGGTCCTAATTCACGACAGGAAGAAGGGATACACGGCCCCACACCTACAAACAGAGGGATCTGAGGATGAATGCCCCGGCCACTTTGCCATCAATTAGCAAACAAGCTTTGTGACTGCATTGTCTCCAGGACAAAAAAGTAAGAAAAACAATACATGTTTGATACGGGACAGTGAGGAGCAGGCGAGCTAAGAGATAAGTTTCCGGGCTATTGTCCAGCTGACAGTAGGGAGGAGAGGAGATGGCTTGCTTTTGGATGAATTCAATCAAGTGAATGTTCTAAATGATGCTGTCACATAATTATCCTGTCCTTTGTGTCATACAGTTGTCCGGTAGAAAGCAGAAGAAATAGATATTTAAAGGAAGTTGTGTAGTATTTCTCAACACTGATTAATTGCAGCTACTGTTAACTGTATTCTGTGTATGTAGCTGTGCATGCTGAGCTCTTCCTTTGCTTAATAAATATTTTGAGATTAAAAACAGTGATCCTACAGATGTTCGGGCAGACATGCACGGCAAGCGTATGTTTTTCGTGTTAAGAGGATGCGTTTAATTCAACTAGAGAATAATTATTGAAAATACTAGGCTGCAATCCTAATCTGGGGTCCAATCAAAGCATGAGCCTTAGTCAGATTAAATTTATCCCCCCACATTTCCATCTGCTTCAAGACATCTCCAAAGAAATACACATTTTCTTTGGGGGAGAAAACAACAGAATTAGATGTTGGCCTGCAGCAGTCTTAAAGTCAGTGTTTACCAAATCAGTATGGATTAAAGAGAAGGCCCTCGTCCTGGCACAGGAGCAAGTCTGCACAAAAGGACAGAGCAGCACAGCATTCCTAAAGTTCCCTGACCTAGACTTTTACACACACATACACACACTCTTGCGCACGCGCTCCAACATTACCAAACCCATGACTTTATGTGCAATCAGCTTGTATATTGCTTGGGTGCATTCTTAAATCCGCAGCAGCAAATTTGGGCTTCAAATCGACAGAGGGATTAATCAACGGGATGTTAAAATAGGTGACATCATACGGATTCAGGTTCAGCTGGAAAGTTTCGTCAGGGACTGTAGACACAGCTGCTATCACCTGTTTCACCTTTTTTACCCTGTGGTCGTTGTTTTTATGAGGCTTTCTTCTTTTTGAAACACACTCCGCTTAGAGCAGGACAGATCTGCAGTGACTGCATTAAATCTTGTTTGTCAAGCTTATGTCCAGCAAGTTACCATTTAACCCCTCACTGTGAACTTATCACCTGTGTTAAACACTTGGGTTGTGCTGGTATTAGGTGGATGGGCTGGACTGGAAGTGGGCTTCAGGGTGGAAAGTTAAGGCCTGCTCACACCATTATTTCTAACAGTAAAAACTTGCTGCCAGACAAATATGTTTTGATTCAGTAATAGTGACAAGCAAGGTATGAATTACTAAAATACAGTAAAAACAAGTAATTTAAAAGAGAGTATTTCTGAAAAGGTGCATTTTAAAAAGAGATTTAAAAGAAGAAACAGAGCTGCTTGAGTCTGTTTCCTCTGGATTTTAGCCTTGACCTAGGAATTACTAATGGACCTCTGCCAGGGGATCTTGGCCTGCATTCAGGCTCGTAAGGGGTTAGTCATTCTGTGATGTAATCAGTGGCTAACCTGAAAAATGCTCTAAATAGTAATGATTAAAATTTTAAATTAATTATAAAATGTAAAGATGCTAAGATAGGCGTTATGTGGACTCTTCTATTGGATTTTGTGAGTAGTTTTGAACTAGGCTTTTGACCTAGACCTAGTACAAATACATCTTTTGAGTAAACTATGTGAACTTACTGTCCCGTTAGCAAAAAAGCTAACTAGTCTCACTTGCCAGGAGGGCTTTTTTCCCTTTAGTAGTTCTTTGTTGAATTAAATGGTGTACAGAGTCTCAGTTTTCCTGAGAGCAAAAAGCCAGGGACCAGTAAACGACCCAGTACAGAGACTAGCTAGCATGTTAGTGTATAGCATGCCATGTTGGCCGCAGAACACACGAAAGACCGCATCTAGTGTTTGATTTGTCAGTTCTGTGCGACTGTAGAAACGTGGTGGTTCAAAATACTCCGTGGAGGAGTTCCCTCTGTAGATATTCTTATTTTCAGGTGATCATACATCAGTGAAAGCATATTTCTGAATATTATATTCCATTTTTGGCAATAGATTTCTCTAAATCTTACACACTAGACTTTTAAGGAGGACATGCAGATAATTTGACTGTCACTTTCTGGTGTGAGCAGGCATTTAGGGAGCAGCAACAAAAGAAAAACAAGCTGAACTTAGAAGAGCCATTGTTAAAATTCAAAGCACTTTTCCTATAGAAAGGGGATATATGAAACCACAAATTAAGCCTTGGACTCTAAAGACAGAAACATTTTTACCAACAAAAAGCAACAAAGGGCATGCAGATGGAGCATATCTTAATTTCTGAGGTATTAGTGTCTTCATTTTCGGTGGTTGTGGATGTCTCACAGATGCAGACAAATGTGAATACCGTGTTTGTTCTTCTCTCACATTGTAAATGAAGTCAAATTCTGTTGTTTTTAAGTATTTACCCAAAAGGCAGTGTTTTTGTTTTGCCTCAGCAGAATTTGTCGGGTCTGTCAGTTCACTTTTTGAGAGTGACAGGAGATGACAGCAGGCTATGATTACCTCCTTCTTCCAAACATGGTCTCGATTGCAGACATGTCAGCCTGTGGCATTTGGGGGATTTGATGATACAGTTACACATGTTCACATGTGTCTGAGGGAATTAAGACATATGTGACACTGCTGTCTTTCTTGGGCCACTGTCATACTTGGCCTCTTAGAAATTATGGCCCTGTCTGTCCACAGCTTGCTGCATTTCACACTCTGGATTATTTCATTACTCGCTTTGCGTTTCACACTGATACATCCTAATATATCAACCTCTGTCTCCTCCACTGTCTCCCCCCTCAAGTAACTCAGTTTTGGTGTAGCTTGTTTTAGTCCCTCTTTTTTAATGACCATGACGAATTGGATATGTTCTGTTGGCAACTGTCTTGTTCCTCTCATACACTGGGCCATTGTGAATAAGAAGCAAAAAAAAAAAAAAAAAAAAAAAGTAGGCCCTCCGGATTTTTAACTTGAGCGTCTGTAAATATGTTTCATGTGACTCTCCATCTACCAACTATGTACTGGTACAAACCTCATGTTGCATGTGATTACCAGTGTTTGCATGTCTTTCTACGTGTATACATGTATGCATTTGTGTGTCAAGGTCTAAAGATTTGCCGATATACTCTGGAAAACCAAAATCTTTCATTAAATTGAAAATTCTCTAATCACATTCCTGTTTCAAGAAACCCTTAAGTGAAAGAAATGTCGGACTCTGGTGTCCACTGCATTCAAATCTGTACTCATTAAAGAGGGAAACTTGTGCACTGCGCAGTTAAGTTACAAAATGGAGCAGCTGACACAGGGAAAGTAATTTGTTAGCATAATGCCACATCCAAAGCACACTGGCCCCTGTTCAGCTGCCAGTATAGCTCACCAGAACTGCTAATTTAAGGTGAAATAGCTCCAGAACATCTTCGGATTCATCATTTGAAATAAAAAATGGAGCAATAATTTATTCATCTTAATCACACTCATTTTTAAACCATGTACTGTGTATATTGGTGGATGTGGTCTGAGAGGAGAGCTACACACTCCTGTTTTTATGTATGCATGTTTAAATATGTGACTTCAGGGTTGAATGACTGTAAAATTAAAGCCAAATTAAAAAGTCACTCCTAAATTTAATATATATGAGGTATATATAGTAGTACATAACCTTTGAAGATGATGTGATTGGCAAAAAAAAAATCACTGAATAATTGGGCCATACAAAATATGTGCAAAGAAAATCAAATTTAATTGCACATTTTACAGACTTTATCTCCATTTATCAGTGGTCACGGATAAACCTGTGCCATACCGGACTGGCCAACATCCAGTAGACCCATTTAATAAATTTAAGGTCAGTACTGGTCTGATATTGGTTTAACCTGAAATGTGGGTACACACACTAGAGTGCTGACATGAAGCAAGAGGTACAGATCATAAACGAGGGAGGAAGTATCATAATCTCTCATTACATCATTCATGGAGGTTATTGCAAAGACATAAACCACTGCTGCAGGAAATGACTTAACAACTGTCATAAAAGTCAGTTAAATACTACATACACACACACACACACAGTCCTCCGTTTCCAATCAATATATGTTGAAATTCTTTTTTTTTTTTTTCTTCTTGCAGCAGCGGGTATTTTCTGCTGAAAACTAAAGAATTCAAGCTTTGTTGTTGAGGTGTGCTATTTGTGCCAGCTTATATACTGTAGGCTGCAGTTATTCATAAGCACAAAATACACACACCTGCACACAACATTCACAGCTATCGTGATTCAATGGAAGCTTCTTCTTCACAGATCGACTGATATTTAAATGGCTGATTTTGAAGAATGGCTTGTTCATGGTACATTTTGCTACACATTCCAGCCTGCGCCAGATGGGTCCTCTTTGAAGATAAAAGACCTGTAAATCTGTGGA
Organism: Sciaenops ocellatus; assembly: GCA_033000465.1. Taxonomy (NCBI): domain Eukaryota; kingdom Metazoa; phylum Chordata; class Actinopteri; family Sciaenidae; genus Sciaenops; species Sciaenops ocellatus. The sequence continues at coordinate 18,668,323 of CP136888.1, forward strand.
CAATGGCACAATGGATCAAACGCAATATGTGCGGTCAAGAATATCAGGAGCTGGTATGGGTAATCCTTTTATCCACATCTCAAGGAACTCCTCAAATAATTGTCCGCCGACTACTATTTTTTAAACTCGAAATGCCCGTAATTCTTCTCCCCTCCTGTGCTGACCCACTCAGTGCTCTCTTGAGGTTATGTTTTTGGTGATGTGCCTTACTTGGAGAGTTACCTAAAGCCATTTTATCAACTAAAACAGACTTGGTGGACCTCCCTCTCAGTTGTGTCCCAATTATCCCAGTGAATCTTACAGCAGGTATCCAAATGTCAAGCGTCTTCCATGTTACTTCTCCCACAACTCTGCCGTGGAGTGGATTCAGTAATTAGTACCTGTGGGATGTGTCAGTGTGATCAGAGGGCGAGGGCTAAGCATGGCTCCATGCTCAAGCGGTCCTTCATAACAGCTTTGTGGTTGCATTGTTCAGACAGGGATTTTTGTTCGATAGAGCCCCTGAATCAGACGTTACAGCAGTGTCAGCAGTGTGCAAGAACGGAGGCCGGGGCAGGTGGTGTATCGAGGCGGGTCTTAGTGTTCTCACAGCATTGAAAGTTGCATTCCCACAATTGCCAACTCAGAAAACGTATGAGTTTTTACAAGTTTGAAAGTAATTCTCCAGCAGGGGAGGCACTGTGATGTGAATGATGTGAAGACAGCGGCCATCTAGCTGACGCTCTTTGACTTCCATAGACTTCTTATCTATAATAAGAGTGTAAGCAAGAGAACCAGTACTGTTGATAATCTTTTGATGTGTCTCAGAAACCAAACCTGTGTCTTTGGACATGGATTTATTAAGTAAAATTGGATATTATCTTCAAATATTGCATTCCAATCATTCCTTTTAAAGTTGCTCATTGAGTGCTTTCTATCTCACTTTCTAGGGTGGCCATTTGGAAACAATTGTTAACACTTTTGTCTTCCACTGTGGTCATATGAATTTGTTTTTTTCACGTATATACTCGCAGGACGTTCTGGGATTAATCTAGTCATCCACCCTTGCTAGCCTGGCACTAATATTGTGGCACAAGTTGAACCTCTGGTAAACTAAACCTACACGTCACTCAGCGATACATCAAACACCCTCTTGGAGTTTTTAGAACTGTGTTCTCACAATTCAGTGAGTTATTTGCATAGTTCACATTAGCTGAAACACAATGAGAAACAAGGAAGCTCAGCAACCTGCTCCCTGGTGACGGGTGAAGTTTGGATTCATCTTTAAGCAGTGTTACTGTGTGGTTAAAACAATTAGTGTACTCATTAAAGGTATTTATGTATCTTGATATTTTGACCAAACACTTAAATTCGCTTTAATTCCTCTCTGTTTCAAGCTCCCGTAAATAAGAGAATAGGTAATAAACTAACACGAGGAAGCTGTGGGAAATCGACTGATGGGGCCGCTCAGCTCAGTGTCTCTGTTTGATATAAGAGCTATTCTATGCAAAAGCACTCCCCGCTCGTTTTTTCCCCTCTCCTCCCCCTTTGTCACTTAAAGAATGCTTGGCGCCTGTGGATTAATTAAAGTCTAAACATTAAATATTGATTGATGCATTATCAGTGGCTCACAGTCGCCTCCTCTCAGATTGATTTCCACTGTGATTTATTGTCATATTTGCAGAGTCATTTCACTTGATAACAAAGAGAAATTGCTTGCAACCTTGGTACCCCTCACCATTAGCCCCCCACACTGACACGTTCCCCGGTACTTAGCCCTCCTCCCGTCCTCCCCCCTCTTTTCTCTCTTGTTTTCTTCTGTCTCTTTTTATTCTTTTTCTTCTTTTTCCTGACTTTTCCTCCTTCATCTTCACTGTCATCTTAATGTCATTTAAGAATAAGTCTGCACTGCCATTTCAGAGTTGTTTGTAATTTAATGCAGATGCACGTGTATGTGTTACCGCTCTGTCACAAGACTGAGAACAAAAAACGTGGAAGAAATAAAAATTTCAAAATATTAAATCAGCTCTTGAGAAGACAAGGAAAGTGCATTTCAAACATTTGTTGTTTATAGTTGAAAAGAAAATTGCTGTACATTTTTTCCCCATATTGTAATATTTTTCAGATATATTATCAAGCTGCCAATCAAGAAACAAAATACCCAAACATGTGTAACTGTGTGAAATCAATCTCTTTTATATAAAAGATATGTAATTTTCATGAAAACAAACATCAAAAGCAGGCAGGGGAATTTTGTGTTACAGGTCTGCCCTCCAGTTGTCATGCCATTTTCATGTGCCAAACATAATTTACGATTTTTCTCCTCAGCTGTCAACTGTGAACTCTATTAATTTGTAGGGGGGGGAAGTCTGATTTATAGGCTTATGAGCCCATGTATCCACATCATCATTTGTTAGCCAGATATTTGCTGCCAGCTCCCTGAGTTGATGGCATCATCCTATTTCTCCGTACCACACGCACACATCGTGGATGAAAACACACAGAGAGGCATACAACCATCCAGGATATATAAGTTCTACATATATTGATCTAAAAATTGTCCCAATATCTCTCCTTTTCTGCTCAAACTCTTCTGGCTTTCCTTCTGTTTTTTAACAGCATCATGTCATTTTCTCTCAGATAGTCTTTAACTCTTTACCTTACTGTTACCATCTAATTAAGCACTCTCTCTGGTGTAATTTAGATGCTATTCTTATACCGGCATTAGGGGCACATATTACTGCGCTCCCTTAGTTGAGGGATTCTTTGCCATCCCACTTATTTAGACTATGTCAAAACAGAAAAATGCTTTGTTTACCAACACTTAATATTTTTAGAACTTCTACTCAAATCAACTCATTATTTCAGGGGCTCAAGACAAATTGAGTTTTCCAATTGGATTTGTTGACATTGAATTATGAGATATGTTCTAATTTGTGTTTGTTGTACCTGTGTGTGTGTGTGTGTGTGTGTGTGCATGAGGGCGCGTATGTGCGTCTTAATAACGAAAATCTTGTAGGTCTCAACACTTAAGCCAGTGTTCAGACGAGGGGTGCATGTCATCCAGGTCTCACACGGTATTGTATTGCCTCCTAAATTGCATTATCACTCATGAGGAAATGGTGTGGGAAACAGCGTGTTCCCAAATCAGGAGCTGAATGGAGAACTGAACACATGTGATGCGAGCGTGGTTCAAACAGTGTCCACAGTCCACAATTGTCTAAATAAACTCCACAACTATTCATTTGTCGCAGAGCACAGTATTTATCTGACATTAATATAGAACAGTCAGTCAATGTTATTTGTTGTTTGTCTTGTTTTTAAGGATCAATAATATTTGTTGTGCCTTTATTCACACATTTTTACCTTTTTAAAAGATACTTTTTGATTTCCAGTTGACCTGTATAGGAATTACAGCTCGGCTGCTCATCGTCTATTCAGAACATTCTGCTTAATCAAGATAGCCCCTCTGCGTTTGACATCCCTAATCAGTACGCAGTGAGGGAAATTATTCAATTAACCCTAATTAACACTGTAATATTCTACAAACTGCATGAAGATTAGACTTGTGCTTTGACTGTTTCGAAGCATGTTCACACACACTCTACAAGCTCATCTATTGTCTGGGAGTGGTTAATTAAGGCTAAATTTGCTAATTGTTCATTTGTATTTTTCCTATTGGCCTGTCATGATAAATCACTGTGCAGTAATTCATCTCGCCCAATGTACTTCATCTCTGTCGTATAGGGGCTTGTGGTGCGGCTGAAGATGAAATGTTCATTGTTAGCATCATCTGTCACACTGTGGGAGGAGAGTGATGACACAGCTGTGATTTGCTTGAGCTTTACTGTTCCAAGTCTTTTACCCATACTGCCTGCTCCATATTAACTGGGTTCGGATTAATAATCAGGCTCTTTTTTTTTTTAGCTTATAACCACACTCACTTACAGGTAGTGTAAGGAAAATGCAGATCTACGTGTATGTACAATAGTGTAGTCAATCAGTGGTTGACTGTTACATACACATATTCTTCATCCTTCATCCACCCTATCTGCCATGTTCAAAATGTGTTCCAATGACTGGACTGTAAACTGGATGTTATTTAACACCATTAATTATCTAATATCTGGATATTGTTACAATATTCTGTTCATATGTTTGAATTCTCACTGTATAGGCTGCTTTGTTCAGTTTTGCATTTGTGCTACTGTCATTTGGAGTGCCAGAATCTGGATGTTTCACCTATTCTGTTTAATGTTTATTCATTACCTGTAGCTAATTATTTCACATGTTTATCATTACGTTTAGCTAACTATTTCAACTATTTATCATTACGTTTATTATGTTTTTCCATTACTTTTTATGTCAGATTTATCAACTGTTTGTCCTTTTAGCTAGATTTTTATTCATTACCAGTTACTTTTAGCTAACTGTTTGAGTGGTTTATCCATTACGTTTAAGTTAACTAATTATCAGCTGTTTATTCATTAGCCAACTTAAGCTAGCTAGCTAGGTAGCTAGCATTATGGCTGTATTTTTAGCTATTTCATTACCAGTAACTTTCAGCTAACTATTTCAACTTCTCTGCTTACTCGTTCGCTAATTTTCACGCATTCAGTGGCACCATGTGACAACTGACTCAGGTTGTAATAAGCAAACAGGCTTGATTGCAAATATAAAAAAGGTCAACATCACACCAATTTGTAATCCTATTGGGCTGTCCATTCCATTACATTCCATCATATTGTCATGATTACTTTCAGTTGATTAACACAAACTGTACACTGTATATTATTTTTTCCAGTACCATGATATCCCGGTACCACACTGGACAAAATCCAGCAGCTGTAGACCATCCTCTATGTTGCAAGAGTTTTCACCAAGGCCCCCTGTTAGATAAACAAATCCCAGCATCTTCTCTATGGTGAAGCAGCTCAATAGTCTCTCATCTCTTTCTTCTCTGCAGTCTCTCTCTGCTGCATGTATTGGCTTCGGCCTCTACCAATCGTCTTATTGATCCTAAATGAAACACTGAACTCATCAATATGGTCTTAATGCGAGTTTGTTGTTCAATCACTTGCCATTTAAATCACCCGGCTCAAGTCTCGCAAGCCATCCGTTTTCTGTCATACGCTGCACGTCTCAACAATTTGCTTTGTCATTTTGGGAGGAGTACGCAATTATCATAAATATCTCCCACCGCTCACTTTGTCAACCCCATAGTGCGGTGTGATCATGTCTGTGAGGATTCTTTTTTATCTCCTTTGTTACCTTTTATCCCATGTTGAAAATAGGTGCTTTTCTCTTACCACCAATACTTACGATGGCCTATTCTTACATCTTAAATGAGGTTTCATGAATGTCACAAATGAAGTCAAAGTGCAACCCCATTGATTAGGCTGGTAATTAAGATGTAAATGTGGTTGTGGGCTGGTGAGCGATCACACCTGCGATAATAGCAGAGTGCTGTTAACATCACCAGGGGTCTGACTGCCATGCAGTGTGCTGCCTTATCAATGTTTGGAGTGATCTTCTGTTTAAGTATAGGCTCTACTCCTAATTCATGCTGTTTGCTAGAGCTGTGCTGCCACTGCCAGATACTGGGCTACAAGGTGATGACAATTTTCTCCAGTGGGTGCAAGTCACTCAGTGAGAGGTGGCTCTTGTGTTAGCCACCTGGTTAAACAAAGGACCATTGGAAGATGTTACAGTCCAAATGAGAATTACTTTAACTGCCAAGTGCAATGAATGTAGAGGAATTTGTCACGGTGACACATGCACAACTCACTGTGGCAGAACATAGTGACAAACAAAGCCACCAGGGCCTTCAGCACATTATAAGGGGACAATGCAAAAGAACTGATTGAGCATATGTGAAGATTATGTGAAGTTCCTGATTTCAAAGGGATATTGACATGGCAGGTAACTCAATATAACCACAAGCTATTAAATGAAGTTCCACAGACAACTCTGCTTTTGCAGCTTTCTTGAGAAATGCAAACATTCAATGATACGCTCATATACTGCATCCCTTTTTGCGTGCAGAGCAGATGTGAGTGTGGTGTGGATTTAGGTAAACCGGTCATGTGCAGCCGCTGGCAGTCCTTAAGGGTTTGGGCGCTCACACGTTGGTGTTAACAGTTTAGCTTCAGTGCCAGGTAGAGAATGAATGACACGGGGCAGGGTGGCACATCCTTGGAGATGTTTGTCAGGAGATGTCCCTCCCTTCTGCATGTTTACACTCACAGGGGCCACACTTGGCTGTTAGCGGGGGAGAAAACTGGGAAAACAGCCGTCTTGTGAGAGCCAAGACTCTTACTGTGAATATTAAAGAGAGACAGAGACGGAGAGAGGGGGAGAGAGAGAGTGAAAACCAGCTATCTGGACAAAACAAAGCTGGGTTTGGAGAGCCCGGAGCACATAATAAGCACGGCTCTTTCACTGCACACCCAGGGCACTCTGGAAAAGTGGGGAGGCCGCTGAATGGGAAAGGAAGTAATAAAAAAAGCAAACTTCTTTGAAAAGAGTCCTGTGTGTGTGTGTGTGTGTGTGTGTGTGTGTGTGTGTGTGTGTGTGTGTGTGTGTGTGTGTGTGTGTGTGTGTGTGTGTGTGAGTCCATATGCATGCATGTGAGTGTTTGTCTGCAGCTGTCTGCCTGAGTGATGAGTATGTATATCCTACCTGTAGTAGAGTTTTTGGACACGAGATACAACCTGGCTTTTTGGAGAGAGACAGAAATATTAAATACTGTATCATCATCAAAGACGGTGGATCACAGGGGCCTTGTGAAAATGTAAGGAGATCTGTGCCGTGTCCCCTCGCCAGACATTTTGATGGGAGTTTAAAAAGCAGCAATTCGCCAGACAAGACGAGCCAAGAGGTAGGAGGCAAAGTAAAAGGGCAGTGGAGTTTGATGAGAGAGTCTGATTGCCATTCTGTCTGACATGCAGCCTAAATGAGCTAAGAGAGAGAGAGCGGCTGACCATACACACACACATACACAGGAGTGGGCGCTGAAGTGTCTGGCTTTAAAGTATCTTGCATAAACGCATGCATCATTTTGATGTCACTACAATTTTTTGCATCGGTAAATGTGGCGATAAAAGAGTTGAATTTGGTTAAAGGGTGAGAGGGAGCAAGAGATGGGGAGAAGTAGACAACAGGGGGTGAGTTGTGAAGAGAAAAGGAGGCAGGAGGGACACATGGAAAGAAAGAAGCAAATTGGGGAAGTGGTGGCCATTCTGTAACTTCACTAAGTCAAACCCTCCCACCCCCCGAGGTAGTCTTTTCGCTAGTCATCAGAGAAGTGACTTCACTGACGTCCTGTATCTGACTAGACTTCTACAAGTGGGGCAAATAAAGAATGACAAGGCCCACCTCACCCCCTCTGTTTCACCTAAAGGCAGGTCTCACCCCTCTCCTTTTCTCTCCGCTGCAGACACGCTGTGCAACAGTCCAGCTTTAACTAAATAACGTCTCATTTCCTCTCTATTCTCTTTGTTGAAAGATCGGGCAGATTTTTTTTTTGTAGCACTACAGATTTTTTTTTTTTTTTTTTTACCCTCCGTGTTTTATCATGTGGTCACCGGGTAGCTAAATAACACACTTTACAAAAACAGACAGGCACACAGAGACTCCCTCTGACACGCACACACACACAAACATACATTTAGAGCTGTCTCTTGTGTGGTCACAGGGAGCTAAAGAACACATGCAAACACATGAGAGGACCTCACATTGAGCCTGCAACACTGTGCTTTCCAACAGATTGCTGATTTTTAACCGCCAAAACCTCAGTGCAGTCTAATGTGTGTTTGTGCTTGTTTTAAAGAGCAATTAAGTATAGAAAGGCGTCATATTTAGTACTGTTTTCTTTATTGGGAATATGGAGGAAGCAGAGCAAACCGAAGTAGACATCTGATGAATTGCATGATAACGTCCAGGCACTAAACAACATTGTGAAAAGCACGCCCAAGTGCAAACACTCTATTCCAGATAATCAATACGTCCACAACTAAGGAAATTATTTTCGATAGAAGAACAAATAAAAGGAGAAAAGAGAGGAAGGGTAGAGGAAATTTTCTTTCTGTAGGAAGTTAAAACTTAATTTCACTTTGCTTTCTTACAACTAGTTTTGCTGCTGTAACAACTGACATGAAATGCATGGCACAACAGCACTCATAAAGTGACAATAACTGAATCGATTTAAATGCAAAGCGACCACCTGAAGGAGTGATAACTTTCTGAATACCAGCAGCACCGTAGCCCCTTCCAGGTGCCAGACAGTGAGTCTGGGAGTGTCACGGAGGCTCCACCCGGCCTCGACTCCCATTCCTTCCCTCTAGCTCCAGGCAGGTCAGGGACAAGCTGGAGATCAATAGCTTGCGTTTGCCCACAGCAGCCCCATTTCTCAGCCGGGACACTGATGCTAACTATCAATAGTAATAAGGGGCTGTCTGAGACACAGTTAACTGCTGGCCAACCAACACAGCTGTCTGGCGGCAGTTGATAAACATCTTGTGCCCAGAGTCACTGCGAATAAACCACTTGATATGTTTTAACTTTGTGGGTGTATTTACTGTAAGAACGTGTGTTTGTGCTTTGTTTTTTTACGTGGCTTGACTACTCACTCTGTGGTTACCTGTACGCTGCTTTGTCGTGTGGTTACACTCCTCACTCAGCTTGCTTTGTGGCTGGAGACACGGATATCATGTGTGTATATTCTGTATGTTCTGTGTTTACGAGCGTGTGAAGTAATGTAGGGATAATTCAATGTGTAATTTTTAGTTTTGCTTCCAGGTTCTTAAAAATACATAAACACTCAGCTTTCGGGGGGTGATGGCTGTAATTTCTTCAAGATGTTTGGAGTGTTTGGTTCCTCTGTAACTTTCAGTCTTAGTGATGTGTGTCAGTGTAATCCAGCCTCCATTCTGTGAAACATCTAACGAGCTAAGCATCTCTCTCCATCCAAATATCATTTGTCAATGTCATATGAAAGCAGAATGTGTTTTTCAAGAATACGAAGGAGCTAAAATAGGAGTCTTGGTGGTCGTCCAGTACCATGGTGTTTCTCGTTAATGCAACTCAAGCGAGCGTCTTTAATCAGATACAATCAAGTGAATTTGTATCATAACAATTGGAGGCTTTAATGATTGCATCTCTGTGAATGTGAGTATCTATTCAGAAAAAAAAAAAGGTGGGTGCAGGGTAATGAGAAACAGACATAGTCCGTCATAGTTGTTAATAAAACTTACCGAATTAAAATTGTGGAGATATTTACTCTGGAATTGTGTGTAAGCACGTATTCAGTTTATTTTGTACTTTACAATTTCAAATTTATAAAATGTATTTTTGTAAATAAGCATTGAGTTTCACATTTAAGAAATCTTAAGTTATGTGTACATCATATATTTGTTTTTGTGTTTCACTTATGAAAAAAGCTGATTAATACCATCAGTTTAAATGAATGGATGTTCTAAGAATTTCCTGTTTGCTAAACAGCAAATTATATCACCTATCTCTATGTCTGTTAATATCATCTTCATCAATATTATTTATCATATCTACACTTTTTTCTAAAAGCAAAAGTGTGCCAGTGTTTGCAAACTATACAGCAGGATGTGAATTTATGTGTTAGTGCACACCGCCTGTGGTATCTGGTTTCCAGTTACACCAGTCAGGACAGGACACTGCTAGCCGCCTCGTCTCTCACTAATAACTGGGAGGACGGGACTCTTAGTCAGGGATCCTTTGGCACACATCTCTTAACACTTGTACACTTGTACCTGGGCAGCCACAGCTGATACACACATGCACACAGCGGAGGCAGGGTGTGTGTGTGTGTGTGTGTGTGTGTGTCTGTGTCTGTCTGTGTGTGTGTGTGTGTGTGTGGATAACTGTACCAGTGGCACATGCAAACTCACACACACCATGCAGACGTAGTGTGTGTGTGTGTGTGTGTGTGTGCGAGTGTGTGTGTGATAGGCCAGTGACCTCTAGCACCTCTGTGACACTCTTGAATGTTTGCTTGTTTTCCCTCAAACAAGACGGAATTGAAAGGGGGTGTCTGTAACTGCAGCTGAGATAATGTAAAAACAAACACGGGCCATTGATATCGGGTGATGCTGCAGGAAGTTGTCAGGGGGCACAATGGGGGGAGACAATCTGTGGGACAAGTGGTGGCAGGGTTGCTGGAGGACAATAGAAAGGGTTTGATCTCTTAATTAATGGAGGCTATTCTCTCCTGCTGCAGGTACTGAATTTTAATGCAGGCGATTTTTCAAAGGGGTTTCTTTACTGGGAAAACAGAGCTCTAAATGCTGCATTCTGATCATCTGGAAGACAAAGTCATTTCAGCTCATACCAGAAATATTGGTAGTTTATGCTGAAGTCCATACATTGCTTTATAAACTTGCGTTCATTTGATGATTTATATGGCATCCTTATAAACATATATTGTAGATATGAAGATAAAAAGTGAAATGAATGATGTCGTTAATGTAACATTTTTTAAATGCAGTAAGATCAGTTTCCACTTAAGCTGTTGGACAATCTGCACAGTGCCATTAAGAGTCATACAGTGACAATGTGTGTGTGACGTGATACAGGAAAATGTGGGCCTATTTCTTTATTTCTTTGAGCATGAGGCCAGCTTACAGCAATCCCTTTAATCAAGCTCCTAATCCTTTTGCAAGACGTCAGCATGCCATTAATAAGGCTGTGCACTTCTTGATATTTGTATTGGGAACAATGGAGGTCAAAGGCTCCAGCATTTACTGTTAATCAGAAATATGGCTCACCATAGCAAGAATACTTTTATCTGCCATAAACCTAATTTTATATGTATTAAGTAAATGACATGTGATTAAATAACCACTGTCTGACATAATTTTACTGTATTTTCATTCATATGTGAAGCCTCTCTTAATTCTATAGCCAAAAGTTTGAATTAGTACTTTTTATCAAAGGGCCTTAAATATTATCTTTAACTGATGGTATGTAAATCAGACGTATCAAATAATTACAGTGTGTAATAATGATAGTACCAACAGTCTGGTGAATTAGTCCTCCACTTGTGTTAACATACTGGAGTCCTGATGCACCCTATAAACCCTAAACGCCCTATAAGTTTTCCCGTTACCTCGTCTTGCCACTCGGGCTTCCATTATCACACACACAAACACACACACACACAAGCAGACACACACGTGCAGCTGACCTAGATGAAGGCCTGATCCAGCTAGTTGTAATTCTTTAGGCATCTCGTCGGGCAGAGAGCAGGACCGTGAATAGAAACCCACCACGTGTTGAATGCGGTGTCACACAGAAAAGAGGCTTTCTACTCCCAAACACAGAGTGAGGATCACTAACAAGTCGAGTTTGGGAGATTCCCCGCCGTAACTATCACATTATGCGCCCAAACGCGCAGCGTTTCTGAGCCATATGATCAATCATGAGATGTCAGTGATAATAGTGAATGATGGTACCCGGGCCGGACCTTCTGTGATGTGTTGCGCACAGCATTGATCGCGCAGGCGACTGCGCACTTTTTATGCGCCAAAGGCTTCTGTCATTTTCCCCTGCAGAGAGCAAAGTCCTCCTCTTATACAATAACAAATGGCGAGATTGTAGGTGTGGCTATTTCATTATAATTAGATTAATTAAAACAAAATAATTTATCTGAAAATAAAAAATAATTTTAGATTTAATGCTGTATTATTAGGGTGATGTATACTTTAATTTCAATCATGAAGATCTGGGTGAGGACATTCCATTTACCTTCCACCTCCCTCTTTCAAAGCACAAAACAGTCCAAATTTTACATAAATCCTGTGCTGGAGATTATAAATATTATTTTATAATCAATAAGTAATCCAACCAACTTCATCTGAAGGCTAAAAAATTATTTTAAGTCAAAGCTGGAAAGTTTTTTCAGGCACTGACATTGAGTTATGTCTGTCGGGTCCCCAAACTGTGTCCGTCTGTGTCATTCAGCTCATGATTGTTAACACTGTATCCTCACCGTCCCGAGTGAATCCCATTTAAAATGTCTCCCGCTCGGCTGGGCTGCAAATCACCCTGTTTACAATCTCACACCAACACTCACATCAATTAACTGGCCATTGATTTTCCCGCCCGGGACATTACAATATTGCAGACCCCTTTTTCCTCTCCCAGCAATTTCAAGTTTGGTGCACAGGGTTTTTATGGCGCACACACACACACACACACACACACATTTCCTCTATTAATGATCATTTGCTGTTGGATTTTCTTAGTCACACTCTACATTTCGATGTGGATTTTAAGACATTTCAGACACCAATACTTAAGAAGTATGTGTAAAATATCAAATAATAAATTTCAAAAAATATATATTTGGCATAACGCATTGATAAAACAGATCACTAGAGCCATCACAAGTATTTGATTTTCCCCCTGCTCTTTCCTTTTTTTTCATGAATAAGTAAATAGTAAGGCAAGTCGAAACTAAAAGATAGCTGACACAAGAGAGGACCAGATCCATCTAGCCTGCAGCCCTCTTTAAATATTCAGTGAAAAATAATGGCATCCGAGGCATCACCTATAGTAACATTATTATCTTCATTTCTCAAAATCAGCTCCACTGAAAGCTTCGTTTATCTTTTTCACGTAATAAATCTACTCGACTCAGCGCTCAAAGGAAGCTCCCGTGGGACCTCTTGCCCTCTTAAAACATCCCCACTAAAGACGCACTCCTGTGCATAATTTAAGATGATGATAATAATAATAATAATAATAATAATAATAATAATAATAATAATAATAAAATTGTTATTGATATTATCATTATTATATGTAGTGTGTGTTTATACCTTACTTAAAATGTTGATGAAGACATTGCTTTCTTGAATTTACAGTACCTGGCAGCTCCCTTGTAATTCTTTAAAAAAAATAAATAAAAAAATGAAAAAACTCACATTTATAGAAATTAAAAGGCCTCCAAAACATCCAACTTTTGATTCAGATATGCAGTCATTCATTCATACATGCATGCAAATAACCCACTGGATGGCGATGATATGATAAAACTTTGTTTTTTTTCTAATAGTTAGTGGATGGTGTGAAGTGTAGATGAGTCCACATGACGTGAGTGTGAAACAGGCATTCGCTAAAAAATAAATGTTTAGGGGAGAAATTAAAAGCTTTATTTATCCCTATTCAGATGAACAGACTTGTCTCCGCTGTCTTTACCACTGATCATCCCGGTGCGCACAAAGCGTTTGGATCTGCTGTGCGCAATCAGTGAGTGAGAGAGAGAAAGAGAGAGAGAGAGAGAAAGAGAGGGAGCTGGGGGGGAGGAGGAGGTGGTGGAGGTGAATGGCAGCATGACTGAATAGCCCGGTGACCAATCAGATCCTCGATGGGCCGGGCTCCACATTTGTCCCAGTGCTGCACGGGCCCTCAAAGTTTGTTTATTCGCGGAATGCCGTGTGTGATGAAAACGTGTTAGTAAGTAACCCCCCTTACGACTAATAATAATCAAATGAAACTGATTGGGACGTCGGAACACACTGTGGACTTTTGGGAACGCGTACCGGTGCCATTTACGCACGGAACATGCTCGCGCGACACTGCGTTTTAGCGCACCGGGAGCCACGAATGAAACTCTTCAGAGAGTAGGTGTCGGTGTACAACACAACAAGAGCTGAATTACAACGATCTTAATGCGAGAGCGGAGGACGGACTACCGAGTTGCAGAGAGAAGAAAGTTGGTTGGAGATCGCGGAGGTTTCAGTCAGTCCTCATCTACAGGAGGGAGAAAAGCAAAGAAAAACTGTGATCGCTGCTTGATCAATGTGAAAGATTGAAAGATACTGTCGCAGGCATTGACTCGAGACGCTGACATTCCCCAGTAGTAGTCAAGATAAGCTTTGACTTGGCTAACAGAAGGGGTTAAACCGTATCTAAAGGGAGTTTGGAAAACCCAGCCTTTCTTCCCCATACGGATCAACTCATTGGGTGGGAGCTGAGAGAGAGACAAGAGTCCCCAGCAAATCAGGAGCTAATTGATTAAAGAGACTTCATTTGAATAGGAGGGGGGCTGGCGAGGTGCCAATCGCCTTTCAAAGAAGCCCCCCGTATGATTAATCGCAGAGCATTATTGATAATCATAACGGGGCACATGCGCGGTGGATGGGCTCGATTTACGTAATTTTTGAGAAGGTTTTGTAGTCATTTTTTTATTCTTTGCCTGCTGATGTGCCAGCCAGCATGTCGCGGAGGAAACAAGCGAAGCCGCAACACTTCCAATCCGACCCTCATCTGCCCTTACCGGAGCACAATGGTGAGTCCAAAGCAACCTCTCGCTCCTTTTATATACAATCACCACGAATATCTCACTTTTGGGGATGTTTTATCGAGTCTGTGGTCATATCTGTCGGGTAAACTTAATACTTTGAATTGGACTTTGTACTAGTGCCACTTTTCAGAAAACTTAACGCTCTTAATTTGCTTTAATTCACTTTATCCCAGTTTAAAGAAGAATTTCAAACTTTTTTATGTTTCCCACACGGAAGGCTTCATTTTTATTCAGACTTAACTATAAAAGATTAAAACGTTCGCCTAAAGATAATAACCAAAATCCAGAGCGCATTTATCTTCAGGTTTACTGCGTGTGTGTGACTAAAAGTTTCTAAACTTTTTATTCTCCGCTTCAGCTTTGCATCGTGTTTTTTAAAACCACCTTTAAACTCTCCTGTGATGAGTAGCCGGTTTAGTTTTCGCTCCTCTCCGAGGCTTCCCTGCGATCAGCGGCCGCTCTCGGTGAGCCGAGATGGACCACCCTGTCTCTCCAGCCGGGACTCCAACTTTTCCTGAGTCCCGGACACAGAAAAATCCCCTCATCCGAGTGTTTCAGTCTAACGCTGTAAAGTCGTACAATGTTCACCCTCTTTTATGAAAATCACTCTCTGTAAAGCGGTGCCTGTTTTACACAATAACGAGCTTTATTGCTTAAAAAAAAAAAAAAAAAAAAAAAAAAAAGTTGGATCAAAGGAGGGCAGACTCCTCTAAAGAGTGCTGATGAACACACATCCTTCCCGTATCCTGTAAATATCCCCTCGGTTTACTCATCGTTTACACTTTTTGTTCAAATATCAGCATAGAGAAGTGAAGTCTTACTCACTCTGAAACACACACACATACAAACACACACACACACACACACACACACACACACACATACGATTTATGTGTGATTACAAAATAATTTATACTTCTCAAACAAAATCACCTCGATAGATAAGCTTGTTAATTTGTATTTAAACGCATTTAGAGAAGCTCACGCCTGAAGATGATCGTTGGGCAGTTGTTAAAAATATAGCTGTT
Organism: Sciaenops ocellatus; assembly: GCA_033000465.1. NCBI lineage: Eukaryota > Metazoa > Chordata > Actinopteri > Sciaenidae > Sciaenops > Sciaenops ocellatus. The sequence goes on from CP136888.1 coordinate 18,683,671, forward strand.
AATTCTCAAAGTAAAATCCTCTCTAACATGTGAAATCAGTTTATACAAAGTGGCATTCAGAACTGGAAATCCAGGACTGTATGTACTGGAGCTCAAGAGTTTCAGAGGCCAGCAGCAGCCAGTAAAGCTGCTGTTCATTGAAAATCGTTTCTATTTTGTTGCAAAGAAAATCTAAAACTAAAAATAAAACTTCAGCAGGACTACGGCGTGATAAGCCTGCAGGAGAAGGTTAATAACAGCTGAATTTCGTCACAGGACGTTGCGTTGTAACGTTTATTTTTTGTGACCGACTTTTTGACGTTTCTATTACAGGATTCATACTAAAAAATAATAGTCGTTTAATTTTCTCTAAAATAAAACACATTTCATAAATTTAAATGGAGGCGTATGCTTGGTCTGTCGTGCAGTGCGATCGAATTTTGCTGCACAACATTTATATTTTTTATTATTTTAATTTAAAAGAAATTAATAAAACATACAAATAAAATGACAAATGATTTTTGGCTTTGGTTAGACCTGTTGCACAAGGCCTATAAATTTAATATATGCAATGTAAATATTCTCAAAGCCACATTGTGTTTAGTTGGGCTGAAAAGCATGTGCAGGTAATTTTAAAGAAACACTTGCTTCTTTCAGGAGAAAGTCATGCATAGAAACGGTATTTACAGCCCATTTCACGTGATTTTTAGGAACTTGATGATTAATGCAAAACCTAGTTAATTCCTGACTGCTGTCTTTTGCTGCATATTCCTTTAAATCTAATAAACTTCATGGAAGAGTTACTTTTGTCACCCAGACTGCAGAAAACAAAATTTCTCAGTTATGTTCAATTTGTTGCAAGTGTCTTGTGTGTGTAATTATAAGGGTTATGGGCATGTTGTCTTTAGGTTTTGGGGTGTATTTAGCTGAATCGAAAATGTGCTGTGTGGAGAGAGTTGTGGTAGCCGGAAGTGAAAACAGAAAGTCATTGTATTTGTAGCTGAATATCAGTGATGCTGAGGGGCTGTAGTTAGTGGGAGATCGGAGTGAGAGCCACAGAGGGTGGGATGTTGAGCTGTTTTAACCTTTGCCAGTGTCCTTCTGTGTGGAGGTGACGAGAGTTCGGGACCCAGTGTGTTCCTCTCTACCTCGCCATTGACCCTGCTGATCGGAGCTGCAGGCGGCCCAGCAAGGCCTCGGCTTTTTATTTAAGTGTGTGTGTGTGTGTGTGTGTGTGTGTGTGTGAGGCCTTATCAATGTTGTGACCATCCCCTTTTGCCCTATCAGAGTGGCCCCCCTAGAGGGCAGATTGGCAGCCCCCTTTGCACTGTTGTTACCCTGCAAACACAGAGTGCAGTTGCTTGTCATTTTGCCAGTGTTTATGTGGTGTTAGTCTAGGTGTAGCCTGAAGGACTTGCTTCGCCTTTTTTCCCTCCCCTTAAGCTTTAAGCATGTCACCGGGGCAGAGCTTCTTAGATTTGAATCTTGTCCTGGACCACGGCAGCTTTAGTGGAACCCCATCTAGTGTTCAGTGGGATGAGTCCTGAGGGCTGGAGACGATGAGAGCAGAAACCCTCCTGAAGTTACAAGTGTCAAGAGGCTCACAGAGGCCCCCTGCGAAAAAATAATGTAGGATCTCTCAAAGCTCTCCGTCAACTTTTTTGACTAATCCTTGCTTTCTTGTCTCTCATATTCAGACTTTGGTCAATCTCTTTAAGACTCTGTCCTCTGCTCTTTGTCTCTCCTGACGCCCTTTAACCATGTGCACTGCTTACATTGTGCTTTTGATTGAGATTGTATGGAAGTTTTACAGACTCCGTCTTTATACCAGCTTGACTTTATCTTAATTTTAATTCGAAGTTAATCCTTGCTATTTTGGGAAATAAGCCTAATGCTAGCATCTGCGCTGTTTGCTATACTGGTCTTATGTGGACAGTGGATTTGTAGTCATGCATTGATTTAGTTTTGATCCTGTTTTTGATGTCATGTAAAGTAAAACCTAGTACTGCAGTTTAAAGAGAAAATCTGTGGCAGTGTAAGCATTTAAATTATTGCCGAAATATGATTCTTATCTTTTGCAGCTGTTATGGGGATTATTATTATTTTCTTCTCTCACATTCCAAACTTAAGATGGAGTTGGTAAAGAGGAGACTGTCCACTGCTGCAATGCACAACTTTGATGAAAATATTTTTCTCCAGTTCCTTAATTAGGAAAATAAAAATGCACAAATTATTTTGTGAATATCACCCTTTTTCTTTTTCTGTAATTATATATTTTAGTTATAGAATATCATTGTATTTTTTTGCATTTTCATGCTAAAAATAGGATTGAGAATCTTGTGATTTGTAGGATTTTTGAAAATGCGCGCTGCATAGAAGTTTGTTGTCTTTGTTTGAAAATATTCTTAATTAAAGAAACACACTTAGGTCCCGTTCTAAAGTATATGTATGAGTGAAATGGTTAATTAATTTAATTTCATTGTACATAATATATGCATTGTATACATTTTTTTCATATGCTCTGTGTATACTTGAGCATACACACACTTGTACACACACGTATTTTATGTATTTATTAATTCTGCATCTTCCAGAAGTTTGTTTGACAAAAGTTTTATTTCTTTTTTACGTAGCTCCTCTTTCATCCCACTCAGTGTCATATGATTAGGATTTCTTCACGCTAAATTGTGTACAGTCAGTTTGGAGAAGAGAGAAAAGGTGTTTATTTAATCCACATATTTCTCACACTATGAATCAAACACATTTTTTTCAAAATTAGCGCTTGGGGTATAGGTAGATGGGTGGGTGGAAGGGGGGATTTAACATGAAAAGTTGTCATTAAAGTTGAGTCTTCCCTGTTTGCATGGTTTGGTGGTGTGAGGGCCAGGGTTTACTGTCATGGCAACTTTGCGTTATCTGATGTCTCTGAGCAGAGAAACATTGAGGGAGATAATCCCTGAATTAAACAGGATCTGCTTTGAGTCGACTGAGATGAGCAGGGCCAGGCTGTGCCGACGATCCCCGCCGCTCCCATGCTGCGCGAACAATGGGAAGGCATCCTGTCTCTCTGTGGGGCAGGGCTGCACTTCTCTGGGTTTCATTTGCAAATGAATTCTTGGCCCTGATGAAAGTGTTGAGGGGCCAGAGCCACAATGAAAGGGATTCATAGAGAAATGCAATTTGTAAATCAACTTGTATGTTAAACAGCGAGATTTTACTGTGACAAAGAGGGGAAAGAGTAAGGAAAGTCTGTAGCACAGCAGTGGCTCTGGGGGCAGGGTGTCGTCGTCTTGCCTTTTTACTCTGACTCGTCCTGTTTATCAAAATGGAAAATTAAAAAACCTGTTTCACTTTTAAAATACGATCAGTACTTTTGAATTTTCATATCAATGACAACAGAAGTTGCTGTGTTTGTATTGCATGTTCTGTGAGCTGGTGTGTCCAGTTTCTCAGTTTTGGCAAGTTTGTGATGCATGCATTCTGGTGTACCGCCCTACTCTTAAGTTTTGACCAAGCCATTTATTCAAACAAATAGTTTTTTTCCATTGCGTTTTTTCCCCGAAGAATTTACTGATGACTACCTTCTATGGCTGGTAATGTTTTAGGTCAAAATCTATTCACAATTATGGACAAAAGCTTTAAAATTTCAATGTATTTTTTAAATTCTTTTCATTACATTGCAGACATTTTATCCATAACAAATAATGTTATATCATATGTTTTGAATTGGTATTTACTTTTCTAACCCTATTTTTTTTTCCTCTTTTGTTTTGCTTGTTGTGTTTAGTGTGTGCACATAACAGCTTAGATGCCACAGGCTCTGTTGTTCATGTCTCACTGTGACTGCAGCCTGAGTGGATACAAATTAGTTTAGTGACATAGATAACCTGTCCAAGATGCCTATACTTGGCTGAAAATGAGCAAAGTTGACAGCAAATTGAAAGTCTAATAAGTCCTTCAAATGCTTGATTTGCGCCGAGTGGACAAGTAGACTTTGAAGGGCATGGAATATAGGAAATCAATGCCTTTCTATGAAATTTCATTAAGACCGAATGTCCACACTTCACTCTATTCTATATTTTGATGGATTATCTGGAGAAAATGATTACCTTTGGTTGGGCTGATGAAACCCAGATGTACATCTTCAAAGATCACTTTTAAGCAATATTTGAGTAGTTCCCATTGATTTTGTATCCCTTCTTATCATGTTTCAGAGGCTACTGCATTGAATAAGGCCTTTTCTCATTTCTGTTGGCTTATTGTTGCCTTTCGATCGTTGTTTTTGTGAACACATCAAGGGGATAAGTGTAAAACTGATTAACTTAAGATTAACAACAATGGAATTTGAGGAGATAAAGCTGCTTCTTCAGCTGCAAAACATTTCTAATCACTAATCCTCTGTTTCCTCTTTTTCAGGGGACACAGAACTTTGCTCAGAGGACCCCCCCTGCAAGGAGTCAGACGCCCATGTCTGTAGCAGATGTTGTGCTGAATTCTTTGAACTATCAGATCTTGAAGAACACCAGAAGATTTGCACTAAGAATCAGTTAGTACTGATAGTGAATGAAAATCCTGCTTCCCCCACCGGAACTTTCTCGCCTGGGTCTCCTTCAATTAATCCTGATGACCAGATGAATGACACAGCTAATAACACTGATCAAACAGAGTGCAGTGACCTTTTGGAGCCTAATACTCTTGAAAAAGACGAATCCATGGAAGTGGATGTTTCCGGAATGAGCAGTGGTCATGAAGAGGAAGGCAGTCATACAGAGAGCGGGAGCCCCATCAACACAGTCAGCGGCCATGGTGGCAGGGGCACCTCTGGCCCTGCAGTAGGTACTTCAGCTGTCTCTGCCCCTCTACCTCAGCTCAGTAAAATAACTGAACTGGGGAACTTTTCTATGATCAACAGCAATGTCATAATTGAAAATCTGCAGAGCACCAAAGTGGCTGTGGCTCAGTTCTCCCAAGAGGCCCGTTCAACTGGGGGCCCTAGAGTGGCAGTGCCAGCCCTTATGGAGCAGCTCCTAGCCCTGCAACAGCAACAGATCCACCAGCTGCAGCTTATCGAGCAGATTCGCCATCAGATACTGCTACTGGCCTCTCAGGCCCCAGAAATGCAGGTGCCCCCAACTTCTGCTCCAGGCACAATGGGGCCTGCTGCCAGCCCACTGACCACACTCAGCTCACATCTCTCCCAACAGCTGGCTGCAGCCGCAGGCCTAGCACAGAACCTGGCTAGTCAGTCAGCCAGTATTAGCAGCCTAAAGCAGCTGGCTGCAGCGGCACAGCTACCTCAATCCAACCCAAGTAGCAGTGAGACATCTCAGAGCATTAGCACACTGGGACCATCAACAGTTAATGCCCAGTCCTCTGACAAGAGGCCGAATCATATGAGTACCCTCCACTCTCAGCTCAGCAACTCCTCACTTGCTAAGTCATCCACGCCAGCATTTGGAATGCGTAGCTTGTTAAGCTCAGCAGTGAACCCCCTTCTACCTCAGCCCCCACCTGGAAACCCCATGTTCTCCAGCTCTCTGCCCAGTGTTGGCACCACCGTAGAGGACCTCAACTCTTTAGCAGCTTTGGCCCAGCGGACAAAAGGCAAGCCGCCAAATGTCACTTCATTTGAACACAAGAGCAGCTCTGACGAGGCTTTTTTCAAGCATAAGTGCAGGTTTTGTGGCAAGGTGTTTGGAAGTGACAGTGCCTTGCAAATTCACCTGCGCTCACACACTGGCGAGAGACCATACAAGTGTAATATCTGTGGCAACCGCTTCTCCACCCGCGGTAACCTGAAGGTGCATTTCCAGCGTCATAAAGAAAAATACCCACACATCCAGATGAACCCCTATCCTGTTCCTGAGCATTTAGACAACATACCAACAAGCACCGGCATTCCATACGGCATGTCTATGCCCCCTGAGAAACCCGTCACCAGCTGGCTGGACAGTAAACCAGTTTTGCCCACTCTGACCTCTTCAGTCGGTATGCTGTTGCCACCTACCATGCCGAATCTGCCACATTTCATTAAAAAGGAAGATCATTCAATAGCCATAACTAGCCCTTCTGTTACTGCAAAGAGTGACTCAGGTGCTGCTGAGCCTTTAGCTAAAAGTAATGATGGCGTGTCTGAAGAGGGTGAAGGTGCAACTCTGCCTACCTCAAATGGGAAAACTGAAGAAGGCAGCAACTGCTCAGGCTTCATGACAAATGTGAGCTCTGCCTCAGAGAGCACTGCCGACTACACAACATCTAACAGCCCGCCCATGATGACCAACCCTCTCATGCCTCTTATGTCTGATCAGTTCAAGGCTAAATTCCCCTTTGGAGGCATCCTGGACCCTCTCCAGGGGTCAGAAACCTCCAAGCTACAGCAGCTTGTGGAGAATATTGACAGGAAGGTGACAGACCCAAATGAATGTGTCATCTGCCACCGGGTGCTGAGCTGCCAAAGTGCTCTGAAAATGCACTATCGCACTCACACTGGGGAAAGGCCATTTAAGTGTAAAGTTTGTGGCAGGGCATTTACCACCAAGGGAAATCTTAAAACCCACTACAGCGTCCATAGGGCCATGCCTCCTCTTAGAGTCCAACACTCCTGCCCTATTTGTCAGAAGAAGTTCACAAATGCTGTGGTTCTACAGCAACATATCCGCATGCACATGGGTGGGCAGATCCCCAACACCCCTCTGCCAGAGAGTTACCCAGAGTCCATGGCCTCTGACACTGGCTCATTTGAAGAGAGAAACTTTGATGATCTGGACAACTTCTCTGATGACAACATTGAAGGAATGGAGGAGGGCCCAGATAGCAGTGTGCCAGACACACCCAGGTCAGCTGATGCCTCCCATGACAGTCTATGTAACTCACCATCTCCCATTGAAATGGCTTGCCAGGAGGTGCAAGAGAAAAATGGCCAAGAGAATACCCACAATAATGAAACACAGGAGCTGCAAGTCAGCCAAATGAAGGCTATGGCAAATGGCTTAGTTGAGGGGGATTGCCTCACCAATGACTCCTCGTCTCTGGGAGGGGATATTGAAAGCCAAAGTGCCGGGAGTCCAGCTGTGTCAGAATCTACCTCCTCCATGCAGGCGCCATCCCCCACTAGCTTGCAGCCACAACCACGCAAATCCCCCAGCCTCGAAGAAAGGCAACAGAAGGCCTTATCCTTTGAGCACACCAGTGCAAACCTCCTGCACTCTCATCCCTCCAACATTGGAGCCCTGGACCTGACATCTGTCAATCCCTCAAAAGACCCTCTGGGCATGATATTCGCCTTCCGTGAGCGTAGCACCATCAAGAACACATCCTGTGACATCTGTGGGAAGACCTTTGCTTGTCAGAGTGCCTTGGACATTCACTATCGAAGCCATACCAAAGAACGACCATTTATTTGCACGGCCTGTAACAGGGGTTTCTCCACCAAGGGCAACCTCAAGCAGCACATGCTGACCCATCAAATGAGAGACCTGCCCTCACAGCTCTTTGAGCCCTCAAACACCAGCCTGTGCTCCAGCCCAACTCCTTCCCTCCTCTCTGTGGGCTCTCTTAACAAACCAGAGGTCAACGGCTTCCTCCATGGCCTCCACCAAGAGAATAAGGACATGCCCCCTGGCTTGGTCACATCATCTGCCTCGACATCCCCAGTGCTTTCTGCTGCACCGCCACGCAGGACACCGAAGCAACACTTCTGCAACACCTGTGGGAAGTGTTTCTCCTCCTCCAGTGCTCTACAGATCCACGAGAGAACCCACACAGGGGAGAAACCCTTTGCCTGCAGTATCTGTGGTCGGGCTTTCACCACCAAAGGAAACCTCAAGGTAAACGTTCAGAAAACTGTTGGTCTCCTAAAAGTTTGTGCGTGAGAATGTTTGTAAAAAATGAGTCTCAGAGCTGCTATTTAGTTTTATACGGCATGTCAGTGCACTAGGCATCAAGAGGTGGTAATGTTGTGTAATTAATTAATGGCACGGCTCTCTGAGAAAAAATTACCTTAGTGGAAAGGCTGAATCACACAACTAATATGATTATAAGGTAGAAATTCCAGAATGTAATCAGCTAAGAATGATTCAGTGCACAGAATTAATTATCAGAGGCAATCATTATGCGTAAGGTCGGTCTGTAGTTTTCCATAACATGCCTAGATGTTATGGATGTTGTCATGAAGAATGAAAATGATCCTGCTAAATGATCTACAGACACTTCGAAGAATTATGTGAATGTACAATAAAATTATGTTGGTTATTTTTGAGTGAGTCAGTCCTTAATCCTAGAGAGGAATTTGAGTTAATTTAGTTAATCTTTGATTTTTAAACATTGTGGTAAATTAAAGTGTGGCTTTTGGTTAAAACTGGTCTCACACAGAGATATCTGCATTTGTAGTTAAAGTTTCTCTACTGTAGTAAACATAGAAAAGTATCTGAACTTTTTTTGTTGTAGCTTTTACATAAAATACATGACATAATTATTTGAATGTGTCTGTCAGGGATTATGAAGCAGAAAAAATATGAAAAAAAAGTTGTCTTTGACACGAAAAGGGTGTCGGCAGAGGTGAAATGTCAGATGCAATACTGGCCAGAGCAATGAAACTGGACTGCAATTTTACCCCAAGCCCCATGTTCCCCTTGTGAGATGAGCAAATTAAGGTTTAGATTAAGCAGCATGTATCAGTCTTGCCAAAATAAGATGTTTACACCATGCTGGTACCACTCACAGCATAGGCAGCTAACTGGTCTGCTGCACCCAGGGTGTGAAGCTATTTTAATTTGGAGCCGAGCATTATTATTATTTTTTCCATTGCATCATCTCATGTGCAGCTCTTGTGGCCAAGTTTGTAAACATCACTAATTTTCATCCCTCTCATTGCTCTGTCTCTCTCCTCCCTCCCTTTTATTCCCTTTCTCTGCTCCCCCTTTCTCTCTGTGTAGGTACACATGGGCACACACATGTGGAACAGCGCTCCAGCCAGACGCGGCCGCAGGCTCTCCGTGGATGGGCCAATGGCCTTCCTGGGTACCAACCCAGTCAAGTTTCCTGAGATCTTCCAGAAGGACATGGCATCAAGAGCAAGCAACGGGGACCCGGCCAGTTTCTGGAACCAGTACGCTGCAGCTTTCTCCAACGGCCTGGCAATGAAGACAAATGAAATCTCTGTCATCCAGAATGGAGGTATCCCACCCATGTCAGGTGGTGTTGGAAATGGGGGTAGTTCTCCCATTGGTGGCCTGACCGGCAGCCTAGACAAGCTACACAGCATGGAGCCAAACGCTGCTCTTGCTGGTTTGGAGAAAATGGCCAACACAGAGAACGGGGCCCACTTCCGGTTCACACGCTTCATGGAGGACAATAAAGAAATTGTCACCAGTTAGAGTGTATGTCCTCAGTTGCGCACAGACAAATGAAGATGCCTAAAGGCATATTGTACACATATGTAGACACACACAGAAGAAGAGAAAGAAAGAGAACAAGACAGGGACAAAATCAACTGAACTGCTTTGCTCGCCATCGAATCTTTACGAACATGAGTGTGAAGACAAGTTGCTTTTTTTGTACAATGTACATGTTATAGTTTTAAGGAGCTTATTTATTAGTGATTATAACCTTGCTTGAAACCAAGTGGAAGCATTAACAGTTAGGTTTTTGTTTGTTTTAAAGCCAGAATGGGTATGTATGGGTGCTTTAAAAAATGTGCTTTTGAAACTTAGAATATCTGGCTAGATAACCTGACCTTGGCATTAAGTTATTTTCTGTCTGTAGTAGCTATAACCGAACTGTTGATGTTCATGTGATGCATTAGCCCTGTAATAAGCAAACAGACTTGCTGTAAATAATGTACACTGATCTTCTGTAGATGGTCTAACATCTGTGTGTTCATGCCCCCCTCCCCCCATCAAAACAAAACAATGAAATTCAGGCAAGGGACTAGATGATGTGGTAGTCCTTTCTTTCCAATTGCTATTTACCTTTATTTTATTTAAGGAAGATAAAACATTGAAGTTTGCTTCAAGGGTTTCTTTAGTGTTAACTTGTTTTGTTGTTACTGTTTCTGTGTATTGTACTTTGTACTTTTTGTTTACTTCCATATTTTTTCCCTCAATCTCTTTTTTTTTTTTTTTTTTGTTGCTCGTGGTGTTGTTGAAAGAAAGACAGAAGGGAACATTCGGTCTGGCCTATTTCCTGGTTTTTGGAACTGAGACAGCCAATCAAATGAGCAGGATCCTCCTTTAGTTTCTCCGCTGGATTTCCACGTTGCTGCTATGTCCCAGCATCCTCACTGACATCAAGTGCAAAGTTATGTGTTGAAGCTTCTGTAAATACGTTCAGATGTGGAAATACAAACTCCCTCGTAAGAAAATGTACATATAGCTCACACAAGAGAAGTCCATCATGGCCAGGGGACAAAATGATAGTGTTTTTATAAATATAAATATATATTGGGTTTGACAACCTTCGGACTGTTACATGCACTTTCTTGGAAAGTTGGAAGATCTTTATGGGTCCAGTTTCTCTACACTTTAATACCTACTAACAACTAAGATACTGTAATTCTTTACTCTAATAATCAAATACATCAGTTTTCCAAAAGAATCATTGTGTGTTTGTGTGCTTTTATTCCCTCTTTTATTTATCATATAATTGAACATACAATTATTTTTCATACATCAAGCATTGACAATCATAAAAAAAAAAAAAATTAAAAAAGGCATGAATGACTTTAAAACAACTTATTTTGACTTTGATTAATTTGTGCTCAGGTCCTTTGTGCAGCCTGTGAAACTCTTTTCAGTTTCTGGGCACTGCCAAGCAGCAGAAGCACAAATGGAGGCTTGGATGCAGTCATTGATGGTATGAGCTTCCCTGCTCTTTAATTTAAATCACAGTTTTAACCTCATAATTTCCGTTGCCAGTCTTTGAAATCACCAAATGAATCTCTTAATCCTCGGAATCAGGTAGATTCAAGGCTTTTTACACGGTTATTTATACGTTCATCAGATTGTAATAATAAAAAAAGTCTCAGCGGGTGAAGCGTGTTATTATGCGTGGACACGCAAGTTAAGCAGGTACAATTCGCATTAGCACTATTAAAGCGTTAGTGATGCAGTCCTTTAAGGAAATATACGTTTCATTAAGGACGCGACGATCTAATTATTTGCCACAAAGCCCCAAAAGAAGTTGTCAAAACGATCACACGGCTATCCGGATAAAGCCTTTGACGGCTTTGAATACATTTTCCTTGATTTTTTTTATTTATTTTTTTTAATTCAAACTGATTTTTTCCCCCTCTTTGTATTTCAACAGCTGCATTTAATTTAACACATCGTTGCACATCCTGCAATACAGGATCTGTTAATTTCTGTCCAGCATCATCGGCGCTCTCCTCCTCATCATCACAAGACCGAAATCCTCAATATTTACGTTTTATATTTCAAGACGTCGAAGCTAAATGATCCTTGCCCACAGTGCCTGTTTTCTTTTTAACAGTCACATCTGTTCCCCGAGCTCTGTTTGTGCAGCACATCGGCTTCCAGAGAGATTCCTTCAAAGGACAGAAAGAAAAATAAAACTGCTCCACATTTTTACTGCTCTGCTAATTATGACGAATACTTCGTTCATATTTACAACTTAAACTTCCCTTTAATTATAAATACCTCGTTTTCCCTCTTTCTTTTAGTTTATTATTATTATTATTATTATTATTATTATTATTATTATTATTATTATTAGTTCTGTTTTATTTTAATCCTGCAACAATAAATAAATAAGATATCAAAGTAATAATAAAAAAAATAAAAACTACAAACTTACTAATGTGGTGAGTGCAGTGTTGCATTGATAGTTTAAGCCTTGCTTTAATTAATTTAATACAAATATATCTTTATAAAATGTTTAGATAACAGCATGGTGAATCATATTTTTGTGTGGAGGCTATTAATAGGTGGGGAACACAAATATACAGGAGTAAACACATGCTTTATCTCTGTGTGAGCAGTCCCACCACTAAGCATGGCCTGGGCTCTTCCTTTTCCTCGCTTAAGTATCGATTGAGCTGTGCAGAATTACAGAAACACTTGAATCTCAGGTGGCAGGAATGTGTACAATTGATCTCTTCCACTGTGGCTCCCAGCAGTGGCTTTTTGCTCCACAACACAGAGCACCACAGGAAGAGCTGGGCGAACACACTGAAACACAATCGCTCCAGACTAAGAGGGGCTGTCCCAGTCTGCCCTGTTCACTGTCACAGTTTATTGTAGTGCTGTGAGTCTCATCCGCTGCTCTGCAGCTACACTGAGAATGTGCTCTCATGGTGCAGAGATTATGTACTTTATATTATAAACACATTCAGGAGAGATTCATATGTGCTGCATCTTCACAGCTTCGCACAAACACACTCCTAGATATTTTGATTTATTCTTAACAATTTATCTAATGTGTTTTTATTTTAGTGTTGGGTATTTTTTCCCCTTGTCTAAGCTAAATGGCTTGATGGCCTTTTGCTGCAGTGTCTGGAGAGGATGGGAACCATCAGCAGAGAAACATTACTCTCTTTAGCTGTAAGCCACTCCTGTCCACTTACTGTACACTTGAAGGTTCATTAAGGGTTGGCCTTAAGTAAGGGCTGTATGCACAGCTGCCACACTACAAAAATAACATCATTTGTTTCCAGCCTAAGTTAACTTATTTTGTACAACATTTTTTTGTGATTCTGGTTGAGGTGATCTACTTAATGCTGCTCTGATTTATATATGAAAAATCTTTTCATATTTTCTAAATTGTTTAAAAGGTTTAGATTTTTAAAGACTGAATGAAAGTTAATAGCTTCATAGTGAATTATAAATTAGAATAAAATGTCATTTTTACAGCACATCATCAATTTTTTTTTTTTAATTTTAAAAGTGTATTGCCCCAAACTAGAAACAATTTTTGTCTACAATTGCTTGGAATATATGGTACGTGTGTGTGTGTGTGTGTGTGTGTGTGTGTTAGGTAAAGTAAAAAATTAAGGAAACAAGTAAACTGCTTCTTGTCTCTTCAATAGTAGTTTAATTCAGAAGTAAAATCTGTTTAATATCTGTAATTTCTACCTTCCACAGTCCATCAGGTCAGGTCGAGCTGAAGACTCACGGAGTTGATCTCGAGAAGCTGGAGCCCCCTCTCACATCTTCTGTCTTGTGCTGTTAGCCCTCCCGAGTCGATACAAACTGTAGCCTGGGGCCCGGCCTGGACTCCCCACTGAGGTTCTGGCCCACCGCTGGGAGAGCAAAGACCCGTGGATAACAATGGTGAGCCTCATTTAGCTGTCCCAGATGCACTGCCACACCTGCCCACGCTGTCAATCACACTCAGGTGATGGATCTGCTAAAAGGCCTTGCAAGAACATAATTCTCTGGTGCTTTTACAAAAAGGCCTGTTTATGTTGTAAAGAATAAGTTGTGTGAGCAATGTTAATTGGTGGGAGCCCTGATTCATCCCCTCTTCATCTCTGATTTAGAAGACATAAACTATCCAGTATTCAGATGGACAGACACGTTTGGTAGTCACACTGCATTAATTCATTTTTTCAGATTAAAAAATATTTTTGAAACCATTTAGTATAAATCTATCACATTCTTGTTACTGATAATTTGTTTTTTGTTTATGAAACGTCTGTCTTGTGGTGCCTTTAATTTCCCTAATACGGCCTGTAATTACATTTTACAGCAGATAAAAGTGATTATTGGTTTTACATATTATATTTGTATAAGCCTCACCCTAATTGGTGTTGTCATTTTCCTCCAGCCATTTCATGCTGGTTTTATCTTCCTGTGGTTCTCATCGCGTTTCCTGTGGAAAATGGAGCCTGTCTACAGCGTGTACACAGCTGGTTGGAAGACAAGACCTCCAGATTGTAAGTACAAACATGGAGCGGGATTTTTCAGGCCTGTGCACTCTCACAGTTATCTCAGACGAGCAATCAAAGTCTTCGAGGAAATATCCATCCTGCCCAAAACCAGACACTTTTTTTCCTTCATTTTGCTCCTGTTTGTTCTCCATTGAAGTTGTGCTTTGGTCTTATGAGGGTTTGGAGATTGTCTTTGCATGGTTTATTTTTATGGCACAGCAAATCTGGAGCCTATCCAAATGTCAAGGTCATTTATCTTGCAGTTCATCCGTTCCTCGGCTTTTGTGTGGTGAGAAAGAGAGGCACAGGCCCATATTGCATTTCATGACCTATTGTGTCAAACGAGTACCCAGACAAACAGGTGGGAGCCCTGATGTGAGCTCCTCATGGACCAGACTTACCAAACTTGAGGCTCCCTGGCCCATTCTTTAATAAGGCACTCATGCTTGTAGAGCGGCCACAGTGCTCTGTTTCCCTCATCGTCAAATGGGAACCTTCAGGGATGCTAATGAACATACAGTGAGGGTTTGTCTCACGCACAGTGCTCCCGCTATCTGCGTCTCCCAGTTTATCATCACCACTGAAATTGCAAGGCCGCTTTACTGGGCTTTTACTAGAGGGGGGACATTTAGCCCATTGTGATGCTAATTCTTTAAAATTTGATGTCTAGGGTTTGTTCTTTCAGGTCAGGATAGGTTTATGAGACTGGGTCTTTTGACAGAGTACAAGCTCCTTTTTTGTTATCACAGAAAAACCTGCAGTCAAGGGTTGCCCTCATTGCCCCTGGAGGCAAATTTAATTTAATGTGCATTTCCATTTCACGATGAATCACATGTTTCCTTGTTTTGTACAGTAGAATGGAGACAGATCGTCTTTCTTTGGTTTTAAAGAACAGCTTCGAGATTAAGTAGGCTGATTGTGGCCCTTTCACCATCAGAATTACGGTTGGTAACCCTAGCCAGGCCTGTCTGCTCTGCGGCTGAAGCACACACAGAGTTGGGGACACTCTCTGTTAATGTCATCTCACAGATTCAATTTCCTCATCACAATCTTACCTCGAGTCCCACAGCCTCTGACACATATTCTTATTCTTTCTCACAGTGTCAAAGCATGCTAGTGAGATGGAAAGATATTCTACGACCACAGAGATATTGATATTGAGCGTCAAGATGGGATGTCAGAGACTAGGAAGAAGCCCTTCAGCTGCTTGTCAGGTGTGTTTGATTCCATAGGTGCTCCGAAGAGGTGTCTTGAGTTTATTGAATTTGTCATTTTCGGCCTGGGAGTGAAAAGGGCACCTGTGTGCTGCCGTAAGCCCCTACACCAGGACCGCCACCCACATCACACGATGACAGCTGATGTGCAGGGACAACCCTGAAGCTGTTGAATTTTTTTTTTTTTTTTTTTTTTTGAAAGCAGTCCATCAGACTCTGCGTACATTATTCATCAGGAAAACAGCTGAAAGGATATTTACTTTGTCAATTTTCTCATAAAAGCCTCCTCAGGCACAAAAAAGTCACCCATGGTTACAGCAAGAAAAACGTAGCTATTTCAGAGGCAGGTTCAGTGTTCTGTCAGACTCAAATTGAAGACCGTTGTAGTTGTGGATACTGACCACCCACATCAGTGCTAGATCAAAGCAATGGCCTGCTACAGTGGCTGAATATTCAGTGACATTATTGGAGTGTGATAGTTTCTTCCACTCAGTCACAGATGGTGGGAAAATGAGGAAGGAAGGTCTGATAGAGATTTTGCTCTGTTCTACTGTCTTTTACGGGATTTGGAAGCTGCTGCGCAGTGTAGGCCAGGATCACAAATCTACCACCCACTCCTTTACAAAATAGTGACTTCTGTAGACAAGTTTGCTTCTCTCATTGGATATCTTGTTGTAGAGAAGAGAAAGTGGTTTCCTCTGTGAAATGTGTAATCAAATGTAAGATAAGAAATGCATTAGGTCATGGCAATTCCCACAATGTGCTGTTTGATATGGAGATGTGTGTGCATACATGTGCGAGTGTCTGTGTGAATAACTCAATTGCACCACTAGAGTAGATGTGAGTAGATTTTTGAAACCCACCACGTCCACCAGTGCAAAAACTGTATCACTTATCAGATTAAAGTATCCACTAAATGGCATATGTTATGATTACATGATTTCACGCTCGTGTAACTGTGTGCACGTTTTATAGTGTGCTGCCTGTGTAGGTCTTTTTAAACATGCTCAGTTAAGTCTGTGCCACCTGTGATTAATAAGAAATATCCCAGATGCAGCAGGTTAATGTTTAATCAATCAACTGGGAAAGAAGCCTCTAAATGGCCTAGTTTATTTTTAACCACTGGATCACATTAAATGCACCGTGGTTTAAGCAGCCAAAACTCATTATTTTGCTTGCAGCTAATGTTTATCAATCCATGGTGAGAATAGTTTACACCAGGCCTACATGCTGGTTTTCCTTTCTGGGAAAAAGTAAGAAAGTTTTCAGCTATCAAGAACATAATGTCTTGAAATTAGGGACAAAATGAAGATCACAGAACAAGATCAACATGTACAGTAAGTGACGATGTAAAATTCCAGCTCATCTCAAAAAATGTTTTACATTGATAGTAATAATATGTTGCGCTTCTTTCCCTCCATATTGGTAATATTTGTAACACTTCTGCTGCTGCTCCTGCTGCTTAGTGTTTCCTTTCCACTGTGAGCTGCTACTGGGTGACTCGGCTGCAGCACTTGCGCTATGAAATCAACACCCCACTCAGCAATAATGCTCTCTGAGGCTTGGCCAGTTTACTAAATAATCGATCCAAATAAAAGGAGCAGATAAAATTGACTGACCCTCATATACTTAATTATTGCAGCTATTTGACCAAATAGCATTTTTCAGGATGCTGTATGTCACAGGCCATCAATATTCCTTTAATCGCTGTTAGTTATTGCCCTACTTTGTTACTGCTGTGGATGGCCAGTCTCCAGTGGTCAGTTTGGCCCAGGGCAGTGAGGGAATGAGATGCTAAATGGTTGCGCAAACAATTTGATTATGCTGTTTAATTCCCGTCATATAGATCTGCCCGGCCTGCTGATGCACTCATTTCTGCGAGGCTGTACAGCAGAATGCTGACCTGCCTACCTCACACCACCGGCCCTGAAAGAGCTGTTTTTTCCTCCATGGCCTCAGGATCAATAGTGACTGCTCCCTGGGTATGAACTGGTGTCTTGCAGGTTTCACCTCTTACCACTAACCTTTCATCTCTTGTATGATGGAGCATCGTTAAACATCCAGTTCAAGTTCAAATGCTGAACTGCTACTTTCAGGGATGTAGGACTGGGTAGAAAAAATGGACCAGAATGAATAACTGTGGGTGCAGGGAGTGGCCCATAGAGAATGCCTATGTACAGGGTGCAGAACACCCCAGCTGCATTTGTGGCCTAGTATAGGCCCTTAGTCCACAGCCTGACTGAACCAAGGTGTTGTAATACAAGGAGAGTTGAGGGTTAACTTTCCCTATCGTAACAGACCGCCTCAGCCAAGTGAAAAATGAGAAATGAGCAGGGCAAGCTCTCAGGCCCAGTTGCCCAGTTCCCAAAATTAACATTTCAATTCAAAACCAATAATAACGCATTGTGTCTGGCATGAATGAGTGCTGCTGCAAAGGGAAGGCGATACCTCCTGTTCCTGTGTCAATGAAAAAGCTCCTTCATCTTCTGCTAAAGGGCCCACACAGTCTGAGGTCAGCCAGTCAGCCTTGGTTACACTGCACAGGCATGCCTGGGTGGACGGCTCGAGCTTCCCGGTGCCTTTACAAAAGCCAGGAACTACAAACACACACACACACACACACACTCTATACACACGCATACATAGACATACACGGAAACATTCATGTCTTGCTCTCCATGAGGTTGATGGCTCTCAAGTCTTGCCAAGGACTACTTAGCACGTTGAAAGAAGTACACATTGTGTTCTTTGAAATGAGTTGCAGTAACTAATTGCAATATCATATGACTATTTCAGCCTCGACCGCATATTATGATTTGAAACATAATAATTGTATGAGGGTAAATAATCGCTACATGTGCAATCCACTTACTTAGTTTGTTACAGCTGCATTCATACAATTGTGACAACTTATCTGCAAGATGTTCAGCATAGAACATGTTATATCTTGAGTGCACATACTGTGTGTCTCTGTTCATGTCAAACCCTCTGATACGCTCATTGACAGGAGATCTCAGGCAGTCAGAAAGCGCCACAGATGAACACACTGTGTCGGTGGTTTTGGGTATCTTGGCTGTAGAGAACGGGATTGGGAGCCAGCGTTTGTGGCTCTGCCAAGAAGGTGTCAGAGCCGATCTCTGCTACATGCTCCCCTCCATCAGAGAGCACATTACCAGTCTGGGAGGTGAGAGAGAGGGACACAGGGCAATTTCAAGAGAGCACTGTGGATACTGAGACTGAAGGAGTGCAAGAGCCTATCTGCTAGCTGTCTGGTCCAAATGGCGCAAGCTGTGTTAGTGTGAGTGATTCCTTACGTGTACTGCACTGTCTACAGGCAGGAAGCTTGTCTGGGTGGGTTAATCTTCTACAGCTGATGGCTCACTTTTCTATGATGATGTTCAGTGTGTTTTGCAAAAAACACATGAAACCTCAAAAGTTCAAATACTACACAAACAGTCTGTCATGAAAGAAATTCAAGCTGTTTTAGATATTAGATTAACCTCACCTGAGGCAAGATATGAATGTGACTAGTCTAGTTGGTGAGGAGGATTATCAGTCCTATCTCTATGCAGAAATCTACAATATTATTTCTCAGTACTTCTCAACCAAGCTCATCTGAAAATCAAATCACTTGTTGTTTTCTTCTTTATCGTTATTGGAATCATTGGAAACACCTCAAGAAATGAATAAAAGTGTTCTAAATAGAGGAAAGAGTACACAGGCCCCCGTGAACAATCCTGTCAATTTAGAAGTTACAATTGTTTCAAGAAATAGTTCAACATTTTAATAAGTGAGTTATAGAAGTGCTGGTAGGCAAATTCTGTTATCTTTTGACAGAACCAGGCTAGTTATGTTCCCCTGATTCTAGTGTGTACCAGTCTAAGCTAACTGGCTTCTGGCTGTAGCTCTAACTTTCAGCAAGAAAGCAAACAAGTGCATTTCACAAAAAATTCAATCCTTCAATAGTTACCGAAAGTCTAGTTTATATGATAATATGATATAATATCAAATAAAATGCAAAGCTAAAGCTCTTAAACTCACAGACACGTGCTCCACCTGCTTGTTGTAGTTTAGTGTAGGCAAACATGAATACAAACTTTTTCTTGTCATATGAATATGACAGCACAACAGCCCATATAACATCTCCACGACACAAATCACCCAGTTATTGTCCATTTGCGTATAACGCCTTGCCTCACCAAGGCGTCGTCTTTTGGCTGGCAGTGATGACATCAGTGCTCCCAGCGAAGAGGCCAGCTCCACTAATAAGGCACTGCTGGGATTGCCGCCCGCTTAGGTTGTCAATGAGTCTGTCTTGATCTGAGGATTAGGCCCGTCGTTCCAATTACAGCCTGGTGCCTTGAGGTTTGTCAGGCATTGACACAGACGCCTGTCGATGGCCCCGGTGCATATTCCAGGACCCCGCTGAGTGACAGGCGCCAGCACGCCAAGAGACGATGACACACTGTGAGTGCGTGCGTGTGTGGCATGTGTTGTGTGTGTATACGTGACTATTCAATATCATCAGATTCTTGTCCATGTCATAGCTCTCAGCTGAAAATGAACCTGTCCTACTGTATATATACTATGAAGCACAGAGTGGACTAGTGTGTAGTGTCTCATTTCCATGGTGAGGATATCGACTGTTAATGACAGTCTATCCTACAGACATGAAGGAGCAAGAATACTGTAAGAGTGGTATCAGTTAGCTGTCAACTGTGGATATGAGGAAGTCATGTAGTCTGTTTGCCGGTCTGTTACAAAAATTATTGATAATTTAGTGGAATACAGAAAAGAAAGAGGCACACTTTTCGTTCTATGGATCTTTGGCAAACCAACTGTTGGATCTCCAGCCATGGCAGCAAAAGAGGAAGAAAATAAAAGGGGGCCTCCACCCTGACTATCAGATACTCGTAAATTGTTATCATCAATCTAAGATGTATTCCAGGAATTATTTTGTGATCAAACACTGTTATTATTATTTTTTGTTTGTTTGTTTATTTGTTTCCTTCAGCCTGCCACATATATATTCACGTTGGTCTGTAATTTCCTACATTAGAATGTGTAGTATAGAGGCTATTATTTTTGGAAATAAACAGATTTGAAATGTGATCAAATATGAAGGAAAATCTGTCCCCACAAAGAAAAGTGAGAGGGGCTTGACAATCTCCCTGGAAAATAAGGAGGATATTTGTATCTGTTTCTCTCTATGATGGACTCCACCTGTGTGATTGCAAAACATCAGTGCAAATGGCAGACTGCACTGACAACAAAACCTGATATTTACTGTTGATGTTTGAGATTTACTGCACAGGCAGACTGTAGGTTTACTCTATACCTGCACTGGAAATATGGTATTGGACTACTCATTCATAGAAAGATTTCTTGTTGACAGTTTTGATGTTTTTTGTTTCTTATTTTTGGATTGAATACAGACACACTACTATCATGTCGCATCTCAGGAAAGAGTCAGAGGGGCTGGTTTGTGCTCTCTCAAAGCAGCACTCAGTAACTTGACATGGCTTGGATGGACTCCTCTCATCTGGTCATCTCTGCTAACTCACCCTCCCTCCTTCCCTCCACACACACACACAAGCTTGTCGCCTGGGAGGCCAGCAGTGACTTTACACCCACAGAGGTGGGTCATGTGACACAGACTGCTGTGTCCCACGTTTGATACTTAATATTCACCACCTGGTGTTATTTACATGCCATTAAATGAGAGATGGGTGCTGCCCTCACTGACTCTCCAGTTATCTGATTTGGGTAATATATTCAAAAATACTCTTTCTATGTCTGAAATTTAAAATCCAAGTTGTAACATGTTTTCCACTCAGAAATAACCTCCTTGCCATGTTTTTAATTTTCATAGCAGATTTTCCCTCCATTTTTGCCGGGTGTAATGTAATCCGCGAGTGATGTTAGCAGGCTGTAATTAAATATGAATGGAGCGCTGTTGGTTGCCCGGCCAGTTTGTTTGGTTGAGTGCTGGCCTGGGGAGGAAAGCTCATCAAATCAGTTGTGTTGGTGTCATTCTACACCCCTATAACACTCCATGACAGGGAATCTCGGTGGTCCTGTGTATAAAGGGGCTGGGAATCACCTGTATTTAGAGTTAATGGATTCGAAATAACTCACAAGCTCACACTTTAATGAACGCTGGATTGATGAAAAAGGGCCCCCCGCTCTCCCTTGTCCCTGCATTGCATGAAAAACATTTTCAAATTGCATGCTGGCACAGATAATTCACTTATTCTGTGTAATTGGATGCTGACCAGGGTTAATATGTAGGGTGTCATTAAATGGAAATGTAGAGTTGTAAAGGGGGACTGTATGATACAGGGAGTCTTTTCTATAGAGCTGCCCCTATGGAGCTGATTGTGAGCTCCTTCTTCTAGCTGGCAGGGACCTTCTTTATTTGAGGCAACTCAAGCATGAATTCTGCGAGGGAAAGATTGGGGACAGTTATATTCACTTCTGTTTGTTGCCCAGTTGAATGAAATGACCTTTAAGATAAAGCGAATCTCTTGAGCAAGTCAGGTGAAGAAAAGGCAGCACAAATAGGGCAGATGTGGTGAAAGGAACTTTTTAAATTCGACAGTGAAGGAGGGCTGCAAGACCACGGATTGTTAAAAGACTGTTGTTTGCTGGTAACCCTGCTCTTCCACCACGACAATGCCACATGGGAGGAGGCACTCACTGTGGACGCTTTTTATTTTGATTCAAACAAGATTGAACACCATGGAATTACTTTTTTTTTTTTTTTTTTGGTTCAGTTTTATTTTTAACATATAACTGTTTAGAAAAAATCCCGTTATTGTCCAGAAAATTATTTTTGGGGGTGTAGTCTAGCATAATCTAGAGACTGGTTAATTAAGTTGTTCCTCCAACCTCCATTCATGGGAAAGGCCTGTAATTAGTCTTCCGAAAGCAAAGGTATTTTCTTCGGATGGGTCAATTTGAATTCCTTCTGACTCCAATGGAGAATGCAGAGCCTCTGTGGCTTCAGGAGACCTATAACCTGTATTTCCCCAGTGATAGCAACACTGTAAAAGTTAACCGAATGGTTAAACATGTCCTAAAGAAGAACCATTAAAAGCTAAAGAATGTGGAAGTACAGTCAGTAATAAAAACAACAAAATGAACCCTTTTCGGTCATGGCCCACTTTTTGTTTTGCTTGGTAGTCTGGTGTCGGCTGGGCTGTGCCACGACTCACCAGCTTTGCCACCTACAAAGAGGGCAGACTCCGGGCTGCCTGGGTACTTTTGGTGAGGAAGTTAATCATATACCTCAGAGTAGCGCGACACAAGAAAAGCGGTGTTTGTAAACCTGCCCCCACGGCTCTGCCCATAATTGGCTCTACAAGTGACTGCCTCGGCTTCCTGTCAGCATTATATCTGTGTTCACACCAGCCCAGCTGGTAAGACATTTGTTCCTTGAAAACATGGCTGCTGTTTTGATCTTTGGACTGTGAAAGCAAAGTAGCTCTCACAATGGTAGTAATGTGGGGAGGATTTTCCAGGCTGTGGAGGAAGCCAGGCAAAAATGTCCTGCTGTCTCAGACTCGGAGTGAAGAACAGCACTTTGGTAATGCTGATGGTGCTTGCTTTACTCTTTTGTTACATCTGTTTTAGGATATTTAATCAGTGATTGTTGTTCACTGAATGCTCAGTTTGAAACACAATACACCTGTACATCAGATGTACTTTGGTCTTTCCTGAAAAAAATGCCCTTTATTCTCAAAATACTTGTTAGCGAACATCACTGGTGGAAGAATTACTCACACTGAAATACCAACACAAGCAAAAGTCCTACATTCAAAATTGTACTTGTTTGGCTTGTAAATACAGAGATATTCATCAAAAGGTAGTTAGTGTCAAATGTAAAAATACCCATTATACAGAGTGTTAGCACTATATTATTATCTACATTATATTATCAGATTATTAGGCTCATGTTGATGTGTTTATGGGTAAATAACATTTGAGGTTGGTTGCTGGGCAGTTTAATCTGCAATATGATCATGTGTTTCAGATTTTGAGTAATGGAGTAAAAAGTAGAATATTTTCCTCTAGCAGAGTGGAAGTATAAAGTAGCATAATTACTACTATTATTGCTATCAAGCAGATTACATTCATCCCTAATAGTAAGCATATGAACAAATGGTACACTTACCAAGCCATGTGTTTTATATTTTGTGTTTTATATGCTTTAATTAATCAATTTAACATTGCATCTTACTTTGAAAAAACAGACCTTTGTAAGCAAATTTTGAGAACAATTAAAAAATAAGCAGAACAAAGAAACTGATTTGGGTCGGGTATGTCTGTGACAGTGTACAGATTGTTATTAGCAGGCAGCAAGCATACAGGAGTGGAACTTTATTTTGAAGTTGACACATGGCAGGAATCAGATTAAAACTGGAAATGTTAAAATACTGCTGGTGACACCTCGACGTGTGGAGGGATGTAACTTCCTGTGCAGCTGTCAAGAAACACTTCCCAAGCTGCTGCTGCTGCTGCTGCTGCTGGGCTCGTATCTGCACCTCAGCTCTGCTAATAGAGCATGCAGGGAAAAGTGGAGGAATGGAAAACAGTTGGAATATGCTCATAATTAATCATACTAACCCTAAAATCAGAGGTTAATGATAAATTTGTAATAGTAACCATTTGTATGATACAAATTTATGTGTTTTTCAGAATACACACACACACACGCTTTGATTTCAAAGCATACTTTAATTTCGTTTGTTTCCTTTGGCAAAAAAAAAGACATACATTAAGATATATTCATGTGACAGATGACGAATATGTTTTCTCTGATTGTTGATTAATACAGGATGCCCAAACCTTTGAATGTTGCATCATGTGTTTGTTGTTCTTTGGAAGGGTGCGTGGGTTTCTGACAGATATCTTAGCCAGGTACCAGGAGGAATAGCTCAAGTTGCAGCCACTCGGCCACATGTGTTTTTAGCGGTTGCCCTTGTGTAATGAAGAATTGCTCCTCTTCACTGCTCACCGGACGCATTGGCCGAATATGACTTTCCCTAGATGGTTCTCCCATTTATAGACAGGCTAGATTTGTTTGGGATTTTTTAGAAAACCACACTCTGATGAACATCCTGCCCAAGACATTTAATTGTGGCTGCTCCATTTTGTGCACAAGCAGTGCTCTGCCTTTTTAAGACTTGTTTATTCAAAAGCGTCCACATGTTGATTGTAACCCTATTTTTTCCTTCCTTTGGCCCAGCCATGTTTTGAAGGAGTTTCTGAACCTTGCTGGATAGTGAAAGAGTATTTTGATATAATTCATGTTATGTATGCAATCATATATTTAATATCCTGTAATTTATCATTAATTGACTTTTCATGTATTGAAATCATCAATACATTTTTGCCAGAAAGTATTTCTTTTACTATTCACACTGAAAATGTATCAATATTTGCAGTAATTTTAAGTAACCTCCCCCTTGAGCCTCTCACTATTTTTCTACTTTTCCTACCTTTGCATACCTTGGGGTAGGAGCAGTAAAAATGAGAATTGAGCACAAACAATACTTTGAATGCATGAAGAGAAACCTAAGTCATAAATAGCAGTGGGGGCGAAGCTAAATATTGACTGTGTGACTACATACTGATGTCTCCTGTGACTGTAGACCTTTGTCTTTTCTTCCACCAGCGTGTGGTCGTAATTGAATTGTAAACAACACCCACCATGTTATTATTTACTGTGCTATGCTGCTCAAATCATTCGACCAGCCACCACCTCTGCCACTGGAGCAGAGCTCTGAGTCACTTTGACGTGTTACCTAAAAGGCAGTGAAAACAATATATGGCCAGCTCATCCATAAGTCATGGCATTTGGCGCAGCACCGGTGCATCCAACAGAAAAGGGCTTTATGAATGGCACAAAGTCTGTGAATGATAACGGTCATTAATATGTCCATTGAGGGTCACCACATTCATGCCACATATCAAATCCCCTTTGAATGAGATCAGTTCCCTCCTGTCAGAGCCCATTAGATCCGTCCCACAGCCCCAGTGGCCAGCTGACAGGGGAGAAACCCTAGCCCCAGCCCAGCACCATTAGCATTAGAAAATGAGCAATCAGCTGGAATGAAGCGCAAGAGGAGGGGGGACTCGTCCAAACTTTAGTAATGATACCCGGCAGATACAACGCAAAATGTAACACCAAGTCAGAGAGGCATTGTGCTCTACAAACAACCAAAATAGTTTACTGCATTGATGTTTCCACTATCATTTTTCTTGTACAACTTTTTTAATTCAAATGTTTGAACTGAATGCATTTATAGGTTTGTTACATGTCCTGTGGTTGGTTGAGTCCCTTTTAAAGGCTGCAGAAGTCAACTACTTCCCCACCACTGAAAATGTTCCGGCTGCTCATTGAAAATTGTGTTGAACCTCTTTGACTTTGCGAAATAATTGAGTTAAAACACTCGATAAAACATTAATTAGCTTAGCAGTCTGGAGCAGATAACATAGATAAAACCCTATGTAATTCATATTGATTAGAATATGCACATTGAGCGTAACCTCTTAAGACAAGTTTTCCTTATTAAATGGACACAAAGCCGAGGTCATTATTCGTACAAAGAAAGATCGCTTTAGATTTTATCTTTTCACATAAAAAGGTTTGATTGGATTTCTTTCTGAGGAAGCTGCACAATCTATTTTATTCTGGTTTGATTGTATTACCTCTTAATTAGTTTGTATATTGAGTAGAACAGGCCTTATTGATTTGAGGTGCATTCATTTGCATTGCAAAAATCCCCTTTAATCCAATATAATCTCATCGTTACTCAAACACAGGAGACTGCATCTTTGAGTCACTCTTTTCCTGCTTGTTTTCCAGCTCCTGCTTTTGGCTTGTCTCGGGGTCAAAAGAACCTCTTGGTAGAAATTAGAGATTGCTTTCTTTGTTTGCAAAATCATTTTCCTAAATTTGGCTGTTTATTTAAAGGTAGTTACACTCAATTTCTGTGTATTTCATGTGGAGAATTGCATGTTGTGTGTGGTAATTTATACGTCGGGCGTAATAACAAGCTGTAGTATTTTCATGTGGCTGTGTTGTGGGGTTTAATTTCGAGCTGTTTCAGTGAATGATTGGCGCTTGTAGGTGTTGTGTGTAAATCTGCTGCTGAACACCCGTGGAGCCTGCGGAGCCGTGTCACACAGAAATCAGCATTGGAGGCGTCAAATCCCTCCCACCCGTCCAGCGCGCAGCAGCAGGCTTAACAATTCTCTGTAATTAACCTCACCTGAACTTTAATGGCCCACCTCCGGGACCGAGGGCCCCGGCTGTGTAAAATTACTGTCACACATGGAGCCGAGGGGGAGTCCTGCCGCAGCGGGTGTGTTCTAGTCAGACAACTGAGAGGGAAATGCACCCCTGTGTAACACCTAATACCACCAACACGATGTCAGACCGCTCACAGACATTTTGGGGGTGGAGAGGTGGGGGCTGGTGGTTTGGAGAAGCACAGAAAAGCCAATTGAACATCTGAAAGTATTTGGAGATGGTGTTTTATTTTCATCATTCATGTCATCTCTGTGCTGTTAAGTCATCATTGCACTGTTTCTGCATCCGTATGTGGCGCTCTTTTCTTGTACTGTTTCATGCTAATGCTAACTATCCAGTCCTTCTTCTGTTTTGGTTATAAATTCAGTGCTACTGACAGAAACATAATATGTAAACAGTTTTAGAACAGCAAATAAAAGATTTCAAAAACAGTTTTTCATTGAATCAAGGGTGTTAAGACATTTATTTATATCTATATTTTATAGAAATATCCAACCAGCCCTCCTATATAAATAACAAAGGTTATTAGTCAGTGCCGTCCAAAACAACCAACATGACTATTCAAATAA
Source organism: Sciaenops ocellatus (assembly GCA_033000465.1). Taxonomy (NCBI): domain Eukaryota; kingdom Metazoa; phylum Chordata; class Actinopteri; family Sciaenidae; genus Sciaenops; species Sciaenops ocellatus. The sequence goes on from CP136888.1 coordinate 18,710,638, forward strand.
TGACTCATAGGTGGGATGCCTGATGTGCCACCTCTATGGTTAAGGTACTTCAAAGAAAAAAAACTTTTTTTCCGTGGTTTTGGAGAGGACAGTCATCATTTACAAAACTGCAAGAGGTTACCTGTCTGAATAATGCAAATAATCCGGAGTTCATTGATCAATGCTGTTTATTTTCCTGATATTCACTTAAGTAGGATTATAGCCACCGAAGGCCTCTGCTTACACACAGGTTTAGTGTGCAGAAAATACATGGATTTAATTTAAGTTGAAAACAACTTTTTGCTCCCAAAACAGCTGAAATGTAATTCACATCCAAATGCTTTAAAACAATATTTTCATTTTAAAAAATGTAAGAGTAAATTAAAGTAATAAGTTGGTTTAGGAGCTTGCAGGCATGTGTGCCCTCTGTTGGTCAACTGCGACTGGCGAATACGTCACAGATTAATTAACTTACTGTACATTATTAATAGATATCCAATCCAACGTGATCATCAGAGTACACAAGTTTCTCTGAAACTATCTCTCCTGCATCAAGTGTTGGACAGCTGTTTACAGGCGTGAAGAAAAAGCCAGATTCAGGCGCACATTATCTGATTGGTCTTGAATGATCCAGCTTTGAGCTTTAAGACAGATAAGCTGTTGTTCTATAACACATGATGTGATAATATTAACTATGTCATACTTAGTCAACTTTATCTGTGTGAGTGCAAGCGTTACAACAGAACACACAGTGTGTCCTGCTCAACGACACTTCACCAGACCAGATCAAAGTCCTGTGGTTGAAGGCCTGCCGCTCTCTTTATCATCTTCCCTGAGCCACTTCAGTAGTCTTCATACAACAGCTGCATGCAGCTACCGAGACATTTTGCAGTGTGAACATGTGCATGTTGAACACTGATCTGAATCCTGTGTCTGAGCCCCTGGCTTTGGTGGAGCAGACGGGTGGGGCGCGGGGTAGATTTCTGATGGATACAGTGAGTCTGAAGTCATCCAGTCGCCCTGTGGTACACTGGAGGCAGTTTTCCGTCAGGGATGTTCTCACCATGTGTGTGTTGCATATGTGTGTGTGTTTATATGCCTAGTTGCTGAAACACACACAGAGGAGTGAGTCACAGCCGGGATCAAACACTTCAAGTGGGCTCTGAGTTTACCATCAAGCCTCATGTTTTATCAGCACAGTGGTCCTCTGCCATGGCTCAGTGATACAGTGATATGGACTGACAGACAGACAGAGAAAGCCGCAAAACCTGTACGTCGTCATTTAAACTTGTACTTCGTTGTGTTGTATCACATGTTAGAGTTGTGCCAGATGGCAGCCCAAAATTTATAGGACTGTATTTCCTGTGCTTTGTTTAGTTTATTCTTGAACTCAAACAAGACAACATAATACTGTAATTCAGGGAGTAGAGATTATACGATAATCTAGTGGGATTAGAACAAAAGTGATGATAGAAAATTTGAAAATCAGAACACAAAATGTACAAATGACGTGTTGTATAATTCTCAACATGTATTATGTTTTTTTTTTCTTAAGTTTATTAAAGTATAATAAAGTTTGAAAGAAAAGAGTTGTATGAACATGTTTTTATGTCCACGTGTCACTGTGGTATTTTAAAGTACTTAAAGCCTGCAGATTAACATAAATTGATTAGCTGGTGGGCAGCAGCGGAGACAGCACCGTCATACACATCAGCAGTATATGCAAAGTGACAGGCTGACAGGTCTGCACACACACACACACACACACACACACACTGAGCCCCTCTCTCCCACTGGCTGCTGTAATATCCCCCGAGCCGCTATCTGTCTGCCACTTGTATGAAGGATAAAGAGACAGGATGTGGAGTAGGGGGGCTCGGGCCTATGACTGAATGCTCCATCAATGGGCTTATTTTCATTACAGCCAAACAAATGTGTCACCCCAATCATCACACGGCTGATTTTATCCTTCTGTTACTGTAGCTCCACAAGCATTTCCTTTTGTGAGCGCTCGCTCCTGATAATCCCGCTCTGACAAAGGGGCCATGTGCCGCCACAGAGTTCCATGACCAAAAATGTAAAACTAGTCGTTTCCACTTACATAGTTTCTCAGTGATATCACACATAATGAAAGAGTGTTTGTAAGCACTTTTCCTTGTTAAGTAATTCCTGTAATCCCATATGTTGCAATATCAGGTATTTAGAGGTAAACACTTACTGGAATTCATTTGTTTATGCAGATTGTTTGTTAGAAAAAAGTAATTATTTAAAAAAATTATATATGTGTGTGTGTGTGTGTGTGTGTGTATATATATATATATATATATATATATATATATATATATATATATATATATATATATATATATATATATATATTAATCCTGAAATATTCTCTTCCAGTTTAAATCAAATGTATTACGGCAAGAGTTAGAGGATACATGTAGTTATGTGTTATCACATATTTTATAGATTAATTGAGCAGTGTGAGTGTAATTTACAGAGGTGCAGCTCTCAGTGGGACGGGGCCTGAGTGCTTTCAGCCGGGCCTCCTAAACCTGAGAAACTCCTTTATTCCACCCTTCACTTGCAGACTGACTCCAGCTTTACTGGGCTGGGCTGTCGTAAATGGGACTGGGTATCTTTTTTCTCAGACGCTGTCTCAGCCCTGCCAGACTCGGTCTAGGTGACCTTACCAGGTAAAAACAGTATTACTGCTGGTGTAAAATACACACAGCGGCAGGCCTGCTGCATGGTGGTTTCTGCTGTTAATATCTGACTTCTGGAGGGCAGATATTCATTACAAGAATAAAACATCACCATGCATTTCTATTAGCAGAAAGACCTTGTAAGTCAATCGTTTGCGAATAGCAGCTCTTTTCTTTTCACATTTCGCAATTGAATAAAGTAATCAATATTTAATACAATTACGTATTTTCATTACTGTTGCCAATTCTGCTGTTTTTATTATTACAACTGTGAGATGGACTGTGACACTCATTCAACAAGCAATGATGATGTGATCTCTCACTTTAAATTCATATTAAAATTGAAATGAAAAGAACTTTTTTGTTGTTGCTGCTGATGTTATTATAATAAGTGTTTATCCCGCCAAGCTGCTGTTCAATAAGTCATAGCGTCATCATCACTAGTGTGACAGTTTCTATTAATTATTGAGTTGAGGGGAAACCTTTGGTTGTTGTTACCTTTGTCATGTATTATTTATATTTTATATTATTTATTCAGAAGTTTTTATTATAACTTGAGACATGAGTATAATAGAAGAAGTAAGAGCAGTGACAACACACAATGCAGCCAGTCACACACAAGTACACATACAGAAAGCATTTCCAAAAATGTTTGAAATTAAGTTTAAAGTCATCCAGTGGGATGAAATGTTCAAGTTCAAGTTTTAAGGTCATTCCCATTTCTACGGGTGTGACGTATCGGGAGGCAGTCCTCCATAAGCCAGTATTTACACCTTACATATCAAAAGCCAGACCTTGGATCTGTTTTGAGTATTTTTACTCAAATTTGAGAAGAAAGTTAAGTTGTTTTTAGGCAGGATGAGCAGCATGTGAAAACATGATAGTTAAATTAAATTGTAGTTTTGTCTCTGTATCTTTAATGAAATTTGAAAGTAAGCATATTAACTTAGGTTCAACAACAACGCAAGTGGACAGTCCTATTGTATGTAGAGTTCTGTTTTTGGTGCATGCAACTTTGGATCAGGTTTTCATCCAGGTGTAGTTAAAGGGCACAAATGTTTGTGTGTGCACTGAGAGAGAGGATTCTATTATTCACATGTCTATAAACCTTTAACCTCTGTATCTTTTCCAAACCAATCAGAACAAAACTTGATTTAATTAGATTTGTTGTCAGCTAGCTAAAAGCAGTCTAGTCTTACAAGGTCACCTAAGAGCTTCAATGACTTCCTTTTTACAAAATGGTTACTTGCTTGTTGCTTCCACGCTGCGCACTTGACTGACTTTCAGCAGAGTTGGGTCAAGCATCATTGATCTAAGGTGGGGTTGGTGAAGGTGACAAATTGACCCTTGATGCCCCCTGTAGCTGAGAAATTTAGTGTCATGACCTGGCTTCTGTCACAGCAGGTGCTTTTCCTCAGAGGTGTAACTGAGCCACAGCGTGAGAATACTCAGAGATATGATGATACCACTGTGCGTCAATAATTGCACACAGGTGTATTTGTGTTACTGACAGTTTCATATGCACTTACCTCAGCAGTGCATAATGGATAATGTCACTCGACAATATATAGCTCTCTTTGTAAGGATATGAAACAGAGTTGAAATGTTTGAGTTCATCCATCACCTCCATGCGTGACGCGTGGCGCAGGTCTGCCGTGCTATCCTTTTGAAGAGGGTATTAAGTGAACACTTACTTGCAACTATGAGGAATGTGGCACTGTGGTGTCCGGCAGACTGCAGCGTCTGGAAGAATTTATAATCTGTTCCCTCCCATAGCAGGAAAAGTTCCCCCTCTAAGGAACCTTTTAGGCCTTTTTGCCAGCTTGTAAACACACCTCAGTCTGTCTGAGAGAAGACCTCTCTTTAACTTTTGTGTGAGCTCTGTATTATCTGACTGAAATCGCTCTTTCAGTTGCAATAATGGAAAGTAGTAACAACAAATGACACTGTTTCGTGTTGCTGAAAACAGACAAAAGGCTGAGATGCAACGAGCAGAAACATGAGAGTGTGAGTAACGCTGGAGTGATGCTGCAATAAAGGCTACATGATAAACAGCCACAAGAAGGTGCTTCTGCTAACAGTGAAACAAATGCTATCCTGTGTTATTTCACCATTTAAATCAACTGCTGTAAACGGCATCATAAGCACAGTACAATGTCATCAAAAGAAATGCTTCTAAATATATGTCTGTGAGTGTGTAAATAATGTAGCCAGATGCTTGTTTCTATTGCTAACGGCGTACCGTGGAATAGCCTGAAGTTGACAAAAACAAGAGAAACTTATAGAAGTAAGTTAAAGTGTTAATGTTAAAGGTAAAAAAAAAAAATAAGTAAAATAAGTGAAAGGTATTTATAAATTGTGTACTTTGCAGATACAACAAGACGTTTTTTACACTTTAATACCCTTTTAATGGTTTTATATTGTTTCATCTATAGAATAAGGTGTGCCTACACATTCTGAATAGACACACAGATGCAATCATGTATCACGGACTACAGCCAGTGCTGCAGCACCTATACCTGTGCCCCAAACCTCACAGCCTGGATTTTAATGTCATTATTTGAACAGATAATTTCTATTTGTTGTCTCTGACTTAAAGTATCCAGGTCTCTGGTCGCAGCTAAGTCTCCTGTCAGTACTTGTCGCTTGAGGGACGCTGTGATTTATCGACAAGGTAAACAGCTTATGAATGAGGCCTAAGCTTTAGTTATACAGTTTACAACATTTGAGTAACCACAGGAGGTTTATGTACACACACTTTCTCAAGGCTACTGTTAAGGGAGAGAATGAGGTTGCCAGCCTCATCTCATGTCGAGGGAAATTCCTCAATGTCTTAATTGTAAGCCCATAAGATTAATTCTGCGTGCACAGTTGCTTGTGTAAACGTTTCAGGGTGACGCTGAGACATATTTAAACAAGTTTCAAGCAGCGTGAAGAGTGACGGGGATTGTTTACACCAGTACCTGCAGTTTGTTCGGCATTGCTGTCTCGTCTGTGAAGCTGAAGGTCCCAAGGATAGGTTGGTTCCTTTGGGATAAAAAAGGAAATAAGGAAAGGACTAAATAAAGTATAGTGGAAAAATTGTCACATTTTAAGTATTTAATGGCTATTTGTACCATTTCCTGTTATGATCTGCTTTGCCACTTTTTACCGCCTTGGACATGCTTCCATTACGTTCAATATAGTGTTGTCCTCCAGCCAATAAATAACCTTTTTCACCTGCGCAATAAAAAATATCTTTATTTATTTTCACCTTTGTGAAAGAAAGAATTTGTTGCAAAAGTGAAAAACAGAATTTGAAGTTGTTTTTTCCTCCATGGCTCAGTGTGTATAAAGAGGAGCACATTTCAGGGGCAACCTGCATGTGTTTAAGTGCCTAAGGTGAGGCAGAGGCTGCTATTGGCTAATGATTGACCAGTTATTGCTCTTTCCAGTGAGACGTAGACTCACAATAGACTCATAACAGAAAAAGAAAATAGTCAAAATGTACTGCTGAAAGACAAAAAACATAATTTATACGTTTTGGTGCTGTAAGAGTTTTAAAATGTACTGCGATGAACACTCCGGGATGTAGAGTAAGGGTAACTATTATGCAGAATTAATATTCAATAAGCAAATACTTTTTTTCTGATTTGTTAACAGTTAAAGGTTGAAAATGTGTGTATTAGCTCGTGTGGGGAAAACAAAATAAGTCAAAGACAGATATTGTTTTAGGGTTGATATTTCTCCTGGTATCTGCTAATGTGTAAATAGACTGTTTTTTGCACCAGTCCCTGCTGACACCATATCTATCTGCTCACAGGCGTCACCGAATTCTTGCACATATTTAAACACAGCTATTGTAAAAATGGCCCTCTTCCTGTTGTTGTTTTGTGGAGACTTGATTTTATTCAAGCCTCGGGAAGTGGAATAATTTCAATGCAGATGTTTTTCACTGTAAACAGCCGTAGTGATCTGGGGGGAGTTGGAGGATGAAAGCGGGTGTCGGGGAGAGTGAGGAGTGTTTTCCAGAGGTGGAAAGCGTACTGAAATATTTTGCTTAAGCGGCGGAGGTGTTGCTTCATTTAAATTCTAATTAAAACAAAGTAAGGGAGTTTGTCCGGAGAATGGCTGAAGTAAAAGAGAATTATGTTAAGGATTCAAGAACACTTTAGGTTAACATTAAACCCAACAACTTGGACAATACAAAACTTAGTGTGTTGTGGATCCTGCAAAATAATATGCCGACGTGTTAACAGGTTTGTGAATGGCTCTCAACCTTGCTGAAGTGTTTTTATCTCTTGGATTCATTACCCTGACACAGATCTTTGCTTAATTAAGCAAAACTAATTAGTTAAAAGTGATAACTCAAACTGTAACTCAAGTAAAAGTTCAGTAATTTAAGGTTATTTTGGAAAGTTGTGCCAGCATGTAAGGTGTGACACTGAGCTTATGCTTTTGATATTGATACAACTATTCATTCATTTGAATATGCTGGACAAGCTCAACTTGACTAGCTGATCAACACATTTCGAGTGTAAAGAGCATCCCAGATGCAATAACTGAGGTAAGGTTTTATTTTTCAGCACCTCTGAATACCTTACCCTATTTTAATAAAAATTAAAAAAATAAACGCCAGCTTTACATCAAGCACAGTAGCTGCTAAACAGGTTGGTGGCTGCTGATAAAATGAAAAATGATGCAGCCTTGTTGAAGATTAAACACGGATCCAATGCCATTTTTATGTGCTGAGGTGTTATGGTTAAACCAACAAGCACTAACCAATATGTTCTGGGCTAGTGCAAACAGAGCAGCGGACTCATTTGATTAATGAGCTGGCATGATGTAACCACGAGGGGAAATAGGTTAGTGCACCTGGTCGTTTACACAGTTTTTCATTCATTTGGAAAAATGCTGTGTTGAGGGAGTGAACGGTCAAAAAAAAAAACAACAACTTTCAAACCAGCCACTACTTGGAACTGTAAATTTTTTTAATAGCTGAATGATTGAGTTTCTGCTAATCTTGGCACAGCCCCCCGTATAAATGTCAATGTTTTTGACAGAAATATAGCTTATAGGTCATGGCCTACTGGTGTTCTGTGTAGCACTGACAAACAGACACACATTATTTGTTTCTAGTTTTCTGCAAACATATATGAGTGGTTGTAGGAGACATGATAATGCAGGGAAGATGCATGATGTTCAACCAGCAGCTAATATCGGGCTGTCATATATTGCTTTTTTTTGTCTTTGTCAGTGGTCATCAAAAGGTCAGGGAGGTGACATGAAGTTGTAAAATGGCCTGAGCGAGGGTGACCTATGGCTGCCTGAACATTCCTAATGCAATAGTGAGGCCCGCAGGCCCGGCCTGCCAATACCGGGCTGATTATAACGAATCAGGCCCCTCTTAACACAATAATGTGATCAATTTCTCATTCCACTGAATAAATAACATGGCAGATAGGGAGCTTTGAGTGACCTGCCGTTAACCCCGTGCCTCATTATTCATATCAGTACGTGAAAAGAGAGAGGGAAGGAGGCTAGGAGAGAAAGAAAGGAACTGGTCAATTTGAGCTAATTATCGGATGGACAGAGTTGCTTTGCTAAATGATACTGATTGGATGAATGTCTTGGGACTTTTTATGACATCTGCTCTGAGTAAGGCCAGTGAAACTCTGGACCTGCTTCTTTTTTCCTTTAGGGATTTAAAAGGGGTGACAGATGCTTTACTGCTTTTACTGGCTAGTGGTAGCAGCAGCCCACACATAGATCCACAGCAGCTCAGCTAGGCCCTGCGGAGTAACACAATAGGCTCGCTCTGACTGCTTTCTCCCTGCTGGGTGCTTGTTCTGTCCAGCAACTGGTTAACATGAGGACACTTGGTAAAATATCTGGTTCACCAGGTTCAAGGAGTAGCAGCAAGAGGCACTGCTAATGGTATCATAATTAGCCCTGTCAGCCTTGCATCGTACATAAAACGACTCCTCTCTGACACATTTGAGCTCCATAAATCTGGACACTTCTACATTTACTTCAGGTAGGCAGTTACCCTTCAATCTTTGTTCCGGCCTCAGTAATAGAGCCCAGTCTGAGCAGGCAGGATTTCTCTGCATTGTAACCAGAGGCCCTGCGCATCTGTGGCGGGGCCCATGTGGGAGCATACGACACTCCGAGGCGAAGCTTTGAGCTTTACACGATACCCAGTCGAGCTCAACCGAGAGGATGTGACACGGTCATCGCTCTTCATTTATTTACCTGTGGGTTCTTCTTTTTTTTTCTTTGTCACAGTCCAACTCTGAGTGTGTGTGCGCTTCACCTGACACCCAATATCTAGACCTATTGCTTTCATCTCCTCGAGTATTGGTCTTCACTTATCTCACTCTCATCATCTAACTTTAATCAAGTTAATGGATGCATTTAAATGTTGCTAATTTCACTTTGGTAATTGCCTGTGTTTAATTAGGTTTGATCAAAAAAGCATTTTAAGTAATTTGAAGTTACTGGTGCAAAGTTTCCCAAAGTCAGTGCACATCTATAAAGATCTTGACATGAAAAATAACCTTGAACCTGGTATGTTGCATTTTGCTTCAAGGACCCAGAGTTGCCTGAGAGGCCTGAGTCGTTACAGGTTTTATCTAGCCAGTGTGTATCCAACAAAATATTCATATTCTCACACTGCGCCTTGTAAAATAAACAGATAAAGATAAAGATGCTTATTCAAGAATATCACGTGAACTCTTAAAATCTATGAAAATGTGCATTTTGGTTATGATTTTCAACCACTAAAATTAAAAATATATTGTGTATGCTTTTCTCCTTTCATAGCCTCACAGTGCAAAATCACACCAGATGTCTGTATCCTGCTACTTTATATCAAGCTCTGTACAGTAGATCCCACTCGTCTCTCTGTTCACACACAGACCTGATGGCCTTAGCATCTGGCCACATGGCTGAATCGCTCTGTATCTCTCAGCCCCCCTTTTTTCCTCTGCTTTTCCTCTTATTTCTGTCTGCATAATTCTGAAGCATGTAAAAGGCCTGAATGACATTGCCGAGGCCCCATACAATTTTATTTAAGCCATTACAGTTCCTGGGAGCATATTGGGGGGGCTCAGTTCCACATGAGAGGACTTCCTCCTCACCAGGCAGTGTTTAAAGAAGAGCAACAGGTGGCTGCTGGCAGAGGGAACCTGAGGCTAAGTGGATGTCAAAGTGGAATTGCGGCTGAATCACGGCTATTTATTTGACCCTCCTCACATCTGCACTCTTCCCCTCTGAGAAGGAAGAGATGGGAGGGGAGACGAGCAGAGGGGCGTTTTGTTCGGTTCCTCTCCACAAGTTAATGTGGGGCTGGGGGATAGGGGAAATTGTACATGGTATTAATTACAGCCCTGTGTTCACATGGACACTCCCGCTATGTGTTTATGTATGGAAGTAACATCATATGCGCACAACACGAAGAGGGTCAGCGGGATGGAGGTGTTTTTCCATGTGGCGAACGAACACATCCTATTAATTCACTGACGTTCACATCAAGCTGCTTGACACCAAATGAGATGAATCTGGAAAAGGGCGGATGTGAAAAGAAGAGTTTCTTTCCACAGCAGATCTCTACTATATATAAAAAACATATTTAAATGTACATATACTGTATGTATATATATATATATATATATATATATAATACAAATCAATACATATAAATTACAAAAATATATAAATTGTTCTATCTAATTTAATACATTGTAATTGGACATTTAGAATTTTGAAATTATAATTGTTAAAAGCTTTTCATAACCTTTACTTACAGCACTATTCAATTTCACGTAGTCATCTTGTTTACCATAATATGTGGTTTCTCTTTTATTATTTTTGTTATTATTTGGATGAAGAAAAGTTTAATAAGGAATTCAGCATGTGTCTTTATGATCATCGTCATCTCAGTTTTGCTTTCACATTAGCCCTCAGTCTCCAAATAACTGGGTTTTATTTCTTTATTTCTTTATTTAGGCCACTTGGGAATAGTGGAAATAAGTGGTGAACACAACATTCACTGTTGGCAAACAGTTGTGTGTACACATCAAGTATTTAGGGAGCCATCTCAAGTCATGTTTTGGCCACTGCGTCTAATATTCTCTTTCTTTTTGCTCTGTTTTTGGTCTCTACCGATTCCTGAATGAAATATCTGCCTCTTTAGCTGCTAAATGCTCCATTATGTTCCCCAGCTAGTGACCAGCTTACCTGTGTCTGTCTGCTGGTGCTGGGCAGGTGGAGTACATCGGCTTTTTAAAGCATATTTTAACAGCTCCCGAAAATGTCGCAGTGAAAGCCAACAAAAACAGTAAAGTTGCAGGCCTGGCATTCGTGGATCACTTTCTAAAGCTAAAAGACTTTCTAAACACCACCCACTTTGAGGGTTATTGGCAGTGAAAAGAGAACAGTGGCCAGGTCTGGGAAGGATCCCTGCGTGTCTTTCCTGTTGGCCTCAGTTTTTCCATGCTGTTATCAACCCAGCTGATAATGTGGAGCTCCGGGCTCTTTTTCTCAGGACCCACAGCACACTGCCACACATTCTGATGGCGTGACACAGACCTCCACCACAGAGCCCCCTCTGTCTGAAGCAAAGCACACTGCCAGGCCGAGACCTGCAGCTGGTTCGCATATTGGTGAAGGACTCTGCCAGTCTGAGTACTATTACTGATATCTGAGGATGTGTGTGTGTGTGTCTCTCTCTGGTTGCAGGTCACATAATGGATTTTGACTACATACAGTCCCAAGAACCACAATGCAAACATACACCACAATTAACAAAAAAAAAAACTATTGAGCACTCAAATGTGTTTTTTTATTATTATTATTTTAACTCCCAATAAGTCTTCAGTCTTACTATATGACTGTAATTATTAAGGTCAACTGTGCTGTAGAAATACAGGATAAGCTACTTGTATTAACATCTAATTTCTATTTTTAATTTTTAAATGGGTCAAACCAGTTTAATTTAGATTACAATAAAAACATATGAATACTTTGCAGAAGATTATGTATTTTTGGTCAAATGTAGAAATGTTTTGCTTTTGTTGGTAAAAACAATGGTGATTGCTAAATTTTTCTGTTTACCACATGGGTTGGCATGACAACCAATACATAACTGCACAACACATCTTGGACCAATCAGACCTCTTGGTTGAATCAGATTACTTTGTTGAAAACAGTTCTCGTAAAATATGTGAGGCATAACAGGACATATAAGGACATTATGTGTTATCAGAGGCTATAATATGAATATTGTTCACTGGAAAAAGGAATCATCTTGAGTCAATTCTCTGATCAGAGCACATTTAGCGACTTATTTTATATTTAAAATGTATAATGATGATGTATAATGATTTGGAATGTACCCTTTTTTCACATGATTAATATTTCATGAATTTTCTACTATAAAATTACCTTTTTAAACTGTACTGACATTAGAAAAAAAAAAACAAATCTTACATTTCAGTACTTGACGTTTTTCTGTTGTTGTTGTTTTTTTAAAGACAATAAATATACCAAGCTCTGACAAATTGATTAAGTTATATATAGTGACTATTTAATTGCTGAATTAACGGTGTTAATGAATCATTCTCCACTGCTATGGCCTGCTGCCTTCTTCTGTCTCTGTAACTAAGTGGGAGGTAGCTCCCAGACTGAGGCACAGTAAAGTTTATTAAACACATCAGCTGGTTTGCAGCAGACCATTACTGAAATGCTATATTCCAGCAATGAGAGATCAACAAATAGGCCTGGGAAATAACAAGCGAGGGGACTTTGGTCTTTTAAACCAGAGAGCATTATGCAAACTTTGAAGGAGGAATTTATTAAATCTCTTACAACAACTGAGGGGCTCTATATTTAACTTTGCCAGAGCACTTCGGACAAGTATTGGCTGTGGTTTCCAATTGGCTCTGAGAGCAGTCTGGTGGCTGCGAGGCAAACTTCTGGAGTCCCCGGTTCCTAAAATGAAACAGCTGCATAGTGTGACACACTGAGAGCGGTGGGGCGTAGGGAGGAGGAGTTTTCATGAATGAAGTCAGTGGGAGGGGGAGGAGAGAGGAAGCTGGCTCGGGGCTGAACACTACTATGTAGGTGTGTCATTAAAAGGGTTTGGGGGGCGTACAAAGTATGGGTGTGGACTCAGACATGGGTCATATAAGTTCAGTTTGATTCATAGTATAAGAGGGGAAATGGTGTTGTTGTTTACACTGGCTCAGGGTGCACAGCAACCCACTGTGTAATTTGTAGTGTAGTTTGCACAGATCTGCCCCCAGGGAGCCATGAGAGGCTGTCCTACATCGGCTGTTCCCCCTCTGCCAGAGCCCTGCGTGTCCCTGCACTGCACAGCCGACAGAGACAGAACAGAGCACCACTTGGACCACGGAAAGGGATATTAAAGTCCAGTACTGAAATTAAACTTCAGAGTCTCACTTTAGATGAACTTCCAAAGCTATCTAGCAGCCCTCTTGCACTCTGTGCCAGAACAATATCTGTATAATTAATAACCACAGGAAGAACGAAAGAGAAATTCACTTTGCTGAGCCAAACCGGAGCCATGTGTATGACGGTATAGAGCGCACACACATTGTTTGGATTGGTGAGACAAAAAAAATGCACTATAAAATGCTTTCTGCTGAATCTGTGGAAAATTGCGGAGAAAAGCAACAGCCTCTTTGCATCTACCTGTCCAATCAGCGCCGGGAAGCTGGGCGGGGATGGCATCCAGCTGTGTGTTGCAGTATGAGTCACAATCACAACCAACACAATCTGGTGTGGCAAACTGCTGGTCCAATATAATTGTTCTCTTTTATTACATATACCTTTCTTTTAGGCAAAAACTCAAAGATTTGGTAGAAATTGAAAGTTCACTTGAAAATGTGAAAATGGAGAAATATACATCCACCCTGAATACTTCTCACGCCTCCTGCATTAGACTTGCTCCTTTGGGTTTATACACACCTGAAATTATTACATTTTAACACAAATCTTTTAACCAAACAGGAAGCTGGCAAGCAATTTTTTGCACCTTCTGATTCCTGTAAATACACAGTTTCTCTCTGAGACAGAGCCAAACCTCAACTTCAGTCCTATAATGCAGGTCTTCAGCGATGGTTACATCTGCATAACATATGCCAACAGTATTTTACAGTGGCGTGAGTGCATAGCTTACATTTTTAGGATGGGTGGTCTCAGTGGTATTTTAAACCATTATTTTTATTAACCCTGGCATTCTTTACACCCTGCTTGATCCCCTTTTTTCCATCTGAATTTCTGTTTTTAAAGATCTTGTGATTTAACTCATTTACATACTTTTTTCCTTCCTGCCTTTAATCATTTGAATATGTAAAAAATAATAGTTAAGCTTAAATTATACCCTTGACAAGTTTCTCACCTCAGCTGTCTTTTACTGTCTGTGCAGAGATGCTTGTGTTGTTCTTGTTGGTGTGTGGCTATCTGTCTCACACCCCTCCTCGAGCTCTCCTGATCAATATGGTGAGCCAGTGGTCATCATCACTCATTGGGAACTGACACACACAAGTGCATGTGGATGTATACACACACACCTACACACACAGACACAAACACACACACACACACCATGGCCTTTTAAACCTCTGTATCTTCTAGAGTAAGCAATGGGACATAACCCATAGAGCACATAATCCATCTGGCTTTGATTAATGGATTCAACATCCATTTTCAGACCGATACAATGCCCCTGTATGAATTTTATCAGAGTACAGTGACAAATAGCGGTTCTGTTCTCTGCTAAGAGCCCTCATTGTTCCTCTGACGAAGAGTCATGCAGATGTCACCGCCTCGGCCAGGCTGCCCAGTGACTTGTTTAGAAAATATAAATGTAACGGGCTGTAGTCTGACATCATTGTCTCAACAATATAGATGCCTATTTTGTCAGCACATAATCGGTATAAATGTATGACTTGATACTATTTTGCTGGAGAATAATATCCAGGCAGTGTTCAGAGTGGTGGTGTAATTGTGCATTTGTTTGCTCATGAAATAAAATGTCAGTGTTTTTTACTAAATAAAAGATCTCACAAATATGTCTTTGCTTGAGCAGACTTATTGCAGCCCCCAAAAGATTCAAAGTAAACTACATATTTGCATTTAGTTGATATTCTCTTTGCATTCATTTGGAAAGTTGAAGTGTTGTGCATGGCACCGTCTTTACTGTTACCATACCCAGAGTCTGTTGACTGTAATATCAGTAGGCTATGAAGCACTGATCAGGATGGCATTGCTGGCTCCTGGATATGGGTGTCCTGGCACTGAATAATGCAGCTTTTTCCTCTGAGGCCCTGTATCCTTTGGGCCCTGTCATTGAAGATGCCCTCTCATCTCATCTCTCACTGACACATGGAAATGTTCTCCAAGTAAGAGTTTACATCACTCTGAGAGGCTCAGTGATGAGGTTTTTACAATGGTAAACGGCCTGGCCTAAGTGGCGTGCGTCTCCCTCTGAGTATGTCTCCTGACTGTCCTCCTAATGACTCAGAAAATATGCACGCCGCTCCATTTATGGGCAGTAAAAACAGTCATCCAGCCGCATGCTAACAGACTGTGAAGAGCGCCATAAAAACTGGCTCCGTCATATTCACTTACAGCATAGTGCAGACTGGCAGCTCAACTGGCTATCATAACATCTACGAGGACTGTCACTGAGCTCCGCTGTACCTCTCTGCCCGTCACAAGCAGCCAAACATGAAGTAAAACAGCAGTCGTGCCCTCCCTTGCTACAGAGGGTGACATGAACTAGCAGCCCCATACATAGGAAGTGACATAAACAAGCAGGCCCCAGAGAGGAGCGCCATCAGTGGTGATGATGAGCGACTCTCTGGATGCTCCTTGACATGTGTGGCTGCAGCGGTGGAGGGGTGCAGGGAGCAGAGGAGGAAGGGCGCGGGTGTGGTGATGGAGGGGGTGGGCTTGGTGGTGAAGGTGGGTGTTGTGGGGGTAAGCAGTAGAAGTGTGCGCACGACTGCATTATCCGGCTGATTTAGTTATGACAGCTGGTGCCCAAGAGGAACGCAGCAGTAGGGGATAGGATCGCCCAGGCTGCAGACAAATGATGATGAAGAGATCACTTTAAAGAACAATCTCCATAATATTTCATGCTCGCTCGGCAGCTCCCAGGCAGCCCGGGCTGCAAGGCTAACTGCTCTATCAATTGATTTGATTCACTGCCGGAGCTACTCTTCACACATAGTATTTCAAATAAATGACACAGCAGATAGGAATGATATCTACATCAATATTAACCCTGAAAAGAACTAATGGATGCCGGCTGTAATTTGCGCTATATCCTGAGTAATGCATTGGAGGCAGAAGGCAGGTGATGGAAGAGTTATAAGTCAGGCTTTTCCTGTCTCCCCCTAAGGCACAAGAGGATACAATTTGACCTACACCCACCCCACCCAACACAAATATACAAGCTACATCTTTCCTCCTCCCTAGGCAACCATTTGTTTTTGTATTTATAAAGCACATTATGGCAGACTAGGCTAAACTAAACCATCTCTCAGGCTTGTGGAACACAAAAGCAGTTTATCAGATAAATCACCCTTGACCAGTTAGCTATTAGAGCAGCCAGGATGTGGAACCTGGGCACGTATGGTGCTTATAATGATAGCATAGTTGCCTTTTATTAATGCGTAGACATGATGCATGCTCCTGTGTTGCAGTGGTTTAACATGGCTCAGCACTCTTTAACCTGATCCCACTTACTAACCTGCTGTATTATGAATTCAGATCAGGTACCTGGATAGATATACAGATTATTCCTGATAAAAAGACCACAGTGGCTTTCCATACAGGGGCCGTGACTTTTAGAAGGAGGCACAATGCATGTTATAGTGAGGTTCATCTTTGCTCTTTGGACAGAAAATTGTTCCTTCCAGTATACCAAGTTAACTATTTTAATGTATTTTTTACTTTATCCATTTTCCATTTACTGATAAACTCTATTTTAAGTAGCACACAGACAAGACAGCACACTTGTTATATCTTAAAATACCTACTCGTCAGGTAAGGTGTTTTATTCATTGCTGTGAGCTACATTTAGGTGGCAACACTTGCGTAAAGGTGATGCCAGAGCATTCATTAGCCTGGATGATGTTCACTGAGTAGCTACTGATCACTCCTGTCCCTGATATCTGACCCCTGCCCTAGTAAGAAGAGACCTCAACCACACACACAGATAGTGGGAGGTTTGTGGCTTGCCGATAAGGTGGTGATTAATCACAGAGCTGATGAGAGTGTGTAGGGTTTCCATCAGTGATGCTTAATGAATGTCATAATAATACGAGCGTCTCTGATTGCTCAGGTCAGCAAGTGCGTGTGTGTTGGGAAGAGGGTGGGGGTATGTAGGGAGGATGAGGTTTATGTGTGTGCATTTGGGTGTGGGGGGGCAGTAGAAGGGAGGCTGCGCCTTCGGGACCCCCACCGCTGAGCAGTCTGCTAATGAGTCCACTAGAGACCCACCCAATACCTTTGATTGTGATGCCATGGAAGAGAGGGGAGCAGTGCAATCTTTAGCTGGATTAAGTATCTCTTAAGGAGATCTACTTTCAGCCACAATGTTATCAACCCTTGAGTGTGTATTAATTAGGCCTATTGCAGAGGCGAAGCGGGCGAATTTGCAGTATTCCCTCTACTCTCCTGCAGACAAACATGTGCACACAAGAGCGCATGCAAAGCAAAAGATTCATCTGATAGCCTTTTGCAGAAACGCACTCCCACACAAACATAAGCCTCCTGTGCTGTATACGAGTGCAGTTTATTTTAAGGAGAAAAAGCATACACGTGAAGCCTACACCTCAGTCCTCATGTTCCAGCATATTGTTGCACACTTTAATTTGACACCCCATTACATCCCCATCTACATGTTACATCCACACATCTGTATGCATGTTTTGGTATTGTATACATCATCCTGTTCTCATTAGCAGGGCTTTTGATATGAAGTGATGCATTATCTACGCACTAGGCAACAGTTGATTGACTGTGGGCCGGTAATACTGTTTAGCCCCACTTAGAGCAGCCTGGCTTTGATGTAAGTACATATTTCCTGGTGAAGGGGTTGTTATAATTTCAAACATTCACTGACTCATCATACGGAGGGCTGACATTGTTGCGGTTCACTTGCTTTTTTTTTATCTCTTACATGTGTTTCCTGGACGTGAAATCCACTATTTTCCTCTTCCCTGTAAGTCATCAAGAAAATGTCCGTTAACTGGCCTGCAGGTATATTGTTTACCTTGTTACCCTGTGTGGCAAAAACCCTCCACCATATGCTAGCAGGAGGTATTGCACAAAGCATTGATATTCAATCCAGTTTCACCCCCGCCCCTGCCCCCATCTCCATCATAACCCGGATGTTTAAGAAGCATGTCCAACTGGTATGTTTTGACTTGGTTTAAGTGGTGTTTAATGACAGTGGACTGGCTGTTCTGTTCCGGAGCTGTGTTAAGAGTTTCTAATCAAACGTTCTGCTCCATCAATAATGCAGCGCCTTGGATCCCATGGAGGACTTAATTGTGGGTGTAGGGCTGATAGGGAGAGCCTTGGCTAGGGGTGTCTCGTTGCACTCTTTAATTAGAGACCCCCGTCATGTCAAGTGCAGGAGCCCTGGGTGTTTACTATGCAGCAACGTGCCCAGCACTACTTTGGCAAGAACCCTACTGTAACCCTGCCATCAGCTACCGCTCATAGCTGGCTCTGTCTGGAAGAGAGAATGAGGTGGGCGGAGGGAGACAGAGAGAGAGAGCAAGAGAGAGAGAGAGACAGAGGCAGAGCGGAAAAAAGGAGGGACGAAATGAAGACAGTGTACAAATGTGCTCCCCCCAGACCCCCACCCCAATTTTGTATTTACCTTTGGCAGCAGCTAAAATTATTATTTATTATATTATTATTATTATTATTATTTCACAACAAGTCTGTATCTGGAACTTAACGTAGCATACTTCTGTAGATTTAATATGCTGTGTTTAAGAATGGTAGTTGAAATTTAAAAAAAAACTCAAATATATATCTGTAAAGGAAGATTTTTTACTTACTCAGGCTTGTTGACAGCTTAATTATTTATTTGTGCTGTTATGCAATTTGTAGTACAAAATTGTGCACAATATAATTTGGTGATGGATCAACAGGAGATTGGTAGCAGCCAAATAAAGAAAATCAGAGAGGCCATTGAACTACAAACGCTAGTGAACCGGGCTAAATAGGACAGATTGAGTGAGAAATATGCAATCTGCCCTCCTGAAGGTTAAAGTGCATATTCAGAGCATAGAGGGGGCAGTGGGTCTGCTGTATTCTTCTGAGCTAAATTCATGGTGTACTAGTTACTGTATTGGTCATGTAAGTAATACTGCACACTCATTCAGTAGTTATATTACCGCCCAGTTTGTTTCCCACAACACTGAATAAAAAAGGTTGATATACCCACAATAAAGGTATTGTTAAACAAATCTTGCATAGTTATTTCCACATTAAAACTTCTTGTTTGTCCCGTACATTTATGATAGTTATGTTGTTCGTGGTTACAGCAGACAGAGCAGAGTTTTTCTGAAATCAATGATAATTTCTTTAGTTTTCTTTCAAATCAATGAGTTATCTAAAAAGTGCTGTAGAAATGGTTAATCTCAGTTCTAGTAGAGCTATATATATTTCTTAGTGGCTATACCCTCTAGCCCATTTTTACAATAACTTTTATAATAAATGAATAGAATAGTTAAGTTTTGTTTTTCCCACTTCTGGGGAAAGTTTACAGTTTCTGTTTACAGGTCTTAGGGTTTATTACTGCTGATGTGGAAAAGGTGAATAAAGCCTTTTGTGGCTTCAGAGAGAGCTGCCTGAAATCTGATAAATTGGCCCAATTGATGTCACTTGAGGGAAGGTCACTGTTATTAATAATTTAAAAAAGAGAAAGAAGTGACATTACAACACTTCCGTAGCCCGCTCTTTATCTTATACTTGAGGCTAGCAGCTTGAGGCTACTTTAGCCACTACTAGGATCATACACCCAGATTTCATAATGATAAAAAAAGAAGATGTCTGTGGTTCTGCTGCATTAATTTAGATTTTTTTTTTCTGTTATAGGAGTGTAATACTAAATCAGTGGAGTAGGACAATGAGTACTAAGTATTAAAGTGCAGATACAACTTATCATGTAGTCATCAGAAAATGTGCAACATAGTTCACTGAAAACAAAATTACTCACAGGGTGTCAGACCCAGATGTGCGCGTGTGTCTGTCATGGTTATTAGACCAATTATCGATAACAGGCAAACATACCACTTCTGGAGTCTCAGCTTCATGTTTTTTATAAAATCAATAAGGCCCCCTGGCTCTTATCTTCTATCCAAAAGAAAAATGACAGAACAAATTTGGTGTATGATGGATGACGGTGCCTTTATGTGGTTCATGTAATGGAGTTGATGATAAGGAGCTGAGTGGACTTCCAATTAGGAAGCTTCTCCTATAGTGATATGGATTAGTGTGATGTTTGAAATGGTGACCTAGCTTCATTGAATTGGCAATTTGACTCCACTGAAATGAGTGACAGAAAAATTGGGAGCAAAGTGAGGGCAATGGGATGACATGGTGGTTACTGAGTCTGAGTCTGTCACTTTTAATATGTCCTCCAATGAAACTTGACCTGGTTGTAGCTGACCTGGTGTTCTGGTGAAATGCAGAGATGTATGCATTTCTCAGTGAGAAAAATAAAACAACAAATAATTTATGTGTTTTTTAGGTGTCCAGATCCTTTCACATTTGACCTGGTGGCTGTAGACGGTGTGATCCATCTTAATGTTTGCTGGCAGTAAAGTGGTCAAGATGGAGGGCTGCAGAAGAAGATATAATTCAGTGTCTAATCATTCTATCAGGCCATGACAAGCCTTGTGTTTGCGGGGTGTCGGAGGTGGAGGGAGACCCCGGACAAACATCAGGTGTCACACTCAGAGGCAATGAATGGACAATGGCTATCCATCAATCTTCCATGCCAGCTTGTCTCATGGCCTGAAACCAACTACAATGTCCATCTCAAAGCAATTTGATCCCTTCAGCTGACTCATTCATCAGCCTGACCTCATTTGCAATCCAGACCGACTTCCTGAAGAGAGGAGAGTTGGATTCAAAGGAGAGGATGAGTGCAAAATATTGAATTTGAGGGAAGTGACCAAAATATTGCTTGGAGCACAGTAGGTGAGCGATGGTCTTTATCTCAGTACCATGGTGGCTCATTTATTTAGTTGATAGATTGTTTATCATTCAGCCCATACAGACATGTATTTGAGTAGCTGGAGGGAAGTTTAGAGGGGTTTTACTCAGCGGCTCTGTAGCACAACCATGTACATCCCCTTCAGCCAACTGACCTCGTCGGGTCATCAGGACTTAAGTAAGAGTGAAAGTCGCTTTAAATGGAGCGAGGCTCCCAGGGACCCAGCTCTGGCTGAGCAGCTGCTGCCGGCCGTTGACTATTACTTTTCCAGGGGCTGACTTTGATGTTTTAACAATCCATACATATTGATTCAGACTGATAATAAACAATTTGATTAGCCTCTTTCTATAGGCTGTCATTTCAATCACTTTCAGAGCTCCGATGGAGTGGAAGTGAGGGGCTGTGGACGGAGGGAGGGATGAGGGGAGGGCAACAGAGAATGAGAGACAGGGAGACAAGCCAAAGCTAGAAGAAAGGGTGGAGGGCTACAGCCCCCTCCTCAGACAGAAAAAGGAATCCAGCCCTGATTAGGCCTCTGCCTTTGGTGAATTGGACAAGACAGCTGAGCTGCCAGGTTATTAACTCCCTCAGAAAATTCTCAGCCCTCTCTCAGGCCGGCCTGAATACTGCGATCTGGATCGATAAGCAATCTCCGGTGTGTACCAAATGCCTGCTGGATTCATTTGTCTCCCAGCACCCTCTCCCTCCGCTGGACAATACACCTGCACAACTGAGCCCCCCCTCCTTCCCTGTCCCCACGCCTCGCCTCCTCCCTTCCTTCTTTCCTGAGTGCCGTTCTCACTCTCTCTCCTCTCCTTCTTTCTTCCTCACCCTCCCTCCCTCCTCATCTCTCTCACGTTCACTCACTGGAGTCTCTGTCACTTTTTAAATAATGACCCTGAGGCTGAAGGAACAACTGCCTACCTCTATTTCATCACGGTGAGACCCCTCTCCTGCAGGCCTGGGTGACCAAGCTGTCTAGGGAGAGAGACAGGGAGACTGAAAGAGAGCGAGAGAGAGGAGCTGTAGAGGGGGGTTTGCCCACGGTGATGAGGAAGGTGGGGGCCACAGTAGCATCATGGCTGACAACAGCACAGATGTCCCCATCAAGAGCTCAATCTAAGCATATAAATGACCAGCCCATGGCAACTTTGTAGCAAACATGAAAACATACAAAGTAGCCGTTGTTATGGATGATATCATACTGACAGAATAAACATCTGAAGGCATGCAAGGTACTCATTATGAGATGCTCTGCATTACTTCCCGTCTATTTGTCTTTATTATTGAGCTGTTTTGTGCTGCCAGTGTGGGAGTTTGTTGATTCGAGCGAGAATATGTAGCTCCTCTGAGAAAACTCTCAGCACTGTTCTGTGAACTGTGTTCTGAACCATGCACTTTAATGTGCTGAGGTTCAGCAACCATCCAGAGTTGCCAACATTGTCCATTTCTATCACACGTTGAGTTCTCAGAGAAAGCAGCTTCACTCATACTCAGAGCTCTCTTACACTCAAAGCGAGCATGTCTTTGTGGAGGAGAGGTAAAGATGGATTTACATAGTGATTGTGTTTGCTGATTTGGCAGGGCTTCAGCTGATAACTTTTAGTGATTCGCTGCAGCATTGATCTCCTAGATGGATTTATTGACGTGGGTGGATGGCTGAAGGTGGGGGGTTGAGTTGGTGGGAGAGGAGGTGGTGGGAGGGATGCTGCTGAGCTGATATGAGGAGAAAACAGTAGAGAGCCACTCAAGCAAGGTGGACAGTGGATGAGCTTGATGTTACCTGCCTTTCCTTTTTGGCAGGGTTATTCCCCCAAAGGAGTTAAAAACCATGCTGTTTCTCATAGCTCATTTCTGTGTTTTATCTTTTCTATTGTCTTTCTATTGTCTCTGTGTGGCTGCAGAGTTGTGACCCCAGAGGGAATTGTCTGTCAGCATACAATAAAGGCAAGGCCTGTGACCGAGGACTCCATTTCTCAGGGCTAATTGTCAAAGACAATGCATGCCATTGAAAACACTGCCTATGAAGGATAAACCTGGCGGATGTTTAGTTTTTCTTATCACTGTAATCTCTCAAAATCAAACTGGAGCTGCAGAGCTCCTCATGCTGCTTACAAGCAGAGAGACAGAAAACAAAACCTCTGAGGGAAATGCAGTTATTAAAAGGAGCTCTCTAAATATTTCAGGGCCCTTTAATGTAGCAAACAGAAAAACAGTCAACACACATGGGTGCTGTCCATAAGCAGGGATGTGGGACAGACCAAACAGGAAGTCCCTCAAAAATGTATGTAGTTTTTAATCAGTCAAATGTGGCTTACTCATCAGGGGTTGATTGCAGTGGAACAGTTTTAGTTCAGAATATTTTTTCCTTTGAAAGATCACAGGCTGCGATATCATCAAAGAAAATTTGTAATAATGTAATTTGTCTGATAACATGATACAGAAAACGGATCTTTTGATTGGTGTAATTGTAGTTCTACGTAATTGTAGTCCTGTGTAACCACAGCATTATCCCTGCCATGTGATGAGTCTGATTCCCAAGTAAGCACCTTTCACCTAATAGTGTTGTCTGACGTACACCAAAAACTGGGGCGTTCAGTGAATACGGCCTGTTTTCTACCTTTATCAGCCGTTTTAAACCTTTTCAACCTTCTCTGTAACTCTACCCCGGAAAGCAAGCACTTTTTCATTAGCATCTTTTTTCCTTTCTTTTCAAGGTCATCTGTAATGTGGAATCTATAAAATTCTCAATGAAGAAAGTTATTTGAATTCTTAGATTTTAATGGCTGAGCTTAAAAATTCCCATTTCAGACCTGCAGTTTTAAAATGATCCTATGTGTATGTCAGCAGATGAAATTACTGACGGTAATTGCTCTCATGCCATGCTTCCCTCTCTCTTTTTCTTTCTATCACTCTATAACACACACTTACAGTCTGCACATACACACCTCACATGCTTTAACATTTTCTTCAGATGTTTTACATTTTAGTTATGTCACATTTTGCTCACATCTCTGGCAGAGGCAGCATCAAAATTATTGCTCTTTCATAACATTTCTTTCATGAAACAGCATCCTTACAAACAGCTAAGGATAAAAAGCCGACAGCAGCAGTATTTGGACTGGTGAAATATTTTTTTCTGATTGAAAAATGTATTTATTGCCAATAATCTTCTATATCTCTTTAAAAGTTTGTTGTTTGACTCTTTGTAGCAGGGCATTGATTAGGTTTCTCATTCAATACCTCAAACAGGCTTTAAAACGTATTACTTTTTTTTCAGTGACAGATTTACATTACCAATAAAAATGGTGGATATTGTCATGAAAATGTATGACTTTTAAAGTCAGAAGGGAGTACAAGTAAATGCTGCTCTTGGTTTACGTCTTGTGTTGTCCCCTCCAAAGTAAACCTGGTGTTGATTACATGATTACATGAGATCACAACAAAATACATCCTTTTTAATCTCCCTCTGATCTGATGCCTCTATCAGCAGGGTGACATCATTTCTCAGTGCCTTCCAAGATGTTTCCAACAATAGATCCATTTTCCGTTCTTACATGTAATTGTTAGGAACAAAAACCACTTGGTTAAAGGTAGGGCAAGATTGTGGTTTTAAGTTAAAATAACTACTTGGTTAGGGTTGTTTTTTTAGGAAGTTATGGTGTTAAGAAACATGCAGATGCATTTTTCCCTATAACTAAAATCAGTAATAGAGAGAATAAAAATAAAATAGGAAATTTTGCAGTCATTTGCAGATTATTCCTTTAATGTGACATGTAATGTCAGGAAAACTGCATGTAGTTTGCTGAGAGTCTTGCTCCTTGTGGTTACCCTGGAAGAAGAAAACTCTCCTTCTCTCTCCCCCTCTCTCTCTCATTGTCCCTTCCTGACAGTGACGGTAATGTGTGAGTAGGTGAGCTGCCCTCAGGGCTCTGTACATCCATGTCCACCTTAATATAAATCAGCACTTGTCATCACGGACTCATATCACACGCACTGATCCCACATCCCCTCCACAAACGTGCAGAATCCTCCTTGTTGTTCGATACCATCCGAGACGCCAGTGGCCACAGCATTAAACCTGTCCAGTCTCACCGGCAGTGTGTCCTTCTCTCTGTGTTGCTTTGTTTTCTCCCTCCTAGACCTGTAGGTGCTGCCGCATGGTGAAGTTAAACAGATGTGACTGCATTAGATTCAGCCCGGACAGCAGCACACCTCTGCTGCCCTGAATGCATTCTATAATTATCCGCCACACCTTGTATCAGGAAGTCAGCTCATGTCAAAAGTGCAAGTGAAAGCTAGGGTCACTGTCAGGAAAATGAGTCTGATAGTGACAAGAAAGCAGCTGCAGAGGAGTGAAATAAGATTTAGATAATGTTGCTGGAAACATGCAGCCTGACTGCAACAGTTTCTCTGCAGCTGTCTTCTCTGCCACTGAATGTCTGACATTGTGTCATTCTGATTTTGACATCAGCTGTGTTAACCTTCAAAAATGAGACACTAACAGGTACTAACATGATATTATTAAATAACAAGACGTGAGGTTCTTGCATTAGTATGAGAAGATCGGATGTCCTAAGATTCTTAAAAACCAATGTCCTCCAGTAAGAGGTATGCATTTTAACTTTTACTGCACTGTATGGATTCAATCAATTTGAAAAGTTAATTTTTAAAATAAAGACACAATACATTGGACACATTTTAGTCTGTTGTAGGAAATAGGTGCTGCTCATATAAACTATATAAAATGCTTCATCATGAATTAAAATTCATTTGATGCCTCTAAGATTATTTGATGGAGGAGGAGCAGCTGCCTTGGCCTGGATTCATCCAGCCACTCTGATTGTGGCCACTGATTGATTTTTAAGTTAGGAAGAGGCAATCAGTAAATACTACCCAATCAGAGGCCAAGAACATAGAAAAGATTAGACAATTTGAGGTAATCAATGAAAATATTCTCTGATTTGTAGTGCGCTCAATTACTGCCATAAATCAGGCATCATAGCACGCAAGTTAGTTCACAATAAAACAAAGGCCGGCGACAGGCAAACTATAAGAGATGAATTAAAGGTCCGGAGGAGGAAGTGCAGACTGGCGTGGTAATGAGACAGAATTACAGGCCACAGATTCCAGCCTGCTTCCCTTGCAGAAGCTGTCAACAACTAATGGGCTGCAGCGGGAGCTGCTATCCGTCACCCTGCTTCCTGTCCACATATTTATGCACTTATTTATCGCCTTGATGCAATATCATCATTTTTAATGTTAAACACCCTCCACTCCCAGCAAACGCAGACTCCTTCAGAGGACAGGATATGGATACGGACAGGATATTGCCCTTGGTAAATCAACACTAATTTACATGATACTGCATCAACATGGGTGACTTCTACTTTTGTTTCCAACAAAATCTTTTCATCAGGATGGTAACTGAACTCAGGGCAGGGCAGCCTTGGGGTTCAGGGGCCATCACAGTTCACAATATGTGCCTGTCACTTGCAGAATGGCCCATAAACAAGAAGACACCAACTCCCAGCTTCCTTCATCATTAAAAGGTGCTCTGATTAAGACTATGTTTGCTGAACTGTACACAGTAAACTCTTCATTTTTCTGTGCCCACTTGTCGTCGTAGAGGATGTTCCCACTGGAGCTTCATGTTGTCTTGGCAGGGAGTCGAAGCCCCTGCGTTCAGCCTTAATGGACTGACTAGACAGATGATCCTGACAGCGACCTGCGCAAGTGCTTTTGATTCTATCATCCACCATGGGGTCGGGCTGCTTTATCAGAGGAATTACCTAAAGTGCCTCTTATTTCATCATCCAGAATGTCAACGAGACGGCATTCTTTTAATTTATACACACCCCAAACAATCACTGCATCATACATCACACAACTGCCTCTGAAAAAATCATTGTTAGGAGCCCAGGCCAGGTGCAGAGTCATTAACCTACGCCGTGGTTTTGAGAGCAAGGTCATTATAGAACGCTCCTGCAACGTTTGTCTGAGATGGGCTTTTGTTACTTGACCTCTCCTTTATAACACTATCTACACAGACAGAAGCATGCATCGATAAACTCATTTCCTCCTCCCCTGGGCAGCTATGACGGGTCAAGGAATTTATTTTTCAACACTAGCCGACCTCAGTACAGTATCATACCTTTTTAACTAAATGTTTGAGACTCTTTTTTATCACAATGTATTTCTTGAGGTGCAGTTGCTTTTGATATCTTCATCCTTTCTGTCATGTCAAAGTCATTTCCACACCGTCTCAAGAGTTAATTCCTAAAGACGATACAGGACGAGACATAGGAATCATATTAACTGCAAATCAGTCTTTGCTGTAACTTTCTTAAAGTAGCAGCGTGAGATTGTATCAGACAAGTTTTCAGACAAGTCTTTCAAAAAAGTTAAAACAAATTCAAATAAATACATAATTTAACATGTGAGACCCTCTCCTGCAGCCTCAATCCTCAATCATGCTGTGGCTGTTGTCATACTGGATTTCACTCCTGACTATGCAGAGCTATAAATCTGATTCAACTCTGATCTCCAATATCACACCAGATTGACAGAGGGGTTGGACATTAACAAAAGGTAATGGCAAAAACAGTGATAAAACACTGTGTCACAATCAACTTGTGGGATGTTGTTCCATGCTAACTCTTGCAGTTCATGCTTACAACCCTGCCCACACTTGTTCCCTGCTCCACTTGACGTTTGCCCCAGCACGAGTGAAATTTTCCAGGTGAAATCAGGTTCCTCTCTGCACAGTGCCTCAGCAAACATGTGGACAATGCATTTTAGGAATACACCTCACTTGAGTACTTAAGTACTTGAGGACATGGCCTATTGAGAATTTTGAATTCGAACAGATGATAACAGATTGCATATTTAATTTTCCCATGTTATTTCAGATAAAAAGTGACAGCCCTAGTACTGAGGTTAGAGACGAAGCCAGTGACTGTACAGTTGCTCTAATGCTCTGTTCTCCCTCAGCAGATAACGCAAAGCAGCTTTTGAGTAGAATGATAGAAAACTGTTAAGGTCTGCTCCTATTTGTGAAGTTGCACATAAATCTAAAGAGGACCATTGCTTTAAAAAGCATCAGTTGAATTGCAAATTCAAAATCAGAACAAATTAATACATGTATGAGAAAATTGCAGGGTGAGAAGCAGCATACTAACATACAAATATACGATGAAAAAAAGACAGCAGGACCTCACATACAGTGCTGATGGATAGCACAAGAAAACACTATAACGTGAATTAATCATGTGGATAGAGGCATGTGCTGGTACAGTACTGACTCCTCTGACTTTGCTTACCCTTGGAAAGCTTTCTGCGCCCTATGATCCAACATCTGAAGAGCTGATAAAAACCCCTCAGTTGCCTCAAAGCAGCTGCGAGGCTTAACATTGTCAAAAAGGGGTTTTTATTTCCCTACCGTTTCGACCTCCTGTGTATATTTTATTGAGCCGTTCTCATCCCACAGTGGTGCGCGGCAGCCATAAGCTGCCGAAAATGTATTTCGAAGCTCATTAACACAGGACGTGCATGCTTGGAACATGTAGCATCCTTTTTCAGAGACACTTGTGAAGTGTGAGTGTGAAGGCGATGACGAGGAGCTCAGAAATCGTTGTTTTTGATATTCAGTGAGCTTTTCATCTTTTTTTTTCTGCTGCAACACCACATGAGAGGATTAAGGAAGTTAATGAATTATCCTCACAGGGGCCAAGACAGTATGTGCAAGCTGCACTATCCCACGTCTCATAACATGGAGCTGTTTGAATTTATTGAACTGAGAGCTGAATTTTCCCACACTGATCTGACCCAGTTGAAGATTATACCCAGTCCCCTTTCTCTGTAATCAAGATGACAATGTGAAAGTCTTCTTAATCTTTTTAAGTCAGAAATATCATTAAACTTAACTGAAAGTGAAAGTTGACTGCATCGTGTAATGTTCATAGTAGCTTCACTACTTACTCTACAAGTTGGGAGATATCTACAAAAGTTTCTGTGATCAAATCAAGGCTTTAAAGTGTGTGTCTGTGTGTGTATTGGTAAGGGCTGGAGTCACTCGATCCCCTGGGCAGCTAATGTTGGAAATTGTATGCTCCTGAACTTCTGTTAAGTGAAAACAGTCCACAAAAGTGAAATATCGCTTTAAGATGTCGCCTCTCGCCATTGGCGTCTGTTTGCTCAACCCCCAGAGGCAGCCCAGTATCAAATGCACCAGCACAAATGATAATAACACAGCAAGACCTTTCTATTTTTCCAAATTAGGTTTAGCCTCAGATCAGCACCCTTGAGGCCAGCACAAAGGCTCTAATTCTTCCCTGAAGATTTTTCTCTTCAGTTTTCTATCATATAAAGCAAATATCAAAAATGTGATTTGAATCCTGGAAAAAATTAAAGCTGAAGGGCGCCAGAAGGAGGAACAGTGTAGTGCAGTGGGTGACAACACACCACCTCACTCACTTCTCTTTTACAGGCATCGATTGAGTCTGTTTAGCTCACTCTCAGATGCCTACACTGCTAGGCAAACCTTGGAGAGGCTGTGCCCAGAGTCACAGAGCTGCAGACCAAACTGCCCCAGGGGTTAATTGAAGTCCCTCAAGTGACTCAAGTGCCCTCTCTTTAATGGGTCAACCCATAAAATGTTGGATTTCTGAACAACAATGGGAAAAAATGTATCCTCCTATGGGCCTTTTTCCCCTCGTCGTTCCTGTCCTTGAGTGGGGAACTCGGATGTGGCTTGGACTTAAAAACACTTAACTTCCTGAACTTGAATAACAAAAGAAACATCTTGAACAGGGTTAGGCTGATAATAATATGACTGTCTCCTGCTTCCTGTGATTTTTTTTTTTTTTTTTTGTTACCACAAGTATTTTTTTTTAATAAGGCCAAGTGGATTGTGTGGAGTGTGTTAGAGCAGTAGCTTGTGAGAACAGCTAAATACCTGTGCAGCCTGAGAAAGTCTTGGTGAAACTTGACCAGCACTCTCTCCTAATTTTGACTTTGTTCGTCTGGAAGCTGATCCATAAAGATGATGGTAAGGACTATTTATTACGTAGTTGTATTTTAATAATAATATAATTTTAAAAAGTGATCGCACACAACACATTTTCCATTGTTATTTTTTCATTTTTGTTTATGTAAACACATGAGATATAAAATGTCAAAGGACCACTGTGTAGAATTTAGTGGAGCAGCATAATTGCTGATTACAACCCCTTCACTTCACCCTCTCCTTCCTAGCGTAAAAGAAGAAAATATGCTGGCCTAAACATAGGGAAAACTCAAAAGGCCATATCCAGAACTAGTGTTTATTTTGTCTGGTCTAGGCTACTGTAGAAACATGGTGGTTTATATTCTACTTTATAGAAGAAGACCTGCAGCGTCTGTAGATAGGGCAGGCTCAATCTAAGGTAAGAAAAATATAGCACTTCCTTTTTTCAGGTTGATTTTGATTACACAGTAATAAAAATATAGTTATGCGTATTATATTCAATTTCTGTCAAATCTTCCACCCTGAACCTTAAATTGAATTTTAGCATTTGTGTTGGTAAGCATATTAAATTTCCAAGAGTCAGGGTAACTGTTTTCTCCAGGGTCCTGTTTTTATGCTAACATAAGCTAATCACCTCTTGACTCTAACTCTGTAGCCTACTTAACATAGAGATACAAAAGCATTGTCAATACTGATATCTAACTCTATAGTCTAAAATGTTGTACAACAAACAAGGTGCTCATGAGCGAGGCACTGAACTCCAGGCTGTAGGCCTGCAGTGGAGCTCTTTGGAGAGAAAACTAGAAGATTATGTTTCTACTCTGCAGCTTCAAGCTGTGAATACACACACAAATGTATTAATATGAAGCGAGTGTTACTGGAACACAGCCTATGTGCTCAATATTTCACTGGATTAAAAATGGTTAAAAACATTCACAGAGAAAATGCGAGGTATCTACTGTTCCATAATGAAGCCTGGCTTTGCAGTGTCAACACATTTTACAGAGCTCCACCATCTATCAGTTTCAATCAACAGTGATTCTCCTTGCTACATTGAATCAGAGGTATCTGCAAATGAAATCTTAAATCTTTAAAAACTAATTTAGTTAATGTCTCAGCATTGCGATTAAAAGCTCTGTCTGCAATTATATTAGGACAGTGATTACCAAGTTCCATGATTTACTCTGCAACTGTGAAGTGAGTGTGTGCAACTGCTTAGAGTTTATGTGTTTTTCGTATGTGCCTATTCATGCAAGTTATGCGTTAAAGTGGCTAATCATTGCACGAGAATTTAGTTGCAAGTGTGTGTGTCTGTGTGTGTGTTCAGTGGGGTGTTAGAGAAAAACAAGATGGTGAGAGATGATTTTATTGGCCTGTGTTCAGAATGCCTTCCTTGCATCTCTGTCATTTGTTGGAAGACAATCTTGCCATCGATTCGTAAAAATGCTTGAAAATGAAATGAGAGTCTCTCATCCCACTTAATCAAGAGAGCATATTGATCAGGTTTCTAATGAAGGATCATTTAGATAGGGTGGAGAAGAATAAGCCAGCGTATCATATCATGTGAAGCAGTAATAGGATGTCTTTATCAGAAGATTCCCGGATATCAGTAAAAGCAAGCTTTCTATATCTTCATAATGGAAAACCTGCTCTGCTGTCTCATTGTCTAATGTTCTCTGCTTAAAGGGATATTCCAAATATAATACATTGTGAAAATAAAGTAGATAAATAAGGTTTCTTTTGATCTCAAAAGCAATTTACTCTTCTTTGTTTTTATTTTCCAATATATGTTGCCTTTCTATTTTTCTGGATTATTTCCAAATGCTAAACAACATTACTGCAAACCACCAGGTATGCCAGACTTGACACACTGATTTAATAACAAAAAATTCAATGGAAAAATGTCACAATAAGCCACTTTTAGGCTCATGTTCCCATAGTGCAGGCTTGGACTGACAACCCACCACCAGTTCTTTCAATGGCAATAACGCAGAGTCTTCAAGCACAAGCCCAGATGCTAACCACACTTGTTACTGGCTTATTTAGCTCTATTATTTGGGACAATAGAGTTGTCTGGGATTTACTGACAAAGTTACATTGGGGATGTTCTTACAGATTACTTCTTTTTTTCTGTTGTGAGATTGCTACTACATTTGGAACAAAAGTAGAAAGTTGGCCAGTCCGGTGTGACAATTATTGGGGTTGAAAGTCAGCAATTTGGCTACTTTTCAAAAACCCTGAGCACAGAAGGTCAGCCCCAGCAACAATGTCAGAAAATGTGTGCATTTATAAGACTGTCCCCACAAGAAAACTGGAAACGAAAGCATCTGTCATTTGAGACAGTGCTCCAAAACAACATTCGCTCAAGTAACAAAACCAGTATGACGGGATCAAAGGGAGGAAATCAGGTGATGCTGTTATAAAGTGACAAAGTCCACATCAGGAGGAGGTCAGGGTGGAGGAATGGATCAGTTAAACGTTAGACTTTAACACGGGAGACCGCTGTTTGTTTCCCATTTGAAACTGACTACGTTGGTTTGTTTAAAACGTGTTTCCTAACTTTAACCATGTCTTCAGACAAACTTATTTATTATTTATTAATACTGATTTTAAACATTGATCTTTCCCTAAACCTAAACAAGTCACTTTTCTAATCAAACGTTTATGATTGAGTGTTGTCAGATCATGAAACAGATTTATTTTTAAGCAGTGATTTGTAATGGTTTTGGATGGCGCAGGAATTATGTCACGATGGGAAAAAAATGCTTCTGTTTTGTTTGATCTGGAGGATGAATGCTTCTGTGTATTATTTATTTTCATGTGAGATTTATTTTTTATTTACTCTATTTCTAATTGCACACATTTATTTCAACAAATGTCAAAATATTATTTCACTTAATAGATAAACAGATTAAGACTTGATAAAGTTGATACAAATTCATTTTATTTACCAAAGCATGTTCCAGTAAAATCTAAATAATAAATATTACAGTCTTACAATACCAATATTAGCAATTGCCAACAGATATTCAAATATTCCTTATAATTTTTAAATATAAAAAGACTTCTAGCATCAGGATCCAGATGGACGGCAAGATTGGATACAATATAGTGAGTGTGTACATTTCTGGCCAAGGTGGACAGTAGGAAGTAGACGCAGTGCATGCTCTACTCATTGCGCTACACTGTTCTACTACTACTCACAACCATAACAGTCTAATGCTGTACTGTGAGCATGACATGGAGTATAAAGTTCTTGGCAGTAGAGTGACCATTACACTGAGTAAACTGAGTGACCTCCCTCTAACAAAAGCGGGTTATGGACTCACCTCTTTTTCTGTTTGTTTCTAAGGGCCTCTCACATGTCCTTGTATCCCCACTGTTAGCTCTGTCACGCAAAGTTTAAATCCGTAATGCACTTCCCATAAAGGCCCAAAAGAGTAATTCACACCTAATGGTGGTGTGTTAAAACACAGCGAGTACAGCCTCCAGGGGTCCATATACTAACCAGAGTGCATTGACCACTGAGTCCAGAAGGGTACTGTGCTGTGATCAAAAGATGGTAGTGGGGCTTGTGGGGATGGGAGACCAGAATCAGCTCTCATTATGGCTGTGAGACATCCATTTGAGCATTTTTAATATGTGTATCCTATTAGGCAGTTTAAGTGCTTTTTGATAATTGTGCTTTGTACTTTTACAGCACTTCGGTCTATTCCCAGTTCAATTTCCTCTTTTATCGGACGTTTGAAATATTGATCTCTGACAGATAAAAGCAAACACCATAATCTCACTCGGGTGAGCTGGTGAGTGAGTGAGCGCGCAGTGCGAGGGGAATACACCGGGGACCGGTCGCCCCTCCAACCCCTCTCTGTTTTATTACCTTTATTCGTCAACAGAATTTGCTTACTGCTCTGGGATGTTTATGTAGATCACCTGCACACTGATGGGTGGTTGATATGACCATCTCTCCAAGTGCCCCCCACCCCCACCATCGCTCTGCCAAGCCCACCCGTCTCCTCCCCTTCCATCAACCCCCCATGACATTTTGCAAAATGCAGCGCAGGGGCTCCCGAGGTGCTTCTGATGATTGCCGCTGCTTAAACTGCTGTCACCGCTGTCAGGATAACAGTGATTTATCTCCATAGCACTTTATGGAAGTTAGTGTTTTCTGTTAACCTGAGCACTGAATACTGCTTGGTGCTGGCTTGGAGTCACATTAACCTGAATCAATCACGTCTTGATTTTTCCATAAAAGAAAAACCCTCTGTAAATAACACTCGAGCAATTGGCGCATTGAATACACTAAGTCCAATAGCCGCCGTACTGAGCTTTGGCTGATATCATTGTTACCTGTTTCCAATATCCTCATGTCAACGCAGGGATTTGATTCTTTGACTTGTGTGTATAATTTCTTCAAATAAGGCAACACTTAATACCAGTACTGTCAAGAGACGCACACTGAATCCATGGTGTAAAGCCATGAAATCACAATCATGCAGAAGTGAAACAATAATGCACATTGATGGTGTATGAAGAAGTGTATATACTTTGGTTTGAGCTGAATCTGTTCGGTTTTAGATGGCAGGTCCCTCTTGAGATAATAGAAAGGCCTGTTTTGATGTTTAAAGCATTGCTAATCTCCTAAAGCCTTAGCTACTCATCCCACTGCATATTTGCAGGCCTGTCAATTTGAGTGGGGATGCTAGAGGATGGTCCTCTGAGCAAATGAATTTTTTTTTTTTTTTTGGGCCTGTTTTTCCTTTTTAGCTTTGCAGACACTATTTGAGATTTACTGCAAACATTTGACCACCGGCCTGGTGTATTGACTGCGTTTGACAAGCGTAATCCTTTTCTTCTTTCCAGTCACTTCCATTCTGCGATCAATCAGAGCATCAATGCCCTGTAGGCTGCTATGAAGTGCAGACGCAGTGTTCGATCATGAGCCAGGCACCTTGTGGACTTTCACTATAATATAGTGATTGATTCATCTTCAAAGATATCTTAAGTGGTTGGCTGGGCACGGTATATAATGCCTTTTGTTGACTGCAGTCTTTTCCTTTACCTAGCTTGCAATCCTTTAAAACAGCAACACAAGCACACACATCAAAACTTAACCTAAGACAAATACACTGCTTTTTCATGTGATTCATTCCCGCTCACCTCTTGAATTTCTCTTTTGGGACAGAACTTTGATTTGAAAAATGATAAAGTGTCAAGTATTGTATAAACAGAAGCTGTACTTTGAATCCCTTTGGATTTTACCATTACTTTCCTGTCTGAAAATTGCAAATTTGAACCTGAATCGCAATTGAAAACTGTTTCGGATTAATCTGGCAGTAACCCTGTACTTTAAGGGAATCTGTCAGTAGACCTATATTTTGAACAAACACAAAATAAGACCAAATAATAGACTTTAAAGATTCAGTGGAGACCAGGTCTGCAATAGCTTTTATGTCCATTTGAGTTAGTGTGTGATCAGGTTTAGTTTACCCATTTCAACTGCGATACTCTTGATCAACACTGTGACCTGAAGTTTAATGCCACAGTCATGTTACCAGAAACCAAAGAGCTGCTATTATTATGTATCTTATTCCCCTATTGACAGTCAGCGGAGTGAGAAATGAGGGTAGGGAATATGTTTCCAAGCATGATCCAGAGATTTTGGTGACGGGGTCACAAACCTGCTCTTTGTCATCTAACATCAACAAGATCAGCACATTAAAAAGCTCAATCGCGAGAAAATGAAGACAGCATTGGGCTCGCACAATACAGCTGGAACAGTGAACACTTGTTCTCTTACTGATATGTTCATGTTCGTCTGGAAGAGGTGTGTGTTGGGGGGTGGGAGAACAGTTGCATTGAAGAAGTATTAAAGGAAGTGTAGTAATTACAGCAGAGGCAGTGTCAGTGACCTCTAGATTGCACTATCTTGTCTCCTTTGTGCCTGCCTTTGCAGGCCGCCTCATTGAGTGAAATTGTATCTTTTCACTTTGGCTCTCTTAAAAATGTGCATGGTATTGGGAGCCAGTGAGGCGTGATGTTTTTTTTTTTTTTTTCCATGCCTTTTCTCCACCTCCTCCTCCTCTCCACCCCTCCCTCCAGCCTCCCCCAGCTGCCCCTCTCCTCCATCCCCACTGTCTTACTGGGAGGTATTTCATGAACAGCTGGGTCCCGGGAGAGGAGAGGTTAGTGAAAGAGGCGCACTGTGTATAATTCAATGATTATCAGGTGTGTGGATGTGTGTGTGTATGCGTGTGTGTGTGTGTGTGTGTGTGGCCCTCCGCCTCTATTGGCAGGTGTCAGGTGACGGGCAGGCCATGTCACTGGCTGTCAGCTGGCTTTCTATTGGAGCAGTCACACTGTTCACAACATTACCATAAGCTGATGAGGAACGCTCAAGCCCGTATCAGCACACACTCTGATCTGCAGCTCTGATGTCACACGACAGACTCTGACCATGTCAGCTCCAAAGCACATGAATCCGAAAAACCATCTTCTTTTTTTTTTACTCTATTTTGGGCTTTCAAACATTTTCCAACACAGGGAATATAATTCACCCAGAGCTGATGGATTTTGAAAACATTGGCATGTTGTCATATGACAAATTTAAGTTTTGTAAACCTCCTTATGGAGTACTTCCTGCAGTAATCTACTTCCTATTGGGTATGACACTGTTACTTTATGTGCATGTGTTTCCGCAGTATTTATTTTTATCTCCTCACCTACAAGTTGATACTTGGTTAGTAGGACACTGAGATTCTGACACGCATTTGAAGAGGTCACATTGGACTCTGTGATGGAACTGTGATGGACATTTTTCACAATTTGTAATTAGTAATTGAGTCAGTAAAATAACCAACAGATTAAACTATTATGAAAATAGGGAGCTGAGATCAGGAATCCAGAGCATCAGCAAGTTAAACTGTTAAAATAAACAAGAAGATGAACTGTTTTTACATATAACATTTCAGTGTGGACGGTAAGGCTTTAATAAACCGTCCGCTTTTGACACATAAGCACAATTTTCAACTTTTGCACCTCAGAAAATGTTCCACTGTATGTCCTGTATATCATGAATGGAAAGTTAAAGATCAAACTGTTTGCAATTCTGTATTTTATTCATTGCATCTTGTCTATTGTTGTATTTAATATGGTTTACATTTAGTAAATAAATGTCCTTAATGTGGCCACATGTGATGGTCCATTTGACATCCCTGCTGACTGACTCGCTGACCCTGAGTTTAACACAAGTTAGCCTCCAAACTCTGTTCACTAAACTCCACATGCTCAATTATCCTGTATAAACACTGAGCCAATATACCCATTACCAAAGCTAGTAGTGGGCAGATTGGTTCAGAGGAGGTTCAAAGATGGTCTCGCATTAGTGCTACCTTTAGCATGCTAATTGCTATTCTTCTCCTCAGTGGGGATCCTGTTTGAGATGGAGGGGACATCTGAACTGCGCTCAATCCCGTGCTGCTGTTCACGGCTATGCTGTCAACATGCTCGGCCACAGGAAGGAGAGAAGAGCTGACACCAGCACTAGCCAAGGATCTTTAAACCTAACTGCTTTCCTTTCATTTCTCCTTTTTTCTTAGAGAGAGGGCAGCCACTACACTGGTTTCTCATTGGTGTGTGCTGAAATAACCAAAAACAACAAGGTACTATCACAAACATGCAAAAGATCTACTATGTATTGATTTTTCTTAAGTAAGTAAGTTTGAACTTTTACAGCAGAAGTCAAAATCGGTATATTGTGATCAATATTTTGAACAACAAATAAGTGAATGGCATATCTTTGCTAAGAAAATCTCATAATTTAAATCTTCACACAGTTTCTAAATACACAAAGCAGATGTACCCCATCAAAGCGCTCTTTAAACTTCCTCCATGGTCTGTTTGTAAGAGGAGTGCGATCTCTCTCCAAGGATGATTAATGCGTCTAAAGGGACATCAGACACCTTTGAAGGCTAAATGGATGCACAAAAAAAGAATTTGTGTAAGTTTTAAAGGGGGCATGGCTAGTGGCAGCACTGATCGATAGCATTAGCTGTGACAAAATATATAAAAAAGGGAATCAATGCTAATAAAGTGAGCTCAGCCTCGCAAGAAAGCCTCCGCCTCCTCCATTCACCTCCAAATCCGTTGTCCTCCTTGTCCAGCCATATGTGGGACATGGTTGACTATCAGTGACACAAGGTCCAGGTCAGGGATCACATCTATTAACAATTATTAATGGCCAGGCTCCAGAAAAACAGCAGCAATTAAAAATAAGAAAGAGGCAGATATAAATATGATACCACTGCACTAAAAAAAACAATGAGAAATTTTTCAAGCAAAAATTTAGGAAAGTGTGTTGTGTAATAAACAATTCTCCACCAACCTGATTGTTCTATACAAATCTTTGCTTAAAAATTAAAAAAGCAACAATATAATGGCACAGTGGTTGAAGGAAAGCGTACTGTTAAATATCATGCTAAGTGATGAGTACGTTACATCTGCTCGTCATGATGTTTTTCCAGTGCTAATAAAAGGGGCTCCACTCTGCATACCTGTGCTAACCTCCACTCTGTAAGCATGTCTCCCTCTCTTAAGTCTCAATCACGTGTTAAACTGGGAGAACACTTGACTGCATCACTGAGCTGTTAAAAAAAATCTCGAAATAGCTGGTTCACCTGGGAATGCACACTGTATTTGTGTGCATGAAAATAGATTTATGGTTAGTATGAAACTGAAATGCCAGAAATTGTAATGTTGCTAATGAGAATCAAGAAATGAAAGCTTGCTGTTAAACTCATTTAAAGTCAGTGTGGTTACACTTAAAATAAGTGTAAAGCTATGAAGGTTAATGGACTTTTCTGTATAAAATGGAATATACAGTATTTCACAATTTCCAAGGAAATTTAATTCCATCTAATATAGTTTTTATATTTGTTTGTCATTTTGGTATTCCCTGAAATATTAAGCCTTATCTAACCTTATGTTGTTTTGTATGTGCATAGTACAGTCCTACTATGATTGCACATAGAGGGCAACTTGCGCAACGTCTGCTTGATTTAATCTACATTCATGGAATAAATGTTCATGGAAATTGAATGAACTCTACTCTTTTTCGTCATACTCAAACTTGTGACTTTGTTTAAGGAGAGATCAAATTCATGTTATAGGGTACAAACATGTATAGCCATGTGGACCTTAAAGCTCAGTTACTTATGCTTACATACATACAGTAGATTGCTTTTTTTTAACTTAATATTTATATGCCAATATTTAATCATATCAGAAAAACATTGTAAAGTGTAAAGTTAAACTAAATTACTGAAAAACTCTTTTAAAAGTGTTCTGCAATTGATCTACAGTATACCAAAAGGTTCTGGCCTTATTCGTCCTGCATATAACAACTTGTTATGTTTGATGTGTGGTCTGATATATTATTAAAAAAAAGAGAGAGAGAGAAAGAACACCAATAGTATGTGGAGTATACTTTAAGATTACAATAGGATGTATTCCAGCTCAGTCTGGAAGTACCACATCCAAAGAAAATAAGAAACTTGAACTTGACCCTAGTTATATGAGCATGTATGTGTGAGTGTGTGTGTCATTACCAAACAAAAACATGTACATACAAGTTGTGTTTGTGTATTCATGTGAGCTCTGTCTGATTACAGTTTGTGATCTGGAGCACAGCGCCCCACAGTGGCCCAGCCCGGGACAGTGATCCTCTCTCCCAGCACCTCCATCCTCCTCACTGTATGAGCCTCTGTTCCAAAGTGGACAGCACATTTACATAAAAGTGCAACCCCTTTGCGCCTGTGATCATCAACACTGTTTAGCGTTTGATCAGCTATGATTGATGCTCTGTTAATACAAATTTAACTTAGCGTATTTTCCCTGCCAAGGGACCCATGAAGAGGTTCAATTACAGAGCAATCTCATTAATTCGAGAGCTTGTTACGGAGAGAGGACAGCAGGCTTTTTTAAAATTCTGGAATGCAGATGTGTAAGGGACATAATTAGTAGATAAGAGTCCTAATTGGATCCTGCTGTGTGGCTGCAGAGGGTGTAGCCCTCGCTATGTTTTACAAGTTCCACGGTGTGGAAGTACACTTTTTTATAACCTGCTCACACACACGCACCATCCGTCACACACCAAGTGGGAGGGGAGTTGTGGTATTGTTAGTGAACAAACGGTCACTGCAGATGTTTGATACTTGGCAAACTTTGCCTTTGGTTGTGTGGCAGTTGAGTGTATGTATATGAATATTATTTCCATTTAATAAAAGCATAATTTGCTTATAACAGACCACTAATTTTACAGGTTGGGAAAGTTAGATGAGCAAAGTGACCCAGCAGAGTGTCAAGAGGACATGTTTTTTTGGTTGACAAAGAATGCAGGGTGAAAACATCAAACAGTCTTGTGCGTCTGCTTCACAGCACTGTTGTAACATTTTTATGACACAGGTCCTATTCCCGGCCTTCTCTCCTAGGCCATGTAAAATGTCAGAGAGGTGGAGGGCTGAGCGAGCCCACAGGGCTGCTCCGCAGAGGCATATCAAAAGGCCGACCACCCCCTGGTCCCGCACAAATAGCTGGCTTCATTGCCCTCGTTAGATGGCCATGTTATTTAAGCATGTCTGTCTTTTGGCCTCTGTGGGGGGACCTGCTACGTGGAAACGAGCAAGGCAATGCAACCGCCCTTTGCTGAGAGCAGATATGAGTCTGATGGTACTCATCACGGTGGTCCACCCACGTCTGGAAATCACACGCCCACCTCCCCTTCTGTTAGGAGTGAGTGCTGTGCAGCAGACTGAAGGCTCGGGCCCAGCAGTGGCACAGCAAGACTGGAAAGCAGGAGCAGGGGGGAGGAGGCGGCAGCTGGGTGTGGAGAGGGGGGTGTAACCCCAGCTCTGGGTGGCGGATCTCCCCCAGCTGTGCCCATCTGAGGGGAAAAGCGAGCCAGAGGAAGCTCCATTAGTTCCAGGGGCGGCCCGGGCTCTGAGTAGCCGATGGCAGCAGTAGAGCAGAAACACACTCTCTCTCTCTTCCAGCATCAGCGACCCTCCACACTCAATTACTTCTCTGGGAAAGACGACTGTGGACAATGAACACAGCCTCTGGAGCACTGATTTATACTTTACACAAGTTTCTTCATGTTCTTAGTGAAATAAGCCTTTGGAAACGCGTGCATTGGAATTGTACCTGAGTCCTGCTTCTAGTGTGGTCAAGGCCCTGAGAGCTATTTACAGCATGTTTCTCTTTGATGCAGACCGTTGACTGTGAACAGTGTCAAGCTTGTACTTTGTGCACTGTTGTATCAATGAAAAAGCAATCAGTCAAGAAAGTCTTGTCTACAAAACACAGACAAGTCACAGAGTGGAAGCTGAACTCCAAGTATCTAGTGATGACTTTGTCCTGTCTTTTACAGTGCAACATCTGTATAATGAATCTGATCCAGTATCAGTAAAGATGTATTACCTGTGCAGCAGCTCTATAATACTATTTTGTCTGAGCATTTGGAACTGCTGGAGAACAAAAGTTGTGTGGGACGCTTTTATAGAGAAGGATCGTGTTAACATCAAAGTCAGACATGGTCTCAGGAGCTCCTCCCCACCATGAATGCTTCACCAGAGATGGATTCATTCACATCAGGGTGTTTCTTTAGCCAAAATAAAACAGAAAATGTCCATCTTTTGGAAGATGAGACTCACTTCTCAGGGAGGATAAAGAAAAACACAAGAGCCAGTTGGCAAACGATGCCTCAGCTGCCTACTGACCCATATCTCTGTTAATTACAAATGTGGTTTATCTCTCACACCCCCGGTTCTTACAGTGAGGCCACTTCCCCCATAAAAATGGACAAGGACACAGATTTGTGTCAGCTCTGTGGCCTCTCTGTGACACAAACAACTCTTATCTCACGTCTATCTGTTCACCCTGGAGATGTTGTTGCAGTATTTTTCATGTGACACTGATATTTGAGAACATGTTTTCTCCATGCTAAATATCATATTTTAACCTGATGTTGATGATTTATGCCTGTTTTTCTTTAAAGGAGAAACACTTTAGAAGTCTGTGTGTGTGCAGCGGAAATTGATTAATTGTTTCAGTACTTTACATGCAACTAACATTATGTCCTTATGATAAACATCTTGGTTTTCAAGGGTCAGGTTTTTTAACCT
Organism: Sciaenops ocellatus; assembly: GCA_033000465.1. NCBI lineage: Eukaryota > Metazoa > Chordata > Actinopteri > Sciaenidae > Sciaenops > Sciaenops ocellatus. The sequence continues at coordinate 18,752,764 of CP136888.1, forward strand.
CCCTCTTTGTGTTGTTCCTTTGAAGGCAGAACACTTTAGCCATCTCCCCCATCTTCTTGGTTTTATTTGTCTGTTGCTCCTTTTTTTTGTAGTTGATACCACCTACTTCGGCTTTGTGTCTCCATGTTAACTCGGTTTGTGCGTGTTTGTTTATGTGTCTCGTAAGTCTTGGCCAAGCAGTCTTGGCTTGGTTGCCTGCTGTGCTGTCTGTCATTCTTGCTTCCATTGACATTCAGACCAAGCAGCTGTGCCTCTTCATGTTTTTCAATTAGACATCACTTCAAATCACCCTGTTTGGAATTTAAAGGGCTCACTCCTTGTTTACACACCCTGGGAACACAGGGAATAAAAATCTGTCCATAGGATCTTTTTTACTGGAAAAAATGTAGATAAATATGCAGACGTTTTTCTTGTGACCTTGTACTGTACTTTGCTCAGTACCTGTGATGTTTGCCTGTCTGTGTGATGCTGTGATCACTCAAATGGAAAGAGATGACTGAAGGTGTTCTTCGCACAGAACATGGGGTTTTATTTTGAAGGGAATAAAATGCTTTCTTTGGAATATTTTGGTGAATAAAGTAGCAGCAGATAATCAGAACAGATCCGACTCATCTCAACAGGTGTTCCCCCTTGGCGCTGGGAAAACAGCCAAGCACCCAGAAGTGGGACTAAATAACCCAAAAGGCTTGCATTTTTCCAATCACAACAGAGGTGTCATTTATGTCCCCGTCACCAGGCGTGACCTGGACCCAGACTGAGCCCTGAGGAGACACGCTATTGATCTGCACAGCCAAGAAAGCCAGCTGCCATTAAGGCCATGACAGTGGAACTGTACGGTATCGATCGGCAGCGCCGTGGCCCCACCATATTATTTATAGAAGAGAGCTCCATCCACTACTCTCTTATGTCTGATAATTGATGGCAAGTGGGGCCTTGCTTCCTACCCTGACCCCGACAAACTGAAAGTCAGATGGATTACATCTAACACAATTATGATTGATATTATCAGATTACACCATGCACGACAAGGCATGCTGGGTGAGCCAAGCTGAGGTATTCACTCTTTCGGGTTGTCTCACTTAATTCCTCCAGTGGGAAAAATGGTGTGTCTGTGGTGAACGTACATGTGGTTGTGTACAATCTCTGTGTGTGTGTGTGTGTGTGTGTGTGTGTGTGTGTGGGTAAGTAATGAGTTGGCGCATGTATAGGAGGTTGCAATAAGCAAAATAAAGCTCAGAAATCTAACTTTATCAGCTTTTAAACTTAAGGATCCATGAAGCTAATACAAAAGATCATGGTACCACTGTTTTGCACGCAGTTTCCACCTGCACTGAAGGCTGAATGGCAACATTCCCAACTCTCCTGCAGAAGGTGTGAAAATATCCTAACAACTGACTTTGCTTGACTCGAGTAAATTAATAGCTTTGCTGAAATACAAGTTGGTGCATTCCCTCATTGATTTATTTCCACCACATTTATAGCTTCCCAAGTGTAATGATTGGATTGGGCACTTCACATTTTCTTCCGCCTCAATACATTAACATTGTTTTATGGTTTTGTGGTTTAGAAACACTTCCTCTGTCTTTCTTTGTCACGAGAGATGTATTTAAATAATGAGGTCTTTCACCTGTTATATCATTTTGTAACTTCCTCGACTTCACGCGAATAAATATATTAAGGATTCTGCTATGATAATATTAGTTTAAACTGGAGTCACAGCCTGTGAAGGAACAGAGTCTTTCACAACCTGAAGTTGACACTTAATTTTATATGTTTTTGCTTACAGTTAAAGTGCAGCTTATGTTTGCGTGCATGTGTGAGCGAGTTTGTCCATGCTCATTCGCCTGACTATGAAACCTCTATTGTGAACAAGGCAGGCTCAAAGTAGCACATGCAGAGAGTTACAGCAGCGGCCAGCACAGACCCTTCCTGTCCCATCAATGACCAGCATACTGTTCTCAATCCATTTCTTTATATGTTATTATTATGTGGTTCACTTGCATTTTTTCTCTAATCCAATTACACTGGATCACTATAATGCAATTTAGACATTGTTTATTATTCAATTACAGGACATATCTCTCTCCCTCTCAAACATGCAATGCTTGTCCTTAAAGATCCTCTTTATGGTTTAGAAGTTTCTACGTTCCGTGGAGATCATCATGATCTGGAACTGAATTAACGTGACAGAAGAGGTAGCTCCTTATGAGACTTAAATTGTAACGACAAGCCTGTTAAAATTCATTTTCCACGCTGATTAGATTTAGTGTTATCATCACGGCTTCACAGATATGTCTGTGTCTCATTCATATTTGAGAGAAAAGTAAAAAAGAAAAACGTAAATCTCACAAATTGGTTCCTGTCTCCTCTTGTTAAAATGATGGAGATTTATGGCTCAGGCATAGCACAAGGTCTCAACTGCTTGTCTGTCCTGAACATCAGCTTCATAAATATAATAACAAAATGTTTCATCCTCCAATAGTCATAGCAATTGTACCAAATTAAATTAAATGTGCGTCTGTCTCCACTTAGATTTTTATGTCCAATTAATTAGAAAAACTAACATTCTTTTTAGATGCGGAGAATGTGTGTGTGTATTGCACAGTGGAGCACTTTACTAAATGTCTGCTGAGTGTTTTAGAAGGAAAGAAGGTTTAATATTGTAATAAGCAATTTCAATTTCAAGTGTTAGCCTCCCACTTATGGACATACAGTTACACTTAGGCATGTAGTAGAGATGGTTATATGGTTTTAGGGAATTAATACACTAAATTAATGTCCTCATCTGATGATAGGTTATCATATGGCAACTAAAATGTCTGTTGATTTCGAAAGACTTTCCCTTAGGGGATCAATAAAGTACTCTATCTAGTACAATCTATCTATCTATCTATCTATCTATCTATCTATCTATCTATCTATCTATCTATCCAAGAATGTATATGTTTGATTGTGTGTCTCTGAGTAAACAGATCTGGCCTCTAACAGTGTTAAGAAGAGGAGGTGAAGAGGAGCAGTCTGGTTGGCTGACTCTCCTGCTGGTCTGGCTGGCTAGCTGAGCCAAGTGCATTTTAACACCTGGAGTTCTGGCTAGGCCTTCTCCAAGCACCACACTATAATGACTTGTTAAGGAGCTCAACAGAGGCAATTCACCTGATGAAAAAGAGAGGTGGGGGTGAAACCAACTTGAGATATTGAGTGTCAGCCAAACACAAAAATGTCCCATTCAAAGGACGGTGTGTGTTACGCTACGGTTAGTCTCTATCATCTTAATTTAATGGCCTCTTCTTGTTTGTGATATTTGATTTCATTTTTCACTTCAGCACAGAGAGCAGGTCCTATAGGTATGGTCAACATATGGCACATATTAGATTACTCATATATTGTGTTTTGTTTTGGCAGTATCATCTTTCTCATCCAATGGCTTCATGCAACATATGTTCTCTTCCATTCCTCATATCACACAAGCTATTGAAGTCTTATCAGGTATCTGATATCAACTATTATACTACTTTATATCTGCATAAGGAACACTATAAGCTCTGAGTAACTAACAGGTTTTTGTGTTTCTACTAAAACTAAAAAGTTGACTGTGAAGTTGTTATGAACATGAGGACTAGCTGCAAATGAAACCAAACCTACTACTTTTGGAGCCACCGAGGACATTAACCGGAACCACCGAGGCTCAGTGCTTTGCTTAATGACACTTCAGTGGGGAGAGTTGAAGGAGAAAATCTTCAACAGCCAGGCTAGGAGGTTTGCGAGACTTAAGGTTTGGTCAATCAACTGAAAAGAGAGGTTTAGGATATACAAAAAATATACATGAGGAATTCAGTTGCATGACGCCCATCATGTTGCCCATCTTTTAGTGTGTTAGCACACTAGCATTCACTAATTAACACAAATCACGTAGTACAGCTGAGGCTGATGGGAATGTTATTAGTTAGTCTGGTGTTTAGACTAGATTTAGATTTGGATTTATTGCCCAAGTGGGAGATTTGTTTTCACAGCCAGTACAACACAGTATCACATATTTGGTCATGAACCAAAGTATTTAGCAAATTTGGTACTTATAACTAACTATAATTAGTTATAGTAAGTTATTATAATTCATCATGAGAGGGAATGACAGTCTAACCAACCACTATGCACAATACCAATATACACACAATACAACAAAATAACACAATAGCCTAAATACATTTTGTCTGTGACACATGACTTTAATGTGATTTAACTGATACGGTCTAATTGCTACTTCTGGTAAATGAGCCAGCAGGATTTTTTTATTATTTTTTTTTATTTTACTGTTACAGAGAAATAAATGTCCACTACATAGATTTTTAAGATTGTATTGTATTATTACTATTACTCTTAAAGGTACAGTGTGTAAGGTTTGGGGCCTCTATTTTCAGAATAAGGCAAACATGGAATATAATATTCATAACTATGTTTTGATGCATGTATAATCACCTGAAAATAAGAATCTTTTTATGTTTGTTACTTAAAAAATATCCTTTTATATCTACAGTGGGAGAGGGTCCCCTTTCATGGAGGCCGCCATGTTGAAACACCTTATTTATACAGTCGTCCAGAACAGACAAACTAAATACTGACTCTAAACAGGGTCCTTAAAGTGTTGTTTCTCCTTTACATTAGGAAGGTGAGGGTGATGTGAGGAGATTACAATGCAGTGATTGGACCACTAAATGCAACTAAATTCTACACACTGTACCTTTAATACTATTTGTTGTGTTTGTTGTAATTATAGCAGTAGGCCACTTACTAAACCTGTTCATTTTTGATTCATATGAGTTTGAGTTATAACTAACTTTGTCTGATTCTTAACTAACCCACATGACATTCAGTAACATTTTTGGCTGCAGTCTGCAACTCTTTTTCTCACAAAGTGCAATCAGGGAACATCAGTGACAACAGAGCACTGGAAACACTGGCATAATGCTTTGCTGAAGAGAGAAAAGTGACATCATCCTGGACACTACTGGACAAGCTTCCTGTTTTTTCCCCCCATAAACAAACATAATGGCAGTCTGTCTCTCTAGTGGTGTCCAGGCTTTGTATCTCTCCTCAGGAAGAGGAAATCCATGCTGAAGGCGAAATGTGGTACTCCAGAAAAAGTGACGACTGCAGAGAAACCCTCTTTTAACATAAATACTGTCATACATACATACATACATACATACATAGCTGGTCCGATTGAACTGCTGTAATGATTTTGCATCAGCACACTACTAAGAAATGAATTAAATCACTTTCATTACTCTATGATTTGTAAATGAATGAGTGTGAAATCCCATTCATACTTGTTTTTATGGACATCTTTACTAAGAAATAACATAATGCTGCTGAAATTAGATTTATTTTCTTTCACCATGTTCAGTGTGGCATCCTAAATGAATCATCAATTGTCTCATGTCTCTGTCTTTATCTAAATTGTATTATAAAGTCAAAACGCAATACAATACATCTTCAGCACAGCTATCCTGGCAAGTAATTGAACATATCAGTTCACAGAAGCTAATAAGGCCTAGTTTTGTGATGTAGGAATTGTACATTGACAAACGGATTGCATTTACTTCTTCCTGCCCTGCTTATTATCAGTAACTTGTAATATAAGTATGCAAATCTGCTGCTTGAACTTTACAATCCTCCGTTGAGGCTATTCATCTCCTTTAAAGTGTTCATTTACATGTGGAGAGCCCCCATGCATCAAACCGTGTCATTTTGAAAGCAAATATTAATCAATTTTGCATTGTGGATTGCCCTGGAGCAGTGTGTAATACATGGGGTGTCATTGCCAGGATGGATGTACGCAGACGCTTCTCCACTCAAACTTCTGATGATAACTGTGGAGAGGTGACATCGTTAAGAAGACTCTGTATCACTAACTAAGCTTTATCATATTAGGTGCACATATGTCCTGCCATGTCCCATTCCCCCACCCTTTTTTTATATATCTTATTTTACTGAGAAAACAGTTTTTGTCCAGCAATTCAGCCTGGTATCCTTTTGGTGACAGTCGGGCTTCTCCTTGCTAACATGAGAGAACTTGTTTTCCTTGTTTGTTTTGGAAATTCATTAGGAAATACCCACTCGTTTCAAAGTTGTAGATATGATCTTTCTAATGGATGATTACAAAGAATCTGCAGAGCCAGCTGGCACGTTGGCTTACTGGCAGTGGCACATGTGTTAACTGACACTGAATCATCCCTATCGTCCAACTAACACACTGCCTACAGTATTTAGTTCATAATGCCTACTGAGCGACTCATGATAATCTTTCATAAACAGGCTGTAGTTTGCCTGAGTCATGCAAACTGGTGTGTTTCAGCTGACATGGTCCGTTAACGTTAATACCAGTCAGAACTCATTAACTTCAACCCACTGGGCCGCATCACGACTATTCAGTTTCACAGGAAGCTACATCAGTTTCACTTGAGTGTAATGCATTGGAAAAAATACTGTGATTTCTTGCTCAGGCTCATAGCCCACGTAATTTGCTTCTCTGCATCATAACGTTGCACTAATGAGCTCCCAATGTTGTGGCATGTTTTCATATGGTGGGCACAGCTAATATCATCTGCTGGTGATGGGGAGAGACTATCTCTGGCCTTGTTACAGAGCTTCAGAAGCTGTGAGGGATTCAAGGCTGTTTGTCCATCTGCTAGTACCGTATGCACTGAGCCTCTCTCTTGCAGAGAAACGTCTCAGTCAGTCTTTCTGTTGAGACTGCAAATACTTACAAATATGGTAGGTTACTAATATTCTTTTCTGTAAAAAAAACAAAACAGATTAATATTAATATAGAATATTAATTCAGTATCTGTAGGCAAGCAACCAAGATTTTGCCACTGGGAGAAGAAGTAATGATCAGTTATGTTTGAGCTGGCTTTGGTTGCAAAGGGGTTGAAAAGCATTCTCCGAAATGCAATCTTGGAATCCATCAGCTATCATCCGGCGATGATTTAGCTTTTTATTCGCTTTTTTTAAAAAGTTATCATAGGCAGATATCAGTTTATAGAGATGAGTAAACATATGTCTTTCTTATCATTCTTGTGTATCAAGCTGCTAATCAGACTGCAGAGTAGTCCGTTATCTGTTTTCCAGATATCCGTTGGCTACACCAAAAGCCTAGAAATATTGGCTGTTGCCCCCAGAGGCTAAATCATCTTCAAACACATCAGATGGGGTTCAGTCTAAAATATTTCAACCTGTACAAAATGGATTGGCACCAGATTTTGTACAGACATTCATGGTTCCTATACAATTTATCCTAAAGCTTTTGGTGAACCCCTGCCTTTTCCTATAGTGCCACCACAAGGTGGACATTTGAGTAAAATATTTTAACACCTATCAATATAATTTGGTATGGACACCCATGTCTCCAAGCTGTACTTCGTGTTTAGTGCTAAATAGCAGATGTTAGCATCCTGTATAGACACTTTACACAACACTTTTAAAAACATCTACTTTCCAAATGTTTTCCTTCAGAGTAGTTGCTTAATTACACAGAACTTAAAGTAAAGGGAAAAAGCAAAGCTTGAAAAGTAAATTAGTTGTTTTGACAGTATGTGTGTAACATAGCAAACCAATATACATCATACACACAGTTGCACTGCATCTTTGACAAATAAGTTCTGTATAATCATATGTTCTGATTGTGTATAAATACAGCCAGGTTTTACGGAGCAGCTTTCTTATAGCGCCGCTGAGGCCTTGACGAGCCGTCATACTGAGTAAAGCCACATGAGGCCAGCCTGCTGGATCTTAGGAGCCGTGTAACAAACCTTACCAAGCAATTTGACAGGCTGGAACAACAATCTTGATAAAGCCAAGCTAGCAACTAAGTAAAAACGGAGCATACAGCAAATACAGCAGGCAGCCCCCATTTCCCTAAGGGCTCCCTCCTACTCAATAGCATCAGACACAGCAGACAAACGATGATAAAGTGATCCTCTCATGACTTTGACAGGCACGGCAGACAGCAGCAAGGCTGGCCCACGCAATAACGCCAGTCAACCAGGCTCTCGCTCAAAGCACAGCACTGAGACATGCGTTTCATCTGCAACAATGCAGTCAAAGTAAACACCTGCGCTCACAGTCATGCTCCTAATTATTGCCAAAGGAGTGTTAATAAATAAAAGCATATTGCTGCTGTCAGATCAGTAGCACTTGCCTCAATGCAGCAGTTTTTTTTAGGTTTTCAGATTAACAAACATGCACTTCTAAAAAGTATGATGAAACACACAACTGAAAATCTCAATTCATTATCATTATTATTGTTATTGTTGTTGTTGTTGTTGTTATGTCTTTCTTATGCTTTTGAGAAATAACATAAGGTCTTAAATGTACATATAATTAATCTTGGACGTTCAAACTAAGAAAAGTGAAAAGCTGCAGTGCTGCTGCTAAAATCAGGAACACCAATAAATTTTTTTTTTTTTTTTACAGCGTAGGTATTATTTGCTGTAAGTTTAAGTTTATGAAACATATAACATGTAATATATATATACATATAACTCTTTTTTGTTATTCATACAGGACTATACGGGATCTTCCATTTGTCCTCCACCTTGTACATCAGACTGTGGTGCTGCTGGGGAGCCATCAATCACAGCACAACCAAAGACTTTCTGGCTGTAGAAATATTTTAGGTATTGCTCAAAGTGAATACAAGTAAATAAAAACATGTCTTTTAGTCTGTTTCTATATGGGTCCAATCACTGCCTTGCTTGGTCTGCCGGTTGATTTTAAAGAACCTGAAACCACCTTATTTCATTTGAAGAAGGTAAGGAAATGCAACAAGGCCACAAGGAGAGTGGTAGAGCCAAAAGGTCAAGCATGTAATATAGCGCACTTGTCTCCAGTGCACAATAGCCTCCGGGAGCAAACAGCCTCTAGCCATTTCAACATAAGCCATCCATTTCTCTGTTAATTATAGTCATATTGCTGTATTGAAGTCCAGTGTTCCTTAACATATTCTTTGTTTTGAGTCCTTTTTGTCTCAGGTAATGGAATGTCAGCTCGGTGTGATTCCCGTGTGTTGCAGAGTGTTGATCAAAGTGACCTCTGTACCCCTCTGCTCTTGCAAATCAATACACACAGTCAACAGGAGCTGACAGAGGCAGGCACAACATATAATAAATGACAATTCACCATCACAATGGCAAGAGCATATCTGACAACTACTGCTCATGGCAGTAATTTTCATGTGATGCCAAGCTGTTATGTTCAAAGTGGGATTCATTTGCCAGGACTGTCTCACACAGATGCTGATATTACAAGGCTGACTTGTAAGCACCTCATCCCCCAGTCATACGTTCCTACTGAAGCTGTCCCAGCCAAGTGCTGACAGAGGCAACGGCATTACAGTTGAATCTTTTTATTGTTGTTGTCTTTCAAAGGGAGCTTATATTGAAAGCAATTTTCCTCTTAAGGGAGCAAATTGTTCACAGAAAATTGTAACTGCCATCGCTTGGAGATGATTGGCTGCATCTTTTGGTGTTGGCAGCCAAGAATGGAAGGATTTCATATGCGGGAGGGGAGGAAGAAAAAAAAGGGAGCAGCGCATATTAAAAGATGTGTTGTGAAAAATGAGTGTGAAATTTCACACGCTCCGGATGATGAAAATGGCTGCTGTTTTGTCAGGTGGAGGGGAAATAGAAATCTGATGTGTATTTATTGATGTGTAAAGAGGTAGAGGCAATGTGTTGTGGGGTTGGGTGATGCAGGTTTTATTATAAACTACACTGTGGGCCCATCAGGGAGAAAAAAAACTGAGACTGGCCATTTCCCTTCATGTTTTGCAGCTTTGTAAGGATCAAGAGGATTTGTTTCTACTGGCAGCTTGCCCGTCACCTGAAACAGAAAAGCCAATTAAAGGAAAGGGACTTCTGGGTTGTGTTGTGGCCAAGTTCACCACAACTGATGCCAAATGTCAAATGTCTGCTACTTGAGTTGGGTCAAAAACAATTATATAAATGTCACATGCCTGGCATTGACACTTGTTTCATAGATTTTGCTTTTTTTCTGTAATCTTGTTCTTACTTTCATCCAACTGTTAGTGAATGTTTCTGCCTGTCACAAAATGATGTAGCTTCCCTGTATGATAGCTTATGTAGACGACATTTGTGCATAATTACATCATCTGCATTGGGCTTCTTTATGAATACTTGCCTTGTATTATGATACACACAGAATGGAACACACCGTCCTCTGTGTTAAAGTTCAGTTAGTCCCACTGTAGTTGTTTCTGCTCCATCACTGCCTATTCTCCAGTAAGCCCCCCGCCACCACCACCAATCAACAGGTCCCTGCAGCTGCTGCTAATTGCCCAGATCCTGACATTTCTCTTACTATAGACATAATGAATTATGAAAGTGTCAGACTAAGCCCTCTGCACACACAAATAAACACACAGGCGTGTGCACACCTTCCCACACCTCCCAATAAACCTATTTGCTTTGGGCTGGCTTGCCCCATCCATTAGTTGTTATTGTTTTCTCTAAACATGACATTGATTCAATTTACCACCAATCAATTTCAAATGGTTCTGACATTCAGATATGACCTTAAAGCCAGGCTGACCAAGAACTATGATTAGGATTAAACTTTTGTTAATGAGGTGATTTCTCTTCACACGGGGGCGTGTGACATGATCCAACAAGAATGGTCAGTAAAAATTAGATCAATTATTGTGAACGAAACCGCTTTAACTTGATTACCCTATGCACCCGCTAGTTTGTGTAATTAATAACCCCTTCTCAGCTGCAGAGAGCAGTTTATTAATAACAGTCTATATCTGTGCTCCTTAATGAAATGGCAGGGGCCAGGCCATCCGTTTTACAGGTAATGTCATAATCAATGGTGCCCAACACACATGTTAATTACCATAGTTATTAATTGTTACAGTTGGACTTGAATGCTACATGCTGTCAGCTCCTTTGTTCCACTATGTATAGCAATCAGTGGATTGAAAATGGCAAATCTAATTAGCCATTCAGCAAGCAGGCTGGGAATCCAAATGAGACGGTATCAGCCCTGACAGCTGGCAGCCGAGGCGCCATTCACACTGGGTTGTGAACAAAACCAGCATTATCCACTGCCCCGGGAACAACAGGAAAAGGCATGTATCGCAAACTAATAAATACATTCACAGCAGCGGCCTGCCATATCACACAATGGTCTAATGAAATGCCTGCTTGATGCCTTTGTTTGGGTACAAGGAGTGTTTATGCATTTATCTGTACAGGGTGCACCTCACCCATCCAGCAGGCAGTGGAGAGTCATTTTGGGGTAAAAGAGAGATTCTGTGCCAAGTGTTCTGGTAAAAAATATTATTATAGTATATTATAGTAGTAGTAAATAGGTATTTTTGCGATTTAGTGCCTGTCGTTTTAGAGTGTCATAAATATGGACAGTTGTACAATCAATGCATCATGATTATATTACTTTAACCAATATTTCTTACTAGTCCAATCGCAGAAGCCCAGCTTGGCATCTGTCTTTCAGCGTTTTATTTCACGAATCTCTCGCATAAAAGTCAATCCCAGATTTACTCTTGTCCAGCGCCTTACTGCACGGCCACTCTCTCCTTTTCTTAGCTTCCTCCGTCAACGTTCTCTTAGGTCTCTTCCCCCTCTGCCATGATGTCCATAGAAGCTGCTGACCCAGGTTACATTGCCCACTTGCCCAGCTCCAGTTCTGGCACATTGGCTCCACTCCCTATCAGCATTCACCCACACTCTGGGCCTGAAAACCTCCTCTCCACTGCTCTGAACTGACAGTCCGGGCAGCCCAGCTAACAAACTGAGCTAACGTTAGCTAACTGTCTATCAGGAAACTGTAAATCATAGAATTGAGGCAGAGCACCCGGAGGACATCAGAGGGAAAACCATAAATCATTTTTCAACAAATAAGTTAAATAATTTCTGGCGTGTGACTTAGTGCAATAAGCATTACTTCTCCAGATGATCGTACCTGGAGCACAAAGTTACATAGTGCAAGAACAGGTCGTACAATCATGCTAATGTACTGATATACTGATTATAAGTGTTGTATCAAAATGATTTAAAATCTATTATTTTATGGTAGAAAAGTCGCACGAGTTTACTTTAAATAAGCTATTTATTTTTATTGTCCTGCTTAAGGATACCTCTTAAAGTAACAGAGTAGCGGAAAAAAAGAAAAGCCTTGTACTTTGATAACATTCCCCACTAATCATTTAATTGGCCTTTGATCATCACATGATTATTTGCTTCAGATAACTACATGCCCTTTTGACCATATCTGTCCAATCTGGCCATTGTTGCTTAGTTTGTGAGAGGAAATTGTGAGGGAGATTATAAAATGTCATTGATGAGGAGAGCAGGGCATACTTCGCTTAGCCTAATCTATCCCTCACAGTCATTTTGTACTCATTACAGTGGATGATAGTATGTAAAAGAAATCTGTTTAAGGCCAGCCTCTATATGTGTTGTCCTCGTAATGGCACACATCTTGTAATGATTTTATCTAGAGTTGGTATTTCCATGCATTATTTTACTTTAACTGTAGTCGAAATTCTGAACAGTGAGTAATGGTTATGTTACTACTTGGGTTACTGATGGTCCCACTGGTAGATGATCACAAATCCATTTCTCACTACTCCCTGTTCTGTGTACAGCCTGCAGGGAGTTTAGGGAAACAGCAGACACACAGATCATCGTCCTGTGAAAATTGTGCATCTCTAAAATATCAACTTTGCAAGAGTGGATAACATAAAAACAGGTCTATTTTCAGATATGTGATAATATAGATATTCCAGATATTCTATATGAGTTTTCAAATAGTTTCTGTAGCATAAGTATGAGAAATGACCAGAAAAGGAAGGTACACTTCACAATTATTTTGAGAGAAATGGTTTTCATTCATTCACATTCCTTTTGTCGTTTATTTTTATGATTAATTTATTTTATGATTAATTATGTGATAACTTTTTGTAAACAGTTCCAACACATCCAACATTAGCATTCATTTGCAGCTGTGTCCACCTGATGAACGTAAACCCAGTTTTCACTCTCTTGGCACTTGAGTTGCTAAATGCTCCACCATGTCCACCAGCTAATTGCTAACTGTGTCTGTCTGCTGTTTGGTGCTGAACAGGTATACTATATAGTAATACTATATAGCTCTAGAGCTTTTTCACTGAAAACAGCTGCCTGCTGTGGCTGGAATCAATGCTATGAGAACCAAAACAAGTTGTGGGTGGGACAGCTAAACAGTGCTCTATAAAACTCTATAAAGCTGAGGGGAGCTGCAGATTGTGGTGATAATTCTTTGTAGGTTTATCACTGTAAACATGAGTAGTACGTAAGACAGCTTAACTTGGTGTGGTCAGGTAGCATGCCAGCTAGACTGAATCAGAAAAAGAAGAATCTGGTCTTTTTCTGTTGAAACAATATAATGCAGACTAAGCACTTGCAAGTTTATCCAGCTTAGAGTGAGCTCTTGTTAGTGGAAAATGTCCCAATGTGGATGGAAGATCTGCATTAATCACACACACACACACAGACAGACACACATCCATATTTAAAGCAGACAGCAGCTTGTGTCTCCATCTAGAGAGCACCTGTAAATAATGCAGTGTTAAAGGTGGCAGCCAGGAGGGAATTAGAGGGCGAACAGGTGGATGGGACCCCTCCCCACTGCCACCCATGTACCAACCCCATCACGACACACTGCCATGCCAAGTCTCACTCTCAGCCTCACCATCCATAGTCTTAACACCACAGGTGCTGAGCTCCAGCATGGCAGGCCCAGGGGGGCCGCCGGCCTTTCCTCTTGCCATATTCAAAGCAGTGATGGGCAATAAAAACACTTCACACCTTAAGTGAAAGATACGACTTTAAATATTTTACACACATTCTGCATATGCAATTTATCCACACCTGGCTCTTAGGAGCAACAACATCTGGTAGCTGTTGCTTTAGAGGCAATTAATTCTACATCCAAGCGGCCACAGTCCTTTCTGAAAATATGGGAGAAGGACTTAGTTAGATGAGTACAAATGTTAAGATTACAATGCAGTTGAGTGACATGAAATAATACACACTGGAGGAACGGAAATTGGCATTAATATTCACTTTGTAGCATCAAAAGGCAAGAATTTAATTGTTATTAAAACTGTTTTAGTGTGTATGAATTTAATGCAAAAACTGAAAAAATAATAACTGAAAATTCTTGTTAGTTAATGAAATATAATTGTATAAAAATACAATGGTATTTCCCTAATGCTGGTGCAGAACTCACTAAAAGCAGGAGACAATAACAGGAGATAGAAATGTTAATTTTGTGTCCTGACAACATTCAAGCCAGAGGCACTTGTGTCCCCCTGCTGATGAATTGAATAGATAGATAGGCTAAAGGTGTAATTTTGGAGAGGCATGTGCCCACAGAAAGAAAACCGATCTGGTTAATGATGAAATATAACTGTCTGGTGAGGCCTGAAGGAAAACTAAAACAAAGATTTTAAGATAGCTTACAGTGACTGAGTAACTGCTGAGTTAATACTTTTGGCTATTGCAAACATTTAGGTTGATTACACTACTTTGACTTCATCAGAAACTGACCTTTGAAGACACTAAATAAAACTGGTTATCATGATGGAGTTAAAACAACACCTAAGTGGTATATTGAGTTAGGACTGATTGGCTTAAAACAGTTCATGCGCCACTCTTTTTCATCTTTAGTGCCGGAAATCACTTCTTTCCTGTTGTCTTAATGGCCTTAAACATTTACCTTTTTTCTGCACTGATAGGATTCCTTTGTTTAATGCTGTCTTTTCCCATGGGAATGAAAGTACATCTGGCATTCAGTGCTAAGTGAGAACTGTCCTGCATTCCCATGTACTATACAACAACAGGGTGACACCATGTTGCCTTATGAGATGGTGTTTACTATGACCATACTGCCACCAATGACTGTGTCCATGGCATGGACGTGAGAACCATAGCAATGAAATCTTGACAAGGTTATAAAAGAACAAAACAGTCCTCTGTCAGTGAGAAAGAACAGGGAAGTCAGACATTTCTACATCAGCAACAGAATAAGAGTTTCTGTTTTGAGAGAATTTTACAGTTTAAGGTCACTCTTCACAGAATAGGTTGAGTCATAATGTACTTCCTGTCTTCTATTTGTTTGGGTTTGCCTGCTGTTTGGGTGAATGGATAGTTGAAACTCAGTGCAGGTGAGGTTAAACTACTGTAATCCTGTTTCCTGTTAGTTTGTTTGGAGGGTGGGGTTAAGGTGTTAGATGGACACTGGTTGTACTGGCTGTTTATCATAAACACTGCCTAGCCCAGAGAGGTCCATCTGCTTTGATTTTATTTAGTGATTCCCCCCAGGGGCCCTGAGCTGGAGCGAGAATAACAATACTTGAGCCCATCTGTTCCTGTAGAACCAGCCCCGGCTAAATTACCACACGCTACGAGCGGCTGGCATATGCTGTGGCATAAAGCTACAAGAGGGCATTGTGTGCCAGCTGTTCTGTTGACAAATACTTATCTGGCACTTCTGAAGTCAGCTTGCTAAGCTGGTTTCAAGTTTGACTAAAAACTAAACGGGGTAAGGTGTGGAATAGGGTTCCTGTGGGGGAGATGCATGTATAATACATGCTGATTTATCCCAGGGTATCGTTTTATCAGAGATTGTCTGGGGAATTGGGTCACTGGATGTTGACTTAAGCTGAACATATAGGCCAGATAGAAGACTAAAGCCAACCAAGTGGTCAAAACAGACTATACTTACTGCAATCGCTCTCATTCTCCTGTAAGCATAACAAGCTGTGATCATATTGTTGTTGTATATTTACAAGTAAGTGGAGGATCACTGTGTCAGAGGCCTAAATTGGGCTTGATCATAGTAATCCTATCAGTAAAGAATCAGATCTTTGTAGGAGTGCATAATACACATCCTAAACGCAGAAAAATACACCAAAAAGCCTGGTTTTACAAGGATTTACTGCAACAGCCTGCCAGAACTCACAGGAAGAACTATATAATAAGAAAATTAATAATAATAATCCAAACAAAATTACATGTTCTTGAAAAGATACAGCCACTTTGTTTTTTTATCAATAAAATTACAACACACTGTTTTTATTTTCCTTAATAATGTAATAATATGAAATATTTTCACTTCAAGGCCAACAAAGACACTAAAATGTGAGTCTCACAGGAAATTGTGAGAATTAGCAGGTTTGTGCTACACCGACCATAAAATTAAACTGTGGATAACCTTATGGCCATGTATATTAGATATTACATCACAGACATACTCAGTAGCAGTACAGTTGTTTCTAACAGATTGTAGGTAAGTTTAAAGCACCCTGTTTTCACACAATACTCCCAGCTTTAGCAGCATCAGTAACAGCCAGAACAGTCTATAGTGAAACTTATAGTGAAATTGCATATAAACTTGCTGAAGGGCAGTTATCTCAGGAGAAATAACACTACTGTGGGAGGTCTTCAGTTTTTTTGTCAAATCTCTTTCAGTAGCCACCGTTGTCAACAGTTCAGCTGCAGTAAAGCTGCTTCACTCCCTGCTTTTAGACTCATACAATGACAGCCAGTATGTACCTGAAAATAAGGTTGAAAATTCCCCAGTTTACTTAAAAGCCTAAGCAGGCTTAATATGTGAGAACAGCTATTTATATTGTAAATAGCTGTTCAAGAGTATCTTAGTAACTTAATAAAGAGTAACTTAATAAAAGGCTGACAAGCAGTTTTTCACTGCAACCTCAGTTGGACGTTTCAAGTTGCACCTCTGACCACAGTGATGTCATGATGCACTGACCGGTAAAAAGTAAAGTAAAAATATCAATACCACAATGTAAAAATACTAAGTTAAGTTAAAGTACAGAAGTATTATCAGCAAAATGTACTTAAAAGTATCAGAAGTAAAAGTACATGTTAAAGAAGAAAATGTCCCATCACTGATATATTATATATTACATATTATACTATTATTAATTTTGATTCACCAATGTGTACATAGCTAGCTGGTTTTAGCCACTTCAGATGCCATGTCATGACAGGATTAATCTCTAATCTTTGTGTTTTGTAAAATATTTAATTTGATTAATAATTTGATCTCTTTGGGGTTCAAACTGCTGAATGGAACATTGTGAGAAGTTTACAAGGGAAATGTCTCTTTGGTGCAACTGAACACTGAAACACGACAAGAGGCCCCAACTAGATTTTGTTTTGTGAGGGGTCACAAGCCAAAAATGTTGGGAGCCATTAGTTCAATATTTTAATCAATTATCTACTGCTATCAGATAGATGTAAAAGGATAAAAAGTACAATATTTCCCTCTGAAATGTAATGGAGTAAGTATAGAAGTTAGTATAAAGTAGCACCTCTGACTTCACACAGAAGTACCCAATTTATATTATTAGACAGAAATTTAAAGAAGCACTTTTTATTTTGTTATCACTCCAACATGGCGCTTCACTTGGATCTTCAAATAACCAATTGCTTACTAGTTCAAGAGCGACACCACTCACAGAATATGCAATATCACATGATATTTACTACCTACTGTACTCTGCATGGTTGCTTTTTACCCACAAAGCGTCTCTGTTAGGGATGCAGTCCATTTGATTATAGTCTGAGTTTCACGATTCTAATGCATTAATTTAATGCTATGCATATATAAAACACATGAGCATGTTTTGTTTGGTTGTTTGGTGCTATGCCCTTGAGCGAATTACGTGCCATTTTGGTGAGTGTTAAATGTACACACGATGCAATGCTTCTTTTCTTGCTTTGTTGCCATTGGATTACATCGCACTGAAAGCCCACCTCTTAAATAACTACTTCAATGATTTTAAGTGACAGAACCACTTCATGTAGCTGATCCTTTATGGTTACAAAACTGTGATGTTAATAGTCAAATTGGTTAATCGCTGCATCCCTATTCTGTGCAGTGTAAGCGAAATAGTTGATGAAAAAGTGGTGTCTATTTCTTTTCTTATTATGCTCACAAACCTCCTCCCACTCATAACTTGAAGCATCTGCATAAGTCTGCCCTCAAGACCTGTCATCACAGCACTCACACCTTGTACCCTTCAAAATGGGCTTTATTTTGTTAACATTTACAGGAACATCACTGACATTAATTTTCCACCCGTTACATATGTCTATACTGTACAGATGCAACAGAAAAGAAAACAAAAATCAAAATCCCATCCTCCGTTCTGAGACTTCTCTCACAGAGAACAAGGCTCCAGTCAGTGACAAGCTTCAGCAGTGCAGAAAAAAAGTTCACACAGGAACTCTCCTGTCAGGATCCCTGGGACAGTGGAAACGACCACAGAGCAAAATGGAAGTTGTCAGCTGGAACCTAATTTATAAAACATCCTTACACACTTGTTTTATACTCACAACTAAATCCATGATTAAGTGTGATTTCAGTTTGTTGATTTTATCCAATTTTGTGTGATATATAAAAACCAACATATACTGAACATCTTGACCCACAGTATGATTGGTTTGCTTTAAGTAATCTTTAAAATTGGAACACAATGGAATCAAGGGTCAAGGGTTAATTATTTTTTTTTCTTCTTTAAATACATATATATGGTGCCCCAAGGTTACCAGCCTTGTGCCTCATTCATTACCCGTCCTTTAACTCTACACTGTTCATCGCGTCACTATTAACATTCAGTAGTTGCTATGAGACAGCGTAAACTACAATAACTCACTTCAATATACAGTGAAGGAGGACAAGGAGTAACCAAACCAGTAACATCAACCCTGTTTCATTCTCTTAAAAAAAAAAAGGGACGACTTATGAGTTTGTAATAATATGATTAGAATATAATAAATAATAATATTTGATCACAATTTTGTTATCTGGTGCATGGCTGGAAACATTGCATGTCACATCTTCATGGAAGGCAGCGAGAGTCAATAGTTGCCATGACGGGCAGAGAAAAGGCTTCGTAAACGCAAAATATAATTTAGATTAGACTTTAAAAAAAAACACTGCACGTGAAATTCTTCACATCCTACTCTCTTACTTTAAAGAAAACAGCCAGACTTTTCCAGTATTTCACCTCATTGACCCTATGAATGCATGGAGTGCTCCACCAGCCAGCTTTACAACAGGAGCCATTGTACAAGTCTCCCTTCATGCATTTATCTGGCATCTACTCTGCATTAGCAATGCAGAGCGGTCTTTACTGCTACAGGGAAGCAAATTTGTATTCTGTAACACAAAACTCTGATGTCTCCCAACCAACAAATTAGCACTCACTGTGACTTCCAATGGGAAGGGGGGGGGGGGGGAGCAAAACCTAAATGTTTCCTGATAGGTCCACTTGGGGATAAAGCAAAAGTGCAGCATTGGTTGAGCAAGTATGCAGTAAAACATGAGACTTTTACAATGGCTACATCTGTTGCTGCAAAACATGTACTGTAAAACATGACATTTACACTGCGTGATGGGGAAATATGCAAACCGGTTCACAGAGAGCAGAATACTCTGGTCTTAATGCAACTGCACAGTAGGTTGACATCTATACTGTTGATGTTACTACCTTGAGAAATCTATGCTACTAAGAGATTTTACACAAGTTTTTAGAACAGTACACAGAGGCTGGTTGAGGATTTGCGCACTGCATTGCTTCCTTAATGTGGCGTTATGGAAAGCTCCCGTCTTCAACAGTGATTAAGAATAGCAGAACTCCTCTTTTCTTAAGGTAAATGAGGTGGCCAAGGTCCTCCCACTAGCTCATCTTGTTTTTGTTACAAATGTTTAATGCCCACCCACCCCCGCAACCCTCCTCCCTTCCTCCCTTCCTCCCTGAACAGGGAGTGAACCTTCATAAGGCCTACCTTCACTTCATCACCCACCACCAACGCTCAGCTGTGAGACACAGGGAAGCTACATAGGACTACATGAAGAACACAACACTTCAACTAATGCACAGTGCAAATAGGCTTCTCCCGCTCTCCTCCATCTCTCAAACCTCCGGAGATGGGTAGGCTTTGAGGAGAGATGGGGTGGAGAGGGTTAACTCCGGACAGCACCCCTGCTGGCAGGTACCCTTTCTTCTTTTAGTTTATTTTTCATTTTTGGTCTTTCTTGGAATCTCCTGCCCTGGGAGAGGGGGAGGTGGTGTGGCTGGGGGGGGTGGAGGGGTTGGGGATCGGGGAGAGAATTCTACTTGTACAGGCTCATGGTCGGGCTCTGGTACATGCACATGTAGGCATCGCACAGCAGGCGTCGGGCCTGGCCCTGGATGCCCTTTGGATCCAAGGCGTGCAGCTCCTCTGGGGTCATTTTCAGGTAGGCCTCCACCTCTGGACAGGGGGATACCTGTGGGATGTTGAAACCATTCTGCCCTCCTGCAAAGACACACGCACAATCATCAGAAACAATACGACCATTTGTTACAGCAAAGCCATAGTCCCGTCGTATTCACAACTTATTCTTGGTAATTGGAACACTACATGACTCAAAGGTAGAGTCAGCGATTCTGGGGAAAGATTGTCGATACTTGGGTTCAGCACATAAGCATGTGCCAGATTTCCTGTCCCTCTTGTTCCTAGTGCCCCCTTTCCCCCATTATGTTGTTTCATATGACTTAAAGAGTTACACACATAAATTATGGCCAAAATAAAACAATAAACACATATCAGAGGTAAAACTATTAGTCAATTAATCAATTAGTTAATCCACAAAAACTGATGAAACTATTTTGATCATTGACTAAATAAAGAAAAAGAACAAATGCAAAACACATTTTTCTGACATTCCACGAATCAAATAATTAATGGATTAATTGTATAAATAATCTGCAAATTAATATCTAATAAAAATAATGTAAAGTTGCAGACCTAACAGCAATTTTAATTTAGGTCAGACTGAGCTAAATTTACAGCAGTAGTTGTTACAGATGCAGTGGCAGTCACGTTTGATATCTTCAGAAGAATAAATAGTCACACTCACAATGTGACAAATCATAACTATGGTTCAAAATGCATGTTTTCCGTGCAATGAATAATTAGTACAGTGTATTCTTCACTGGGATTCTGCGGTCCTATAATACCATCCAAGTCAGTCCTGTGAAATCCTTTCACCAGTGTTACAAAAACAGTTTCTTGGACATGACAACTTCATTTCAAGGACCTGTGTGATGCGTCCAAAGGCCGTGACACCTACCATCACGGTCAGCCATGCTGTCGAAGAAGAGCCAGGCGGAATCTGCGCTGCCGTACTTGACAAAGGCCACGTAGTGACTGGTTTCGATACACAGCACGGCGAACAGCTCCATCCTCTGGCGGGGAAAACTGCCCTGCCTCCCTGAACCTTCTTGCAGCTCCTTGGGGACGGACAGTTTGCCATGCCGATGGGTTTTTCTCCTCGGGTGGAGGTGAACCTAAATCAGTACAAGCAGGTAAACACTGTTTATTAGTGTGGCCTATTAAGGTTAAGCTAAATATGTTCAACATGTTTCATGTAACATATAGATTAAAGATCACAGAAAATAAATGCTTTGCAGTACATATGAGGATTTATACTGCCAGATTGGCGATTTAGATATAAATCCAACAATATTTCAGTAAATGTGGAGAGTATTGGCAAGTGAAATGAATGGCCTATGTGTAACAATGTACTGTAGAAGCCACTTTTGTGCAACATAACTTCAGCACTGACATAGTGATTCCTTTGGATCTGGCGCCACCAAATGGACGATTCTGACCCACACTTTAAAACATTTGTTTTTGTTGAACTGGTGTGGCAATAATGCCCTCTGTTGTTTACCTGTGTATTGCACTTTTCACAGAACTGTTTAATCTTGCCAGCGGTGATGTCCCCGTCCTCATAACAGTCTCGACACTCATAGAGAGCCAGGCCTCCGCAGATTCGACATTCCCTTGGAGCTGGACAATAAAAACACATGGCTTTATTCTGGCTGACACACTGCAAAGAAGTGTGGTTCTTTAAAAAGTTAAGAGCTGGTTTGAAAGCAAGAAAAACAAAAGGGTTCCTTCATCTCAGCTGAGCAGCAGTGACAACTCATTGGGATTTCATTACCGAATGCCACAAAGCTCAGAATCATTATTGATCAGCAAGAACACATTACACTTACACACTGGAAAAAATTATTAGCTACAACTCACTGTCTTCAAGAAGGTCTGTGATGTCTAATTCTAGTGAGGGGAAAATCTTGTTGAACATTTTGAAGTCCTTGCCAAAGCGGGGCATCTGGATGATAAGGCAGGAGGGAGCCTGGGGACGTGGCGGGGGGGTCAGGAAAAACAGAGAAAGAGAAAACTTATGTAGTCATCAACAAAACAGCATGGACACATCAGCAAAGTTCAGCACACACTGAAACTGAAACCTGAGGCCAAATGGCTTCCAGAAGAATCTGCTACACAATGTACTTGATATCCAACGCATTACATAACTTAACCATTTTTAAGGAAATAAAGATACAGACAACCTTGGTTCCTTGATCACTGTTTTTTTTTTTGTTTTTTTTTGTCTAGTCTTCTAATTCAGAATATAAGGTCAGCTGTACTCTATGTGTGTCCTATTCAACATTTAAACAATCCAAAGGCAGGTCTCATTTAATTAACTTTAATTCAGAAAAGTAAGAATTACTAATAACCTTACAGTATGTACCCTAATAAAAATTACAAATGTAGTTTTTCAATTACCAACAATGATCGCAAGAGGGAGCCATTCCCATCTCACGTACTGCAGATGCTAACAGTACCCCAGGAGTATTTTCCGATACATTAAGAGCATATAATTTATTTATGTTTTGTTTGAAAAGATTTAGACCCCAAAGACATCCAGACGTGAATAGTACATTTCACACTATGGTGAGGCTTTCTGAATTTCAATCTACCCAATATCTCACACACCATTTACATTCTCCTGAGGTCTACGGTCTGCTTTAGTTGGATAAGAAAGTTTAAGTGAATTTTAAATGGTAATTAAAACCCAAAGCTATAAAGCAACCTGTAACTATCACCTGAATATGAGACTACAGCAGCATGACATATGAAATGTTGGTATTATATTTCTCATTCAAATGATTACGCCCTATGACATCTTATTGCATGCAGTGTTTTAATTTCTTTATTAATTTTATTGACCTCATCACAATTAACACAATGTTATTATTACTTAGGTGAAACTGAAACCATTAGGTATTAAAAGGTTATCACCAAACTTGGGTGGTGTCTTAATTTTTGGGTAAATTGGCCACATTACCACCAGTCTTTGTACTCAACTCGGGCTATTAAGTTTTTAAAAAAAAGCTGACACAAAATAAAAATCACCTCTGCAAACTTGAGGTCGCTGTTGATGAAGGACCACTCCAGGAGCTGCTGGATGGTGGGAACTCCAACTTTGTCTTTCTTGTCCATGAAGATCTGGTAAAAGTAACAATCCTGGACTTTCTGCCCTGCTGACCTGTAAAACAAAAACATAAACATAATCTGTGCAGATGTTCAAAGCACTTCCTGTAGTACCCCTGAGTGAAATGATCTTAACTAAAAGCAGATTCTTTATGCATCTAAAAACTCTTACCACTTCCGGCCAATCTGTATGTAATTCTAAAGTTTCATACTACCGTATGTACTAATGCACTAGTTCATCAATCAGTATCTGTACTAACCCTGTACTGTACAGAGACACTACGAATGTCCTTAATTAAATCTGTTAGTAAAGGATATTTTCAAATATCTATCTATTAAAAATTTTCCATTAAATGTGTAAAAAAAGATCTAAAATACATAACATTAAAAAGAAAAGTGAATATTTATTTTTCCTTTGAAAGTAATTTCAGCTCAAAGCAAGCAGTTTAACTTGACGATAAACAGCTTCACATATGACAAACATGTTTTCTGTAACATCTGTATCCTGTTCCTGATAAGTTGTACAGACACGGATGAATCTTCATTTCTAAGACAGCTACACGTTTCAGATTAGTCATGCTATATGACATGGCTTTACAACTGTGTACGTCTGTCAATGCTTGGCTTTGGTATAAAAGGGTGAACACTTACTATTGAACTACTATGGAAATACTACAGCAGAACCTTTTGTTACTGCTCATGTGAAATGCAAATATCCTTAAATATGACTTAAGAGGGAGTTTTCATAATGTGACCAAAAAACTCCTACAGTTAAACCACTTTGCCCACACTCAATCCCCAGCGTGAGCACTGCTGCAAAGTGAAACTTCATGTGAATGCGTAATTCTACATATTGCAGATTCAGACAAGCTCTGGTCTAACTCTGTGGTTTAGCAGTGGTGCGTTTGGAACTGTATTTGCAGAGTCTGGTGAACAGCTGCAATCAAAGATGTTCGTTACACCATGTCAAACACATGGTTTGTGCATAATTCACCAACAACTCTATCATTAAACTATTTCAGCAATTTCTAAATAATGGAACAAACTCTTTCAATAATAACAATAATTTTGTTTATGCCTCTTTTGCGCCTGTGGGCACTTGATGTAGCCAAACAGATTTTGCATTTTTTCCAAAATACAACTGGCCTTTACCTTAGCTTGAGCAACGGGTCCACCCTCAGTATGTGATGGAAAAGGATATTGAGGAACTCTTCAGGATCTGCAGTACAAGAAGTGCTTAAATGAGACATGAAGTAACATTCCTATGAAAATGCTGCCAACTAGTGCAGAAACTGCAAAAACTGTCAAGTTGATAGTATGAATGTGTTTCTAAAGAGTTAGTTTTATTACAAAAAGTATTTCAATTAATTAGTATAGCAGCTAATTTAACAATAATCACATCAAAACACAGATTCAAAAGGAGGCTCTGGACTAGAAAGCAACAATTGTACAAAGCTGAACCATCATGATACAGTCAAACTTGTGATAATGATGAAAAGGACTAATTAACAAATTATCGATTTCATTCCCCAACCTTTTTCTTCAGAGGTAAACCCAGAGGCAGCTTCTACTTTCTCCAGGATTCTCCTTAGCTTCATCACTTTGGTGGCACAAACATACCCATGTCTGCAGGACAAAGGATGAGCAAGTTACAAGCTAGATAAATAGGCACATCTGGCTTAGTGAGGTGAAATCTGCATCTGATGTTGTAAATTTCAGGGTGTAATGAAGTAAATAATGCAACCAATACTATTCTAGATTCAAACCCACATGGGTCTGTTTCGTTTTATTTATTTGTATTCAAATTTTAATTTAAAAGTCCTGGAGACATTTTGTAGTCTAAAACAGCTTTCAGCTTCCTGTAAAAGGGAAAAACAACAACAAATGCCTTAAACAAGTCATGAGAACAATGAGTTGAACCACTCAGACTTACATGCGCAGGGGGTTGACTATCTCTGTGCGTAACAGCTCTTGGGTCTCTCTGTAATACTCCACATCAGTCTTTGAGCGTGGTCTCAGCAAAACTGTGTCCAGTACAGAGCTGAAGGAGAACAGACTGCAAAGCAAAATACACAACCAAGAGATGACTATTAATATCCAAGTATCTTTTATCTTAGCCTTTAACCTTCACATTTCACATAGAATCTAAATCACCTGGAAGAGTTTTCTTATTTTTATTATTTCTGGATTTGGTCAAATTTAAAAGGTAAAATTCAAAACTCCAAATTGGTGAAAGCATTCTCAAAGAATGTGATCTCCTGCTGAAGTAGTTTGGGTTGACTGCTTTATTCAATGGCCCTTCGGCAGTGTTGGCAGAAACAACAGATCTACTATCCACCAGCCTGCTCACAGCAGGAATACACCCTCCTGTTACAGCCAGTGGGCAAAGTCGAAACAGTTTACTAATAAGCCTCTGCCTCTGGGCAAACACAGCACTGCCAGCTCAGGAAGAACCATATAGTCAATCAATAAGACTGAAGTCCAGAGACATTAATATAAAACCTCAAACACTGCAGCTGAGTATTTACTGAGACTAAAAGTGTACTGACCAGAAGAGGGTAGAATCCAGGTAACAGGAGTTGTAGTGGCCCTGGATGCCTTTCTTTTTTCCCACCATGACATCCAGACCATCATTCTCTGTGCGTGGCGGTGTGTTCTCGTGTACTACCTCACTTAGGTAACCTCCAAATGCTGCATAAACACACACAGTACAAGTGTTAACACAAAGCTTTTTGGGAAAGATGGTTAATTTGGTGCCTTAAATCATCCCTGTTCATCCTCCGGACTCACCAATGGAGTTGCACCGCTCTATGGGGTTGGAGGAGTGATGCAGGGATGGGAAGCGGGAGTCGGGCCGGCAGCATTTGAGCTTCACAAAGAGAGCTTTTTTGGGCGGGCAGGTGAAGTACCGCGTACCTTTGAAGGTGCCGTCAGTGCAACCAGGGCACTCTTCCTCCTGGAAGATAAGGTCAAGATCACACCATCCAATTACCGTCAGGTACTCCATGTGCTTTCATTTATTCTGCCCTTTCCAAATGCCTTAGGTTCTACTTTACAACTGCTGTATCGGATATTTTATAACTGTTTGTTTTGTTGTTTTTTTTACCAATTTTATCAACACTGTTTGGCTGTTTTGAGACAAATTTTTACACTTTGGTTTTTGAACAGAATTAAACATCTGAAATATAATGTGTTCTTTGAGAAGGGTTAGGGGTTCTAATTGGTGGACTTTGTGATCTGTGGACACAGCCAGGCTAACTGATCCTCCCCTGTTTCCAGTCTTTGTGCTAAGCTAAGAAATCAGCGAGTGGTATATAGATATTTTCATCCAAGTCTCATCAAGAAACCATAAAAGCATATTTCCCAAAAAGTCAAACTATTCCTTTACAAAAATGTTTTATGACTGAATCAATATCTGTGTTGCTCTTTTTACCAGGAGAGTTATGAAATGTTATTTGGAGCAATATAATCAACACGGTAATATAACTGTCCTATCTAGTTCATCAACAAGAGAGATGCAACAAATGTGTGGATAATCAAAACAAGCTGATGTTAATCAAATAATGTTGAGGGCTGATATTTTTATAACTGAATGGAGGCTGGGGTGATGGGTGTCAGCTTTCATTGCTTTGAAATCACTGGCCTGTGAGTAGCAACCAGCAACAACAGTGGTTACTCACAGAAATAGCTTCAGCTGAACAACACATAAATTAAAGCTGGGGTCGTAAGTGTTGTGAATAAGACAGATACGGTGATAATTAGCTGATCAGTCTGGCAGTATTCACTTCATGTTCTAGCTTGAACCCACAGTAAGAGCATATGTGCATGTTAGCCGTCTATATGTACGTATTTAATGATAAATAATCACTAGAAAAAACAGAACAGAAAAAGAGTCAGATGAAATCAACAGACTCAGACTCCTGGTATATGATTATATTATTTGTCCGAGCAATATTATCTATTATCTGTGATTTGTTTCCCCACTTCTTGATACTAAAATCTAACTTCCAGGTTTATATTGCTGTGTTGTCTCACCAGCTCAAGCCCAGCCAAAGGCTCCAGCAGGCCAGGAGGCAGACCCACCCAGCGGATGACACCACACAGAGGGGGGTTCTCCTTCACCTCCACCAAAGAGCCCACCTCAAGACCTGGCTGTACCCTGGGAGGCGTCGGAGGCCGCGGTGAGGGAGGGGCAGCAGGCGACGAGGGCTCAGGCTGCTCTCCCATCACCGATTGGACAGAAAGGGAGAGAGGCCCATGGCTCATGCTGTCAATGGGCCCAGTCTTCCGGTTCAGGCTGAAGGGCAGAGAGTGGAACTTGTTGTCACTGGACAACGAGGCAGAGGGCGGGGCTCTGGAGGGTGGGGAGGTCTGGTTGAAGTCAGGGGGTGTGTCAGTAAGTGACTTGGCAGGGTCCTCCCCAACTGCAGAAGAGAAACCATAAACCAAAACTTAACTGTCCATTTTACAGAAAAAACATATTATATTATGTTGGCTGTCTTTAAAGAGTTATGTAACACCAGCTGAGAATCCCTGTTTCACTGATCTCTCCTGTTTGAAAGTCACAATGTGAGAACCACTGGAGATTTTCAGATGGTGGCATTTCATTTTCACACGGGCCAACAAGATGGTTTTTGTCAATATGAAGGCATATTCCTCTTGCCAATGCATTTTTTGTTCCCCAAGTATGCTGCTCATCTGGCACATCCTGGCAGCTATTTCACAACAGGACATCTTCCTCTGAGGAAGCCATCACAGGTGAAGAAAATATATTATTGCAGAATTTCTGCATTTTAAAACGGTAAGAGAATGGTCTGCAGTTGAGATAAATATTTAAGTAAGAAAATACAACAGAGGTACCTGTGATACGTTGCACTGTTGAGCGTGCAGAGATGTAAAACCATGGCACCATCTGATGGTGACAATTTATATGCAGTATCAAATACACATTTCCAGAGATGTCATACTTGGAGTCAGCCTTCTTGGATGGGCTACAGAATTTTTGGATGTCATTGGGATTCAATATCTGGCGCTGCTCTAAAAATAACAACTTTTTATGGTTTTTGAATTTCATTTATTTTAATTTTTGAAGTTTGATCCAGGTGACGAGAACTTTACACATTAAGCTTTGCGGAAGTGAGAGGTAACATTAGCCATCACAATGTAACCATATTCCAGTCAGAGCTGTGTGTTTCTGCTTCTTCTCTATTTCTGTTGAAATTCATGTGTGAAATTACGTATGTAAAATGAAACAGTTCAGTTACAGTTCAGTGTCCGATGTCAACAGACTTTATTATCACTAGGACAGATGCTAGACAGCAACCTCATCATCATTATGTGATAGGTATGGAACTTTGGCTCAAGAATGTCATCATAACATTTACTGTCTTCTGAGCAGCGCCTGATTTTGTAAACCACTGATATCTTTATAATTTAATAACTTTTCTCTCTGAATTTTAACTTTCAGAAATAGTGATGCAAATTCATAAATCCTGACCGAACTACACAGGGAACATGAATTCTTAAATGGAGTGACATTTGCCTTTGAGCTTGGCTATTCACACTTGAACTATTCCCTAGCTGAGAGAAACTAAGAGTTTGGAATGTGGTCGGATGACTTTTTTTGTGACAGACAGGAAAGCACCATAACCACAAAGAAAAATAACCGAAAATGTGGAAAGTGTCCCCCTGAGGAAGATGAAAATGATTACACATTCACAGGATGAGTAAGCAGTTGTGAAAACAGTACAGCAGCCATTTATGACTGACCTCCTTTAATTTCTGCATTAGTGTTGAAATACCATAGCAGGCACTCAAGCTTTCTGTTTTGCTTTGGCAGGTGGCAACACTACAATCATTTCACAGGCCTAATTTTGATGTTGAGTAGTAATTTCACAGCTTGCACATGACAGTGTTTGCCACAATACTGAGGTCTATTACCTCTTGCGTGTCTTGCTTTTTTATGTTTTGGTTGTGATGTTTCAAGGTTTTGTTGAAATTCATAGTTATGCATTTGATCAGAACTAGAATGTGACCATAAACAGAATAATGACATAACATAACATCATCATTTGATTTTTATACATAAAACTTATTCTTCACAACTGACATGTATAGGTGACGACATGAGCAATGTAAATTCCCTCTGGTAAAGAAAAAAAAAAACTTTGCTCTTTTTACCAGGAGAAACTTCCATCCCCAAAATAGAAATAAAAAACCAAAATGACACAATGTGCTAACTGACCCAGTCACCCCTGACATGAGGAATAAAGGCTTTTACTAATGCTTTGGCCTGCAAATAGTATTACGCAGAAATTTCTACAAAAAGTAAAAAGTCAGTTAGGGGGTTATTTGCAGCACTGAGCATTATTGAAAGCCTTCAGGGAACACCAAGTACTCCATGCAGGTGGACTATCACAGTAAAATGGTGATGAAGGACGAGACGAGTGGAAAGGTCTTTATAGCAAGCTACTGCAACAAACTACTGAATGTTGTTCTTCTGAAAACCATGTTTGGGGCACACATTTAGTTATTATATTATAGCTTCTTATTACAACTGATGAAGTTGTACTCCATGTCCAGAATCAAAGGGGGCTTCACAGAACATAACATACACATAGGTTACAGTTAATATTATTTTGTAGGGAACTCAATTCCTCCCACTTGTTAAAATAAACAGACGATCGATCACATTACTTTTTTTTTTTTCCTGATCCGTCATGACTTAAGGTTTCTTACAGTTTACCATTGTACCACAAATGCATCACTCCACACTGGAGATGCATATCATTATGCAACCCCTCAGTTTTTTTTATTCTCCAAGTCTATTTATTTTGTATTACACAACTTGAGAAGCAGAAAGCTGACACACATAAATCTACCTTAAGCATAACTTCAGCTACATCTACAGTCGATATTTAAGATGTCCAGTTAGACAATGAAGTATACAAAAGTCTTTAATGACAGCAAATCAATAATCCTCGCTTTGCTCCTGCATACATCGAAAATGTACTTCTTTTGTAACCTACTGGAAAACTATTTTTGTTCACGAATCAGATAGTGTTGGCGGTACTTCTTATATTAGTGAGTGTGGTGAAGACAACTGACTGCCATTGTTTCAACACCACAGCACTGTTTAGTTGCTGCTGAAATAATATTACAACTGAGTCAACATCTGGACATACAATAGTCAGTGGATATCTATAATTATAAGACAGTATACCTTAAAAATAGATTAGATATACAACAAACTATTAATGCTTTATTAACTGGAAAGAATAGATTTCTTAGTTATGAGATATTATGATCATTGTGAGTTTATATTTTACGATTATGAGAAACCTTAAGTCATTTTAGTAAACGGTAATTCAAAAGACTTGCTCGATCATGATTAAACCATTATGTGCTAAATCTTTTTAGCAGCTGGGAGAAATAGGTTCCCATACATGACTTTAACAGTTTCTAAAAACTATCTAGACTCAGAGAAACCCACAATACCAGAGTACAGCTGAGATGGAACCCTTTGGAACATGCCACTGTTGGTAAATTCAAACAACATGGCAGCTATAAAAGTGTTCCTTAGTGAAACGGATTAGTGTGTAGCTTGTTGTAAACAGGAGCTTGCCAGCAAGATGGTTGACATCCCATGAGTACCCATGTTTTACCTTCATCAATGTACCATGTGCTTTTGGATTTGGACTGGGCTGGGGGATCAACAGAGCTGCCATTTAAAGTATAGTAAAATTCAGACTTGCTTCTACTGCCACACTGGTGACTTAACCCTGTAAATAACAAGTATATGAAAAAATACACACAGAGATAAGCAAAAAATGTGAACGTGTGTGTGTGTGTGTGTGTGTGTGCGTGTGTGTGTGTGTGTGAGAGAGAGAGAGAGAGAGAGAGAGAGAGAGAGAGAGATTTGTTTTGTCCCTATTTTTCAACAGGAGACCATATGATAAATAAAAGGGTGCAAAATCATCAGCTAGTCAGTTTTCTCTATGAGAAGTAACAAAAAAAACAAACAAAAACAAAATAAATCAGTGGAGTCACACATTCTTTTCACATCAAACCAATGCAGCCATGACGGGAAGTTTTCATATAAGTGGAGTTGAGCATGCGCTCTGTTATTATCAGCTTTTTAAAGGGGACTTTCCACCAAAAGTGTTTTATCTGTTATTCAAACAAAACAAAGACATCTTCTATCAGGAAATGACCCGAGAGGGATCATTTGAATGTTCTGAAACCAACATCAGGACAAAAAAAGTTTGCTTTTTATATTCATAGAATCACAACCAGACAATTTTGATGAAATGCCCCTCTCAGTATTATTATCACACCAAGTTCGTAATAACCGTGCAGTACCTTTGCTCTTTGGTTTGCTTTGGCCAGAGGACGACTTGTCACTGTTGGTGCCTCTGGGGGCAAAACTGTGCTTTTGCAGCCTTTGGTCCTGCATGGAATATTCTGCACAGGCCAGAAATACATCCACATTAGAAGAACAACACCAGTCAATATAAAACTATTATAGCCCTGTAATGTATGAAAATATACAGTGACCCTCTACCACTTTCCTTTGTGGTTTTAAATTTATTATAACAGTTTGATATATACGTAGAAATATCCTATTTTAGTTAACTTAGCTATAGAAAACATAACTTTAATGTATGACACTTTAGCAAAGTAGTCTGCCATGTGGAATGGTGTGTTAAGCTACAGCATGAGAAGTAATAACCTATTTTATATTTAGCCAATGACAACAGATTGTGTGTTCTTAAGGAAGGTTCCAGGCTAAAGATATTGTATTTAACAGCACATTAACCATAACTTTACCCACTGGTGTTCTTGCCTCTCACTTTGCACAGTCACAAAGTATGATATAAACAACTTAGTATCACAAGTATGACAAATTAGGACATAATGAACAACATGTTTTTAGGAGGGTAGATTCTAAAGTAGCTCTAATGAGTGACAACATGTACTTCATTTACCCTGTCTAGAGAGTTTCAAAGAGAAATGACACATTTGCAAAATTTAAAATTGCAATCTTAGAGATTTCATAAATGTGAGTCTGAATAGTCAGAGAGGCGGCAGCAGCATACATAAACAAATCAATATGCCAGTGTGGAGAACAAAGAGCCTGAGTATCTCACTTGACTTTCAAAAACAAGTGAGCCATGTATACAAAAGGCTCTCTGTTCACGCTGCTAGCAAAACACAAACTCAGAATGCTCAGAAGGAGTTCAGAACTGGTCCAAGAGAGGAACAGCTGAATGTTTTCGGAAAACACAAATAACTACGTGACTCACCTGGCATTACGTCACAGATAGGGACGAGTCGAGTGTGCTCCAAACTGGCAAAATTACACAGCAACTTCCCATCAAACACGCCATCCCAGTCCCCAATAGGATTGTCCTGAAAGAGTTGGAGACATGAGAACCATACAACCCTCCCAGGCAGTCTTCATCTCTGTAAAACTGATCAAGCGGGTGCTTCTTCTCCTAGTATCTTCTTGGTGATTAATGAGGTCTATTGTCTTATCGCTAAAAATGATGCTTAAGCTTGATCCTCTGTAATGTGTGTCCTCTGTATCCTCATCTTCTCCACCTAAACAACAGATCTTCCACCCCAAATCCTTCCACCTGAGAGCTCTACTTTCTCTGCAAACAGAACCACATCATTCTTCTTTAGTTTGGAATCCAGGATTCTGCTTCAGTGGGATAATCTAACATAAGCGTGAGGCCAGTGTAACTAGCTAGAGAAGGCAGGGCGAGGCTGGACGCAGAGTGAGGCAGAGCAGTGGGCTCTCCTCAGCTGCCTGCTGGCCCCTTGCCACGCTGTTGGGTCATACAGCACTAAGTCTTTACCTCACTCCCCGCGTGACTGCCTTGCCTTTGTGTGGGTGGCTCAGATGTACTGAGTGGGCTGCTGCTGCTGCTACTGCTAACGATCAGCAGTCAAATGCCTCAGTTATGTGTTTCAATCTCTCTATGACTACAATACAACTCCCGCCTGACAACAGTAGTCATAGATACCAGCTACTGTGATCCAAGGCAACAAGGCATGTTCCCTCAACATACAAAGGAGCCGTGAGAAATAAAGAAGAAAAACACAGGCAAGTCATGACAGCGAATCCCAGACATTGACTCTGACAGTATGACTCTCTCTTGCAGCTGAAATGTGCAACTTTCTGCATGTTGCCGCCCTCTGCTGAGGCAAAGATCCTTTCAGTGACCATGACAGAGCGTCCTTAGTCATGAACCTCAATATAAAACCGCTATCTAGCTGAATGGAAATGTCACACTGAGTGGGTAACTGGCTATCAGATGAAATTTAACACTAATAAAGCATGAGAAGATGTAGATTTGACATTCTCTCTTTCTGTGCGAATGCTTTGGTCTGAAATTAGCCAGTAAATTGTTACCCAAAACAGCAATGAAAGACTGACTTCCATAAACAATACAACAATATGTTCACTATCATTTCCAAGCTGCCATGCTGCCATGATGAAATCATCATAAAACATAAATCTAGATTAATGACAACAGCCATGCTGTGTATTCGGCTATATTGGTATTTAAAATGAAAGATTACCAGTAACCAGTTGTCTTGATGGCTACAAAGCCCCCGACCCCATGGTCGGTGTTTTAAGATTTATACACAGGAAGCTGTTTGGAAAATCTCTTTCAAAATATGGACAGAGGGCTGAAACGTTGATGCACTGACAAATCTAACTGGCTTAATGTGGACACATTCTTAGCCCAACCACAGTGAATGTGAAGTAAATGGGCAAGATCTGGATTTGATTGATGATCGATGATGATTTGTTAATAGAAGTGGCTTAAATGCCAGGGCTAGTAATTAACTGAATTTAAAGGAAAGGGTCAGATATTTTGGAAATTTTTCAATAATGTCCTTAGTTCTTCCTGTAAAGGGTTCATGAGCTGGACTGTTTCTTAGTTGGGACCAGTTACCAGGCAAGCAGCAAAGACTACAGGAAGTTACTGATCCCTACAAAGAAGTAGTCCAACTTATAACAGCATGAAACAGCAATTTGTCAGTCATAAGCTCTTTACACAAACAATGGGTTCATTGGTGAGTTTTAGAGGAGCTGGTAGGTGGATTTTGTTATCCTTGGACAGAGGCAGGCTAGCCATAACAGATATACCAGATATCGAGGCCAAAAGACATCCTCTTCCGTGTGCAAGTCATTGTCTACAGTCTGATTAGCAACTTGAGACATGACTAAGGAGTTGGAGTAGGTTCCGATGACATTTCAGCTAATCTCAATCAACGGATATGTCAATGTATTTTCTGCTAAGTGACTCACATCAGCGTGTGTCCCAAATTGTATTCTGTGTATATTAGGACAATGTGAAAAATATATCATACATTTCTTAGAGCTAAAGGTGATTATCTTGATAGCAGCAAATTCTCACACTTAAGAAACTGAAAGCAGCAAATGTTGGAATTTTTCTAAAAGACTTCTCAACTTCTCTCAACTAAATAATTAACTAATTGACTAATCATTTCATCATCATTTCAGGAGTCAGTGGGTGTTGGGATTACGGTGGTCTGTTAGTTTTTGATTTGGAGATTTTAACACATCACCAAATCTTACCACCTATTCAGAGAGAGCCTTACTTACCATGTCAACTCCCACATAGTAGCCCAGACTCTCATTTCCCGGCAGCAGGTCACAAAAAATGATGGTGCCTCTCTCTGGTCCGTCCCTGGTCTGCACCAGGACCCTGGAGTTGATCTCCAGCACATGGTAGTCCGGGTCTTCTTCCACTAGACTGACGTGGTCCACCTCCAGCTCTCCCAAGGCCTCGTCATCATCGTCCTCCCAAAGTTCAAGCTTGTCCAGGGCCACAAACACACCGCACTCATCCTCACAGCGGAAAAGTTGGCGGCCCTGATAGGAGCCTTCCGTGAAGCCCTGGCCCCGACCCTCCTCCTGGGAGACGGAAGTAGAGGAGAGATGATGAGATGGGTAAAGAGAGTGAGACAGAAGGAGCAAGAAGGATGAGCAAATTATTGTCATAACAAGTGGGGCAGGTAGCGAGGCTGCTTGCTCAGCATTTGTCAGTGAAAGGAAGTCAACATCATAGAGCTGTGAGAGCATATGATCGATTGCTGCAGCAGGAATATGACTTGACTTGCTGCCATGATAAAGACATTCAAAAATGTCTAGCACAGACATTAGATGCTCTCACAAACCAGACCAACACATTGGACTACTTTTGTCAAATACAGACATTAGATATAAAAAAGTTATTATTATTTCTGGCATATATTAGCGAAAGAAACAGTATTTGGTAAGGGGCATAACATCTGAATTTTATCTGAAGCATATGTGCAAACTTTGAGGTCTTTATATTGAGCTACAGTCTGAATGCTTGAGCTCCATCAGCCCACTCAAGAAGACTACAGCTGGTCTCAGTAGAATAAAAACAACATTGTGCTGCAATAAGAAATCCTTTGTACTTGAACACACAGTACAGAAGGAATGGCATGACATCAAATAACCAGATTTAGTGTTGAGATTATAGGAACAGCTACGCAAAAGTTGTCATCATCTGCTCGCCCTCATGTCAGTCATGTCAACTGCAGCTTTGTTTTCAGCCTTCTCTAAAAAAGGAGAGTCAGTCTTTATCTTTAAAGTTTAAGAAAAAGCAGAAATTGACCATAAACTTTACATTTGCAGAATGAACCAAACATTTTGAAGCTAAATAACAAATCCTAAAAGTCCAACGTGTTCTTCATTTAAACCCACATTAACCCCAACTCAAAATGTACAGTATGCACAAGATTTGACATTCTCATAGCAAATGTCACGCAAATGTCAATTTCATTTTGGCCTGGCAGCGCTGCTTTGTGCTCTGAACTCTAGACATCAAAACTGATGTTCTACAATAGTCAGCAAAAACTTCTATTTGTTACTGCTCTGTTATTCTGTTATTTCCAAACATGTTGAGCTGTATTTACAACCGTACAAGTACAAACTGACAAGGTACACATGAAACCGACAAGACGCTTAGATCTGTGAGCAGATCTGGATGAATAAATCCAATGCATCCCCTCCTCCCCCCAAAGACCAGTGAGTTTAAAACAGCCAGCTCACACTCCAACACACGAACCAGAGTAAAGTAAATAAATTAAAAATAGTTGCAAGGCAACCAGGCATTATTTTTTTTAGTCACCTTATATTTGGAATAATGTAGTTATACATCTTTATAGTTTTCACCCCATAGTCAGACACCTGTGTGTACATGAGTTAACGCACCAATGCACACTCAGCGTTGTCTGGTTCCTGTTCTGACTGTAACAGCAATATTTAGACATTATTATTTGGGGCTATGTGTTTTTCTTTTTGCTGTCCCTATTTTATATGTTAATAAGGCCAAGAATCGCTTGCCAATGACAACCATTACTGTCGAACCCTGTGAATGGTGTTGCTCACAAACTCACACACTTCTCTCTGTCTTATTTATTAACAACAAGAGCAGAAACTGATTTAAAGGTGAATAGTCCAGTCACATGTTATTTCATGACAGCTGGTTTTCAATGATCTGACTTCCGCCATTTAAAGTTTTCCTATAAAAATTAATAGTGTAGATTAATGTAGATAAATAGAGTCACAGTGATGTTTGGTTGTAATTTTACTTTTGTTTTTATACCTGTATTGTTTTAGAGCTGTGGTTCTTGTGTAGGTTTTTCTGTTTGTCACACTGTCCTAAGAGAAACTTATATATAAATATTTAAAATCAACAGCGAAAAGGGAAATTTGTCTTAACTTGAACAATGCCTCTAAGACTGAAATTCATATTTCTACTTTAGTGGCCCTCTAATGCACAATGGTAACAGAGGAAAAACCTAAAATAACTACCTCACCCTCTCCAGAAAATCAAACAAAAGATGCAAGAGTTCTCACCAGCAGCTCTACTCCAAACCAGATTCCAGAGAGGGCCCTGTCAGGTAGCAGCGAGCCCTTGAAGCGGACCACACCAGGCAAAGGTTCATCCCCTGAGCGCAGCTGGACACGCACCTTCGAACCACAGTCAATATCACGGACGCGGTCTAGCCGTAACTTGTTACAGAGCAGGGCATATCGCTCCTCACAGTTGGTAATGGGGAACAGCAGCTCAGCCAGCTTCTCATCCAGTTCCAAGACATCCCGCTCGTCCAGACTCAGCACCACGTTGGTCTGGTCCAGGATGCGGAGACTTTTCTTGCCCTTGCATGGGGGCAGTGTTCGCCCCAGGCTGTTGCGCTCCTGGCAGGCCTGACCGAGACTGCCACGGGGGATCCTCAGGGTCTTCTGGGGAGGTTTCTCCACCGTACACTCCTTTATGACCATGTAGAAGCGCCAGTCCTCCCTGAAGCCCCCACTGGGCTTCTCCTGGCTCCACAGGGCAGAGCTCATGGCTGCATGCTAGGCAGGAGGTCCAACATCAAGACAAGCTTGACCTCTGGTCTGCAAGAACAAGTAACAAACAAACATCTTTAAAATACTGAAGGAAAATGAAACGCATCCAACTGAAATTATATTTATTATCTTAATTTTTTCTTATTTTATTTGATAAATTAAAACACAATATTCCTCAATGAAGGGCAGCACAGTGGTGCCTCACAGCAAGAAGGTTCCTGGTTTGAACCTCGGCAGGGGCCTTTCTATGTGGAGTTTGCACATTCTCCCCGTGTCTGTGTGGGTTCTCTCCGGTACTCTCCACTTCCTCCCACAATCCAAAGACATGCACTTACCAGGTTAACTGGTGACTCTAAATTACCCGTAGGTGTTAATGTGAGTGTGAATGGTTGTTTGTCTCTATGTGCCCTATGATAAGCTGGTGACTTGTCCAGGGTGTACCCCGCCTCTTGCCCAAATTCAGTTGGGATAGGCTCCAGCCCCACCGTGACCCTGATGAGGATAAGCGGTTACAGAAAATGGATGGATGGATTCCTCAATGAGGTACAATGAAAAGTGAAATGAAAAGGTCACTGCACAGTTGCGCTAATTGCCATTAATGTACATTGTATGTTTTCAATTAGCTGGCAGACAAAACAGTAAACTGGCACACATTATTTATATCTCCTCATTTGTAACAGTTGGTGTCTTTTTTTTTTTTTTAGACAGCTGAATCATTCTGTGTTTCCATACTACAACGGACTAAACAATGCACCACGCATATTATAATGCATATTTATATAGGAATAGGATTACAGCAGCTCTGAATATAATACAGTACACAAACTGTATCATTCCCAAGCACAGATAGAAACCAAGTAACTACGACAATATGTCTTTCTTTTGCCTAACAACAAACTTCGTCATAGTGGAGATAGTTAGATGAATCGTTTGTATAAACTATATGATGGAACACTCGGCTAAACTGTCTTCATTACATTAAGATAAAGCAACATATTTTCTAAATAATAATGGAGCCTCCTGGTAAAGATATATAAAAACGGATTCAAACCTGTAAGGTAACTGTATGTCTTCATGTGTCACTACTGATTTTTAACTGACAGGTCTCCGACGCGGTTCTTGTTGTGAGAACTCTAATAGCTCATGGTGTGTGTTCTCCTTCTCTCTTATGCCCAGTCATCCTGTGCAGTACCCCTGTGTTTTAACAGGACCTCGTGTGACATTACTCAAATCTACTGATTTGAATATTCTAAAAATAGCCAATGAGCAGACAGTTAACTTATTCTGATACGCAGGACAAGACTCACATAGCAGACAAGTGGATTTCCCCTGATGACACCTCAGAAGTGATTAACCCAACCGAGCACATTCACACTACATCCGTCATTTGTTTCAAGCATGATCCATACAATATTAATCCGTTTTTTATATTGCTGTTTTTAATAAATGATGTAACATCAGCGTAACAACATAACAAGACTAAGACTGATATATTGTTATAGCTAACGTCGTACAGGGCTGAGAAACAATACATGTATGTGAAAGTGATTTCAGGCTAGCGCTGATCTGATCTGACATTAATTTAGCGCTTTCTTTGAGGTGACAACCACAAAGTTGATGACACTTTTGTTTAGTCTATTGTCGCCATCAGTGACAGCAATATCATGACTCCTTTTATCATCATTTTCCCTGACAACCAGAGCATCAGTATGTCATCACCGGGAAAGCTGTCAGTCACAGGCCCTTTAAGAGAGGGAAGTAACGTTAGCTAACCCTCAGCTAAAATGCACCTTATAGTCTTTGACGTTCAAACTAACGACGTGGACACCTTACCTTTGATAAGCGTCAGGTCAGTTAGAGGCTACAGGTGACTGTCATTTCAAATGTCCATCTCAATTAGATACAGGCCTTAGAAAACAAGCTCCCGTAATAACCTCTGATTAGCTGAATGGCTAGCTAATGTTAGCGTCCTAACAAGCTAAGTATCACGCTAAAGTTAGCCTGGCGAGCTGCTCGACAGCGAGCAGGCTGGCAGAGGACTGCCACCCTTTACAGTATGCTATCAGCATTTAGATAAATCTATTCTCCATGGAAATACGTGAAATAATACAGTGCATCGCTACAGCTATTAGATATATTATTTACAGGCGACGACCTCACGAAACTGCATGACATCAGCGCACTCCCTGACGGCCATTGGTCGGTCGCTTAGTTCTCAAGCGCTGATTGGCTGTTCGTAGTGTTTGTAACCAGGTCCCACACTGTGGGGTTTTCCCATGAATGGCAGAACATGTAGTTAGGTTGAAGTGTAGCTTCCAGGGCAGACAGTGACAGAAGCAACATGAATTTATAATCAAAAGAAAACCCGCCTAGTTAGCAGAATT
Organism: Sciaenops ocellatus; assembly: GCA_033000465.1. Lineage (NCBI taxonomy): Eukaryota > Metazoa > Chordata > Actinopteri > Sciaenidae > Sciaenops > Sciaenops ocellatus. The sequence continues at coordinate 18,793,017 of CP136888.1, forward strand.
GGCCCCTTTCAGAGTGCTATGTATTTTATATTATATTATTATATTATTATATTGTCATTAATGATGCATTCTTATGTATGAAGTATATCAATGTTGCAGCTGGTTGAGGTGGAGCTGTTCCCCACTGACTATACTGTTGGGAAATTATACATCATTGTGACATATTTTCTACATTGATCATGATTTTGGACATACATTTTAATCTAAAACTAATAACTATAACATCAAATAAATAATAAAACATGCAATATTTAGAGGAATGGAGAGGAATGACGTATAAAGTAGCATAAAACTGAAATAAATTAGTGTCTCAAAACAGTTTAATAACAGTAGCAATAGTGGTGGTACAGTAAAGTATAGCCTGGTGTTTTAAGATCATATCAACACTTACACCTACAGGAGAAACCCAAAATAAAAGTAGATATATTTTGTGTATTTGAATACACACAGAGAAGTAGCACTTTAATACACTTTAGCAAACACATTTTACATTACACATTTTAATATTAAACATTTTCTATAATAAATAGAAACAGTTCTTAAAGTAACAGTCCTCTGCCAACTTAAAAGCTACAAGATCAGAAGACCAGTCTTGATTCACGTTGTGTCATCTCCTCTACTTCCTCCAAACTTAGGTCGTTGTTTCTCAACCTGCAGCATAATAACAGAAGACGAAATCAATTATTGATCATGCATAGCCAGTTAAAGCCAAAATAGCATTCTTGTTTGGCCAGGATAGGATGCAGTGTCAACAAGCACAGTTTTTCTTAGCACTAAAACTAGCAGTATGGCCATGCATTGCACCAAATCCAGAATGCAGACAACCACCAATCACACATACAAACCACATAAGCAACAAGCAGGGGGAACTTTTGTATTTCTGAGTGTACAGTTCAGTGTTCACCACGTACCATATTGATTTCACATGAGTGTTGTGTTCAAGGGCTTCAATCAGACGTTCCACCCCTGTTCTGGTTATGCAGTTCTCTGTCAACCTTTTACAGGAAACAAGAGGGTGGAGTAATTTAAGCAATGTTGTACAACGACTGCTGAAATACATGTCAAGTATGTCATGCCTCTAACACTTACCAAAGCTCTTCCAGTGATGTACTGTTCTTGATAATGTTGGCCAGGGCACACGCTCCTGCATTCCCTACACCATTGCCTACCAAGCTGTGATTACATAGAACACACTGTACAGCTGACATACAATTGTGGTCACTATGCATCCTCACACATAAGTGACATTTCATATTTCTAATAATATCCCATTAAGTATATCTAGTGTTAAAACTTAAAACAAATATTACCTAAGCCACACCAGAGTTTTGCTGCTCTCTAAGGCTTTGGCAAGGGCTTCTGCTCCTGTATCACCTATCTTGTTGCCCCAAAGCCTGAGAATACAAAGAAACAGTAGTAAATGGAAATGCACCAGCAATAAGATACATGGAGTTTTGCAGAAAGACTTGCAGAAAGACTTCTACCCTAAATACTGCAGTGAATGATTGAATTTCAGTCCCTCTGCCAGTTGTTTTGCTCCTTCCGCTGTTATATTATTGTTGCCTAGCCTGAAACAAAATAGATTAAATTCGTTTATTAGCTGTTCATTTTACACTACATATGCTTATTGCGTATTATTTTTCTATTGTCACATTTAGAGAAAATACTGTATGTGTTGACCTTATAGAAAGGAAATCGTTCTTGGTTCTCAGAAGATGAGAAAAGTGCTGTGTACAAGCATCAGTAAGCTTGTTGTTGAAGAGCCTAGAGAAAACAAAATAAGCATAAAAGGTAATTCATCAAACATCATTGATAACTTCATGATAGTGTTAATGATCATCTTGACAATACTTACGCAATTTTCCGAAAGTTTTCACACTGGATACCTTTAGCAATCAGTTTGCGGATCCCCTCATCTGTAATGTTATTATTCCTTAGGCTGATGAAGGGAAAATAGAGGACATTTAAGCATATCATATTTTTATGTCTTGTAGTAAATGCTGCTGTGGAATTAGTTCACTATAATGAATAGATGGGAGGAAAAATGTAACCTTTTCATACTCACTACAGGGAATTACAAATGTGCATGCAGGGAAGAAGCTGCTCCACTCCAACATCGCCTACGGAATTGTTGTCCAGCTGGAGTCCTACAGGATTACTTAAATGCTGGAGCACATAGGCTAGTGCAGTACACTCTACGGGACCAATGTTACAGTAGGTCAGTTTCAGGTGGTCGACCTCCAGCTTACTCATGGCATCTTTAGCAATCCTGCTCTCCTGCATCTCATAGATGCATTTGATAAGCCAGACAAAGCCAGGCATTGCATGCATGCTCTTCTGCTCTCCTTTTACTGGTTGAGGGATAGACTTGAAGTGTTTCTGCATGCCTTTGGACAGGCATCTCCCTACCTGCCTGATCCTCTTCTCCATCGCAGCACTGGGGCAGCACTGGAGCCACAGACTTTGATGGCGCTGGGACAGTAGTCCTGACACAAAGGTTGCTGTGATTTGCAGATTTGGTGTTTCAGTTGCTGTAGCGTCCCCCTGTAAAGAGCACTCTTGTTGGTAAGTGGAAGGCAAGCAGGCCCGGAAGCATGAGTTGGTCAGATCTGTCTCCCACATGTCCTTCGTCTCAAAGAGCTTAGAGATAGTTGAACGATCAGTGTTATTTGACAAAACAATGTACAGGGCAGCAAAGAAACACTGCATAGTCACATGAAGGAATTCATAGTGTTTACCGTGGTTGGAGGACATATCTTTGCTTTGTATGAGAAAGCCCATGCAGATATCATTTTCAGTTACACCACATGTCTCCAGGTCTGTACCTGAGAAGATGTAACAGGTGTTTTTTATTCCCTCAAAGGCAAGTTGCCCTAGATGCAAGACTGTTTTTAGGTGCTCCTGAAACCAACCTAACCCAACAGTACTCTTCAGGGAGCTTTGGTGCTGGAAAAAGTGCTGTAAGATCATTAGGTACACGTCTGTGATTGTTTGTGGGCTGCCCTCTCCACAACCTAGCAGCTCCTTATGGCACTGTGAGACAATCCAGCAGAGGACTGGACTATGACACAATCCAAGTAAAGCAGTGTTTGTCTGCAGGGACTCCAAAACCTTAGCAGCTACAGTGTTGTCACTGTGATGTTTTCTCACAAAACAGTCAATCCCACTTGGGGAAAAGCCTTTCAGGAGGACCTCTTTGCAAAGGTGTTTCTTTAACACAGGGCCAACGGCCTCTGGGCGACTAGTTACCACCTTTCGAACTCCCTTCATTAAAGAACCCTGAATGAAGTTGAACAATAGTATGTGAACAGGTGCAGGCTGTGTTGGGCAGCAGAGCCTCTTTTCATCTGAAAAGCTCTGCTTGAGCTCATCCAGGCCATCAAAAGTGAACAGAATGAGATGTGGATGGTCCAGAATGAACTGGAAAATCTCTTCCTGATCCCTATCTGGCCAGCAGCAGTGCTGGAACAGCAATTCTTTGACAGACAATTCCCTGTGCTCTGAGTTCAACCTGCGACAGCTGAATGGAAACAGAAGTAGAAATTCCTGCAGGGCTACTCCCCGAGCCCAAAGCAAGTGTAACCTTTGGAGTAGGGTAGTCTTCCCACTGCCTGCCTCCCCAGACACTAGCACTGCGTCGGCCTCCTCGTTCACTGTACCCACTGTACCGACTATGTCCTCTAGACCCAAAGGTCCATGGACATCGCCACAGTAATGAGCTAGTTCCAGTTGGCCTTCAGTGTAGATGTCATCCAGAGACATGTGACTGGTTCCTCCATAAGTACTGAGAAAGCAGGACTGGGCAGACACAGAACTGCTGAGTTTCTTCTGATACTTTAGGAACTCTGTGACAAAAAGCATACATATAAAATAAACTACAATAAATACACAGCACTGCAAAATTATATATATTATATTTGCTATATTTGAAATGTGGCATGCTGACAACCGGTCCTTTTACATTCTTGAGTGAGTCATTTTTTCAACCAGGTTCTATTTTCGCAGTGCATTTTGTATATTTCAGACAGATCACCCAAATATTTATACAAGGACATTCATCTATTAGTTTAGCTTTTGTTGCTATTGTTTATATAATTACACACTGTAGTAGTTTTCAATATGATTACAATAATGACATACTGTACTTCACCTTTGGGAGGAGTCAGTTTCTCCTGGTTCAGAGCAGATCCAGTTTCCTGTTTTTGCTGAATGTATTGCAGCACAACCTTTGCTGCTGATTCTCCCTTTGGTCTGACGTGGTCGAGTAAACGCCTTGCCTGATTGACATGTGAATGATATCAGAGTCATTTGTTCAGCATATTGGGAAATACGATTATCCCCTTATTGCCAAGAGTTAAGATGAGATAGATACAGCTTTCATGTCTGTATGCTAAGTGTGAATGTAACACCATCAGACAGTTTGCTTTAGCTTAGCACATAGACTGGAAACAGGGGTTAAAAGTTAACCTTTGTCAAAAGGTAGAAAAATTCATTAAAAAGCCCCTCTAAAATGTACTCGTTATAGTGACCTTTAGAAGTGGTAGTTGCTGAATTTTGTTACCTTTGCACAGAGCTAGACCAGCTATTTCCCACTATTTACAGACTTTGTATTAGGCTATACTAACAGACTGCATGTGCTGGCTTCATAGTAACTGTAAAAGACATGAGGGTGGTAATAATCTTCTTATTTAACTCTTGGAATGAAAGTGAAGAAGTGCACTCAAATGATTCCTTCAAAATCAGCACTGGTACAAAAGCATTTCATGACAGTATCAAAATTATTTTTAAAGTATACAAATCCAGACTGTGAGTATAGTGAAATGCAAAACAAGCATTAGTTTCATTCCAGGACAACTGAATAGGTAAAAAAAAAACAATAAAAGGAACTTGTCAAGCCACAGTAATAATTTGCTCTTTTACAGTACCTGCTGAGAGGGGGTGTATATAGGTAGGCGCACTTCATCACAGTCTGCTGAGGTAAAGTCTCCTGATATGACGAGAGCTTCTAAAGCACCATCAATGCGGCCTTGTAGCTTGCTGACCAGGCTTGGTCTTTGAGTCTGAAGAGTATGAATTGATGTGCTTTGGTATTCTTCTTTTTCTTCTAGATTTGAATCACATCCAGCAAATGAGAGACCAGCTATCTGTGCTTCAGGCAAGACCTGTTTGAGAGCAGCAAGGAAGAGCTCACAAGTATCCACACCCTTTGTATAAACCAGGTCGAGCAGCTGTCTGGCTTTGGTGTACAGTGCCCTACCCGGCACCTGTATGTTCTGGTAATCCTCCCATATGAGCTCCCCTTGGGCCAGCAGTATGTCCAGAACTCGTTCCAGATGTTCAGTTGACCCACTGCTGCACAGTGCATGCAGTATCTCTGTCCTCTGTTTCAGCACAAACTCCTGGGCAAACATGCTGTCCACATGTTAGCATCCATATTCAGGAACATCCAGCATGTTCTTCTGCTGTTTCCCGTATCACATCCTGGCACAGCAAACACCCACATGTCATCATGCTAGCCACTAGTTTCATTGTTGTTCTGCAAAATTTCATCAGATACCTTGTGATCAGTGTTCATAGCTGTTTGTTGTTTATTCATACACAATGACCACCCTCATTTAAAACAAACACACAAGATTAACCATGGGAACTTCAACTGCAATGACATGTAACACAGTAATAGAATTGTAAAATTGTCACTTACGTTAGAGTCTCCACAACATTTTCCAGCTTTCTTTCCTCCATCTGTCATTTCAGTAGAGGCGCAACACTACTTGAGACTACCTCTTCCTCATTCCACAGCAGAAAGCGAAACATGTTCTACAAACCAAGCCTGCCTTCCCTTGCCAAGAAAACTGAAGTACCAACAGAACTGATGTACAATACGCTGTAGAACACTTGTGTGCATGCATCGCAAATAAATAATTAATACACCTGATTTTTTTTTTTAAATCAAAATAGAACAAAAGCAACATTTCACAATGGACTTGGCTTGATATTCAAATGAGTTTATAGTTTTTTTTTTTGTATTTCCACATCCTCTTGCCAGGGGTTTTCAGAATGAGGGTGCTGCATTTTACCATAAAGAGGAATTATCATTTTTAAAAAGCGGAAGTGTGGCACTACTAAATATTAATGACTTACTTAACATATTTACAAGAAAAGCCACCAAAAATATACTGAAGAAAAAAGTTGCAGATCCAAGGTTGTTTACCAGTTGCAATTTGGTCATGCAACCACTTGATGGAACTATTGCATAAATAAACCTGGTTTGTTTAAGAGGCTGGGATTTTCTTCCCCTTTGACATATTTCTTTATTCCTTTTATTTTGTCTCACTTCTTGATTTGATTTTAATTTCCTGATTTTCTTTGATTCCTTTTTTCTATCTCAGAGGCTGACTTCATGTCATCATCCTACCTGCACCACAACTTTTTCTTTGTGCACAATGTACAGTTCAGTCAGACATCATATATTTGGAATGTTTAATGCAGCAGCAGAATATAGCTAGACTTTAGCATCTTGACTCCGACCTCATCACTTCTGCAGATATTTATACAAAGGGATATTGAGGAGCAATGAGCAAATATCTTAAACCCCCCAAACAGCACACATTTGGAGCTGATGTGAGGATCTTCTATATGTAGGCCAAAGCACCAGCCAACATGTGGCCATTCCCCATGATTACCCCGGCCAGAAGGGGAATATACTATCTGCTATGAACCTGCTATGTGTGTTGTGCCTAGCACCAGCCACCATTTCCCATGAACACCTTAGTTCACCTGCAAACACACTGACAGATATTCCAAAATGAATGAATACTGTATACCCAGCAACTGGCTGATATGCAACAATAAAATTAGGAAATAAAGCAGATGCAAATGTTTACTGATGCATTAAGGAGAGTATGCAGTCATGAGCTTTGTGTGGACAAGATCTCCCAGGAGATGACCAGCGGCCCAGGGAGTTTAGTGTTGAGGTAAGCTGATAGAAAGCTGCAGTTGTAGCTGCGCCAGTTCTTAGGGAGTGAGGGAAATAGTGTTCATGAAGTAGGCCGCACCTCAGGCAGAGATCATGCGTCTTTGATGAAAATCAGGATCTTGTCATAGGTCTGCAGCCATCAGTGATGAATAAGGGTCCCGACCGATTATACAAGAATTTCATCATGGAAGAGAAAGGACAAAAAGTAGTGTTAGTTTTGGCAATGTGAATTAAGTGCCTTGGCGAGATCTAACAGATTTTGAGTGCTTCAGGAATATTGAGTACATGTGCTCTTCCAAGGTTAAATCAGAGAAGGTGAGATCATTCTGAGGATTAAAGAAGCGAGATCTGGTTGTTTATTCCCCACACCTGAGAAACCCATAGAAGGCCATTAGCAGAACTGCTTCCAACATTACATCAATGTATGGTGAAAAACAGCCTTGCCTCAACCTTGACACCAATTTATGCACTAGTGAAATCGTGAGAGGCAGTCTTTTATCATTGCCTGGACGTGCATTTTTAAAGCTGTTGAGGAACAGCTGAGTGGAAGGATTCCTGAGAAGGCTCTGAGATGCTGGATCTTAGCACCAAAAGTGAAACTGAATCCCTGCTAGCATGGCTTTGATACTTTGCATTTGGAGATGGCGGGATTCAAACGAAAATAGAATAAATGCACTGTCTACAGAGATATCTGCTGGTTAAGGACTAAGTAGAGGCCTGGCATAGAAGGAAAAGTAGAATCATCAAGTTGAATCATAAGCTTTAATTGTGCTTTTAGCTAAACCAAGTCTCATGTAATTGGAGGCAGTGTATAAAAGATCATGTATGGTAGGATGACCACATTTTGAGTTCCAAAAAAAAAAAAGGCCACCCGGCCTAGCCTCGAGACACAAATTCAGACAGGCTTCTCAGAGGTTAATGAACAAAGTACCGTAGTATTCTGTGCAAAGTGCCAGTCAATTTAAGTACACACTTCATGGTCCCATGAAAAACAGTGAAAACAGGAAATTTTCATGAATTTATAAAAAAAAAACCTGGACGCCCCAGACAGGACATAAAAAGTGGACATGTCCGGGCAAAAGAGGACGTTTGGTCACCCTAATGTATGGACTTGCTTCATGTCATGTTCTTCACGTCATCTTAATGAATGGAGAACATGACATACTCAAGGCCTTGACCTTAGGACAGATGGTTCTAAAATACAGACACTGAGTGCTGGTTTCACTTTTAGGAGAGATGACAGGATGGATCCTCAGCAGAGGGGCGGGGTTCTGATTGCTTGGATCTTTTTGAGGGTACAAGACTGGGAGAAGCGGAACGCCTCTTTGCTGGAGCTTTACCTTTACCTTCGGGAGAAGCACTATGAAATGCCGGTACTCAGATTAAATTCTGAGGTATTGGCAGAGCTTTCTTTAATGTGAAGGTAATTGAAGAGCTCCATATGATTAAGGCCAGACAGGACAGAAATGTTGCGAGCATATAGTTCTTTCAGGATGTGGTATACAGGCCATCCAAGTCATTTGCAGGTGATGCAGGAGCTATGACACAGAGGTGGGGTGTCTGATTCATTCTCAGAGCGTACTTTGGTGGAATGAGGCTGGGTTTTTAGAGCAGTTTCTTCCCCTGAGGAGCAAGACTCCTCTCTCCGAATGGAAGATGGTGAGCGACATAGCAACCATAGCGACCAGACTGAGCAGAGGGAGAGATGGGTAATTTTTGCAGCTTAAATAGACGTGTTTGAAAAATGATTGTGGAGTGTGAGGTATATCACGTTTATAATGCACTGCACCATGAGCTGTCTGCTTAAACTAGCTCGCAGGTGTCGCTCCATTTAATTTTCTGTGGAAATCCTTTGAGTGGTTCTTAAAGGATTTTTTCGAAATAAACATACAATGTGATAATCTTACTATGATAATAATTCTACAGTGTTACAATATTAATAATATTGTAGCCAGTAAGAACCTGCAGCCTAGCCAGCATGCTGTGTATCTGATGTGAAACTTCATAAAGCGCATATAAAACACAACCCTGGAAACGGCTCATATTGTGATTGCTTTGTGCTACCCTTGCATTCTTTGATGTCAAGATTTTTTTTTTTTTTAAGTGCTAGAATTACTTTTTGGGCACTCAGATCATTTATCATTATTGTTATAGTTCCCTCCTGAGTACCATGATTAGTTTACTGTGTTTCTTCACTGTGCCCTGTATGGGAAAATCCTCAAACGCACAAAGATACGAGTAATCAAAGACAGACTGGAATAAAACTTTCTAAAGTGAGTTTTTTTTTTTTTTGTTTGTTTTAGTTCTTCTTCTTGTCTAAGAAACAGGCAACTCTACCAAGGGGAGTGAAATGCAGAGCACTCTCTGTCAGGCATCCTACATGAAACTCTAACGTAGAGTTCTGTCATCCAAATCACGGTAGGGGGTCCAGACAAGTTTGGATGGATAAGAAAGAAGGTAACATTGTCAATAGAAAAAAATACAGATATAATCCCAAAAGACATCTCTGAGCATTTCTGTCCTCTGTTGCTACAGAATTCTTGAAACCTTGTGTCAAAGTAAGGAAAATATGTGGCTCCAACTTCATCCATTTGGACTGTATAATCTCCTTCGTTATTAATGAAGAGATCTTTGGACCTGTTAAGCATAGACTAGCCAAGAGACACAAGCTGTTTCTGCATATGTGGCCAAAGGCTGTAACTTATTAACTTTGGATCACTAGCAAATAAGCAATGGATAAAATCTTAAATTATTTTCTACTGCTAATGAATGTTTGGATAGTCTGTCATCCTGCTGTAAATCTCGCTATCTAGGAATTAAGAAAATTAGATTGGATTTAAGGCAGGTCGGGAGTGGTCTGACTACCACACATCATATGGTTCTGCATTGTAAAGGCAAAGGGTCTGCAGTGCTTGATCATTCAGTGCTCAGCCTTGATTGGAAACTGGCTTGTTCCTCTGAATCAGGAGGCATCTTTAAGTTGTTTGTGGGCTGTTCTCAAGACAGATTTCTATTCTATTGTGATAAGAAATTACTAATTTTTCCACCATAGACACACACATAGGTTGACTTGAACTTGGCTGATCTACTCCTCAGTTTGCAGTTTATTGGGCATGAAAGTTAAAGGTCCAGTGTGTAGAATTTAGTTGCATCTAGTAGTCTAAGTGCTGCATTGCAATCTCCTCACATCACCCTCACCTTCTTAGTGTAAAAGAGAAACAAAAATTTTAAGGGCCCTGTCTAGAGTCAGTATTTAGTTTAGTCTGTAAAAACACGGTGTTTCAACATGGCAGCCTCCATGAAAGAGGACCCGCTCCCACTGTAGATATGAAAGGAACATTTTAAGTAAGAAAAATAAAAAGATTCTTATTTTCAGGTGATCATACATGCATTAAAACATAGTTATGAATATTATATTCCAAGTCTACCTTATTCTGAAAATAAAGTCCCCAAATCTTACACACTGAACCTTGCTCCATATGGAGTCGGTTCAGCACTGTGTACTCCAGTAAAACTGCTGCCCAGCACTAAATAACCTTGTCCACCCAAGTCAAGTTCTAAACTGTATGTCAATGAATAACAGTGTGGTTCAGTGCTGGATCCACCCATCTCTCATAGCAGAGATGGAATACTTTGGCTCCACTTATTTCATAGCTGTGCATTCTTTCTGTGCAGATATCAAAAGCACATGTGGTGAGCTCAGTGTTAGGCCAGGTGCACTGATGTACTGTGTATGCTGATTGGTTTGCCAGAGACACAGAACTCCCAGAAGTAAATCAGCACGTCTCATCCTCTTTACATTCAGAACTAAATCTACATGCAAATTGGCATAGATAAGCAATCATCCTCATGTTCAGGAATAAAAATGTATTTTTATATCGTGAACCACACAACAAGCAGTACCATATTAACACAAAAATAACAGGGATATTTAACTGACCTATCAGTAGTGTGTTCAGATTGTGTCCAGATCAATGTCATGAAATTTCATACTATAAAGATTTTGGGAACATTCCCACTTGATTTGTCTGGCTGCGACAGCTAAAGCCAGTATTAACTTTAGATGCATTTTGGAATCTGGTTGCTCATGGCAGAGGTACAATTACAGCAACCAAAACCTGTATGTAAGTTTTGTTTTAAGAAAAAATGTAAATGTATCCTTTCAAAACATTTTTTGTTATATTTAGTAAAATTCTCTTTATATGCCAACAGCAACCAATAAAACAAATGCTTTGAAATTTGTGTATAATTAGAAAAGGCCTCCCCAAGCCAGAAAGAGAGGTATTGGAAGAGAGGAAGTGGATGGCATCTCTTTCAGAGGACCATGTGTGCATGGGTGTGTGTGTCGATCAGGATTTAATTGACAGGAAGATTAAAGCTCACATCTGAGGGTCCCCCTTTTTTCAGGAGCAGCCAAGTTGAAGGAGTCTGGTTGCAGCGTCTAACCGAAGTTTGGGGTGCTGCGCTCAAGGTTAGAGCGGGCACCCCGCTGAGCGTGCGCTGTCTGAGATGGGTCCTACTTGTTGGACATTCATTATCAAACTCTGTTTGCTCCTTTCATCTGCAGCTCTCTGCAGCACTCAACGTAAACTACAGAGGCACCTTGCAGCTTGACATCTCTCCATTCACTCTGTACCTTAAACAGCATGCTGCCACATCAAAGAGCTGCGGCTGCCTTTGATGTTGCAAAAAGAAAGAGCTCCAATGATCTACTAAAAACCAATGCAACTTTCTGGAGCCTTGTTTTATTCATTTGCTATCTCTAGAAGTCTGGAGTCAGTCTCTAGAAGTCCAGACAGCACATTTGTAATTTGGAAAAGTTAAATGAACAGCATTTGAAAGTCTACTACCTTTTATATTGCCATGGTGGGTTTGGGTTTCCATCTGCTTCTTAATATAAAAAATAGCTACTTCTTAATACAATAATATCCACACATCAAGAATCAAGAATATTATATTTAACAATCCTCAGTCTGCAAGTTTTGAGTTACAGTTAACTATACTGGTTTAAAGGTATATATAGCATATGTCAACATCCTTGACAATGAGAGTGTTTGGATTAAACTTTGACCATATACTTTAGTATAAGTATGTAGTATAGCATAGCATAGTATAGTATAAATGTTACTGATGCAGATTGAATCTTCTCATTCAGCCACCTGGATAAAGACGGTGTTGTCTCAATACTATCCTACTTCCAATACCCCGTGGTTCTCGGTTCCCCAAGCACATTTATCCCTACCAAAGATGTAAGTGTTTGGACTAGAACTACAATGTCCAGGAGGACAATACAAGAAGCATGTGGCAAAATCTAAGAACTGACTTAATGATTACAAGCCCAACCTCACCTCCTTGTCAAGTGCTGATGTAGCAGGTGAGCTTAACAACTTTAATGCTCGCTTTGAGGCCAATAGCAGCCAACAAACAAAACCAGCTGACGCAGAGGTTACTGGATGGGAGAATCTTTCTGCTCTTTCTGAGCGTGACGTCAGAGCCTTCAAGCATGTGAATGCCAGGAAGGCAGCAGGACCAGATGGTGTCTGGTGATTCTCAAACCACAGTCACACTGCTGTACTCCACAACTTTGTTGCCACCCATCGTCAACTTTGCTGAAGACACAACTGTGGTGGGCCTGATCACTAAAAACAATGAAGAAAAGGCCTGAAGGAAGTAGAGAACCTGACCCGCTGGTGTCAGGACAGCAACCTCCTTCTGAACATCAGCAAGACCAAGGAGATGACAGTGGACTTTGGGAAGAAGCAGGAGAGAACTATGCCCCCCCTCATTATCGAGGGAGAGAGTGGACATCTTCAAGTAGCTTGACGGGCCTGACCTCGGCAATGCATACTCGGTGGTGAGAAAGGCAAGGTGGAAACTGTTCACCCCAGATGCTTGAGGAAATTTCAGGTATTCACTCAAATACTAAGGAATTTCTACTTCTATTGGAGAATGTCTGGATGAGGAACACCACTGCCAACAAGACTGCAAAGCTCTGTAAAGAATGGTGGTACTCTATACCAGACACTGCAAAAATAAGGCCCTAGAATCTTTAAGCCCCCTAAACCCTTCACACTTGGCCTTAAAATGGGTCTTAAGCTAGTAGTCAAAGTTTTAGAGGTAGATTATAGCTCACACACACCCTGATGTATTATATGCAGATGCAAACACATAAAAGTTGTCCTGTCTATTTGCTGTGTTTGATTTTATTCTTTCTTTTCTGCAGATGCCAAGTGTGCTTTTGCTTTGCTTTTCCCAGCCGTCTGATATAAATGGCTTGTGAAAACACAGCACAGATCTCTCCTGGGCACAAATGGCCCTTTTGTGGCTCAGTAGTCAGTCGTTAATTTGAGGGATCATAAAAAATAGGCAAAAACTACAGTATCTATGGAGGAGGTTGTTTCCTATTGCTCCATTGCTTTGCTTGCTTTGTTTATAGAGGTATGGATTTCTTTTTAATCGCCAATGTTTTAGGTATATTTGGAGGGCCTGGGATTAATGGTACCAGCACTGTACATGAACAGCTAAACACTGGACCAACAGATGAATAACTTCTACCTCCAGGCCCCAGCCACCACAGCAGCAGAGTTAAACAACGCAGCCTCTCTCTGCGGTGCCAGCTTGGTGATTATTGGGTGGAATTAATCCTGCTAATTATAATTTCATCAGATATAACACAGGAAATGGCGACAGTAAAATGTGACATTTACTCATGGATAATGGGTCAGACACACTGAACTTTAGCACTTTGTCAGCTTGTTTCCTAATTGAATGAACTTGAAAATAATTTAAGTGTTTTATTTTTGCCCTTCTTTCCACACATAAAAGAGTGCCATGCCAATTAGCTTTAATTCTCCCTTTCCCTTCTTTCTTTTCATGCTCTTGAGTAGGCAGGAACCGGCATATTCCAATCATTTCCATTATCCAAAGCGAATCTGCTTTGAAGTTCTGAGATACATAAGAAAAAGGATCCACTTATCCCACATGAAAAAATGTTCAAAGCTCATAAATTCACTGGAACAGATGTACATTATCATTGGATTTGCCTTTTTTTCTCTTTGCTCCTGTATTGGTAATAGACTACCTCATGTCCTTCTCATCCTTAGCGTTTAGCATCTTGCCTTTACAGATGCTAGCACCCTGCTGTGCCAATCCACACTTCAAAGCTCTCTGCCTATCTACTGGAAACAAAGCACACAGAACATATTATGGCAGCCTCTCATTTCCCCATATTTAAGTCAATATCATTGCTTTGCCAGTGGCAACACAGAGATAGGGTTTATTTGTACCCAAAAAAGCTATACCTATTCCCTGTAACCTGTGTCTCCTAACAACACGGTACACATGCTCAGGAATGGTTTATCCCATTTTAGTCCCGACTAACGTTGAATTTTGATAGAAATGCCAGAGGCTTGGCTATTATGCTCATAAAAATTAAACGAAACAAAATTTAAAAAAATTAAAAATAAACGATTAATGTTTAAACTATGATACTACTTTGATTTACTGTTGAGCAAAATCCCACTCCTATGAGCCCCTCATACTTTAATTAACTTGTTGAACACCTGTAATTACAGCAAACAGTTTGTGCATACCATAATACAAATTAATATTCTTCTAGGCACAGGCAGAGTTATTAGACTAAGTGAATGACTTTTCAGACTGTAGTTGTAAATACCTCTGTGCTGTGCAGTACTTAGAAGGCAAAACTCCCTCACTCATTGCTGCTCTTTACCTTCCTCAATGTACACAAGTGTACAGGTCTTTATAAGATGAGGTAGCACTCATCTATAAATGATTATGTACCCTTTGCTTTTTTTTTTACCATAAAATAACATATTTTAAATCATTTTGATGCTACACTGACTTGTAATGTGTTAAATGGTGTCTCTGTCATTCCCTTTCTGTGCCCTGTTCAACTGTTCTTGCACTACATAACGCTGTGCTCCAAGAAGTACGTAACACTTTATGGCACTAAGTCATACAGAACAAACTATTTCACTTATTTTGGGAAGAAAATGTTTTTTTCCTCTGATGTCTGCTCCATCTCAACTTATTTACTTGTTTATAGAGTTTTTTTTATGGACAGTAAACTAAACTGCTGCTGTTAGCTAACGTTACCTCAGTTTGTTAGTCGGGCTGCCCGGTCTGTGAGTTCAGAGCACTGGGGAGTTTAAGTGTATGTGCTTCTGCCGTTTGGACCAATGAGAAGAGGAAGTTTTCAGGCCTGTGGTGTGGGGGAAAGCAGATGGGAAGCAAAGCCGGTGTCATGCTAGAACTGGAGCTTGACAACCAATGTAAAAAAAAAGGAAAGGACGGCGTGACCAGGCAGGCAAGGAATTTGTGAAATAAAAGGCTGAAAGACAGATGCAGAGCTGTGCTTCTTACTGTTGGACTAGTAAGTAATATTAGCTGGTTGTCGACTCACTAGTTCTTGGTCATAAGTAATGCAATCATGATAAATGCAATGTGTACAATTGTCCATATTTCTGACAGTGGTACTGACACTGAATTGCAAAAATACCAGTTTCTACGCAGTGTCACTTTAATAAATCCATCAACACGTATAACCTTTGTCCTCTTTTATATTGCAGATAAGTATATAAAAAAGATAACATCAGGTCAAATAAACCTTTGAGTGAACTTTTACACTGTACTGGGAATGGCCAGAGGGCAATGGCTTTGATTATGACTGTAGCATAAATAAAATAATAGTCATAAAATATTAACTGAATGATAACATAAAAATCATGTCACAATGCAATAAAAAATATCTTTCACTTTAATGAAAATGTAATAAATCAGGCTGTGATATCTAGTATGTTCTATCAGCTAATTTTCTGTTGCTCACTTTCCAAGTGTAAATAAAAGCTATCAGGTGTTAACATCTATCCACATACAGTATGCATGTATTTTGTTGTTTTTACTGTAAATTCCCCAGGAGAGCAATTGAAACCTCAAGTAAACCCACAAATTTCAATAATCTAGGAAGACTTCATGTTAGCAGCAGTGATGGGATATTCATAATCATTAATAATTGTTAATTAATAATGTAATATTATGAAGTACGCAAGATCATCTTTCTTCACAACTCCAAAAAGCAAAATTTAGTTTGAACTTTCTTACCTGACAGTTATGAAGAGTGCTGAACCAAAGAGATTGAGCAGCGGCGACAGGCTTATAGATGAGAGGAAGGACACTGTCTCCAGTGCTGTCATTTCAAAAGGCGTGAATGCATTATCCAACCGTTACTCTGCACTGGAGAAGAAAATCTCCATGAACACCAAGGCTATTACCAACATACAGTATGTGAAGAGTTGAAAGAAGTGCAGATCAAAGTCAAAGTAAAAAAAATGAGGAAAATGTAAAAAAAAGTCTACAGAGAAGAGAGGATGCAGGCGGATACAGTAGGAAATGGCCCCTTCGGCTATACGGCATCTGAGACTTGCAATGAAGATGCAAGGAAAGAAAGTTTTTGAGCGTTTCTTTTTTCAAAGATCACTGCAGAGAACAAAGGGAATCCTGGGTGTATGGTGCACAATCTGCATTTCACGCAACAACACAATGTGTAACCAGTTCAGTTCAATGTGCAGTCAGTCAGAATCCTGTGATTCAGAAAGAAAACGTCAAGTAAACAAGGTTGTAACTCAAACACAGTAGAGTTAATTCTTGTTTGCTGGGCTTGTGGTTTGAGAACTTTCATCTCATTAAAGTTTCTTCACCTCGATACATCAGGTTACAGAACAGCTGTTCTGACTTATGTTTTGTTCTGCCTGTAGAATATGGAGCTTTCATGGCTTTCATTAGTTATGGCAAATATAGCAAAGCAGTTTTATGGAGAGCAAGCATGGAATTCACTAGACTTGCCAAGTGCTTATGAAACCGTACTTTTTCATTTTCTACTGAGTGATGCTGACTTTAAATCACTTCACATCTCCATCTACTTTCTACAGTGCCAACGAAAAACCAGCAGTAAAGCTGAACACTGAATGTTGTGATGATCTTCTGTAACTTGAGGAACAGCAACACTTGACATTCACTGCAACGGTGTATACGGATGGTATTGTATTGTAAATTATGCAACAAAAAACAGAATTGCAAGATGCTAGCAATGCAAAGATGTGTTCTCAATCAGTCAATCCCGAAAACTGTAAGGCTCAATATAATGACTAGGCGTTTTTTCTGTGCTCAAAACCATTTTTTTATTGTTTGTGATTTGTTTGTAATGGTGCATCTCAGGACTATACTTGCTCTAGTGCCTTTGAAAATGAAAAATCTTCAGAATATGTATAAATAATCATGTCTCATCACAGGGGGTGACTTGCATCTAATGACTACAAATGGCCGGCCAAATGGAGATTTCTCAAAATCGTGTAATTTAAAAGCTTCTGCATGTCCGATTTGCTTTGTTGTTGACTGCAGAAATCTGACTAGCATGTCACTTAGTAAATTTATCAGGTATTTAATTGATAGTTTTCAAGTAGAAAATGTCTTGTGAATGACTTGACTTAATATCTTAACTTAATACCTCAAATAACCTGACTCTAATGTTACCAATTATTAGTGTAATTTGCACAAATGTACACGTAAGTATTTTAAAGATTTTTTTTTTTTTTTTGGGCCTTTTTCAAGCTTTATTGTATAGAGACAGCTGAAGAGTGACAGGAATGTGGGGAGAGAGAAATGGGGAATGACATGCAGCAAAGGGCCGCAGGTTGGATTCAAACCCTGGGCCACTGCAGCAAGGCTTTGTACATGGGGCGGATGCTCTACCAACTGAGCTAACCAACACCCCCATGTAAGTATTTTAAATTGAATTTTAGAGTCTGTTGCTTGTAATAACTGGAATGTGTAAAGCCGTGGTAATAATACCCTGGTGTTAGGCAGTGTTAGGGTAGAAACCATTTGTAATGATGGTACAAGTTCTGCGGGTTACACTGCCTTGCTTACACAAATAGCCGTGTTCGTGAGACGAAGGCATATCACATTGCCAAGAGGCAGACTCTCTGTGGTTGCCCCGACCAGAGATAAGCTGCTAAGCTGCAGATGAAAGTGTGTGTGCATGTAGAGAGTGTGGCGTGGTGAGCAGCTGTGGTCAGCCAGATTTGGGAACCCTCTGTGACACCACGGTTAAAATACAGTGGAGAGGAGCTTTAGTTCACCACGTGCACACACATTTCTACAAAACCTTTGCATCAATTCATCTGACTTCTTGGAAATTAGAAATAAATAAGAAAAGAAACACCACAAAAAAGTGCAAAATCCATGAGAAAATTTATGAAAAATTTTCCATGACAAATGAGGTCTGGTTTTATAAAAGTATTACAGGAAACAGCAAACATGTCCCAAACAGTAAAGGCATTCTCTGACCCTTGTTTTGATCCTAAACATCCTGTATGGTCATCAGCCATTCAGCGGATAGCGCTGTCACTTTGGGACTTTTCTGTGTGGATGACTGTGTGGGTTATGTGAAATATAAACAATAGAAGTATCTGATAAAAGTTCAACTTTTCACTGAGGGAAGGTAAAGGTCATCTACTGACATCATGACTCCATGAGCCAATGAAATTTCTGCACATCACATCATCATCAAGACACCCAGCAGTGACGGCAGTTTCAGTTACACTAAAGGAATATTTTGGGAGATTTGCTTATTTGCTTTCTTGCTGATAGTTAAATGAGAAGACATATTACACTCAAGCTTTATGGTAAATATGAACCTACTGCTACTACAGGCTTACAGCTTACCTTAGTCCAACGTTAAAACTGGAAACAGAGAGAAACTGTTAGCTTGGCACTGCTCAACTGTAACAAAAAACACCATGCAGCACCTCTAAAGCTCACTATGTAACACATTATAGGCTATTCCCAATAACATGTTGTATCACATTTACTTTAAAACATTTTTATATGGTTTTATTTTATGTGCCAGACTATTTCTTGGCCAGGCACAGTAACTTCCTGATGTCTCCGCAGGTGGCCTGGAAACTTCACAGTGACAACAAGACTCCAGATGTGAGGGTGATATTGATCTCTTAACTCTCAGCAAGAAAGCAAATAAGCTTATTTCCCAAAATGAAAGACGTGGCACTTATGTTCTAGCATAAATTGATGACTACCAACTACAGACTGACCGATATATAAGTAAGGTGATTTTATCGGCCGATACTGGCCTGTCACAGATAGACACATCCATTTTTTGCAGTGATCCCTCAAATGTAGATATCAAACACTTGTGACAGAGACATGCAATGGAGGCAGGACATTTTAGAGTTTAACAATAAATCAAAAATAAGAATAAATCCATGTCTAACCATATATATGTAAGGAGTTAATTACAGAAAGTTATGTCAGTTTTTATTTATTTTCCAAAATAGTGTTTTTCATTTGTGCAATCCAGGGAATATCAATCAAACTGGTGTTGAGTTGTTTATATCTTAAAAATGTAAAAGTGTCTAAATCATGTTTTTCTTTATTGTGCACTCCAGGGAAACAAACTTGTGTCCGTTCATTCATTTTAAGATTGGATTTGATGTAACTCCTTAAACACACATGTGAGTACTGTGCAAATGAGAGGCACAGTAATACACATGCTTACAGTACAAATCAAATAAAATGACCCAGGAATTCAGTGTTTATAAGGAACAGGTTCATACTTTAATAAATGGGTATTTTCCCTTGGCACAGATCTGCTATCAAATAAATAAAGCAATTAATCAAATACAATCTATATAAACTAAACAAAGTCATGAAAAAACATTAGGAGGGAGGGGAAAAGGGGGGAAAAAACAACTTTCTTTTACAACAAACACCAAGTGAAAGTGTGTCTGTGTGTGGAGACAGAGAGAAACAGCTTGTGTTACAAACAGATCATTATTCCTCCCTGCTAAGTGGGATTGGTGTGGCAGATATTGGAGTACTAGGTGACAGTAGGCAAGTGAGATAGCTCGAGAGTTATTTCATTATAAATAAGCCGTGTATTATTTCTACATGATGCTGGTTTAACCTATCCGCAGTCCAATATATACACATCAGATTTTTCAAAATGTCGATACATGGATCTAACAAAGCAAATTAGTGGTGCAATACATATTGTGTTAACATGGAGGAGTGGCTCTGAATACTGAAAAGTCTATACAACAGGACAGAAGCAGGTGTGGATGTAGAGGAGTGTGTATGACATGATTTTATCATTGGTTTTTGAAAACAGGCATTCATACTTTGAAATTAAAAAATATTAATGAAAAAAAGTCTGGTAAATTTACATGGATAGCTGAAAACCTTATTTTATTTTCATTGCCCATAACATCTGGTTAAGTCTGTGTGACACAACTGAGAAAAAAATATTTTCCCAACTCTGAACAAACACTGTTCAGATGCTCTTAAGCAAGGCATATCACCTCCAGTGTCTCCATTTATGCTGCTTTGAAGTCAACAGTATGAAAGTGTGTTCATGTAATTGTACGAATGTGAAGCAGGGCTTTTAAAAAAAGGCTGTTCAAAAAAAATTCAGAGTAAAAGAAGTTTCAAAATTTCAACCTGGCTGTGGGTCTGACCGAGTCTTTTCACCCAAATTCCTTCAGAAGCTTTCGCTCACTGTGTCCAATCGGACCACCCTGCAGGACGAACAGTCGCCTGCTTGCTATCCGTTCACACAACCAGACCGAAATTTCCACACTACTTACATTTGGAGCGTCACACTGGTATCAACACTGTTTCGGGTGAGGGGAAATCATTGACAATGGAGTTACAGTGTTAAGAGTGCTCCAGCAGTAGCAAGGACCTGTTGTCCGGGGAAAAGCAGCATGAGGTGAGGAAGCTGAGGTATGAAGCACAGCTGTGATCCCCCTCAGGGGAATGACGCCGTTTCACCACCGGGTCCCGTGAGATGACCCGTCTGACTGGTGCCTCTGCTAAAAGACAGCCTACAGCTGTGAAAGGACACCGCAGGGCTAAGGGCAAGACTGGCATACACGGCATTCTTGCTCATCACAGACACACACTTACGGCAGACAAACACAACCAAACATGGTGGAGTTTGAACACTAGTGGGCCCAGGGATAATTTTCACGATGTGGATGAGGTTGCACCTAAAGCAAGATTGCTAAATAGGATGCTAGAAAGTACTGAGAAAAACATGCATGCTCACCAAGAACCAAATGGGTGACCAACAGCCTTACATTTACAACTCTCAGTTCACTGCCTTGAACTTCTGTGGCATAAACTTCTGCATGTTTATGGCAGCGTCCACAGAGCATCATGGGATAGGATGGACAAGCAGTCCCTGGTGCTGGCAGGAGAGCAGCAGTGGTGAGTTATGGGTCTAGTGGAGACTGCAGGCCGGGCCCAGTGTTATCCAGCACCGGAGGAATGGGACAGCTGAAAGAGCCCTCGCCCCACCGCACCACAAACAGAGCCTTGTTGGCTGAGCTCTGAGGCCACATGGCGGCACGGTGAAAGACCTGTTGACAGCTGGGGGACAGGAAGATGCCATGGAAACAGAGGGAGCAGCCGTGTGACCTCAGGCCAGGCCCGAGGGCTGGACGACAGAGCTGCTGCAAAGTCCAAAAAGTGAACCAGCGGATCTGAAACAGGGCGGTGGTGAAAAATGACTTGCATACTCAGTAAAACCTTTTCCTGGATAAATAACTGTAAAACACTCCTAACAGGTCAAACTCCTTAATGATGAATGAATACACCAACCTCCAACTGGCTGGATGTAACAGGTTTTCAGTTTATGTAAATATGTGAAGATCACGCAGTGTCTAGTTTGGCCTTTAAGTGTATCATGTGCTTTTGATTTTGGACATTCAAATAAAACAAGCTTTTGACACAAACACAGTTTGACTTCCAGGAACGCAACAAGCACTTTATAATAGATGTATTTATATTATTATTATCCAATAATATTGGATAACTGGACTGGACTGACACCTTCAAAAATGTGAAATTTTGTGTCAGCTGCAAAGATTAATTTCTTATGCGGAGCCAACATGAGCAGCATGAAAACCTTGACATTACAGTTTAGTTTACATGAACTAAACTTGTGTAATAAGCTTTGATATGCTGTTCTACATGACAGTCATCTGTCTTGTTTTTGATGTTTCCATGACATCAGCACGTAGTCTAGAACCATATAAACATTTGTGTGTGACGTGAGGTCGAGCTACTGAACAGCACTGTTGAGAGTTGGGATTTTAGTCTTTTGGGCATTTTAACTGGATCACAGTAAGATATCTAATCACATGGTGAGACAGTTGAAATGGAGAACGAGAGAGAGAGTGTGTGAGACTGTGTGAGTAATACAGTTGTACATTTTCTAGTCAAAATGAGGCTCCTAGTGGTCTAATAAAATGTGGTTGTGAAGGAAAAACAAACGTAAAAGCTTCAGATAATGAATGCAAAGATATCACATTATCAGTAAAGCTTATAAAATTGATAACAATACATACCTTATGTACAGTAAATGTTAGTTAATAAAAGTAAGGAGCTTTTCGACACTTCAGTACTGCAGCTTTTGAGACGATTTCTCTTCTTTCAAAAAAGTTTCGAAGTAATTTGAAAATAACCTCTGAATGCTTAGTCAAAATCACCATTACAATAACAATTAGGATAAAATTAGAGGTAGCAGCGGATTTGGGATCTCTGTTCTTTTTTCTTTTCTTTTTTTTTTTTTTTTTTTTTTTTTTTTTTTTACTTTATCACATTTCAACATCTTCCTTCCCATTTTTGCTTACGGGGTATTGCGTGCTTGAATCAGAATCTTCATTTTCATCTTCAAAAACCTGCCTGACAGCCTGCTTTAAATACTCACGCACCCATGAGCGCACTTCAAGTGGTTTTCAACAGACACCAGTGTCGTGACACTCACTCACACACACACAAACACACTTACTCTTGCTACGCCCACACATTCACATGCTGTTACACACATACACACACTAACACACACACACACACACACACATATATACTCTATGCCCTGCTCTCCTATCACCTATATTCCTTCATACATTTTTATCTTTACATCACAGTCTTTCTTCCTCTAGTCCCTCCTATTCCTTAAAAACCTTTTGGCTTAGTGGTCTGGAAAGGTTGTGGTGCTGGTTTGGAGCTGTAGAGTTCATCAGATAGAGGATCAGATGGTCATGGGGGGAGAGGAACTTCTGGATTGTTTACTGTATTGTTCAACTGCGCTTCCTCTCTAGCCACCGCCGTGATCCTCGAGTCCTGGCCGTACTGTGGCCCTGAATCACTGTCCTGCTGCATACCCGAGCTTTTTTATGTCTGACCAACCTCTTTATAACACTGATTAATAACCTCCCAGCACTGGGATACCTCTCCCATGATCCTCCTCTCTCACCCATGTTTGTGTCCAATACAAAGCCACTGCAGTACTGCACAATGTTAGGTAGCCTGGCGTTTGACTGCTCCCTGCAGTCGGTGTCTGGTGGCCTGACTGGGGTTTTGTGAGGCTGCAGGAGTCATCCCAGGCAAAGTGGAAATTCAGGACTGGTAAAAGTGATGGTAGTGGTGATGGTGTTCATGGTGGTGGTGATGCTCGTGCCGTTGCACCACTTGTGCCAGCCCCCCCTCGTACAGCAGCACGCTGGGCAGATCCCTCACATGCTCTTTCTCAACCACTGGTCCTGGAGCTGCTAGAGAGCCTAAGGCCCTGTAGCCCTGGCTCTCCTTGGATCGCTGCTTGTGCTTGCGGTAGGGGGCTGTGGACTGGTGAGGGGGGTTCTGGCTGGGTAGCGCCGGGGGAGGAGGAACACCTCGGCTTCTCATCACTCTGCCACTGATCTGTGCAGGAGGTGTGCGGATGTGGGTCTTTGGAGAACGGAGGGCATGTTTCCCTGAGTCTTGGCCTCGCGTACGAGGGGCGGGGTGGAGGCTGTCCGGAGTGTCCACGATAGTCTGCAAGCGGCGGTGGTGGGAATGGGAGTGGCCATTTTCTGGTTCATGGGAGCGAGAGCGAGTCTGGTTGGATGACCGGGTCTGAGGCTCGGCCTTCGTCGGTTCTGTGGTGGGGGCTGCGAGGGAGACAAACAGAAATGTATTTGAACTGAGAAAGCAGTATCAACGCCAAACTCCAAGGCTGCAGAGAAACAACAACAATTCCGTCACAGGGCTGGTCAGTGTCATCATTACATAGGATGTCAAAACAAGAAAAATAATCCATTATGTGCAAATTACTGTGCCAACAGCTCACTTATAAAGATCCACTAAATGGCTCCACAATAAGAGTCTGTCAGCTTTACATCAGGTTCTTTCTTCACGCGGATAACCCCGACACAGTGTGACATACAGCAGATCTCTGTTTGCACTTTCCTAACAAGACAAACATTAAAATAATCACATGTCATCACTGACCATCAGATCAAGGCTGGTGCTTATTAGACCTAATATTTCACTTCACAACAGACCCGTTCTGTCGATGAGCTGTAGCCTTGAACACTTGATGTATTGTGCTTGCCTGAGCCCAGATGTTTGTACTGGCGAGGAGCGCAGTGGGCTGGTAGTTCCACCTAATGGCTCCAAGCAGGTGCTGCAGTAATGAGGGCCCCTGGATGCAGCTTCAAAGGGCCACAGTCTGTGTTTCCCCCCTCCACCTCTCCCCCTCTACACCCCTGGCCCCGGTCCACTCACCGGCTCCGAAGCGGGATGTGTAGTTTTCGATGCCTGCCAGGTCCAAGTAGTGGTTCCTGCGTTCCAGGTTCTCATCCACACAGTGGCGCTGGCAGCCCGGCTGGGTGTGGTGGTCACTGTGGTGGCGCCTGTGGACACAAGCAGCACCTCTCATTAGGTAGCAGTTTGGGCCAGAGAGGTTCAGTATGGTAGTGTTTGGAGAAAGTAAAACAAGTGTTCCTTATGATCAGGCAGTAGCAGAGTAATTGTTAGAGAAGTGAGATTATGACTGGAAAATCACAGGTTTAAACCTCAACTGGGAGTAGTATTTGAACAGTGCTGTAAGAGGGCTGACTCTCCACTCCACAGTTACCTCCTCCTCAGTAAAGTGGAGGTAAAAAACTAATTAAAGAGCAGAGTACGACTGCAATCCCCAAGTGTGAAACCTTCCTCAAACACTACTGCTCCTAGCCACCTTGAATGGGAAAGTTTCTAGTTTTCCCTTTCAAAATGTGAATGTTTTAACCAGTGATATAATAAAACAATGTATAATAACTATAAAAATAACAAACTTCAGTCTTCTTCTTGCAAACACTACAAGTTTCAACAATACAGATTGAAGCGTGTAGGGGAGGTGGGTTTACCTTAGGAGTGCTCGAGTCTTCTTGTCTGCACTCTTGGGGTCTTCTATGCACTTGTCATTTTTCTCTCTGGGGTGGGACATGTCTGTGTATGTGTGAAAGACAGGAGGCTATTATCAAAGAGAGCTACACAGAGCAGCTACACACACACACACACACACACACATATATGACAACAGTCACACAAGCCTCAGAAGAAAGCAACCTTTGTTTTGGGGGGTTTACTTTGAAGATCTATAGAAAGTGAAAAACAACAATGCTTCATTTATTCTATTTTCAACTCCCAGCCTCTTATAAAGGCCTGGAATGAAATAAAAAACATGCAGACTTCAGAAATAGTTTATTAAGGACGCAAGATCTGATGCAGTTTCAAATTAGCATGAAGGCAAGCGGAGATATTTTCAAAGCTTGCTCTGTTTGAATCTCTTGACGGATATTTATAGAGGAAACAATAGGACACAAACACACAGGAATATATACTTTTTGAGATATTTTTCCATGACTACTTGTTTACCAAGTCGTCAGTGAGAAAAGTTAAGTTGAACGTAGCTATATTTTCCCGGCAGCTCTGAGAGGGAGGGAGGGAGGGAGGGAGGAAGGAGGGGGGGAGAGAAGAGGGGAAAAAAGGGAACTTTGGAGAAAAGAAAAATGGCTGTGGTTATCAAAAGGACTCGGCACATCTCTTAAGGTTTCTTTCAGAGTATTTGAAGGCGCTGAGGGAGGGGGCCTTCTCTTAGCTCTGTCACTCCCCCCATCATTAAAAATGAACCCCATTGAGTGGGAGAGATGGAGCGACGCCGAGACTGTGAGGAACAAAGCTCTGACAGGCCTGAAGCAGACGCCTTTCTGCATGACAACAAACACATCTCTGGTTGAGCTGACAGCATGCAACTCAAGGGGGGACCCCAAAATGCCCTCTCTTCTCCTTCCGCCCCCACCCACCATGTTAATGCGAGTTTTACCTGCCGCACCCTGCGTACAGCTCCTCCACCTCTGGCTGGAGTCAGGAGCAACCGAGAGCTTGACCCGCAATGTCTTGCTGCTGCTGGGAGAATGGTTGACGGAGGCATCCACGACCTCATAGATGGTGTGGAGCAGGCTGGTGATATCCTGCAAGGACATGGGAGGTGGAGGTGAGTTTATTATGGGTTTTTTCTTGATACACAGCTTTCATTTAAGAGAGATGAGAATCATTTGATCATCAAATATAAAAAGATTCTTGGTGACGTTGGTGCAGAGACACAGATTTCAGTGCAAATATTTTATAAAAAGAAAAAGAAGGAACAGAAACTATTCTTATCTCTTTTGTGTGAATTTAGTATTGTGTAGCTTTGTGTATTAAAACTCTATCATAAACTTCATGCTAGCTAGGAATTGTAAGAAGTGACTCAGACAACAGTGAAGAAAGAAATGCAGTGATGTCAGTTGTTTTAGTTCAGCTTTCCAAGTGAAGCGATCAGACAGAGCATAAAGACAAGTTATAAATTCATGAAAAGAAACGTCTTGGCGGTAGCAGCAGAAGCTGACTGGGATGTCAGGCCTGATATGAGTCGTGTTACAGCTGTGTGAGCTCTACACTGTCTCAATTTAATCCCTCAGTTTCTCTTAAAAGTACATCTACATAGGAAGCAACACCTGTGTACATTTTCTAAGAAAGGCACAAAAGGTTGTATGCAAAGGACCTCATGTCCACACATGTAGGCGATGATGCAAAGATATATTTCCATGCGATTAAAGGTCATTATAAAGACCTGACCTCAGATCAGTAAAGGTCAAGGAAATGGAGAGATCAAAGACAGATAGAGAATTATAAGAACAAAGAAAAATAAAATTACCAACATTAATACTTTCAAATTAAAAGTGAAAGTGTTCAGAATAAGGTAACTGCTTAATTGGCTCTTTAAATAATACAGTCTCTTGTGGCTGTTTTGAAGCTATATTTTGCACTGGTGAGTGTTTTTGTGTACCATACTGAGCTAATGACTCCCGCTCTTTTTTTTTTCTTTTTTTTTTTTAATAGCAGACCAAACTCTAATCGTCCATAAGAAAATTTCACTTGGTACTGATGTGAAATGAACTGACTCACGGTATCTCAAATCTCATTAGTGTTTTACTTTAGAAGGTAAACATGGCTTCACCATAAGAGCTCCTTCGACAAAACTGCTGAGAATTAAGCCACAAAAAGATTCCAACCACATGATTTTCACTCACTATAGTACTCTAACTCATAATAAAAAGTACTATTATGAATTCTTCAGGGGCCGGTTCCACATACTGGTTCCAGACATAGACGCACTGAAAAAAAAGAATAATAATAATAAAAAAAAGAAATAAAATAAAAGCTTCCTGTGTCATTTTCGTTTCCTTCTGTTTTTT
Organism: Sciaenops ocellatus; assembly: GCA_033000465.1. Classification (NCBI taxonomy): domain Eukaryota; kingdom Metazoa; phylum Chordata; class Actinopteri; family Sciaenidae; genus Sciaenops; species Sciaenops ocellatus. The sequence continues at coordinate 18,820,638 of CP136888.1, forward strand.
ATTTGTGTGAAGAACTAAAGAAAAAAAGAGAGAGAGAGTTGGAGAAGAAAGCTTTTCTTCCCCCCTCCAAGCCGCCGCCTGACGTCTCATGAGCCATGGAGCCACAGGCAATGCCAAAAAAACTGCACAGCCAACCACACAGAGGACAGCTCCAGTCTCTTTGCGCTGTTTCAAGTTGTTTTCAAAAAACACGAACCTTTCTGGATGTTCTCTCAGATCTGTACCAGGCAGAAGCAAGCCACAAGGTACCTCGCAGGAGCGGAAACACACAGATGTCACTGGATTTGGTTCTTTGGGTTGGGTTAAAGGCTTGTAATGTCTATCCTCACTTTCTTTTGGGGGCGTGGTTCCCAAATGAGTGTGTTTTATAACTGTGAGCAGCTGATTGGAAAAATTGTTTTGGACACAATGAATTGTTTTATTTTGTTATTACCTGATTACCACAGCTTGTTATGGTCTGCAAGTAAACTAACTTTTTAAGGAATTCCTACTGGAGCTACGGTGTGGTGTCGACAGATATGTTTTTACTGTATTTATTTATTCAAAGCTTTATTCCTCCAGATTAATCATTGCTCACAGCAGAAGATTATTACCTCTCTGGTGACTTTGCCACTGTTGTCAAAGTCGTAGAGGGTGAAGGTCCACTCCTGCCTGTTATCCTCCTCCACAGACACTGCACATTCCAACTCCTGAAACAGCGCAGCATTGAATTATCAGTATCATCCTGTGCATGTGTGTATATGTGTGTGTGTGTGTGTGTGTGTGTGTGTGTGTGTGTGTGTGTGTGTGTGTGTGTGTGTGGGTGTGTGTGTGTGTGTGTGTGTGTGTGTGTGTGTGTGTGTGTGAGTGAGCGAGTGAGTGAGAGAGACTGTGTAGGTGTGTGTGCCCCGCCACTGCCCTAGTTTCATCCAGAGGGGAAGTAATAAACGTCCTGTTCGGTGTTGACACTCACTTCAAACTGGAGCTGTTTCTGTGGCCCTGCGGGAGATTGGCTGTCCCTCTCCTGCATCTTCTCCTCCACACAGCAGCTGTCTGTCTTCTCTGGGGGTAAAGCCACTGCAGTGACACACACACACATACACACACAAAGATAAAAGAGAAAGCCTGAGGATGGAAACGTTGGGTGCAGTCATAACCTGAGGATACGTCGTTGCCTTCAAGTGTTCCTTGTAAGCTCCTACTTCCGAGTTTGGCATCCGCAATTAAGATGTGTCACACACTCAAACACACATTCTACTGGTTCTGGTTGGAAATAAACCTACACAGCTAAAGTCCTTACAGTTTTTGTCTCAGTGTCTATGATCTGAAATTGTATTTTATAGTATTTAAATATAGTCATAAACATATTCATTAGTAATGTCATATTTTTGTTAAAAGGCAGGTTCACAGGCTCCAACTTTCAATGTTACAAATCAGAATTCATAAAAAACTTCTATTAAACGTCTATTGATACCAGATATCAGATTTAAGACACGGTAGTCTAATACAGTTGAATCAAAGCATAAGAAATAAGACCGGAACTAGAATAATCCCATGCAAAAAGAAAAACTGTAACAACTGTCTGTCTCCAATGGCAAAGCTGTTCTGTCATTCACACGGAGAGTAATGGTTTTTAAGCTCTTAGCTACATCATATGTATCCCATTGGGTTCACTGAGAGGATGTCAAACATGAAACTGAATGACATTAACGTGTCTCAAAAATGAGAGAATATTAGATGGCATTCAGATATGTATATAAATGGTGGCTTGGAAACAGCAAGTGAACATCAAAAGGCCTATAGGAGACCCCTGAGTCCCTGACTCAGTACAGCAGAGCTCATTATTTTAAGCAATGACATTCACTGTACATTACCATCTAGACATACAGTAAAGACAGACAGTCCAGAGGGAGTACTAATCTGTCATATGCACTTAGACTGAGGACCTGTGTCTATAACATGTATCATTTCACTGTACTACACTTTGATTGCATTTACACTGGGTGAGATTCCATCAGGGAATTTATTAAAACTGTGTCATATGCAGGTTATTTCAACATTATGTGGCCACAGTTAATGCTGGTGTATTTGTGGATTGCCTGATATCATAAGTTGATCCATCCTGGTGGACAAAAATAACACAACTGTCACTGTCTGGTTCAATGTTTTAGTTTCAGTGTTGGATGACGGCCCAGATGTAATTCTACCGGATATCCTTCCCTGCTTTGAAATCCAGCATTTGTGTGACACACGAAACTGCAGACACACAACATGTGACTGACATTTGGGAGGTGTACATGTATCAGCTCCTTTATGAGCCTCTATGACTTACACTTACCCAGATACCCCCTCACTTCTCCCTCATATATGTTTATGTGTCTTTGCACAGAAGCTAGTAACAGCCTTCACTCAACCGCCACTACCTGAATGTTTCACCTCTGGTCATTTAGCTTGGGGCATCAGCCCCTTCCTCATCCAGTCACAGTCCTGCAAGCCGTGCAGACACCCATAAACCCACACAGACCACACCCCTCTCTCTCTCTGTCTCTCTCTCTCTCTCTCTCTCCACCCTCTCCCTGCTCCTCTCTCCTCCCGCCACACTTTGAAGTCCCATTCTCAAACCTTTTGGAAGAAGATCAGACCGGCTGTAAAACAGAATCACTAATTAATTAAGCCAAGTCAAATCTGAAACACTGTTTGTTTGCTCGCCAACGGAGCAGACACAACAGCCCAATTTCTTTCCTCCTGATCCAAACCAGATCAAAGCAGACCTGTCTCATCCCTGGGTTGGGGAAAATGCCAGAAATGAAAGGCATCATCCCAGGGAGCTTTTACCAACTTTTTGGAGAGGAGCAGCATTTGGGGTCCCGCTGTTTGATCATCTGAGGTGCTCAAAGGGAACATTGTGTGCGAGGGCAAATCTGTTCCGTAGCAGACTCAATATGGTGGTGAGATGCTTATCTCGGAGCTAATGAAATGCCGGGAGGAGTAACAGTAATCTGCTATCACCCTCCTCCCCCTCTGACCCTCCCCACCTCCCTCCACCACAGGCATAAGCCGTCTCTTTATGAGCTGAGCCAGGGGATTGGCTGCACATCAGATCTGAGGGGCAAGACGAGGGCACCCTCCAAGCCAAGCCTGTTCCAGCAGCCCCACCGCACGCACACGCGCACGTGCACACACACACACGCAGAAACAAAGGCGGGTCGGGGAGGCTGCCACACACTGTGAGCAATCACACCCAGCTTAGCTAGGCTACTGTATTACACATAACTGGATCTACACCCCCCCCCCATACATTCAGACAGCTCAGTGCTGGGTACTAGGGAGATTTTGGGATAGTGAGGATGGGATAGCCTTTTTCGGTTTAAGTAACTTCTTCTCCTTCAGAAGCCACCACTGCACGAGCAAGGCATGTAATCATCCAACAGTCTTGTTTCTCATTTAGCAAACTTAATAAATTAATAAAATGCCCGTGTAGGCCATTCTTCATGCATGCTTGCAGTATCAATGTAAAGATACGTTCATCATTCAGCATTTCTTCACTCCTTGCTGACAGATTCTTTGCTCTTTAAACCCACAGGAAGGGAGGATTTTGTCTGTGTTGTTTGTCCTATCTCTACTCTGTTAGAAGTATGGACAGTGAATCTGATCACTGTACTAAAAGCAGTTCATGCAGGGGACAATATACTGTAAATCCTCCACTGCTGTCTTTATTTGGGTCTTATCATGCCTAAGGAGGTACAAAATGGCTTGCTATATGAACATGAGGAAAATTTATTCCAAGCTAAAATAAGGAACTGTTAAGATAAAAAGTTGTTTTCATTAGAGGACAAAGAAGCAAGTCAAACATTTGACAATTTCTCTGGAAGACAAAATCATTTGGATGGATCCACCTCTAGCTCATGAAGTAAAAGCCCAAAATCTGACAGCAAAAGAGTGAAGCGTGCTGCTACGAAACGAAAAACTGTTGATTGACCTCAACTTCACCTACGCTGCAAAGTAGGGTATCAAAACTGTGTCCCATCCTCCCTAACTGAGACCCCAGTTAACCCCACTTTAGTTCGGGACACAGTTTCCTCTTATTGCTAACTTGAAAATGAAATATAGATTTGTATTATAGACTTCATCTTCTAATCATTAAGAGGAAAAAAAAAATCAGCCTGTTCTAATTAACAACATCTATCTTAAAGGGAGGACAACCTCCACCCAAACACAGGTTCAGCCCAAAACAGTTCATATTCTATTTATCAGTCGTGTTATCGCTTTCTTCTCTACTTTGTTATTCAGTGAAGCAGAGCTGAAATAAAAGTGAATCCTCTGTCACTCTTCCAAATTCCGGGCTGGTTTTGTTCACCTCTTCATTTCTGCCTCCACCTCACGTCCAATCCTGTCTTTAAGTGGGAGGGAAGGAGGGACTTTTTTTTCCCCTCCTGGAGCTTTTAATCCAGGATCACATCACATCGGGGGGAAAAACATGGAGGAATGGAGGCACTTTGCAGAGCACCGCAGGGGGAAGGGCGGATGAGAGACTGAGGAGGTGAAAAGGTGGGAGGGAAGGTAAAGGGGACCTCATCAGCACATTGTTGGGGCTTAGAAAATGGGTGTGGAGCAGAGGGGAGAGGATGAACGACTGCAAAAAAAAGCAGGCAATTGCAGAGTATTTTTGCAGGTTTTCATACAGATCAAAATGAAGGCGATCAAAGTCAGCGAAATTAGCTGGTAGAGGTGATGGTGAGCAGTGTCCTTACCTTCTAAACGGTAGTGTTCATCACCAATCCCCTCCGCACATGCTTCAGCCATAGAGTCCTGGAGAGAGAAAAAGAGAGAATAAGAAACATATATCACTGTTTCAAGTCATATAAAGGAAAAGCATCATATTTTTGTCACATAAAAACAAACTTCTTTAATGGTGCAAATCCACAGCACGGCTTTCCAACACAGTGACATGCCTGAATCAAAATTACAGCGTTTATATATCTATATATGAACAAATTTTGACAACTGTGCGCTGAGCTTAAACAGCAGCGGAAAGTTTAAGAGGATGGTAATTGCAGGACTGAAACAAACTGAGTATAAGACTGGCAGTCAGAATTGAAAGTATGAAAGAGGCATCTAAATCGCTGCCGCTGGCCCTGCAGGGAATTCTGAGAAAGAGGGCTGGTAGTAGGGCTATTTCGGTGTCAGGCTATCGTTGCAGCAATACGTTCAGCGGCTTGTTTTTATCCCGGACTGTTTTCACCCGGGCCCCCTCTCCTGGCAGCTCAGTCTGTTAGTGCATACCACAGAGACTGGAGGGACATGTGATCCCCCGGGCTTCACTACGGAAAAGTCTGGCTCAGGTATCCATGTGGCATTACAGTCATCTGGCCAAAAAACCATTACTCACGGGCTGACAAACGCATAAACATGCACTCATTCGCATACACATAGTCCAACACACACACACACACAGACAGACAGTCAAAGCCTCACATCTGGCATCATTTCAAAGTTTTCCGTTGCACCCACACCACCACAAAAAAACATTCCTGTCAGTCATCAAAAGCTAGATAAACGGCACCCAGACAAAACATGTTTACAGCAATCTTATTATAGGTGATGATTAACCTCAATATTTAATAATTAACTTCATAAATGCCTCCTTGAATATGAGTGTTGGTGTTAATTGTATACATGCTGGAGTGTTCACAGATGTGTGTGTGTGTGTGTGTGAAAGGGAAGGCTCTGACAGCGTGAGAGGGGATTTCTGTGTAATCCAGAGAGGTAGAAGGTCAGATGGTGTGATCCTACCCTCCTCAGACTAATGCCGGCCGGGCCGCAGCACTGTGGGTGGCCTCAGGAAGAGAATACAGCAAACCACAGGACTGACTGGACTGACTGGCTCGCTGTCTCTCTGTCTGTCTGTCAGCCCGAAGCAGAGACTCGGGATAAACCTGTGTTTGGTCAACACACCCTTCCGATCTTCGGCAGTTTGGTGCTGAGCTGGTTTTAACGTGGGCTGCTCAGTAGTGGTGTGACGACAAGGAAATCAGTCAATCAATTAAACACTGTCACTTTTCTACCATAAAAATAAATTTTAAAATCATTTTGATGATACATTAACTTCTAATCAGTTGAATGGTCATTTCTACTCCCTGTACACCTGTTCTTGCACTACGTAACCTGCAAGAAGTACGTAACATGGGGCATGGATGTAACTGGGGTGCTGACAGAGAAAGTGAAAAAGCAAAAAGGAGAGAGTAACCGTGCGAGAGGCTGCCGGACAAGAGGAAACCTTGGACTGGCTTTTATTTGTAGGTAAGAGAGGCTTTAAGACAGATGTCACAGGACGACACAGACACAGAGATAAAATTACTGAGTTTAAATTTGACGTCTGTCCATACACACACTTGTTTTCTCCAACTTAGGTCCTGCAGGATGGTTGGCTGGTGTGTGTTGACCCATTCATATAGATCACACACATGAGTATGACCCATGTTACTGTGTGTTTGAATGGGATATGAGACTGTGAGAACATCAGCACTGGCCTCTGTTTCCACACAGCCTCACAGAAAAATAAAATCACTCCACAAAAACATTCCTTTAATTCCTCACGCGCAAAGACACATAAGTGCATGCACATACACACGCGCAGATATGGCATCTTGAATGTATTTCTGTTTTTTTGTTGAACGATCCAAAATTATTCAGGGGTTAACCGAGAACATGAGAATAAGGGGGAAGAGGAATGTGCTAATTGCTTGTTGTCTGTGGTGATGGATGAGAGCCGTATTATTAGTCCGCTAGGGTTACTCTGGGGTTTGCTCTGGTCACTGTATAAAGTATCTCATGCTTTTTTTCCCCACACACACACACACACAGCTTTGCACAGCTATCCTTTCTTAGGATACTCCGTTGACTTCATTCGTTGCGGAAAGCTTAACCCAAACCCTAACCCTAACCTTAACCTTACCTCAGTTCCCACCTTACCCCTATCCCTAACCAGAACCTCAGAAATGATGTTTTGCCGTATTAGGTCCGGTCTTTGGTCCCCATGAGGACTATTGATCCTGACAGTGTCTGAGTTTATACCAGAAAAGGTTCCCAGCTGGTAACAAAAACCAGACACATACACACATTTCTTCCTCCTTCTCACATGTAAAGTCTCTGACCATTATATAGGAATGGGTACACAAGGAAGCAGAAAAAGAGGAATTTACAAGCTCAGTCGTGCCTTACAAGTGCATCTTTCTTTGACCTTCGACATGTCAGTTATTACTTTTGACAGATCTTCTCACAACCTTAAAGTTGTGTTGATGTCAGGTATTAAGTCCAAATCTGATGAATAAAAATAAATGAGATTCTACAGTGACACAGTTCTGAAACAAAGACTGCATCGATTTTCCCAAATAATCGCCTGATCTCAGATACTCGTCCTGACAATCTGTTCTAATAGAGTCTCTCAAGAGGACCTCCACACTGACCTGATGTGAAATATTGTAAAATGATCTTCAGTATACCAAACTGAAAGCAGCATAGAATGCAAATTTGATTCTTACATGCTTGAGAAGTAGTAACAGTTGTAGCATGTTAAAGCTGATGTGAGACAAGAAACTAAGTCAGTCCAGTTTGTTAAGCCACAGAGAATGAAAGCTTGAACTCACTCCCTTCAGTTTGATTTGAAATGAAGGAGCTCAAAGTGGATTTGCCCAAAACTGCAACTCTGGTCATCCCCCTCCAAAGTGATTTCTTCGCTAATGAGTAAAGACGAGGCTCAGCTGATGCAACATTTGCAAACAGTTAGTGAATCTGAAAACTGGGTCTCGTTAAATTCTAGCACTCACGGTATGCATGCCCAGTGACCATGATAACTATACGTATGTAAACGGTAACCACAAAAGAGCCATCAATCTCTCTTGGTCCAGCAATGAGTCAATGATGGGATTCTCTTGAGACCTTTGCTAATTCAAGGGTCAGAGGTCACTGTGGGAGAGTGTTTGAGGCCAAAGGAGAAGCCACCCCTCCCTCCCACCCACAGTGGCTCTAAAGCCTAAATAATGAAAATGTGAGGTGGTAAGGAGCTAATATTTGCAGTAGTGACATAAAATCAACAATATATGATTAAAATACACTGCTGATCAACACAGCTGTACATTGCAGTTTTTACATTTCGTTGCCGTTTGTCTCTGCAATCAAACTGTATAAAATTGCTAATATAAAATATACTAAGGTGTCACTTCCACAGTCTCTGCAGGATTCGGTCAGAGGTGCTGACTTCAGGGCACAAACAAGCATCTTTCTACTGCAATTGGAACCAGCTAAAACAATTTTCCAGACATGATGTTAAATGTTCTGTGGAGACCAAAGCATAAAGCATTCTGCTTTCAACAGCAGCCAGGTCCTTCAGAGCTTCTTCGGGGCCTTTAGGACAAGGGATTGTATGTCCCCTGTGTGTTTTAAAGTTGTTCAAGACCCTTCGCAGAAAGTGATTTATTGCTGGACTGTAACATAGAACACAGTGTGCCTGCCCCATTACAGCATCCCATCCACATCACTGGCTGGTCTGAAGGTCTGTTTGGTTTGGCATCTGGAACTTTTTGGTAAACCTCAGCAATGGTACACTTTAAGAAAATGAATTTGGATATACCAAACACTTCTATTTAAAACTAATAATATTTATTGAACAAATACCATATCAAGTTATTTCTTGAAGAATACTGACCACTTGATTCTTCTCAGTATGTTTTCCTCACTAATGAAAACATCAGCTCAGGAATGTTTATACACCATTGACATTGATCAAAGTCACTCAATTGATCAGTGTCAACTACATTAGAAACATTAGACTAAAGTATGTATGTATGTATGTATCCCAAAGATTACTTAGATTATAGATTACTAGAATAAATTTAATTTATCAGTTTTTTAATTTACCATTGACAAAAATGTAATATAATTCAGCACTGATGGAAAAAGGGTAGCCTTAACTTTACGTCTTTATAAGCACAGCCAGTCTCAGGCCACATTCTTAAGGAAATTAAATGAAAGTGCCACATTGCTATTAACACTTGCCATTTTCATCTTGGCACACAAGTAGAATATGACAGCCCTGAAAAGGCAGCTAACCTCACAGACCTAAAAGGCTCCATCTTGTCAGGAGTTTGAATCATAACATTTTCTTTAAAATAGTGTGATAATGTTGATCGATCACACTGACCTTGACCCTGAGTTAATGTGGTGCAGGATATAGCTGAAAAAAACACTCTCATTCCCATTCCTCTGAATCGTGAGAGCGAGAGAGACAGAAAGTAAAAAAGACAGTGAGCGCATGCTGGCATGGAACCAACTTGGTGAGTTAAGACAGAAAGTTGCCTCCATCGTCATCTTTACTCTGGCTCTGCAGACATGGACCCACTGGGCCAATTTTTTTCCCGCTGTGAGTCTGTGTTTGAAAGCAAAAGGGTACATTAAAGTGCAAATAATATGTACTTGTATGTGATTGTGGGAAAGTCCCACAAGGCCTCTTGGTCTCTGCGCTGTCTGCCTTTGCGACCCACCACACAAGCTGACAATTTATGCGGCCGACGACAGCTCCCCCTGATCGCGCGCCAGGGCTCAGTGGAGGCAGGCCTCTAGAGCAATGGCAGCGCTACTGGCACTCCATCAAAACCCAGGAAAAATCTCATTAGGACTGCGGCTGGGTGCCTCCTGCTCTTTCCCCCACCCGTTGCAAGAAAACACCTTCAGGACTGCGACGTTTTGGAGCAGCGTTGCTGACAAGAAGTGGAGAGCGACACACATGAAAGCCCATTTAGCCAAGTAGGAGAGACAGGCAGAGTGACAGAGACAAGGGTGAATGTGGGAATAGCAGCGGTGCTTCTCCAAGTACATGGGTGCTCCCTTCCCATGGGTCTTTCAACCAGGACATTCCTAAGGCTGCTGACACTCACATAAAAGCCACCCACCACTGGAGAGGGTGTAAAAGAGCATTACAGACACTGAGAAGTGATTATTTTCACTTCATCACAGCTACAGCATGTCCAATATCTGTACTTATACGTGGATTGATAGGTATAGTAGACTACAGGTAGTGTCATAAAATGCAGTGCAAGACATGCAATGCATTTCTATCCTTGTACCAGGTATATTAAGACACACTTAACATGTCATCATGTCTCTGTACTTTTTCCCATAAATGTAGTGCACTTGGCAAATAAAATGATTTTGACTGATTCCGCTGAGTCTGGATAGCAGCCATTAACTTAAGTTTATGAATTGCTAATGGTGAAAACAGCTGTACAACATGGGAATTTTTTTAGCACACACACAGCCCCAATGTTGAAAACCAAGAAGTAAAACAACAAAACCTCTTAGTTTTAGACCTGTAAATTAGCTTATAGGTGTAGTGTTACTCGCAGGAGATCTCAAGAGAGGAAATACCCATCCCCCTCCCCTCCACTAACCCAAAGAGTAAACTGAGAAACACCGGAGGCACTTTCAAAAGGACCGAGCAGCACAGCTCTTGCAATGTGGCGCTGTGCCTATCCTGCAATGTGTGGTAAGCGTGGTGGTGGTGCTGCTGGACAAATAGCAATTAAATTTAAAAAATGGACCACCAGACAGCAGTTTAAACCCGAGTCCAGTCTTTTTCAGTTCTTTATACTGGAGTGCTCCTCACCTTCCAGCAACGTTAAACAGCCTCATTCAAAGCCCCACGTAGCAGTAAAACATGACGCCCCGCGATGGAGCCAAGATAGAGAGTGTTGATGTGAGGTAGTGAAGCGCTGCACTGCCTCCGACTGAGGCATCAAAGGGGATCAGTTTTCACACATGAAATAAAGATCTCAGATAATCATATAGCATAGCAAAGCTGACACGAGACAGTGGAGGGAGGGGATATGGGGCCAATTTTCATCCAACACTTACAGACTGAGAGCCATGTCAAATTTATGTGTCTGCATATCTCTCTAGCCAAACACGATTAATGTGTTGGCTTATTTTATTTATCTTTTCTTTACAAAGACGCTATCACGCTCACCATCGTACGATGTATTGAGGTAGTTTTTTTGGAATTTGCTCCAACTGAACATATGCTTGTGTCTTTTACAATGTCAAAGCTTTACAACAAACTGAACACATGCGTAAAACTGATCTCATGAGCAGTCCGCAATGCCAAGAGGAAGTCATATCGGCTATGTTTTACAATGCAATTTTATACCTTTGATAAGAAACTCAATGCCTTTCCAGAGGTCACAGACTGTAAATCTTTTGATGTTGAGCCCTTCACATGCACCATTACCAAAACATAAGCTATCTGGTGGATGCGTTTAATCAGAAGCAGCTTACAGTGCTTACAGTTTTATTTTCCAGTACAGATATCATTGAGCTGAACAGCATTTTTCACAAGTTATGCAACAAAACATTCATAATTTAGTGGTTTCATCAGATGGAAAAGTTGTATAAATATCACTGGGTGATTACAACACCCAACTTTAAAACCACACGAAGGCCCCAAATGACCACTAAAGCTTTCTCTTCTGTGTCACAACCACTTTGTTTGCCTTGATTATTCACTATCTCCAGAGAAAAAGCAATACTTGCGTTGAGCGGCCAGCAAACTGGATAAATAACTGGACAAGCAAGTCCCTTAACTCTGCCGACTCAAAGGGGGCTAACGCGCAATTAGACGTCTCAGAGGGAGCGTCAAAGACAGGCACCTTCTCTCCAGACGCTGCGGCCCCACTCCTGACACCCCTCAGTCACGGCACGCCCACTTCTCTTCCTGCACCCCAGGAAGGAAATTATAGCCATGGAGTTGGGATCCATCACCAGGCAGGTTGGAGGAAGCTGCTCTATGATTAAAGTGTGCATGGTCAGCAACACCAAGACTGGAGGGGCAGCACATGCCAGAGGGCTTACCGTGTTAGCTGTAGTTCACGACACAGGCCATGCAGAGATTAGACACACACACACACACACACACACACACACACACAGACCAGAGATAGTGAGTTGGAAGAAAAGGCCCTGCATATAGAGGAGGTGCGGTTAAGTAGAGTTTTACTTTGTGTACTATATGTTAAGCCAAATTATACTGTACGTCTGTGTAAATTAACTCTCTGACGTTGCTGGGTAAGAGACTGCAAAGACACGTGTCTGTACGGCGTGTGAGCATGTGTGAGTGTGTGTGTACATTCACGTGTGAATTTTTGTGCACGTGTTGTTTGCTCTCTGAATTTATTTGTGTTTTTTTTTATTTTTTTTATTTAGAGGACCCACAAGGGCTTGATTGGAAGCTTTCCTTTTGTAGAGGGATAGCGCACAGGCACCACTCATTTCTCCACGTCAGATTTACATTGCAAACACTGCTGGTCACATTACCTCACCCACATCAAAAGGCTGCCTCCTGAAAGGCTCAGTGGAATATTAGCAGAGATTTACAGCCCTCATCTCTACGCTTCAGAAACATGCTGATCTGAAGTAATCTCCCTCCCCCTCTCCCTTTTTGTGTTTCATGTGTGAAGTTGGCCAACACTTTAATGACCCATTTACAAAACTTTTACACCTGCAAAGATAAGCTTTTACAACTCAGCCAGGCCCTCAGGCACTAAACCCTACCTGTTACTCAAGGTGACAGCCTTTATTAGCTTTTGAAAAAATATAGAATTGCAGCAATTAACATTTATCACACTGTTTATCAAAGCTTTATCTAACCGGAGAGGGGGAGACGGAGAGGATACAAGGTGTCCAGATCAAGAGTCTAACTGCATGATCATTTACCCATCCAGCAATTTAGAAGACACCAAATTCTGAGAGTGTTACACAACACCAGTCACAAATGTTCCCTTACTTTCTCTTCAATTTGTAAAAATTGAAAATGGACAAAACTGTGAGTGGCGGCAATCAGCAATAGTTTGCAAGCTCTGGAGCTGCACACTGCTGTTATCGTCAGGCTAAGTGAGATCAATGGTACTACTGTTACTGCAAGTTAATGACTGACATTTTGAGACAATGCTCATAAAAAGGCACACACTATACATTAAGGTAACATGTGAGCACACAGCATTAGCAAAGCCACTTCTGCTTTTATCCTCAAGTTTCTTTGGGAGTCAGAGAGTTAACGGTGGAATCTGAACTAGAGGTGAATCCTTAAAGCACATTCTCCACCAGCCAATGAACTCCACTTTGAGACCTTGCATTCCCAAGAGGAAGCTATGGTTTGGACGGGAATGGAGACAGCCTGTCGCTTGGCCTTGATTTACAGGTGGTCTCCGCCTGCCAAGAGTAACAAATCACAACATTATGGCCCTCTGAATTCAGAGTAAAGCTCAGTTACAAAGAATGAGAAAAAGAGAAGAGAGGGAGTCTTATGCAAAATGACACACCTCATCTCCAAAAGCGTGTGCGGTTAGTACAGCAATAGGATATCTCACCCTTCATGAAGGGAATTAGTTTGCTCTGGAACCTTTAACTTCCTTGGCAAAAGGGGCAGAGCAGTTGCGCTAAGGTGACGTGGGCTTACAGACTGTGTCAATCATTACTGCAAAAATAGGATGGATTATACATTTAAGACAACTGGTTGGCAACATGCCTGCTTCTATGCACGTCGCGTTAAGCAGTGAGTGTGCTACACTGTGTCTAGAGGGTCTTAGTAATTAGTCAAAGCTCTCTTTGAGGAGAGACAGTCCTTCAGTCGTCTGGGTGGCTTCAGACGCCAGTCTCAAGTGCTGCAAAGTGTGGGTGGAACAGGGTTTTAGTTAGGAAGTCTACCTTGAGGGCAGCAAGAAAGTGACAGCCACTTCAACCTTAAACCACAGCCAAATGAAAAGAAACACTTGTGTAACTTGTCATGTCAGCAGCTACAGCCCGAGGATCTCACTCTAAAATAGTACATAGACAATTGGTCCTTGATGTTTCCACAATATTCAATTGTCTTTAAAAATTTCGTTCAGGTCACCTGTATGTTACCTTAGAGAAGACAGTGGACTTAGACAAGCGTCCAAAAGCTGAAATGCATGAAATAGATAATGGTTTTAGCTCATAATACCATCTGAGCAACCGAGACGGTTTTGTCAGGCTCGCACTCTGAGTGTAATTGTGTAGTCTGGATGCAATCCAGCCGCTACACACAGTGAAACAGAAGAAAACTATAATGAGGAGATGTCATAAGTGCTAATCTTTATAATCAGATCTCTACAATTCTTCCAAATGACAGTTGTCAGTAACGTCTATAACTACCGGCCCATCTTATTTAATTCAAAGACAGCTGCTAAACCACTGCAATCAACAGCGGAGCTCCATGTGGTAGGTGGCACTTATGAAAACCTCTGACGTGTGCATGTTGACCAGATGGAACTGACCTCAACACCAAGGTGGCCGTTCTTGCTCTCTGCCTATGCACACATACAGTATGAGTCCATAGACTAACACACACACACACACACACACACACACACAATCTTATACACAGATACACGCACAGCATGTTTGGAGCAGACATCCTGCCAGCCACAAGCCACTACCTCAAAACATCCCTCACATCTGACCTTTTAACTGTGGACCTAAAATCTCTGTAATTACAGAGAGTGTTTCAACTTTGCAAGTAAACATAGCAGCAGAAATAGACACTTCAACTACTATATACAAGTGTGCTGGTGCCAGTTGCAGGTTTCTATTCATAGCTGACTGGAATTAGTGGCTTGTGTCACTGCTCACCATAATGAACTTGCAGTGGAGTAGCTTACTCAGTTGCAAGCGGCTACCAAATTCTACTACTGATGCAGCAATAACACAAAAATGATTTATATGAATGAACAGAATTGAGTCAACATGCACATCTATTCATTTCACAGCTCCACTGTATGTGCCTTCAATATATGCAACTTAATTAAAACAAATGTACAAAATGAAGAGACAGAGGGGACACACATCTTGTTTGAGCCTCAAAAGTTTACAAAATGTAAAGATGACTATGTGGAAAGATTTTGTGCTAAAACTCAGGAACACGTCAAACAAAATCTATGTCACAGCAGTCCCCTAAAGACTTTCAAACTCTTTGGGTGCCTTTTTTTCCCCCAAACATGAGCAAGAAAGTAGGTTGGGGAGTGGTGGGTTTGATGGACAGGGCAAATGGCCCTTTGGGGAGCACAGGGTTGACTTGCTTCATTGAGAGTCTACAGGGTGAGGTCGTCTTTAGGTTGTGGCACCTGTGGAGCATAAACACACCAGAGAAGGACAGCTTTCCTTTCAGCAGGGCCGCTCCTCTGTTTAGCTTTCCTTCCACCAAAAACATCCCCTAACAGACAATCCAGACCTCCTCCAGCCCTGGCGCCACAGGAAGAGCTGAAGAGCCCTGGAACCTCTGTCTGTGGGAGGCACAATGCTCTCCCAACTCTGTTTACCCAAATCCACTTCCTCCATTCCCTCTACCTCAGGTGGCCTTAGGACCCTGGTCACAAAAGCTCTCAAACGTAAGGAGGATAAATACAACAGCAGGATCGTGGAAGCTGTGGAGTCCATCACTGGTGTTTCCCTACGAACAGTTTGCAAGAAAAACAAGTGGAAGGGAATCACGCTGCGACTCTACGTCTGTTAGCAGTGATAAATGGATTCACATATTAGGATAAACAAATGGATAATGCGTGTATGTATATCTGTGAGTGCCTGTGTGCTTCATGGCACGGAAGTGAGCGTGCACGGTACTGTGCATGTACATACTCTCCTGAGAGCACGATAGCTGCTTCATGCAGATGTTCAAGTCGTCCTATTTGAGAGCCACTTTGAGCGCTCAGTCAAATTATCCAGCGCTTACTGCACGGGCCAGAGCGCAACCCGCAGGGGAACCTGATAAACAAACAAGAGAGAATTATTCAGGGTTTAAACACTTAAACACCCACTTCAGCAGGGCCTTTTAAGTGGGTGATTAAAATGGGCACTGAGCTCCCACAGAAAGCTCAGAGGAGCTCAGCGCCACCACAGGAGCCCTAGAGGAGTCACCTAGAGCTTCTCCTGTACCTGCACACGTACACACACACACATCCCTGTCAGTCCCAAAGCCACAACACACACTTTGAGAGAACACACTATTTGTTACTTTGCTACTTTCAAAAAAGGTCTTAAGTCTATAGTTAAGTACAAACCGATAGGTGTAACTAATAACATTATTTGCTGCATTCCATTTAGGTGAGCTCAGTCCAGGGTCCTGGTATTTTGTATGCTGCCTCACTGGGACACTTAATGGACCTGAGCCTTTATTAATGTTACCAGATACACCTGTGCTACAAGTCAAAATGCCAACAGTGAATTTACGCTTATTTTTGCACTTGGATGGTGGTGTTTTGTCATTTTTTACATGTACTAATGCAGTGAAAGAACTTCTCTTCAATGTAATTTGCTTTAATAAAAACAACATAGATCGATAACAATGCACTGTTAGATGGAAACATATTCTTGAAATACTGCCTTTCATTAAAACCATCTATCAAAGCAATTAAACAAAATGTACATGCACAGTTGCAAAAGTCTTTGATCTGCCATATTGACTGCATGAAGCTAGCCATTATCTATCAGCTACAATTATTCAACAATTAATTGCTCTGCTTTCTAACTTAATATTTCAAGTCAAGTCACACACATACACAAACGGTTCAAGCAAAGATTATCTGCTCAGTGTATCACACCATTCATTCTATTGACTCACATGCTTATCAATTGCAAGCCATTTCAGTATCCAGTTCTACAGTCCAGTTTTTAAAACAAAGGGAAACTAAATGGCCGAACACCCTAAAAAAAAAAAACTATCTCTTAGAACTGTAAAATAAATGCCACTCAAGTGTGGAACAAAAGCCTCCAGCCTAAATGTAACTGTGAAAAGGTGGTGAGAGACACTTTGATCAACAGCTATCCGTCGCTTCAAACTGAGCATATATTTGGGGAAACAAAGCACAATCTCAGCTGCTAATCCTCTGAGATTTAGAGCACATTCCCCCAGAAGCCTTTGATCTCTGGAGTGCATCCGTACAGCTGACTCCAGACATACTGCACGCTCACACTCACACGCACAAACAGATTTGCACACAGTACATGAGCATCATTTCTCTCATACCATTAAGATGCCAGATAAAGGTTTTTATCCCTGAAGACACCTACCAGTGACAGCTGACCATTGTTATTGCATTGCGTTTGTTGATAGAAATCAGAAAATGGTATGTGCTGTCCTATGGCCATTGTGAAATACACAGAGAGATGAAGGAGAAAAGTGGATAAACCTGATCAAAAGTCTACATGCCACTGGAGCTTTACCTTAGTCTAAACTACTATCATTCTTTCACAGAAATCCTTTCCAGAAGGCGCCATTCACACAGCCGAGAGTTATCCGCTCTGCTTTGTCACACAGGACAAACTCCTCTAGCTGTTAGTAATCTACGTGACATACGATGCTGGATGTGACATTAAAGCCACCTGCGTGTCCTCGAACCTCCCAGTCCCCCAGCTAAGTTGACGTCAGCCCAAGACTTCCACCCCATCTTCTCATGGGAAAATTCAAAACAAAAATCACAGAGCCCCTCTATGGCCAGGTGCTACCCCTCCTCCCCAAAGGCTAAGGCTTTTCTTCTCTTTAGAGTGTGGCTCCAAACTTTTCTTCCAGCCTCTTCAAAGAGCAACAACAGGCCCTCGGTCCCTTGGGAGCACAGAGGGGGTAGAGCCCGGTGGGAGAGGGGCATACGTCACACAGCACGCACAAGAGGCCAGCCGGTGGGAAAAGAAAACGCACAGGGAGAGGACAGAAAGAAGGAGAGAAAGAGGAAGAGGAGTCTGCATTTGAAAGGTGCTTTCAGCTTCTAGACAAGGGCCCTCGCTTTGTGAGAACGACAAGGAGAGAAAAAGCACAACAGCAGAAGCAAAAGACGAAGGGGGCGCAAAACCTGCCATGTCTTTTATCAGACTTGGAGGCTGAGGGAATGCGTTTAAAAGCTTTAGGCCTACTTCCAAAAAAAAAAAAAAAAAAAAACCTTTATACTTTAAAAAAAAAAAAAAAAAAAAAAGAAAATCAAAGCGTTGGCAACCAACTGTGAGACAAGGGGGTTTACGGGCAGAAGTTTCACTGTGATTCACTTTTGAGTTGCATTCTGTCATCAGATGTACCTTAGTTTTTTTGTCTACGACTCCACACAAGTTGATGGAAACTCATTGTGAAAAAAAAAAAATGATACAATTGTGAGAGCAGTGGCTTGGGAAGACTGCTACAGAGAGGGGGAAGAGGAGCCATCAGTGTCACTACAACACCTTCCTGCATGGCCCGCTTCAAATTCAGTCTCATTTCATCAGCCACAACCAACACAGGGCCACAGGGTAAACTCAAGAAACAGATGGAGACTAAGCGGGAAGAACTAGGAGAGGGGGAGGGGGATTTTAAGAATAGACAGGGGGTTACTTTGTGAGGAATAACCATGAAAATAGATTATTTTTAAACATGATGGGACTTTTCTTTCATCTGATGCCAAGAAAAACAACCTAATAAACTAACCAACAGAAATTTGAACTTCCAAGTCATAAGTTGTGGAAACCTTCCACCCTATTAATATCTATGTCGGCAACATAATTCTGCAGGGTGCGCATAACATATCAAATTTGTGGGTAGGTGCAGACACGATGCGGTACACAGGGGAGAAAGTGTGCCAAGGCTCACATGACCTGGACCTCATGTGTTGAGTCCAGCTAGATCCACCTGCCCACACCACTCACTCACTCACTGTCTGTGAAACAAATGCTGCATCTGACTGCAGAACTCATGAATGGGTGTAGAGTCTGCATGGAAACACCATTAAGCCTTCAAGTGCATCTTTACGTCTCAGTCTTTCTGTGCACAACCACAATTTCAAATTTACAACCATTAATGAAGACAAACTGCTAACGTGTGCAGCTCTTCAGAACAATGACTTGTATGAAACTGGCATTGTTCCTACCGGGAATATGGTTTGGAAAAGATCAGATCAAAAGAATTCCAAGCGTGGACTCCCTACTGTTGACACCCGACCCACATTCTCCTGGACCCTGCTTCAGCTGGGAGGGGGGAGCCCAAAGGACAGCGGCTATAAATAACTGTCTCACCAGGTATTCTTTACAATATAGACAGCTTTTAAAGCTAAGTGAGTTTCATCCACATTCTCTCACCTAAGAGGTTAGCTTCTGTTTTTGTCTGAAAGCACAGCAGGGTCGAGCTTTTAAACTTCTTCTCACAGAGCGTTTAGACATCTAATACAGTTAAAGCGTGTCACAGAGGGATGTAGATTCATTTTGAACAATTATTCATAATTCAAGATTATTTTTAGACTACAGCCTTGAAGTAAAAATGACTTTCACGCGTGTAATTTATAAATGAAAATCTATAAACATTGGGACCTCATAACATTTGTGTGAAGTTTCTTTAAACAGGAAATAAAACATTTGCTTGCAATGTTCTAAGACACATAAATGATGAAAACATAACGTTTAGCATAGTGCTTATTGCTGCGTTCCAGTCAAATTCAGAGGTCGGAATTTCCCACTTGAAATTTCCAACTTTCGACCTCCGAGCGCTCCAGGTGCACAACGCCAAAAAAATAAAACATGGCTGACCGTGACAAACTGATGTTTCTTTGGCAAGTGTACACACAATTGAACTCTCAGCAGTGCAGCCTTGCATATAAATGAAATAGAGGAGGAAAAACGATGCATGAGGTAACAGACGCCATTGTACATTTTATTTTATGGCATTTTTATACTTGGAAACGTATCTTAATATTCCATTCACTAGCCTAATACAAATACTGCAGTCTACAAATACACCCTAGCCGCCACCCCTATTGATTGACAACTGCTTCTTCTTGAAGTCGAGGTAGAAGGATTTGCCCAGTTTACAAGTAGGAACTCCGACTTTGAGTGGCATTCCATTGTACTTTTTCTAGGAGGTCGTAAATTTCGAGTTCCCAGTTGTCTGGAATGCAGCATTACACTACACATGACAAATGTAAAACATGCCAATATAAAGTTTGATCTTTTGTAGGATTTAGGAAACATGCTGACAGCTAACGGACCAACGGTACTGAAGCGCACATCTTGTAAAATGTCAAGAACATTTATTTAGGGAGCAGAGAAAATGTGCGTGGATACAGAAACATAGAAAGTCTCTCCTTAGCAGTGCAGATGATAAGCACGCTGGCAAGATAACCATTATATCAACCATTTAGGCAGCTTGCGTGAGAACTGACAATATTATTATTTTACAACTCAACGCTACCCTGCAGTAGTGGTGCACTGTAAATGATAAGAGGGAAAAATGGCTACTATCATCATCCAGAAATCTGTGTCAACATGTCAAAAGCTGCACGTGTGAACAAGGATTTTCTACCATTATGCATATCATGACTTCCTAAATCTGTAGAAATTGTAGAAAGTTATATGACACAAACAAATGGTTTAAACTTAAGAGGTCCCGTGTGTAGGACATCACAGTTACATCACCGTCCTCTTCCAAGCCTGTACGAGAATCTACGCTGGCCATGAAACTTGCAAAAAATGTGAAAGACCCTATCTTGAGCCAACTGAGCCAGTTGTTTTTCCATTCTGGGCTACTGGAGAAACATGGCAGTGCAAACACTGACAGTATAATTAGTGGACGGACCTTCCAGGTCTGTGAAGTGAAGCCGACACAGAAGTGTCCATGACCAAAAGGGGCCAGTACCTCACTCATCATTAACTCACCACGCAACACCATAGCTGGATTCAAAAACACAGAGCTGTAAACGACAAAACAGTGGACTTTAAACCTGACTTTAGTAGGGATCAGTAGATATTTTAGCTGCCTAAATCTTCCTCAAGTCTTAAGTTTGCCTTCCGTCCCAGCGTGCCGATAAATCCTCATACAGACAACAGACATTTTTCAAGAATTCAGATTCACGTGCAATTGTGTTTTGCTTGCATGGTAATCAGTTTAAATTTAAATATAACATGACCTGTACATCAGAACTGCTGTGTGCGGTAAATGCCAGAGTTGTACTGTCATGAAAAGCAGAGGTAAAGTAAGCAGCTACATGCCCAAAACGGCGAGCTTCTTAAGGACCTGTCAAGTATTTTAAGAGGAAAATCATGGCACACAACATCACAACAGAATATTTAATGTAGATGCTCTAATGTGTTGGATTCCAAGAGATCCTGCACTTAATAGATAGATGGATTTCAGCTCAAAGTGTCTAGCTCGTGGGTGGAGAAACTGATTTCCCTTTTGTCTTTTCTTGGGCTCAGATTCCTCAAACATGCTGCCTTTTGAGGAAGGCATCGCTAACCAAAGAGGCTTAAAGCTCCTCTGAAGCAATTCCAAAGGATTTCCTCACTTGACAACAATAGCACAGTGTTTACGGCAATTCCAAAACACAAAAACAAGCATGACCTCCAACATTTTCTCCCCCAGCCTTTACAATCCACCAGACTGTCAATGCTTTCAACTCAGGCTTGATCTGTTGTTACCTTTAAAGAAAAACCCTCAGATCTGTGCATGGGATGATACCAACATTTGCGCCCTAGAGGAGTGGATGAGAGGTCTACAAAGGAGCGTTAAAATCCATCAATTCATTTTGTCAGCGTGAAACAGAGAACAGCGTAACAAAAAAGGCACAACACGGAGGTGTTGACAGTCTCAGCCAAGATGAAAAGTTTGTCCACGAGCAAAGTTTATTAAGACTTTGAGGGCATCAGAAGAGCAAGACCTCGCCAAAAAACGAGATAAACTACCAAATGTAGCCTCATGTAAGACGAAAAAGCATCAAAGTGCACCGTTGGCACACCTTACGTGAAATACGCACAAAGCACCGGGAGGACACCAGGCATTTCTACTCTACCATACATACGTGAACCTCGTGGACAGCGTCGTACTCACCCGTGCAGTCAAACCGCAGTTGTTCTTGTGGTGACAGTCCCGTTGCTCGAGGCGAGAGCTCGTGCAGTAGTATTTCTGCTTCACGAGCCAGTCGTCGATTCCCTTTCTCGCCAAACAGGCATTGACTACAAAACTGTCGCCTGGAAACAAATGATTGAATATTCTTATTATTAATTATTATTAGCAGCTACAAACTATATATTTTTTCGCACTACACTCATGTTTTCCATAGGCGGTCCATCTTCAAAGAGTCGGACGGAGCTGAGCTGAGAGAGCTCACTCTAAAAAACTGTTCACACACTGACTTAAAAAATATATACGACACTTTATTAGGATAAGAAAATAAGCGCGCTTACCTTCTGGACTCTCCCTCGGTTTACAAATAGCGGCTTTGAGAGAAAGAAAGTCAGAAGACAATGAATAATGTTACTCGAAAGTCTCACAGAAGAAGAAGAAGCTGTGATTTCTCTCAGGAATAAGAAAACCTTACCATGTTTCGAGTGCAGTTTACCCATTTCTATGCATCGAGTTGGAGTTGAAAACCATCAGAAGAATATAATCCAAAGAAAGATAGAAAAAAGGAAACAGGCTTTTCGATATCCAGACAGAGGAGCGTCCGTAGAGACCGAGAGCAGACTGCGCTCAGTACAGGACCGTACGACTGGAGAGCCAAACGAGCCTTTGATCCGGAGCGCCGCCGCTGACAACACACACAGAGGACGACGACGACTTCCTGTCCAAACTTTCAGAATAAAACACTTACGGGCTGAGACACGTTGGCTTCACAAGTTTAGAAACAGTATAAATATGTCCATTATGCTATTACTAAACCAAAAAAAGAATAATTTTCGGAGCGTATTGCCTGTTACAATTTTCACAATTGCGCATTTTAATTTCCTGTAAATCTGAGATAGTTGTAGTTAAACCAAGCCCACATTGTGCCAAAGATGTAGCCTATTTTAATTTATGTTTTATTGTGAAAGTTAATGGAGCATGACTTCCGGTCTTAAATTAGTTAACTTTTTTTGCTTGACGGAGCTCACTCAGCTTTCCTCCCTCTTTTCTCTCTTCAAAGCGCACAAGACGCGTCAAGAAAAGCTGAATTTCAGACACCGG
The DNA here is from genome assembly GCA_033000465.1 of Sciaenops ocellatus. NCBI lineage: Eukaryota > Metazoa > Chordata > Actinopteri > Sciaenidae > Sciaenops > Sciaenops ocellatus. The sequence continues at coordinate 18,843,628 of CP136888.1, forward strand.
GGGATCAGGATAAACTTCACCTCAGACTGTAAACAAGAGCATTTAAACGCACTGACAGCATCAGTGCCTGCCAAACAAAACAAAAAAAAAAGGTGTGGGGACTCCCACGTGTACATTAAGGGGTCCCTGGACAGTAGCAGGTTAATTGGGACCAAACCGCCTCAGCTCAAATGAGTCCAAGTCACACAATGTAGTTTGTAACATCTTATTTGAGTGCAAATAAAATAAGCAAAACGCCACAGGAACTTAGTAGGGACTGTAAGTTGTTGTTAAAGTTTCAGTGAAGCAAGACATGATGAATCCTCTATGATTAAATTGCATCACGAAGCAATACTTGGCTACAAGATCTTTTTTTTTACACTTTTATAGACATTGCAAGCAGCAATCCAATGACTGTTTGGATCCCCTCTTGACCTATAACGCTGTTTATTTTACTGACAAACCTTTGTCACATGGGCTTCCCAGGGGCAAAATCATATCACACTGAGTTCTGTGGTCAGCATCCGTGTGTCTGTTTGGGGTCTTTGACATGAAAATAAGGTTTAGAAATCACAGTCTTATTGGACTGAGGCAGCAGATGAAAGCAGGCTAAGATTCTTTTGAAGTCTTCAATAACAGACAGAAGCCACTGTGCCACATGTCATGCCAGGCTCAGTGTGACAGCACAGGCTAATAAACATACACACATCCTACATGCATGATCTTGTCAGAAAGCAATGATAAAGTTAGTTAAAGTTAGATAAAATAGTTATCTAGGCATACTACAAAAATACGTGCGTGCATTTTTTCTGTCTGTTGAATGATCTCAGATCAGCAACATTGTCCTTTTTCACAGAAATGCAGTAAAAACCATCAAAGAGAAAATTCATTCTATGATTTGGAAAAGAAATGTTCATTTAAAAAAGATATTTCTGAGATAAAAAAAACGAAAGAAAACACAGATCTGTGATCTGTAATACAATATTTATCTTCACTGGTTCGAAATGGAAGACACATTTTGCAGATTCATAATGTGTGTCCTTGATTGTTTACACGCACAGATCCTCTGTTTCCCACTAGTGTTATATATAAAAATCAAATATAGCGTACAGCGTTTTTACTAAGTGCTGCAGAATTTTTAAGGTTTTTGCTTAATTAATCCAATTAATCACCCAATAATAAAAGAAGTGTCCTTGATGTACAGTAGGTTTTATTCACAGTAGATTTAAATACATTTGCGTAGCAATAATTTTTCATCAAGGTTTTCTGAGAGCTGTCATCTGGTGTGAAAGGCTTTTTTTGTAATGCTTTTTGTGTTATCAATCAAGTAAAAAACACACTGTGTCTTTCAAATGCTGGATGTCTATTTTTAGAGCAGAACTCTTCACTTTCCATTTCTGTGTCATGGTGTATTTGTTTCTTTTAAGGCTAAAAAAAGCAGATTAAAATCTTAGAGGAGGCTTTGTTCAATTTCAGGACATAATCTTGAAACTAAACATCTGTAAAAGCAAATGAATTTGTTGGAAGTGCTGCTCAAATGTCAAAATGTTTCACCATTTTAGTAGATGGTTTCCACATGTTTGGGTGCTATGACTTCTAAATGATCATAGGCTTCAGACTGTGTTTAAGTTTAGATGTGTGGTTTTCCCTACCTGTTTATATATATACACCTCCAGCATATATATCTTGGTCTATCTAGTCCTAATCTACCATGTGCAACTTAAGGAATTTGCCATGTTGGCATCGCAAATAAACAGCGGTTAAACCTGCATTATAAGCCACAGCTCTTTCTTTAACTTTCCAACAGTTTTCTTCACTATCAGCAATCTCTACCCGCATCAGAAACTCGTAAGAGAACACACATGTAGCCACAGTTCTAGCTTTCCTCAAGTGGTGTCTTCATAGCAGCTGTAGCCCCAACATGTAGTTACATTTTTTAAGAGGCACACTCAGTTACAGAGCCTACGCACATACGCCTATGCATAGGTTATGTAACCCCTTAACACACAACTGTAAATTCATCTTGAGCCTTCATAGAGTTTAATACATCATCTACCTGCAGAAGAGGTCCTATAAATTCCTGCGCATAGTTCAGCAGCTAATAGCCAGAGGTGACATATGCAAATATAACTGAGTTGAGATGATTTCTGGGGAAGTCAAGATCAAAAATGTAATCAGGCCCCAATTTTCTGGGAAGGATTTTCACATCTTTAGGGATGTGACTATACACTGGACACATCTCTCTAATGGAGCCCTCCAGTTGCATTTCTACTAAACAGTGGTTTCCGCATCCTGACTCTATCATCACACGTTGTACCAAGAGGAATCAGGCTCCCCTTTGAACTAGTCTGCCACAGACACAGATGAGCTTGTTATTATAGCAACTCGCCTGAATTTGCTGGGAAAGAAGGCCTGTCCCTCTGACACACTTCCTGTCCTTTGAAGAGGCCAACGGAGAGATGGCTTTGCGGGCCCTATTTCCAAGCTTCGCCTTTGATGCCTGCTAGAGAGGAGGTGGTGGGGGTTTAAAGCCAGAGTTCCATCTCATGAACGTGAACCCCCAAACCTCCAATCAATCCCCATTATCGTGGGTTGCAGTTATTTTATCTTGACACATCATCAAATCAGAGAATTAATTAAGTAGATATTTGGCTTTTATTGAGGCATTTGTCAAATCCATTGGAAATGTGTCTGTTGTGTTTCTTCTTTTATGGTGGAAAAGCTTCATAGAACAAAAGCTAAATTCTTTAGGCACCTGCCTGATTGATGTAGGTATTTATTGACCTGGGGGAGCTCCTACCTTGGTGGCCAACTCTAGCTCATTCCACCATAAAACTCGGCATTCTCCCTGGAAACAGGCATAATAGGGGGCATTCAGACGGCCAGATTCAGGGGGATCTAATGGTTTGTCTGTGTTTATGTCCTTGTAACAATGTTAGGGGCCTGATGCCTGGAGAGCTCACCGGAGGGAATACTGCCTGGTGGTGAGGAGGGGGATGTGGAGCATATAGAGGGAGAGAAGAGCAGCTGCTGGGCGCTTAAAGCTCAAACATGTGACTGTTGCCTTTATCTTGAAGAACAAAAGGGCATAGATGTTGTAAAGGGCAGAAGACAATCGCGGCTGAAGTACAGTGTTGATTCCTGCAGCGGTGGTGACTCAGCCCATTGTGGTGGCCCAGCGTGTGATGTGTCAGGCGAAGGGTCTGTAGGGAGGGAAAGACAGCCTGGCATGCGTTTGCCATTCTGCATACTGGAGGAAATGGAAATCTGGATTGACAATATTCCTGGACATGTTGCATGTTGTACACACATAAGATGCAGGAAGTGGTTTAAACACAATCTTTTTTTAAATGCACATATTAAAGATAAATTTAAAATAGTTTTGCATAGATACAAAATACTTGAAGAGTTAGAGCTACAGTAACACCTCTAACTTGTTTTGTTATTTGTTTGATCATATTAGCACAAAAAATCATCAACATTAGAATTTTAAAAGATCTTACACCTAAGATTTGTCTTAATAAGAGATCTGAACCCATAATTTACATTAGTGTGAACTAAGGGAATCCTTATTGTCCCACTTAAAAATTCCTTTTTAACTTAAAGCAGCATATAAAACACTAAACCCTAAAAAAGGCCCTTAAGCCTGCTGACGTTTCCTTTTTGCAAAACTAGTGTCTACATTAAAACTGAAGTGATGTGAGGTAAATAAACACACACTTGTGCAGACTTTTAGGCGCGCCGCTGAATGACTGGTAATTTTTCCAACGTCAAAAACTCTCCAAATTTAGGCCTGTATAATCAATACTTTCTGCTTCTGTACTTCTCTTTACTATCTGCACTCGGCACTGGCTGCTTTTTTGAAGCGGTGGGGGTGTAGCCCTATCCAGAACGAGGACACAATTAGTGTATTCAGCCGAAAACAGTGGGGTTCCCCCTTTGATGTGAGGATCAAATGAAGGAGCTGTGTGTTTTTGTCCAAAATGACAGGCTTGCCAGGTTTACTAATGGGTAGCTAATAGAAAGAGAGGTTTATGATGCTCATTAATTACACAGTCTGTCATGTGTTGGAAGGGTAGAATACAGAAGATAGAGAAAAAGAAAAAGAGAGTGGGGTGCAGCAGAGGAAGCAGAGAGAAGAGAGTGGGGGTGGTGGTAAAAAAGAGGAATGGGTGTACTCTGAAAGGGGGAAATAGGAAATAAGTAGAAGTAAAAGTGCAAGGGAAAGGAGAAGATCTCTTAAGCGATCCGCATAAAACCTGAGTTGATGGAAAGCGGGAGAGAAAAGAAGAAGAGAAAGAAAGGAACAGGAGGAGATAAAATAATCCTTTCCCAAGATAAGAGCAGCCACCAAGACAGGAGCTTCAAAGAGCAAGAGACACTCTCATGGGAACGTGCCATAAACCTTTTCCTCATCTTCAGAGGAAAATTCAGTCCCTGATCCAAACACGCCCAAGCTCTCAGCACCCACCACTCTGCAGGTGTCTGAGGCCCGGCGACTCCTGGGGTGGCGTGCACACTTCCAAGCAACGCCGCCTTTGAACTGCTTGGAACCATGTCGAGTGGCGATGGTGATCTGCACATAAGGTGCAAATGAGAATAGTTAATGAAGAGAGTAGAAAAAAATCAGAGCCTGTCACTCCCACCACAGGGAAGACTAGTGATCTCTGCTATCAGCTTCAACCAGCACAACTCCTATGAACCCTCTGTAGACACAGTTTGTCATTTCAAGCTGAGCCACGAACAATGCCCTTGCAGACAGTAGCCTATCTTTTGTGACAGAGTAGAGGTGTGATATGTGGGATATTGCTAATGGATGGAACGGTGAGTTTAGGGTAAATGAGTCTGTCATGAACACTGAGCATGTCCAGTGACCTGTGAGAAACCAGGCTGCTCTCGTCCCCATAGGGCCGGGCACCAGTGGGGCCACTCAGCCAGACAAGGTTTATTTAGCTAAGCTCTGAGTCTCCCACACATAGAGGCCCGCACTGCCATGGAATTCATTATCCTGGGCCGTAAACGGGCCGCTGGTGTTTTGAATAGTTTCAGCAGGCTTTGAAATTGCACTCTCTGCTTGGGTTCAATCGCAGAGGCCATGATCAGATTGCACTGAGTGTTATATCATCTTCAGGGCATTCGGCTTGAGACGAGAGGCTGAGGTCCACACAGGAAAACAATGGCAGGCTAATACCCAAATATTTAGCAGCACTTTCCACAGCGAAGAGGCCTGTTTCGGAATAACACGGCAATGGCTCGGCGCAGTGAGCCTCTGGGCTCTTGTTGCAGAAAGGCTTCCTGTCCACAAACCTGTGACCTTTCACCTACAGATCCACAGGAAAACAAGCAGGACACTATCTCTTTCTTTTGGGAGAATGGAAAATCAAAATACATACCTCTGCTGATGAAAGCCGAGACATATCACCACCACAACAACAGTCATTTTCCTTTTTAGCTTCAGGTTGAGAATGTCATGAGTCATTAGATTTGCTATAAAACAGGTAAAGGTTAGTCTTTTGTCAAGAAATGTTGAACACAGTCCTTATTAAATAAAAGTACGTCATGAGATACAGAAGCACGGTCGAGGGCATCAAGGTCACCTACCCCACTACCGTGTCCTCCAATGCATCAGCCAATGCAGCCTAACTCTTTGCAGAAGTTATTCATGCTGCAGAAATATAGAGAATCGATTCTTTGTCCAGCATCTACACTTTGTTACTAGTGAAAAACTGCTGCATAACTGGAACAAAATCTGAAATTTCCAGTTACTCTCAAAGGTGGAGCATTATGGCAGCTTTAGTGCAACCTGCATGGAGGAAAACTGTGGGGTTTCTACAATTACTGGAACTGTCAAATAAGAGAGAGACTTTTACGCAACAGGCCAACAACATAGCTGTGCGAAAGACACTTTGGAAGCTCACACAGCCTGAAAATCTGTCAAGATAGATGGTTTTATACTCTCTTGTATATTTCACAATTTAAGACGTTCATCCCTGGGAGAATAAAGAATTTAATCTAAGATTTTCAGACACACAGTTATTCCTGCATGAATGAAAATAACATTGCACATTTCCAAACAAAGCCCAGAGTTACACAGAGAGGTGATCAGGCACATTTAAAGACTCATGCAGTCACTGATCTTGCTCAACAGAAAAATACATCATATGGTGCGCTTTCTGCTCCAAAGAGCATTTCACAACACACTGTTTTGACATTGTTCTTTTTATGTGTTTACTTAAAAAAATCTTGTAAAGCATATCATTTAACCAGACAAAAGCTACAGAGTGCTGTCAGCAGAAGCAGGCATGCCTCAAGCAGCATTGTAAAGCAAGTACTTAAAATAATTTTTCCACAACAATAAAACATTTTGGAGTTGGCTCATAGCCACCCCCACAGCCTTCTGCCTGTAGCTGCTTGGCAAGAAAGCATCGAGGACATTTCAGAAGAAAAAGCAATAAAAGCAACACTAATTCTTTACTGGCTGGTTTTCACCTCTATAAAATGTTTTGACTGTATGCTACAATGAACAAATAAATAATAAAGCATATTGATTCCTTTTATAGCACTATTTCTAGCACAAGCCAAATTAGTTGAAGTGCCAGCCTCAACACTTGAATATAGTCTGCCTGTACAGAACAAAGTTAGATGTCAAGTTTTTATCTCTAAGCAGGATTCTTTCTTTCAAAACAACTTTCACGGATTGATCATTTATGTGCTGTGGAAGAAGGAATGAAAAAGCAGCAGCAAGCCTCAGCTTTTTTCCTATTACATCCACTATATGGATCCTATGATTGCATTGGACAGCCCTGTGAATATGTATTACTCACAACATGATGCAGGACTATACTCACCAATTTGCTTCCCAGCTAAGACAAGTGTTTAAAGGGGTATGATAACTCTTCGTCCATGCTCTGTGAAGCAGTACAGCAGAGCTTTAAGCTAAATGCTAGTGCCAGCATTGCAACACGCTCATAATGATGTTTACCACGTTCACAATCATAGTGTGGCATGATCACATGCTAATATTTGCTAATTACCTCTAAACACAAACTACAGTTGAGGATCATGGGAATGTCATTAGCTGTTCAGGTATTCGAAACAAGCGCACTTTTAAAAAATTACTTATCTCCTAAACTAGTGCTGGTTTATTCTTTTTACGAATGTCTTTATTTGCAAATGAGGCTGAAAATCAGTTTCACTATCTGCTCTGATTCACAGTGTCAGGTCTGTTTGAATCTGAAGTGGGTTGTGTTGCACCTGTAGCCACGCCCAACAGTGATGGTCGCAATGTGCTGCCCACACCCTGGGGTACATTTTCTACATCATTACAGCAATGTGAGAATATGAAATCACTGGAAGGTGATAACAATGTTACTCTCCAGGTGAGTCCATGTTAAGGCAGCTGTTTATGTCTCTACAGATGTTCCTACATATAACTTTGCTTGTTGTGTTTATGTATATGCTACATTAGGAGTGTGGCCCTTGCTCCCGATTGGTTCCAGGTGATGAGGCGCGGCCACATTTGGCATCCCTTCCTGGACCTGGTCCGGCCTTCCAATCCGCAGTATGCTCTTGTTTTTCACTGTGGTACTTGTTCACTACCTGAGGACTGGGCTACATATAGTTGATTTTGCTGATTGCACATCAGAGATATTTTTGTTTAGAAGCACTAGATGTACAGTACGTGTGCTGTTTCTCCGTATTGTCTGGTTTTTAGATAACATTTTTATAGTGAGGGTTTTTCTTTCCTTTTTGATTTCATTTAGATAGTTAAAACTCGAAGTACTCTTTTAGTTACATTTATTTCTTAGATTTGAACAGCATCTACTCAGCCTTTGTTTCCCTTTTAGTTTACCTCACCTCTTTTTGTTGTAGTATTATTATTATTCCTGGCAATAAATAATTTTTATATTAGTTCCTTTTCCGTACATGGGCTGAGTTGTCACAGTCCAATTTTCCCTTTTAGCTCTATTTTCGGTCTCTACTAAATCCTGAGGGGAAAAATGGCTAAATGCTTCACTATGTTCAAGTTGTAACTCTGTCTGTCCAATGTTTAGCAATGACGGGGGGGCAGCTGGAAACAGCTGCATCCAAAAATCAATGCTACGAGAGCGGAGAGAGTGAAACAAAGCAGTAAAACTGCGGGCCGGACAGCTAAGTTGAGATGAAACTCACTATAAAGCTCCATAAAGCATCAGAAAAAATATTTACCTTTAATTGAATCATGTAATTGTGTGTTTCAATATCCTGTTGAGAGATGCATGAGTTGAGGCTTGTAGGGTTTACAGTGACATACATGGAGTGTGTCCTCCACAGAAGGAAACTGCTGCTTCCTGCAGGAGCTGATCAAACACTCTCCCACCAAACTCTTTATAACTCACCCCACAGATGTCTGCCTCCAAGGGTTTGCGTGCCTACTGCCTACTTTGCAACAATGGCAGATTTTCCATACAGAGTTGATGAAGCTAGCTGGACCTGACAGTGCACATGCCTTGCGAAGACACTGTCCTCTTTCCTACACAATGGTGACCAAGGTCAGCTGTTAGTCTTCAAATAGACCACCATCAAAGATGTTAAATTCTGCCTGTGCCAATAAATGACCATCCACAAACTCCTTTCATCATGAGAAGGGGGCAGTACCTCCAGGGTCACATTGCAGAGTAAAACCAATTGAAAGTGTGGGATTTAAACAAGTGCTCAATAATATTTTTCAAGTAGAGGTACATCTATAGATGAAAGTAGATGGCTAGAAAAACGATCAAATAAAACAAAAAAAAAGAACTTTATTTTGTCAGATATCACTAGCCATCCTAAATATTTCAGAACCTTCTCTAACATGAACAAACTGGTCCCTTTGGCATAAAAAGTCACGTTTTACATATGTGTGGTGCCCGTAAGTGTACAATCATTAAGTATCGTAAAAGATGTTCAGTGCATTTGATGTGGCTGTGAGAGGGCCCTCGACTGAGAAGAGGGGGCAGTTATCCAGTGATGCGTTACGTGAGATGCTTTTCAAACAGTGGGTGAACTGACCCCTGAAGCCGGGTCACCGCACGATGCCCCAAAGTCCAGCAAGGCCCCACCCCTGCAAAAAAGGGGGCAGTTGGGTCGTCACAATAAGACAATTCATCTCTATAATGAAGTTGTGTTCCCAGAGAGAGAAAGGCTGGCTGGATGGATGGCTAGTGGTCCAACGACTGGCTCCAAAGGTGGGGGTGAATGTTAAGAGGAGGGAGGTGGAGGCTTCATAAAGGCCAGTGATGTCACCCTGCTGGAGGTTGCGCCTTTTGTTGCCTACTAACACAAGGAGAAAATTCGGAGTGGAATAGGAACTGGATCCTGTCACTTTTAGACATTGCAAGATAGGAAACATGAGAACATTTTTGTCTGAATTTCATGGCAAAATAATACAAACAGCAGAAAGCAAGGATATAAAGGGTAAAGGCTGTCAGACAATAAGTTGAATAATTTTCTGCTGTTAGCCATGCAGAGGACTGACAGTACAGTTTTGAGTAGGTGTCTGGAGAAGTGGATATGCTCTTAATGTATCCCCTAAATGTTTTTAAAGTGGTCCATCCAGCAAAGGATAAACTGAAGCATGAAATACATTTGCAAATGTGTATAAAGATCTGTTTTATTGTCTACTGACTTAAAATAAAGTGTTAGTGTTGCATTTAATTAGTTTTTCATCCTTGTAGTTAGTGAGAGATGGAAAAAAGGGCTAAAACCTCCATCCTGTTCCCTCCTGCTCTTTGTTGTCACCTGTACTGTTTTAATCCTGCTGAATTTCTTCTTTACAGAATTTTTCTGTTTCTGTTGGCAGATATCTTAACAAGAGAAATTTGATTGCAGCTCATAAATACTATTTTGACCAGCAGACATTACTTGACAAAATAAAAAATAAAATAAAACACAAGTTAGTGAAAACAGCAATATTCAAGTATGGCCAAAAACATCTTTCGCCACACCTAAATGAGCTGAAAATTTAAATTTATCCTCGAAAAACACAAAAATGTCGGCAAAACAACTCTTAACTAAATTATAAATGTGCCTGCTGAGGAACAGATGCTCTGCTCCTGAAACTTTTCAAGTGGACGCTGAAAGCGTGACTGAGCCGGAGCGCAGCCGGATGCTGTGTACATTCTGCATAATACTCCGCAGCCCACAGTATTTTTGTGTTCTGCCTTTTTTTTCTCAGTGGGCAAGTACAGTTCAGCAGGCAATGTGTGTGCTGACCATTTGTGGTGACTCCACTGTCTCAGTGGAGAGACAAGCTATCGTCATCATGCAGTGACAGACATTGAATTTTAGGAACACTGTAAATGTTGAATAAAATCAGATGATTACAGATCAAGTGTCAAACATCTGATTCTGATATAAATTAAAAATCTTCATTTAAAAAATAAAATTGAAGGATTGTGAATCTTTGGCAAAGGTATGTGTATGTGCTCTCTGAGTGCTTTGTAGTTTTCAGATGTGTCATATTGGTTGATGGAGGTCTGTCTCCCTTTGCATGTCGGGAAACATCTGGAGAGCGTATGGATCACAGCATAATCTCTCACTGCAAGATTCTCAATGTCAGTGACCTTCACAGTCACCTGTTAAAACATTGCGTGCGCCAGCTACTTGATACATACTCCTATTACCTCAGTGACTCCTATCAGTGCTGAGCATCACTCTTTCATTGGCTCTGGTTTACACATTTTAAACACTTGGGTGGTTCCACTTGTGTTTAGCACGTAGCTTCATGGACTATGATTTGTGGATACAGAGAGGAAGTGAGATGGATATGTGTAGTCAAATGTGCAGTACTTTTTTCAAACCTGTAATTTTACTCTTACTTAAGTATGCATTACACTATGTAATCTACTTTGCTACATTTAAAATCACAACTTGCGTTATGTCCAAATTTTGCGTCTGTATTTTTGTAGCCAATCACCAGGGAGACACACGAGGCAGAAGCTGCCTGCGTCCTTTTGGAAGAGCGCAGGCTTGCAATCTGCAGCAATAATTTTGGCATCTATTCTATTTTTTCTTCGCGCAACAAGCAAATCTGGCAAGAAAACATGCTGCGGGCTAATGAGAGCCACAAACTAAAAGCACTGTAGCCTGCACAGGTTTGGAGAGGTAACCTCACTGACCAGAACAGCACAGGTAATTCAGGAACTACAGATTAGGAGAATCAGAGATCAAATGGAGACATATTAGGCCCTGGCCTGGCTGTTTGTTTGCAGTATGATTGTACTTTTATGACTATATGTGACAATTAAATTGAACTGAAATGAAAATACCAATGAGTACATGTGTTCTACGCAGGTTCAAAAACATTTTTAATAGCCTTTAACAGACAAAATTTTTAGTATCTGTACTTTTATTTGGAAAACAAATTCCCTTTCTTTGACCCATTTAAACTTATTCTCATTTGTTAAAGAAATGTACTTTGTTAAAAGTAGACAGTGTAGTAGTACATTAATGCTAATAAATGCTCTGTGAAGTTTTTGAGAAAAATGCTTTTACTAAGGTACTTTTTTTTTTAACACCGGAAGTGTTACTTGTAGTTTAGTAATATCTCTGCTAAGGTGTGGCTCTTGTTTGAACTGAACCAGCTGACAAAGCTAGTGTTTAGACTAAAAGACTAAATTGATTACAATGCTGTTTGATAATGACATAAACTGGGAAGAATTTAAACTCAGTATCACAAAACACCACAACATAACAACATATAATATAACATCACTTAGAAAATGTTAATTCTTAATAATAAGGTGTAAATAATGCAAATTAGCTTAGCATAATCACATATTCCACTCTGACACATTTCTATATGTATGTGTATATAAATAAAACATTTAAAAAGGACTGGCACTGGTTTCTGCAATCTTATTTATAATTACTAGTATGAAGCAAGCTAGAAGTTACTACACACTTAGGGAGGACTTTGTATTATAAACTCAGTAATGGATTTACAAATGTCTGATGAAAGCCAGTCCTGGGAAGCAGCTAGTATCTGCCTATTTTTTCTAGCTCTGTTATACAATAAGAAAATGGCTACATATCAATCTAACTATGACCACAGCGGACTCAAAAATGGCCCTCAATGGATCTGTGTTGTTTCTATTTTACTGTATTTGACTTTGATGCATGGCGACTGCTCATGGACCTCTGACCTTAAAATGGTAGTGCAGCTTAATCCAAGATTAGACATGTTTGCTCAGTACGAAGTACAAATCTCCCTCCATCTATCAAAGCAGAAATGCTTTTGAAAAATTGAGAAATGGTTTAGGATAAATCTGTGAGGATAAAAAGATGTTGACGCTGAACCAAAAACAGCAACAAATATGAAAAGGCCATTTGTGGTGTCTCATTTTTGATTACTCTGGATTTTATGGCATCCTATGCATTTGGCACAGGACAGCCCCCAAAGTTCAAATAGAAGTCAGATGGACAGACCGGTTTATTCTCACACAAATCCAGTGGGAATGGGAGGACGAACAACATCACAGTCCCATTCTTTCTTCTGGGACTGCTGCATATCCAGACCACTGGACCACCACAGATCTTACATTTTCACATCCACAATTCTGCCTCTGATAATATCGTCTAAGCCCTGCTGATGCCTTAATTTAAAGCAAAGTTTGGTCGGATGATCACACCCTGATCCACACCTTGCCAGACCCACTAGCGGTGAGCCCCATCACCGGTTTGTTTTCTCGGGGTCTCAAGTTGTTCCTCTCGGTTTCTTAACAGTTTGAAGTCTTTTCCGTGGAGGAGTTTGCGAGGCTGTAATTGGGAGCAGATGAGGAGGCCCCTGCATGCCTCCATGATGATGTCAGCTATGGTGGAGGGAAAAGTATGGCGGGATGGAGATGGGAGGTGGAAGGAGGGGAGGGGGCATGCATGTGAGCCAAAAGGTCTGAGAGGCGGGCGACTCTCTGCAGGTCTACAGGTGGGACGACCAGCAGAAACACCACTGCAAAACACAGCCAAAGAGCTCACGCATATATCAAAGGTGGAGAAGTAATTTATTTTAAAAGATCCCTCATAAAACATCTTAAGGGAAAAGTTAATGGGAAAAAGGGTATTTTTCTCACAGATTAAAATGAATGCCTCGTTATCTGGTCCTGGAAATTGAAGAACAGGCGTCTTTGTAATACAACACATATTAATATGCTGCACACTGTTTTCACCATCCATTATCTAATCAAAGAGACTTGTGAGGCCATTTTTCATTTTAAGCATTAGTATGGCTGCTTTTTGTTGTGCTCTGCTTGTTGAGATTCTGTGATCTAAAATGTAAATTCGTTAAGCACTTTGCTCTTATCCTGGTACACACAAACTGTGCCCACCTAGTGCTGCCCTGACCCATTTCGCTGCATGCAGGACATTTGCATGAAAGGAATGAAACTCGATGCCAAAATAAACATCAATTAAAGCTGTCAAACACCACCAAAAACAGCTGCAGCTTTGAACAGCTCGACCAGCAGGCTTCAAAAGCAAGCCGTCTTTAAAGGACTGCCTCACATGTACGAAAGGCCAGGCTGGAATTAGCACGGCCTAGGTTAAAAACAGAAATTACCTTTGCTAATGAACTGAGGCATTACAGCTTACTGATTTCAGTAATATACCCCTTTTAAAAAGTATATATAAAGAATGGAGCCATAGAAATTAGTGTTACATAACGAATGGAATTAAAAACGCATGTGCAGTTTTTTGTGATGAGATCAGGGTCTAATATAGATGCATATTTGTTGTTAATTTAAAGGTCCAATGTGTAGGATAAGGGGCAATTAGTGACCAACGAAATACCACCACCCTCCAAGCTTGTAGGAGAAACTACTAGACAAACGCTCAATGGAGAGCCAGTGTTTGGTTTGTCTGTTCTGGGCTACTATAGAAACATGGTAGCGCAAAAAGGTGGACTACTACTACTACTGAATAAGTAGTCCCTCTCTCTCTCTCTCTAGATAAAGGACTTATTCTATGGCAAGCAAAAAACACAACAATTCTTATTTGATTGGTGATAATAGACTGAAAATATATGAAGATTATATTCCAATTCTGCAAATAGATCCTCCACTGGACCTTTAAAGTGGAGAAAAATCTAAAAGAAAGACACAGTACAGTTGCAGACTTAGAAGAAAGACTGTAGCTACACTACAGCTAAAGGTGGTATTAATGGAGCAGACAGGTCCCCAGGAGGAGCAGAAAGCAAACAAGTATTTGTTCCCTCCTGGTGATTTTGCTGAAAGCACAGGAAAAGCTGCAGTGATTTGTCAATACTGTTTTTTGTCTGATTTTAATCTATTATGGCTCCTCTCCTCTTGTCCATTTGCTCATACAGAGCTCCCATTGAATAACTGCCATGCCTCATTACTGCTTCAGTACCAAACAATTGTTGCCCAGCCTGGCTGGATTAGGTTGTTCCTGAGATCTCGCTTGTCTTCCATGAAGCTCACACTGTCAATGAGAGAGGCAAGGGCTGGTGTTTTTATGAAAAGCAATGTGAAATGAAGAAAATTACTTGAAATCAGTTCTAAATCATAACAGTGATTAGATCAACAACGGAGTAATGACAGCAACAAGAAAGAACACATTTTTATTTAAAGGTTAAACTAACTGTGTGCAGTCTAGTATCCAGTCTGAGTACAGTCAATGCTAGAGGCACAGCAGGACTAAACACAAAGTACAGCTGAGACTGGTATCATTAATTTTGCAGGTCAAGTACTGGACAAATAAAAACATTGACCTGCTGGTGCCGCAAGATGATAAGTGATGCAATCTCCAATTTACACCAAATTTCATGACGATCCATTCAAAGGTTCTCGAGACTCAAACCACAAATGTCAACCTCATGGTGGTGCTAGAGAAAAGGTGATCACCAAAGTCACCATGAATGTTTCTACAAAATATCTTGCCAATTTATCCAATAATTGTTGAGACACTTCAGTCTGGACCAAAGTGGATCTTACCAACCAAAACAATTGGTGTTACCATCCATAAAGCCGAGCAGTTAGGGTGGCTAAAAAGCTAAATAAAACAAAGAATGATGGTAGACATTGCATTCCTTTTGCAAACTTTACGTGCATGGACTGTACCCATCTGTCTTTGGTCCCAGTCTTGTAAATTATGTCCCTGTACTGTTTGTACTTTTATTTATCAGTATCTCTTAAAAATGAAAATAGACTGTGTGCATTTGGCAGTAATTCCCCTTAGAAGTGTACAATAAAACATTTCTCACTCTGAAAGGTTTACACCATCACATACTGGGGGTGATACTGAGCACATTCATATTCCTAAAGACCAAAATAAACGTTGGATTCTTTGTTGTATTTCATATGAAAAGCAAAGCAAAGGAGGCCCTCAGACATTTCTCCAAACACTGAAAAGGTAAACACACTTTCACCTTGCTACACGCAGCGTAAAGCACCAGCCAAATTACCAAATTAACACTGCGTCAGTGGAACGACAGAAGAGAAGAAATAAAAGCTTCGCTCCACTTTGATCTGACGTCTTTGGGAGGAATCTTCTCAGCAAAATGTTAATCTACCCTCTACATTGCAGATTACCCCTACCCCCCTTCAAAATGTGACTGTTCTCAGATGGTCAAGGTAATTTTGACCCACTTAGGGTGCTTTGATCCGAAACCCCTTTTAACAGATCCTCCACACAAGAGCTCAAACTGATTTTGTCATTACAGACCGCAGCCTCTCTGCAAAGATTCAGAGTCGAAGCTAAAGCTCTTCCAAGCTCCCAGAGTTGCTGACAGCCAGCAGAGTTGAAAGCACTTTTTAATGCTGACGATCAGTGCGAGTGACTTGCTGCTAATGGGTTGCACTCCCACTTTTTTTGAGCAGTGGGGGTGGGAGGTGGAGGAGTGGGGATGGTTCTTTATTTCCTTTCAAAAAATGATGAAGTTTGCAAATTATTTTATTTTTTGATTTGCTCTTGTGTTCCTCTGGCAGAGCCTTTACGTGGCGCTCCTTTTAAAGTCTCTCTTACTGTGATTCTGGCTGCTCTGTTGTGAGGCGGCGAAACGGCTTGGATTCGCGACGGTACCCCACAGTAGCTGTGAAGTGACAGCAGCAAAGCACTGTCACAGCAGCGTCACAAAGGAACAGAAATGTGATTAAAGAATCAGATAACGAGACAGAAACACAAGAGGGTGTTGAGAGACGTGTTCGCGGACTCTTCAGAAGTGATCTCAAAGCCTCTTTACTTGGAGACCTGTTCCCTGTCAGCACTACTCTCTTCTCCAACTTTTTTTCAGGAATGTGTGAGCAGCACTCTGTCTGAGTTTACTTTACTTAGAAACCTGTTTTTGTGCCAGAAGAGCAAAAGCTTTACACTTCAAGTTCACACTGCAGATGCTGTATGTTGTCATCCCTCATTGGTGATGGATTGGTCACTTTTTCCCACTTAGCTGATATCATTGAAGTACCTGTTTCAGCCTATGGACCCTTTACACTTGCTGTGGAAACAAGTCTGGCAATAAAGTGCTGCTTTGGCATTAGACTCTCTGCAGTATGGCAGAAGTATAGTCAGCTCCTATAGCAAGGCGCTGCTCAACTGGTCTAAAATATGTACATTACAATGATATTGCATCATTGTCTTTGTATTAACGCCCATGCACACTAATCATGTCAAATCCTCAAGATGGTTTTGAGGCTAGCTGGATTTGTTTCAAGGTATCAATACTTCACAATAACAAGCTGTCAGTTTGGCAGCAGGTAACACAACAGGCAACAGGGAAAAAAAAACATGCTGTGGGTAGAGTTAAAAGGCGGTTTATGTTGTCAAGATTAGGCGTATGATGGTCAGTAAGAGACAGGCGGGGAGGATCAGAAAAAAACATCTCAGAAAATCGACAGGTACACATTTCTAACATGTACTCAGAACATACAGGGTTTCCCCACAGGCTCAGGAGCTATTTGTGGTGTTTGACCTCCACGGAAAGACCACCAGCAATCTACATTTTTGATTTTTCTTTGCAGTTAAAGGCTCAACATTTATTTTTCAAAGATATTTTTGGCATATGCTTTACTTGATAGTGACAGCTGAAGAGACAGACAGGAAATTCAGGGGGGAGAGAGAGAGAGAGAGAGAGATAGGGTTGTCATGCAGAAAAGGTCCCAGGCTGGAATCAAACCCAGGTCATTGCAGTAAGGACTTTAGCCTTGATACATGGAGTGCATGCATTACCAGGTGAGATACCAAGGTGCCAGCAAGTCACCCATTTCTAATATATTCCATAATTGTACATTCTGGATTAATCATTCCACACGTTCAACTGCATCTTTGAAGATTTATGAAAAGAAGACTTAATACAGCAAGGGAACCAAATGAGGAAATCAGACAGGTGAGCTCACAGGTGGCTTTAATGTAAGGAAACATTGACTACCATATAAGTGTCCTATAAATGTCACAGGAAAGGATACAAGGACTCCATGTCCAATAATGTAAGGATTGTAATGGTATACAGTACTTTAAGTTACGTACCTTAAAATGAAAAGAACTTGTCTGGCATTAATTTAAGACTCAATCGGTCCCCACTAATTACATGGAAACATTTCACAGAGGGTACAGTAGCTTCTTGTCCAATTTTATCTGGATATAAAATGAGCTATACTTTTCAAAGTGTAAGATTTTATTTCCACAGTCTATAAATACACTCAATACACAGTGAAGAGTAGGATGTTTGCAGGGGAAGGGAAGTTACTGAGCAGGATGTGCAGCCCATAATCTAAGGTAGTCATCTGAAAAGGTTTTTAATTGCATGCAGTGCTTTGATAATGCTTGGTAATGACTGGATATAACTGTGCTGTAATGACTGGAATGACTAACTACAAAACTAGTTTTAGCATTACAATGACTGGAAATTACTCAGTCTGATGATAAAGATAAAAATACCTCCCTCTACTATCACGCAGTTTCGAAAACTTGAAAACTACATACAGTTTTTACTGCAACATTTAAAATGTTTGTTTTTGTCAATGTATATTTTCATCTGTTTATAATCTGGAAGACATAAAGTTCTGGCAATATAAGGAAAGTCACAGGTGTAACTAATATAATTAACAATGGCTCTGTTCCATTTAGGTGCTCCAGTCAGCATGAATAAAACAACTGCACTGGATCTGACATAAATAAATACAGCCTTTAACAATGTAATTAGTTTCAGCTGTTACCACTGTTGTGCTGCTTTACATCTTGTATATTTTGTATAACTGAATAGCTCTATGAGTCATTAAGTTCATAATGGCTTCGGTTATGGTATTATAAACAAATAATAAAACACAAACACATTCTGACCAGTCACCATGACTATTATAAACTAACATGACCAGCTGATCCTGGTGCTGTGTGGGAGAATTTACCAAATTAGCCTCACTATGTAAATAGCGGTCAGTGTTTTTGATATGTAAAAGAAAGTCTCTCATTTTCTTTCAACTCTTTCAGTCCTTAATGCTGTATGTTATATTATAACACTAGTCAGATATTTACTAAAATACATGCACAAGTTGATACTTTCTGCTAACAATCCCTCAATGCAATGCATCATATTTATAGATAGAAAGTACAGTCATGCAACGCTACACTTGACGATGAGTGTCTAAAATCTTTACTTGGCCGTACTTGTATGTTGTATAAGTTGAATGAGTGATTTTGAGTGCTGCTATAAATTTGTATGTTAACCTGCCCTTTTAACTTATTATCTGATGTCAAAAGACCTTCATTGATTTACAGGTAAATGGAATTAAAGTAAGTATATTCTCTTAAGACTGGTCTCAAGACCACTTTTTTTATGGTCTTGGTCTCATCTCAGAATCATCTGCATTTTTACTTACAAAGACATAGAGGATTTGATTTCAAGGCTGGTCAAGACCACAACGGCGGGGATATCACTAAATTACATGTGCTTTGTCAGGTTTATTTGTTGGCATGTTGCTTGCATGGAAAACGTCCTACTTGACTTCAAATTTGAAATTTTTGTACTTTTGTAATGTATTAGTTGTATATATTTTTTGTACTGTATGTTTCAGGGTGCTACTTTCAGTTGCTATCGAGCTATTTGACACTTAGCTTGGTGTGCAAGCTACTTGATCGACTTAACATACTATATATTGCGGGATGTAGCTAACACAGTGTTGTGGTGACACATTGTTTTTCCTAAGTTAAGTTTTTTTACTTGTGACATTTATCACACAGTATATGCTAACACACATGGCAATAAAATAGGTGAATCAAAAGGAATATTCATTTGTTTTCTGTGGGATGTTTTATGTAGAAACTCTTTTATTTAAATCTTTCAGATCAACTTGAGAAGTTTGCATGTTCCACAATTTATCATAAGTGTGTCATGCAGTGTGTGACTCAGTCATGCCATGCATTGGTTTTGGTTTTGACTTGGTCTCAACCCCTCAAAATCCTGGTCTCCCTCATGACATGACATTGTGACTTGTTGTCCTCACTGCAGAGGTGTAATTACTAACATTAATAATGACTGCATTATTAATTGAAAGTAAATGGAAAGAGTGTAGATGAGCAAATACAGAAGAAGTATTGTTTAGTAGTATACAGTAGTACACCATCTTGCTTGCAGCCATTGTTCTTGTTGTTGCTCACTTTACCTTCCCTTCTCTTTGGTCATGTGTCAAATGAACCATAAGATAAACTTGCAGTGTATATGAGTCATTACCACCACTGCTTTTAGATTTCTGGACCATGTTACAGTCTTTTTTCTTTCTTTGTGAAGTCGACTAAATAAACAATTTCACTTCAAAGGATTGTGTTGATGAAACTGTTTATCATAATTTACATAATCCCAGAACACAAACTAATAGAATTTATACTGATTTATTTGGTCCCACTATTCTCAGCTTTGACAAACAAGAATCCAATACAACAGCTTGAGTTTTCCCACAGCGATCCCCTGAGTGGGACCTGTGCCTTTTCCTTGGGAGTGGAATGTGTCTCAGCTCTCCATGTGGAGAAAGAACAAGGCTTTTAACTTCCACTCAAAAATGCAAGAAATCTGCAAAGAATTTATGTTTCTCCCGTGGGTCACATTTGCACATTTCTGCTTAATGAAAAACCATTTGCTGTGTGTTTCACTGTGCTCTGGAATGAAGAACTAATGGTAATTAATTGATTCCTCGTACTCTGTAGCAATTACTACAGTTCTTGTGAGAAATGAAAGAGACTGCCAACATGTTCTGCATTAATAGCATAACCTTCATTTGGACACAAAGCAGAATGTGTGATGTTGTACCACAGGGACTGCTAATTTGCACCAAACAAATGTGTTGAGTTGTTATTAAGGGAAGTTTTTTGGCCTCCATATTCCCATCTGGTAATATCAGGACAATGAAAACAAAGATCACAGTCTTTTATTTTGCGGTTTCTCAATGTTGAAACTCCAAAGACAGATTGTTGGAGTGTAAATAAGTGTCCATTTAGCATCACTCTTTCATTCAAAAAGAAAAAAAAACTTTAAAAGCTGTTTTATGCTAATGTCAAGCTTAATTGGCATTAGAAAAATTGTTCTGGCATACAGAGGGGCTCCAAGATTAGCCAGAAGAGAAAGAACAAGATAAAGCCTTCAAAAGGCCTATTTCAGAGGAATTATAGCGTCCTTTGAACATCATCCAAGTTTTAAATACATTAAAAGCCTGTTGGCATACATGTAAATTAAGCAGTACCAAAGTGTTCCAAGGAATTCATGGTGAATCAGACCAAGGGTGCGAGGATAAAATGCAGAGGAAACATGTCCTAGAGGGAGACGGGGAGGAATCCTGCCATCTCCCACAAGCCTTTCTGCTCGTCCTTTCTTCGCCATGTCCATTCTGCCGGAGGCCAAGTGGCTTAACTGAGATGAAAAGAACAACAGCTAGGAGCTCCCTTGGCAGCAGAGCCCTCACGCTGTCCAAAGTGCCAGTGATTGAGCGTTGTGTATACCACATACAAAAGCCTGTTTAGCAGCACTAAGCACAGAGCACCAGGGATTCCTCTTATTCCTCTGACCAACTGGCCAACCACTGGCACAGTTGGGTCAGGACAGACCTGGGTGCAGGAATGTGTATTTCTCACTGTCCTGTACATCATGCATGGTGAGCGGATAGAAGAATGGGTTCTGTTTGATCTCATGGCCCCCTTGGAGGACCCTGACCACCATGAGCCCAGGTGCTCTGCTTGTACCCCTCTAAACACCATGTCCCTGCAAGTATGGACGAATCCAAGTGCCATATATATATATATATATATATATATATATATATATATATATATATAGTGACATATAGAGCTTGAGATTAAAATGCCATACCTGAAGATAACAGTGAAGCAATGAACATTTTAATCAGGATGAGTTTCAGTGAGTTTCAGAAAAACAGCGAAACCATAAAACCAGTAACCAGTTTCAGAAAAATCAGTTGTTTCAGTCATGAGGACACCCTGATCCTGTCAAAATGGGTACAGGGTCTACCTTGTTGAAAATTACAGTGAGTGCCAGAAGGTAGCTGTACTACCATCACATTAGGGTACTTTTCTGTGTTTGGCCTCTTCTCACATCACAGACCTCTTAACGAATCTTCAAGAAGCTTTTTGAGCCAGACGTATGTTTGTCCTATAGGCCAAAATAAGGCAAAGAGGCACCGGGTGTGTGTTGTTAGCCCTCTGAGATTTAATCTATAATGATCTTTTTATGGGTGCTGATACTGGGCTGTGATCTGTCCTGCTCATCCTTAATCTAAGTGATTCATTGGATACTGTTGATCAGAAACGATCTCGCTGAACATTTTCAAAATTTTGTAGTAAGTACAGCTCTTCAAGGGTTTGCATCCTACAACTATGCACACTTCTGTCTGCAGTGGAAGATTCAATTCATCTTCAACTTCTCTTGACTATGGTGTTCTCCAAGGTTCTATCCTGGGTCCTCTAATATTTATTATTTTAATAACCATTATTTAACTAAGAAGTCACATTCAGATTAAAGTGACATCTGAGACACGCTGAACAGGGACAACAACATCAGATCACAGCAGCAACAATACGTACAACACAAATGCAAATGATATGTGGTAGTTTCTATCTATAAATAGTGATGATATATAGCATCGTATATATCACATTTACGGTCTCTCTGACATATCTCTAGATGTTTCTACAGGCTATTATGTTCGGTTGTTGTTGTTGTTGTTGTTGCTGTTGTTATGTTGACACCAGCAGCATTCCCTAAGTGACTGAGGTGTTGATATAAGTTATGGTACTAGGGGTTGCAGTTATTTTATATGTACAGTGGTTGGTGTGTTTGTGCATTCATCATGTATGTTACAGTTCAACCAAGTAAGTGGATTTATTCCAGGATGCATAGAAATTAGGAATGTTTTAATGTTTTGCCATAGAAATTTAACATCCCAAGACTCTACCAATATTACAGTATGAGAAGCCTGGCTTTAATTTACATTTTAATTGAGCTTATTTAAAGGGAATAAGCCCCAGCTTGCACAGTATAACATGGAGTTGCAGCATTATAAATCTACGATTGCGAATGTTTCATGGCAGTGTTTTGACCAATCACTGTATATAACTCAAAAGGTATTGAGTATTATGGTCAGAGTAACAGGATTAAGAAGAATTCACCCAGAATGTACAGTCACTAAAGATCAAACAAAAACACCCAGCAAATGTCAGATCTGGAGATCTGATCTTCAGCCCAAAAGTGAAGTTGAATTCTCTTTTTGTTAGGTTATTTTTACTGAATAGAACAATGACAGAGAGACTGAATGTCCATACTTAAGTTCGTACCGTACTTGATCAACAGGATCAAGTCATCACGTCGCCAAGAGGATTTACATCTCAAGACAAACAGTGACATGAAAGCCTTGAATCTTCAAGAGGCTGAAGCACTTCATTTAAAGTTAAGAAGATTTAGATCAAAAGGTTAGAGAGGGAAAAAAATACACTCAAAGGACGACCCTCTGAAAAAAAAATCGTGGCCTTCACAGTGCTAAGCTGTACAAGTTCACAGCCATGGCAGGACACAGTCCGTTCCTTCACAGCCTCAGGGAGATGAAAGGGGAGATTGTCTGTTCGCTTCGAGTCAGACTTGGCCAAACAAAGTCTAAAGAATGCCTGGCAAAGTTTGTTTTCTGAAACCTCAAAAGTTTTTCAGTACCCTCACTCACCCACACTCCCCCTTCTTCCTCCTCTTATTTAAACCAAGTGAGCAGGGAGAATTGGACAATGTTAATTGTTAATTACTTTGGGACGGTGTGATGCTGAGGTGTGTGCTGGGATTGCATTGTGTTGCTGAGTTCTTTAAGGCCTCAGACCTTGATTTCTTGGAACAGACAGAGTGTGCTGCATATCCAAATGTAATGAAGAGTAAAAAAGCCTAAAGCAGCAGTAAAGAGCTTGTTCATCTGATGTGAGGTTTTGGTTTTGTTACAACCTACAGTTGTGTTTTTGGAAAGTATGTGTGGTGTATGACATGATCTATGCATTAAACATGGAGCTAGATCCAGGGACTGATTATCTTAGAATAACATAAAGTCTAGAACAGCTAGCCTTAAAGCAGCATTATGTAACTCTTCTACCTTAAAATAACAATCCCATACACCTGTTCTTGCACTATGTGACTTTGTCCTCAGGGTCCAGAAGTCCATAATGCTTCATGGTACTAAGTCACATTTTTTAATTTTTTCCCTTTGATGTCCTCCAGCTGTTCAGAGCTACAAAGTTTCCTGGTCGACATTAAAGTAAACTACTGCCAAATGTAGTAACTGTTAGCTAGTTAGCATAGTCGGCTGCACAGGAGGGAGAGTTGTTGTTTACATTGGTAGCACAGGATAAAGTTTTCAGCCCCGGGACAGTGGGGAACGCTGATGGAGAGTGGTACCAGTGTCATGCCGGAACCAGAACTGGGCCTCTACCAGACATAGTTAATGGCAGAGGAGAAGAGATCTAAGACGATGATGGACTTAAAGAAGGCTTAAAGACAGACGCCAAGTTGCTTCTTGCTATTGGACTAGTCAGTAATATTAGCTGGCTGTTTTATCTTGCGTTGTTGCACATGCTTGATGTTTGGCTGTGTTAGCAAAATTCTTTGATCATAAGTAAAAGTGTAGCAGTGGTACTGCAAGAAGTGTCTAAGTGTCTTCCTGATAGTTTAAGCAATCTGTGTCCAAGTCCTTACAGCTGCACCATTTCCCTTGATCTGGTTAGCACCACGTTTGTGTTCTAATCTACCAGCTCCTAATTACCTTCCTAATTGAATAAGATTCAATGCCTGAAATCGAGGACCTCCAGTAATGGTGAAATTCAAGATCAAATTCCGATTCTGGGGTGTATTGTGATGTCAAATGAAAGATCAGTCACAGTACTACAACAATAATCCTAGATGCACATGTCCACTCTGGAGAGGAATTCTGAGAAGCCAACATGTGTTTGACTGAACACATGTTGTGGAAAGTTTGAGTTCAGTCTGGTTTGATGATGGCTCTGGAGAGATTCACACACTTCTGAAATTCCAAAGCTTTAGATCAGCTTGACAAGAGTAACTGTTTGAAATAAATCTCTCAAATAACTTTCCATGAGAAAGCCAAAAAACCAAAAAAAGCATTTGATTTCAAGTTCTCCCTCTGATGTGCAGCTCAAAGTGATTCAATGTGATAGACTTTCGGAATTAACTTCAGAGAAATATCTGAGTAAACAATAATAGGAAACAATATTTAATCACATGCATTTGCTTGTATTCATGCCTGCACATCAGAGAAGCTGCTCTCTCTGTAGTGGTAGATGATGCAAACTTCAAATGCGGATCACTTTAATTGACACAGTGCTTCATCTTCAAACTACTGTTGACAATCCACAATTCATGAGCATAATAATTACATAAATAACACATATGAAAGGCCCCTGTGAGCCTGCTGAGGGTCTGAAACAGCATTATCAGAGAGTACACAGCTCGCTGTGATCAGAGTCTCTCCCTATGCAGGCCGTTTGATGGAGATGCGGGGATAAGATTACAGCACAATGGTTTTATGCTGCTTACAGCACTCAGATGCATTTATATATATTTGCACAGCACTAATTAACTGGGCAGTCACTTTCCCCGTGTCAGCTTTGTAGCCGGGTGGTATTACCACTCTGTCACTCCCAAGGGACTTCAGGGCCACCATCAAACCACCAAGAGAGCCTCAGTGATGTCTCTTTGGTGCTCTGATCCCAGATGTGTTTTTTTCTTCTACAATATAAAATCAAACCTCCAGAAACTGAGAGAAACCAGCACTGTAGAGTTTAAACTATGAGAAGCAGCAGATTGCTCTTATTTGTTCACACTTATCACCCTGTTTTTCTGCCAAAAAAGGATGTGTTTAAAACGTGGGAGTATATTTTGAATGCTTTGAGGCACATTAGAGTTGGGTGTGTCTTGTGGTACGTCGTATTTATAATAGCAGAAAACACCCCTCCACTCCAACTTTGGATCAAACCTTGGCAAACTCATGCTACTCTTATATCTCCGTAAGCAGACAGACAGGAACCAAAAAAGGCAAGCAGATCAACACACGGCTGGACAGTGACGCTGTAGATTACCAGCCAACTAATACACTTTACTCCCTTAATTCTCTGAAATATGGGTTCACAACCAATAAGCTCTATCTTACTGACACGCTTGAGCTGCTAAGCTGTAAACCAGGGTGTCCGTGGATTCATATTCAGAGGACTGGATAGTGCTGGATGTCCTGGAACGCAGCAATGGGACCTGAAGGCTGAGCGGGACATGGGACTTGAGCAAGGTGATGACATGTGGACATCAGGTTATATACATTTACATGCAAATGACCAATGATTCATTTCTCAATGGTTGTTTTCAGGTCAGAATTTTTTAATTGGATTAATGTTCAGCTGCTTTTTAGCTTATGTAGACATATTGGAACTTTAAGTAATTATTGCCTGCGTCCTGTCACTGTATGAAATCTTTCTCATGCACATACACCCTTGGGAAAACTCACAAAAAGTTTAACATAAAAAAATTGGAGTTGACTGGATTTCTATTAATCTCTTAGGCAAATAAAGTACACCAGGTTTGGTGTAAACACAGTAAACACTCCTATCAACACCTGTGTGTGTAAATGAAGTAAAAGGAATGCTCCCCATCCCTAACCACCAACTCTGCTTCATCATCAGACATGCTGCTGTATGCAGGTCCATTTCCTCTTTCCACATTTTTTTAGTGATCTACAATTACTTTTCTAGAGAAGTACTCAAAGTCATTACATTAAAAAAGGCACCAGACTCTGCTTGCTTGTGCATCCTCTTCACTCATTTGCTTTACAATTTCAAATTACAGAAAAGAGATCCTCCATTTTAGGTCAATATTCATTCCTTGATTTTACCAGTCCTGCTTGAGACATCTCTGCCATATATCTCCTTTGTTTTGAAGTATTCAAACATTGTTGAAATGCTGTCTATGGTTAGGGCCATATTTGACTTTTTTCAGAGCGTGTCCCTGACTTTTGAGCATTGCATACTGGGAAAAGTTCACCCCATGAGAGCTGAACAATTGGTGGTGAAAGTTCCTATTGTTCTATTATGAACCAGCAATTTAATAAAAATCTTTTCATCTTTCTCTGAGCTGCCTTGGTTTAAGTCTGTTGGAGTACTATGAATGTTTCATCACCTCGCCAAACAGTACCCTCTTCACTTGTTTGATTATCCACCACTGTGTTGCTCTCCTCATACTGTATGTGTTGAAGGTACTCAAAATTTCCACCTGTCTCATGTAACTACTGCTCTTACAGCACACGTATGAAGGTGGCATGTATCATGTATCATGTAGACTACAAGTGACTGCATTTTATAGTATCTTGTGTGCAATTAGGTTTGACGTTGCAGGAAATCTACAGGATTGTTTGAATGGAGCTAAATCTCTCTGGCAGTAGCGGCAGATGCTGGAAGAAGTCAAAGGCCGCTGGGAAAATGACTGTTGACATGTTTATCTTCACCAGTTGAGTTGTAGTGAAAACATGCATGTGGAGTAGCATCACTGGGAGGGGTGGAGCAAGAAGCAACATCTTTGTGTCAGGAATCGACAGGGTTTATGGGAAATGAGGTGTAATCTTAAGGAATACAAGCAAAAATGCCATCACTCTTGAGAACAATCATTTTAACTGCAGTTTTAACGCTGTCTGATGAAATGTCCGAAAATCGTTTTTTTCAGGAGGATGAAATAATTCTTTTTCTCAACCACAACTGAAAATTGATGTTTGCGGGTGGTTCAGAAGCTCCACTGTCTTGTTTATGTCCACCTCAGTTAATAAACTATCAATAGCGAGACTGTCCTACATGTTTCCACACAGCACATTGGCCTAACCAAAGCTCTTTTAATATTTTAGATTAAAATAAGCATAATCCAGTATAATGGCCATCTGACAGTGACGTGTGCATTATGTTGGTTTTGTATTTTGTAGATGGACTGTACTTATATAGCATCTTTCTAGTCTTCTGACAACTCAAAGCGCTTTTAAACTACATATGGCATTCACCCATTCATATATTGATGCCATTGGCTTCCATGAGCCAACTGCTCATCAATTTTTGACAGATAACCATTCATACATTCACACGCAGCCTTTGGGAGCAATTTGGGGTTCAGTATCTTTAAAGATATTTTTTTGGCCTTTTTGAGCTTTTATTTGACAAAGACAGCTTGAAGAGTGACAGGAAATGTGGGGAGAGAGAGAAGGGGAATGATATGCGGGAAAGAGCCACAGGTCGGATTCGAACCCTGGGCCGCCGCGGCAAGGACTGAGCCTTTGTACATGGAGAGGACGCTCTACTGACTGAGCTAAACGACAATCCAGGGGGTTCAGTATCTTGCTCAAGGACACTTCCACATGCAGACTGGAGGAGCTGAGGATCGAACAGCCGATCACATGATTAGTGGATGACCCACTCTACCTCCTGAGAAGAAGAAGAAATTGGTTAAAAGATATATTTTTCATGGTTAACATTTGACTATAAGATACAGTACATACAATAAAATACTGTTTGGCCCTTTGATGAGAGATTAAAAACAATAGGATTTCATATTCGTAGTGTTTACATTTGAAAACATTTAACGATTTAAACAATCCCATGACTGTCTTCTTCTTTTGATGCCCAGTTTAAACCAGGACGCAAAACCTAAAAATATATTCATATGCAATTCATTCTATCTCACGAGGATTTTAAAGCAATCACAAAGATGCCTTGACTAATACGCATTCCACAACCATACAACCATACGTCCATGTCGTATAATGAGTCAAATATCTATTTACTTGCCCCAGCGGGAAGCATTCGTGGCACATGGCTTTTCATTCTTGGGACACACGTAGTTGCCGTGACTGCTCCCATATTGAACACATATGTGTGTCTCACATGTGTGCTGCCAAGGCCAAACACGGTGAAGGGTAATTAGTCTTTGCATTCATATCATTGTTTGAAGCCAGTGATAGAGGGAATAAAAATAAGAGATTTAAGCTCATTTGATAAATACTAATTAATGATTGAACTGTGTTTATTTTTTTCTCCAAACACAATTTGTCTCCCTCTCTATAGTTGCTGGCACATTTCACTCTTTGGCAAAGGATTGACATCGTAATGACTGTGTGTTCTGTAGGCGTATAGGTCGCTGAAAGGTTTGTAAATGTTCTTCCTCTGTAAGGCCACTTTGCTATTCCCAAGCAAAACTGCATCTCAGCCTGTGGCTATAAACGATATTCCAGCAAGTGCTATACAACGTGCCATGTTTAGCAGTGGACACAATTAATGGGCTTGCCTCTTTTGCATGGGTAAAGTGATTTAAGCCATGGCAGGTGCCTCAGAGCGCAAAGAGTCACTGCACAAAGAGTGCTGCTGTCTGGGCTTTGTAGGCAGGATATCCACAGATGTGGAGCCAGACCAGATGGCATGTACATCTGAGACAGAGGGAGAAGCTGGAGACAGCGGGATAAAGACACACAGAGTTGGAGGGGGACAAGGACAAGGGCCAGACACAGGCCTGCATTAAGCTATGCGAGCGTGGCCATGTGCGCCTGACATTTAGCCGGCCCCCAACTCTCCATTGACTCAATCTGCGTAGCTCAAAACATGCCTGCAGGCCACAGAGGACAATGACCGCCTTCTCCTTTAACCAGCATCAAAAGGAGAGATGAAAACGGCCACACGATAGAGCGCCCGTCAGAAGTGTAAAAACGCAAATGTAATATATGAATATAGCTCTGTGGTGTGGCCTCATCCTGAAGACCAGCCTTTAAACAAATTGGCCTTGTTCAGCCTTGCCTACCCTCCGCCACTTCATATCTTGAGTATAATTTGTCTGGAGAGAATGCAAGATATGTGAAGACAAGTAAAGCATAAAATCAGAAATAAATTCCTCTCTTTGTGCCCTTAGTGTCTTTTTACATCTGAGTCCATGCGGTTGTATAACAATGGGACAAAGAGAATATGAGATGAAAGTATTAGAGCGATTTAAATAACTTTGTCTGCTTGTGAAACAGAAATTCAGACAGAAATACAGAGACAGCGAGGGAGCAACAGGAATGTGTGTCACCCAATTAAAGGTTCAGCACAGCCTGTGGGAGAGCCAGAGAGAAACTATTACCCGGCTGTAGATACAAAGCCGCGCACAGAGGGCTGTAATCTTTAAAAGTGATTAGATGCCCTGTTTGCCTTGCGAAGGCTAATAGTGTCAACTATTTGTGTGTTTTAAAGGTCAGAGATCAAAATTACAATTTAGATTTCATGTCACAAATGGATTGCACTTATGAAAGATGTTAAACCATACACTACTTACTTAGATTCAGACATATAATAGTAAACATTTAGTGATGTGTAGTAAGTTGAATTCAAATTTAATTTGAATGTTTTCATGATTTATATCATTAAAGTCTAGCAACACTTGTGGTCAACATATAACACAAAAACTATCAACCAAACTCTACTCAGTGGGTTTTTAATGCAAACATGTTAGCAGTAGCATGCTAACTGGCTACTGCTACACATGAAAGTTGAGCCTTAGTATGAAACAACAAACCCTTTTAATATAAATAAATAGTTAAACATTGAGATGATACTGCTTTATAATATAATGCGCTCTCTTGGCCAGTATATACATCATAACACTCTGTGTCTGCAGGTTGGTATGAAGCTAGAACAAGGGATTGATTAGCTTGGATTAGCATATAGACTGGAAGCTGATGAAAAGTTCAAAAACGAGTCATCAAATGTGTCACATTTGCTTAATCTGTACACAAATAAAAATGTAAAAACAACATTTTAAGGTTTTAGGGACAGTTACGTGCTGTAACTAGACACTAAAAGCAGGTTGTCTCATCTGATCTGAGGTCATAGTTGAACATGGAGCCTCCCCCACGATGGGGGGAGACGAGAACATGGCTCCCAAGGGGCAGGAGGCTCTTGGTTTCTCACTAAGAGAAGAAAGGTTGAGTATTACCCATTAACAACCAACCCAGTAGAAGGGTTGTTTTGATCCAGCAAACCAACAGTAATGTAACACTAACACTGGGTCAAAACACCCCATTGGTACAGCATCAAGTTAAACCATAGTATTTTACTTATTTTGTACATGTTCAGCAAACAAAACAGGCCTATGACATGTTAATAAGAAAGATTTTGTGGTGCTAACTTTAACCATATCTTGGACTTATACGAAGCTAGGCTAATCTCTTAGAAATTGTATCCATTCTTCGTTCATTTAAAATTGTATTGGCTCACAGGGCCTCCATATATGCAAACCTGAAGTCTTGTTATTATATACTGAAATCATTCACATAGTTAGTTTTGATAGGACTTTCTTTTAAATTCTATATTACTCAATATTTTTACATGTGTGGCTATAATTTTGGTTTGAGTTGAGTCCAGCAGCCTCAATACTCTAATGAACAGGCAGAGGGATGTTGACTGAGGACAGATAGGTGACCACAGCTGGCATCAGCAGATCCGTGGATGTGATTACAAGGAACACTGAGAGCCTGTGCACTGCGCAGGAGTTTAGTTCCACTCTCATATTTATGTAAACCCTGCAAGTCAGTCTAAGTGACAGTGTTGGCTAAATAAAGAAACGACAAGGATGATACCACAAAGACAGCAGCAGACGGCTCAGACAGACATCTGGGAGGCTGAGAGAGAAAAACAAAGCCAAGCGCCCACATTGTGTTTAACAGTGCTGTTAACGTGAGTGGCCATCTCTGCCTTGACTTTAAACAGAATACTATTGAAAGGAAGATCCATTAAATATGGAATTTCAGTCCAATTTGTCTTCAAAAGGGGCAAAAGAGCTCATTATGTGGGCTCTGCTCTTTCTTGACTATTAGAAAGAGACGTTAGTCATGCCTGCTTATCTCACAACCTTATGAGCACAGGATTAAAAGATCAAAGGCTGACTTAGGTTTAATAATATAGAAAATGTAAGCTCCTTTTTCAGATGCATTTGGACTGTGCCTTTTATCCACTCTCAATGCTTAGATCAAAATGTTGAAAATTCATAATCATTTTATTCACTGTCCAATGCGAAATTTATGTCTGCACCTCTCATATCCAGAGTGAGGGTTGATGTAAGCGGGTACTGATCTATTTCAAAGTGGACCCTTTAAGACCTTCAAGCCAATTCCCCGTTGATTACACGGGCTTCAAGACTGACAGAAATAAACACAGAGCTAAGTTTCAAGAGAACTTTGAAGTACACTAGGCTGAGAGCAGAGACGTTCTGCCTGCCAGAGCTGGACAGCGACTTCTGACTTAATGAAAATATTCTGTAACCACTCAATTATACACTTGAAGGTTTTAGGGGTTAGAGAGTGATGCAAACACAATGGCTCCAAAAAAAAAAAAAAAAAAAAAAAAAAAGCCAAAGTCGGGAACTTTATGTTCCCAGTAGCTGTGGACCAGTGTAACGAGGATGTGCGTTTCTGGCACAAACTTCAGAGAGAGAAACCAGCTTTGCTGTCTGTCTGATCGCCTCATGCTCATTATTCCCTGAGGAGAATGTACTCCACAACAAAAGAGGACACTGACATGTAGCAGACAGTGCACTGCAAAAAGTGCCCCTTTTCGTTATTCAGTTGTAAATTGACAATATTCTTAAAAGTGAAAGATCTGACAACTTCACTTGTTTCCGATTCAGTTTAATCTGTTTCAAAGTGTTCAATGTTTCTGTATGTGGCTATGTCCTCCTTAAATAAAGCACAAAAGAACAAGAATTACTGCACTACAACTAGCATAAAACCATGACACTTGATGGTAAAAACTACATGTGTATAAATTAGGCTCTGTGACATTTTTGCAGTGTCTGTCTCTGACTACACAGACAGACTGGAAGCAGTCCTGCCGCTGAGAATAAATCTAAACTCATTTATAGTCTTGGACTCTGAGCAGCATCTAAACAATGTGCTGTTAATACACTCACTTTTTTTTTAAGTGGGTCCATCCGGCCTGGCTTGCATGCCAGCGTCCACATGGTCCTTTTGATGGTTTTTATGGACTGAATTTGGTCTTGGTGAGAGCAAATGTTTCATGTCCTTCAAAAGCCAGACAGCAGAACAACAATTTGAACAACTCAGCACCAGGTTATTATTGGTCACAAGAATTTCCAGAATAATGTGACTTTTTACTCAAATTACACTGTAAGAGGTCTGTCACATAAAAAATGACATAATAAAAATTAAATACAATGTTAAAAACATTTTTTATGAATTTTCTCTTTGTGTATGTCTGAAAATAGAAAAAATTAACATCTGCAGGTGCTGTAATAAGTTTATTTCCAGTCATGTTCACACCTTTATGCTACATAAAGACAGTAAAACAACGAAACAGCTCTTTATGAAAGTGGCCATTTGTGACAAATATTCCATTTATTCTAGAGAAATATGAAACTGACCTTTTAAATTTTAACAGCAAACTTAAAAACAAGTTAAGTAGCTAAAGTTATGAGACATCTGTTTTTTAGTTTTATGCGTATTTCACTCTGCAGTCTAACAAAGAAAGTGCTGATTTTGATTTGTCACGATTGAGATGGTGTAATTTCCATTTTCAGCTACTTTTGTTGGTTTGCCGTTACACCTAATATAAAATACAACTACTGACTACTAATTTTTAAAGTACCAGAGATCATCAATTCATGATGATCAGAGGAATCCAGAAGCAGCTTTCTGATTTATATTATTACTATCCACTTCTATTGTCTTAGTGTTTTTCCACATTTTCACACAACTCGTTGGAGGTATCTAGGCTAACTTGAGTATTTAAATCTGTACTAATAAATATTTTTATAGGTATATTTGGTTAAATTTACCATCTGTAAAGTCACTTGTAGTGACAAATCCACAGATATCTGCAGTTCCCCTCATCTGCATTGTTTCCAACCAGAGCAGCTGATCAAAACAAAGCTGAAAAGAAAGCAAATATCAGACTTACATTAACCAAGTGGACAGACACACGCTTAATGATTATTTTATGCTAACATGCCAACCATAATGTAATAAGACAGTAATACATGAATCAAGCCTCACGTTAAGATATTACAATTTTGAATTCAGTAATCACAGTAACACGTTATCTGACATTTGATGGTCGGCTTGTTCCTGTCTTGCTGGGAGTTAGATGGAGGGTTAACAGCAGTTTGGTCTCTGCATTCAGACAGACCTTCCGATACATGTTAGCTTGGTATAGCGGCTTGAGGAGGCACTTCGCCTCTACTCAACCAAAAGTGGAGAAATGTGACTCCACTTCCATGTTATGTGTTCTTAGCTGACTTGCTTACTTTAACTACATGTGTGCCTTTATTCAGGAGTCACCTAGTTTTGCTTGGAGGGTTTGTGAACAGTGCAGCTGAGGTCTTCTACCGAGCTGTGTGCAGTCACTACAGCTAAGCTAGCTGTTGATGGTTTTGAATTTTAACACTGCTTAAATTTATTTTCCGTTTCTACACATGGTAAACGCAAAAGATGTTACGTGAACAGTTTACTTCTACTAGTATTTGCAATTAATCAAATATCTAGGATTTCTGAATCCTATAACAAAATCTGGGGTGTATCCTAAATATGTATGGCTTATTTATTTGTTTATATGTGCAACTTCCGCAAGAATGACCAGGTTTTACCAGGTTATCAAGGCCACTTACAACAGAAAGAAATCACTGTAGAGGTTTGGAAGTTATCTCATATTGTAGGAGATGAGCATGTTAATGTCCCCACCTCACCATCCATAATTTTGCTCTCTGTTGATTTAAATGTCCATGCCTTGGCATACCTTTATCATGTATTCGCATTTTGATGATAGTTGTTGTTGATGTAGCTGATAATAAAGATAAAGGGGTGATTTTTTTAGAGCCCCCCTTACACACTTCTTACTTGTTTTACCATGTTTTACAATGGATTTGTCTCACTGCAAAGAGAAAATCTAGTCTTTCTTTTTTAGCTCTGTGGGACTCAAACCAAAATCTGACTTGATTTAGTGTTGATGATTTAGATAACTGAAAAATGATGTGCCATTAAGCCCTATTGCTGCACTGAAAATATCTCAACTTAATGTCATGAGATCAAAACAAAATGAACCCAGAAACACAACATCCTGTGCCAAAAAATGCTGTTTTTAAACATTTCAGAACTGTTTTAGGGTAGACCTTTAATTTCTTGAAGTTGGTTAATGGCCAGCAGTCTTAAGATCCAACCTGCCCTTGTAGCTCTTGACCTTTGGGTCATTGGTGATGTGGGAGAGCAGCGTTCTCTCTTCTTCTTTGGTCTTAGATATACTTGGATCCATTAAGATAAGAAGCAGACCAAAACACGCTTGCAATTATCTTCAATCCCTCCATAGCCTCACATCTGGTCGCCCCTTGGAGAGCAGACATGCCAACAAAAGCCTGCAGACCAGACGTGCAGAAAGAAAAAGGGGGTCGTTGAGTTTTTATCATACCAAACATTCATTTACCCTCATCCATATTACATTTATCAGTGCACATTCTTGTGGAGCGTTTCATCCAAAGAAATGTCCATCCAGCCCCGGCAGTGGTTGTCTCATCTTGATCCTAAACTGAAAGTAGCTGGACAGGAGAGGGTACATGTAGTACTGGTGGCAGCGGGTTCAGTCTGTGTGCTCTGAGGCCTGTTCTGCAGGTTGTGGTGTGAGTGAGTGGAGGAAGAGCACAGAGACAGGCCTGGCTGGAGATCATTAGAGCTTGTTAGTGTCCCCGCTGCCTGGGGCCTGCCGAGGGGCCTCCATTTGGGGAACCTCTCCTCTCCTCTGATCCCACTGAGAGTGAAGCAGCGTGTAAGGGGGACTGGGGGCAGGGACAGTGGAGAGTTGAAGGGGAGGGCGATGGGGGTCTTTGCGACTTACAGTATAACAAACCCTGGAGACGTCCCAGCAGATCTGCAGGTCTGACTTTCATCTGCCTCATCCCCAAGGCCATTAGACAGTTTAGCTGGGAAACGGCTGCTAAAATATACATCTGTCTGAGTGTCAGCACATACCAGCTCTCCTCTGTCTGCGTGCCGCCGCTAGTCAGTTCAATATTTAAATCATCAGTCTCCATAAGCGTTTGATGTCAGCTCTTAACGAGCTCTGTCTCTAACACTGACAGGCCTGTGGACGGAGCAGCTGTTTACTGTCAGGGATGGAAAACGCTGCCTTCCATTGTTTCGTCATATGTCGATAAGATCCAATGAGACTACTTTGTTTGAATAACTGCATAAAGGGCTGCGAGCAATGTGCGTTTCAGCAAGTCTATTTCATTCTTTCAGCAATTCTGATGACATTTTTGCCAATACTGGATTTCTGTCAGAATCAAAGCATTTTTGTCGCATATATATCATTTGATGCAAATCAGCAGGAAGCTCTCAGATTGTATCACAGTGCAAGTATTTCAGTTTACTCAAGGCAAGATTATTTCAGCTTTGCATAGTGACAGTTAATGGAACTGCATGCATTATGTGTTGCAGGTAACAGTAGGAATTATTAAACATCTTATTTTTAATAAATTCTTTCAGGCCTGGGAGGTTAAGTCTAATCTCAGTTCAGTCAAACACTCGGCTTGTGCACAGCCTCTGTACTAATGAATAAAGTTCCATTAATACAAAATTACCATAATGTGTTATTTTAAGTGGAGCATCATATTGATTCCTCAATCTGAATATAAATAACTTATTGCAAAATAAATATTAACTGCAGTGTCAGTTCAACAGATTGTCTCATGTTTCGTGTCACCTCTCATCATGTTACCGTCATGCGAGTGGAGGATTCATGAGGCTTGAGGCAACATGGGAGCGCGTGTGTTCACATTTGGCTATGCGTGCAAATGTGTTTCGTGTGAAGCGCACGCTCATTTGTTCAGAGTCCACTGAGTCGCTCCCATTCCCCCTAAACTCTGACATTCAACATATAACCCCCCACTGCTCTGCTGCCTTACACTATATAACCTTTGACCCGTGTCAACATGAACTTTTCTGCCATTTTCCACAGAAGCTGTCAGCAGGAGGTCTGATCTACACGCGTCTTCATGAGCTCATGAAGACATGCATGAGGTCTTTAAACCAGTAAGCAGAAAAGGTTTGCAGGCCTGTATCAGTGTACTGTTTATATGGAGAATCATATGTCATGTGGTGATCATTTTAATCTTAACAGCATGATCACATACATTTTTTATATAAGTGGTGGCTGCTAACTCCTTCAGTGTTAGCGCCATTTATAAATTCATATAACACTACAGTACAAAGATTTTTAAATCTTTTTGCTAAGATTTCACCACAAAGATTAAGACCACAAAGATTAAGTCCAAAAGGCTTTTTCTTTAAAACTGCTCTAATCAATATTTTAAGCCATGTTAGTGGTGTGGCTCGGGGAGATTCAGTTCTGACTATTAAAATAAAACTTGCATTTCAGAGACAATAGAGACAATATCTGAGATTACATTGTTATTAGTCACAATTCTAAACGATATGTGATATGCGATAATGATATCTAAACCTGACTGTGCCAGATGCTTTGTTACACAGAACTGTTTGGAAAGTCGTCGTAAACCTTGTGTGAAATGGCAGACACAAAAATATTTGGCAGGCGATTGAGTGAACCATTTGTCTATCACTATGAGAATTTGATTAATTCAGTCCAATAACATTTGGAAAGTCTAGTAGAGCCATACGATTAAATCATTGTATCCCCATTCAAGATAGCAGAGGGCTAAACTGGAAGTTAGCGACTCAGTCGCACTTGCCCGACCCAAGTCTAGTGCACCTCTATGCTCTATATGCCGAAGCATATGTGGAATAATTATTTTTAGCCCGCAAATTGAACTTTTATATATACATCCATGGTTAAACCACACCTGTAGCTTGTGCCGGACCTGCCAGTAGTTCATCATAGGATACGGATTGGTCTGAATCATTGTGTTCTTCTACAAGTGCACAGCTTTAAGCCTGGAAAGATGGATTCTGACGTGATTTCACCCTAATCCTAAACCCTAACTCTGTCTCACAAGGTTGAACGATATTTGTAATGTAAGAACAATTCTAGATATCTAAAAAGAACATTGCCACTAGTAAGAATTGTGTTATTGATACCAACAATCAGCATTTCCACCAGTAAGAACTGAATTGTTTGTATTAATAATTAACATTTTGAATTGAGTTATAAATATCAATAATGGGAATTGCAATGAGACAAGATTCCATTATGGATATGTCGACTTGGAATTATCATATGTCAACATCCGTGGTCTATGAGCTCTGAAGAGCATTTTACCTTTACCAGTTTACCACCTTTCACCTGAGTTTTTTGGATTTACAGCATGCAAGTTTACTGTTTCGGTTCTCTCTCACAGTTCTCATCAGTGTTGTCCCAGCCACAACAGGCAGATGTTATAACCACTGTAAGTTAGCATAGCAGTTAGCAAGCATAGTGGAGCATTTAGAAGCTAAAGAGACAGATTGGAGGAGCTGAAGCAAAAGAAACCAAAAAGGAGTGACTGAGTGACTTCTATTCAGCAGGTTGCCCAAGTCACAACTTCAAATGAAGACTCATGTTGTGCCATGTCTGCCGGATGTGTAGGTAACATGTCTGTTTGTCAAATCAACTTTTTAATGTGATAATATGTCCATGTTATGTTTGCATTGCTCCCAATTGCCCAAAAAATCCACTATTCATTGAGATATACCAGAGAGACTCAGAGTGAAGGAATTTTTATTTATACTCCTGAATGAACCACTAAAACTAATCTGGTTTTGAAGAAAATTGAGTTGTGGGTTCACTGAATACGTGATTATCATCCCAAAAATCTACAATTTCCCTTTGACCTGCTTTGGCCCCTTTTGTGAACCCCCAAACCATCACTTCTCACCGCACCTCACTCATCCTCTGCACGCTGCACACTGCACACGTTGCCTCCTTTTCAGGAGTGTATCATCCCACCCCCCAGTAGGATCTCTCCCCCTCTGTGGGCCTCCCCTGGGCAAAAGAGAAGATTAAAACAAACAGGACTTTAATCAGTGGGCCCCGCTTCTCTCTGCTCAGCTGCCGACAGAAGGAGCCCTCTCCAGGAAGGCTGCCTCAAATCAAAGCTTCCTGCTCGCCACTTGCTGCTTCGCCGATCCGTATCACAACAACAAAACCAGCAGAAACAATTATTTATTCCTTTTGATGTGGGTTTTGAAGTTACCCCACCTCTTCCACTATGCACCCCCATCCACCCCATCCTCCTTCCTCCACCCCTCCTCTTCCTTGCCCTGCCCCTCCAGCTTTTCTGTATCTTTTATTCCCAAGGAAACAAGGTCATGCCAGCTTCTCCGTAAAGGAGGCTGCTTTGAAGGAGCAGCAGTTCCAGTACCGGCTTTTCCTTATTTTACACCAAAGAAAGTGTGTTGCTTGAGAAAAAGCTGACGAGTTGCTTCGTTCAACTTAACTGCCACCCTGCTGAGTGTGTCAGGATGTAAATGTCACTTTCACAGTGTAATGTGCTGCACATTAATGAAAATTTCATTGAATTTGTGGCAGTTTAGTGGCATAATG
The DNA here is from genome assembly GCA_033000465.1 of Sciaenops ocellatus. NCBI lineage: Eukaryota > Metazoa > Chordata > Actinopteri > Sciaenidae > Sciaenops > Sciaenops ocellatus. Next base: position 18,882,667 of record CP136888.1, read on the forward strand.
TGATTATTCACAGTTACTTCAGCAATCATTTTCCTAAAAAAAAAAAAAATCTAAAGCACATGAGAGAAAATTGTGGATTACTTATTCTTTGTTGCTACAAATTGAAATGTTCATATACGAACAGTTTAACAATTTATTGTTCTAATTACATCTGTCATTTGAAGATGCAAAAATGGAAATTGCTTGTAACCTGAAAGAAATTACAGTCAGAGGAATAAGGCAAAAAAAAAGTTTACTGTAATCCTGCCGCATGTAATCCCTTCCTCCTCTTTCAACTCAGTGCTTGTGTGCTGGGTGAATGTGGTCCGTATAGATGCTATGCGAAGCCTTTTTTAGAAAGCAGAGAACAAGGTGCTGAGATAGTAGCAGATCTGAACGGTATTTCTGTCACTGCGGCAGAGCACAGTTAACCTTTTCTTAGATTCAAAGTGTACCAGTTGAAAACAATCTCTCAACAGGACTGAAATGTCTGCGAGCTGCTGCTTTTCAGCTCTGTATACCACAACATCTGCTAAAGCTGTTGGATAACTCTGCAGCCTCATCAAAAGGCTTGGCAGAGAAAGAGCTCCTCAAACGCGCAGATGGTAATCATGTTTTTATCATTTGCTGAAAGTTGTGATCCACTAAATTCATTTAATTGGTGGGGGAGGTCATATAATTCCACCTTAAATGTCTGCCAAGCTGATTTTTACAGGTCACATATTATATGTTCTGAAAAACATCAGGGGAATTGTGGGTGGTTTTTTTAGCTCAATATTGTCATTTTGGATGCATGTCCCCGTGGCACATGGTTTCGTGGTCGGGTGGTTCTGTCTCACATTTTCACCACTTTTTAATGAACTGAGAGATTCCTGGTCTAAAACTGCCTGTAACCTATCAATTACAGAGTTCATTGGATTTTTTTAATAACCTCAAACATCAGATTCATCTTTAGATTACTCTTTAAATCACAGTGGCAATCTGAAACTCATTAGGAATGTTTCAATCATTTCCAAAACTGGTTTCATCTTCATGCGAGGAGTGTCTTTCCAAAACTGTCAGTTTTTAGCTGAAGGAAAATATTGCCAGACACTCTGCCAAGTTGAAAAAATACAGATCATCGTGTTCTCATGAAAATGGTTGCCTGTATGTGTCAGCCCTGTGATGAACAGGCAACTTGTCCAGGGTGTACCCCGCCTCTCGCCCACTGTCGATAACCGTGATAAAGATAAGTGGTTACAGAAAATGGATGGATGTTCTCCATCCAGCACTGAGGACTATTAGAGGCTTCAAGAAGATTCAAACAGTGAGGTTTTAATTTCATGCAATCATTTATTTTGTCAGGGTGGAGTCAGTTTTTCTTATCTTTTAGGTTTTGGGGGGTTTTATTTTAGAAAACTAGTACAATCGGTTGCTCAACGCTAACTAAAGATGTGCAGAGTGTGAGTACAGGAACCACCAGTTTGCTGTCAGCCCAGTGATGACAAGGAGCAGAACAGCTTGTGGGTTTTTAAACTCCCATCGGGGCAATTAGCTGCTATGAGGGTAGACAGGCTCCTGTTTCTTACTTATATTAATTATCACTGGGTGTTGGAGTTACAGCATGAGAAATGTTCTTTGTTTGGACAACAGTTAAATTATGAAAACCACATCACCCACAATTTTGTAATTAATATTATTTCATTTGCAGTTTACAGGACACCATAAAGATCATGAAACATGAGAAAATATTTAAATTCTTGTGTTGGTTTAATCACTAAATTATGCATGAAGTGTAAAACCCACAGTAGTAGTAGTTCCAAGTATAGAAACTATCTTTATGAGTTTGTTTTTTATATATGTGATGTTTAAAGTGTGACACACATGCATAGAGCACAGCTTTAAATAATGTAATGCAATAAGATTTTGACATACTACAAAATATTTGTTTTGTTATGTTTCAAGAATCAAAACGTTATAGTAAAGCTAACGCTGAACCCGCAAAATTGTAAACATGCTCACTGTAAAGGTCCACCATTTAAATTAAGTCTCTGAATGGTGATACTGAGCTTGTTAAGCATTTCATTTTCTGTTTTACAAGTCTCTTTAATTTGCCCTTTTGTCTGTCTTTTTTTCTCAAATAGTCCTTTAATTAAACTCCAGCTAATTATACAACTCTTGAATGACTTTTGTATACGCAGCTGGGCGTGGGGAGGAGAGGAATCTGGCAGAGCTAAAAGTGAAACAGCAGCTGACACCCAGACATTTTATGCTGCCTTAACTCAAAACCAGAGCTTTATGGAGACATCCCTCATCTGCAGCAGGCTCAGACTGGTGCAAGTTGAGTGTAATGTTGGTGATCTATGAGCTTAACTTATTGTTGTGTCAACTAGACCTTTTCTATTTTGTATCACATTATTTTTAAGGCAGTTGTTTTGGCAGTTTTATAAAATGATGAGTGTAGTGAATGAAAGTAATTGAAAGCTTTTTAGGATGTTTATTTTCAGGTCTGGCTGGCATCCATTCCTGGATTAATACCTTTGAGCAGTACTGTGGGTCATGTTGAACAAAAGACTGTTCAGGTGTTGATCAAGAATTTCATTTATATAAAATAAAATTGTTTTGTAGCAAAAGTCTACAGCCACAATAGCAGCTCTGTGAGGCTGTATGGCTAAAGTGTAACTAAATCCCCAAATTCTGATAGCCCCCTTACATCAAATGCAGCAGAGGGCTGCACAGGACAGGACAGGAGGTGTGACCTCATGGCTAGATAGTGTGTGGCGTGGGAGGTAACGCCAATCAGAGTGACAGACTGACAACCGCATCACTCAATGTAGCAGGAATACAGTTGCTTGTAGGTAACCAAACTAATCAGTTATGAGCATCTGAGTCCACTGGAGCTATTCACAGGCGTTTTAAAAGATTAATTTAAAGTAAAACATTAGCTGAGAGCTAGTAGCTCAGAAAGGCAGAGCTAACCAGTCATTTGAATATACTAAACTGTCAAGATTTGGACCTGAATCGATCAACACAACTACAAAATAGCTGTATACACTGGTTTTCATCTGAAGAAAGGTGGTTTTACAGTTTATAGTTACACTTTGCATTGCTTTGAGCTAACCTTAGCATGCTAACTTCCACATGTTAAGATTGTCCATATTAAAATGATCTCCGTGTGGTGTTTACCACCTTAGCTTAGTGTGCTAGCATGCTAACATTCGCTAACCAGCACATAAACACAGTACAGCTGAGTTGCATGGGAATGGTATTTTGGTTGTAACCAAAAGTATCAAACAAATTTTAATTTCTGATGATGGCGAAAAGTCAGGGGCTCAACAAAGTCAGTAGGATTCATCCTCTAGAGACCATGAATGTCTATTATTATGTACATTATTTCAGTGCCATGAAACATAGTCTGGACCAATGTGGCGTATGGCTGCAAACACAGACCAATATCGCAATGACAGAGCCATTCTCCTGGTGTGGCTAACAACATGGACATAGTAAATTTAGATTTATTTAGTTGGGGGGACCCATAGTGGCCATTCAAATTTCTATGGGGACAATACCGCATCATGCATCTTTGTCCATATTTCTGCAATAAATTTTGATTTGATTTTTTGATAAAAATTTAATTCTGAAACATCTGATTGTTTTTTTCATTTCCCATTCTTTTAGATGTCAAAAATTTCTGTCGACTTTTGTTTAATCAGTATGAACAGTTGTTATGAATATCAAAAATAACACTGACTGATGGCAGACTCTCCAAAACAGATGCACAAAATGCACAAAATTTTTTGCTGCCACTCAAATATAAGACGCATCTCAAGCCCTTCACTTTAAGAGGATTCAGTGCTGACAGGCAAGGTTAATCCATATCAGAGTCAGAATCCCATTAATTGCAACAGATAGGTCACCAAGAAAAAAATCTGGTATGGGTGCAGAGACAGGCTGCCAAATAGTCAGTGGACCTTCACATACACATACTGCACTGTTAAGTGAAAGACTAGTACGAGTACTAGTACTGTGGTTTTAGTCATCAGATGTCCATGATTTAGCCTAGTTAGTCTGGTTGTTAAAGATTTGTTTCTCGTTCCTTTGCTACACTTTCACGCCCTGACAGGGATGGAAAACATAGGTCTGTGGGTTATTCCCTGAAAATACAAGCCATTACCAGCTTTGACAGGCCTACACAGTCCAGTGGCCTGTCAGAAAAAAACAGGCAAATGTGTTGAAATGGAGAGTGGCCTGGTTACTCTGAAAGCAGCTAACAAATCCCCCAGGTCTGGAGCTGAGTGAGGGTCTGCAGACTATGACTGATCCATGCTCGCTCCACTGAACCCATCCATGGCATGTACTACTCAAAGTAAAGTTGTGAATGTCTTCAGGGACCTGCTAGCTGTCCAGATCCCCCTCCACACCGTGTCAGGCTGGTGGAAGAAACTGATGCTGTAACCACTAATTTTCACCCACAGGATAATAATTATTTGACTTTTTTATAATAAAACTACAATGTATTTCAGTTTCTGTATAGTTGAGGTTTATACAGCTTGATGTCACCCCCAAAGGATTTATTGCTCTATTGATATTGGTTCTGTCAGGCATCTGTGTTACCAAGAAGAAGATGTGACCCTGCAGGGCACTAAGATGCCACTAAAAAGCAAGAATTGATTAGTCCAAATGAACGGATGCGGCTCCTTCCTGGGCGATAAATGAATGCAGCAAAGTGCGACAAAGAACTGTGTTCCTCTGATTAATGCTGTGGCTGTCAGTGAGCGCCAGGCTTGACTGGCACATCAAAGCCACTAAAAAACACAAGGAACTGGTGGCATTTCCAACAGAAAAGCACCTTCATCCTTCCCCCATCATCAGTAACTTTACCCCATACTTAGCGCTGACCATTTAGTCTGAATTGAGTCACACTCAATAGGGGAGGAGAGCTTGGAAAATAATTCTTTATCTGTGTTGCTGTTTTTAAGGGAACACAAAAGGACTGACAAGACCATTTATCTGTAGATTCTTTCAAAGAAAAAGAAAGGCAAAGAAAAAAAGGCGAGCCTACCTGATGTTTTCTCTCCCTTGCTTTTTTTTTTTTTCATGAGGCGCAGTCTGTGCCTGCAATCCCTTTATCTGCCTTTCATTAGCGCCTCGCTCGCCCTCTTAGTAGGGCGGGTGTCTGGGAGACAGTCACTTTCTCCCAGCCTGTGATGTTTCTGGAGATTACAGAGGGCCTTTGAAGCCACTGCACTCCTCATTGCCAGGGCCTCAGACAAGCCCATGCCATCTGTCAGATTGACGGCAAAGTAGCGGAATGGGGCTGAGACACCCTCTGTTGATCCACACTTTTTGTCTTTTATGTGTCACATTTGGATGTCATGTGAAAGCCACACCTTTGTAATCTGGCGCTGGCACCCGCCTGAAACACTGGCCTCTGCAGTATACAAACACACACACCCACAGACAGGAGAGAATAATGATCCTCCATAATTACTCTTACCTGTGGGCATCAGTCCTTAAATGAGACAATTATTGCCATCCCCTCACAGTGATCTCTGGTTTCCTCCCACTTTTCCAAGGCCCTGGAAATCACTGTCATGTGGATCTTTTTATGCCTAACCAGTGGGAAGGATTTGATTGTTCGTGAGCTTAGGAGACTGTAAGTTTGTCTGTTGCGGGCTGAACTAGACTGCAGAACAACTAGCCACCAGCACCTCAGGGTTTACTTTACAAGAAAGTTTGGGGTCAGAGAAATATACTGAACTGTATTTTCTACCTGGAACTGTTAATAAATAGGGCAGTACGGTGGTGCATGGGTTAGTACTGTCAGATGGGTTTTCCCCGGGTCAGTCCAAAGACATGCAGTTAATAGGTTAATTGGTGGTCCGTAGGTGTGAATGTGAGCGTGAATAGTTGTTTGTCTCTATGTGTCAGCCCTGTGATGAGCTGGCAACTTGTCCAGGGTGTACCCCTGACTCTTGCCCAATGTCAGCTGGGTTACAGAAAATGAATGGCCCACAAGCAAGAACCAGAACACCAAAGGATCCAAACTGGCCTCTGGATGACTTTGCAAAGTGAAAAAAATGGCAAGGAAGTCATTTATTGCAAATTTCTAATAAAAGGCACTGCTACTTATGATTTGTCCATTGGATTTTTCATTGGCCTAATAAGAGGAGCAGGCCTGATGCTGAATACATACAGACTATAAGACAAAACATTGTCAGGTGTGCTACTGTTCATGCAGAAGCAGACAGTCTTTGTGTGTCTTTGTCAAAAAGGAGAAAAGTGGACACAGAGGAAAATGTGTCCTTGGTGTGTTCAAAGCACCTTCTAGTGCTCAAGGAAGAAAATATTCAATATCACTATTAGATCCATCACAGCAAAAAATACATCCTTTTATCATATTTACTGTAATAAAGGATTAGTGACTACTGAGCTACAAAAAGTGATTTTCTGAAGGTTTTATTCAGTTATCTGAAAAAAACAATGAATATTTATTGTGTTGAACATTGTGCATGGATGGTTCATTTTCAGAATATACTTGTACTTGATTAGGCTGACTGGATGTGGAAAAACTGAGACATTTTGTTGAAATTGCACTTATTTCTTCTTAAGATTCAGGCTGTTCATCATCTGTTTTGTGAATGGATGGCGTCATGAATTGGGAACGTTTTCAGAATGTACTTCTTTAGATTAAAGAAAAGGAACAATTTTCAGTTGTAGTTATTTAAATGTTATTATGCCATAGTTTTACTGGTCTCTTGAGATGAAATTGAGCTGTACGCAGCCCTTGAACTAAAATGAGTGTGATAGTCCTGTCGTACAACCATACTATTTAGTATGTACCAATCCATTGTATGTCAAACACAGTATGCCAAAAATACGAGAATGTCTTACAGCATCCTGTTGTATTTTCGGTATGCAAGCCAGCATGCATTGTGTTCAGATCCACAATCCTCTGCACTGCTAAAGATATGTCTCACAGTCCTACAGTTACATACATTGCAAACTACAACAGCAAAGTTCTAACTCTGATATCTTTCAATCTGGACTTTCCATGTTTTTGTGTCAAAATTAAATGTTCAGTTTCCATGATGACTGAAGTGTGATAAGGAAAAACGTAAAATCAGACTCTTAGTCTACTTCCTTCTAACATAATCCTGTTTGACTGCTTAGCTTGCATACTTGGACAAGTCATTATATTTGTTCTTTATTGCTCAGTTTTTCAGAGAGTATATCTCTTTTTTTACATTACAACATAAAAAGCTTTTAGGATGAGGACAAATGTGTTTGGCATGTGTAATGTTAGCATTGATGACGCAAACAGCATCCACGACACAGTGTTTTTACGAAGGGGCAACCTCTGAGGCTGTGAAGTGTCAAAAACTGCAGTTCCTTGAACAGCCACTTGAGGCTGGCTACAGAGCAAGTCAGTCTCCATAAGCCCCCATATTAAAATGTCCAACTTTAAAAACTTTAAAGTTAAAATAATTAAGAGCATGGCCACTTTGTTTGACAGGTAGGTTAACAGTTACAGGTGACTTGTTTGAGCACCCAGGCCTCATTTAGCCTGCCTCAGCTCCACCAATGATCCACATCTTTTCACCCATTTTTAGATTAGCCTAGAAGTGGCAGAGGCAGGACTGCCAAGACGCCAGCGGCCAGAGCCACCAGACTGAATTTCACAATGGCTCTATGGGTGACGTCACGGATGTGATGTCCATATTTATGGCTATGGTTTTTACACAGTGGTAAAAATCCAACATAGTGAAAGCGCTAGTTGTGAGCAGAGGTTCACAAAATAATGTAGCATGGAACGCTATTTAGCTGCGCTACTGTAGATAGTAAGCTAGTTAGCTGGACACGTTAACATTAGAGCAGAGAAACTTTTGCTCTTCTGTTTTTGGTTTTGGAGAGGCTAAAAAAGGACATGTCATCCTCTAAACTCTTTAAATACAGAGTATTACTGTCAACTACAGTACCGCACAAATCTAAAACTTAAAAGGCCTGCCAGGCCTGCAGCCATGTTACATTTTTTAAACTATGATTGGATGATTTGGGGGAGGTTTTTGCCTAACAGTCAATTGGACATGCAGACAACAGCCATGACACATACAACCCACTTGGGACTTAATTAAATTGACTGATAACTAAGTACTTAGATAATTGCAGGAAATTCAATTTCGATTTGAAATTGTTTCCCCTTTCCAGTTTCTTCCAACAGTTAGTGTGCTAAAATATCTGAAAAGGGAGAAACAAGTTTATAAAAGTTCACAATAGGAGTTGTTTTTTGAGGCGACAAGCTAAGAAGGATGACAGATGAGATACCTTGTTTAAAAGGACCCAGCATTATCTGTTTTGGGGGAAAGAGGGGTCTCTGATAAACCTCTGAAGTAGAGCAAGATTAGAGGCAGTGTGTCTCCACCTCAAACGGTGCCTCTCCCTGTGTCGAGATGATAAATTCTCAGAGTTTGCAAAGACCATTTCCCAGTGGCTGTCTTTCAGTTTAACTTTTCAAACGGCTAAGGATCTGAGGGAGGATCGTCACCAAGCTCGCAGGCTTTTAACACTCCCCTGTGTATTTTTCCCACCCCAGGACCACTGTCTTCAGAGGCTCAGGGAGAATAAAGGCTCAGATCAACAGAAATCAGCAGTCCTACCCCCTCCCCGTCCTCCACCTTGCTTGGCTTGTCCTATCACACATGCTCACGCTCACACACAAACACACACTTGCAAATTTATGATGCATGTCAGCATTTTGATGTGTGTGCTCCATGAAAATGCACACACAGACAACTGCCAACAAGCATCCCCTGTAGACTCACACATCAGACCAGCCTCCTTAAAGAAAAAAAAAATCCTCCATTATAATGTTTTCAAAAACAGAATAATACATTAAGTACCTTAAAGCAGAGGGTGACATTAAACTACAAAAACATTAAGCAAGCCCAATGAAATATACATTAGAGTAATTGGATCAGAGAAGAAAGTGGCTAACAATTGGAGAAAGCAGATGCTAAGACAAACATGTTCACGAACTTCAAGACGGCATCCTGTTGACTCAGAGGTCCAAAATGCTCACGGTGAAACTATGATGTTCTGGTTTATGTAACTTTTGTTTGTCCATAAAACTTCTAAAAAAAATAAGTGATCATGATGCCATATTTTCCTACATTAAAATATGTAAGCATGCGGTTATTGCAGCATGAGCTTGACCCACACCTCCATCCACAGACCTTCACAGGCGGGGTGTCAGAGGACCGCAAGACTGGAAAATCGTGGAAACAGTGACAAGCAATAAAAACTGATCATCAAAGCCACGCACAAGAGGTGTTTCGGTTGCAGATAAAAATAGTTACCATACACATAATTCTTTGACAGGAATGAGTGATTGATGCTCAAAGATGTTGCCGTGACAGACTGGCAGGCGGGAGAAAAACACTGAGGCAGAATGATTGGCTTCTCCTCTTTGATGTTTCTGTCTGACTTACTTGTGATGGCTGGTTACATCTTCAAAACCGTTCTGCGTTGACGGTTGTAATGACCCCAAACATTTCATCTGTCATATCTGAACAGCTCTCTGACAACTTTTGGTGAAAAGAATATACTTCTGTGACCAAACTTCATGCCATATTCTCATATTTATCCATGAGAAGGGGTCATTTATTTCTCACAGGCTCTATATTTGATGTAATTACCCAACATAACTTTAAAATCCAAATTTACCAGAAAGTAAAGCTAAAAAAAAAAAAGAAAAACCCAGACAAATGATGTTACCAATAATCATGTGGAGGCTGAAGACATTTTTCAGCACCAAAATAAATCAAGGTTTGTTTTTAATAACGTTTATCAAGTGCAAGTAACGTAAGAAGATAAGAGACTGTAGATATACGACATGTAAACGTGATGTAAAAGGTCAACCTGGCATGAAGTCAGACATTCTCAGATTTGTAGCGCGCAGTATGTGATTTTAGACTGGCTCAAACTGAACTGTTCCAGCACCTTAAAAAATGTAAAATGTCGCGCTCTGGCTCAGAGGCATTCAAACAGCACATTTTATCTCCAATGCCGGTTCAGTCGAACCATGTGCAAGACAGATAAACCACTCAAAGCCTGCCTTTGTATGCATGTTTGTATTTTTGTTTGTGTACATGTGGAGAGACCAAACATCCCAATTCCATCCAGTCCGCAGAGTGGGAAGCGGTTTCCCATGGTTCTGCTCGGATGCCGCTTTCATGTGGAAACAGTCTCTGGGTCCCTTTAGCCCCTCTGTTGTGACAGAGGATAATGAAATTCACAACATCTGCCATTTGTTAGCCCTGTTTGGTGTAACTGATCTCCTTTTAATCCATGGACTTCCAACGCGTGTGCAACTCCGCAGCTGGAATGAAGCAGATGGATCCCACGGCCTCTCTGGGGCTGCAGCAGACCGGCCCAAAGCTGGCATGTATCCTGCCCGTACACTCCTCAGGACTGAGACACAGAGGCACACTGCCTTTGACCACTGCAATCATTACCACCACTTTCTTATAATTAAGACACTCCATGAACTGAAGCTTGTTCACCTGTTGTACTCATCCTAAATTGGTCTTGAGACAAGGTTTGCTAATGCTTATGAGCACAAAAGTATACTTGACTTGATTGGATTTGCTCCTTCATAGAAAATACAGGCAATTACTATTTACATATCACACCATTACACCCAACCAGTTCAATGACTCAAACATTTTCAAGAAACAAAAACTTACACCATCTAAATCATTTGCAATATGCTAGAATCACAGAAAAGATTTCTAAGTGCAACTTGGGCAGCAGTACCTTGGCTTGGGAACTAGAGGGTGGCCGGTTCAAGTCCAGCACAGACCACAGTAAGGCATGTGGACTGGTAGCTGGAGCGGTGCCAGTGCCCCTCCTGGGCACTGCCAAGCTGCCCTTGTCCCAAGGCGCCAAACCCCTAACTGCTCCCATGGCGAGGTTACGTGACTGTGTATCACTCCACCACCTCTCCACATTTGCATGTCTATAAAACCCTTTTTGTGTGTGGTTATATTTCCGGCCTTTAAGTGTTAAAAATTGAGTGAAAAGAATTAATCTGGACTTATTAACACTTTTATGTCAACAGCATATATGTGTATTGGGAGAATTATTATCCGACTTTGCAGTTCCCCTCAGCTATGTGGAGTATTATCTTCCTTGGGAGTCTGAAAGAGAGTGAACATTGGACATATGTTCATCACGTGGAGAGAAATAACGCCAAATTAATGCCAATTCTCCATATTTGCTGAAAGTTTGAATAATCAACTGTTGAGTAACAGCTTTGGAGGGGGTATGTCAGTGCTGTGTTTCCACCATCACCAAGTTGGCAAACAAAAATTAGTTAACACAGGTTTAGGGATGTACAGAACATAAATATAATATGAATAAATATAATCAGTGATTTTGAATATCCACAAAAACCTTTTTTTTTCTTTTATGTGCCTCACGTGTGTACAGTTTTGTTAAAGAAGAGTAAACATGCAGGTGCAAAAATATTGTCAAGGCACTGTTTCTCTTGCCCTTGAATACCATAAATATGAAAAATGTTGGCCTTGTAATTGAAGCTTTCTCTAAGAGCATCAGCTTGTAATCGTACCAGTATGTGAAGGGTTTACTAAGCGGCTGGTATTTCTTGACGCAGATCAGGAGGTAATTTATTGGGGATGGGTTTGCTTAGATAGGAGACTCAAACATCAACAGAGTGTCAGAATCACCTCTTCATCTGAAGGCGGGAATGGCTGAAATGGTGGATTCAGTCAATCCTCATTCCTTTCAAACCTTCAGCTCCCATCCTTTACCCTCTTCATAAAACCTGGAATGTGCTTCAAAGAATGTACACTATCTTTCCTCCATGAATAAAACATCTGTCATTCATCAGCCAGTGCAATATGTGCCGATTTAACAGAGCACAACAGCTCTGCAAGACAGCGAAGCTCCAGACTATCCAGTGTCCTATAGAGCTCAACCGTAACCAAGTGTCATTGGTGTCCCTTTGGAGTTCAATCTGGTTTATTTAAACAAGATTCAGTCCAAGTCCAATTGAAATGAAATAGCTTGTTTTGTCTGTCCCATATCTCTGTGTTTGTCCTGTGTTCTCCTTTCACAATAAAATATTGAAACCAAGAAGGAGAAATGTATTTTTTTTTTTTTTTTTTTTTTTTTGGGGGGGGGGTTACATGACGCTCCCTAGTTTTGCATGAATTCAACAGAACACGGTTATCCATCAACAAGAATGGAGATGAGTGTTAAAACACAAATCACTTATAAAGTGGCACTGCACCCATTTGACACAGGTTCAGCTTACTTATCATAATGGATATATTCACCCTGGGAAAACAGTTGTATATGGCTTTATGTGGCTCAGAAAGGAGCTCTCAAATGTCAGAGAAAAAGGAAAAAGGAAAGTCTGCAAACTGGATGTTGCTTTTGAAAGTCAATTTACCAGGCAGGTCTGAGGAACGATGCAAGTGAGTTGCACTATAAGCAATTCAGGATCCAGTGTTTTTGACATTTAGGAAAGGCTAAAAATCAGGATATCTCCACCACTGACAGTATAAAGAATGGACAGTGTATGTGTGACATCACCCATAGGTTTCTGAAGGCCCGTTTTGAAGCTCAAAATCTGTGGTACTAGCCACCGCCATGTTGGCAGTCCTGCCTCTTCCGCCTCCTGCCTTCCGAGATTGACCCGCTCTGTAGCCAGTCTCAAGTTGCTGATTGAGGAGCTACAGTTTTGGCACTTCCACACAGGCTTCACTTCACAGCCATGGAGGTTGCCGCTTGACTGGACACTGCTTTTGAAAAATGATTTACAAAGCAGGTCTGATGAAAGATTACCATTGAAGAAGACTATTGAGTTGCAGTATGAGAAATGTTGGATCCAGTTTTTGGACATTTGGGCTAAAAATCACAATATCTCCACCTCTGTTGCTTCAATTATGACCATTCATCCTTTAATCTGTCACATGCAAGCATCCCAACTTTGCTGAGGTGCAATACTAAACAGCTAAACAACCCCTTTAATTGGCTACAGACATGCCCTTTTGGGGTGTGTTTATGTGTGCACGCATGCAATGGTGTTGTGGCGTGACTGCTGTGGCTAACTGACGTTCCCTCTGCTTGCAGAGAGTATGTCTTTAATTACTTAACAATTCAGTGTCAAATCATATTTCTAAACAGTTCACGATGCAGACTCGGAGTTGTATTAGGATAAAACAGGATCAAAGTTTCGCAGGCTTGGTACATCGTTGAAGTTTAATACCAAGCTTACTTCGCCCCCTGTCGACCATAAGAGTGGTCGTTTCACCGTGCGTTACCACCGCCTAACCGGCAGATCGCGCTGGTAGGTCGGCGTCGCTCTGCGCAGCTGAGCCGCGGTTGTGCTTCCGCCACCACCGGATCACAGAGCCAGTCTGACCGGTACAAAATACAAACAATGGGCAAGAAGCACAAAAAGCACAAGTCCGAAAAACACGGATATGAAGGTATTTCATTTGTAGCTTTAATTGTTTGATGATTTGTTGTTAAATACACAGGCTGGATACCCGGTTTGACTCTTGTTAGCCGGGTTAGCACGTACATAGTCCTAATTTAGCCGATTAGCTAGCGTGTTGCTAGGCTAGTTACTGGATCGATTCGGCAGATTTTATTTATTTCCGTGCGTTTCTGCCACAATATAACATTATGCATGAATACAAAGCCGGCTGAATGATATTAAAATACACGATTAGCTGTAGCTCCACTATTCCGCCTGCTGGGTGAGCTAGCTGTTAGCTGGCTATTGTTTCTAGCATCTGTCAGCTGTTACGGGCAGTTAGCTCCAGTTAGCTCGATAACGCTCTTGTTGACATGTTGTCTGCAGAGTACGGAGAGAGGCCGCTGAAGCTGGTGCTCAAAGTGTCTGGAAACGAAGTGACGACGGGAAGCTCCAGTCGGGAGACGTTTTACGACGAGCAGCCGGCGGATTACGACAAACCCAAAGATAAGAAGAAGAAAAAGAAGAAGGATAAAGAGAGGAGCTTTGGCTCACCGGAGGATGACAGAGGGAAGAAGAAGGTAAAGCCCAGGTTCCCCCCTTTTTTTAAGATGGGATAGTGTGTTCATACACAATCAACAAACAGCTCTATCTCTTAAACAGAAAGAAACTGACAATCACAAGTTGATTTTATTTTAAAAAACACAATTTCCGCTTTGATTTCGTACCAAACATGTGGCATTATGTCTAAAAGTCACCTTGATCCGATCGGCCCTCCCTGCAACTCTTTGGCGAACTGTCCCCCGGAAAACAGCCTCTGTCTGGGCAGCGAGAGCTGGTTAAGTCCTGCTGTTTTTCTGCCATGATTATGCGATGAAATATCAAGCAACACACACTGTTATAACAAACAATAACAGTAATGTGGTGGTAGGTTTTGTCTTTGGCAACTTACATAAGAAAAGAGCTTTGAATTTATGTGGAACAGTTGGTGCGATCTCGCCGACTCTTCAGCAAACTGTCCTCCGGAAAACAGACTCTGTCTGGGCAGTGAGAGCCGGTTAAGTCCTCCTGTTTTTCTACCGTGATTACGTGATGAAATATCAAGCAACCCACATCGTTCTAACAAAAAGTAATCCGGCAACTTATTTGGGATAAAATCTTCGAATTTATGTGGGAAAGTTGGCATCACCTGGCCAGCCCTCCCTGCAACTCTTCAGTGAACTGTCCTCTGGAAAACAGACTCTGTCTGGGCAGTGAGAGACAGTTAAGTCCTGCCGTCTATCTACGATGATTATGTGATGAAATTTCGAGCAACTCACATTGTTCTGACACACAACAGTAATGTGGTAGTAGGTTTTGTCTTTGGCAACTTACATAGGAAAAGATTTATGTGGAAAAGTCAGTGCAGCACGGTGAGAGCAATGAAAAAAAATCATTAATATCAATGTAATGATGTGTACTTAAACTATCTACAATACAAAGATCAGGACTTTATTTTCAGTGTTTTGATACGCTGGGAATGTTTTTAAAAAGATGGGCGCTTTGGGGTCTAGAGGGTTAAAGGTGGGAGTTAGTTAGCTCGTATTAGGCTTGATGTTCGTTTTTATATTGTTAGATGACGAAGAAGAAGAAAGGCCAGGATGGAGACGGAGATGATGACAGAGAGCAGAGCAGAACTCCTATCCGTACAGAGCTGGATAAACTGGAAGGTAAGTCTGAGATTTCCTCTTGTTTCTGTTTATGTCAGTACTTTTCCTCATATGTTTGCTTGATGTTTTGTTCTTCTTCCTCACAGAAAAGGAACAGACTCCTTTGCAGGAAGCTTTGAACCAGCTCATCAGACAGCTCCAAAGGTGCAGCGTTGATCATTTATTGATATGAGATACTGTATTCATTTATGACCTGCAGCAGGTCTCCTCATAGTGCTTGTGTTTACAGTTCTGACCCTTAGCCCTCCCTATCCTCTACAGTAAACTTGCTGTCTATCTC
Source organism: Sciaenops ocellatus (assembly GCA_033000465.1). Classification (NCBI taxonomy): domain Eukaryota; kingdom Metazoa; phylum Chordata; class Actinopteri; family Sciaenidae; genus Sciaenops; species Sciaenops ocellatus. The sequence goes on from CP136888.1 coordinate 18,898,121, forward strand.
TGCGTGTTTTCTCTTTAGGAAAGATCCCAGTGCATTCTTCTCATTTCCAGTGACAGACTTCATTGCTCCTGGCTACTCTTCCATTATCAAACGGCCTATGGACTTCAGTACAATGAAGGACAAAGTAAAGAAAGAGTGCTACCAGTCACTGGATGAACTCAAGGTACATATTACACACAGGTGTATTATTGCATACTAAGCCTGCACACACAGTGGGACAAACATATTAAAGCATATTTTAATAGATCAGAATTGGCTAAATAAAAACCTTTAGTGCAGTCCGTCCACATCAGCCTGCTAGTGTTGCAGTGCCACTCCAACAAAGAATGACTGTTTCAACTTTCATTCATTCATTTTATGTAAATAATTTAAGATGATCAGTTCAATATTTTTGAACTAGGTAGTTTGAACTCCAGTTTTTGAAGTTGATTGTGAAAAATAAGGTGTGTCAGATTAAAGGACTCACTGATTTGCATTAGGGCAGCGGTCCCCAACTACTGGGCCGTGGACCGGTACCTGTCCGTGGGTCATTTGCTACCGGGCCACACAGAAAGAATGATTAAAAAATATAGTTTATTGATTATCAGTCTGAGAGATGGTTTATTTTGAAAAATGACTGGATACATCCGTTTGTACGTCTGCGCCTCTTGACACGTCATGACGCTCGTGTCGGTCATGTGATATGTTACCACAAAAATGTCCACAAGGCCACAGGCGAGCAAAAATGAGGTAACAAAACAAAACAAAAATGTTAGAATAAGGAACATAAGGAGCAGTTTTCGTGTGTCATTGTCTCACATTACCCCTCAATGGGACCAGCTCAGCAAGCTCAGGGCTCCCACTAATTCAGCGTGATGGTGAGCTGCATTTTTCTATGCATTTCTTTATGCCGGTCGTATCATTCTATTTTGTCGTATTTATCCCCCACACCTTAAAGGTCAGCCTGTGAAAATATTGTCTTACATGAAACCGGCCCATGGCGCAAAAAAGGTTGGGGGCTGCTGGATTAGGGGGGAAAAAACTGATCAGGACATCCCTAAAAATGGCAACTTGTAAGACGTCGATCGTAATGGATTAATGTCAAAATAAGAGAATTTACACACAGACTTAAGTCGAATTTTCCACTAATGTTCCACTAAATTGCTCTGCATTTTGATTCACTCAGCGGTTTTTGTCACCTTGTCAAGTGTTTAACGTGTCACATGTTGTTGATGCAGGTGGATTTCAGGATCATGTGTGAAAACGCCATGATTTACAACAAACCTGAGACAATTTACCACAAAGCAGCTCGAAAACTGTTACACTCTGGAATGAAGATCTTGAGCCAGGTATGAAACTGAAGATTCAGAAAAAACACGAGGGATTGTATTCTCAACAAACAGCCTTTTAGGATGAAAAAGCTTATGATGTCTGCTCTCTTGTTATAATTTGAAGCTTAAAATATTGTTCTGGTAATGTAGCAAATGTATACACGGTTATTCTGAAATGTGTCAGTATATAGTGATGATTAGTTATACAATCAACACAAGAGCTTCATTGGAGCCCTTTGACATTAGGACCCTTCACTGGATCTTTTGCTATAATGAACAGATGGGGGCAGCAGATAGCTTCAGACAACATGCAGCGCCATCATCAGCCATATTTTTTGTCTCTCCCATTCTTTTCTTCTCTTTTCTGGTCTTAAGGGTGAAACTAAACACAATCTTAATTGTCTTTCCAATAGGAAAGGCTGGAGAGCTTAAAGCAGAGCATCGAGTTCATGTCCGGCCTCGACCCTTCTGCCAAACAGCCCGGGAAGTCTGAGGAAGAAGGGGTCACCAGCTTGGACCAGAACAAAGAGAGACCCACAAGCACAGACACCAGCGAGCGCTCCCAGACACCCAGCACACCCAGGTCCTTTCATCATTTACTTGCATCTTTGCTTAAGTCACAGTTATACAACACTTCAGCATACGTGCTATTCAGCAAGGTGCCTAGAGATAATGTTAGGGAGTCAGATAATAAGCACGACTATTGATTCACTACTTGAATTCCTCTGAAGCTTCATATTTGACATTATTCTAAAGCAAGTTTAAGTTGCATGGCGTGTATACGATCTCAGAGATCTCTGATGTCAATCAGGAAGTGACTAAAAGCCGTCCCTAGTCATGAACAAACGATCCTCCAGCTACAGTTTCAGCTTGTTTGCCACAACCACAGAATTTAAAAACACATAAATGCTGAAATCCTCAGTCGAGCATCAACACAGGTATGGTCGAGATGACTGATCAACAGCACGTTGGTGGAAACAGTTTCTCACTCTGCCAGTGGTTGGCTTGTGTGAGTTTGTTTTCCTCTGAGACTAAAGTGAATCAGTTTTCCACTGTGAAGCTGGAGGCTCACAATGTGAGGAATGTCTCAGCATGCTGGGTCCTGTTTTCCTTGCTGTACATCTTTTTAATCAGTGCTGTTAACCAGTCTGATGTAACAGAACCGGACAGCTAAAATCATGTGTCTGTTATGACTCACCGAGCCGAGAAACCTGTGCTGCTCTTTGTCTTCTGTATTACAACAGAAGACACTGTATATTAAATCTTGATGGTGTTTACTGACGTCAACATAACGCTACCAGGTAGATTATCTTAGGAGAGAAAATCAAACGTAGGCGTTTAATGAACAGAAGCGCTCACTCCTTTCCCTGCAGTATTTTGCTGCAGTGGGCATGCTTTTTATTCTTGTTACAAAATAAAAAAAAAAAAACATTTCATTCATGGTCAAAGTGTCTCATCTGCCGCCTTTCAATTGTGTTTCATTTGCAGACAGGACAAGGACTCCAAGGACGAAGCGGCGAAGGCAGAGAAAGAGCTTGAGGAAATCTGCAAGGTTATCGAAGAGTCTGGAGGAAAGCTGTCCAACAGAGTGCTGCAGTGTGATGTGAGAAAGCAGGGTTAAACTCAGGATTTCTGTGTTTCAGACATCCGCTCTTAGAAACGTCACGACTGTCTGCTCTATCAAAATGAAAACATGAAAAGAAAAGTATCTCATAAAGCTCTCATAAAAGCCCTAATAGAGAATTTGGTGTTTTCACCATCAGCGTTTTTGCCTCGTCTGGGTGATGATGTTGTGGTTCAGAAGTTTGTCTAATGTTTTCCAGGTCCGTCTCAAATGTTAAACCACAACACAGTCATTTCTCCTACTGAAAAGGTGATTTTCTTTTATGGGTATATAAACTTTATTTTGTTGCGTAGTTGGAGTTTGCAAGGCGGAAGTCTGACGGCTCCACCACTCTGGCAATCCTCAACCCAGCAGATCCATCAGTGGGCGGTAAGTCTCTCTGGAACTGTAATAGAGCTCAAACGATTAGTGAATTAGTTGATCAACAGAAAAAAAATGAGCAACTATTATGATGAATTAATGATAAAAAGTCCAAAAATTCACTGGTTTCAGCTTTGGAAATGAATATTTGCTGGTTCTGCTTTTAATGATTGTAAACTGATCTGGATTTTGGAGTGCTGCTTGGCCAAGAAAAAAGCATTTATCATCATGGGATATTCTCACTGTTTATCATATGGTAAATCGAGAAAATAATTACCAGACTAATCAATAAAAATAAAAAAGTAGTTGAGTTGTCAAGAGGATAAGGTGCCGAGAACTTCTGAAAGTTGGTAAAATGTCAGTGCTTCCTGCCGCAGATGTCGGTTACTGTCCTGTGAAACTGGGCATGATGTCCAATCGGCTGCAGAGCGGTGTGAACACGCTGCAGGGCTTCAGGGAGGACAAGAGGAACAGGATCACTCAAGGTACAGTACTGCTCTAACTTCATATTTCTGCAAGACCCAATACCAGACCTCTCCGCCTCACCTGTAAACCTGACGTGACCGATAATGAGCCGACAATGACCTCTTCCACAGTGTCCTACATCAACTACGGGCCGTTCACCTCCTATGCACCCACCTACGACTCCAGCTTCGCCAACATCAGCAAGGAGGATTCGGACCTGATCTACTCTTCTTACGGCGAGGAGTCCAGTCTGCAGGGCTCAGACAGGTATGTGCGGGGCTACCACGAACGCACTCAAGCTCTGTGGCATTTACACAAAACGTCCCTCGAGGCATTCCTGGCTGATTACTTTCCAGATGTTTCTCTTTTGAAACCGAGGGCATCCCGTCTGGAGGAGGTCAGCTCTCAGCTGTAGACTGGGCCTCATCCTGACTTCAACCCATCAACCTCTTACACTTTGGTTTTCCTCTTCTGGCTGTCTCAGATAATTCTCTCAAGGACACTCATAACACACTCTACTGTATCTTCACTGAAGATGGCTGGATGTTTTTGTGCTTGGAATTCCTTTAAACATTGATATTTAGTAACAAAGTTGAAATACATTTGTTCGTGCGATTCATCCTAAACACAACACAAGTATTTTTCGTTCACTTTCATCTTTACTTTGTTAAATTTTTAAAATAGAAAAATACTTGGAAGCATTCTTTTTGTGAGGCTACCGTCTGACATGCCGCTGTGTGTGTTTTCAGCTGCAGTCTGTTTTTCATTCCACGTGTTGAATGAATGTGGCAGAAAGCAGTTATGTATTTATTTAAAATGTATTCAGTGTCGTGTCCTCGAGCCTTTAAGTCTCTTCATATAAAAAGCACACTCTGTCTAACAGCATGCAGGAGGTTCAGTTGTTGCTTGAGCAAATGTCAAGATCAACTTCTCCTTGTTCTCGGCCAAGAAAGCGATTCTGATTTTTACCCCGCTGCGGCTTGAAAAACAATTTAAAAAAAAAAAAAAAAAAAAAGCAAATGTTTGTGTTTGTGTTTGGCAGCTTGTCCGAATTCCTGGCCAAATCAGACGAGTACATGTACAAACTGGCAGACAATCTTCTGGATGCACTGACGAACGGAGACCATTCAAAAACACTGAAGGAGACAGAGCCTGTAAGCACCCACTGAGACATCGTAACTGATCCGAGCTGATGTTTGTTACTACTGAGTGAAAGTGAACAGGATAGAAATCTGAAAGTATCGATTGAATGGATGAGTTATGTTTTTTTTTTTTATGTTTGTCATCTCAGCAGGTGGAGCGGGCAGCAAATACACAAGAGGACAAGAAAGATGTGGAGGTGAGACTTTAGCACAAATGTGGAGCTGATAGAAACCTGTGCTTTATGATAAACAGCTTCAGTTCCTCGTGTGTCGCAGTACAAGTGGAAACAGTTCATAACGAGAAATATCAGCGTGTGCTATGTAATGCAAAACCCGAGCCGTTCAGCGCTGGATATGATGTTCAGACGAGGAGCTCCCGCTGTGCCGTGTTCTCGCATTACATCTCATGTGTGGATACTTTTCATTTCACTTTGTCATTGTAGATGGCCTCTGCAGATGGTTGCCGCGTCAACCAGCTGTGTCAACATAGCAGGGGCCTGTCTTTAGCTGTGATCCATCCACGCATGGAAAGAACATTTCCCCTCAAAACGCAGCGGTGCTACTTGCTCAACACTCGCTGTCGGAGAATTTGGAGAGGCCCCCGTGTTTTCTCTCGGTGCCCGCTGGCTGCGCTGGCTGAATCGCCCCTCAGAGCAGCAACGGAAACCAAAATACAGGCCCCTCCGTCAGGCACACAGCAACCCTCTGTGCTCGCTGTTTGCTGTTCTTGGCCGCTCTCCAGTTTACTCTCATCTCCTGCCCGGGTGTTGCAGCTTTTCATTAGGTTTGATTTTATTGGAGCGAAGAAGCAGCGTGACTAAAGAGGCTTCAAAAGACCTGGACGTTCCCTAGATGCGTCAGCTGTCTTGTGCGGAATGCGTTTTTTTTTTTTTTTTCTCTAATCTGACTAAACATGTCGTTTCCCCCTCCTCGTCTCTTGTAGGTAGCCGAACCCGAAGCATCCAGCTGCAACAGGCTCAACTTCCTGCGCTCTGCTGTGGGCCTGCAGATGGCTGAAGAGCTCTCTGGAGGTAAAACCTCTGACTTAATATCATCATAGAGTAGTCAGTTTTTAAAAAAAATGTCAGGGCAACTGGAGGTTATCAAAGTCTTAAAAACAATTCAGTATTTAAGTATTTATTTTGGTAGTGGCAGATTGTCCCAAGACCTTAAGACTACAAGGGAGACAGGCCACCACCGTCAGTGAATTGTTTAACCATGTAGTAAATAAAAAGAAGCAGCAAAGCCTCACATTTAAGAACCTGGAACCAGAAAATGTTTAACATTTTTGCTTAGCGAATGACTCAAATAATATATATAATTGTTCATTGATTTTTCTGTTGATTGATAAAATGATGAAATTAGTTCCAGCTCTGGTTACATTGCTTATTCAATTATGAACATTGTAAATTGGACTAAATATGAATATAAACCCCCCACATGGATGCAAATAAATGAGAACCAGATGAAAATACACATGCACACATGAAATGGCTTGTAGCTCCGTCAGTACAGAGAGAGAGAGAGAGAAAAAACAGAGAAGCCATTCAGATGAACAGCAAATGAAATCATGAAAACCCCAACGCAGAGAGCAGGACACAGGTAAGTGGACCTGGTCAGCCCTGACTGCTTCGTGTGTGTCTCCAAGGAATACCTGAACAAAGAAATTCATAATTAGACTCTAAATGCTGTTGAAGTTTGAGGTAATTCAAGTTGGATGCAGTCAGATTAGCCATTCACCATCCCGTTACGTATCCTCTTAGATCTTTCAAACAGCCCATCAAAGTTTGTCCTCCTCCTCCTTCTGCTCTCTCAGCTCTCTCAGATATGGATGTAACAGTAAGCCTGAGGGGTCCCCATCAGGGTGGAGAAAGAAAGGATGTATTGTGTTGAATACATGTAACCGGGCACAGGAGGGGGGCACCATAAGGTAACTGGAGGAACCCAGAGGAAGCATTAACTGTATGTGTGTTGTCTTTCTGACACAGAGGCCCTGCACTTCCAGCAGAAATTGGACGAGACTACAAAGCTCCTGTGTGACTTGCAGGAAGCACAGAAGGAGCGTCTGAGCGCCAAGCAGCCACCTAACATGATTTGCCTGTTAGCCCCGTCTGTGAAGGAGATGGAGCTGGGTAAGAGCCTTTCGGTTCACGGCCCCTTTTGTTCCTCGACTCGAGCTGTCACCACCAGCTACAGATCTCTAACAACACTGCATTTACCTGTTTACCAGCCATGTGGTTTATGTTTCAGACAGTGATCTGATTGAAATCATCAACATATATTTACAGAATATGGCAGAAATTAAATATAATGTGCATGACTATGTTTTTATTAGTGTAGTGAGAATAATGATGTTCTTGTTACCTTTTAGAATGAGACTTTTATAACTACAGATGCTGCAGCTCCTCGTCCACTATGTTACACTGCCATGTTTCTATAGTAGCCTAGAACGGACAAACTTAACACTAGCTCTTCATAGGGCTTTTGTGGGTGCGGGTGAGGCGATGGGGTTACCAGGTTCCACTAAATCCGACACACTGATCCTTTAAGGGAACATTCGTTGGCACCTTGTTGAGCAATGAATGAATGAATGTGTTGATATTCCAGTGGATCCATCATATTGGGCCCGTAGATTGTTTATTTTCTCTGCCCTCATTTCAGATTTGAGTGGGTATGTTTGCTCAACAGATGCTCTGTGCGTCGTCTCATTTTTATAGTTGAATTAAACAAACAAGGTGGCGAGCTTTAGAGGTGATTTTGGACCTTTGGACAGAGCTAGGCTAGCGGTTTCCCTGTTTGCAGTTTTTATGCTAAGCTATGCTAATGGTATGTTGGTGGTAGCGTCATATTAACTCTCAGCAAGAAAGCGAATAAATGTATTTCCCAAAATGTTGAACTACATAAAACAGAACTTTTAATGGCTAAAGGTCCAATCAGTAGCAAAAATCAGCAAAAGGGAAACAGAACAATGATTGAGTGCTCTTTTCTTACATTGCCAATAATTCAAATTTGTCTATAATTTCTCATCTCGTTTCCCCTTTTGACTCCTTCTCTGTCTGCAGCTGAGAAGGTGACTGGGAACTTGGCTGAGCTGACTGGTCAAGTGGCCCCATGTGACGTCAGCAGCGTCTACGGCATCAGGAGGGCCATGGGCATCGCTCTACCTCCAGAACCACCTGGGCCCTTCATTGACCTCACCACAGGTAACTACAACACTGGATGTATTGAAAATCATGAAATATTGTTATTCTCTTATATAGTCACTAACATTTGTCTGCTATTTGAGATGTAAAGTCCGAACTTAACCTGTCAAATTCAGAGTTTCAGCAAAAACTCTGCACGTCTTATATTATTCTAATATTATACTTTTAAATGTTTTCAGTGCAGGAGACGGCTGAACCAATGGAGACCTTGTCCAGTTGTCAGGATATGGTTCAAGCTGTATAATTAAATTTCACCCACCCACACAGTCGAATAACTTAAGTTTTGTACGAATGGTGCTTTTTGTGTGACATTTGTATGCATTTCATTTAATAAACTTTTTTTTTTATACACCGTGGCTCTTGTGAAATACTGTATGACAAACTGCAGACTTAGGAAAACATTTATTACATTCTGTAACTGTACAAAATTCAATGTCACATTTGTTCACAAAGGCCAATATATTATTATTATTATTATTATTATTATCATTATTATGTAACCACAAGTACAGATAAGATGATGGTCACAAGACAAATCAAGTTTTCAGAGACACAGAGAGCGATCCGGATCAGTTCAGGCAATCATCTGAGCTAGAGCCAGAAAAACATTCACAGCAGGCAGGTGGTTAGATCACACAGACTCCAAGTCACCAATGACAGCGTCACATGTTTCCCTCATTGCAGCATATATGTAGACAAGCAGCAACACTTTAACAGATGATAAACATACATACAGCACATGGATCTGTCCATTTCCTTCCTGAAGCAAAGATCTTGTCATATATGAAATATTAAACCGTTGTTACTCTAGCCAAGCTACACAGGTGGAATCTGAAAGATGGGTTTGTTACACCTGAATCTAAAGTTAAAGGGTAATCAAAGGTGTTGAGGATAGAGTAACTTAAAGATTTGCAGCGTGGCCAGAAAGTAAAACTACTTTTTGTTATGTGAATATGTCCCATATGTGTTTAGCTTCTGTACAGTCTGTACAGCTCACATGTCATGCTCATTACACAGTAACAGAGCAGTGTGCACATCCCGTCTCAAACAGGAAAAACAGATGGGTTTCAAATTAGGATCCAAACAGAATCCATTGTTTTGTTTTTTTTAAAGGACCAAAGAGGTCTTCAAAAATTACACAGCTGTATTTGGCATTAGTACAATACACTTTTTTCTATCACAAACAACATCTAAGTTAAAGACAAGAAAAAAAGTACAAAAGTGACTGACCACTGGACGTAAATGTGTTCGTGAATAGAAAAAGATGGCAATTGTACGTACTGACCATCACCCCACCATCCTGATCTGTCCTACAGGGTCCAGAGTAGAAATTGTTGATTCATTGTGACATCCACCAAGGCAGCGCTTCGTCTTAAATCCTTAATATGCAGCAACATCACAGGAACACAGCCAGTCAGCACTGGCTCAGCACTGGCTCAACACTGGCGTGGCATACAGGAGTCTATAAACTCTTGACTTGTGTACATGTCTGTATCCAGTTCTGTTGGCTGTGGTGGCCTAGCCTCAGCTCAGCCCCATGCCCTGCTGCTTGCTCATGTCAGTACACACAAAGAAGGTTTTCAGCTCCCCTTTGCCCTTCACGTTGATGAATCCTCGACACTCGCACGAGTAGCCCAGCTTTATCAGCACGTCGAACGTTTCCTCTGTGACCTGGAAGTCGACGAATAACACACAACTGCAGCTAAGACAACTTACAGCAATTGCATTTTTGTGTCCAAAGCCACATCTGGAGGCCTAAAATTCATTGCTGACAAGAGAGATACATGCCTTCATTTACAACTTCGTAATGACAACATTATATCGTAGCTGTGGTAGAGCAGTGTAATTAGCAGAGGCAAAATAATGAAGTAGTTTCTCAAGTTAAATCAAGAATTGCTTTGAATCCACAGACGTGTGATGCACGCAGCAATAAAGTGCAATTGTAGCTGAAAAGCAAATGAAATATTCATCTCATGGGGTGTTTTTATGACTGGCTAAAAATGGATCTTATTTTTCAGAAATTGGATCTTTCTAAATCCAGCCATGATTATGTTGAGATCTGATATGTGAGAGCTTTAAGAACATTAGATAAAATCCTGCTGTTGTCTCTGTTGGGCTGTGTTAAACATACCTGAATCTTTCCAAGCTCCCCAGTGCTCTCCATCCTGCTGGCTACATTAACCGTGTTGCCCCAGATGTCATACTGAGGTTTCCTCGCTCCGATCACTCCTGCTATCACTGGGCCGTGATTAATGCCTGTGGAAAAGCACTAAGTTATGATAAATGTATATAATGTTCACATGCAGAGAAAGTAAATAAAAGACAAGATGAAATATAAGATTCAATAAGTAAAATTAGAGGTTGCACACTGGCTCAGTTGGTAGTTATGTTGCCAGAAACAGAAAAGGTAAAACGTGAAACACATTTTCATTCATAAATAAAAAGCTGTTGGTTTGCTGACAGGGTTGAAAGAGCTTTGGGCTGTAGCTGCTCTTGAAGAGATATCTGACACTATGAAAACTACATTGAATGATTCCCTGAGGTGCTGCGAGAAGCATCTGTTTCACAGCTAATGACATTTAAATGAGCAGCGATTCTTTGGATTTGCTTACCTTACATTAGGGAAATAAAAGTGATCAATTCCCTGAGAATATTTATGAACAATAAATTTAAAGAGATTATGAGACCCTCGATAGAAGAAATGAAGTAGAAATCATAAATAAAACAAAAACAAACTCAGCTAAAGCAACATTATGTAACTTTTCTACCATAAAATGATTTTGAATAATTTTGTCCTGTATGTCTTTTTTTGCACCATGTGATTTCGTGCACTTTACAGCACAAAGTCACCCAACACTAACTACTGTATTTCACTTTTTTTGGTGTAACCGGAACATATTTTATGGAGAAAATGTTGCTTGATGTTCGGCTGTTGCTGACATGCTAGTTTTTGATCATAAGTAATATAATCATGACAAGTACACGTGTACAGCTGTCCGTATTTATGACATGTGGTATTACACTCTGATACTGGGGCACACAAATACAGATTTCTACACAACGTTTCCTGAAATATTGTAAGTGATTTTGTAGCTGCAGCCTTGCTTGGTCTGGTGTGACCAGTTACCACCTGTTACTGACATTACTGACTCACTTCTCTGATTTTATATGTGCCAGTGTTACACTTAGTTTCCATTTGTGGCTGCTTTTTTAGTAAAGTTACATAGACTAGCTTGAAGACAGGAATATCATTTAAGGAGTGGACAACAGTTGAGCTTTATTCTGTTTGAATTTAATGCAAACGATGATGAAATTATTTTAAAACAAAAACACTAACTCCTGGAGAGTCAGTTATCAACTGTATAATATTTAAAAGTGTTGTGAGACTGGCAGCAGAAGAAACACAAGTATGTTGTCATAGGGCAAAGAAAAAGTCACTGCCAACTGCTTATTAATAAACATGTTGAAGTAAGTGGATTTTGTTCCAAAGTCACAAAGTGTTTAGACGCAGCTGCTGATAAGGACAGCATTTTGTAAATGAGGGTTGATACCACTCAGTGCAATATTTCAGTGTTTATGCCTTGTGTTCATTTTTATCTCCTAAGAAATGTAAATGTTTTAACCAAAACTTTTATCCAAGATGTCTGCTTAAAATCAACTGAACGAAATGACTGTGTCAGGGCTGCAGACACAACAGAGGTCAAGGTTTCTCAGGCACTCAACTGTGTTCTGCCTCTTTCTCATGGCTTAAGTATGACATTTACTTTACATATTACTTAATGTACTTAAGTTATGAGTAGAAATTCAACATTACATTACCCTTAACAATACAAAGCAGATGCTCTACATCTGTGTCAAAGGTTATTAGCTTAAAAAAGGAGGGCTCACTCTGATAAGGTAGGTTTACCTTGTACTACAGTCCTGAGATCAACGTGACAACATAATAAGTGCCAGTGAAGGCAGCTGCGCTTACTGGAAGAACACTACATGAATGCTTCTCATGTACAGTGTAACCAAGGAAACCTGTTGGGTTATTGTGTCAGTTCTAATAGAGCTGGATACAGTGCAGTGCAGCGTTCAGTCAATGAAAGGTTTATGCTGAAACTGCCGAGCAGCTGAGCACACTCACCCACACGCAGCCTGAAGCTGTTGAAGGAATGTCTGTTGATGCCGTCCAACTTGCCGATCAGAGCGATGGCGAACTCCACCATGATCCCTATCTGGGCCTGCTGCCTGTCTTTGTCCTGAAAGAACATATCATTCAACAACGTGATTATGACTGCTTCAAGCTTTATGGCTTTTATGAAGGGTCAGAACATGTGCTGATGGCTTGCTAAGGAACAGTCAACAAAGCTGAAGTGATCCAGGTCTGAAGCAGTAGCTACCTGATTGTTCTCCTGACCGGCCGTCCCACTGAGCCCTGCAGCCGCCATGTAAGTGCTGCCAATTGTCTTGATCTTCTCCACACCGCTGAACTTTGGCTTGGACAGCAGCTGTTAGGTTAGAGGAAAACAAAATAAGTTGAGTGATGTGTGGGAACTTCATCATCCCTCCTTTCATCATTTACAGTATTTATTCCTGACTTGAGATAATGATACTGTACTGTTTCAGCCTAATCATCCACATGGTTGGAACCGGAATTAAGTGCATGAACGGATCTACCGATAACAGATTGGGGCTTTAAAGACGCATCTGTCATGTATCATAGAGAAGCGCTTGGCAATGAAATTAGGTATGAGGATGAAAGAGAGTTTTTTTTCTTCTTGTCCTTCTTTGCCTTACTGACCTCGTCAAAGTCAGCGATGATCTCGTTCAGGAGCCTCAGACATTCCAGGCCCTCCTTGTTGATATCACACTCGGTGTAAAATTCTTTGAAATCCGGCACTGAGGCGAACATCACACACACACAGTCATAGGACTTATAGTAGAGGTCCTGTCAGGAAAAAAGACAAAGATATAAAGTTATTGGTTTATCCAGGAAAAGACTGAGATTAACTACTCACAGTTTTTAGTTTTGTTGTTAACTGTTTAGAAATGCTACCAAACTCATCAACATTTTGACGATGCCCGAACATCACAGGAGACACTGTGAAGAGAATATCTCCCCTTTTACAAAATATACAAAATGTAAACTGACTTTCATCAATCGTTTCGGCATTCTTTCTTATTAACGAAAACAGACTGAGTGAAGCGTCACCTCGTTCTTTTTGTTTTCCCCGACAAACAGCCCTGCCACGTGGGCCGGCAGCACGTTCTCCAGCAGCAGGCGGTTCAGGTTCTCCCTGGTCTCGATCTCGTCCTGCTCTGTGCGGTTTTTGTACTTAAGCAGGAAGTCCTGACGGAAGCAGGCCTCGTTCTATCAGACACAAACACAGTGAGGTTAGAGCAGACAATGAGGGAAACCATGGCGAGTGAAGACGGGTGAAGATTGTCATTACCTGCTGTGCAATGATGAGTATGGTGACCAGGAACAGGGTGATATATATGCAGCTCATCACCTGAGGGTGTTTCACCAGCCCTAGAAATTTCAGGTTGGATTCATCTTCTTTGCTGTAGAACGAACCAGAAGAATCAAGGATGGACGTCCCTTCCATTTACATATTTCATACATGATTATTCTGTGTAAGCTGAAATTAATACATTTAATGTATTTTTATGTCCCACCTGCTGCAGTTCCAGGGGTGAGAGAGGTTAGAGCAGAGGTTTCCGTAGACCCCGAAGAGATCCCCCTTGGTGCTGAGGATGATGATGTAGTATGATGCAGAGGCCACGGTGAGGAAGAGCACTTTGAGCTCAAAGCTCACCCGTAGGAAGACTCCACATGCAATGAGCGACAGGATACAGCAGTAGACGGAGTACTGAGGGATGGAATTAGTAATTTATTTATTTATTTATTTTGCATTTATTACCAATATACAAACACTTAAAACGTCTTATAACACAATATTATGTAGTTATACACAAAGATAAGGACATTGTTAAGTGTTTATTAATGTTTTTGTCAAGAAAACTCTGCAAACAATGATGCACAAATCCCTCCTGGCAACCAGTCTGATTTAAAAAAAACATTAAGTAATTTATTTATAGCCTATGGTAACAAATCCATCACTCACAGGCAGGTAGTAGAGATTGCTCTCTAATTCTTGCTGCTCAGCAATATCACTGCAACATTCTGTCTTACACGTCTGGACGAAGCCCTGCAGGGTGATAAAAAAAAGAATTTGAATTTAAAAATTTGACTGACAAGCAACCACTGGACAGCGAGTTCGGCATGGCAGCTATGAAGTGCAGCGCAGCTAGAAATAGCATAGTATACTGTATAAAGAGCCCTCTCTTAGCTCTCACCAGGTTGAAAACTGCCAAGACAACGATGACTGCAGTGGTGATGGTGGCCAGAGCAAGGCGCACACACGGCCGCTTTACCACTGCCTCCGAAACAACTGGCAGCCACTGGCAGCTCGACAGCTTCTCTGGAAACAGGCGCTGCAGAGAATAAAGAGAAGTGAGGACAGAATCAAACAGGTATGACGAGCACAGTCATTCATCTCCAGGCATCATGGGTGAGTGACTCATCGCTGGCTATTTCCAGTGATGCATCTGTCTGAGAGGAGAAAACACTGCCTGAATGTCAGGAGTCATCCACCAGGTCAGCAGGTTAGCTATAGAAAGCTACAACACAGTGAAGGCATGTTTCCAATCTCACACTGGCTAATTCTGCCACAGTGAAAAACATATGTACACACCACACACATCCCCTTTCACCCTCACCTTTATTTAGTCAAGCACTCGCCTATTGTAATATGTTTGTGTTATGTTTTTGACCTGTGAACCTCTTATAATTGTTGTTTTACTACGGCAGCAAAAAACAAGAGCACTGTACAAAGACCCTAACCAAAAGATTTGCTTAAATTATGAAATATTAAAACAATTTTAAACTATTTTGTGTTTGCAATAAATAATTTGAAGTGATCAAACATAAAAAAAAACACCTGGTCAAATACAAGAACATTTTTCTGATTAACATTTCAGTGTTTTTCTTCCAAACAAAGAAAGAAAGACAGATATGGTTGTGCACTCCTTGACCTCAAAAACAATTGTTGATTGCCACAATAATCTTAATACAAGCTCAGTAGCACACAATTTCCTATTTGGTTTTTAATTCAGAAATTCTCATCTGTGTGTTGCTTGTTGGATAATACAGCCCAAATATGGGTAATATGGGGAATAAGCTTGCAGCAGGCTGACAGATGGTGAGTAAAATGAATTTTTTCTTGAAGGCTTGCTGTATTTTTTGGCATATGTCTCGTGTAGCCGTCACACATTTAATTTTGACTTCATATATACAAAGAAATGAAATTCTGTGAACACATATGAGTCATTCACATGTAATGCGAGTCAGGGTCAGGCAAGCATTATATAATGTTGCTTGACAAATGACAACTCTTTTACACTGACCTGCACCCATTGAGGGTTGAGAGGTCGCGGTAAGAAATATGATTTCCTATGCATGCAAGACTTTGACACTTTCTACAAACCTAATTGAACCTCAATCACGTGAATATCAAAATGTTATTGTAAAACTTAACACACTGACCTGTAAGTGACCTGCGTAACAGATGGCCAGGGTCAGTAGCAGTACACAGGCCAATACTCCAAATGACATGCCCAACATCTGTTTACTGAAGGAGATAAAAACAGATAAAAGAGAGAGATAAAAAAGTATGTCAGAAATCAGTCTGCAGCCTCCTCCTCTATCAGGACAAATATCATCTTCATTGTGTTTCTTCTCCCCATGTTGAAAATCTGGTCATACTCACTCCTTTGTGACCAACATCTGGACCACAAAGATGGAGAGGAAGATGAAGGTGGCACAGCCAACATAATGTTTGAACATCGGCAAATCCAGGGAACGGTACTTGGAGGAGGAAAAACAGAACACACCTTAACCTCTTGATGCTTGAATGGAAATGTATGACGATGTGGGATTATAAATGCTTTCAATGATCTATTTGTAGCTATGTGTCCAACTAACCTGTTTTTCCAAATCTTTTTTTGGAAACCACAGAGCTAAACTGCTACTCTCTTCAGACTTTGACCACTGCCTAAGAGAGAGACAGGAAGGAAGGAGAAAGAAAGCAGAGATGAAGGATAGGAAGACAGAAAAAATAAAGAAAGAATAGAAAATTGCATTGAATTTTACACTTCAAGTGTCACAAGTTTAACATCTGTATTACAAGATATATATTACATTTAAGAGAAAGAAAAAGTCTTTTGAAAAGAGCTTTCAGTTGAGGTGAATGATCTGGGAAAAATAAATAGAGCATTATCGTGATATCGTAGTTACAATATTTACTAAAGTATCTGCAAAGATATTGTACCAAGACAAATAGTCTACAGTCACGCTAGCAGCTGCATGAGGCTATATTTAGATACAGTGTGAGCTAAATGCTAATGTGAGCACACTACAATGATCACAATGACAATGCTAACATACTGATGTTAAGCAGGCATGTTTACCATGTAATTTTAGCATGTTATCGCGCTAACATTTGCTAATTGGCACTAAACACAAAGCACAGCTGAGGCTGATGGAAATGTGATTCATCGTCATAAACCAAATGATTGGACAATTTTAAATTTTTATCTGAAAAGTCAGGGGATCATTAAAAAGTTATTATAATTCATCCTGGAGGGGGCATGCACATATTTTATCTTACTTTATTTTTTATTAGATGGTAGTCCATCCAATATTTGTCAACACATTTCACTCAGAACCACAAATGTGAGGAGGGGGAAACGTCAGGGAATCACCAACATCAGTAGAATCTATCCTCCGGGGAACATGAATGTCTGTACACTGTTTCATGGCAATTCATTTCATAGTTGTTGAGCTATTTTAGTGGTGGACAGACCTAGCAAACAGCCAGCAAACCCAGACTACCATCCTCTGAGCCATACTGTTAGCATGGCTAAAAACTTCACTAAAAATACTAAAAGTTGATATTATTCACTTCAAGAACATCAAGCCAAAACCAATGATTTTGTCACATTGGTATGCCTAAATTTTGCAAAACATCAGCGATGTCACAGCAGGAGTTTCCCATTATCTATCGAATACCTGGAAAACAGTGTAGCGTAGTATATTTTTAACATTTATTCATATCTTTAATGCAATTTAAGTTACATCATCTTAAGAAATATGCTATACACTCAAAATGTGATATGACTTGTTAAGATAAACTTACTTGCTGCTGAGCTCATCTATGGTTGTAGTCATCTCATTGTGCAGCTCCTCATCAAACTTACTCTTCTGGGATTTGTTCCTGCACCGGAAAGCGCAGAGACAATTAGAAGGAAGCAGATGAACAGACACTCAAACACAACACAAGTGGACTGGAACAGATCCTGGAAAACCAGATCAGGTCATGCAGGTCCAGTTTAGCTGTGCTTGGGGGCAACGTAGTTAATGCCATTCTGAGCATTAGTGAGAAAAGAGTAAAGATGTACGTAGAAGGATTGTGCCGGATGCAGAATGCTGTGTGTTAGATGATCTTTGTGGGATTCAGCGGGAGTTTTTCTGCCGTGCTTCTGCTCGGAACCCCCCTACTCTATCAGGAAGGAAACACTCACACAGATGCACAGACCCAGATACACACAAGCCCCAGTCAGTGATCAGTGTTAATAGGAGCAGGTCAGTCTACTAAAAAAGGTTACAGGGTGTCTGGTGGCTTTTGAGGTCTTAGTTACCCTGCTAAAAAAGAGGTAGCAGTGAGAAACGGTGAGAAGAGAACAGTATTACACCACTGCTCGGGTTAGTGTTGGGACAGCAAAGCAATAGTTCTCACCCTGTGGGACAGGACATCACATAAACATGCTTGTTCTATTACAAATTTACAGTGTATATGTAATGTGTTATCTCTAAAGATTGTGATAAATGAGTCATTTAGCCTTTCCTCTACTCCCCCAAAATGAATCAACTCAACAAGATTTAATTATTTGGGAAACTGCATGATTGCTGGGTACTGACGAGCAATTTAAAACAATGGTGGAAATTCAAAAGCATTATTTACAATATGTGAAAGCTCATTTTAAACAAGTGGCTCAGAGGTAAGCGTCCATTTGTTTTTGTTTTTTAGGGGTCACAAGCCAAAAGGGTTGAGAACTACTGCACTGAGGGAATGAGTACCTTATGGGCCACAAAGGCCCCACTCACTTATAACTGCTGATAGGACGGGTAGGCAAGGAGAACGGTTCTTCTAGAGATTCATCAAAGCTGTCAGGGCCCAATAATAAGACACAAACACAAATCCATCATAGCAGAGCAGTGGGGAGCCCAAAAAAACAAACAAACAGGGGGACACTGATGAAATAAATGTGCCAGATAGATGCTTGTGAACAGAAGTAGTTCACAAGCATCTACGTAATGCTTGAGTGGGTGAACCTCATTTCACTGTCACTCCAGCCTCGGACGCCGTTCACACAGTGGACTGTGCGTACATGAATGAAATTAACAATTTCTCTCACGGGGTGGAATGCTTGTGCTTTTAGGCGCACACTTATCTCTTCTAATCACATTACCGGCCCACACAGTTTGTGTAGGTGAGTGCTGCCCACTAATCAGCAGCTACACTTTAAATATTTGTCCTTACGCTTACTGCTTGTGCCAGACAGGAAAAGCGAATTAACCATTACAAGCTACAACCACAATCAATTTGTCTGTGCATTATTTGGGGCTAATGGAAGCACTCGTCCTAAAGATCAGTGCTCCCACCACTCTACAAGAAACGGCCGCCAATGTAGCCCAACTGTACTGTGCAAACCCTCAGTGATGACGTTTTGTTGGCGAATGTTTTTGCAGGTTGGAACTAACTCCTCTAACATTCCTCTCACTTTGTGAACATGTACAGACTTCTTGTCCAATAAACATTTGATTTTCAGAGACACATTATACTAGCAGCATCATTAATAATATGATATAATTCCACATGAAGTCATTTGTTGATATATAATGCTGATTTATGCAATAAGTCATGCATTGATCCAGTTTAATGCATGTGAATTCTGTTTGAGGGGGAGGCAGCACACCTTAAATTTCATAAATATGGATGTGTGCCAACTAACCACCACTAAGAATATTTAACACCACTTTCAGATGTAACAGCAATTTTCTCATTTCCCTCTCTGCTAACTTGCTTCTACTGTACACACCGCATCTAAGATATGGTTCATTACATACACCTCCACATCATCTGTAAGACACTAAACATCCTGCCTGCTCACCGCTCATCACTTTAGATAAGATCATCAACTGGATATTAAACATTTAAAATGTGGACACGCATATAGAAACTCAAAAGGGAAAATCTCAGGTGTAACAAGTTTACCACCACAATACTTACAATACATTCCATCAAACTGTTTACTCATGAAAAGAATTATTCATCCACATTTGATAATCTCTGTGCATATAGCGGAACATTGGCAGTAATGTAATGACTGCCATCATAAGATACTGTTTATGAAATGTCATGAAGCCAGCTGTATAAATGAATGGGAAAGTCTTGGCATGGAAAGTTGATGGGAAACACTCTGTCCTCATGCAGGCTACTGGGCTGCTATTGAGCAACAGCATTGTTACACTGGCCCACTTCCAGGGCGAATGTACAGTATGTGTACAGTTTAACCCCCTGGGGTCTGAGCAATGGTCCTATCAATTCGGACCACAGAGGGTTAGCATACATTAAAAATAATACCAGTTACCAAATGAGGACTAAACATTTAAATTCATTTTGTAGCCACTCTAGCAGCTTCGAGTTGTTCTTACCTGTCAGTTATATTGGAGCTGGGAGTTGGTCGTAGAGGGATGTCCTGGAAAAGACAACATTAACACAGTAAGAATGCGTGATAAATCCACTGAAACTCTATTTATCCAACCTTTTGATTTGAGAAATACTTGAATCCTCACAAGAAAATTATTATGTTAAGTCATTGTGTGTCTTCTTGCATTTGAGGTAATTCTGAAACACTATGCATTTATTTATCAAAACATTAGAGAACCATAACATCAATTAAAAACAACAGTAAAGTTAAACATCCTACAGTAAATAAATAAATAAATGAAGCAAAACATTTCAATATTTTTCCATTGCAGGTGGAGACACAGTGCAGCAGTGTTTTGGTATCTGTACGCTAAGCTTTAACTTTGGCTCCAGCAGAGGAGTAGTTGTTGCCTATAGAATAATATACTAACTAACAACAACAGGCATGCTTACCTTGAAGCGTGACATGCCGTTGACAATGGTGTCTGGTGTGAAGCCCTCTCGGCTCTGAAGGTGTGCAAAAGGTTTGACGGCCCCCCAAGACTCCAGGTAACGGGTCATACGCACAGATGCCCGCATCTTCAGACCATCGTTCACCCGAGGTTTAGGAGCGCTGCGGGTGTTCGATGATGGGTCCTTAGACTTAAGACACACACGCAATTATTATTACATTTCCGGTACACTGTGGGCATTTAGCTGAAGTTCTACGGCACATAAATTAGAGTGAGTACTTTCCTAAATGACAAAAGTCATTAGAGAGCACACATCAAATTTTTAACCTGGATCTGCATCAAATCTTTGAATAAAGGACCCTGTATTGTCTGTACTGAAAACATGTCATTACAAGTTTAAAATGATTTACATGATTAATATCATTATATTTGTCTTATTATATTCATTTGTAAAGGCAGGTGTTTTCAAAGAATGCATATCTCTCACACTTTCTGCACAATGTGCATTTTCAATGCGATGAACACAGAACTCACCCGTGGATCGATGACCAGGTACGTTTGGACATTGACCTCTTTTAGGTAGGGGTCTCTGAGGTGACCGTTGCCCTCTTCGACTTCATAAGCCTTGTTCAGGTGCTTTAGCGTCGCCTCTGTGATGTGGACACGTCTAACGGTGATGAAAAGAGCAGGAGAAACAATGAAATACTTGACTTATGTAAGATGTTTATTTCTCTTACTTAATGGCATTTGGAATTAATTTGTTAATTTATGACAAATAACAAAGTAGTAGATGTTAAATCATTAATTTCAATGACAATTTCACCAATGTGGCTGAAAGCCTTTGTCATGGAGGTTATTGGCTGACTCTGTAATAAATGATTAACATTATGAATGTTGCAATATTTCAGGTAACCTAATTAGCTGATGTTGATGGCTGGCAATTGATTTCTTGATTTATGCTTTAAGTGAACTAATTATGACATAAAATGTATTGCATCCACTACGTAGTAACAAATGTCTGTCGTTTTAATGTTACATGGTAACAGTAAGGTGGCATGAACCCCAGGCAGCCTCAGCTTGTGTAATATGACAATATGATATAAAAATTGTTGATGTAAAGTTATGAAAAAAAGTAGATACAAGAGATGCAAAAGTTGTGTCACTTACCCAGGAAGGCCTCCTGACTCCATGTGATTGGCCAGCGTAACATCATGTGACCACACATCAAACTGCCACTTGCGAAGGCCAATCACACCGCAGAGCACATTGCCCGAGTGAACGCCCACTCTCATGTTGATTTCCACTCCTGTGGCCTCCCGTACCTGCCTGGAGGAGTTTCACAGCAATACTAAAGCTCATTGTTGTTGAAGGATGTTTCTATATGCAGAAAACAGTCTGAGGACGACATTGCAGTAAAGTCTACTGTCCTTTTTATGCGTGAAATGTCAACAAAACAAATATATTCTTGATTTTACTGAGTTAAGAGTCCCACTGTTGTAATACATTCTTTAAAATGACATGTCATTTTCAAAATGTGCAGTTCTTGGAATTATTCTTTCTTTAAGTAACACAAACTGTGCCTCCCTAAACTAGAAACATGACTGAGAATGACTCACCATGCAGTCCACCAATACAGATACAGCACAGTAGGTTCCAGGAATAGTTTTCAACACATTTTATTTACATAATTCATCTTAGAACTAAGTGTGCTCATCACATTTCTTTGAAGAGTTGCGTCAGCTCTTTCTACACAGACATCCTGCAACAGTGCTGCAAAGCATGCCCTCCAGGTGAAGCTGATCATCACAGGACGCTTCGCACAAACTCACTTGATGGCTTCACACATGTCCAGGCCCATTTTGACGCAGTTCTTGGCATGTTTAGGCAGAGAGACCGGCAGCCCTGACACACAATAGTAGCAATCTCCGAGGATCTTGATTCTCATGCATTCGTTTTCCTATAAAGGAGGAGGAAGAGGAAAGAAACAGTAAAAAAACAGTTTTGTAGACAAAATGTATGTAAGCAGATATGTGTGTAAACATGCCAACACATGGGAGCCGCACAATACAACCACAGTCTTGTATTACTGAGGTTTAAGTGCTTTGGTCATGAATTGATAAGAAGATTGTGTTTACTTGTACAACTGCCCAACCCAGATTTTCCCAGACAGTTTGAGGTTTAGCAGAAATCTTTCTGTCACAATCTCACTACTCTAATCTTTACATTATTATGCCACAAACTGTCAACTGCAAGTTAAGCTTAGAGGCCAGTGTTGTTTCTAATACTAGCATAAAGAAATTCTAAATGACGACTCACCTTGGCAATTTGGTCAAACTTGCCAAACAATTCATTGAGCATGATGACCAGCTCTTTGGGAGAACAGTCACTGGCCAATCGGGTGAAGCCAACAATGTCAGCATAGAGAATACTGAAAGAAAGAAATAATAAAATGAGACTTTAACACACATAAACAGAAATAAGGTCTGCACTGACATGTAAAATATCTAGCAAATACAATTAGTTATTATATTATTATAATAAATAAATAACATTATTATAATGTTATTAGTATGATGACATAAAGAATAAATCTAACTGAACTATTTCATATATTTTACATGTTCATGTCTAATCTAGAAGAACCACAGTGACTGTAGCATTCTTCCACAGCTGACTCACAGGGGACCCTACAGGGACCAGCTTTCAGGTTTTAGTTATGATGCTTCATTTTAACACAGTGGTAAGCAATGGTAACAGATCCATGTGACTTCTGTCTATCTGTAATGCTTTGTGATTAATATGTCCAGACTACCACAAAAAAACAAATATTGGGAGATAATCCCTGGTTTCCATCATTCCAAATTTACAACCCCTCTGAGTGCTCCATCAGCAATCAACCACTGTGGAGTGATTGGAGCAAACTAGGGGTCATAAAGCTTACACCATTTGTGTCCTCTAAATTTGGGCCTCATTTTCTCTGCACTGCCTTGTCAGCCCATTATGACCATTAGGTTCCCTGGATTGGGATGTAGGATTTCAGGCAAAAAGCTTCTGACCCACCTCCTATTAACTTCTAGTAGACCTGGTCAGTAAATGATTAAAATGCCTGTCTGGTTCAACGCTGAATCACAGCCTTGGAATAATTGAAGCTGCAAGTCAGCAGACCACAGGACACTGATATCTGATCTGACCTCTGAAAGACCCCGACACCACAAGGAAAAATAGATGGAAGTTTGGCCAACACTCAACCCACGCAGAGCACCTGACCGAACTTTGTCTCCCACTGGGAACTGAAACTCTAACCATTGCAATGTAACCCTTGGTGAACGCCATGCTCATCTCAGTTAGCTACAGGATGTGTGTTATTGTGATCAATGCCATGCATGTAAATTACAACATGGTGGAATAAATATAATTTGACTTTGTGATGCCCATTAATAGGAACTCATCATCTCACATTTCTCTGCAAACTGATTATCTATCGATGTATATCAAAGTATAACCAATGTTATCATTTCAGAGGCAGAATATGGCAGGTCATGGAAAAAATGGTATAAGTAGCCCCATGTGGCCTATGTGAAATAAAATGCCTAGTGTGAGATGTCTTTTTACAAGATAAAACTGCACATTTTAGAGTGGCTGTTTATTGTATCATCATTATATCATAGTCAAGCTTGTTTAATCTGCATCTTGATATGCCACATGTCAGGTTTATAGGGAGGTGTTAACTAACACGGATTTTAACAACTTTGCTAACAAAACTTGAGAGAATAAACCTTTTGTGTGCATAGAAGTAGTCTTAGATCTTTTACTTCAACTCATGAAAAAAGAAAGCAAAACAAGTGTTGCATTAATACTTTTGTTGCGTGTATGTACATAAATATTCAAAACAAACACCAAAAATATTCATTGATCTGTGTGTGTGATATAATTATCCACTTAGCAGGAGGCTGAATATAACTCATAATGCACCACATCCAACTGACTCTGATCACTGGCAGGTTAAGAGCTGCAGCCTGACCTGAGTACAAATGCCCATCTGCTGACCAGCAGAGGGACACAGATACTGCACCTGACTTGACCCTGTTCCACTGCCTGACTGAAAACGGCCAGGTGCTTCATGAGACAGACAACACAGCTAATGACTGGTCTGACTGGGGTAATTATAGGGATAGGTCATGTATGCAGCCTATCATTCAACACCTTCTTACTGAGGCCCTAAATGAATATGACTGATGCCTTCACAATGACCTCCTGATTAGCAAGGACCAAAAGTTTAGTGTCTAAACCTTTTTTTTGCTCTCTGTGTTGCTATTTCAATATTTCAAGTGCCAATGCTGACAATATAAAACCATTTTCTTGAAGCTAAAGAAGCCACGACTAAGCTTTCTTAGAACCTTATAATGCAATGCCTTTATTGAGGTAAAGCAGACACAGAATCTTGCCTACATTTATTCAAAGAAATGAGCTGCTGAGCCATCTGCCAAAGTTCAGTTTAAGCTGACCCAATGTCTGTCAGCACTTGCTAAATTAAAGAAACCCTCGTAAAACAAAGAGCTATAACTGGGTCACTGCTGTGAAAACAAACGGGCATATTAATCTCCCTCGTTACGAGAAGTGGTCAGTGAAATATGCTTTTTGTGCGCACTTTTGAGTTTGTGCCACATGTTTTATGATGTGTATGGAAAAAGCATAAATTTAGTACCGAGGTTTACAGTGACAAAAATAGGACTGCCCCTGAAAACTAATCAGAATCATCAGTCGATAAGAAGACCCCCGAGTCAACTCATACTTTGTCGTCGTAATCCCTGTACTATTGTTTTAGCTGTGTCATTGCACACAGAGGAATGCAGAAGCAACACACACACAGGTTTAGACTTTACTTACTCTATAATATGAAGACACTCATAAAACAGATATATAATAAACCCCCCACAAGTCTGACATACTGGTTTTAAGTCATCACCCATCTGCAGTGATTTATTTTCCTTTTACTCACAAATTTAGTCTTTGATTCAGGTTGAGAATATGTCCTGACAGACACTTGTTACTTGTTACTTCTGATACTTTACAAAAAATCATAAATGTGTACATGGACATCTGAATGAATGTCTTGATGGTAGATCAATATCACAGGCTTTTAAACCATCACTTTAAGTGCTTTGTTTGACCAGCAGAACAAGCCTTCCATGATGAGGTGATCCTTTATAACAATGTCTAATTAATGAAGATCTATGGCTTTCCATGTATTTCATGGTGGTTTCTGGATGTACCTGACATTCTCGTGCCTCTTGACATAAAGACTGTGGAAGTTGTTATCTTTGACAAGTCTCTGCTGCTCTTCTTTGTCTTTACAGTCTTGCAAGCGCTCCATGATTGCCAGCTTCATCTTCATGGAGATGTAGACTGGCAGCACAGACTGCAGCAGGTTCTCCTGCAAACACACACACACACACACACACACACACAATTAGTTACACAACTGTAATTTAGGTGAGGCAGAAAATTAGGCTTATTTGTCTGTCACACTCAATGTACAGTGATGAGTGGTAAAGCCCTGAAAATAAGCAGACCTGGGAACAGCAAGAACATTTGCAAGCACACACACACACACACACACACACACACACACACACACACACACACACACACACACACACACACACACACACACACACACACACACACATACACACACACACACAATGACATTTTTTAAGTTCACTTGTGCCTGTCTCTTCCTCAATGTTGCTATTGTAGTTACACCACAGTATTAGCACCAACCTGTGCCTGTAGTGGCCATATTAGTCAGGACTGTCTCCACACCCTTAAGCTTTTAATTGGAATTCAGGGCAGGGGTGGTTTATAAGAAACCAACATGTTCATACATGTTTAAAAGTGTAATGATACCAAAAACATTCAAAAACTATACCATGACATACTATAATGGTAAACATAACAAAGAATATTGAATACTCTGCAAGTAATAATAGCCAGAGGCCTGATGAGTGTTCAAAGTTCAGTAGCATCAAGAGGCAACCTCTCAAGAAATGATTAATCTTCATACTACTAGAGGGGCATCAGGTTTGATCATCATTAAGGCTTGTTAAACTGAAATATGAAATGGATGTGGATGAAAATAAAGATGAATGGACAAGAGAACAAATATTAATTGCAAAGGTATGATACAAGTAGCCATGTGTATGTGTGACATGAAAAAGAAGACAGAGATGTTTGTGCATGTTTCTGTGTGTGCTTGTAGATTTATTAAAAAACATTGTTTGAGTATTCACCTCCTTTTAACCCTCTCTAGAAGTTATAGTGTTGCAAAGTGAATTCAGAATTAACTAGTGTGTTTTTTTCAGACAAAGGTTTTTCTGTTTTTTATGTGAACTGCAAAAAAAATAAAATTTCTGTTCTCCTTCATATTTGCAGAAGATAGGTCAGATGTTTGTAAACAGTTAGTTTCAAAGGAATCTAGTTTTCGGTTTCAGCCAGGCAACTTAAGGACATTCACAGTTTTGTTTTGTAGCCATTCCAGTGCTTATTTGGATGTGATATTGTCCTGTTGGAACACAGATCCTCCTCCAATCTAACATATCTAATATACTGGAAATAACCCCTGAAGAATCTCTGGCCTTTTGCTCTGTTCATGGATCCTTCTAAGTCAACAGAGCTGATAATATCCCCCACTCTATTGCCATGATGCTACCACTTCCACACTTCATGGCACGCAAGGCGTGTTATATAGCTACTGACTTGTACCCATTTTTGGTCTGACGCAGTTGTTTGCATCACAGCAAAAAGTTCCGATTACTTTTAATGAGACCACAGGATCTTTTGCTTTAACATGTCAGAATTTTCCATGTGGCCCTTTGCAAACGCCAAGTGTGCTTACGATCTTTTTATTTCCCTGGAGTGCTTCTGGACACTCTTCAGGCTGTACAGATATCTCAAGGACTCAAAATAATGAAATTGCACCTTAACTTAATTTGGAGTGTTACTGCCAAGAAGTGAATATGTTTTGACTCAAAACATTCCAGCTTTTCACTTTATTTTTTTAGAAAGACAAAAATAAATCTAAGAATTGAAATTGACATTTTGATTTAGCGACAGCGATTTATACTCTCGTGAGGCAATTCATTTTGTGCGTATGTGTTTATATGGAATATGTTTATGTGTGTGAGCGTTCACCCCTCTGCAACCTGAACTGCTCCTATTCACTCTGACTGACCTCTTGCAGAGTTCAAATGACCCTTTTACTTCCCCTGAGTCTGAAACGTGGAAACTCACCTTGCATAAAGTGGCCTTTGTATAGAGGAAAATGGGCTGCAGGATGTGTCATGTGATATACTGCTGCTCTAAGTATTATCCATTAATTTTTTTAAATGTCTAAATTAATAAAATTACTTTAATTAATCATATATATTATATATCTCTAAAATTGTGTTGTCACCAAATAAAGTGACATAAATTAGGTTGAGCAACAGGTGCAAAGAGGTGAGTATCATTGCTTCATCGGTATTGATTAAAGTGGAGTGTTAACATGACCCAGTTTTTTATCAATATCAACACACCTGCTTCCAAAATTAATGTAGAAACACAATGAGAGTTTCCCCATTCGGGGCAGTTCTGGAGCTGCTTGCACAACGTCTTTATGTCCCCATTCCCTCCGGGTAACTTAGAGCGCCATGCTCCCTTTTTTTTCAGACCCACTTCAAATACAACAGAAGGTTTAAGTGTTAACGATTATATCATTCCTCTCTGTCCTGCTAGGCAACACGACAGCTTCCCTGTTAGCACATTTTATGTCCCGTACTAAGCAACAGTCATAACAACTGACAAAAGGAGGAAATTTGTTTTAAAAATGCCTCTAAAGTCAAAGCAAGTCAGTACAGATGCATCTAATTTAAAAGGCATCACAGGAAAATCTAATTTGAGGAGGATTTGTTAGATGCTATGAAAACATCCATGGGAGAGAGTCAACATGAGGGCAGCCAAAGGCTAAGCTTACGGATGAAATAAAATTATAAGAGTATGGCAATAACAATTACTGACGAGCTGTTTTCATTTGTCTGTAATGTTTCCATTCAGTGAGGTTACTAAAATACAGATCATGCAGTAAAATAAAAGGTAATTAAAATGCTCATCACAAGTGGCTTAGAATACACTCAAATTAAATGGTGGTATGCCATCCTATCTTTTAATAAATAATAGATCATAACTCAGTGAGATGCAGTGAGCGAACATTATTTTGGCACTTTTTGGTAAAATACCGTTGGCTTTCATATATAATAGCTTCAGACAGAATGTAGTTATTCTTTGTTATCATCTACATCTTGATAACCAGTGTGTGTGTGACACCAACCTGCTGTCTCTTTTCTATCTCCAGCTTCATCCGCATGCTGAGGCACCTCAAGGTGTCTTGAAAGGTCTGCCTCAGGGTTTTCTCCATCAGGACCTTATGAAAGGCTCCCACCACACTACCACAGAGAAACACCACTGCATTTGACAGCAGCTACAGAAACAGACACAGAAGCAATATTAGAGCTCAAATAAAACAGTAATATACACAAGCACACAAACACACACACACACACACACACGTATCTATCCTGGCTGGATTGAAACTTTCCTTTCACCATTAAAACAAACTATTTAGATTTACATATGTCTGTCTGTAGACATCTGAGAACTATATTCAGTCTTCCAATACAATACAAATTAGTCCAATATGGGGGGTTTATATACCATGATATCTTTTAAAATAACTGTCCATGTGTTATTCTTGTGATGTGTTCAAATAAATAGATAAAGATGTGTTCAAATTAAGCAATAAAGTATTATCTCCCACAGTTGGGGTCTTAAGTCTTGGTTTCATTGTAAAGTTATAGTGTCTTAGCATCATCCTTATTCTGGTTAAACATGATAAACTAAAAACTGAATTTCAGCTTCATTAAGGAGATAACATTGGCCTTAAATAACACTTACTGGCTTGAAGTCTTCCACATACAGCTGCAGGCTGATACATTAGCATTACAGAAGCATTTCTATAATATAATGGCATGGTTTTGTCCAAATTTGATTTACCTGGTTGGCAAGGCCAGCAACGGCCTCTCTATAAACGGTGAGTCGCAGAGTGAGAACCATGATGTGGGACAATGAGGTAATAACGCTGAGCACTACAGCGTACCACAACTGGAATGGCAGCATGGTGTACACGGTGAAGATGATGAAGAGGAAAAAAGGCACCTGGGAAAATAAAGGTTTGATTATATCAATTTGTTGTGCCACAACTAAATTTAAACAACTTTCTACAAAACGTTACATTCTTTCTAGGGGTGTCACGATTCCTCAAATTCACAATTCAATTTGACTTTCAATTTTAGAGGTCATGATTCAATTAGATTTTTGATTTCAACTTTGCTTTCAGCACTGACAGCTATCCAGTCTTGACCATCAGTTCATTGTTTTTTCTTTAAAAAGATATGGTATCAAGTGTGACATAACCGCCATATATTTTTTGTAATGTACCACACTAAGGCCATATAATCAAATTTAAATTATTTATCTAAACAACTTACCATGGGGGACAAACGCAGAAACAAAAAGAAGAGTCACTAGATGGCAGAAGGGTACTTTACAGCAAAAGTTCACCTGCAAAAACTGGGGTACTGGGGGAATCTTCGATCCTGCTTTTGATTTCAATATTTGAAATTTAAAGATATAAAATTAAAATTGTGACACCCCTAGTTCTTTGAGTCATTTTGAGTGATCTGGTGCCTTAAAACTGTGGTCACACATCTCACATAACCTGGACGAGGTGTATGTTGTTAGCTATAAGTAATACCTAGTGTATAACAAATATTCCAGACCTTTATCAGCAAATACAGCCAATTATAGACATACACACTAAGATGAGATTAACCACTGCAAGTTATTTTTTTTTTTACAAATGATCTGTCATCCAAATATTCAAGATGTGAAATATTTAAACAGTTTGTGTGGCCTGGGAGGATTGTCATTTGCAACAATAATATATAACATTCATCTGAGCCCTGCTGGGAGGTGAGGCTACCTGGTCCCAAGGCAGGATGACGGGGCTGCTGAAGATGAAGGTGTAGCCCATGGTGAGGTGTGTGGCCCACACAATCAGGCCCAGAAGAAGCCTCCATCTCTGCGAGAGCATCTCTGTGCACACCAGCACAAACACAGCCAAAAACACACACAGGCTGCCGCTCACCACGCCCACAAAGGCACAGTGTATCTGTGCGCTCTGCTCCAGCAGCAAGGAAGAAAGAGAAAAATAAACACACATTTTATTACAGTAACACACTCAGTTCTTACTCATATATCTTCATACACAGCATTCCCTACATTTGTCATACTGTATGTTTGTTGGACAGTTTACATACATTTGCAGTACATGCACTTTATGCAAATTGGTAAGTGTCATACTATGATAAGAGAGTACTAAGGCATAATACAATTCCTAGTATGTATCTGCCTCAATAGAGGACAATTGCCATTTTTAGGAATTACTGTTTAAGACAACATTAGGCAGTTTGCAGAGGGACAAAGAGACAAAGATGTGCAGGCACATCTGTTGCAAACATTTAAAACTATGTGATTCATCAAGTCGAAGTGCAGCACAAGGGACAGAAATCATCATTAGTAGATTTTCAATATCACTAACTATAAAAATGAACAGGCTACACCCTCAAACAAGAACACTTGTTTTAATCAAGCTCAAATCAAGCATCAGCAAATTGGTATATTGCATGGCGATTGTATTTTTTGTCTGTTGTATACTATACTATATACTGGAATCTACTGTCAGTTTAATAAAATGTATGCACACTTGCTTACGCCAGTTAGTTTCTGTTTCTGTTTCTGACTAATGAATATGTGCTCTGAAATAGGTTTTTAGATAAGTATAGGACGCTCCTGAGAGCTATTGATATTCAGCCACAGCCTTGAGGCTTATGTAGGAGTTTGCTCTTCACATCTGTCTCTGCATCATGTCCTGTTTGCTCCAGGCCACCATCTTCCTGATTGAGTTACTGTACAGTGAGAAGAAGCAAGCACGAGGGAAAAAGATTGTACATTCGTGTACGAGTGTGCACAACGATATCTGCGTTTGTGTGAGTATCTGTGTGTGCATGTAAATATACATGTACACACGTGTGTGACTGTCTTAGCATAAGTGGGAGAGAGAGAGAGAGAGAGAGAGAGAGAGAGAGAGAGAGAGAGAGAGAGAGAGAGAGAGAGAGAGAGAGGGTGTTGGAGGGAGAGAACAAGAGAAACCAAGGGGTTAAAAGAGTGCTGACAAGTGAGACAGACACACAAAGTCAGTGTTAATAGATCTCTTCTCAGAGAAGGCCATCTCTGCATTGTATGTTGAGCTTTCTGGTTACCATGGCAGCACTGGAAAAGGCCAGATTTCAACTAAAGCACTTTCTACTCCTTATGTAGCTGTGTGTCTTGACAAAACCTTTTTGTGTGCAGAAAAAGAACAATTATTCTATATGAATAGGAGCTAAAACCATATTAACAAATACAGTTATGTTTCATCTGATAGCAGATGTTCTATTTTGTAGTATTCCAGACAGATTTTGAGCTTCACAACAGTTCTTCAGAAACCTATGGGTGACGGATATGACATCTATTCTTTATACTGTCAATGGTCTCAACATTGAGACCCACTGCATTTAGATTTAATATTGTTTTCATTTTAAGAACCTGAACAACAGACTGCTTAACGCCATCTCTCCAGCCTGAGATTGGTGCCATGAGTGGCACTAGGAACATTAGCTCAGCGAGTTCCTCTTAGCATTACTCTTCATCAGATGTCGATTGGAGAGGAGTTATATAAGTTGACAGTGATTTTCTGACACCGGTAGCCACCTCCTAACAGGCACTCTGCCCCTCCTTTGCATTTAACAACAGTGTTATACAAGCTCCATCCCAGCATTTTCTCTTAACTCTTCTGTACCCCTGGCAACTGTGTGTGTGGGAAGACAGCTAAGAAGAAAGAGGAAAAAAGAAATAGAAGTGAGTGAGTGATGGTATGTCTCGGGATGGATGAGGGAGTGAGCCAGTAAGTAAAATTTGCATATTTAATGTCATAATTCACAATCATTAAGTAACCAAAATAAAACAGAAAGTTGCTGGATGTGTGTGCGCATAAACAGGAGACTAATTCAATGTGTGCGGATACACATTTGAATATACATTAAAAAGGACAAGCACAATGACGAGAGAAAGGGAGTGTGTCAGAGAGTCAGCAGTAACACAATAGAAGAAAGGTAAAGATGTTTTTTTCCCCCAACAGGAGAAAGTAATATAATCTCCAGTGACAGAATCTGTCAGTTCACTATATGAACTGCCGGTCTGACTGACTGCTCAGCTACTTGCCAACACGCCAAAATCAACAACATGCCGAGATCAGCCAGAGTCAATGAATACCTGCCTTTTCCTGTCAGATTCAGAACCACGATTACACTCTCTACACTTTGACAGCTGCATTGTTTTAACCACCATTTTCTGTCTTAGTCCTTTCTTGAGTAATTTTCTTCTATTCCGCTTTCAAATTAAGTTTATAATAGATGATTTTGGTTATTGGTGCAGGGTAGTGTATTTCGCAGAGAACAGATTTGTGCTCAAGCCCTCATGTCAGCAGGCATATCCTCTGTTGAAGTAGCACAACTGAAGAACTACCAGCCCCAGGGCTGCTGTTCTGTAGCTCACCCTGGCCTCTGACTTCGCTGTGGAGAAACACGAGACAATTTCCTAACAGAGAAGCATCATTAGCGTTATGAAAACATGTTGCCTGATGTTGTTTGATAGATGCATTTCTTGCCTGTCCTCTTTTCCGATTTTGGAAAAAAAATAACTGAAATACGCATTCTCTGTTTTCATGTCTGTTTCAGCAATGTCCTCCTTCACATTCCAGCAGTTACACAATCACTCCCTCATTCACACTTCTGGGCAGCTCCACTGGTAGTGAAGGGGAGTTAAGTGCTTTATTTAAGTAGTTGTCCAGAGAGAAGAGAGTTTTTCATTTGTCACATTTTTACAGCCAACCTAGAGAATCAGACTGACCATCCAGCCACATCCTGCTTCTCTAAGGCTACTGCTGCTGTCCTAATGTGCCACATTAGTCCCCATACGTTATCCGACTCGATGAATCCTCTCTGCACCATCAACGCGACAATCTGAAATGTTATGGGGCTGTGTATTTCTAAAGCAATTCTCAAAACATCTTGATTTTTGATTCCCATATTTTGTATACTGTATTTAAGTACAGTATGACAATATGCTCATGTACTATGTGTATTTCCCAGTCCAAGTGATGTACTGTAAAACTGGCACAATATAAGCTCTACATCACTGGAACAAAATCAGACAAGAAACATATCAGGTCATCAGTTTTTGACGGGTCGTAACAAGAAAAGCGCAGGTGCATTTGATGAGGCAGTTTCAGGGTCCTGATCTTGTGCATGATGACTCACTGTAATGGCTTACAGGACCAAATTGCAGAACACAGCCACTGTTAATGTGTTTTGTTGTTACACCTGTATTTTTCCTGTGATGACAAGTCAGAATGTTTGCTGTGAATAAGGTCTGTAGACCTCAGTTATTAATCTCCTTAACGTGAACAATAAAGCTAGACAGCTGATATTCATTAGCTTATTGCAGACATATTGATATGTCGGTCTTTAAGTAACAAGAAATTTATAAACAGCGTCCACCAGACACCAGAGTGAAACTGTAAAATGCTCCACTTAGTATGTATCTTTACTCTCATCATACATCAATATTGGCCTCAAAAATCCAGTGTTGGTCAGACTATAATGAACAGTCCATTAATAAACGGTGGCTGAGCCAGGCTTCTGAAAATGTAATTTTCTTATCTAGAGCATCTTAGCTGATAATTATATAGGTGATCTGACCGTAATGGTGTCTTTAATCTGCTTATCTGACATAATTTCATCAATTAGCTGTCAAAAAAATACAACAAACCCTGAGAGAGAGAGAAACAGAGGTTCACTGCTGAATGTAACTATGGTCTGGGTTATTACATACAGACTGTCATTGTTATGAGCTTCAGGAGAGTAAACATAGCCATACAAAGCACCTTAAACAAACACGCAACACAATTTCAGCATTGATGTCTAGCTCAACAGCACAACCAAAAGCCAATTTTGTCACTAGTTTTACATCGTACTGACCATTACACTGTCCATTAGAGTCACCCTGTACTCGACTGCATGATAACAAGCATTGTTTTGACTTCAGTGGCACCTGCATTGTTCCAAGATGGAAGCACACCAGTGAATTTACTGTAATCAGGTTAAGTCAGACTGGTTGGGAGCATTGTTCTTTAACTACTGCCCATTACGGTTTATTACATTTAAGTGGCCATGTGCTGAAAATAGCCCGAAAACTCAGTTTGTCTATCAAATATCAGCACTTTGCCTTGCATTAGCTTTCTACTGGCGTTCCTCCCATACTGGCTCCATGTGTTTTGCAAGGGCACAAAAATACAAAGAAAGTGTGCAAAGTAGGAAAACATGTCATAGCATAGCATAACATCGCCTTTTTTTGCCCCTGTAAAACAACAACCCTGTGAACATCAACACAAAACTCCTTCATGATTTGTTAACAATATTTGCCAGTTCGCAGACTTTTTGACCTAAAATTACACACCAGTTTCAATAGTGTGGATTCTACACAATTTATTTAAAACAAGTTGCATAATAAAATCAGCTATATTAAAATAATCCTACAGCAAAGTGTGAAATTTCCCAGACCTCATAAAGTAGCCATAATTCATGTGAAGGAGTTCACAAGAACCTCACTGGCTGCTGATTAGTGGGGTAATGTTACAGACATTCACAGTCTAATGCACAAGTTTTGAGTTACTTATTAAGTTATTAAGAAGGACCTCAAAGCTTAACAGTGGTTCACGAGCAAATATCGAACAAATTCTTTCCAGTGTATAAATTAAAGGCACTCGAATGACTTAAAATAACTCAAATTTGCCTCTGTTTTTAACAAACATGTGGAAGTGATGACTCACCAGGTGAAGGGCAAAGAAGAGGATGAGGAGGATTCCACAGGCGAGCATGGAGAGGCCCAGCAGGAGCACCAGCGGCTGATACTGGCTGATGCAAGAGAATTTTCGATATAGTGCCTCATTTTTCAGCTCCAGGTCGTTCAACAGGTACTTCCCTTTGGCTGGCATGGCTCACACTTCTGACAGAGGCATATCAGGTGTTAACAAGGAGCCCCAGAGAGCAGGAGTGTGTGTCTCCACAACTTTTGTGAGTGTGTGTGCAGGGGAGGGCAGAAGTTTGTTAAGAAGTCCACAGTTCTAGATCTGTTAGGGCCCCCTTGTTAGATCATGATGCTCAAGTGACACTTGCGTTTTTCCTTCAGTGTGGCATCTTGAATGCTGTTGTTGCTCCTCTCACAGCTTCGTTGTAGCTCTCTCCACTAGTGTCCTCTGTGTCTCTCTCTCTTTCTCTGATTCTCTCCCCTTCGCTAGTCCTTTTGTGTCTTCTATCCTCGGTCTGCTGTTGGCAGGCAGACCTGCTTCATCCTTTGCCAGCTACTGTGTTGCTCCCTTCAGTGGGTTTGAGTAATAAACCCAGTGCTGGGAGACACAGAGGGGGAGGGGAAGTGAGTTTAAGAAAGGGGAGGAGAGGGATAGAAAGGATGAGCAGAAGGAAAACAGGACCTGATGAGGTCAGCAACAAAGGTCATCGATGATCGCACCAGGTGTCGGGATGTAAGGGAGCATGAGGTTAGAAGCTCCACTCCTAAGGAGACACATGGAGAAAAAAGATTTTACCAAAAGTTTGGTGGCACACACACAAAATAAAACTACAATTACAACAACAACAACAACAACAACAACAACTATTACAATATTACAATACATTAGGCCTATACAAGAAAAACCTGGCTTGACTGATCTGAAAAGGAACCCAGCTCTAACTTCAGGCAGAATCTTATCTGGCACCTCATTTGACTCACTGGTAACACTGTGAGAGTAGACATAAATATCCGGATCCCTCAATGAGCACACGCTTATTCATCGCTGAACTCCTCAATTTTCACAATCCAAAAAACCCCATCTCTGTTTACCCATAGGGACCTGGCTCAGTTTGGCCAGAACCTTCATAGAAAGCAGTCATGATGATGGGCTGCACTGCTAATGAGAGCAGCTGCTTTGGAGCCATTTACTTAACAATACAACATCATGGAATAAACTTCTACTACAACCACAAACCACACAAACCACATTATTCTCCTCCAGCTGAACTAACAAACAACATAGATCCATGGCCGACAGGCACGCAAACCAAAGACAAGTGGACTTGTGATGTTGTGTGTGCATATGCGATCAATTAACTGCATTAATCATTGCCTGTAAATTGGAAGACAATGTTATTTGACTACCTGCTCATTAATTACCTGGATAATCAGCTTGAAAATAATCTGATCATCTATAGTTTACCTTGTGACCAAAAACTCACTTTTCACATAAAACAAAACCTGCAATATGAGCCTGTAATATAATGTGTAATATTTATCCTCCCTGTATTTAAGAACAAAGCGTCTGCTTGCTGATTGTGAAAATGCTGGCAAGGCTCTGTTAAAACACACACTGTGAATATCTCTTCATAAAATTAGAGCCCTTTGGCAGAGTTGTGAGAGGAACTAATCACAATCACAACATAGAATCTATAGACACCGCAGTCTGACAGGAGAGGCATGGCTGCATTATGGTGATGAATAAAATTGCACTGCAAATCTTGTGAAGATGCTGTGGTTGTAAAATTTTATTGCTCCAAACTAATAAGGGGAGAATTTGTATGTAACTGTGCTGTACTAGCTTGCAAGAGCAACATGTATTCATTTGGGAGAGAGGAAAAGACACTGGCTTAAGGCTCAATGGAAACAATGTGAACTTTGCACCACTGTCAATAGAAACGTAATTTTTCTCCAGTTACTAATATCTCTGTGTGCAGTATGTGTAAAGCACTGCTTCGTATTTGTCCTTTACATAGCAACAGAGACAAATGCTAGGTGCAATAAAAAGAGAAAACGACACACACACACCTGTTGCATTGTGTGTACCTGTAGTCTGCCACAATGCTTCCATTTTGTAGTGATAACATGCATTGCCACAGTAAGCAGTGTCATGACTGACCCACTAACAGTTTACAACCACTTTTAACCTTCCCTTTCACGGCTGCTGCTGCTGCTTGACAGAACAGCATCCAGCCAGCTCTCTCCAGCCTCAGATAATACATCGCCAGCAGTCTGAGGGCAATAAAAGCAAGAGGGAGAGCAGGGAGGTAAAACAAAGCACATAGTGCTGGTGGGCGATCGTGTCCTCTTCTTGCATCAATAAGAACCAGCCGAGCTGTAAGAAGGGAACTCTGAGTAGATGTTTACTGGGTGTTTACACTGGGGAAATCATTTACTCCACATAGCTACAAAATGCCATGTCTGGATCTTAAACCTGGGAACTGTATGCAGTGTTGATGTACATTAAGCACATGTTACTATAAATGTCATCATAAATGGTGAACAAAGCAGGAATAAATATGAGCCATATATATTTTTTATGATCACATACTGTACATGGGAATCTTTTCACGTAAAAGCACTCATTTGACAGTCCAGGACATTAATCAAGGCAGTGGCAACACTGGAAAGCAAAAAACAAAACAGGGACAGACCTGGGTGCAACAAAGAAGCCGTTATCGTACCTACAGTGGAGCTACTTATCAATCGACCGCAGGATTGTGCCTCTCCTTTCTATCTGCAAATCCACCTTCTTACTTGGAAGGAGCTATACATAGAAATAAAAAAGAAGGAAAACAGGAAACATCAGCTGTGATGAGCTCTTATGTAAGTGTTTTTCCAGTAACACGTGTTCTAGTCAACAGTCTGGATTTGCATTACTCTTTAGAAACTCTCCAGCATATTAATCAACCGGCTAGTGACAAGACTGAACAAGTGCAATCGTGGACCAAAGCCAATACCTCTAAACTATCTTGCTCCATTTTCTCTTCAAACACTGAATACAACAAGAAAAGGAAGCAAAAAAGTTGATATAATGTTCTTAAATCAATGAATGAGGTCAGATGACTCTACAGACTTCAGCATTTAAAGTGTTTGTCTAGTCTTTAGACAACCATTTCACACTGCAAGAACTCTCATTGACCAGATGTTAAAGCTTATCGCCCTGATGGTGCCTTTCATACTACAAATCTGTAGTTGCCATGGCAGAAAAGCAGCACCATCAGACCTGTGCTTGTGCTGTCGCACTGAGCTGGGAAAACAGGGAGACAGGGATGTACGCTTCAATAGAGCTGAGTCTCTCAGCAAGCGAGGATGAATAGCTGAAACTGTGCTGCATTGACTGCCAGGTCTTTTACTATGAAAGCTTGGCAATTGAGGGAATCACATAGCAGCCTTGTAAACTGGCGTCACTGAATCCTGGAACAGCAGCAACACAAAACCAACTAACGTCATTGCACGCTTGATGCTGAGATGCAGGAACACACAGGCCCTCGTGTCAAAGAAAAGAGGAGGCGAAGTGTAACAGAGACTGGGAGCTGTGTGTGTGTGTGTGTGTGTGTGTGTGTGTGTGTGTGTATTTTGTAGACAGCTTTAGAAAAATGACAACGTGAGTATGATAAGCATTGAGACCATACTGGAGGGGAGGCTTTCATTACACTGAGGGAGACAAGCTACTTTTAAAGACAATTTGGCAATTTGTGAGTTACTTTCATTTTTAATTTTATTTATTTATTATTTAATCTTGTTTGTACTTAATCACCATACTGGTTGTGCAGCACACACTGCAGCAATCTACCTGTCAAATACTGGTTATACTTTATTTGAAGTAATTAGGCTAAGGCTTAAGCCAATATTTGTGTATACTCTCTCTAGTCATGTGACAATATAAAACATGCGTACTGAACATTTGGACCTGTTTTTATGCCTCAAGAGATTAATCTACAAGGGACCCATTTGATTGTAATTGCTATTTATACTGTATTAATCAAAGGTAACCATAGTTCGTTCACAAGCACGCACAAGCAGTCTGTTTAGCACCAGAGTGACATGTTTAGCCTCTCAGGAAACAAAGCAGGAGTAGGTATCTGCTGGGCAGCCGAAAAAACACCAGGCAATGCCAGATGTCTAACAGGAAGCAAAGCAATTGGAGGAGATCTGTCAAACAGCTATATACAATGCAGTCCCCAAGTATCTGGATGGTGACACATTTTGTATTGTTGTGGTTCCGTTTCAGCTTCAGGGGTCATTAATTTTCAGGACTTAATTTGAATTTTTACTTCCACCTGATTGAAGCTTCCATAAGATTTTCATTTCAAAGAAGTATGGAAAGTTCCTCCTCCAGTTAAACGCTGCCTGTGATCGGGAAATCCAATTCCTTTATGCCAAGCAATCACCTCATAGGTAATAAACCAATCTTATCTAAAAATCTGGTCAGATCTTCACCAAACCTCCACCCAATTCAAAGCCTTTTCACTGGGAGCAAATAGGCAGGTCTCTTTCCAAAGCAAATCACTCTGCTTTTATGGCCGTCTTTGTGTTGGCATTCAATAAGCTTGGACAAAAAAGGGACAAAGAGTGACCTCTGTAAGAGAAAACAGCCAACCGCATTTCTCAGCCCATGCTCGACAGGGAGCATTGCAAAAAATGGGTATTTATTTACAGTATACATAAAGAACATTGGTCAATATATCAATATTTGATTCTTTTTTACTCACCAATATCGGTATTAGTGTTAGGCCAAAAAATTCAGTATCAGTCGGGCTCTATTTGATAACTACACTTTTATGCAAAACCATAGAAATCACTAATTTACAATAAATACAAAAATAGTTAATATCAGTTTCAGTTCTCTGTATATGCTCATTCCCTCTCACTCATCCACATAAGGTTTCTCATGTTCTTTATCTTTGTCTGTCTGCTTTATTTGGTGATCGCTGGGATTCGCTGATCCTAAATCAGCGGAAAAACAGGGCACCTTGATAGCCCGGCTTTTTTAATTCAATGTGCAGTGAGTCATCAGCACCAATATATTTTATTTATTTAGTAAAATCTTTTGTGGGAAATGACGCTAGGGGAATTCAAAAGATTATAATTTTAATGATTTAACTGAGAAACCAATGATTCAAATGCAGGAAATGGCTGGGAATTGCTAAAGTGTCCTGACTAACCATCTTTGGCATTTTACATTACAAATATTTACCATGATATAATGAGTGACTTAACAAGACAAATTACTGTGTTATTTTCAGTGTATACATGGGACAAATTTTACCCCAGTCAGAATTGGGTTGCTGGATAGGCTACCTACATAATCTTATAGAAACTTGCTCATACACAGAGCCCTTCCACAAACAGATGACTGATGTATGCACAGCAATGCAGGGGGCAGATTAGATTAGGTCCTCTGTCCTTTCCCCATCTCCGCTCTTCTCCTCCCAGTACTGTCTACTGGTATTAAATTATCCAGATTCACCAGAAGGAGCTGCTGAAACCTAACAATATTAACAGGATGCTATCTCGGCACTCATATAAGCTTCAAATGCCATTGCTTATAATAAATACAGGAAGTGCAAGCAAGAGCACCACGTGCTCAGAAGCTGGCCATTACTGCTCAAGTGTTTCACATTTACTTCCACAAACCGGAGCCAAGTCGCACCACCCACAAGTGAAACCATCCATTTTGCCGCTTGACACAAACAGCAGTCCAAAGAGGGGTTTATTGATTTAAAGAGACATAGAATTTAGATGTAAACATATCAACCATGGGACAAATCCAATACAGAAACAGCATTCATTGAGTTAGTCTACTCCATTTCCTTCTCATTTGTTCTTTGAGTTTCAAAACACCTGAACACTGTCACTCAAATCACCCTAAGATAACGTTAAAATGAGACAAGGCTCAGAAAAGAGTCAACTTATTCAATGTGAACAGTCATGGTAAAAACATGATTTAACATTTAGTAACAAGAAGCCTCGCAAAGTAATTCAACTTCTTTAAGGGAAATTCTGTCTGACAGATACAACCCTGACTAGTGAAAGGATTTTACTCCAGACTGTTGAAGGTGAAATCAGTAGATGTCCTCTTTAAAGAGCAGCCAACAGAACCTACTTTAGTCTCTGACCTTTGTGTAAATGTATATAGTCTTTAATGGACAATAAAAAAGTTTGTGGAATCTTTTTTTATTAAACTCAATTTCGTAGTATTTTGCTTTGTGCTAGAAACTACAAGTACATAAAACATATATAATGTACAATCATACACACTGAAAGATGGGCTGCATGATATGTTTTGTCTCATTCTGTTGGATTTCTTTTTTTCCCCAAAAGATACATAATATGGAAACAAACTTGAGAAGAAAAACAGAGTGGAAAGAATGCGCTACAATGAGAGAGACCATTGTTTCCAGCCGGTGTAGCCAGCCACATCCACATTTCAGGTTTCATAACTGGACCCGCTCCATCCTGTAACTGTGGAGCAGTCGGGCCCCTCTCTATGCCAAGCCCCTTCCACCAACAATAAGAAAACCATAATTAGCCCTTAGTACGCCAGCCAGCTTACTACCAGCACTGCCATTCAAAGACAAACCTCAACATCTGCAACCAGTGTAGCAGAGAGCTGTTTACAGAGCTAAACAAAACCTAACGTGGATATCATGCAGGGCTGCAGCAACAGAAACGGGTGGCAGCTTCAGATCAGCCTGATGATGGTAATTTTCCAGGCTACCATA
Organism: Sciaenops ocellatus; assembly: GCA_033000465.1. Classification (NCBI taxonomy): domain Eukaryota; kingdom Metazoa; phylum Chordata; class Actinopteri; family Sciaenidae; genus Sciaenops; species Sciaenops ocellatus. The sequence goes on from CP136888.1 coordinate 18,940,329, forward strand.
AAGCCCTGGCTGCTGACAGGGCCATCTGGTGCATGTTTTCTACAATCTAATGTCATAACTAGTGTTGTTTTAACTGTGTTCATGATTCATACTGTACATGCGCCCATATAACTGCACTGTTCGACCTTTACTGTCAAACAGCATTTTGTTAAGGTGGATAAAATTCCTGTGAACACCAGGAGCTGATATGTGGAGGATCAATAAGGAGCGTATAAATACACAGATTTAGAAGTCATTCTACAGTGCTTCTGAGGGAGGCCCTTTGATGCTACAGAAGGAAAGGTTAAGTATTCCCCACATGCAATTGCCAAACATTAGAGGGAAACATATTCCATGATGGTTGTCTTCATTAAACACATTCTCTGTTGTCTTTGGGAAGTACCAACAATGGAAGCCACACCAGGAATGGGCAACACTGCAAGTGCTTCATCTGTAGGAAAATCCCTGCAGTACTATAACAGACTGACCTGCAAGTCAATTCATTTTGTGCGTGTGTGCGTGTGTGCGTGTGTGTGTGTGTGTGTAATGCTCTTTATCACCACCACACCCTCAACTGTCAGCTGTGATGTCTAACCTGCATCCTGTGGCGCGTTCACATGGAAGATGTAACCCTATAACGGAAACACATGAAAGATGTCTCTGCCATTTCTGTGACTAGTGCTCATGGGCGCAGAAGGTACTGCAATAAAAAGAAAATGGGATGCATGACAACAAACGTGTTTCTGTCAAATCGCTAAGGCTCGTGGCAGAATCTCTAACAGTAAAGGTTTATTATAGAGAAAGTTGACTAAGCATAGATATAAAATGCTTCCAAGTGCTCTGCCTTTTCTATTTTAGAATCTGTTGTTGTGTGTACTTATACTCTGTCTTTATAATATATTTTAGAGGCTCAATATTTGCTGACGAATGTTTGTACAACAGGGTGAAGTCCTGTTCCACATCAAAAACAAATTAAGGTTAATGGGTCTTGACAGCAGAGATTTGTACGACACATTGACAGTGGAATTACATAATCTCTATTACACAATATCACAAGAAATATGGGTGGTTACCTACATGAATTCTGTGTGTGTGTATACTGTTATATTAGGCATACTCCTCTATGATGGCAATGTTTTGTCTAGAAACAAATATGGCATGTGTAACCTAAATTATATCATATGTCTGCTTTTTTGTGTTGATATATATATATATATATATATATATATATTTATTTATATATTTATATATATATATATATATATTTATATTTTATTTTTATTTTTTTATTTTTTTATTTTTTTTTTTTTTTTGGTGGTTACCCTATAATTTTGCACACTGCCTGTATTGCAGATATGTGTTTACGTAAGTTAGTTCGGATTTTAAAAATACCAGATGGATATTTCATAATTTATTTTGTATGCTTAATGTTTTTGGTTTTATCAGTAATTTGTTCCGGTGGCTTTATGAAGAGTCGAGCATGGTAGGCCGATATCGCCTATCAGAAATATCAGCCTCAGGGTGCATGTTATCTGATATTGAAATGTTTTTTTTCTAGTGCATAATGCTGAAAAAAATGCTTGTGGTAATATACTGACGTCAAAGTTTATCAGGCAATATGCAAGCAGCACAGAGTAACAGAGAATAAACAGCAATGTCAACTACAACTGGTTGACAATGTATATGTTATTTAACATGTCTCTGACTTAAATATTCTCTAATAAATTTGTGTAAGAAAGCAGCCCTCTGAGTATCTTTGCATAGTCATATCGGTGCACAATCCACATAAAAAAAGGTCTATTTTAATTCCAGCTCAAATATTCACTGTATCAGCCACGGCACCACATTGGTAATTAGTGATTTTTTTCCTACTCTAAAATCAGTTTTGTATAATCAGTACTTATCAGTGTTTTAAATGTGCTGCTTTTGTTAATCAATAAAGAAATTCTTGGTAAAGTCGTGAAATTGAGAAATTCTCATGATATTCCTGCAGTACTTAACACTCAACATTAAGGAAGAGTAATCTTTGGTGTAATATACTCCTATCCTATATCCTTTAGTATCATGTATAATTTTCTCTACCAACTACAATTTATTAAATATTAAATATTATTTTAATATATGTAGTATTTGCACACACTCTCTGCATCACACATGCAAGAATATGTAAAAATGCTGTGCACACCATAGAGAATATCACAATTATTACAATTAGATTACATTCACCCATTCACACACATAATTATACACCGATGACAGATGCTGTCATGCAAGGTGTTAAATACCCGTCAGGAGCGATACAGTGCCTACTATCTAAAGCGTTCACACTGATACCAAGCTCACACGTAGACACACAGTGACGTCACAGCCATCGGGGGCTTCGTCAAGGTTCAGTATCTTACTCAAGGACTGGACTGGGGCAGCCGGGAATCGAACCAAAAACTCTTACTTGAACCACAGTTTCGTGGTACTATACAAATTCTCCGTATCAATGCCTATAAGGAGGAAAGTCCTTCACACTAACTGACGTTGAGTAAGAACAAAAGAAATATAGTGCTACCTACTGAACATGTAGTGAGAGAGACAGATGAGATCACCAGTTCCCACACAGCCTTTACTGGAACACAAAGCAACTCTCATACTGGCCGATCTGATGTACAAATACAGTGGTGCATTAGTGTGACATCAGATGAAAGCTTTTAGATTGAGGGGATTAAAATTCCCTGGGTGAGTCCATGCGCAGAATGTTGACTTCATCCCCTGCAATATTTAATTCTTGTGTTAGGATATAGCAAATGACGTGGCTATGATCGGATTCCAGTCCTGCATAGCATGCTCTCCCTCTTCCTGCAGCCTTCAAAGTCTCCAACAGAGTGATAAATTATTATGTAAATCAAAGCTGGCTTTGGCTGAAAACAGGATTTTAATGCCTGTTGCTCACAAGGCCACACCCCTCACCTTTTAGCAAAAGCAACACATTCCAATCACATCCCCAAAGTAATTCACATGAGAAATATTTTAAATTCAGATTAGATTTTGTAGAGTTTGCATTTGAGCAGCCTATACTGTAAATGTATTACTGCAGAGTGCAGGGAAAGGTGAGGGCCATGATGCATGTACAGTAGAGCTTCAACTTCTTGCTAAAGGAAATTTTAAAAGGAATAAAAACACTGACCTAAGAGTTATGGGACACTACATTAAAACAACCCACCCTAAAATGTTATGATGTGTACTTGATTTAGGGTTTCACAATTTAGCTCTAAAAAAAAAAAAAAAGGAAGGAAAGCAAACCATCCAACACGACATGACATAAAAGCATTTCACGGGGCAGAGCCTATATATACAGCTGCAGTTATAAAAAGTAACTAAAATGAAGGGTGAGCATATGAACATTTCACCATGTGACTGTGGCCATATGAAGGCACTTATTATTTGTCATTGCAATGTGATCTTAGACAATAAACATCACAAAAGACTATGGATGCAATATTAATCTTTGCATGAAAATAGTCCAATGTCTCTCAGTGAATCTACCATGCTCTGGTTTTGTTTGGCAGCCAGTGGCACTGGAGGTGCTACAGTCAAACAATGAATTTAGTATCTACAGTACCAGTCAAAGGTTTGGACACACCTTCTCAATGTTTTTCCTTTATTTTTGTTACTTTCTTTTGTTACTTACTTTTTCTTTATTGTAGAGTAACACTGAAGACAGAAAAGCTATTAAATAACACATACGGAATTATGTGGTAAACAAAAATATTGTAAACAAAGCAAAATATGTTTCTATGATTCTTCAAAGTATATTGTAGAATATAATAAAAAGAAAAGAAAAACACTCAGTGAGAAGGTTAAAATTAAATGCTCAAAGAATGGTTAGATATTAGAACAAGAAAACCATTTAAATGTAACTTAGGATCAATCACAAATCACCAATTTAAGAAATATAAAAGGTTTGTAATGGCCTTCATAAAGTATAGTACCAAGACTTGGTTGAGGTTAGACCTCAGACATGCAGTGCATACAAGACAAACAAAAAATATTTCATCACAAGTGTTCTGCAGACAAGGGTGGGAAAAATACACACTGTGCGTCATTTTTATTAAAAACCGTTCCCCAATGGACCAATTAAATAACAAAGAACTGCGGATAACATATGTGGAAATGCATCAAAAATATTGCTGTGGTGGGATTTTTATTTCAAACCAATCAACAAATCAGAGTCTGCATCCCACTGTATGTGCTTTAGGTAAAGTTACCTTTAGCTTGTATTCAGTGGCAGTGTATCAACCATTTCATAGACTTGTGACTTAAATAAACTTGTTCTTCTTCTTCTTCTTGCATTCTTAGGTTACCATCTGTCTGCCTGAACTTGCACCTTTCTCATGTGAGCCACTCATTTTCCAAAACAGCTGTTGCAAAGTAAATAAGATGAAATTTGTGGGTGGGAAGCCAGAAATGATACACTAGCACATTGTTAGTCAGAGAATCTGTATGCAGAGGAGTGAGGGGTGTACAGGGAGTCGTATGAACCTCTGCACATGTAACGGCGCAGTAAAGTCATGTACTTTTCTGGCTCCTTCCTTGCTTGAGTATGGTAATTTGTACAGCATATAAATGATACAGAATTTAAACTTATTACAGAGTACAGTCTGCCATGGTATTACACCGAGTACTGAGAGTGATTTGAAAGCCCTCATCCATCTTTCCACCTTTTATGCCAACAGGTTATCGGCAGGTTGCAAAATTAACTTTTTTGTCCACCAGCCAAATGGTTAGTAAATGCTCAAATTTTACCAGCTGCTTTTTTGGCTGGTAAGTCAAGCACATCTAGCCATCTCCGTGTTTTAACAGCATTTGGCTGGAGCGAATTTCTTCTTAGTCCATGCAAACATGGGCACCAAAAATGCTGCCAATATATGCAGCGGATTAAATTGGTTTCAAGTGTTCACTTCTCTAGTGTGGACTCTCCATGACACTGGGTGTGCATGCAGGGAGGAGTCAGCCTGTCTGCATAGCCTAACAGCTGCCTGGCTCTGGTTCAAACACAGAGGACCAATGAGTGTTGTCAAACACACCCTGTTCACACACCCTCACGCACACTTACATACACTACAACGTCCAGCCAGAGCCAAACAACACAGCTAAGGCACAGGTCTTGATGGCAGCCAATAGGTATCTGGCATCTCTCATAAAACTGCTGATAAGTTGCGCTTGTGCCAAGCACTTAAACCATGCCCCGCACTTAGAACATTTAAAAGTGCCCCAACAAAGTTACTTGGGGTTTATCTGTATAGAGCTTGGACTGGTGAGTGTTGCGTGACAGTGTTTGTTTCCAAACAGGCATTAGGTATTAGAAATACTACTCATTTGTGCCTTGATCTAGACACAAGCTTCAGAATTGGAGCTGGTCCACGAGCGCTGAGCAATAGCTGCTGGATTATACTTTAGGTTAGGACAGGTCAAATAGATGAGACACATCTCCCATAGATAAATATTCTAACCTGTGCAGTTTCACTTTCCCCGACTACGTCAGCTCAATGTTGATGGAGTAAGTCGGTGGCGTAGATGTGTAGAATTGCGTGAATAACTGGGAACAAAAATAATACACGTGTAACAGGGAAAATAAATGCTGACTGTATGTGCTATAAGCGCTGCATGGCATGGCACATTCGGCTAAGCCTTCAATTACAGCTGTGAAGCAGCAGAGAGGTCAGACAGTGGGAGTGACGCAGAAGGAGCACAGAGGGATCTCATTACCTCAAATGCCTCCAGGGAGCTATGGATGACTGGAGTGGATGGAGCCTGAGGATTTAACTAATAGCATCCTTGTCTCCTTACTAAGTGTCTTCATTAGCACTCTTATCATTTGTGTTCCCGTGCTGCCTTTTCATACAAGTGACATCCAACTTGAACAGCTTTAGCTGAGCCTCTTTAATCCACCTCATGGTGGTCTTTCCATTGGCTCTGCCCCCTCCAATGGCACACCACACTTGCTGACTCTCAATGGAGGTCTTGTCTGTGGCAGCCTTACAGTATGTGGCCTGGCTAGAGTTACACATTTTGTAAAAGCCACCCCCTATGTTTTGCCTCCGTGTGCCAAGGAATGTGCAGGAATGTCTGCATGCAGCAGCACCCTTCCTGGCATTTCTGTGGCTGAGTGGGAAGAAGATTTCTGGCTCACACTTGATTTCTCAAAAGGAACTGGCTTGAGATGACTGGAGTTTCACTGCAGCCCCTCCCAAGTGTGAGTCACAGTCTCACTCTGTGCTGCATATAGGAAAATTCATCCAGGTGTGAAGAACTATGTTTTTAGGGTATGACCCTAACAAGAACTTCAAAAATGATTCAGCACCGGAGGCTTAGTCAGACTTTTATTCCTGTGTTAATTTCCGATTAGATATTGACTTAAAGCAAGTCCAACAGCAAGAAGCCAAGCTCAGCATCTGTCTTTCAGCCTTTTTTAATTTTTTTTCATTAAGGTCTCTCAAACAACTAAAAGTCAGTCCCAGATTTACAGATTGTCTGGCAGCTTCTCGCTCAGTCATTTTCTCAGCTTCCTCCATCACTGTCCTCACCTGGCTCCCCATCCGCATTCCCCCATGCCCCAGGCCTGAAAACATCCTCTTCCCGGTGGTCCAAAACAACAGTGGTACAAACACTAATGTTCCCCCCAGTGCTCCAAGCTCACAATCCGGGGCACAGAGTTACATACAGTAGCACAAGACAAACATACAGGGTACTGAGTGGGAATGACAGAGGCACAATTCAACAGATTATAAGTCACTGTAAAATCTGTTATTTTATGGTATAAAAGTAACAAAATGGAGCTTTAGATAATAACTGTGGTGATATTACGGCTGTGACAATAACTGCATGACTGTAAAACTGCAGTCACTTAACTGTGGATATATGTTGCTTTTTCGCCACAGTATAAAAAATCCATGTAATCACAGCCAGAGGTGATAGTCTATATTTGTGTTACTGTCAACAAATCCCATGAAAATAACAAAACCAACAATGAGTTAGTCAGTCTGTCAGTCTTTCTGACCTCCCCAGCCTGTCTGTGGCTCTCAGCCCATCCTATTTATTCCAAATTAGGACATCAATGTTAAGAAGCTGGTCACAAACATGTACTTTCATTCTCAAAAAGAGAAGTCTAAATAATTTCCTGAAGCAGCTGGGTTCTGTAGCATGTAACAACTGTTTCTTAAACAGGAAACAGTTGGAGATAGTTTGGAGACTAATCAAACTTAGTTGAGGTCATTTCAGGTTATTTGTTGATAAGAAAAATGTAGATTATCACCAGACACATCCTTTAATTCATAAAAATACATACACCTCTCTAAAACCCTAAACCCTAAAAATGTTTATACAACTGTGAAAAAGACCATTGCTGAACCAAATTTTTTGGTGCAAGCTTTTGACCAAACTGAATGTCAAGCGATCAGTTTCAACCTTCTTTTTACACAAGACCTTACTTGAAACTGCTTGAAGAAGCAGCTTCGGGTATCTTGTGCAGTTAGCTTTGGAAAAACTGGGATTTCCCTAATCACTAAATAAACCAACAATATTGTTGTTCATACCCTTCCAAGTCTTCACTGCCCACCTTGTATTGAGACACACACACTTTCTTGCATCACATGGGTTGATTTCATCTGAAAGAGGAACACGGAGCGCTTTTTTGGTCACTATTACTGTCAGCTGTCAGCAATCACTGACTGACATCTGAGTGTCAAATAATCTATAGCAATATTGCCTCATCTTTTAAGCCCAGAAGTTTCAGAATATTGTAAATTAACCAACAGCCAAGCACATTTTCAACAAGTTCTACAATTATATCCCTCCTACTCTTTTTACACTCTTCACCTTTCCACTTTCCTCTCTCTGTTTCTCTCGTCATTTCTCCAAATCTGAATGCATTTCTACAGAGCTCTAACTTTGAACAAGCGCACAGGTTATTTAGTGCTCTGAGAGCTGTGCTGCGCGAAGGCCAACCGTACCCTGTGACTTACAGTCGACCGCACACCGTCTCACTTCCTTGGCAACCGTGACTCATTTCCCTAACAACGCTGCAAGGACAGATTCACAAAAAGGGAACCTGCAGCCACTGCACAATTAGTCACAGATGGATGCTGTTATGAAAGCAACCAGTGATTTTAAGTTATGTCAGGACAAACAGTGATCTCGTTAGGATAGATAAGCACAGATGCAGATAAGAAACAAACATTTAATGTTGATTTATGGGCACGCCCTTGTAACGAGCAGCGAGTGTCCCTTAAAGGCTGTAAAACCTTTTGTTGTAAACTGTCGAAAGAAATAGATGAAGCCTCAATACGTAACACAAACCATTTCTGCTCCGCAAAAACTTTTTTTGTATAATTATATCAACTGGGAGACAGGATAATATTACAGGATATGTTGGCTAACTATAATTCATTAATGGAGTAGCATCCTTTTGACTCGATACGACATCTGAGCCTAGAGCTTTGGGCCGCTCCACTGGACCTCTGCATCCTAAATGGCGATGGCAGCGGTGCATGTGAACAGCCTCACAAAAGACAAAACACAGTGAGTATGAGTGTGTGTGCGTTAGGTGGCACGGCAATGGAAACTACATCTTTTAAAAGACAGTGGTTGCCATAACAAGGTCAAAAGGGTGCATCAGCAAAACAAGGAAGTGACTAAAGCATCTGGAGATAATAAAAAGCTTACTCTACATACAATTTTAAAAAAAGACAATGAGCAACAGTTGATAAAATATTATGATAAAAGTAAGGGCTGACACCCCCTGGTGGGTTGGTTGGTTGCTGGTGTTACCTTCAACAGGAGAAAAGAGCTTCTTAATTTATTATTTTCAGGGATGGGAGTGATGAAAGCAGACCTTGTGTATTGTATTTTTGAGTGATAGTCTAGATTGTGTTAGAAATAACATATCACAGAAATTCATATTCAAATATATTTAACTCAAATATGGTTCTGTTTTAATAATTGTTTGGTTTAAAAGATAGTAAGGCCATAAGTCAGGAAATCGAAGCACCCCATTTTCACAACTTTGAACTCGCCCAAACTAATGCCAGTCCTAACTTAACAGTTACTGAACATTTACTCAGCTCCAAATGAATTGACACCATGACAAAGAACCAACATAAATTACTATTGTTTTTGACAGCAACCTTTGTACATATTTTACTACACACTGCTCTCATAACAAGGCCTAATGATAATCAATGTTGGATTAATATAATTACTAGCTTTCTGTGACCTGACCTCAAACTTGAAGGCTGCAAGTTTTGCCATTTTTATGTTGCCATAATGTTTATTTTGTTTTTTAGCGTGCTGAACTTGGCTTTTTTTCCCCCCAATCGATGAATCAATTGGCTGTAGAGTAGGCAGAAGATTTTCTTGATGACTTTAGCCCTAGATAAAACACAACGCAACATCAATAATGCAAAATCAATAAAGAGCAAGTCTAAATTCATGAGTTATTAAAACTGAGGAGAAAGAAGAAGAAGACTTTGGTTTTCCTGCTCTCCATAACTGAGGGACCTGAGCAGAAAAAAGGCCAAGCCACCTGTAGTGACCAGCTGCAACATCACAGAACCGTGCCCGCTTGAACTTAGGGGTAACTCCGACAGCTTATATGACATGCTGCCATTGATTTAAACAACAAAAACAATGGTCTGCATGGAATAGAAATAAAAAGCTGCTAAATGTTTTGTACACCACTCTTTGCTAGTAAGAGAGAGAAAAGATTTATGACCATGTGAATTTAGGAAATCAGTGTATTTTGCCAGCCGGGGTGTCAATCGCTGGTGCAATGAAATCTTTTTCACATTAATACCCTCTAATTTCCACTCGCATATGGAGCAAAATGCTCACAGTGTGGAGCCTGTCATTAAGGAGAGCAGAGCGCTGCAACACTAGCAGGCTGAGGTGGACAAAACACAGTGGAGGACAGTAAAGAAAGAATCCGATTTCAATCCGCTTTACTGATCTATTAAAATATGCCTGGATCAGCCCGACACTGCTCTTTAGGACTGGCTCGGGCATCCCTACATACAATACTTACGAAATTGTATCGACTGCAGTTTGAATTGTGGAACCCTACTGCCATCCAACCTCTATCTAGTATATACTGATTTTATCCTTGGGTCTCCACTGTACTGGATAGGTTCTCTACCAAAGAGTCAATCCTGGCTAATCTTTTTAATCAGCCAAGCACAAAGAGTACTTTGCTGAAGCAATAAAGTGCCATGCAAACGCTACACATTTCCCAAAGAGCGACTGCAGATATTTATACAATAATAACACAAAACAGGATCCACCAAGTACTTATCACTCTTAGAAGGCAATCTTTTAGATAAAGAGTATTAATAATAATATGTCTTCAAAAATTAAAACTCACCAAAAATCCATCAAAAATCTTCAAGATGGGTAAACACAGAGTTACAAAGATTCTTCGTGCATGAGAGTGGTTTACCTGCTGTACTGCAAATTCCTCTTTCCATTTCGTGTCCTCAGTTACTAATGTCTTTCACAGGTAAGCGGTTTTTCAGTTCTAAAGTGAGTTCTGCAAACTCGGCGTCTCATTGGCACTTCTCCAGATGGGGTGCTCTCATAAGTATTACATAATGTCCTTGAACCACAGCAAGTACAAAAAACACTGAAATTGAAATGGGGAAAAAAGAGAGAGCAAGACACCCACACATCTGCACCATCCACGCTCAAAACGAGCATTCACAGGAGGCATGCTTCGGCTCATTCTGGCTGCAGGGTATTTCAACATTCGACACAGCATTCGATCTAAAAGTGCGCCACACAAGGTTATTATCTCCGCCATGTAGATTATGTTTTCAGCATGGTTTCTTTGTTTGTCTGTTACGTAAAAACTATGGCCTGATCTTCATGAAACTTGGTGGAAGGATTCAATTTTGAACACCTGTCTATTAACGTTGTATTTGACCTGTACAACATCACGAAATCACATGAAAATCCATCTTGCCAGGCTTTAGGATATGTGCTTGTGTTCAAACCACAGTTGTTCACACCAATCAGCGTCCTTTGTCAGCTGCAGCATTACCTACAGGTGTGGTTTAACACTAGGTATATGTGATGATGTGTCAGAAATAACTGTTTGGTTGAAAAACAACAATGGCAGCTGCTGAATAGTTTAGCGTAGATGCTGCTAGCATCAGTTATACCAGAAATGAAGAGTATTTCCTCACTGAAAGAAGAGCAAAGAACGGCACTGAAGGCTTCTCAATGGAAAAGATGTTTTCGCTCTTATACTGACTGGTTTCAGTAAGAGTTATAGACTACGTTATATGGTTCGTTGTACGCATATGATAGATGGTGAAAGCACGTGATTGAATGAACAATTTGTCTAAGTTTTTTTTTTTTTTTTTTGAAAGTGTCCAAAAAGTTTACAGCTACAACTTATAAGGCGGTTCTGTGTAACAAACCATCTTCCGCAGTCAGGTTAGGTATCTATGGCAAAACTGAATTTGTTGCATATTCACAAATCCAGTATTGAGATGACAGTATTAAGAATGTACAGAGCATGAGTGACGTCATCCATAGGTTTCTGAAGGACCACTGTGACGCTGTGAAAATAAGCGGCACTGGCAGCCGCCATGTTGGCTGTACTGCTTCTTCCGCCTCCGAGATCATCGGCGAACCTAAGGCAGGCTGAATGGCGCCTGGGTGCTCTAATAAGCCATTTGTAACAGCAACAATCTGTCAGTCAAACATGTTTATTTCTGCCATGAAGTTGGGCATTTTAATGCAGGTGCTTATGGAGACTGACATACTTCTGGAGCCTCAAGTCTCAAGCGGCTGCTCGGTTTTTAGCACTTCCACATTGGCTTCATTTCAGGCTGCCGCTTGACCATGACTAAACATACAACAACAAAAAAAAAGAGCCACCACAAACAAAACAACATGCTGGTTGTCTCTGTGTACCCATCTAGTGTTACATGGATCCATGTGGCTCAAAGCCTTTTACAGTCAACACATTACGTTACCCTAGTGCATTAGAGGTATATTATGCAAGATTCAGTCTGAATGTATGATGGATTGTATCTTTTTGGTTATAAATAAATGATTCACTTTGAGTGTGTGCTTATACTGAAAATCATTTTATCACCAAACTGCTGGAGGCAAATCATAATTAGTGTTTTCACACAACGCCTGGGGGCGGGGAAGGTGCCCAGGAAATTGAACAATTTAACAGACAATAGGCTGAAGAGGCATTTCTCTAATGGCACTCCAAAGCATCCCATCTCAGCGGCACTGATCCACTCCAAACAGCAGAAGTAAAAGAGGGCACCGCTTTTTATGACCCCTCGAGAGCTTTCCCGAGCAAGATACATTAGCAGTCTTGAACAAGTGTGACTGAAAATTAGAGGCTGTCAATTAGAGGCTGTCAATAGTAAATAGCTACTTAAAAGGGTGAAAAGGCTTTCTTGATTTCACTTCTGCTCATAGACCATGTATTATCTTTGTTGGCCTTCCACCTTTTTTTGCTTTGAACATTTTTGAAGCATAAATACTTGTTTAAAAAATGCTATTATAAATTCAACAACACACATTTCTCCAGACATGCTCACTCACAAAAAACAATATAGGCTAATCAATGGCTACCAAGGTAATGTGTTCAGTTAAAACATGTACAGGGATTCTGCGTATAAAGATGAACCGTCAAATTATTTGAAATATCACAACCACCACTATTGGTGTAGTTTGAAAGTAAGCTTGCCTAATGACAGCTTGATGAATATATAATAAATAAATGTTCCGTTAATCTTAGTTAGTGTTGGTCAGACCTCACATGGAACTATATTTTATTGCAGCAGAATGCTAACAGCCGTGCACAATGCAGCAAGCGAATAAGTGCATGCATTAAAAACAAGTGGGATGAGAAAGAAGAGTGTTTTATGAATTGGTACACAAAGCTCTTCAAATCCCCATAAAAAGCAGTGTTTTTGGGGGGCCCTGATGGTCTAGGGGCAAAGGTGTCGCCCATGAACCGGCCAGGGACCTGTGTTGCATTTTTTTCCCCTCATTATCTGTTTCTTTCAATTTCTCTCTCCCCAACTGTTGGCTATCAAACAAAAATAATTATGAAAATAGGCAATTTCCTGAGAGGAACCTTGCCCAGGATGTGCAGAGTTGCATATATACATATACATCAGCCTAAATATGCTGCCAATAAAAGAACATCTGGTGCTCATCATGTAAAAGATGCACAACTTTAATTTTAATCACAATTATTCATAAAATAATCACATACTCTAAAAATAAAATTATTATTAAAAGTTGCATCAGATTTGATTTTGTACAATATGTCTACTTGTGACACTGATGTCACTACTGCCAAACAACACAATAGTGTGCTTAGGGCAGTGTGATGTCTCCTGTAGTAATCCTATGTGTAGCCAGAAATATTCTCTACTACTACATGTTGTTCAATGTAGCCACAGGTCAAACTTAACTGGAATTTCAGGCGTCTCAGACAAACACTCTACAATGACAGAGTTTGCAGTTCACCCAACCAGCATGTCTGCACTCGAAGACACCCCAGGCCCGGGGAGAAGATCCAAACTCCACACAGAAATCCCCTTAACCAGCCAAGCCAGGTTCAACCCCCAGGACCTCCCTGGCGAGAGAGGCACTGTACTGCCCCTCGAAATATTCAGTGCCTTGGAAATCTTGTGTATACTTTTGCTAATTGGTCCCTTTCGATCTTGTAAGAGATTTGTTTAACATTGACAAAGAAGTACTACATAGGTTTTGGAGGCTCCAGACACAAGTGTATATAAACTAAAACCACTGAAAAAACAACTGGCTGCACCAGTGATGGTTAGTGTTGGGTTATATTAGGAGAATAGTCCTGATATCAATTGTTTTGTGCTGTACATTTGTAGATATTTAATTTTATTGTTTGTGACATGCACTTTTTATGTGTTATCTATCACGTTTGCAGTGTCTTAGGATGGACTGACTGTGGGGAATATGTGATGCCAAGGCTTTCCTCAGTCAGTTATGATTCTATTTGAAGTTTCTGATTTTAGAAGCATGAATTTGCATGATTACAAACTGACAAAGAGTCTTGTCTTTCAAATTATCAAGATGTTAAAGGAAGAATGAGCAGTTAACATAAAGAAAAACATCAGATGATCAGACTCCCCTGGACAGTTAAAACATAGAGATTGTGTCTCCCGCAGATGTGATGACGTCAATGACAGAAACCCTTGAACCTTGAGTTACTTTAAAGTACCCGGTCCCAGTGGCGTCCTGCTCATATTGGTTATTTTTCTACAGTGGGGAAGCTTCCTATGGTTTCACAGCACAATATGGGGGAAATCCTGGGAGTGAGAGAAAGAGAAAGCCATCAGCTAAGTAAAGGTCATCTCCACCCTACACTCCAGCCTTGCGTGCTTAGTGAGTATTGAGATGAGGTTAGGTAAACTTTAAATAGATCAAACGACCTAAAGCAGTGTAAAAACAATCCACACATATTGGTGGAAATGAATCACTGAGCAATGATCTGGTGACCAATGTTTTTGCTCTGTTTTTATACCTGTATTTACATCCTTGCTATGTTAAACACTGACGTGTCATCAAAAGTGCTTTAAGAATACATTGTGTCACAGGTAATTTTGAGGTTATGTTTGAAGCTTAAAGTGGACCACTGTGTCTTCTTAAACAACTCAACTGCAACACTGAGTAATCACTTTGTACAGGTAGCATTTTTTTTTTCTGTTAAGTTTGACGTCTCTCTTAATTTGCATGAAAAAAAGCAGCGCAGGAAGGGGGAAAGAGAAAGAACACGCATGGCAAAGGCTGTGCTAAAGAAGGATTACTGCTGATCTCTGGCTAGAAGCACCAGAGTCGGAGTTAATGAGTCCGATTAGTCCCCAGTGAGTGTTCAGGGATTAGCACACTGTCCACCAAGAGGAACCCTTCTCATTTCAAGCCTGAGGAAAAGAGAGAGAGACAACAGGGAGCCTTCCTGAAAGTGGTTTGGAGAAAGTGAGGATGAAAGATGAGAGACAAAGAGAGGGGAAATGGAAGAGATGGGAGAGAGGGGTGAAAACTTCAGCTTTATGAGTGCCTGGAAGCATTTGGAAAACATCATGGGGTCTAATGACAACAGAAAATGCCCATTATGTGAGCAACCCTGCCTGTGTGTGTTTGTGTTTAGAGAAGACGGAGCTGGATGCCATTTCTCTGCAGAGACAGAGATCAGTAGAGAGAGTATCGTTGGTTTATCTTGATAGATCACACATGTGCTTCAAAAAAATGCCATTTGGGTATTGCGTGGGGTTTTTTAGATGTGGCTTTATGCTTTTCCGTGATGATATAGTTCTTTCTAGCCTGTATAACGGTTTAGCTGCAGAGAAAGAGATACTGTGAGCTGTACAAGTAGAGAGTGCATGTGTGTGTGTGTGTGTGTGTGTGTGTGTGTGTGCTGCCTGTGTCAATTCTAGTAGTTCTAAAGAAAACCTGCACATTCACATTTCCTGTGGAGGTTCCCCATATTTCCTGTCAAGGTCACTTTCATTGTTAAGCAAAGACAGAGACTATGCATGGTGGACTATGAATATGTATGCATGTACCTGCTGAGTGTATGCTGAGTGTATGCTGAGTGTATGCTGTGTGTGTGTGTGTGTGTGTGTGTGTGTGTGTGTGTGTGTGTGTGTGTGTGTGTGTGTGTTTAGGTAAGCCACTCAGGTTGAATGATGTATAAAAACAACAAATTTCACCACTAATGAGTCTGTTTGGTATAACTGTAACAAAACTCAAGAGGAGTCAAACTAAACAGACCAAGCGCTTCTTCCTCTTTCATTGGTTTAGAAGAGAAAAGCACTTGTTAGTCAGCAACCATGGCCAAAGCCTGGTCAGACAAACAGTGCACCAAGGGATACAGACTGACGATAAAGATGCTGAAATCGATGCACATTAGTCCTCAAAAGCCTACATGATCTGATTCACTTTGTCCCAGGGACTCCAAATGCATCGCAGTTTTCACTCTGAACAGCGCAGGCTGTGATGTGATCTGAAAAATAAAGATCTAAAATAAATGTTCGGTTTTTGACAACCCTGACTGACAGACCCCTTAAAGTATTTAAACCTCACTTTGGGAACCGCTACTTTATGCTACCTATATGGTCAGCTGAGGCTGCATGACAGAGGAAAAAGAAACACAAAACAACTCTACCACTGGTTATTAAGAGACTCGTCACAAAACAACGATGAGGATAGTAGACTCTGGCGTCACTCTAAACAGTACAGATCTGTCCCTGGGTTTGTGTTTTTTTTTTGTTTGTGTGTGTTCTCGTGTGTCTCTGCTGCACAGCTCCCAACAGACAGTCCCTGTCCAGATTCATCAAACTGTAAAATTATTCTAATAACATGCACAATCACAACAAGCTTCCCATCATGTCAGAATGAGATACATCACAGCATCACAATGGATAGTTGCACAGCAATGGCAAATGCCAATGTATGTGTCACAATTTAAATTACAGCCTTTCTATGAAAGGGCCTAGGCATCGCAGTGGTGCATTGATCCACTGATCCATGACCAAGAATCTAACCCCAGCCTACTGTAGTGCCGCTCTGTGGTCTTGCGCTTATTATACTACATACACATACAAACAAGCTCCATACTTCAAAATCAATGCCCCAATTGCTCTCTCACTTGATTTTTAACCCTGTGCATTTTTGCTCAGAGATATTTGTGACAAACACGTTTTGTAATGTTCATTATTTAAGTACATTTGAATGTAATGCTTTATGCTGGATAATTAACGTGATCTGTCCTCTGTCCTCATTACAGAAAAGCAGCTACTGGTAACCCCACAGACTCCATTTACCAGGGCAGAATTGACAAAGGGATTAGTGTAATCATCCAAATGATACATACACACACACACACACCATGGATGTCATCCTCATGCAGATGGTGATTTATTAATGTGCCCTGCATTTTATCACCTAATCCCAGGGTTTACACATTTTTCATTCTTCTATTCTTAGCTAACAGAAAACAGTTTACAGTCAGTGCAAACAATATTAGGCTTGAGCAAACCGCTTTAATCAGCAGAACTGCATTTTCTAGTGAAGAAACATGTCATATGATGTTTTCACAAGACATTTGCACAGCTACACAATCTCGTATTGCCAGTAAGAGAAACTTCAGGACTTCCTTTCATTGAACAGCTTAAACTACATGACAATATCGAGTCCACTTTCTCTTTAGTCAAAGAACTGCGTAAATGAATCACGGCTGATGTTTAAGTGAGGAGTGAAATGTCCACAGTGACATGATGATATGATGATGATATACACATTATAGCCCAGATTATTTGTAATACATCAGAGCTCTAATGATTAGTCAACTGACCATTTCAGTAATTTTTCAAGCTATAATGCAATGCATATATTGGTATCTATTTTAAGCTTCCCATGTGTGAGGAGTTACTGCTTTTCTCTTATCACAGCAAATTATATATTTAGTTTAGGACAGTTGGTCGGACAAACAAGCAAATTAAAGACATTAAAGAAAAAATATAAATATAATTTTTCACATTTTATAGCCTGAACAATGAATCTATTAATCGACAAAACAATCAACAGATGAATCAGTGATAAAGATAATCATTGGTTGCAGCTCTATAATTCATCATAGCACAGAGAGACTGCAGCTGAAGCGAATACGTTGTGTTGTGGTATTGTAATAAAATAATAATGTAATAAAATTAGGTGGATGGCCATAGGTGGATGATTTGTTTGCATAGTCAATATATTGTTCAGCAAAATCCAACTTTAACCGTCTACTGGTTCTCCATTCACAATGGTAAGATTAACAGACCAAACAACAAAAAAAATGCTGGATACTGTTGTTTAATAAAACATTAATCCACGCAAGGTTGACACTGACCTCAAGCGCCAGTGTCATTAGAAAACAAGCTCTCCACAACAGCAAATTAAGCCCATTATATATTTACCTTCAAGATAGCCATAACACTATGGTTCACAACAGCCACTGTGATGTCACTGATATAAATAACAGAAAATCCACCACTTCAGAACTTTTTATTCAATATAAAGTAGTTTCAATGAAAAATGTTGACAATGAGGTCTCATGGCACAACACCACATGCAAACAAAGACAAAACTTCACTTGCTTAACATTAAAGCCATCTGTGAAGCAAAGACTGAAGGAAAGACCAGCGTTAAGACCACATATGAATTAGCTTCAACACCAGTAAAGTACAAGCTGCAGTTAAAACTGGAACATTTATAGTCCTTTGGCACTTCTATTGCTCAAAATATCTTGTTTTATGTGGCAGTTTTTACAAAGAGACTAAAAGTCACTCTGAAATGAGAGGGTACAGACACAGGCGCTAGTCCTGTTGAACCCATGAGCATAATGTTCTAGGAAGAGATATGAAGAGATAAACTCTTTCAAGTCAGTATCTTAGCAGCAGCACTTTTGCATACTTGTTAAAAAAAAAAAAAAAAAAAAAAAAATCATTTCCTGCCCTGTAAATATTTTGGGGTCAGGCTTAGTTGGAAGAACATCAAGTCACAGATAAAAGACAACAAAAGATGATGACTGGTATACCAAAAAAAAAAAAAAAAAAAAAAAACTCAGCATATAGATATACTGAAGAAATGTATGAAACTCATGTCTGCAGAAGACACACCAGCATAGTGTCACATATACTCTGCAGATTCACAGATAGTATCTAGATTTTAATAAGAGAGATATGAATTCATGAAAGACATTTGACTAATATATTATCGAACAAACTCTCATCAGATTTACAGTGAGAGGGTACACACTGAAGTCTGAAGGTCGAAGAGAAACACCGGCAGCTAAATTCAAAGTGAGCCAAAGCTGGTAGCCTCGCTGTTGACTGGTAACCCGAAATGCACCAAACTCAACATCAGACTGTGGGTGACATGAGCAGACAGGTGAAAACGCGGCATGAAAACACAGAAAGAAACAGAAAATGTTACCAACAAACTGGTAAAAACACACATTTGGTATCATCATCGACCGAAATGTAAAAACTCTGAAAACTTTTGGACGGAGAAATCCGTCTTTGTTTTCAACGAAGCAACAATTAACCTCTCCTTGAGCCGAGAACAAAGCTTCCAGGTTGTAAAGTTTCACCTGGAGTATATATTATCTAATTAAACAAAGTTTCAGTGTCTTACCTGACCGGTTTTTAATAACGTCCCGTGGACATAAATCTACATAGATGACTTATAAGTGCAGTGTTGGTAGCGCGCGTTGTGGTCCCCCGTGCTGCCTGCTCCTCTCCAACTGTCAGTCCGCGCGCTGCTCGGAGCTCAGACGCCCCTCCTCCATCTCTGTCAAACACCACTCACGCGCGTTTACCACCACACTCACGCACATTTTTTTGACACACGCCCATCACACTTTGCCTGTTAAATTAATTCGTGGTATGTGCACTTTACCGTGAAGCTATTGACTCTGTGGCACAGAGTGAAAAAAGTGTCTACCACTGCATGCACCGCATGCCTGCATTTAAACCACAGCTGTAGAGCTGAGAAATGAGGGCTCAAGTTATACGGTGGACTTCAGTGTGTTAACACAGAAGATTAAACTTTCAGAGCAGTGAGCGTGACATCCTGTAGCTGCAATAGCCATTGTAGAGTAATGATATATAATGTGAGGCGGTTATTATTGCTGGCTCCTTATTTGTTTCTCTGTGGTTGACTGTTGTGTATTCAGACTTGGAGCAATGACTCCATCTACATGTTAGTTGTTGCAATGACAGAGGGGCATTGACATGAAGTGTGATAGTTAAAATAAAAATAAAATTAAAATCATCTCCCTTTTTAAAGTGAGTAGACAAGCCATATATTATCTTGCACTTGCACCACACCTCCCCTCGACTCCTATTTCAAATGTAGAACTCATTTATATGACCTGTAATGTTCATGAATCCACCTGAATAACCTCAGTTTCTGTGACATTTCAGACTGACTGTGGAGGGGTTTGTCCGATCTGACCGTCATGATTGCTGCAGGTCTCTGCGTATTTTGGCACACACTTTTAAGATTGGCAGCAAACTCAGGATTTAGGCATGGAGCGATCACTCCATCTACAGGTTAGAGGTTGCAATGACAGAGGGGGATTAACACGCTGAAGAGTATGTTGCTATGATAAGTCTCCTTAAAAACAATGAGCATATTATTTTAGAGAAACCTCGACACACTTGTAAGGTAAGATAAGATAAGATAAGATAAGATAAGATAGATTTTAATGATCCCACACTGGGGACATTGACTTGTTACAGTAGCTTGTATACACAAGGTTGATGATAAATTATTCACAAGAAATATATAGAATAAACAGATACAGTAGATACAGAACTTTAGTTGTTTTGATTCCATACATTTAGAGGATTCACGGGAATCCTTTAACCAGCAGAAGAATTATGCTTACTTCTCTCTGTATGTGCAAACGCCACACTGATCACAGCTTGTTGCATAAGGATAGCAGTGACTCCAAAGGATTTGACTGTCTGAGTAATAAAACTCAGCAAAAGAAACAGGAGCAGGATAGCACCTCTGTATGCCCTGTGATTCAGGGCAATGATTTTGCCAGTCAGAGAGCCATGCTTCCTTCTGTCTGTCTTAACAAACGCTACCCCAACTTAGAAGACAACTTTGACTATGAGCCTGAAGAAGGAAGACTTCAAGCTCTGTTTAATTGGATCATCGGAGTTCCTCATAATCTCTACAAATATGCTGCAGCTGCTGTTGCCAGGCCCAAAAGGAAACTGGCAATTCAGAACGATAGTAAGGTTTCAAGATGGAATAGATAGTGGCTATGTGGAGCATTAATAGCACTTTAATCACCACTGTCTGAATATCTTACCCTCTAGATCCTGTCAAAAAGGTTACTATATTACTCAACACCTTCAACCCTGGTCCCTTTCCGTCTCCTCCCTCCCCCTCCTTTCACTCCAGCTCTTTTCAAGCATAGGTTGGTCAACTGCAAGCTCATCAACAGCACTTTACTGCACAACAAAGAGGGCTGCCTGCCCAGTGGCGTCAGTGTTAAGAACAATGCCTATAGGGTCTACTTTGTCAGTACTTTGTCACCTTGGCTGTGTTGCCAGGCAACTTCGTCTAGTCAGACAGCTGAGGATGCTAGATGAACATAGTATTATCATAACTGCGTGTCTGATGCAGCACAGGGGACCCACAGGGTACGATGATCTCTCTTCTTTTCATTCAAACTGTACACATCAGACTTCAAACAACAGTCACCTTCCAAGTTCTCAGCCATCGTTGGATGTGCATCAGAAGGAAATGAGCAGGAGCACAGACTTTGTCAACTCTTGTAATCTCAACCACCTTTACATCAACACCAGCAAGATGAAGGAGGAAGACACCTCAGACCACACCGGGGAACATACAGGGATTGGATATTGAGATGGTAGGAACATACAAATACCTGTGTGTTCACCTAAACAATGAATTGGACTAGTTGGAGAACAAAAACGGCCTAAGTCGTCTTCACTTGCTGAGGAGACTGAGGTCTTTTGATGGATTCCTAATGATCCCATAATGATCATTAAAGATGATCTCATTTGAGCTTCTCCACCAGTCATGGTCAGCCCACATAAAAAGTGCACCAGTGAATCCAATTGCTGAGTGATAAATGACACCTTGAGGTTCCAGAGGTTTAATTGTACTGATTTTATTGCATGAATTGTAATAGCTGCAGAGAAACATTTCAGGTGAGTACAGTTGGGTTTGAAGCCTTCCTGCAGTGAAGAGAGATGGTCAGTGGACATTCAGATGGCACAACTTTATTCACCTTTCTCCTTGTCAGTCTACCACAAGACCAGAGCTTATATACTGCATTCAAGCCACAACTGTAGTACTGTGGAATTGGGGGGGGGGGGGGACCACAAAAAATAAGCTCAAGTTATAGGGTGGATTTACCAAATGTGCTTCACTGTGTTAACACAGAAGATCAAACTTGCTCAGCAGTGAGCATGACATCCTGTAGCTGCAGTAGTCATTGTAGAGTAATGATATATAATGTAAGGTGGTTGTTATTGCTGGCTCCTTATTTGTTTTACTGTGGGTGAATGTTGCCCCATTTGGAGAGAGACACAATAAGGGGGGGCTTGTGGTGTGCTTTGGTGTGCTACTCCCTCCAGCAAGCACTCAGCTCAACAGGTTTTCTATGTGCAGCTGCTCATTCGGTTGAAATATCAGAATATTATGGGTCAAACACACAAATGACACAGAGATAAACCATCCAAAATGCAGTATACAAGCCCAAACTCTGTGGATTCAGACTTGGAGTGATGACTCCATCTACAGGTTAGTTGTTGCAATGACAGAGGGGGGATTGACATATTGAAGAGTGTGTTGCTATGATAGTTTATAAAATAAAATAAAAATCATCTCCCTTTTAAAGTAAGTAGACCAGCCACATATTAAAACAAAATTCTCACCGAGAACTTGCAAAACGGTCTCTCAAACTTTCCAAAGTAACTTGGTCACTCAACTGTCACTGAAAAAAAACAATGAAATAATAAAGGTGGTATTTTGCTCTGAATATATCTGTTTCCCACCCCACCTCCCCACAACTTATCCTATTTCAAATATAGGACTCAAATATATGGGCTCTACTGTTAATAATACATTTATCCATACTATATTCATATAATTAATAAAAATAAATACATTTAACAAATACAAATGATTTTGTTGTGGGTAGATTACCAAAGGAACAGATTATCACCCACAGTTGTATTGTTAACACATTTTTTTTTTCTTCAAGTGTAGGATTTCTCAATAAAACAATTTATCACCCCTTATTAATTTAAACCTGTAGTCTTAAAGCCTCTACACTGGCGTGGCTGTGCTATTGAGCTGGGTGAGAGAGCAGGCTCCATCCAGCCATTTATAGGGCTGTATGTGAGCAGTGGCTCACTAAAGGCTAAATGTTAACACTGTAGCACACTCACAGAGAGCAACCAGGAGTAAAAGTAGATGCTGATGATTTATGTTGGCAATGGGACCCGAACCAGCTCTTGGCTTTGGCCAAAAAGCTGTGGGCACAAGATGTGCATGTTTACATGTCTTCAATCGGTATATCTTGTAAAAAGGTAATATGAAACATTTTCATTTTACTTATATTTCTTTTTTTTTTTTAACCTTTTTTTGCTTATGCATTTTTTTGTACAAATCTTTGTATAACCTGTTTTAGACATAACAAAACAGATTAAACCAACAGAAAAATCAACCAACGAAAAAATCTCATGCATAAGTTATGTCCCACTCTTACTGATTGCATTTGTAAGTTACCGTCTTAAAAAAATCTGTGTACATGTGTTGTTGTTCAACGTAACATTTTTCTTTTTGTACATTTTAAGCCATTTATTTGTTTTTTTCTTGTTTTTTTGTTTTTTTGGATAAATTTTTTTTTATCCTATTTTCCAGCCAGCAGTTCCAGGTATTGCTCCACAGTAGATTCCAGACACCCGACCTGTCTATTCCTGTACAGCAGGAGGTGCAAGAGGCATGTTGTGTAGGTGCTGGCTGTGGGTAAGGAAAACGCTCCGTAAAAGAAGCTGTTGGGAAGCAAATGAGCATTTATCCTTTGTGATTTCAGTTCAGGTCCAAGAAATTAAAACCCATGTTCTATAGTGATTCTTTTTTTTTTTTTGTTCTTTTTCTTTCCTGCTAGAAATCTTTGCTTGTCACCCGAAAAGCTTGACAGAAAAACAGATACTGTAGATGTTTTTAATACTTCTAACAACCTCCCGAGGCTGGAGTCTGGCAGCAGAAGTGGGACAGGACAGTCAGTCAGTTGCAGACAAGGACGGGGATGGGGATGAGGGCACGGGCAGGACAGGCACCCCTATCTGCAGAGGTCTTCTTGTGTAGAGTCTCGCACATTTTTCCTCTTCTTGCTGTTGCCCTGGTGGTGTGGCTTGTTGCTCTGATGACTTTTAGTGCTTGAGGAGGAGCTCTGCTGCCCGTGGTGGCCGCTCTTCTGGTGAGAACGAGACATCCTGGCCTGGAGAAAGAACACGCAGAAAAAAATAAATCTGTGTTCCTGCAGGATTTCCCTTGGGTGTTCAATGCAACAAACTGTAGACTGGTAATAGTTGAGAAATCAAATTTTATTGTTTCATATCATAGCTCTTTAGTTATATGTATGTATAACAGTACAGTTTTTCTGTCTGTTTCTTTATAATTCTTGTGGTGCTTAATGTGTTGTATGTGTATGCATACAGTAAAGCTCAGGAGTACCTTTCCTCCCTTGTTGCTTCCAGAGGGAGTGCTGGTATTGTGGCTCTGTGTTCTGTGATTATTGACGACAGCAGACTTTTCTCTGTGGGCGCTGGAACCTCGGCCAGGCTGCTGCTTGGCTGTCTTACACGGCGTGCCGTCAGAGTCCTGAGGAAAAGAATGGTTGACCAAATATAATCACCAGGAAGTTTTACTCATGCAGCCTGAAGTGGTACAAATAAATGCAATCGTACAATATGTGAAGGCTGTGTGCAGCTTCGAGACTGACCGCATCGCTGGAGCTGGAGGTTGAGGATGTGGAAGAAGGCGACAGTGGAGAGGAGGAGGGAGAGGAGCGCAGTGAAGGAGATGGAGAGGAGGAGTTGGAGGAGGTTTTGCTGTGAGCCGATGGTAGAACTACAATAACATCGTCATCGTCATCGGGAACGTTGTTGTTGCACTCATCGAGCTGCTGGGACTCAAACAGTGTGACATCATTTCCTACAGAAACAGAGAAGGGACACAAAGGTCAAATCGAGAGGACATCGAGAAATGTTTTAGGAATTGAAAACAAAAGTTGTAAACGTACTGTTGAGTGGCAGTTCATTCTGAGACGGGTTACCCCAGTTCTTTCGGATCCATTCCCTGTATTCATCTACTTCCTGCGTTACTCGGATTATTCGGCCAAGTATGCTGTGATGGGATACACAATTAGTCACCACCTGGCCCATCAGATCAAATCTTCTGTGACACATCATTGACAGCTTTTTGAATTAGTTCATTACCTCTCGGTCTCGTTGTTGGGGTAGTACTTGGCGATGGGTGACACAGCATGGCTGAGCACCACATAGGCGTAGTCAAATGCCTGCTTCACCTGCATGGCACCATATGAACTCCGGCCAACATCATTGTCTGTTGGACACAAGACAGATGGTCAGTTTGTGTGAATATGAAAACCTGACAACATGCCAATACACGCTGTTCCAACATCTGGGATGGGAATTTAAATTCTGAACCTAACCCTTTGTGTTTTGTGTCTACTTTTCCTACCTGGCTGCAGTGGGTCCTCAATATAGAGCATAGAGGGCCTGTAGCCATCCATCATGTTCTTCTGAACCTCATCTTTGGCAACATAGCAACCTCCATCCTTTATCCTGATACCCGTCTTCAGGTAGTTGAAGTGGCGACCATAGAGCTCAAAGAATTCGATGAGCAGAACACCGATGTTGATGTTGGGACTGCATACATCTTCCCTGTAGTGAAGCTGGAAAATACACAACACGGGCAAATTTTAGAAGTGGTGCTAAGGACCTCAGCCTTTGTACTGTAGAGACGTTTAAGAAAAATAATTCCAAAAGATAAGATAAAGACAAACAATGTTGATATAAATCTTTCTTGAGCTCTTGTTAATGACTGAGCGTATCTGACCTGCAGGAAGCTGACAGCCATGAGAAAGAGACTGTAGGAGCCAATTCCTCCAGTGAAAACCTCATTGAGGTCCCTCTGCAGTAGGAACTGCTTCAGCACCAGGACCAGGTAAGGCAGCACAGGGTATTTCTACAGGACAAAACATAGACACAGTAAGGACATAGTAAGGAACAGATTTTGATGCCTACAGCACCCTCCAGAGGAATTTAAAGTTTAGAAAGTCCAGGATTTTTAGTGGCTTGTCCTTCTGATCACTAATATGCAAGACCTATTTAAAATGTTCAGTTCAAGTGGGTCATGAAATAATATTAATGTAATATATTATAATATTAATATTCTTGCAATGTTTTTGAATCAATCAGCAATCTGTTAAAAACTGTATGTAGCCTTGAAGCCTTCTAAACAACTAGCAACTACACTCATTTGTCTTTAATGTTGTAAGAGGGGTACCATTTAGAGATTTTAATATTTCAGGATTTATATTATAAACTTAGAGTTTTAAGAAAGAATTTATGGAAAGCCAAAGGCATTTTTTTAAAAAGAAAGCTACCGTCTATAGAGCCTCTGTGCTATACACCAGTTAGAGTCTAAGTCAGGAAAGCTGCAATAACTCTCAAACGTGTACACTTCAAACAGCGACACAGGCTAAAGGTGTCAGGCTACAGTTGTGAAGGTTATGGTATTTCAGGCATACAGGAAACAACATTCAAAAGATCTCAAGCTGCACGTTACAAGCTGTACCTCTTTGAACTCCTTGATGAGCCGTGCGGCTTTAACGCCACTCTTCACATTGAAGCTGATGTCCACTTTGACCTCAGTGAACGAGTCAGTCAATTTGATGATGGGAACCTGGGAACACACATCAACACACATTATACAGGTGCTGATACTGAACAGGGACAGTCTGACAGGAAAACAATCACAACAATCAAACGCTTGGCTATGTGCCTCCTGACAATGTGTTCTGTGTAAATAAACCTGCACCCATTATTGTACTTGTTGTACGAGTCTATTGTAACACACGTGTATACTGATGTAATCGTTATCTAAGCTCCTTGAACAAAGATTTAAATTGCATTTTAATCTGCTCTTTAAAATTCTTAAAACACAAAGAAATGCTGAAATAAAATAAATTCTGATGGAGAGGAAAATACAATCTATGTAAACACTGTTATTAAAAATAACACAATTGGTGGGTTGGGAGTGGTTTTAAAAAAAAAAAAATATGATCGTGAAGACATAAGAGAACCAGAGCAGAGCTAGATCCAAGCACAAAACACTACTAACATGTAATGTATGTAAACATATCTAATATATTTAAGTTAATCCTCGTTACAAGCTCTTACTGATGCACTTTAAGCATTACCCTTGATGTAAATATCTGTACACATGACAGAATACAAGACATGTATGCAAAACAGGGTAGTCAGCGTCTTGGATCTGTCAACAGCTCATGCTGCTGCAATTTACAGCTCGTAAAACTGACACCTAAATTCAAAGACCTGAATATGACAGTTAGCATCATATTGGTTGCCAAATGCAGTGACTAACAGTTGTCATCAATCATTGTTTGAGTCAGAGTACTGCACTGATTTAGGATTGTACTCCTATCATGTGAAAAAGCAGGGTGCCTATATTACCCACAATGCAACTTGCCTGCAGTTCAATCTAGGATTTCAGGTGTGTTATGCTAGTAGTGACCGATGTAGTGAATTTTTTTTTCATTATCATTTGATGTAGTTTTAAGGAAAATTTTGATGAGTAAAGAGGCAAAAATCTGAAGTTGTACAGTCAAATTTGTCTATAAGTCTAAAATATTGGGCGATTGAAAATAAGTTTTAGGGAACTATTCCTGTCATGTGATTCCTGCAGTTTGTTCTATATTGTGGCTTCCTTAAAATTGTGATCGAATCCACTGTTCAGAAACGGAAAATCTAATTGTGCAAACACAGTGAGTGAGTACAGTCTTACTGTGGCCTTGTCCAAAACTTTGATGGAGTTCTCATCTGCAACGTTCCTCTTCCGGAGAGCCTCTTCCAGCGTCCACAGTGGGAGTGTCTCCCACTTCCCAAAAACTACCAGGTCAATGTCACTGGTGGGACAGAGAGACATGGCAGGTAAAACCTCAGCCCAGGGCGCAAAATAAACTTAGGTCAAAAACAAGAACCACTCATTCAACAGTACATGAGGCATGGAAGACAAACGCTGTCGAGGACCATTAATAAACACACCTCCCCACTGTAAACACACACCAACAAATGATGTACTGACTGTCTGTAACTGGCTGCACACTGATTTTAAAGGCAGACTGTGTAAGTAACAGAATTTTTATAATGAGAAGTAGCAGAGTTTAGCTGATTTACTAACTTAATAAGCTTATTTACTTAATTAAAAGAAATGTCAATAATATATTAATAATACTATAATTAAAAAATATATCAAAAGTGCTCAAAAGAACATCATATAAAAATTTAAGCACTTTCAATGACCCATGTCTATTTTCAACAACTTTCAAGGCCTTGATTTTCACACAATTTCAAGGATTGCTCAGTGGGAACTACGCAGGCAGAGCTTTAGGAAGCAAGCCAACATGTGTGTACTACTTCAGCAGTGCTGAGTGTTCACTACATGCAGAATGTTACACACAAGCACCCACTACAAACAAGACACACATAAACACAAGCATACCCCCCCCCCAATGTAAATGATCTGTACCTTGTAACTTAAATACAGGCAAATGAACCATTTTGTTTCCAGAATAAGAGAGGCACACAGAAACAGATATGCACTCACACACAAACACACACACCATCCACTGACATACATGCATCCCCAAACAGCTTAGTCCCATTAAAGTGCTCAACGTAGTACCAAGACTCCTCTAATCTAGGTGACTTGTCTGTGGGATCAGGGAGCACGTATTTGCTGTGTGTGAAGGCGGTTGTATGTTTCTCTGTACATGCGAGGGGTGTCTGTCACAGGCCTCCCTCAGAATAAACTTTTTAAAAAGATCCAGGATCAGCAGCAGGATCAGAGCTAGACTTTTGGCAGGGGGGTAGTTGACAGTCATAGGTGGGCAAAGATAAAAAAGATCAAGCATGTGTTTAAATCTGTAGGCCGGTTTAGGAAACCAAATGGCTCACCTTGTTGGCAGATAAAGACCAGTGCTGAAACTCCCAAACACTTGGACCTAAAGAGATGAGACACACATACACATCTTTTGAGATTCAATAAATGACATTCATTTATGCACACTCTGCAGAACACCCTGGACATTTTGATTATCATGTTTGGCATCTTCTCTTCTATGCTGTTCTTTTTTTTCCCACACTAAGCTTCATTACTCCAAGCTGCATTAATGTTTTACAGCTTAATTTACACTGATTCAAAGACAAGCCCAAACAAGCTGCACAGGCGTGGCACAGAAACTACCTCAGGGGTAAAAAGGAAGGAGTGTGTAATGTGAATATTTTAAAAACCACTTCAAGTGAGGAATTAAAGACCAGGTTGGCTTCACTGAAACAAGAAAATCCTTTGTTTAATGTTGCACGGATGTGGAAATTGGCTATTTTGGCAATCAAAACAGACAGGATACATACAAAACAATCCTTTTAGCCACTGATCTCTTAACCTGCATGCTCTTTTAGGGACTAAAACATCTTCAGCCTTCAGTACACAAACTGGTGTCTGTACATAAATAGACTTAAGCCTCAACCCTTCCTTTACTCCCTTAAACCACCTCCCTACATCCCACATCAACCAGTAGTATAAACTCTGGTTTACAGCCCAGTCACATGTCCAGGACTAAGCTGATTGCTGAGCCATGTTTGTGAACAAAAGTATAGTAAGTCCTGAAGGCTTCTGTGAAGGGTGAGGTAACTACAGGTGGTCACGAAGGTGAGCTAGGTTTTATCTTGTCTTGTTGGACTGGCAACCTCTAGTCCAGTCAAAGTTTTACTTGGCATGAGTGTGTTGGCCTAACTACAGAGAGTTTTAGGAACAAAACTCCAAACTTGACTTACAATAAAGAAACTTTTATGGACATTTTTTGGTACAGCTGTCCTAGCCAAGCTTCCATATATACCTGGTATCAGACTGTGGAAACATTTGTGAGTGTCTCATGGGCGTTTACGCATCTAAGCTCATCAATTAAACAAGCATCACATTGAGTGGATGACCAGGTTGGCCTTTGGTTACACCACAATGGAAAAGGAATAAAACTGGGCATTATGCTCCTTGACTTAGGAACTGCTAAGCTCTGAGCAGACACACTTTGAAGCACACTGCTCTATCAGCAGGATCTAAGTCAGCGGGTACAACGCCTGGGGTGAGGTAACACAAAACAAGAGGGTTACATGCAATAGCTGGCTCATACACAAACAGTACTGGCTCAGTGCAACAAACAAATATTGTTCAGTGAATATAATTGACTAACTGCCAAAAATAAAATAACTTCCAGTGACAGCTATGAGCAATTTTCATCCTGATTATCAGTGCCAAACTGAAAAAAGGTTTCACACCCTACTCTCCAAACCTAAACACAGAAAGACAAAAAGACAGAAAATAGAAAGGAGGAAAGAGGTGGTTGGGTGTAATGCATACCTCAGCACTGGGCCACAGGTCGTGGATGACTCCCTTGATTCTGTCCACCACCTCCAGTCTCATCTTCTCCTCCTCCGGCCGTGGGGAGATGTACTCGTAGAAGTCGTTGACCTCCTCGTGTAACCTGCATATCACACAGAACACAGTGTTGTGAGAAGCTAATCCAGTCAATTAAATATCCAGACTATCGTCATTTCCACTTAAATGATTAAAAAATTAGCATTACTCATGCCCTGCAGCAAATGCTTTGCATATAGACAGACACAATGATAAGAACTAAGGCACAGAACCAGAGTTTATGCTTTTGACGGCCAATGTGGCTCTTAATATTCCAGCCTGTGCTGCAGTTACATCGATAGGCCCGAAGCCCAAACCAACCAATAACACCACTGCTGCACAGAGCGCTGGTCGCTCGTTCATTCATAGTTTATTAATACTGAACCATGTGGCGTGCACCAGATTTCTGCACTTCCTTCGGTCCACAGAAATGCACCCACCAAATGTGAAGTCGATCAGATGAACAGTTCATGAGAAAGCAAGGAACACACACACACACACACACACACACACACACACACACACACACACACACACACACACACACACACACACACACACACACACACACACACACACACACACACACACACACACACACACAGAGACTCTTCTTCTCGAGATACTGGCAAAAAGCCTGCATGTGAACATGCATAAAACAGGCCACTGAACGTCACAAACATATTCACATTGATCAGATTTGAAAGGGGAAAAACAGATGAACAAGCCACCAGTGACTTGTTGGATTCAATTTTGAGAGATCAGTGAAGAACATGACAACACACTGCTAGTATTTTGTATACCAGGAATTGTGGGTGGAGCTTAAAAAAAAAAAAAAGAAGCAGAGAATGTTAATTACTTAAAATATAAGGTGACTAAAAATGGCAACTTTCGGTAACCAAACTGTTAAAAGTTAGTGTTGAGCCCTGTTGCACGTTAATTTTAGCCACGAGACACGAGGAAAATGAACACAGCTCAGGGTGCTCTCATTCACTCTGTCCAATATGTGCAATATATGCAGTGCCGAGGGTGCAAACAGTCACTGCCACAGATACCGACGTCAGACACTGAGTCACACTGACAGGATATGGCTTATAGCTGTTGTTCTCTTCTCTCTACTTACATATTTACACACAAAACTTGCAAGTAATCAGATTAGAGTTGGTCACACTTCACAAGGGCACCATTAATCTCAAACATTTCTCCTCATCCCTCTGTATGCCCAATAATCAAAGCACTGACGCGGCCCCTCTGCAGTGATAGAGAGGTGTCACCGAGCCAGGCAGCTGAGCGCAACAAATCCTTTGACCAACATTTGAAGACTTTTTGTGCAAGGCACGCCCGAAGATATGAATTCATGTAACAGTAGACTGAAAAGCAGTGTGTCGCTAAAAACATACCCTTCCCTCTGCAAACAAAAGCCTCTAGGAGTTCTCTGAATACTTATCAGCTCTCCTGTGGAGGTACAGGTAGATTCACACCTTGCAGTGAAATCGATGGTTGGAATATTATTTAACTGAATGTTCAGTCCTAATGGTATTCATTTATGAGTCACCTAGATAAGGTGTCTGTCCGAGCATTTGGGGGGAAAAAAACAAGGTTCCTCCACACACAGCTATGCACTATGAACGGACTCTTACTGATAGGGTGGTAGGTTAATAATTACTGAAAACAAAAGGGGTCATTTTCACCAGGAAGACAGTGAAAACTTTAAGTCTTAGATCTGTTATGACAGAAAGGATAAATCAAACAGGAAGGTCTCAGTGTTATGTCAGTAAAAACAAAAACAAAGGTACCACATTTGTCCTTGGAACAGGTCACTCTGCCCACATACTCTGGCCTTTTCACTGACCAGCTTTGTCTACATAGTGTGGACGGACAAATACGAACACAAACATGCAGGCACACAAGTACGTACACACGCAAATAGTCATATAGATCCAAATAAGGACAACAACAGGCACATTTCACTTTGTAGACGAGAGAGAGAGAGAGAGCGCAGAGATTTCTGCTCTTCAAAATAAAATAAGGCAACAAAACAAAGCCTACATACCACAGAAAGTTGGACAAGAAAAACACTAGCAGCTACCAACACTGACTGACAGTTGTTTGGATTACGCCCCAAAGAGCACTGTGTGTGTGTGTTGTCTGGGTTTTATGTAACAAGCCCTCTTAACCTGACAACAGTCAAAGTTGACTGGGTTTCACCTTTATTATTTCTTGGGTCTCAAACAGCCCAGCAGACGTGCAGGATACACAAACAGCACGGAGAGGTTGCTAGTCTGCTCACCATGTAAGGAAAATACTTGCAGAATAACTTTCTTCTCCCGAGCCAAATGCTATCATAGTGACCTTGAGAGACTGAACGAATCCGAGTTACTGCAGCCAAACTGCTCAGAGGCCAACACTACAGTGAGGCAGCGATAAGACACACAAAAAAAATCGTAAAACACTTGATTAAACATGAAATATTCATCACGATTCTGAACAGCAGTTTATACTTTAGAGAGCTGTCAAAGTGATCAGCCTTCTCTTTATTTTCATTATCGAGAACAAGCCTATCATTAAAAACTACTAATTATTTCCTAAGGCCAAAGTGTTAATCAATGTTAATGTGCTAATCGCACCAACAGTCCATAATCCAAAAATATTTTATTCATCACATAAAACAAAGAAAAGGCTTGGAACTAGGAAATGGCATCGATAATCAATAAATTAGTTGACAATTAAATAATTTCAGCGTAGTCTTGACACACGTGTAGAACAGTAAACTGTTTAAACAGTAAAGTTAGCGAGTTACACACTAAACTTTGTTTAGTAAACTCACTCCCCTGATAGATGACATCAGCATTAATCCTGATCAGGCTCCTTTACTATTGGATATTGATAGAGTCCGATCCAATAATTATACTTCAGTAAAAGTTTGTTAAATATGTATCAGGCACATTTGCAATCAAGTCGACTAAATTACTGATGTGATATGAATGAAGCTTTAATTTTGGCATCTGCGGTCGAGGTACTCACAGGATTAACATTAATTAGCGACAGCCGATGTGACCTGCTGCCGTTGATGTTTGCCGTTTTAACCGGTGAAAGCAAGCAAGAGGCGTGTGTGTTTAGTGAAGTGTTGTTGGTTTGAATGTAATGAATATAAATATAGGGTATTAATAAAAATGCAGATGAATGGGGGACTGAACAACAACATCCCTTTTTCACACATGTTCACATCCTGAAATGATGATTTCATCTTTGGGAATTCTTCAGAGCTGACCACAAATAAAGAAGTCAAGTGAATTGAATGAGATGATTTCATTCACTGAAAGCTGTGTTTCTATTTGCTGTGTCACAAAATGCACTTTGTTGTTGGGGTGAACAAGCCATAGCTTTTCTTTCTTTTCGTCTAGCAGATTGTTTGAACGAATACAACAACCATTGCACTCCACACAATATTATTACTTGTGTTTGTTTTTTTATCCAGGAACAGGAGGCAAAAAGTTTCTGTTTCCATTTGTTGCTCCTCCTCCAACATGGCAGCTGACAACCACTCAGAATTTTAATGACTAATCTGTTTCCCTGTGCACATTGCAGAAGCTTCAGCCTCCAGCAAACAAAGCTTAGGTTTCATTTAAGGGTAAAAGAAACTCAGCAGCTACAGTCTGCATTACAAATACAGCTTAAGTTTTGATTTCATGGTTATGAGAGCACAGCTCAAGTCTGTGTCATTAAGACAACGCAGCCCAAAGCATAGCATCAATTTAAATGAACTTAAATGCGTTGTAATTGAACTGAAAGATTTTATA
Source organism: Sciaenops ocellatus (assembly GCA_033000465.1). Taxonomy (NCBI): domain Eukaryota; kingdom Metazoa; phylum Chordata; class Actinopteri; family Sciaenidae; genus Sciaenops; species Sciaenops ocellatus. The sequence continues at coordinate 18,974,504 of CP136888.1, forward strand.
GGTTTGGGGCATGATTGAACCCATTTGGCTTTAAGATCCAGAGTATTTTTAAACTTCAAACATTAAGCTTAAAGAGGGCGTTTGTCTGCCATGATAATCTATCGCAATCTTTTTACTTTGCGTCTATCACAAAGCAATATAATAAAAATTTGGTTTGCAAAACTGACATGCTGTGATGTGAGTATTTTCACTCCATCACAACAACAACAACAACAACAACAGCAGCAGCAGCAGCAGCAATAGGTTTCATTTCACAGCTAACAGGCTACTACTTCTCCCTTGTTATCACGTGACGGGAGCAACCATACAAATCACATCTCGCGCCCCACCTTCTTGGATCAAGTTACATCTCATTCCTGCGCCTGCCTAGGAAACACATGGACCCTTGGCACTGCTTATCAGATAATCCCTCTAGCCTATATTGTAGTAATGTTATGTAATCTTGTGGAACAGGTTTTCACAGTGCTGAGGCTCCTGAAGGAGGAAGGAAAAAAAGTTCTCTGTCCTCTTTAGCATTTCTTTTCCTAACATACTGTTCTGACATGATCATTCTAGTATCACTGGGGTGTTTAGCTGCCTGTAATGGAAGTGATCTTGGTGGTAAAGCCTGTCACGTTTTTTGGGATGACTGAAATTTGTCCTGCATGTATGACTAAAATCTGAACGACAGATAGCAGAGAAGGCTGTGGAGGAAAAACTAAATGCAAGATGCTCCTCTGACAGCAAGTTAAAGACACTGAGAGTCAATGATATGAAAAGGTTTTACAGTGTTCATAACTGCACCAGTGCAAGGCTCCAACAAATTTTTATTTTTTTAACCTAAATATGTTTAGCGGTAAAAGTTTAGTCTATAAAACATCAGTAAATGATGAAAAATGGCCATCACAATTACCTAGAGCTCGAGGTGATGTCACAGAGAGTCAAAACATTCAGTTTACAATCATATTAAGACAAGAAAAAAAAGCAAATCCTCACATTTGAAAAGTTGGAACCATCAGATTACTGGCATTTATGCTTTCTGATCGTTTATCAAAGACACATTTTCTCTCAATTCAATAAACTGATTAATCTACTAGTCGCTGCAGTTCAAAGCTATGGTGTGGGAAGTGATTTACAATTGAGCATAGCTGTCATAGCTCTCTACCACCAAGGCTACAAATCACGCATTATCAAACAGTCGTGATATCGTTATTATCCCTGAAGGGCTATCTGTTGTACTACACAACCACAAACTATCAGACAACAATAAACAAACAGTAAACAATAAATACAATGCAAAGATCACATGAAGTTGTTGTGTATTTATATGCCAACTATGATTCTGTGCAATTCACAATATTGCTCTATGGTTATAGCAAAAACTCCTTCTTTATTTCTCCTTAGACATAACCTGTACAAATAGTGCTTTCCAACTTTTATTGTTTTTTTGTATTATGAATTATTGCCTCACAATAAAGCTACAGTAAGGCCCCTTAACAGAGCCTCCCCGTGAAGGCACTTCAACAACATGTCAGAGATCATCATATTTAGGCCTTTATGCAGCTTAAAAGAAGCCGTAATGTGAAGGTAAGAGGAAGAGAAAATGTGAGACAGCAAAGGTTAAAAAAAGAGAGGAAAGAATGAGGGAAAGCTGGGAAAAATTTTTAAAAAAAATGAAAAGGTAGAGGGCCAGACACGCAGAAGGTGTAACAGAAAATTGGGGAGAGAGAGAGAGAGAGAGAGAGAGAGAGAGAGAGAGAAGAGAGAGAGAGAGAGAGAGAGAGAGAGAGAGAGAGAGAGAGAGAGAGAGAGGATTGGGTGTGGTGCTGAAATGCCTTCATGTGAACGAGAGCCATCTGTTAAGTTGGGTAGAATGAAGGAAAAAGAGGTTATTGTCGCATCACACTGAGCACTACTTACTGCCTCTTCAGGTTATTTTGGCACTGTGGTACAAAAGGTGTCTCTGGAAGCTCCTGTAGCATAGCTTTAGGATTTAATACAGACATTAACACAAACAACTGCCTGAAACATCACACAGCTGACGGATGACCACGTTTAACGCAATGAAACAGTTGTGACCACTGTTGTGGCAATACTGTCGCAGAAAGAGTCCCAACATCATGACCCTTTTTTTGCGCAGGCTTGAAATTTTGGTCCTCGACATGCTTTGCAACAAAAGAGGGTAGTGTGTGTTATGTGACACTGCTCTATCTGGGTTGACAGGGTTGCCAGAAGGCAAACAAGTCACATCACACACTGTTTTTCAAAATGAGGACAACCACAAACAGAGGTGGAGGTGTCAATGTCTCGCAGATGGCCGATTCATTAATGTTTCATCAATGAACTGATCCGGGGTGCTAAGTGTTGGCCGCTGGGACAAAAACGGCTCCGGTTACACAGAAGCCCAAACACTGCTGACTGGCTAGTGATGGTCATGCCTGAGTGATGCAGCGCTGTAGTAAACAGGAGCATCCGAGACTAAAAATATGGCAGGATAAACGTAGTGTCTAGTGGTCTTTAAGTGATACACCAGTAGATAATAATACTACACATCAATACTTTTGTCCAAGTAATACTTGCAGTCTCTCACGTGCTGCTTATAATCAAACTGTGGCTGCTCCCTCTTGTTTTTCAAACTGATTCACCATCACAAAAAGGCTGAAATTGACGCTTGTCTTGTTTTTAGATGTATTTTTTGATGAATGATAGCAGCAGGTGTCACATGTTTTCCTGTGACTGTGAAGCTTCAGCAGGAGGAAATGTTTGGTTTGCATCAGAGATAGTTCATAATACTGTGAATATATAATCATTGAAATCACTGGGCCAGATGGGAATCCCAAACAAATGCTGTCAAAATGACTAATCCCACTCCAGTCTGAGAAGAAACCACAGTGCATTTACTAATTATCCTTCGTTATGGGGCAGGATACTCCTCCCAAAACACGTTTTTACAGAATAAAAACACTGTAGTTTACCTTACATGCTTGGAACGGGAGGGTGAGGCGAGTGGTATTCAGTGCAACTTCACCACAAACTAGTTTGTTGTTATAATGTGATATAGCATCGTCAATGTAAAAAAAAAAACACTCACTACAAATACATTCTCAACCTGTAGGAAACACTGCAGTTTGAATGTAAAAAAAATAAATCTACAAAGAGTAACAATCATTCCAAAATTCATTCCACCTTATTTTATTGCTTGACATGAAATAGCTTCAATGCAGTGGGCTACTCTTTCAGAGTAGTGTGTACCGTAACTCAGCTATTGCCAATAGAGTAGCTTGTAGCTTCACTGATTTGACCAACTTGTGACGAAAGCATGTTTAAGCCTTTAGTATGACTGAGCTGTTTTGTTAGTATGTATGAGCAAACAAACATTACGAGTCTCTTGAGCCCTACAGGATATCGGCCAGCAGTGGTGTTGATAGGGTTTAATTGTAGGTGGACATTTGAGTCGGCCCTGAATAAAAGTAAAAGTTCTTATTCTACCACACCAAATTTAACACTTTACAAGCAAAGTACGTCACTTTTAAAGCTGGTTCACCTGTTACTCCCATTGTTATCTTCTTCCAAAATAGTGGTTTAAAACGCCATGAGATGAGTTATCATCAAAACAACTGCATGCCAAATTGCCCCCACAAATTACACAAGCAATGTAACATTTCAAAGCCCATTTCTTAACAGGGAGTCTGGTGCAGTGATCACATAGCATGTCATTCACTACAGTCAGTCTGTAACCGATACAGACACCTGTATCTCCTCTGCTCCGCTCTCAGTGAAACTCACAGAGTCGAGAAAAGAGACACCAGAGCGACGGTAAAACGGAGTAAAGTCTCTGAGCTGAAGTGAAACAAGTGCACGGAAATTAGATAAATTCAGAAATTAAATATTTAGTTTCAACACAGATTTGTTGCCGTTGACAGTGAGTCCTTTCAGATTAAGATCAGATTCATAATTTGGATTAATGCGTCTGAGATGCAGGAGGCGTAGCGTGCAACCTCACTGGGTCAGCTCTGATATATAATTTAATATCCTCTGTTGTGGTAGCACTTCAAATTGAAAGCTGCAAGATTGCGGCATTAAAAAACACCAACGCTAACACAGTGTCACACAAAAAATGTTAATTAATTAACACAGGCCGTGACAAAAGGAAATTATCAAAGCCCCGTCGCTCTCTACACGTGCAGAGAAGGTCACAGTCTGAACGCACGCTCTGAAAAAAGAATGCTGTGTGTCGCTTGCTGACTGCATCAGTCTGGAGCACGGGAAGGGTTTCCATTGGACAGGAACGAGGAAAGAAAAAAAAGAAAAACACATTCCTCACTACACATGGGAAGGCTGAGTTATGGAGAGCTACCCACACGTGCTGTTCAGGGGGGGGGGGCCTGTTTCACCTACAGTCCAAGTGACCAGCGTGCAGGCTTCTCTCTCGCTCTTGCTCTACAGGCTTACAGACTTTGGCTAAGAGTCAGTCAGCGAGCAGAGAAAGAGAGAGGAGAGCATGACATAGATGTCACGGCCAGTAGAGGCTGGATGAACCACAGTTCTAATAATGGAGCTCCAGTCACAGAGGTGCTATCCGTGTGCTAGTGCTGACAGTCATAAATCTCCAAAAGACAGTGGCAATAAATGGCAATTGAACTATAAGCCGGGGCAAGTCATTAGTGAGCGATTAACCACACATTTCATTAGCCTGCAAGTGATGTTCTGCTTCACCACTGGAAACTAGCTGCCAACACGAGGCTCCACTAAAATTAATCAAGCACAGGCTGCTCTGTCATTATTACCATTTTGGGCCAGAGGAGCAAATTGTTTCACATGATTAAGACATTCAACACATGTGAGAGTGGAGTTTAAAAATGAAGACGTCGGGCAGAAGCTCACACGTTAGCATTCATAGGCAGGCTAGCAAAACGAGGCACGCGGGATGCTCCTGAGTATAAAAGATGGTCTCTTTTGGAAAGACTTCGTGATGGAGGTATAAATTAAAAGAGCAAAACTTTCAGTGAGTAAACTAGCAAATAAACTTTCTACTTTATTAAATTAAAGAATACTGTCTGAAATCTTCCAAAACACTGAACTGACCAAATACTATGTGCGTGACAGAGCCGTGCTGACAACATTTTTCACAAAACCCATGATGACTAATTAACAAAATGTCACTTTTAATATTTAACTAACACTTGCTATTTTGGTGTTGGGTTTGTGTGTCTTCTACTTGCAAATGTCAGATCACCTGAGTTGTTCTCAAACCAATCTGTTGATTTTACCCGAAAAAATTAAAATAACTTAATTTATAATGCCACTGGCCAGTTACACAGAAAAACAACAGACCCATCTAGTAACTCCACCTATCACTCTGAATTCACTCTCTCACAATGCCTCCCTCTGTTATAAAATGACTGGAGCTTTGGGACATTGCATCTTGCCTACACAATAAAAACCCACAACACCAGATCACAACGCAGTTTAGTCGGACAGAAATGGGCCACGGCTCGCTCAAGCTACACTGCCTTCCTGTGCCCATATAAAGAATCCAAATAACTGTTCTACACCACCAGAAGAAGAGGTGGAAACACTCCCTTAGACGTCCCGATCTGATTGGACAAAACACTGAAGGGGCTCCGGTTTCTCTCTCAGAGGGTTGGCTTTGTTTTGTGGAAGTGAGGCCGTGTGGAGCATGTAAACACTGATCCTTTTCCATCATGAGGCGGGCTGCTTGCTTGGACCTTCTCTGTTCCAGAAAGACTGGAGGAGCGTAAAACACAAATAAGCACATGCCTCGGCCTCTCTAGCCAACCCCCATGGCCTAATATAGTGTACAGACTGTCCCGAGGAAATATGCATCTGAACTTACTCTCAGCCACTTACTCTCAGCCACTTACTCCCTTTTTGCTACTTGGACATTTCAAATGCAACAATGATTCCCAGGCTTACCTTTGCCCTTAAACCAGTGGACCTGACTGAAAGGTCAGTGCTAACCTTGCATAATAAAAAAGCAAATGCCTAAATGGTTGAAAAAAGGTTTGGTCACCGCTTGTAAATCCAATACAAGAATCTATTACAACACTGACTAAAAGTGTCATAAAATATACATACATGTTGCCTTAGTGCTGAGGTAGCCAGCATAAAGAAACCCAATAACCCCAATCACCTTGCCACAGGGCTGAGAGCAGTACTGGGTGGTAAAAAGTACAGCTTGTCCAATATATAGGTAGGCCGATTTTACCAACCAATATATCACAGATTTATCAGTAGGGTGTGTGTTGTCCAAAATGTGCTGATATAAAACAGTTTTTAAACAAGATATATATAGTTATAGTTATATATGATTATTACATTTCTAGTGATGTTTACTGTTTGAGTGCAGTGGTGTCATTTCGGACAATAAAGCCTCCTCCTCATATGGATATATGCCCCAATAATCCCACAACGGTTGGGCTATAGTAAAAAGGTAAAATGCCTTTAAGTAAGAGTCAGTCAGGTTTGACAAGCACGCCACGTGGCCACAGTGGGGGTTTGCGAATTCGATCGAACATTGACGCTAATGTGCAATGTACTGGTCAGTGCTAACACCCATGATGGCAAGGCATACTGTCGTAAATGACTAAAAGTAGCCTCCATTTGGCTGACCACAGACAATGTATATGTGCTTTAAGCACTCTTCGATACATTCCACGTCCAGGCTGCATCTCCCAGACTTAACTGTGGAATTAACATAACTTTTATATCCACAAGCATACCATCAGTCTACACATGTGCATTTTAAAAATACATTTCCTGTAATGCCATAGAGCATGCTGGCATTGTGAATTAGCAGAGTACGGTTAGACAGAGAGCCCTCAGTGGTGGTGAGTGTGATCAAGGCTCTGAGGTTCAGGTTCTGGTATTAGCAGAGCTAATCACTAAAGAATGTCCTTGTGCAAACACAGAGCTCACATATAACTATAAATGAGGATCAGCCCAAGACTGAGCTCCACACTCTGGTGTTCTGCTTGTCTACACATGTCTAACAGAAAGGGGTGGGGAAGGGGGGGAAATCTCTGCACCTAAAAGGTCTTCAAAATAGAGCCCCACCCACAGAAATGTTTCTCCCCAGTTATAATAACTAAAAAAAAAAAACACTGGTGAGAACAGAAGGCCACTCTGACGTAGTTATTAGTTAATAAATGTCTTGAGCATGTATCATACCCTGTGACTTAATACTGTTGGTCACTGTTAACAGACTAGCTCTCATATGAGGTCCAATTTAAGCACCACGCACTGAAAGTTTGAGATTCACTGAACTGCTCGCTGAAAGCAGTGGAAGTGTAGACCATGAATTGATAGATACAAGTGAAGCAAAAGATCACTCAAGTTGACATCTTAAAATACGCACCGTGCCTTTCAGCTACTTCAACAATTAACCACCTCAGATCAGGATCAATACCTGTCGACATTGTGCAACTTTTTCATATCAATAACCCCTCAATAGATGCACATTAAATGACACACCCCATTTTTAAAAAGGGTTTCGTCTTAAGAAATCCCCTCTGAGTATTTGTTTTATTCTTCAGTTTGAAGATAATAACTTTATAGATCAATCAATGATCAAACTAAGATCGTTATAAATTACAAATCAATCAAAATGCCCTGTCCCATTTCTTCCCTTGTTGCTCCAACTTACAAAAAAATGTGATCAAAGTTACAATATTCTAATTCTTTTAATACAGCCATGGTAAATGCGAGCACAAGCTGTACTCTTGCCTATGTGGAAGTCGCCACTGTGCTCTCAAATTGGCCGCTGTGGACAAATCTACAGCAAGACGAAAGCAGAAAAACAGTGCTTGTTTTTCTTCACTGTACAGCATGTGCGTTGTTTTTTTATTGATTTACTTGTTCTTAGCGTCTTCATGGGTGCATTGGTTATCTCATTATTGGTGTGTCATAAAAGGGAGTGGACTAAGAAGTGATTGGGTGGTGGATAAAACAGTCGAAACAGGGAGCCATGCATAGTCAGTGTGGCTACAGACTACAAAGTTTTGTAAATTAAAAAGAAAAAAAGTAACCGACCTGGTTGACTCATTTGTCATCCCACAGTATTCCTTTCCATCATGACTGTACTCTTGTGTCAATTGTGTTGGGCGTTTCCAATGCACATCTTGCTTGTACATTTTTAAAATGAATCAGACTGTAAGTCAGAGTGCACATGTTGATTTTCCCACAACACAGTATTCAAAAGCAGTTTGACAACTTTGACAACTGAGATTTTCTGCCAGCCTGGGCTTATGGTAACACCTTGTTACTTCCTCGGTGCTCTCTCTTGGCTCGAACACTTGTCGTTGATAGACAGCTTTGCTCAGATATGCACCTCACCTAGCAGTAATGGGCCACACAAGTGTGCAGTGCCCATGTTTCTTTATTAAACACTTGGTTTGTAACCCCTTGTCAAACACTATAATGTTAGAAAGCCTGGCTGTGCTGGCTCTATTTCTACAGTAATACCCACATGTTTTACCTGTTATTTCAAAAGGCACGGCGTGTTTATTCATCCTTTGAATAAACAGCAGTAGGGAACAACTGAATTATTAACCTTCCAGGATGTTTAAAGGTCTGCTTCAACATAATCTTGCAAGGGTATTGCAAAGTTACCTTGACCTCATGGTTTGATGCTACTTTAAGGCACTCTTTGAAATGTAGAAGAAGATGATCACTCAACTTGTTACAGGACTTTTGGTTAGTTTTATGCACATCTGGATGTGGGAACTTTCATAAAGTCATTGATTATCTGGATTAAATGATCTGCACCTTAAACTCCATTGCTCTGAAATGTGTGCACTTACATCAAGGTGGGTGTGGTGACACTGACAATCTCAGTCGTTTTCTCTGAATGTCATGTGTTTAAAACTTTACAGGCTTGCTCTGTGGGGAAGCAACTGATTGGATAACAGAATATAAAAACATCTAATCAACTTTTTTTTTAATCAAACTCTCTCTCTTACCCAACAATTCCTTCTGAGTAGTTCCTGACTTTCCATGGCGTCCCCGTGTAACCACCATAGCCTCCTGTGTTGGGGCCGCTGCCACTGTTCAAGAGGCTGGAATTGAATCCGAAAGTGCTAGCTTTGTTGTCTCTTTTCCTTTTGTTGGGGTGTCCATCTGTCAGCCCCCTCCAAAGCACGGCGACCCCGCTGCCCTGCTGCTGCTGCTGCTGCTGCTGCTGCTGCTGCACACCTCCACCGACAGCGCTCCTACCAGCGGCTCGGTTGTTGTGGTTGCTATTGGTTTCCAGTGGTATAAAGTCCCGCTGTTCCGGTACCTCTCCGTTCCCCATTGAGGTCGACATCCCCTGAGTCCTAGCTTCACCGCTACCGGTGTTTGAGTCAGGTGCCCCGTTTCTGCTGGTGAGGACGGCTCCCGACGCTCCGTTGACGGTCGCTTTCAGGCTCGACGTGCTCAGAGATCCAGTGGTGTAGCTGTTATTTACATGCAAGTAACCGAGCCCTTGTGTCGTCTCCCAAATCTGCATCCACAGGTTGTTAGCTGGTCCACGTTGTTCTGGTTGAAACCAGGAGATTCTCGGATCCATCAAACGACACTGTAGGCACACCGCCCCCCCCACCCCACCACCGAGCAATGCTCAGCTCGTGTGCAGCTAGCCAGGTCGCTAGCTAACGTTAGCTAGCCTGCTATAGCCTCGTTATAGCTGCCTGCTAGCTGAGGTTCTCCGCTGCCCGTTACTTCTACAATCCGGTAAAAACGCGCTCCTCCGCGGCGACGATACACACAGTTGTCAACCGAAATCATCCACGGGGAACAAGACAAGAGTGTGGGTCAAGTGTTAAAAACGGTAGCTCACGCCAAAGTTGAGGTTGAAGACTGGAGAAACGTGCAGCTGCTGCCTGTCGAAGTGCCTCTCTGACCCTTTCCTCCCGTTCGTGGGTCCCTCAATGGCGGAGTGTACGCTGCTAGTGCGCATGCGTGGAACGAGTGGGGAAAAAAAGGGGGCGGGGAAATAGTTGTTACGCAACAGACAACTGTTTCTTGTTACATAACAAAGTCTGATTTATTTTTCTCTCATCACAGTGAGCCCGATTTATTTATTTTTAGCACAATACTACACATATTTGTGTATTACTAACCGAGATTAAAGTTACATACAGCCGAATTTAACGTATTATATAATTTACCCACATTTCTAGCGTGAATATGACACAAAACTCCCATGATATAAGTACATACAGTACTATTATACTAGATGGGATTAACACACTTGCAGGTAACAACGGGTGCTTTCAAGAAGGGCTGTAACTAACGTGTATCTTCACTACCACTTACGTTTATACGTGTTTAATTAATCTTTTAGACTACAAAATATGCCAAATACAAAACACAATTTCCATGTATTTTACACACTTGTATCATGTGTTGTGGGTTGTTTAGCTGCTTATTCTGCATATTGTTTTGTGTTTTTTATAATTTTAACTCAAAATGTACTTTCAAGGAAACCATGTAGCAATAATTATAATTTAGCATTAAACCAAAATACTGTTCAGTTGCTGTGATAGTTCAGCTATCTTTTCACTGACCTGGACACCATTAGGTAAGAGATGCATAGTAGTATACACCATTTTCATATGATACAAAAGATAACACAGTGAAAGAAAATGTTTAAGAACTCAGGATTTATTTCAAAAAAGGTATTTATTCATAGTCTGATGACATTCCCCCTCAAATTCACCTAAAAAAGTGTCACGGCATATCAATGATACGCCGTTTTATTTAGATTTACAGGGAAGCTGTGTCTGATTCTCATTTTGACCTTTAGGTAAATGCCATTTGTTGCTGCAAGTCAGCATTCAGTTTTTTTTTTTTACTATTTATTGCATCGATGAAAGCTAATGCTTTGCCTCTGACAGTTACTCAAAGCATGATGAACTATGGATCAGATGGCACCCGATCTATTTTCAGTATAATTACATTATAATGTTACTGACAAGAATGCTTCCAGGAGAAAGTTGACTGCTGTGGTGACTTGCAGGCAGAAAACTTCACGTATGTACCAATGTTCACTGCATGCATGAGTGTGGGGCCTCACAGTGGGCGCTAAATGGAAGCAGAGAGGCAGAGGTAGACAACATGTGCATATTTCTAAAGGCTAAATCATCTGTTTTAATAAATGTTAATTTTGTCACAAAGTTGGCAGTGAGTGTATCTATCCCTTTCTGTTCAGGAAGCCAATTTCTGTCTCAACAAAATTATGATTCTATTACACAATATCCAAAACAAAAAAATCTTAGTGATGCTACAATCCTTCCTATAAAACAGGTGTGTGATTTTCCAATAGATCTGCTTCTTGAAATGGGACAGAATTAAGGGTACACGTGTGACCTGGTGTCAGCTCTCCACATCTGATCACTTACAAATGTTACTGGGGGACCTGAAAATATACAAAATCAAGTCTGACAACCACTTTAGGTTGATACATCAACTGAGGGAGCAAAAACAAAAACTTTCGTTACTGAAACTTGCAGTAACTGTTGTTAGATTTCACCCCATCTTTCTTCACAACAAATAAACTTTCACACCCCTAAGTAAAATAGTAAATCATTATTTAGGATATTAACAATGAAACCAAGCTAAACAAATTGTTTTCTACCAACATAATAAATACTTGATGGTTTCACAACCATATTCTGATTCATGCTCCTGGCAGCAAATCTGTCCAACCCATACAAGTTCGCTGAAAGTCATTTTTTCACCACCTTCTCCAGATAACCAATGAATCGTCTCAGGTTGACTTTGATGTTGTCGAGCACACAAAGCTGCTGAGGGCTGTACTTGCCTCTTCCTTCTTTACGAATCTAGGAGACAAAGACGAGAAATGTGGGACATCAGGAATTATGTTTGTCTTCCTCGTTATTAATTAAAAACAAACAAAAGCCACTGTAAGCAGTACCAGTGGGGAGAAACAAAAAAGTTCACTAGTCGGAGGGGCAGGTTAATAATTATGGAAACACCTTCGGAAATTTTAAAAACTCAACAAGAGTCTTCAGTAAAAAGAAATTAGACTCAGGTACCTTGGCCTTAAAGACAGGCTGAAGTGCCTTCAGTGCAGGTAGTAAGTGGATGTTTTTAGCAGCTGTCTCCGCCTCGTCTCCATCCGCAAAAACATCAAACAGGGCGTCGAGGGCCTCTCCGTTTACAACCAGGTCGGGATCCCTTGTGGCAACTTGAAGTAAAGCGTTTCCAATCATCTGCAGAAGCAGAGTTTCTTAGTGGAAGAACAAACACTCCAAGAGACTAAAAGGAAAAAAATATATATACCTGAAGGGTTTCAGCAGTGCCCTTCTCTTTGGCTAATGTGCTGCCAGTGATGCCCAGAATGGCGACGGCGTTGACCCTCACACTGACAACTTCACAGCGGGTGGCTGCTTCGCTCAGGCTCATCAGCTGCTGGGGGGTCATACACTAACAAAAAACAACCACACAGATATTGAGCTATCCAAAAAAAAAAAAAAAACAGTCAACAGTGTTCAATGTGAACTGGCAGTGGTCAAGCTTCTGTGCTACCTCTGTATTTACATTCAGTCAACAAACATGGAAATAAGTAAAAAGGGCCCCCAAGCATTTTTTTCAGCTTGACCCGTATTTACATTTATCTGACACTTTTATCCAAAGCGACTTAAAAAAAGGCAAATAATCAAGGTAACGTGACTAGGACATATTAGTAGAATAAAATCTGCTGCGCAGACTTTGACCATTACTTTATTTGTATTCTTTTTACAGGTGTGTTCCCTGTTCTGTGATCTGTGTTAGTTAAATAAACACGGTGTCCTTGTCTTCAATATAATATCAGATAACTTCTCTCTTTCTCTGCAGTAGAGCTGTGTGATTGTCAGCAGACCACAAAGAGGAGGAGAGCAAGGTGGAGGTGTCCTCTAGTTAATCAATTGCTGATGCCATCTTTTGATTGTAGATCTGTTTTTTTTTTGTTTTTTTTTATAATTTTGGTACTCTAGATATTATCAAATATATAAATAACAGACATGATATCATATTAAACATAAGGTATCTAAAATGTAACACTTTTGACACCCCTGTTACCTATAAATGCAAAGCAGAGGCTGAAGCTGGGCTTTATTCTGTACCTGGGGAATATTTTTGGAGGCAATCATCTGTAAAAGAGACCGCATGGCACTGATGACGGCCTCTAGGAACTCCTCATCTTTGGGTATTTCTAAAAACACAAGAAAGCAAATTGTTAACAGATGCATTTGATGCTTCAGTGTTGCAAATGTTTATTCCAGGAATACACATTCATTTGTGTACTATGATTTCACTGTAGTTCTCACATTTCAAAACAATTTTGTGTCAGTGCATCTATAGATGAAGTAGAGTTCATCTTGCTTGTATCCATGTGTATTTTAGTGAAAAATTAAACTTAATAAAGGAACACTAAATGTAATATATTAGATTATGACATAACTCCAGACCTGCCACACCAAACACCAGCATTGACAGGTGCTGTGCTGCTCCCTGCAGGGCTGCCGGTCCTCCCAGAGACTCTGCATCCATGGTGGAGAGGATGCTATGGAGACACGTCAGTGCCCGGTACTGCACGCGCTGCATTCTAAAGGAGAGAAGAGAGAAGGAAAAAAATCATTTAAGTGTCTAATGAAGGTTGAAATTTTGATGAGACTGTTACGTTAAAGAAATTATGAGAAGGGAGAGGTTTACTTTTTTATGAGGCTTCTCCAGGAAGCATTCCGATGGCATATGTCCATGGCTTCCTTTCTGGGGAACTCAGTCTTTTTCAGGACCTTGAATCAAGAGAAAAAAAGCTATTACCACAACCATGTGAGAGAGAGATCTCTATTAAACTGCACAGGTCAGTAATTCAATATGTTCTGCTGCAGGTACAAGATGGGTGATGGTCACTGCATAACAATATTATACATATATACATACATATACATATTTTAGGTTTTAAATTCAGCAAAATATACTAAAATGGCAGTTAAACTACATTCACATGCTGGTCTAAATGTTCTGACACGGTGAGGGACACCTCCTTTCATACAGCTACTGCCTGATGCCGGTGTGGGGTGTATTGTTGAAGCAAAAAGGTATTTGCCTTTTCAGGGATGCTGTGGCTGATTAAGGCCCCATGGACCTCAGCTGACAAACACAGCGGAGACATAAGATTGGATACTCCATCACAGAGGCCGTCTGGACCCATGTCACTTTCATCACTGCTCGACTCTTCCTCCCACTCGTCATCAGAAGGATCTGAACAGGGCAGATATACGTAGAACTGATCAATATATGCTACTGATGCAGAATAACGAAAGGCGTTTCTAGGCACTGAGATGAACTCGTTTCATGTATTTCTTGTTCTAATAGTCTTTTCAATACGCACAAACACATACTGGGTGGTGGTGTCACAGGAAATCATGCTGATGCAAAATGCCTGAGGTCAGCGCTGCTGTCCGTGCTTACAACACTCACCGTCAGAGCAGCACATGTTGACGATGATCTCTAAGGACGTTTGCTGGGCTGTCAGCAAGGCCGTTGCCTCCCTCAGCTCCTCCTTGCCCCTCTGGAAATAAACAAGCAGCCATGTGAGTCAACATAGCACCAAAACGATGACTGTTAGCATGGTTATCACCCAGTCTGAGTTCTGCCACAAACCAAAGAGATTCATTTCTACAGAGGTACTCAAACATGTCCAGTTGCACTTTTTAAACTGAAACCTGCTGCGAGGGTGTCACTTTTGAAGGGAAAACACAGTTTAAGTAGAGCTTATCTATTCTGTATACTGACTACAGCTGTGTCTGGGTGTGTTTGGTTTTGTTTGGCAACATTGTGGCAGAGAAATATTCATAACTGTATATTCACATGGCTAAACTAGAAAAAACAAAGCTTGGATTGAGATAACCCCATTGCGTAACCCACAATATTACGGGGTATTTTGGAATGTCACCCACAATCTCGGGGCTCTGGCTATGAGTGAGATGAGAGGGACAGCTCTGACTCGCAGAGGTCAGGTCTGGGGACTGTCAGGAGCGTGGTGGAAGCCAGAAGCTGGTCCCTAGTTGAACTCGGCTGTGTGTCCCTAATCTGCTCCCCTAACCCGACAGTTTGTCTGCTCTGTCAGTCTAGCTCCCACTCCAGGGTGACTCATATGCCACCTTTTCACCTGGCATTAACATGTGTCTCTGAAATACAAAACTGGAGAGTTTCATCACCATACACACTGCCTTACATGTCCCATCCTATAATTTACAGCATTTAATTCTTGTGATTTTTACCTACAAGAGCCCTGATTAAGATGCCATTTACAAAAATCGATATGGCTGTTATATGTTGTGTATGTTTTCAGTGTCCAAATATTCCCTTGAAAAGATCTGGGGCCTCATTTACATACACATACATACATTTCCTGCGTACAAAAGAAGGCACTCGCCATTTATGTGTACACACATAAGCCGACTCTGATGGCAGAAGGATGAAATGTGAGAAACACGGTGAAATTTATACCACTGGGTAAGAGTTTATTTGCAAAAATGGACACATGCCACTCTTACAATAAATAAACACACCCTTTGAGGCCTCATTCAGGCATTTACGAGCGCATAGTAATAGTAGTATAATTTATTTTTTATGGCTTTCAGTTCATTTTATCACTGTGGTTTAAACAGGGTTTGTTTTAAACGTAAGGCACGTTGTAATGGTGCTTTTAAAAGGTGCTATACAAATAAACCAAACACTGCTGCCGTGCCTAGGCTTGTTGATGTGATGCATCGCGTGTAAAAACACAAGGCGTGTTGACCGACCTGCTGAAAAAACACAGCAAGTTTTTGAGAAAAAGATTTTGTGCAGAAACTTGTAAACACAACTTGGATGCATTAGGTTTACTCCCCTACCCATGGTACATACACACCCATTTTGTTGGACCACTTCCTTTTTTGTTTTGGTTAAGGTCCGAACTTATGAGCCAGTAGCATTCACTGCGTCTATCACATGCTGCCACTCTGTAATGCCCACACTGTGTCCACCAAGCATCTTTTTTTTGTCTCAACCTCCCCAACAAGAAGTTCACTGTCCACATTTGTCATGATCATCTTGCATGCATGCATTTCACCTTGAGCAGCTTTATAAATGATTTAAATCTGAATAATAGATTTTACTGGATTAATCTGACCAATGAGAACACGGTTATTTGAGTTCTTAAAAAGATGATGATGCTCTATGGGCCGGTTTTTTAAACATATACACATCATAAATTCACATTTTTAAATCTCTTCTACCTTTTAAAAATTAGAGACAAAAATGTGTACTGACATTTTCAATTGGAAAAAATATCTTTGGCGTTTCTTCGTCTTCTATTCTGCATTTTTTAAATTATTGGCCGACGTATCTACGGATACCAATATATCAGTCAATAAATCGGCATGGCTGACTGATTAGTTTCTCTAAGAACAATACACCTGTGCTACTGACAGTAAAACAGGGTTTATAATCTCTATGGCGAATGCATTTTATTGTGTTCAAAGGTCAGAGAGGCTCATGACCTGCTGTATGCATGAAGAGGAACAGCAACAAACAGAGCACTATGATAGATACCACTTACAGGCAAGAGGTCAGAGAAGTCGTTATCAGCCCTCACAGCTTTTCCATTCCTCTTGTGTTTAGGTCCTTCCTCTTCCTCCTCCTCTTCGTCCATCTCCTCCACAACTACTGGAGCTTGCTCTTCTGCGTCAGGCGCAGCTGGTGTGTTTCTGTGTCGAATCTCTTCCGCTCGTCTGAGTTCAGGTATCAGCGTACCCGTGTCCAGATCCAGGCACCGTGACAAGGTGGCCACCAAAGCGGTGAGGGTCTGGGCCTGATGGGCAGCAGGCAGACTGGCCTTCATGTTCCACAGTGTCCCTGTGTGACACAGTGTGCACAGTTACAGCTTAGGAAGGGATATTAGAAACACAGCAGAGCAGTCACACAAATTTATAATCAACTTGTCCACAGTGGACTTTTTAAATGTTTAACTGTACCTGCAGCCAATGTCCTGAGGAGAGTGTATGCCATGCTGGGCTGAGATGACAGCAGCACATTCTCCAGGACACCGAGAACAGCAATGTTCAAGCTACACAGCAGCTCCGAGTTATCCTCAGTCACAGTGTGCAAACAGTGTGCTGCCGAAATACAAAGAGGAGAGAATTCAAAACTGTTTCTCAAATCTTAGAAACCAAATTTTGAGCTTTGTCAGATTTAAGAACATCTAGATATTATAGGACAAGTGTAAAGTCAAAGACCACTTCACACCAACAGCTGTTCAAACTCAAAGATTAAGTTCTTATAAACAACACATTAAATCTTACGTTTCAAGATTTGAATAGGAAGAAGTACACGCTTATTATACTTCAATGGTTTGTCCACAGGAAAGGTTTCAAAAGTGGAACATCTGTTCTTCTTCTGCCTTTATAAAACAATTATGTCAACCAATTAACAGCATATTCATTTGACCTACCTGCAGATATGGCCAGTTCAACGTTCTGTGGGTGTCTCTCCAGACATTGGATGACCACATCCAGGAGACCTGCTTTGTTGAACATAGACAGCGCTTGGCTACTGCTCTCACTGGAAGTACAACACAACGTGAGCGGCAGATGAAAGACAAGTCACAAATGGCACACAGACGGACATCATGCCTTGTTCACTTTCAGATAATAATAGTACGAGAGTCTATACGTGGGCTTGTGACTTTAAGATGAACTAAGAGTGCAATTGTCTGGGTTGGCTAAGAAAATATGAAAAAGTGAAGTATATAATGTTGACATATCTTTGCTAAGGCAGACGCCTACTACCTTCATGAGCAAGAGTGGTGATACGCAGCAGCTCCCAGGAGAGAAATTGCATGTAAAAATGGAATGATGCTCAGTAAAAACATCCTCTGATAAAAAAGGAGAACCTGTTGGTTTACCATAGATTCCACAGCAGGTTCACAGCCTCACTGGCTACATCCTCCACTGCATTCTTCTGCTCTTTCATCGGCTCAGCGGCGCTCTCAAAACCAGCACAGCACTGAAAAGAAAACAACATCCTGCTGCTCATGACAACAAAAACACAAGTGAGACTGTATGAACTTTACCACCATGTATCAAAAAAATGTTCAAAATGTTAAACTTATAATGAAAAAGTAGCTGTTGAATTCAGTCAAATACAGTTTATGGTTCAAGACACCTATTAGCCTCGCTCGCTGCTCAACTGTGAGCTTGAATTTGATGCCAGAAGTCAATCTGTACCAAGTGTGGGCGCA
Organism: Sciaenops ocellatus; assembly: GCA_033000465.1. NCBI lineage: Eukaryota > Metazoa > Chordata > Actinopteri > Sciaenidae > Sciaenops > Sciaenops ocellatus. The sequence goes on from CP136888.1 coordinate 18,992,778, forward strand.
GACATTTTCACAAATAGCGAATATCTTTGCTCTGGAATGGCACCAAATTGCTGAGGATATCGTGGCCGGCTGTGACAGCTGCTGATGAGGAGGAACTGAAGTGATGGGGTGAGCTAAAAGCAGTGGTGGAGTCTCACCTCTCTAAGCAGTGCTGTCAGAGGAGTCATGACGTCGTGCTTCACCATGTCCTCACACACCTCCTGACCTCCGCATGCACTCAGATTCCTGTCAGGCAGAGAGAGTCCCAGACAGTCATCATTCGGTCGGCTGGGGTTCGCTGTCAGAGATGCTGTTTGTGTTTGTGTGTGTGTGTGTGTGTGTGTGTGAGAGAGGGAGAGCCTGGAGGTGTCCAGGGAGCAACTGTCTTGATATCCAGTAGATGTCTAAGTGTTACTGGAGGATGATGGTCAGGACAGGGGTTAAGATCGTACTACTACTACTACTACTACTACGTACTAAAATAAGCATTGACTGTGAAGAGGATGGTTGTGATAACGATGATTATTGTTGTTGTGTTGTAAGTTGTATGTCATAAGATAGTAATAAAACGAGCCATCAAATCACGAAAAACAAACATCTTTCTTCTTACAGACAGACCTTTTATTGCAGCATGGCGCCCCCTGTAGAATTTATTCATATTTCTGTACCACATACCCATAAATCATTGTGGTGGGAAAAACAGATACCCAACATGAAAGAAGCTTAATTTATTGAAATAACACACCTAACAAAAGAAAACTTTTCTGCTGTTTTTATTGGGCTTTTATTTTGTAAGTTTACTCACATTTGTGTTCATTTTCTTTAGCTGCTATACGATATTTCTGTTACCATGTTTTATTTTCATTCTTATTATGAAAGGTGCTATACAAATATACAAATATATAAAGGGAGAGGAGGGATGACGTGCAGCGAAGGGCCACAGATCAAATTCAAACCCTGGACCGCAGCAGCATGGACTGAGCCATTATACATGGAGCGCTCACTCTACCAGGTGAGCTAGCTGGTGCCCCTTATTATTATTATTATTATTATTATAATTATAATTATAATTATAATAACATGTAGTTACATTAATACCTCTCTGACAGTGTCAATTGAACAATATCTTTGTAAAGCCCAAATTTATAGCAGGGCTGTTGTATCGGATTACATTAGATTGTACAAGTGTGTCTAAGGATCTGTATCAGACACATCTCCATATAATCATCTGACACATGGCAGTTCAACATGGCAGACTAGATATAAAAGGCTCATTCAAAGGTAACAAAAACATGATTCATATTTTCGAGTGATTATACACTAATGAAAACATTGTTATACATATTAAATTCCATTTCTGCCATATTCTGTAAATAGAGCCCACTAAATCTGACACACTGGACCTTTAAAAGGTGTTTTCTTGTAACTTAAAGTTATGTTTATCAGTGTTTCTCAGCAAAACATCCTGTCTTTCCTTCCTGTGCATTGTTCACTTCCATTTTTGTTAACTAGCAGTTGTCTTCTTCACTGTATTTCTATGTTTCCTGGTCTGTAAAAGCCACCAACTATCAATCAGTCGAATAGCATGTGCTCGTACACGATACAAAACAAAACCACATAGATTCCTGCTATGACGAGTCAAAATGTCTACTGTGAAAAAAGTGTGTTCAAGAACGTTGATTACTTTCAAAAATGTGTTAAGACCTGATATCTGCATGTTTGACGTCAACACACTGTGCTTCAGCTCTACCAGGACACAAACTCTAGTCTTTCTCCTCCTGCTGACTCTCATTTGGTAGGTTCAGTCTTTCACAGACTGTCCTGTTGGGAGTGACTGCGCTACCACTTGTGTGTTTGTTTCTATGCAGTTTCCCAAAAGCCTTGGGATGCTTTTGGGAAACAGGTCCGGTCAGACAACCAGACCTTGTCCTGTAGCTTCACCACACAGCTCTATTGACTCACCTGAGCGCTCCAGTGGCAGTCTCCCTGACAGCCAGGCTGCTGTCCAGCAGCATGGGCCCGAGGCGCCTCACAGCATCCCTCTGGAGGAAACCTGGGATGGTCTGACTCTGCTGCACGACCCGAGAGATACTGGCACATGCAAACTCTCGCACATCTGCATTGGGACTCTGCAACTGTGGAAAGATACACAAAACATGACACAAACTATATAAATACGCATATTTCAGACTTCCTATAGAGCTGGGGTCTTCAACCAGGGGTCCGCCAATTTTTGTCATTATAACTGACAATTTTCACCCAAATAATGTTGAATGTGAGACTGCAGATAATTGAGAAACAGCGGAGGCATGCTGGAGGATGAAACTGTGGACATGTCCAAAGACGCACAGCTCTTGGCATTTAATAATCAACAATAATTACGCATTAACTTTTTAATCAATCATAAACACATACAGGCTAATAACCCAGTATATGAATAGGTTAAAAAGCTGAAATGAAAGTTGAATGAAGTTAAAATAAAAGTTACTTTGGGCCAGGCTTAAAATGTGACACATTTTAAAATATTAATTAGATGTGGGGGTCCCTGTTCTGTTTGTCTCTTGTCCAAGGGGGTCCTTGGGCTGAAAAAGGTTGAAGACCCCTGCTCTAGAGTACTCGTCATATAGAAATTGTCCCTAGTAATAAAGGGATAGAAAATGCATTATATGACCACACACACAAGTACATTTTAAGTTCATCTTCACTGGTGGACTAGCAAAACTCGAGATTAACTTAATTAAACTAACAGAAGACACTGTCCCTGTTTGATACCTGCCCATTGTGCACAGGTATAACAGAAACAAACAGATAAAACGAAAGACATTTTAGTGAGGAAACAGGTTTAGACAGTGTTCATACTTTCTCCAACAGCTCCGCAGCTGGGCAGCTATCATCATCGTGCTCTTCTTCCTCTACGTCCACTTCTTTCACAGCATTCACCGGCAGCCCGACAGTGTTGAACTTCGGCCTTTTAAACTTAGTGGTTTTACTTTTACCCATTTCAACTCCTATTAAAAGTGCTAACAGCGCATGTAGCGTGATCGCTCCTCTTGTGCCCTCAGCAGACCTCCGACAAACACTCCGGCTCCAGCCTGGTTAAAGGCCATGTGGAAGATTGCTCCCTGCCGTAAAGCGGTCGTTGCTAACAGAAACCAGAGAAAGCTGTCGCAAAAAACATTGGAGTACGCAACACAGACGGAAAATTCAAATAGTTTATAACAAACGTCAAATAAATGCACATGTAATAAGCCATGAATGAAATACGAGACCTGCTTTCACCCATCAAGTATTTATTAGGTAAATAACTTTAAAAATAGAAACATTTTGATAAAATACATGCATTAGAAACAGAAATAAACACATCTGAACTCACACTGCATGAGTAAAATATATCAGACTATGTGAGCAGATCAGCAGCTTCGATGGTGGCATCAGCACTGTTTTTTAAAAAAAAAGGCCCAAACAGTTCATTTCTTTCTTCCATCTGCCTCAGTGCTGCTCCCCCTCAGTGCTGTTCAGACCGCCCAACGGACTTGAGACACTGAGTGACCCGTGGTCATCAACAAAGACCACGCCACCGGAGCGTGTGGTTACTGGATGTTCGGTCGAGGCTTGAGAATAAGTTTCCCCGTCTGCACAAAAAGACGAAAAGCGTCAACAGTTTTACAAAAGTGGACTGCAGGTCGCAACATCGAAGAGATTTGTAAACTTACGTCGTCACAGGACATGTTGTACTCTGCTAAAACTGTCCGACAGCGGGCAGCAATACTGAAGGAGCAAAGGTCAAAGATGTAAACCAAAAAACTTGAACAGGAATGACCTAAACATTTCATGCATGCGCTACACTTTCCTGTCAATGGCTGAGATTGGACGTCAGCGCAGAGGCTGGAATTCCTAGTCTGATAAAAAAAAAAAAAAATTGCCAAAGTACTACTTTATATTAGACTATCAACAGTCAAAGGATACATTGATGGTGCCACGACTCGTTTGTGTATCCCAGCGAAGAAGAGAGCTATAAGAGTGACGCAGCTGATGGTGAAGAAGGGGTGATTCCACAGTGATGAAAAGAAAGAGACCTGCAGAACAATGGGAACAAAGCAACATAAATCATTTCAGCTAGAAACAAAACTTTCACTATTACAGATTGTATTTATAGTTGAGCTACAGAAATCAAAGCTAAGTATAAAAATTAATTGGGTCCCATGAAAAATGTGGATATCCAACAGTAGTCAATCAGTTTGTGCATCTAATTTAAAATGCATCATCTGTTGGACACCAGAGATTTGACATAAAGTACACCTTGTATGTTTAAAGTTTCATCAGACCACTTCTGAGACAGGAAGAGACATCTCCAAACTAAGAGGGTGGAACACACTGTACGCAATGTGAGGAGCATGATGAGATGCTCGTCAGGGAGACATATGCAAGCAGTGCAAATAAATGTGCACTTGGAAAAGCTGAGCATGGGAACCAATCACAAACAAGATCAACTGAATATTTACTGTTTAAAAAAAAAAAAAAAAAACACAACAGCAACGACGAGAGAAGGAAGCAGCACTTTGACAGCATGAATCTGATCTGCCCATGATGTGGGTGAATATGGGGGTGATGGTGGTTCCTCACCTCTTTTTAATTACCCCAGAGGTGGTGCTATGAGCTAACAAAGCTTCAAGACAATCGCTACACACATCAGCCCATCAGCAGCAGATCTTGGACATGCTTCAGTTCAACGAACAGCACACCTGGATGAGATGGTTTGGTTTAGGTAAGACCAGAATATATATTCTGTTTTAATGGAATCTCCTTAGCCTGTGGGAACCAGAGCAATCTGCCAAGCTCGTGATGTCATTTGCAAATTATTACATTTGCATTTGGTCATTTAGCTGACACTTACAAGAGGGAAACAATCAAGCAAAGTTTGGATTGCCCTAAGCATACGCGTAGCACAGCCAGGAGGACATTCAAGTAATGGGTGCAGAACCGGAGACTACTTTGTAGGCAAGCATTAGCGATTTGAATTTCATTCTGACAATGCCAGGCTAAAATTGCCCTTCAAGTCAGAAATAGAGATACTAATACGTACCTTCTGTGTGTCGGGATCTATTAACCAGTTCCAAGCCCCAGTAGCCGTACAAACAGACACCACTATCAGAATCACTGAAAAAAAGAGAGGAGAATGAGACCCAGTGCAGCAACATGAAGTGTTTCACCAAATCCAACAAACATATTAAAAGTCTTTGCAGATTACAAGTTTGCAACCTATGATTACGTCTGTACCAACTTCCGCCTTTACTGTACTTGGTGTGTGGTGGCTTCTCACGGCCAAATGTAGACTTGAAGTCAATAAATAGAGTTTAACTAAGAACATCCATCCACCCATTACCTGTGACCGCTCATCCTCATCACGGTCACGGTGGGGCTGGAGCCTATCCCAGCTGACTTTGGCCAGCTCATCACAGACGCACATAGAGACAAACAACCATTCACACTCACATACAAACCTACGGGCAATTTAAAGTCACCAATTAACCTATTCACTAACATATTAAGTGCATGTCTTGGTACCTAAGGACAGATTTAGGTAAATAAAAGGTCCCATGTGAGCCATGGTCTCAGTCACTTACTTCTCCACCTGCCTGTTGCAGGTTGCAAACAGGAGACATACTCTGTCAGTCTTCTTTCAAAAGCTTTTAGGTCTGAAACACATTAAAACAAACTGCATTGTCACGGCTGACCTCGCAACTTTATCTTTAGGAATCTGGTCAGATTATGTCATGTGATTTATAAATAATCTTAGCACAATTGCTCACTCTGTAAGGTGGTTTCTAAGCGGTTACTGAATAAATTAAATACCCTAACTATTCGCTATAGTTTCACGTATAACTTGGCTGTATATATGGACACTTCCCGGACTGAAAGGCATCACAACGGTCAGCTAATAACTGTACAAGCAGACATGCTAAGTGTCGTGAGCTAACTAACCGTTGCAGCTGACTCTGTACTCGCATTTCAAGACGTTTATTTTGAAATATCTTTACTCATTACAGCTATGTGGCTAAAACAAACCGGCGGCTCGTTTAAATTTGTGGTAATTTAAGTCGTTTTTCTGTCTTGCTTACCTTCGGCCTGCTCCAAGGAGTTCATGTCTGCTAGTACAAGCAGCCTGCTGTTGGCTGACTGTGTGCCGCTGCTTCCGCTCAGCTGAAGGACAGGGTGTACGGACCAATCCGCATTGCCGGTGAGCTGCGCTCAAGTTGATTGGGTGTAAACCGAATAAAAGGCCCCGAAGCCCCGCCTTCTGTCCCCATGTCCGATAAATAGCCCAGCCTGGCCCAGGAGCCTTTAGAAAGTTTAGTTTAGTTTAGTTTTATTTATTTTGCACAGTTAAAATTGCATAGAAATGACAAAGGTAACAAATAATGTAAAGTGCAGGGAGAGGCAGAAAACACAGATGGGCTTATTTAAAGCCTCCACCTATATAGTTATAAAGAACAGAACATTGACATACAGAGAATAATATGACTACAACCAGTTATAATGACAATAACAATAATAGCAAAAAATATGAACATGATATAAAAGTGTGTTTGTGTATGTGTTAGAATTTCAAAACAGCAGTTAAATGGGCTTTGAGCACTCACCTTTTGTCCTGTAATGTACAATATTACAATCTAATATTATATCTAATATTACTAATTCTAGTCTAAATCTAATTAATCTAATTTAACACAGAAAACAAAATGCATACAAGCAGTTTTTTATATAGCTGTCTTGTCTTTCTTTCTTAATTTCAGATATGTGAAATGATTCACCGATGGTGATCTCTCACTATTCAAACAATTCATAGGATTTAACCCTCTGGGGTCCTATCAAAGGCTCTATCAATTGCTTTTGCGATCATGGGCGTGGACCTCAGAGGATTAAAGAATAATGCTGGCCTCAGAGATCTGAATCACAGATGTTTTGTGAGGGACAATAAACACCAAAATCTTTTATTTGGACTTTTATTTAAATGACTGTGGGGACAACGCAGTGCCATGGATTATCCCAACCAGCCAAATGGTTTGTTGTTGCAATGATGCAGAATGATGTCTCTAGAGCCACTAGGCTGCTGTGCTGTAATATTATTTCCACATAAGCTTCACATTTAACTACTGAAAATTTACTATATGCCATCTGTCTGTTTATTGTTTACAATATGTGTGTGTATGTAAGCTGTCACACACACATACCCAGGGCAGTGCCCCTACTAAAAATATGATCCTGCATTCATGAATAGTGTCATCTGTCTAGAGTGTTTTATTTCAGAACTATACAGCTTTCTTGACTTTTGCTTGTATACTGTGGCAACATACATATATACTAAGCTGTCTGATTTAAATGCATCTGGTTACTTCCTAACTCTAGACCTGCAATCATACAATGAATTAAATGGGACAACACATTTTAACTAGGCCATCACTAACACTGTACTCAAAATTTGAAACACTGCTGACATTTTTTGAGATAGATGATTCTTTAACAAGCTGCTCTTCCTGGTTAGTCAAGAAATCAGCACAGGTTGCGACATTATTCCAAGTTCATTTCAAAACAGATTGTGTTGTTTTTCAGAGTGTGTAGCTTGCTTTGTTGTTTACAGGCTGCAGTTTGTTCTGCAGCTTTATACTGAACTTTTCCCTGAGAATTTGCTCTATCTCATCATCTGTTATGTCCCTCATGTCTAAGACATCAACACCTTCCTCAGGTTTGTAGGTGACCTCACTATAGGTCCAGCCAAAAAGGGCTCTGAACCCTGTTGGTGTTTGCAAAGAGCAGATGGACTTATTGGTGAACAGCGATTTAGGATCTGTTTGAAGAATATGGCTTGACTCAAAAAAGTGATCAACCTCACGAGGCATCAGGTCGAAGCAGTAGATCTGCTTTGTTTCCGTTCTGTTCACCAGACTTGATTTGGCAAAGTCTGGATTAAGAACCTCTGGCTTTCTGCAGGTCTTCTCCAGCACCCAGAAGTCCCCCTTGTCGATGAGACGAAAGACCCCCGCTGCCTGAGGTTGGTCCTTTCCAGAGACGAGCTCCAGGGGCTCCCATGGTTGGGAAGACACCCCAAAGCTTACATCTGTTATGTAAGCCTTTCCATCAATGATGACCTTATTGATGAGATGCGTTGCAATGGGGTAAAAATCATTGAGGCCACTGTTAAAAACTCTGGAGGCCAGCCTCATAGTGTTGTAGCCCATTTCTCTCAGCACCCAGCCGAACAGGAAGTTGTTCTCCAGGCACCAGCCCCCACGGCTGCTCCTCACTATCTTATTGTAAATGACCTCCAGGTCCATGATGTTCCTCTCACCACAGTGAATGCTGAGGTTTTCAAACGGAACTGCCATGACATGATGTTTGTGGATCAACTTCAGTGTTGCAAGATCGGGTTTGTCAAAAGAGCCATGGAAACCAATTCTTTTGAAGTATTCCTCCAAATTCATCTTGCCTGTAAAATACAAGACAGTACATGACCTGTTACACAGTTGCACTCGATATTGCGAAGCCATCCCAATTAACTCACAGCTTAAAAGGTTTTGCATTCTTCATGATTGAGGGGGATTCATTAATTAAATTCAGTTAAATTTCATTTATATAGCGCTAAATCATAACAGAAGTTGACACCTTCTGTATAGAGCAGGTCTAGACCGTACTCTTTATAAAATTATTTTACAGAGACCCAACAGTTTCCATTATGAGCAAACATTTGGCGATGGTGACAATGAAAAACTTCCTTTAAGAGGCAGAAGCCTTGAGCAGAACCAGCTCATGGTGGGCAGCCATCTGCTACGACCGGTTGAGTTTAGTGAGGGAGAGGGGAGGATAGATAGGAGAGAGACCAATGAATCATTAAAAAGTCTGACATTGACTAAATTGGTGTCTCAGTGCACTCAGTGCATTATCAATCAAGTCTGCTTTTCTATCATTGAAAATCATTGAAAAGCAACAGAAATCATGTATCAAAAGTGTTTAACTGTACCTTTTGTTAATGTGGTTAACATATTCAGTGGACACAGTAGTTCTATGGAGCTACAACTTTGCCCTTAAAGGAAGAACAACTCAGCTATTTTTTCCTCAAGGACTCTGACCTGTATTGGAGTTGAAGTTATAAAGCTTATAGCCAGCCTGACTGTGTTTGGGTAAGTTGATGATTTTCTTGGGCCTCGTGTTGATCAGTGCTAGATGTGTTGCTCCACAGCTATTTCACCGTGGAACAGTATATGAGGTACAGACAGATAATACACAGACAGATAATACACACACACACACACACACACACACACACACACACATATATATATATATATATATATATATATATATATATATATATATATATATATATATATATATGGCATGTTGGGAGAAAACATTGTGTCTTTTCTCCAAAAGGTACCTCCACACAGAACACTTTGAAACAGTAAGGTAAATTTGAATGATTTTAATATGGCACAATACAATACAGTTTGGTTGATTAAATCTAACACTTGGTGTCTTGTTGGTCTTGCCAAGAAGAGGATCCAAGTTTTTGTTAGATGGAGGACGGCTTCTCCTTTTGATCATGAACAGGACTAATCACCCAATACACAAACGTTCACTGAACAGGAAATGTAAACCTGATAATGCTTCTACAAAAATAAGGTTATATACACAGAGCTATTTCTCAGTCACTTGTCATAAACTCGATTATGACAGATAAAACGTGATTACACAGAACACAGATTATACTAAGTCAGGATCATAGAGTTCTAACTCATTATAAAACTTGCATTTTGCATTGGTAATGTATAATAAAGTCATAAAGGAATATAATGATGGCAAACAACATCTTATGTAGGTTTCTTTGGACTTAAATGATTTTCATTGATACCAATACTTTCCCTTAGAAAAGCAAAATCTTCTCCTTCAGTTAATTCAAGATACGAGATAGATATTTTTAGGATTCTGTTTTTCAGATTGTGTAGCTTGCTTTTTTGTTTACAGGTTGCATTTTGTTCTGCAGCTTTAAATTGAACTTTTCCCTCAGAATTTGCTCTATCTCATCATCTGTTATGTCCCTCATGTCTAAGACATCAACACCTTCCTCTGGTTTGTAGGTGACCTCACTGTAGGTCCAACCAACAAGCACTCTGAATCCTGTTGGTGTTTGCAAAGAGCAGATGGACTTATTGGTGAACAGTGAAGTAGGATCTGTTTGAAGATAATGGCTTTGCTCAAAGAAATGATCAACCTCACGAGGCATCAAGCTGAAGCCGTAGATCTGCTTTGTTTCCGTTCTGTTCACCAGACTTGATTTGGCAAAGTCTGGATTAAGAACCTCTGGCTTTCTGCCAGTCTTCTCCAGCACCCAGAAGTCCCCCTTGTTGATGAGACGAAAGACCCCCGCTGCCTGAGGTTGGTCCTTTCCAGAGATTAGTTCCAGGGGCTCCCAAATTTGGGAAGACACCCCAAAGCTTACATCTGTTATGTAAACCTTTCCATCAATGACAACCTTGTTGATGAGATGAGTTTCAGTGGGGTAAAAATCATTGAAGCTACTGCTAAAAACTCTGCAGCCCAACCTCGTAGTGTCGTAGCCCATTTCTCTCAGCACCCAGCCGAACAGGAAGTTGTTCTCCAGGCACCAGCCCCCACGGCTGCTCCTCACTATCTTATTGTAAATGACCATTTGGTCCATGGTGATCTTCTCACCACAGTGAATGCTGAGGTTTTCAAATGGGACTGACATAACATGATGTTTGTGGATCAACTTCAATGTTGCAAGATCGGGTTTGTCAAAAGAGCCATGGAAACCAATTCTTTTGAAGTATTCCTCCAAATTCATCTTGCCTGTAAAATACAGGACAGCACATGAATTTATAGCACTTTCTAACGAACTGATATTAGGCTCACGAAATAAAGTTATTACTTAAAACCTTAAAGTATATGAAATTAAAGGACACATCAACTGGTCACAAGTCGCACTTAATTTTACAAAGTCATCTCTATGAAAGCAATGACAACTTGTCATTACACCTCAAAAATGTTTCTAAATTACCTTTCCATTTTTACCTGCAGTTATTAAATGTATAGAAGCATTGCTATACTTACACACCCTTAAATTGAGCCTATGTTATTTGTTTGAGTATTAGAAAATGTAAAGGGGTGTAACCTTCCTCATTTTTTTAAGAGCTAAAAGCTTGTTGATGTGCATAGCAGAAATTACCGTGGAATATTGTTGCTATCCTGTAACCAATAGTAAGCTTTGTCCCTGCCAAAGTTATGCATATGTATTAGTGAAAACAATCACATATGTAACAACTCAAGGAAACTGAAAGTAAAACGTATCACCGTTGGCAACATTTCGTTCAATAGTTCATCGGATTAGCTGAACCAGCGTTTAAACAGACCTCTTACCTTGAGAGGGTGACTTCACGTACAGCTGTGTGTCGTCGTCGTCGTTGTTGTTGTAGTTGTTGTTGTAGTTAAGGTTCAACTGTTCTCCACTTGAATAGCTGCTTGCAGTTTTGTGCTCGTGTAGAGCTCGTTGACTCGCCGCTAGAGGCAACCTCCGAGTCCATTATTTTGTTAAATTATGAGTGATTTTCTTACGTAAAGTACAGCACAACAGGAGAGCTAAAACATATAATGAATGACCTAACATTCAAAGATGATTTGTTTAGTGTCTAATTTGGGTACAATTGTGTCTTTGTAGTTTAAAAACCCGCATATGACAATATTTTTACATAACTTTTCTAATTTTATTACTTTTCTGCGCTTTCCGCTTTTATTCTGAAGGCGGGAGGCGCCCACCGGAAGTCCATTGTTGTTGGCGGAGCGCATCAAGCCAACATACCTAAGATTTAAACATCCGGTTTTAACTCTCAAAATAAATATCCCTATTAGCGAATATTGAAGGTTTGCAATGGCACTTCGGAGATGATACGCATAAAATGACACGCTAACTTGACAGTTGCAAATATCAAATTATGATTTTTATATCTTGGGTTGATTTTCAATTAAAATCAATCACCAGTCAGTCGATCAGTATATTATATGTTTTATTATGAAGGTTATGTCGCCTTACTTCCTGTGTTATTCTGTTTGCGTTTTTTGCGTAACTTACGTAGCAAAAATCACGTAACACCGACCTGACAACGGAAGTGTACACCGGTGCTAGACGGTAGAGTTTTGATTAATATTCAACAAACATTTGTGCTCGTCTTGTTATGTTAAGGTTGGTACCGACAGTGAATACGTGAAGTTAAATAGTTTACAGTACAAGCTGTCTGTACTGTCCATGTGACAGCACACGCTACTTTACTGCACAAGTTAGTTTGAGGCACGGCATACTCAATAACCCTTTACGGAAACTGGGAGTTTGTAATATAGATTAAAAAAAAAAAAAGCTGGGATACGTTTGAGATAGATGGTTCACGTAGAAATTATGTTAATGCATTCAAGTAATCATATAAAGGATTGAATTATTGACGTACAAGGTCAGTGAACCCACCTGGTAACGTCGGTAGGTAACGTCAACTCAGCAGCATTTAGTTTTTGGTTTGTGACTGCAGGATCATTTACACACACACACACAATTATAATAATTATAATAAAAAAAATAATATGTGTAATCCTCTTTTTAGATTCACCATCCTGCAATGGAAAATTCACGTACAGACACCTTCTTGATAACTGGGGGATGTGGATATTTTGGTTATCGGTAAGCAAAAAAAAAAACTATTTCATATTGTTTATTAGGCCTATTCAAGAAAACAGATTGTACATTCATGCTTAGTGAATACTTTGTATGATTTTAGAGCTACCTTGTGCTGCATTACTGCTTTGCTACAACAAGGTGGCGATATCACATAATTTATCACAGTTAGATTGGCCCTTTGGCTGGCACAGCACTGTGTTAATTTGGATTATTGTAGTTTTTATCAGAAATTTGCAATTTTATAGTGTTAAAAAAGATGTCATGTGATGAGTTTCCTGCAGATATTCATTCATGTTTAATTCCCCCTGCAGCCTGGCGTGCTCACTGCATAAAAAAGGAGCTAAAGTCATTCTGTTCGACACAGTCCCTCCAAACCAAGAACTTCCAGAGGACATTGTGTTTGTTCAAGGAGATATACGCGAGTATGCTCACGTCGAGAGAGCCGTCAGTGAGGTGGACTGTGTATTCCACATCGCCTCCTATGGCATGTCTGGCAGGGAGCAGCTGAACCGGGATCTGATCGAGGCGGTGAATGTTCAAGGCACGCAGAACGTCCTGAAGGCTTGCGTTGAGCACAGAGTGTCCAGGCTGGTTTACACCAGCACCTTTAACGTAGTGTTCGGAGGCCAAGTGATAGAGAACGGGGATGAAAGCCTCCCTTATCTACCTCTCCATCTTCACCCCGACCACTACTCCAGAACCAAGTCCCTGGCTGAGATGGCAGTGTTAAAAGCTAGCGGCACAGCGCTGAAAGGGGGCTCTGGGGTGCTGAGAAGCTGTGCTCTGCGTCCTGCAGGAATCTACGGCCCTGGAGAGCAGAGGCACTTGCCCAGGATAGTTGGCTACATAGAGAAGGGGATCTTTAGGTTTGTTTACGGTGAACCCAGCAGCCTGGTGGAGTTTGTCCATGTGGACAACCTGGTGTCAGCCCATGAGCTCGCTGCAGAGGCTCTGACTTCAAGAAAGCAGCACCGCTCTGCTGGTCAGGCCTACTTTATATCAGATGGCAAGCCTGTCAACAATTTTGAATTCTTCAGACCTCTGGTAGAAGGTTTGGGCTATCCTTTCCCCAAACTGCGCCTTCCTGTCTCTATTATTTACTTCTTTGCCTTTCTCACTGAAATGATTCACCACCTCATCGGGCCCTTCTATAACTTCCAGCCACTGCTGACACGTACAGAGGTGTATAAAACTGGCGTGACGCATTACTTCAGTATGGAAAAAGCTAAGGTGGAGCTCAGTTATGAGCCCCAGGAGCACAACCTGGACGAGGTTGTACAATGGTTTAGAAGCAGAGGCCACGGGAGGAAATCTCACAGCTCCTTCCTCTATCGATTTGTGCTTGACATCCTGTATGTTGCTGCCTTTGTTGCTGTGGCTCTGTCTTTTCTTCCACTTGTTGGCAGCTGATGAGCAGCAAACACACAGATATCATTCTGAAATCGCCAAATGCCCTGCATTAAAACTGGTTCCTAACTAGGTGGTGTACAAGTCCTAACACGACATGGTCCAAGTGCACATTTTATTTCATGATGGTCAGCATACCAACAGTTTCTTCAAACACAGCAGCTGGTTACAGACCAATCACCCATCACATGAAAATCATGTCATCTCTGTACTGTAATGTCTTCATTTATATAGTTAGACTATACAGTATGTCAAATGCTACCTCTTTTCTAGTTATCTTTTGAGATACATCTCCAAAGATTGATTATAAACCTGATACTTCTTTTTAATGCTGTTTTTATGCAATGTTTTGAAAACTGTAATAAAACCTTACAAGGAAAATGTGGTTTGTTTTGGTATTAAACCTTTATTCAAGGTTGAATTTTAAGTTGTTTTCAGATAGGTAAATAATTCTTGCACTTGCGGTTAGCACCAGGTTCCTGGGTCAAACCTCTGCATTCGTGTGTGGAGTTTGCATGTTATCCCTGCGTCTGCGTGGGTTCTCTCCGGCTTCCTCCCACAGTCCAAAGACATGCATTTAATAGGTTAATTGGTGACTCAAAAATTGCCCGTAGGTGTGAATGTGTATGGTTGTTTGTCTCTATGTGCCCTGTGTTGTGAACTGGCGACTTGTCCAGGCTGAGCCCTGCCTCTTGCGATGACAGAAAATAGATGGATGATGAAGATCCTCAATTAAAATAAAGATTTGGTAGGCTGGTTTATAGTGGCTAGAGCATATGTATAAATCACAATCTCAAAGTCAACTGTGGTCACCATAGATGCTTTTTTTATCCAGTTCCTTTGTTAAAATGATTCATACACTTTGCCTTTAGCTCAGTTCAACTTGAATTAAATATAAAATTAGAATAATCCTTTATTTAATCATGTTTTTAATAATTGGGGCATCTGTTTCAACTCGTTACCAACATCATAATATTCCTAAGGACCTATATTCAGCTAAGATACTTAGACATTATCATACACAGTTTAATAGGGCAACCTGAGAATATCTTTACACCGTCAGACTTTAAAAAAAAAAAAAAAAAGGTATAAAACTTGAGTTTTTCATATCTTTGCCCTCCATATTACTAACTCACTGCAGCTTATTCCTGGTGTAAAAGGAGTCGGACCAGGTGAGGCGTGCTTTGTGTGGTATTTTAGTCTGCCTGGGATGAATGCAGACGTCCCCTTCTCTCTAAAACTATTCTCTTTTCAGAGCCGGCAGCCCCTTGCTGAGTTGGTCGCAATCATTGTTTCTCTGCAGCATTAACCACATTCCAGAGGGGCGCAGCGCATCCTGTCTTCATCCCCGCATTCCTTTTACGCAAACGAGTCCCTTGTGTAAAACGGTATTTTATTTAGATTTTAGCGCGCTTATTGAGCTCAGACTTATACACAACGGATGTTTATGGCGTATCCCATTATCAGGCACACTTTGGTTTCTACCATAGCGAGCGTAAGCGAATGTAGAGGAAAAACCAACAAGGGGAAATTCCTCCGCGCAGCGCGCCATTGACTGTAAAGACCTTTCAACTTAACAAAAACTGAAGTTGACAAACGTATCCCTGTCGGCTGAAACTGTGAGAAAGAGTTTGTTTTTTTCGGCTAAAGGGGGCAAAGCAGAAGAAGCGGAGGAAGGAGAAGACGATGCGGCACACGGTGGAGCTTTCTGAGTACGTTGGTGCTTCTCTGTAAATGAGAGTCGGCTGTGCCGCGGCGTTTTGTTTTGATTTCCATGTGAAATGCAATTAGTGCTTCGCGGTGCTTTGCTAGTTTGGCTCTCGGAGCGGAGCACACTCTGAACTTGTTTCTCGCCCCAACATGGAGCACTATCAGGAAGATTTGGGACTCCGGGCCAGTAAATTGATGGAGGATCTTTCTTTGTATGATGCGTATAAAGACGGGATGTACAACGCGAGGAGAGACTTGGTGATTAACCCCGATTTGGACTTTTCAGCTCCGGCTGAGCATAAAAGTAAGCCAATGAATGGTACCTCTGTGCTCCACCAGCAGCATCACACAGTGGAGAATTTCACGTCTGGGAATAAAGTGTACAACGCGGCTCCGGTGCGCCCCGTCAACTGCAACCGGACCGTGCCTGTGGATTTTTGTGCCCCTCAAAGAGACGCGGTTTACACCGAGGAGGGCTGTTGCACCAAATCCGAAGTGGCTCTGCCGTGCTACACGGGCGCTTCCGAGAGGCACAGGAGATACTCTCTGGAGGTGCAGGGCCACAGGTACAGCACCGGTTCCACCTTCGACGGCGTGCCCCTCAACAAACCGGTGGCTCTGCCCGGCAACAGGTGCAACAGTGTCTGCATTACCAGCAGCCACGACGGGAGGTATAACGCCACCAGTCCCCGGTCAAGCCTCGCGTCTTCCCTGTCCTCTCAGGAGCAGAGCAAGCATGCAAGCCCGAGGTCGAGCATCAGCAGCCCGCGTACTAGTTTGGTGGTACCGGGTCAGGACAGGTACACAAGCCCTAGGTCTAGTTTAGTTCACTGCGAGGGCAACAGTGTCCTCAGTCCCAGATCCAGCTATGCAAGCACCGCCAGCGACACGAGTAAACACTCCAGCCCCCGGGCCAGCCTCAACAGCTGTGACTGCTGCAGCAAGCCCAGCAGCAACCGCACAAGCGGCATCAGCATGGGCTACGACCAGAGGCACACCAGCCCCAGGTCGAGCACGGCGAGTCAGTACTCCTTCACCACCAGCCCGAGATCCAGTTACTCCGACTCAAGGTACGGGCCCGTGGTCAACCATGATCTGGAGGGGGCGATTCTGCACGCAGCGCCGCATGCGAGTCCCCGGTCGAGCATCTGCAGCCAGGACGGGAGCGCAAGACCGGGGACCACCGCAAACTGCGTGGTCAGTCCCCGGTCCAGCATCTCCAGTCACAGCTCCAGAAGTTCCCGCAGCTCCAGGGGGTCTATGAGCACCTACCCGGATCTACAGCTGCCCTCTCCCAGGTCGTCGATGCTGGGCAGCAGTTTACACGAGGACACGCTGCTGCAGGAGTTTGGAGACTCCAACGGGATCCAAAGTCGCATCCATCTCCAGGCAGTGCCTGAGCCCCAGCAGCAGTCAGCCCAGACGGGAGGAACTTCGGAGATGACCGCGGGGTCGCCATCATCATTTAGTTATGGGATGTCCTCAAAAACGGCTTCTTCAAGCCAGAGGTTTAAGCTGCCTTACCAGGTGACCCCCAGCCGAGAGAGTGGGCCAAGCCAGGCGGAGAGACGGCTGGAGGCGCTCACCTTGGAGCTGGAAAAAGAGTTAGAGATGCACATGAAAAAGGAATACTTTGGTAGGTAATATAAAGTGCAGGTGTGTTTGCAAATGAATCTTTCCAAAACTTCAAAACCCATCAGAACATTCAAACATCTGTTGCAGGGAACTGATTTTTTTTTTTTTTTTGACCCAATAATAACACATTTTCTCATCAATATTGTATCCTGTATAGGTTTTAGTGTTTGGTTTAGTGAACCTGAGTACACCTGAGAGTTATGAGTACCAAACTTTCAATTAACCTTTTGCCAGTGGGTGTTTGGTTGATGTAAAATACCTCAGATGGTGGCAACAGCTCAGCTCTAGATCAGACAAACCAACATGTTTTCAAGTGGTGTACAGTTTCTCCTCAGATACGGCACTGATGATCTGACCTCGACCCCTTACCTTACAACACACTAAAGCCCTCACGGGCGTCTGGGAGATCCCTGCAATGTCCCTCAAAGTTTTGGTCCTGTACGTGATAGTATCATGAAAAAATATCATGTGCAACTTTATCTGTATTAGAACACAGATGAGTGCCTACTGAAATTGGAGTTCAGAGATGTAGTTAAAATCGTGTTTGCTGGTGTTTTGTCTGTGCAGGAAAGGGTTTATTTATAGATTTGTCATTTCTTCAAGGTCCATTTGTAACCTGCTAATGCTGCATTGCCACTAACAGGTCCTTCTGTGGCAGATAAGAGTGGCTTTGCAGGGCAATACTAATTTCTGTCTTGGCAGAGCTAACATTTGCACAGTGCTGCACCTCGCTGAATGGAACCTTCTGTTCTGCCAGAGCGGACACCCTTCGGTCATTCAGAGCGGTGCGGTCTGGATTGGTTGAAAATGCGGTTATCCTCCGGAGGAGGGAGTGTGTGTATATTGTGCTGAGTGATTTTTTTTTTTTGTTTGTTTCTGCCTGATTTAAAAGTATTGAACGTTCTGCGGCACATTTTTGTGATTAGGAACTGTGTTGACCAAATGTGTTTGGGTTCACCAGCAGTAACACAACCACAGAAAGCCTGCTGAGGAAGTTGCTGTCTGCCATTGAATTAGCAGCCAGACAAATGGCTGCAGTCTGGGGAACAGTGGCTTGTTTTATAGCCAGTGCACTTGCTCAGAGTGAGGCTGAGACAGCTGTTGATTTGTTCCAGAGAAGCAGGTGAGGGAAGGAGGATGGAAGACAGGAGGGAGAGATGAAGAAGACGGGAGGGAGAACAGATGAGGAGGAAGGTGGAATCAGATAGAGATGGGAGAGAAAAAAGGAAAAGGAGGGAGAGGGAAGAATGCAGTGAGACGCTCCTCACGTAGAGCCCAATAGAGACAGCTCTGTTTCCGTAGCGACAGTGGAAATTGATCGCTGAGGCTTTTTTTGGAGGGGGGGACAGCATCGCCTGCCAGTGTCCCACACTGCTCGGCTCTGCTCTGCTGGCCGGCCCTTGTGTGGCCTCTGTTTGTTGTGGTGGCGAAGAAGCTGTGAATCAACAGCTGGCCCGATACAGGCCTGCAATTGAGGCAGCAGAAGGAGGCCCACCCCACCCCTTACCCCCACCTCTCCTCTCCGCCACCACCCCGCCCTGACTCCCCCTGCGAAGCCCTTCATTAACCAGCCAGTGGGGAGTCGGGCAACACCAGACACTTGGCACACGATCTTGGCTGGCGGGCCAGACATAGTTGGTGGGGGTCAAGTCTGATCACCTGCCCAGAATTATAATGGCAGTAGTCATGCACATGGCTCACGCACACACACACACACACACACACGCATGCTGACTTGTAGACAACAGCACACTGGCCTGCTCTGTGCTTTGACTCTGTACTTACTGTACATGCAAAAATTGCAGCTGACATAAGATGAGATGTATAATTATTCTTAAGTCTCGCTTTAAGTTTTAAGCCTTCGTTATCCTCTGATGTGTCAAACGCTCTCAGATGTCTCACAATTGGAGACGTCTCTCCTCCATTACGTTGTATTTCCAAGCTTTGATGCTATAAAGTCTATCCGCTGCCCTGTTTTCACAGTCTCTCACTGCAGATTTTCAAAAAAAAATCCCTCCGTTCCTCGAGGATCATGATTATTTTGTTCTGGATGAACCTGCTCCGTGTGCAGTAACTGAATCACTCCTATAAGACGTGCAGAGGGTTTTTTTTTTAACTATTTGGCAGCATTCAGTTCCACAAACTAGAAACCTGTAACTCGTCCCTCGATGCATTTTTACCTTTCATGATATTGTGCTGTAAGAAGTCAAAGTCACACGCTGAGCGGTCGTTAAAGTTTCATGAATCAGGCGGTGCAAACCTTCTTAGAACTCGCTGCACGTTCGGTGTTGTTTTCAGTGACGGTAGAAGAAGAGGTCAAGTAAGTGTGTTTCGAAAACATTTGCTCAACTGATTGAGTATTATTAATAGATGATAATCACATGCTGCGTCACTCTTACATCTGAAAATCTGATTCCTGATGTAAAGAAATTATGTAAAATGTATCTTTTATGCTGACACACTTTACTCATCCCCTGTTTTTATTTCATCGTCAGTCTCACAGGAAATAATAACAAGCTGACACTGAGCAGCGCTATTGAAAAGCCAAACTTTTATGGCTTGATCTCAACAACAGTGTTTGCTTCAAAGGTGCGGCAATGTCTGTGCATCAAGCGTTGCCGTTTTATTTTTAACCCCAGTGAATGCACAACATCCTGTCCTTGCCACATGGACATGTTTTGACATGGGCACATGAGGGATTCGGCATCCTGTTTTTTTTTAAATGAACAACAGGAGTGCTTCAGAGATTTTCCCAGCTGTCTTGTAAAATGATAATCACCCCTTCACTCATAAGACACTTTTAGAGATTTGTAGCGTTTGTGTTGAAATCAGGACAAATCACATCTTGACAGTCTGGCCAACACTTGATGCATGGTTTCCTTAGACACTGCAGTATAGCTGCAACCAGAGGGAATAAAGTAATAATGGTAAATTGACGTAGCTTTATAAATAAATCATCCTTTTTTTAGTTTAGCCGTTGGGTAGTGAGTCACAGAAAAGAGCCATGTCAGTAATTGCATCACCATAGATTCAGTCTGTGGGAAAGAAGTAAAGGGTTTTTTAAAGACATAGCTGTCTGAAACTCCTCATTGTGAAGTTACATATCTGTCCATAAGAGCAGGCACTTTGTGACATGAGGCGTAGGGGGTAAAATAAATCTGCCGTCAAAATGTTTTTGGGGTTGTTGTTAAAATATGAACTTCACTGTCACAAGTTTTTGTCATGGTCCACTAAGTCCATGGTTAGTCCGCTAAGCTTGTTGGCTCATTTGAAAACATGTTGAAATTTTGGAAGTAACCTTTGTGTCAAGGCTGCGTTGTGATTTTGCGTGCAAGTGTGACAGGCTGCTGGTGACAAAAGAACACAGTCGTGACTAATATTTGCATCGCACACTGTAACCTGAGTTAGGATTAGTCACAAAGATTGCTGGCATTTAATTATGATGGAAGGTGCACGACTTGAGTCAACTGCGGCCACATGCAGTTACAAGTAACATTCATAATCTGTTTAATATTACTGCATCAAAAGCCACTTGTCCATGTCATCCATTGTTGTCATTGCCAGAAAAGGAAGTACGCTGTCCTCAGTAACAGAAAAGGAACAAACAGCACGTATGAACACGGAGGAAGGGGCCTGTATCATGGCTCAACTCTGCATCTTTACACAAGAGAAATAGTGTTCATAATTACTAGTAATAGGTTGTAAATAAGTGATAATCAAATTATAAGTGTCTGTATTTTCAGTGCTTATATAGTGTTTTTATGCAGCACAGAACATTTAAAAGTTAAACTGTTCATGCTGCAGAAGTCAAGTGGAAAACTTAAAGGATGGCTTAATTAATATTTGGTTAATGCTATCTGGGAGCAAATGTTCAGTGTGTGGACGATTTCCTCATAAAAAAGCTTCAAGAGGGCATTTTTATTTACAGTCTATAAAAAGCTTTTCTATTTACAAAGTGGCTTTATGATTCCCTGGAGCTGCAGTGATGAATAAAAATCACACAGGTTACCTATGCTGAAGCATACACTGCCAGGACTCACATCAGGGATGAAAGAATTTCAAATAAATTATATGCAGTGGTAAATGTTATTCATTATTGACTACTATAGTCAGCTGGGGTCCTGCTTTAATGGTTCTACTTCATGCATCTCTGGCCCCGGGCTGTGGATACAGTTGGCGGGTTTTTACGTTTACTTTTACTCCCACATTTCATTGCTTTTAATTGAGTGAGATTTTTTTAATAGTCTTAAAAGTCCAGTTTGTAAGATTCATGGAGCTCTATTCACAAAATATGGCAGAAATATAACATGCATATGTATGTTTTCATTAGAGTATAATCACTCGATTTGCTGTTACTTTACGGTGAACCTTTTATCTACAGAAGCAAGTCCTCTTTCATGGAGTTCACCAGGTTAAACCGCCATGTTTCTACAGTAGCCCTCAAAGGACAAACTAAACAATGGCTCTAGATGGGGTGTTTTGTGTCTCCCGAGGGCTTTTCAGTCCACAACTATGCTGCTAGATGCCACTAAATCCCACATACTGCTCTTTAGGGAATGTGTGGAGGTAAAAGCATTGTGTTTTTCCCTGATTTAATTTGCCATAATAGGTTTTTTTATTTGGGAGAAATTGTTTGAAGATCATTTGAAGTTTGCTCATTTATTCTTATCGCCTGTTCTGCTCTGATATCTTTGTTGAGTGCTTGAATGAAGTCACAAGTTCAGGTCACACCAGGAAACGCCAATATTTGACTTTGATTCAGAGTAATTAATTTGTGCAAACACCCCGGGTTTAAAGGGAAGACATGTAACCTTTGGGTGGCTTTCTTGTACTCTTATCCTTCATCTGTTTCTTACAATGTCACAGGCTGCACTGAAGCAGGTATGAAAGGGACATTACTGCTTCAGATAACCAAGGAATTCCACAGTTGCGTCACAGAAAGGGCGTCTTTGCTTTGAATCCATCCCATCCTGAAATATTTATTTGAGAGAAGTAATAATTTATCTGTGTGTGTGTGTGTGTGTGTGGAGGGGGGGGGGGGGCGATCTTGTGAGATCTTGTGTCCTGTAGGCACTGTGACCCTGGACTCACCCCACCCAGGCTTTGACCCTGCACTCCCTGAGGAATGTGACCTCAGTGGAGGTCGTCTTGTGCGTGAGAGTTTGGAGATCATTAGGCTGCTGCTGCTGCTATGTTCAAATAGTTTTAAGCCACAACCCCCCCTATCATTTCTTAACTAAAGGTCATAATACTCTTTCTGGCTAGTTTATTCAGGTTTATGTAGTTGTACCTGTGGATAGCTGGGCATTTTCCTCCCTGGGTTTGTCAGTACATCACTCAACGTCTGTACAGTGCTTTGGGACTGGGATTCACCCGGATTGTAAAAGTGGAGCACTGTCTTTTGATTTTTGGGACAGATTATCAAAGTAAATAATTAATTAAAAATATTCCTTTCTTGATAGATTCTTTAACGGTGCCCTTTAGCAAAACCTGGTGCACCCCATTCACTCCTGACCTGTGTGGTCTACTGTACAGAAGAACATTGTGACACTCAGTTGGGAGGTTGCAACTACCATTATGGACACAAAAGTCGTTTTCATATTGTCTCAAAAGATTTTCTTTTTTTTTTAAAGACTGAAAAATCTATTTTCTCAGTTAAGATGGATTTGTGGTTGTTTGCTTATGTTACATTTTATCAACATTGTCAGTCAGATTTAATCAAACCACCCACACAATCCTGATGAAGCAGATGAGCTGAGAGTTTGAGTTATAAGTTCATAATAAATAATAACTATCCTTTTTATCCAAGCCTTAACTTTGATTACCTTTTGTTCTTTCATAAATATTTAATGTTCTAAAGAAATACACCTTTATTTTTTAGTGACTATTCAGAATGGTGGCGTGGCTGTGCTGAATCTAGACTCATGACCACAGTATTTCTAAAATCCTGAAGAAGAGTTTGGGAAAGCAGCTCCTTCCTCATGTTTTCTACCATCGTTGAACAAAAATGGACTCCCATCAATGATTAAAATATTCTTGAAAGTCAGTTCAGGGGTGCAAAAGTTTCTTACTCCGGTATGACTGTGTAGCAACTTTCACTAACTCTGCAGGCCGCGCATCAGCTTTATCCTGGTAACAAGGAAAAGCACAAAGTTGTTGGTGGTGCACACCTTGTTTCTGGCTTGCCTTTGCTCACAATCCCCTCAAATCCACTGCATTTCCTGTCTGCGTATTTTAATATTAATGATCAGCTTTCCTCAAGTAGTGTTCCTTCAAGCAGTGTGATGTAATGCGTGGAAATGGCTCAAGTTTGGGTTAGACTTATGCAGATACAGTGGAAATCATTTTAAGAAGTGTTCCTTTCATATCACAAACTGAAACTTGCAGTGCTTTTTTTTAAAAAAAGCACAGCCGTGCATCTGTGATAGCTGTTTAATATTTTGTGTTCGACACAGTTTGGTTTCAGAGCTTGACATGCTTTGATATCTCTGAAGTTGCAGAGGGAACAAATCTACCTCTGGAAATATAATATTGATCCAGGTTAATCATTTTCATTTTTTATTTAATTTTTTTTGCACACATGGTTTGGCAGAGTTGTTTTTTTTTTTTTTTTTGATCAGCTTTCTAGCAAAGCTCCATCAAAGCTGGCAGCATATCAAGCAATGGTGTATCCTAGTAGCAGACCTTCAGTGAGTAATACAACATCCACTCATTCTCAAACTTGTTGGCGTAACATTAGTCATCATGCAGATGTAGATCAGTGCTCACACAGTGCTTTCCTTTAGGCCTAAATAATGATGTTTAATTCTAATAAAGTTAAAACCGTGTGAAGATGAAATTAAATAAATGATTCCCAGGAGATTTTCTTTCCACGCTGGATGCAGGATGCTCTTATTGTACCAGGATTGTCTCAGGATACATAACATCGACTAACTGACCACGTGTCTCCAACAGGTATCTGTGTCAAATGTGGGAAGGGTGTGTACGGAGCCAGCCAAGCCTGCCAGGCTATGGGAAACCTGTATCACACAAACTGCTTCACCTGCTGCTCCTGTGGTAAGTAAAAATGTCAGTTTAGTGACATTATATTTAAAAACTGGTTCATCATCTGCTCTGCAGAGGCGGACAGTCACCCACATCAATTCATCTGGTGTGTCAGCACAGCTATTCCCGTAGTGACTGCTGCGATGCCAGCCTATTTCCAAACAACACAAAAACAGATGATAAACTGTTGTCGGTGCTTAAATATAGATTCTGGTTGCGGCAGCATTGTGTGTCGAAACCTTCTGTTGAACTTTTCAGGTTTTGAATTTAAACATGCAAGAAGTGATGACTGTACTGTGTATTCGACTGCTTTGACTTTTTGTTGTGTTGCTGCGGGTAGCAGGTTTGAAATGTCTGAATGTTACTGAATTTTACAGCTTGCCCTGCAGACTGCTTTCTATATTCGGAGACCAGGCTAAATTTGATGTGTGCGCTGTCTGAAATCTACAAAAGCACTGGCTTTGATCATCCATTTTTTAGCTTGGCAATCAAACCAAACCGTCCTCTCTCTTCTCGTCATTCAAGTTGGATCGTGTTCATGCTGCCCGGTCTCTGTTCTTGGTGTTGATATTTTGGCATTACCAATCAATAGCGAATTGTGCAAATTACTCATTCATTATTAGTCTGCACCATGGCTTTTCAAGGTCTCTTGGTCCTCTATATTAAGCAAAATTGAGACAATAGTGACCCCCAACCACCGTCCTCATAACACCCCTTCCACCCCCATCCATTAATGTTCTTTGACTTACTTCTATTTGGTAGATAATCATCCTCTAAGCTTGGAACTACATTTCCCATTATGTTTTGGGGGATGTAAACGGCACAGTGTTGCGACTGTGTTGATTAAGTGAGTCACACTGTGGAGTTGAGCCTTTTTTTGCTTACAACATGATTCTCAGGAGTGTTGTTTTTATTTTATTCTAGGCAGATAGATGGATATTTATTCATAATGGACACATGAGATAGGTGAAGTGTTACTCACACTGAATCTAAAAATAGGCGTATCATGTCTGTGTGTTCAGATATGACTGAGTCGTGAGTACGAATTGTGACGCAAATATGCGGCAATCGGGCGATAACGGTTTTAAAGCACCCTAATTGTGTCCATGAGCTGTGTGTCAACAGCTGCTGCAGCTGCAGCGTCTGATAAGCGAGGCAGAATCGTCGGGACAAACTACAATAACCAATCTCACACATTATCTTCGCCTCACATCTCTCCCTCCATGCAACCCCCTGCAACACTCCCTGGCAGTGTGAAAACCTCTGGCCAAACAAGGAAGCTACCATAGCAGCTACTAAGAGCAGGTTTTCACATAGAGTGAGGAAATATGTTGATTTAAGAGTTCTCTGTATCTGGAAGCTGTCTCACAGCAACCCGTACAGCTGTGCCGAGCTCATCCTCACTTATCGGCCCTTTCTTGTAGTCATTTGTCTGCTTCTGGACCAGGAAAATGATGCTCCTGTTCTTGTTCTCTCCTATAAAGCTCTGATTGGACAATTGTTTGTCCAGCCAGGAAAAACTCTCGCCAATGAGCACAGCAGCATCACATATATTTTTATTGCTGAAAACATCTGAGAAGTGGGCGGTGATTGGAGTACAGGAGGCTTGTTAGTTTGTTAGTTTGCCACTGGTTGGATTGGAAATCCACAAGTCTGATGCCTCAAACATGTTCATGCCTTAGTGCCACGACCGAGCAGCAGCAGAAAACTTGTGGGGAAATGTGTGCTAATGCTTCAGCTTTAGTCTGTGTCCAGCCTCCCACCTTCTCTGTCTGCAGATTTCTGTGTTCTTACACACCACCTTGCTCCAAGCTTCGGCTGCTGCTGTCGCTGCTGAGAAATCATCATTAGTATCACCGGCTTGCTGTCAGGGGCGGTGTTATGGTCGAAGATCAAAACATCTGCTGTTTAAAAAAAGATCCTCCGGCCTGTGCAGTAGAATAACAGGGCAGCTCAGTCCTCTCTGCAGCGGGAACAAGCTAATAATGCCATAAAGAAATGGCATTATTTTGGTGTTTTAGACTGTAATTAAATCTGTTCTTGAGCTCACAGTATATATAATGTGTGTGTGTGAGTGTGAGAGAGACTGTGTGTGTGTTTTGGAGGTCCCTGTCACCCGACTCCAGCCCTCCTCTCCTGTTTCCCGGGGAAACAAGAGGAAGATGTCGGGAGAGAGCTTTTTAGGCAGGTTGCTTCCATTCATATGTGTACTATACATGGATACTGATCCTCCACCCCACCCCCTCCGGCTCTGGAAGAACTGCCTATAATTTACATGTAACCAAAGCCACATACTTTCCGATTTATTGTGTGTCTGAAGAAAGAGGGGCCAGATGCTGAGTGTCCAGTTGCTGAAGTTGTGGGTTTTTTGCTGTGGAAAAAGTAGCCTCTGACCTGTTTAAGGTGTAAGTGCTGTTTTAGGGTTTATCTAGGAGTCATTAGCAAGCTACACACAGCGATGGTATAAAGCAAAGACGCAGATCTTTCAAACTTATTTGTAAGACGACCAGATTTTTTTCCCTCCATAGGCTAAAAATACTCTCAAGGAACGACCGGATTACTTCTGTGGAGATGGGTAACTTCATCATATGTGGGACTTTATTGCTGTTAGACAAGAACCACAGACAGCTCCTGAGAGAATCATTGTCACGTTTATTGGACAAATCATGTCCAGGATTAGTTAACAAGGTGTTTTCGGTGCTCAGCGCGGATCCTTGTTGATGGCTTCACAGGCCATCTCGCCTCTCAAGATGGTTTATTGGTAACATAAACTCTGTGATGTATCATTTGACCTCATGTGAATGGGAATGTTTTCTTTTAAGCAGTGTTTTGAAGGCCTCTGAGAAGTTTAGTTTCAAAGTGCCTGCACTTGTCATAACACAATCCGGTGATTTATCAGGAGCTACGTTCCTATGTTCCTGTTTGTGTTTTGTTTTGTTTTTTTCTCTTCTCCTCTTTTTTTCTTCTTGAGTAGGGTCCTCCTGGAGTCTGGAGCTCCAGAGTGAGGGCCGAGTTTGCTGAGACATTGCTCGCCGGTAGCCTTGGGCTTTGTTTAACCATGCATAATTGAGCCCTCCTCTTGGCTTACTCCCATGGTTGCACCCTTTTTTCATGAAATGGCCAAGAATGCAAACTACCCCCCTTCCACTTCAGCCGGCCTTCCCTGGAGGACCTCAATCAGACAGTCACAAAGTGTACCAGACCTGCTTATCAGAGGGGGCAGGCCTGGCATGGGTTCACATTAAACGGCACATGCACGGAGAAGTGCGTGCGCAGACACACAAGTGGACGTGGTTTCAGGGGCTCAAGGGTCAGTTCAGTTTGGCTTTCTTTTGTACACCAGCTACATTCACCTAAAAGTGAAATAAGGACATCTGCTCAGGCACATCTTATACATCATGTTAGAGGTTAGTGCTTCTTCCTCTCTCGGCTACCGTTAAAGCACAATTAAACAAGGTTCCTGTGTCCTTCTGCAGTTTAGTTTCCCCCAGTTTGCACTTGAACTGGAATGATTTTCTATGAGTCAGGGTGTTGTTGAAAAACGGCACGCCTTCTCTGGATAAAAAATATAAAAATAAATAAACACGCTGCTTCGGGCTGGATGAGCAGAATGTCAACCGCAAGGCTGATGACTCATTTCTGTGTTACAGTAATCCAAAGGGCCTCTGAAAGCACTGGCAGGAGAAGAGAGCTCAGGGGCTTGGATTTCTCAAATCTTTCAACGCCACCAGTTGCATCTGCCAGGCGGAGGAAATCAGAGCGCTGAAAAAATAAGGAACGCTCAGTTCTTTTTGTCTTTTGTTCCCAGAGTCATAAACTGTGTTTACATGCACACTATTTATAGCAGCGTCATTATAAATAATTGGATTGTGATAAGACTGAGGCAATTCTCCGACTGTGGAAGCTGTTCTATAAACAAGACATATAGTTATTAAAGCCAGTAGCATGTTAGATACTAATGAGTATGAACATGTTGGTCAGTGAGCCGAATGTTGACAAGCCTAAAGCAGCATTGTGTGTTCGACACCCTTGATTTAACCTTTCTGTTTGTCTGGACTTGAAGCTTTACAGTTCAGTCGCTCCTCTTCTTTTAATGAATAATCAGCTGCTGTGAAACATGTTGCCAGAATATTGTCCTCGATCTATATTATTACTCCATTAATTCATCTTTATTTAATCTTTATTTGTTGGCATGAAAAGTTGACCACATGCAAATGTTTGCAGCAACTCAATGCTATCATTGCTCATCATATGAGTTTCTTCTCTGGAACGTATCATTTTGCACCATCTGCTGCATTACCTAGCTTCAGTCCACTGACTTTTTTGAACATGACGTAGACGAATGTAATGGTGCTTGGAAGGTTGTCAGTAGTAGTAACATATAAAAGTGCATTAGCAGAGATTTCGCAGCTTATCTCCAGGAAGCACTCTGGCTACAAGATGAGAAAATCACAGACTAGAGAACCAGCTACAGAGAGAAAGATTCCACCAGCCATTGCCCTACAGTCGTACATTAAAAAAAAAAATCCAACCGTTATGATAATGTTTTAGTTTCCTCCAATCAGTGTCTGAAATCCTTCTGAAAACTGAGCAGAGCACACACCCTTCTCTGACTCTCTGGAGAGCAAATTGGAGGTAAATCAGTGTAAATATCTTGTGATCAGAGCATGACACAGGGCTGCTGAAATATGTCTGTTTTGGTTTCAGTATTGCCTGTGCTGGCTAAAGAGAAGAACATGGGGATATGTTACTGATTCGAGAGGAGAGCTGCATCATTCGTGGTGGATGGTTCTTATTGCCGCTGGTGTTGTACCTTTTCTCGGCTGGGTTTTCACCAGTAATACTCAAAAATCTTGTTCATAGCACAGTCATGGTGTGGTATAAAAACTCTGTTTGAAGCTCTTTTCGTGAAGAAAATCGCCACATATATCTGTCCTTCTAGCCTGGCCAGAGCTCTGGTTTCTCTGCCAGAGACATTGAGTGATGCCTCCCACCAGCGAGAGCGAGAGCAAGAGCAGTACCCCTCATTAAACTGGTTTACTGTCAGTAAAACAACAACACGAAGCTATGGAATAAAGAATTGGCATGGACAATTTTAGAAAGAAATGTAAAAACACTAAACACTTTCTTTCGTCGTGCATCGGAGTGGCCATCACCTGAGAGGTATGAAACCCGATGAGCTCTTTCATCGTGAATACAGTCAGGCCTGGACTCTGATTGGACCCTCACATACTGACTAATCAACCTGATTGCAGAGCCAGAATCAGAGATGTGACTGCCTGTACGATTTCAGTTACAGTTACTGTAAATCAGGCGGTGCCAGAAATGACATGCATGTTTCATTCAACACTCATAAACAGTTGATGACATGCACCAAAAGGCATCTGACTAAGATGACAAATACTTCTACATGAATGTGACCTAATATCACTTATTTTAGCAGCGTTTGCCATGTGGATTTAAAGGTTTCAATGGTAAACACGACTCAGGGATTTATCTCCACAAAAAAAAACCGTATAAAACAAATATTGTGTTATACCTTAGCGTGGGTCCTCCTGTCACATTGGCAGCCTTGTTCATCTCCATTTTTAGATCACCCTTCACACCTTTGGTCCACTTGCACAGGAGTTTTCACTCATTGCCTTGCTAGACTTCATCTGACGACATCTGTGTGGCTTACACTTTAATCGTTCTTATTGGGGTCGTCTTTTTTTTTTTTTATCATGTATCGTGTGTTGTCATAAGACTGATCTATGTATCTCTATGAGACTGTGGAGCAGCTTGGGATTGTCATGGCTCCAATGAGCTGCATATAAAACATACTATCTTAATGACTTTGGCCTTTTTAAAACTTTATGAAGTGATAGATTTCCTGAGCTTAAGTGTGGCGAAAAGTAGGCAGTAACTGTTATTAGTTCATGAAGTTGGGTGGCCGTGTAATTCCAGCATTGCTCTGCAACTTCAACCTGTGCAGAAGTCTGCTTAGCTAGAATAGTAGTATAATAGTAAAAACATCTGTGTGGGTGTGCAGGACCTTGTAAGATACCATCGCATTGCTTTAGCCCAACAAAACCTTCCTGCACTTGGCACACGAGAGGGATATGATGTCACAGGTCCAATGTGGGTATTAAATTAATTCTGTGAAAGCAATTATCCAGTCTTGACTTTATCATTCACATACAGACTTGACCCTTTGATTTTCACTTAACTCCAACCGTGACCTGAAGCTTAACCATTTATATGGAGCCAAAAACATTTGATTCAGAAAGCATGTTTTGGATGAAGTGATACAGGAAGCCTTTGGTCAGGGCAAGCATGCGTCGAGTTGTCATGGCTAAAGCTGAAAAGCTACCTATAATTTCATTTCAGTAGTCATGGAAAAGACCCCATATCCCACATGATCCAAGGCTCTAAGCCCCCTCACAGCCTGCTCATTCATTTCATTTTGCCCTGCACACCTAGAAAACCTTTTCTCTATACAGGTTCTGCCGGCTACCAGTAAATGCCGCTTGTTTATTCACGGAGACAAGCGCGTTCCAGTTTCTAATGTGTGAACAGGCTTAACGCAACTGCCCTACCAGAGGGAAATTTAGCCGAATAAAACCTTTTCCTTGGCGACACTTTGGTCCACTTTCACCAGATCAGTGCTCATTTCCATGGCAACACCATCATCCAGAATGAGTGCATTAGCAAAATGAGCTCTGTTTCCCCCAAATGACCAAAAATGACAAGCAGCCACAGTTAAGGAGGTCAGAGGCCCTTAAGCAGCTAACATCATAGAGCAAGGAACTAAAATGAGAGGAGAAAATCAGCCATCATTATGTCATTAGTAATCATTTTGTGGTTAAGTTACCATTTACATGGTCGATTCCATTTTTTGATATTGTTGTTCAGTGGGAAATTGTGCATTCTTACAGCTTGTTTAGGCTCAATAAGTCAGTTTTTGTCCACATTAAACTTGACATAAAAAAATCCAAACAAAAGAATTACATTTTCAGTGTTTTAATTCAGAATATAGCTCTGTTTTGTGAGTGATAGGAGGCTCAGATTTTGTGTTCATTAAGTTTGGATCTCACATTGCACGGTTACGTCCACTTCCATTTAGTGTTCAAGAGGCCTTAAATTTGTCTTTCTAAAACCTGTAGGTGAATAGTAACTTGTAAGCGGAGCCACTGGTTCTATCACCTGCAGTGCTGTGAGGAGGTTCAGGCTCTCTGTCTGATGACAAAAGGCCAGAGGAGAGAGAGGCAGGCATGGAGCCCTCCCCCCCCCTCCCTTCTTCGGTGAGGGAAGCGGGCAGAGAGCGGGTGTTGGAGAGGTGTGGGGGGTTGAATGGGACCAGCTAGTGACCTCAGGCAGAAAGAATGTCCCCGTTTGCTCAGTCGGCCCGCTCCCCTTGCAGCGCTCCACGCAGTCATCAGCGCTGGGGCCTTTGTGTTCACCTTCCAGACCCCAAACTCCAGAGCAGAGGCCACGGACGAGCACACAGCAACACCTCGCAGCTCCTGCGACCGCACTGTTCACTATAATCTCACCTGCAAGTTCAGCCTCTCCAAAGTCTGTCTGTTTTGAAGACAGTGTCTCTTGAGAGTCGCTTCACATGGAGCTCTTCCTCAATCCTGCTTTTTTTTCCCCTCTTTGCACCACGCTACCAAAATGCTAATTGCTCTTCAGTCTCAAAGTCTTAAAAGTCTCACCTATTGTGTGGACAGCATTCCTCGGCTGCTCCAGCCATTTATGTGGGTGTTAATGTATTGCCATCTCCAAGCATTGTGACACTGTGTTTGTGTGCGAAATACAGCAATTGCATAAATTTTGGTGTTAAAAAGAGAAGGGGGGGGGGGTGTCTGGATTTCCCATACTGGGACACCCATAAAATCAATGGTGGCAAGAGACGACAATTAAATCTGACTAATCCAGCAGATTTATGAGATCCGTGTGCTTCTTCTGCCAGGCTCGGGTGAAGTCATCGCGCTGCCAGAGAAACACTGCTGCTGTTAAATGAATTTGAATGGGCGAGCTGTAAGGGGTGCATGGCAGGGGGCTGCAGAAGCCAGCTCGTAGCAGAATTTCTTTATAGATTGGATTCAGACTTGGATTCTGATGAATGAAGACTCACCCAGAGGAATTCAGCCTTCACACTCGGAGCTGAAAGCTCAGTACGCTGAACCCGGGCCTGCTGTGGTGTGGACATGTTCCTGTGGATGTGCTTGCAAGGAGTAGGACTGTAACTATCGATTGTTTCCGTGATATTTAATCTTTCAAAATGTCAAAATTAATGACAACAGACCAGCAAAGTGATGTCTAAAAGTTGTGATGAGTAAAGCCAATATTAGCAGCAAAGGTTTAGTCTTGTATCTTGATGAATGACCAAAGAGTTTAATGGATTATCACGTTCATACATTTCAATATGCTAATCAAATAATTGTTTTAACACTAGCATTCATGCCTGTGCCATAGTTGGGGACATCCTCCCTCCAGTCTGCTATTGTTGCTCTGTCTGTGAACAGTGCACAATGGCAGGGAAGAGCAGAGATTTCGGGGGGGGGGGGGGGGGGGGTGGAAAACAGCCTGCTGTATTGATTGTGTATGGGTTGTGAATGGAATCCTATTGGGATCGGTGGTCGAAGTAATTAAACAGGCAGGATGTCGCCTGCGATCAGCCAGCCATCTGCTCCACACTGACCTGCTGTTGTGGTTGTAAATTAGAGAGATTAGAGGCATACAGCGTGATGCATTTTGACTTGGAGTGTCAGAAGTTGGGACAGAAATTGTGTCAAAATGTTAGTGGCTGTGTTTGATGTAATATTTTCACTGTTTGTTTTTGAAAGCAGAAGAAAATCCAATTTTAACAGATACACATGCTTTTATAGCAATAACCAGCTGACCAGAAGTCATAACACATTTCACAGCATGAGAAGTAGATATCTCTGACAGGCCATCAAGCTTTTCTTTAAAGACTATTACATTTCTGCTTTATTAAACAGAATGTTGATATAAAGATGAATGAACATGTATCAAAAATCAGAGTCATTCTAATAGTCAGTTAGCAAGCTCATTAGGTTGTTACCTTA
Organism: Sciaenops ocellatus; assembly: GCA_033000465.1. Taxonomy (NCBI): domain Eukaryota; kingdom Metazoa; phylum Chordata; class Actinopteri; family Sciaenidae; genus Sciaenops; species Sciaenops ocellatus. The sequence continues at coordinate 19,026,363 of CP136888.1, forward strand.
GCTCAGATGCTAACTGGACAATCAGTTCGCTGAGTTTATTTAAAAGTTGTAAAGAAAAAAAAGATTTTGTACCGTTGGCTCCCGTCTCGTAACTGTACATTTTGCCATCGCTCTTCTGTGGAACAGTTTTATTTTGACAGAAGAGGATGCAACGTAGCTTACTGAGCTATGATACTTCCCTCTATTTTGACCTCTTCAGCTCTCCGACCCATTAAAGTGTTCGATGATAAGGCCTGTCTTACATACAACCTTCCAGGTCATCCCAAAGGTGTTAGGTAGAGTCGAGCTCTGCTCAGGTTCCTCCACTCCAAACAGTGAAAATCAATTCTTTATGGACCTGGCCTGCTCTCACGATGCCTTTACGTTCTCTCAGAAATATTGTAATGATTACATTTTTGTTATTACTTTAGCTGTATGTGATGCTGTTCTTGAGAGCACGTGAATGAAATGTGACGAAATTATTTCAGATCATAGAGGAAGGAGCTTGCAAATGGATCCTGACATAAGTGACATAAATGTTGGCCTGTGGATGGGGTGTCCATATACTTTTGGTGTAGTACTGTTACCATACCCAAATTTGCAGATTTATTTTGTTGTCTTTCTTTTTCAGGGCGGAGGCTGCGAGGGAAAGCATTCTACAATGTCAATGGGAAGGTCTACTGTGAGGAGGATTTCTTGGTAAGTCACCTGTGTTGATTTTGCTGGCCGCATCGTATCATCGCCTCATGGCAGGGTGATAGAGGAGCGGGTGGAGCAGAGAATGAGGGATTAGGATCTCAGGCTACATTTTTCAAGCCTCCAGAGGAAACAGGCATCGCGGCTACAATTAGGAGTTTAGCACCACCCCTCCAATTCACACTAATTTCCCCCAAATTTCCCCAAGGAGCTCAATTACCCCCCGAGCTGCTCTCTGGCACTTACAGTTAAGAGTGGGAGGAGGACAGCTGCGGCTCTCAGGCTCCTGGTCCATCTGCTTCAGGTTAACAGGGCAGAAGCTGGGCTTGCTCTCATGATGCCTTCATGTTCTGTCAGAAATATTGTAAACTCAACAAGGTGAAAGACATTAATGGTCATTACTGTGGCTGTAAGTGATGCTGTTATTAGGAACATGTGACGAAAAAGATTTCGAAACATAGAGGAAGCAGCTTGCAAATGGTTCCCTTGACATAAATGCTGAAAACAGTTTTATAATCCGAACAACCTCCGAACACACGGCCTCATCTGATGTCAACACTTCCTGTTTATTGGCAGCTTCCTCTTTGAGTTGAAGCTGTTAGGAAATACTGAAATTCCTGTTTGGCATTTCACAATCACTGCCACTCAACTGATGCTGGAGGTCAGGTGACGGGATGAGACTAATCTTCTTCTGCCTCCCTCGTACAGCAAAGACTTATCAGCCCCCCGGGGTGTCTCAGGGGGGTGTTGAGGAGATGTGGTGGCAGATGGTAGATCATGAGTGTAAGGGCAGGGGGCAGCCTGCCCATCACCACCTCTCACCTCCACCTGGTAGCCATGTCCCTCTCCCCCATCCCGAGTCATCAGGTCACGACCCTGAGGGGGTTGTGGGCTGCAGATGGTCACCTTCATTATCCGCCTGCGCTCGGGGTTTGAGGGAAAAGAGTTATCGATGTGACGCAGGGTGTTTTGTTTCACTCCACGCCCAGTTGGTTCAGTGGAGATGCTCACTGGCCAACAAGCGCATGACAGTTCCCAAATGTGATTGAATGAATGTGATGGAGGGCCTTGCATAAAGACAACAGAACCCTTCTCCAGTGGATTACATGCATTAGATAAGGCGCCACAGGTCGCCACTGCCTGATGAACATGTCAGCTGAGAGACAAAAGGATCCTGAAAGAAACCCTTCTCATGTTAATTTAAAGAGTGCAGCAGCACCCTCTATGGATGAGTCGTGGACTGGAACGAGTTCATGCATCAGGTGTGAATCAGTGCATGTTCTTCTCAGTGCACTGCAGAGAAGAATAAATCCTGTGTCTTGTCTCGTCCACAGTACTCTGGTTTCCAGCAGACGGCTGAGAAGTGCTTCGTGTGTGGTCACCTCATCATGGAGATGGTAAGAGCTTCATCAAACAGAACATGTGAAGCGAAGAGTGAATGCATGTATAATATTCAAAATGTCTCCATCTTCATGAGATATTATTTTGTTCGGGACATGTAAAGCAAAGTTACAATGATATTGTGCAGATATAAAATAAAAAGTTTAAGTTTCTAGGTGTCTCACAATCTTGTGCAGTAGACCAATAATATCACATCACCCTCTATGACTTTAATCTGTACTTTAAGAAACCTCCCAGACTGCAAGTCTTACTGTTATCTTGTATTGTTTCGTGTGTGTGTGTGGGGGCGTCTAGATCCTCCAGGCGCTAGGCAAGTCCTACCATCCTGGCTGTTTCCGCTGCGTGGTGTGTAAAGAGGGACTAGATGGAGTGCCTTTCACTGTCGACGTTGAGAACAACATCTACTGTGTCAAAGACTACCACACGTAAGGAGGATACATCTCTCTGTTCTGCACATTGATAACATGTGATTACTGCATGACAGGAACATTTAAGGCATGTACTGTGTCTCAGTCCGTGTACTTCCATACTTACACTTGCTATTTTGAGTACATAAGTGTGTTCACGCTGTCAGCTGTGGCAAAATACAGTGTAATGTGAGTACCCAGATCGTGCACAGTCAAAAAGTTGAGTGTTCAACGCCCCTCAGTAGTCGCCATTTTGGCCAGGTAGCAGAAGGGGAGGTACCACCAACATTGTGAAAATAGTCGCAGCAGCTGAAGCGGTTGCGGTGGATACCACAACGCACAAATGTAATACAATACATATTCTGGCAGTCAAATGTTGGCGCTAATGCTCTGCCCGGTTGCTATTCCACGAAGAAGAAAAAAGCTGTAAGGTGTTGTGATCATCATTTCCTGTTCATGCACATCGGCTATACTCGAATTGAGACAACACGTCCCTGCAGAAATTAGCGCACACAGTGTACTACATAGAAGTGTATTAACAGAAGTATCCGAATTGAGACACAGCAGCTGCTGTTCTACTGAGTACTGTCCTAATGTTTATTTGACAAAACGTGTATGGAGTACGGAAGTCAACTGATTTAATATTTCTCTTCCATGACAGGGTTTTTGCTCCCAAGTGTGCCTCCTGCAACCAGCCCATCCTCCCAGCGCAGGTAAGGAGCATATATATATATATATATATATATATATATATATATATATAAAGTTTGTAATGTCCAAGAAATATGCTCTACTAAAAATCCATTCTAGATCAGCAAATTGTATCAATTGTATTGAACCAACAACAACCCAGCAACCAACACTGCCATCTATAAAGACATACACTGGGCTAGAAACGTTCATCCTAGTTGAACAAACAAAACAAGGACACTTTTACAGACTTGATTATAAAGATTCAAAGATACATCAGATGAGATATTTATCTCTAACTTAATATATAGCATTTTAAAATTTCTATAATTTAAACATTTATTAGTCAAATTGGAAAAACAAAAGTAAAAGAGTAAAACAAAGAGTGGAGCAGTTTGTGTGTGTTGCTTCGGGACACGTGGCAGCTGCAGGGATCAAACCTGAGACCTGCTGCTTATCGGACCATCACTTTAATGATGTAATGAGAAGGTCTTACTGTGTGTGTGTGTGTGTGCGTGTGTTTGTCCCACCAGGGCTCTGAGGAAACCATCCGAGTTGTTTCTATGGACAAGGACTACCATGTAGAGTGTTACCACTGTGAGGTGAGGCCTGCACTCTGTCCTCTCCCCCACACACACACACACACACACACACACACACACACACACACGAGGTATGAGTAAGAGCAGTCTACCATGCATGTGATTTGACTAGAGTCAATTTAGCATCCCTGTGTATGATTCAACTTTTCAGGCTGTTGTGAGGCAAACACACACAGTTCACACTCTCGAGCCACACACACTCGATCGCACACAGGCACGTTCACGTGCACATCCACTCAGGCCCACAGACACACTGAATCGTGGGACGAGACTAGACTGTTTTGTAGTGGCGAGTGTGAATCACCGCTGCAGTCTGTTGTGGAATGAATGAGACAGACACACACGCAGACGGATACCAACCCAAGGTTACAGCTCAACACTGTGACTCATTGACAAAGCACATTCCTGTGTCGAGCTCTGAACTCGGCGGGGGACTTGTTGCTTAAACCAGACTTGTGAAATCTCAGTCTTCCTGCCACTCGACTCCATGAGATGGTTTGAAGTTCAACATTAACATTTCATGCCACCCTGCAGAGAGACCAGATCATTTATACTGTCCTCATGAGCAGGATAAGATGGACTGATTTCTCTGAATGGCTGACATTCCACTTCATAGAAGTGGACCAGATCATTATGTAAGCAATGGGTAATCATTCAGCTGGTTTTTAGAGAGGGTGGGGGGGTGCTTGTGGACAGAGGACGGGTAAAGTCCAGAGCTGAATCATTCTGAACCACACAAGGTGACAAGATGCAAAAATACTGAGCAGAAGATGAGTGTGAATTCATTTAGAATTAATAATAACATGAATTTTAATCAACTTATCCAGGTCTGAATCATGATAGGAGCAGAGTCATTAAGGGACAGTTCAGTTTATGCTTCCCCTCCAGCATGTTCAGGTGCTGCTCCGCGGGGCTCTCCTCTCCGTCGGATATGCACAGACTTTTCCTCCTCGTCGACACAAAAAGAACACTGTACACAACAAATACTCAAGACAAGTCAAGACACCCGTCTGCGAGAGGCGCTAAACCGGCTCCTTTCATGCTCAGAATTCCTTCTGGACATCTGAACTTGATAAGGATGAACCTGCACGCCGTCTGTGAAGGGAAAATATTTCAGTCTCTTCTATCTGAGCTTCGTCTTCAGGCTCAGCACCCTCTTCACCACGAGGGTCCAGTAAATCATCCACATGACTGAAAGCCACTGCGTTAATGCATCCGTCCATCCTGCACCTCAATGAACTCTCACTCGCTAACAAGACCCAACAACTTGCTCACTAATTACAGTTTTTGTTTTTTGTTTTGTCAAAAAATCCCTCTGTGTGACTGTTAGTCACTGTGAGTTAAATGTTTGAGGAAATGGGCTTATTTGCTTCCTGGCTGAGTTCAATAAGAAGGTCACTCTCATATCAGTCTGTACAAATTCCTTGTATGTGAAAACCTACTTGGCAATAAACCTGTTTCTGACTCTGATTAAAAAGAAGGCTAGCCAGTTAGTTTAGACTGGAAACAGGGGGAAACAGCTAGCCTGACTCTGTACAAAGTAACTAAATCTGCCTACCAGCTCTTCCAAAACTCTCCAGTTAACACGTTTTATCTCAGTCTTTTTTATGTAAAACAATTCACAGTTTTACGGAGGGTCGTGTGATGTTTTCATGCATTGTTTTTGTACAGAGCACAAACAAGATGCATGTTTATTTATGCACAGAGCCAGGCTTGCTGTTTTCAGTATTTGTGCTAAGCTAAGCTAGCCAGCCTTGTATCAATCTTTAAATGTTTTCTTCAGCTCTATCTTTAAATGTCAAGTGTTTTCCCAAAATGGCAAACTATTCCTTGAAATAGATTTGACATTAACAGAGCACACATCTTTGTTTAGTTATTAATTGTTTTCATGGTGTTCATGCTTGTGTCTTCATCTAACTCTTTCAGGACTGTGGTCTCCAGCTAAATGACGAAGAGGGCCACCGCTGTTATCCACTGGAAGGCCACCTGCTCTGCCACGGCTGCCACATCCACCGGCTTCAGTCACAGGTGCCTGCCCACCTGCCCCCCAGCTACCCCCTCCATGTCACAGAGCTGTGAGTGGGAGTGGGGTGGGCAACAACTAAGCCCTGCATCCCAGATGATCCGAGACACCAGCAGCAGGGAGAAAAAAGAAGGCCTGTACTGCCTCCAGCAGTTCCAGGAAAGCCTCTGAGCTACTGCCTCTGTCCTCAACTGGACGGCCGGGCCGTGGACTAACACACAGTGCAGCTCCCACCACAAGCCCTGCTGTCACATGATGGGGCTGGGAAAAAGGGTCCCCCTCCTTCTCCATCTGTGGTCCTTTCCTCCTCCCTTCCCCTGGGGTGCTGAAACCCTGAAAGCCAACACGCCGGCTCACCCAGAGGCCCCTGGTGACGTCACACCTCCTGACCCCAGCACGTTCATCAAAGAGAGGGTTTTTGGATTGGAGGAACGCAAACTCATCTCTCTCTCCTTGCTTCTCTCTCTTCCTCTCCATGTTTTTCATTCCTGTGCTCTGACTGAAGTGGTTTACCGCAGTGGATCCACCAGTGCTGTCACGTCTAGAGAGTGCTGCTGATGTCGACGTCGGGAAGGCCAGAGAACAAGCCACTACATTCCAGTGCTGGCTGGACCGGACAAACCCCAGGGTGGGCATGCTGTGCCTTCAGAACGGGCTCTCTCTGTGCAGCTTCTAACACTGAATTGGAGTCCTGCTAAAGGCTATGCAAAGGACACCCAGCATTATGACACAGGGCTGTGAGAAAAACTATTGACTCATCGCTCCTCACCCAGCACCACCCCGAAGTAACAGACACACCGTAGCACCACAAGCCCAGAGGACCGACTGACATTCCACTTAGAAGTCTTAGACGAGACCTCGAGAGATTCACAAGCAGTGTCTTAATTAATGATTATATTATGACAGAAAAAGAAAATTTTAGATGCACATAGATTGTCTTTTATATATGAATATATATTTTGCAGATGTTTTCCACATAAGATCATAGATGTAGATTCTCGTTTGTTTTTTTGTTTGTTTGTTTTTTTTGCTGCGCTCGCGATAGATTCAGAGTTGAAACGCTGTCTGTCATGTAGTCTGAAGCTTCTGAAGATTTTGGGTCTGTTGTATCATTTCTCCTCCAGGACACAGAGCCTCTTCATGTCTGTCAGTGGGTCACAGATCCACAGGCTTTGTAGGAACAGACCTGGCTCAAATAGCATTTGCCCTCAGTTGTTTTCTTCCCCTTTGAGTACCAAAAGTTTAGTGCCTAAATCAAGTTTTTGGCAACCAGTTGGTTTCTTTTTAGGTCGCATATAGACTGACATTTTTGCATACCTTTTAAATTTTACTGCCTTTGGTTAAATCTCAAGCAGTGTATTTATTCTAAATATTAGTTACTAAGAAGAATGAACTGAAAAGTCATCACACAAAATGCAAACAAGCATTCACGTACGTTAACTTTTTTTAAAAAATGTTCTTTCTGTCTGTGCCACTATTTTTTGTCACACAGAGCTCAGAATAAGATTTAATCTTAGTCTGTTTCAGCTGCGGATGAAACATGTCATCTGCTGACTTTAATGATTTTCTGAACGTGCAGAAGTCAATGTCATTTTCTGTCACTGACACCGTCTGAACGTGGCATCCAGCCCGTCTGGTACTCAAAAGAGGAAGAGTCAAACAATTGTAAATACCTTTTGTTCCAGGTCTGCTCACGACAATATTTCCTGGTATGTTTCCCCAGACACTGTTTTTTTTGTCATATGAGCACTGACTTCACAGTGCGTTACATGCCTTAAGACAGAACAGGTATGTGTCTTTGTGTGTGTGTGTGTGTGTACGCGCATGTGTGAGTGTCTGTGTCGCAGTCTGCTGTGTTTTGGGAGGACATTCTTGAAAATTCGGAGCTGCTGGTCCCACCCGCATTTTTAGGGGAGTCCCCCCGCGCCCCCCACATTTCCCTGGCTGGTTGCGTGTTGCAGTGAGTCTTGTGTGTATGTGTACATATGCAAATCAGAAACTCGATGAAACTGAGCTACGGTGGTGCTGAAAAATATCTCACCCCCTCCCCACTTGGTTATGTCATCATGGCGTCTTTTTTTTTTTTTTTTTTCTTCCTTCTTCTTCTTTTTTTGGATTGGCACTTCCCCTGTAAGATATTTTAGGGAATTTCTGTTTTTGAGGAAAACTCTGCTGACTCTTGCACCGAGCAAAAATCTGAACTGCTGCACATAAAACCCCAACTACGTGTGCTTATTTCAAATATGAGCAAATTGTGTAAATGTGTGAGTGAGTGTGTGTTTGTTTGTGTGTCTGTGTGTGTGTGTATGTGTGTGTGTGTGTGTGTGTGGCAGGGCCATGGCACATGCACCTCACTGTGTTTGCAGGGCAGCGCAGCACAATGACCCCTGCTCTCTGTTATAACCCAGTGATGATTTTGATGACTGCGTTCTTTCATCACAAACCTTCCTCCAGATGTTTGCGTCTAATTCTTGGTGTTTGTTTGGACGGGGGTTTACGCATGTTCTAGTAGCTGATACATCATTCTCTGATTGTAGCAAACTCCACCCATGTGATATTCAAACAAGAATAAAACAATCACCAATTATTATATGCAAGCACTGACCCAGCTCTTATTCATACTGTATTACTGTACACGCAGGTCTGAATAAATACTACTGAATGTGTCAAACAGAGACTGAAGGCAAGGGTCACCGCAGGCAAGGCAGAAAGTGCTTTCTGATGTAACCTGATGTGATGAGATTTATTCGAATGTAATAATGATTAGTGTTTGTTCTCCTCCCGGTTGTATATTTGTGAAAGCAGAAAAGAAAAGGACTGCATATGTGAGACATTTCCCTTGTCATATGATTAACCTCCAATTTGTACAGGGGTTCTGGTCAATTAATGTGTGCCATACTTGAAGAATGAGGCATTTTGTTTTTGAACTACACGATATCAACCCCCTCAAGAAAAACTTAACAAGATCAGAGTGTATCCCCTTTTTAAAGATGTCTTAATTCACATGTTTTAAAAGTACTACTTCAGTTTCTATTGCATAGCACACACCTAGTTACCCTGTACATAAAGAGGCTAGTTTTTTATTTTATTTTTCTGTCAAAAATCACTTGGAAAAAAGAAGACTTCCTCTTCTCCTACTGGTAGTTCCAACAAGCACATCTCGACACCTGTCACACATCTTTTGTATCGCTAAAGTGTTTTGATTACCTAGATGGTTCATAAAAAAAAAAAAGGAAACTAGATCTATTTATCTAAACATGAAAAAAGTCTAAAGTTATTTAATGTATTAAAAATCGGGACGTATCATTTAACTGTAGATGACATAATCTGCTTTTTCAATAAAGTGGTTTTGTAGCTAACTGCAAAAAATGTCTTTTTTTCTTTCATCCTGTTCTTGTTAATTTTTTTTGTTAGATTTTATGCTCATTTTATAGAATATATATACTGCCACTGCAATCACACCCAGTTACAAAATACTGCTGACATGAATCCAGATTCAAAATCAAGTTTATTTTTTTTTTAATTTATTTTATTATTTATTTATTGTATTTATTAGTTTATTTATTAAGTAGGTTTTCACATACCATGAATTTGACTTGGTGTTATTGGTGCATAACAAACATTATGTAAGTATTAGAAAGATAACAAAAAACAGGTATTAAAAAATATAAATATATATACAATATGTTCTGAAATCAAAAGAGCTGAGCAGTTTGTGCAACTGATTGGTTTTAAGAATTTGCTTCAGCTACATCCTTTATGATTGGTTTCGTTTAATTTAATATTGAGTGCAAGACTTTGCACTCAACATTAAATTATATCACTCCAAAACACAAGTTTCACATATTTTAGGTATTCAGAAATGTAAATATACACAAATCAGCCATAACTTTATGACCACCTGTCTAATATTGTGTAAGTCTCCCTTACGCAGCCCCCTAAACAACAAACTGTGATGCACTTTGTGGTCTTTTTATCAGAACCAGCATTAACAGCATTGACACAGGCCTGCCCACTCGCATCAATGGGACTTTGCCACTCATGACACTGTCGCCAGTTCACCGCTTTTCCTTCCTTGCACCACTGCAGACCAGAAACGCTTCACAAGATCTGCAGTTGTGGAGATGCTGACTCAGTCGTCTAGCCACGACAATTTGGCCTTTGTCAAAGTCGCTCAAATCCTTATTCTTGAACATTTTTCCTGCTTCTAACGCATCAACTTTGAGGACAAAATGTTCACTTGCTGCCTAATATATCCCACTCACTGACAGGTGCCATGATAATGAGAGAATCAATGTTATTCACTTTATCTGTCAGTGGTCTTAATGTTGTGGCTGATCGGTGTATATAGATTGCTTTTCTTTTGCACAGTGAAACTGAGCCAAAGTATTCATAAAATAGAGTCAAAGTTTAGGGGTACAGACAGGAACAACATATGGAGATGAGTCAAGAATAGTTTGGTGTTGACCACATGGAAGTGGTTCTCTCATGGCAGGCCTGTTTGGGTTTTTTTTTTACCATTGGACCTTAAACTTTAAGTTAGGTGAAAAAAGTGTACCCATTTCCTTCACTCGCTCTCATCGCACTCATCTGCTTCCTAATATACTCATGCAGGCGTCACTGGATTATGGTTGGAAAACTCACTGTGGTCCTTTTAACATTGATGTTTTACAAATTGTAGTTTACTCTAGAGAAACCCGGTTTATTTATATAGCAGTTAATGACAGCCAACAATCTCAAAAGGCTTCATACACCCACATTATGAAACAATTAAAACAATATTAAATATCAGACCCCCAATGGGAGCAACAAAAACTCCCACATATCATTAGCTACATTAAATATGTGCTCGGTGTTGCTATCGTCTACACTTAGTAAAATACTGCTGTGTAATTACATCCATGCACGCAACCTTGGAGCATGCCATGATGGACTCTCCCTCTGGCTTTCTGATAGTCAGATAATCTGAAGCCTGGAAAAGATAAGATGATCAGAAACACTTTATCCCCCAAAAATCTTAAAAATCATAAAGAAAAACAGTCGACAAACATGAATTTAAACATGATAGTATGAGAAGATACAGAGCAGCCAGTGGAAACACAGTCGCTGAGTCAGTTCCCTTGATACTGACCCTTTTAGTAAACTGATCCAACACATAAACATTCCTGGAAATATCACACAGGCATGATAAACTGATACTGTGGGGATGTCCATAGTTTGTTGAGCTTTACAAAAGCACAAAACAAGTCTCAATTCAACCATGAAATATATAAAGTTACTACACATTTAGAAGCACAAATATTGTGTTTCTTGTGACATCATAAATTATTTGGCGTGATTAAACCAGAATGAGAGAATGTGTTTGGAGAAACCTTCAGATTTGTGCAGTTTAATTCAAATTATTTAAGTTGTCTGCTGTTATGTCCTGTTGGATGATGGGTTTAAAACTGCTCATTAGGTTTTACAACTTGAGTAAAGCTGTTGGGGCTGCTGAGATGAATGAGGAGACTGCACCCCTGTGGTGCTGTATTGTACAACATTTGGGCTAATTGGAGCATAAAGTAGGTTGATGACAGGAATTCTCCTGCTAATGTCAAATGTGAAAGTGTGAATCTTCCTAAACTGAATAGAAGATGTCATCACATCATGTTTAGGGTTGATAGAGAAGCTTTATTTCATATTCTTAAATTGTGTTTATCAATTTAGTCATACTATAAATTATTGAGACCAATTATTTGTCATCCAAATGTCATCCATTAGATAAATTTGGTCGCTAAGTAACCCAGAAAATTAATTAAGATCACATTATGTTTCTTCCTCGCTGAGGAAGCAGACAGTAAAACACAGGGACGTTTAAAATGCTTCATAAAGCACTGAATAAGTAGCAGCATGACAACAGAAGACACAAAAGCAGGTGAAGAATTTCAGACACTCCTGGAGGACATTTAATTAAAGTGTCTTGATTTGAGGTGAAATGAAGTGAACAGAGTTATTATTTCTCACCTATCAAAATGTCCACACTGGTGTTGGTTTAAAGGAACAATGAGCTTGTCTGTAGGATAGGCTTGTATGCCTAAAAATGTTCTTTTCAGTGTTATCATCACATCTTTAAAACTGCATTCTCTGATTTTTGACCACTTTGAGGCAGTGCAACAAGGCGTAAATCAATGACTACAGCCAGACGCTGAAGCTGATGCATAGGTACTTTAAGTTGCAATACCACTGACTAGTTGCTGGCTCCGAATATAGAAATAATAATTCAATAAATTTTTGTCACAGGTCATAAAGCTCTAAATTTTTGTTGATGTGCTAATGGTCATTTGGAAAATCCCCTGCTCCTGGACATACCATCATTTGGAGTCATGTTTCTGTCCAACTGATGAATCTAAGCTCAAAACATCTGACTCTTTAGCTGACTAAATTTGTCTTGCTGTGACTTGGCCGAAGGTGCAGCTAATGAGAGTGGAGAAAGTGAACCGAAAGAGTAAAGCAACAAATAACAATAAACTGAAAGGCTCTAAAATGCTTGGTAGGCCTGAGGGGTACCTCAGAGTTCATTCTTTGTGAGTTTGTCACAAATTACCTCTTTACATTACTTATTTAAACCACTGTTAATATAGAAATGTTGATTAAATCAGCTTTAAATGTTAATTAATAATGCTTTTGTGTGAGGTTGGTTGTAAAGACTGAAAATACAGTCTTGCTTCATGCTCCAGGCAATGCTGCTGTCATCTCTCTGTAGATTCTGCTGGTGAGTGGGTGGATTTCAGTACAAGTAAGAAGTCCCATTTTTTACTGCTCACTTGCTAAATTACTGCTGCCTGGCTCGATCCTCAAGTGGGTAAGAAATCAAGTCATCCTCTCCTTTCAGTTATGAGAAATACTTGCTTGAGAGACAGGCTCACAGATGACTGTATAACTTTCAGAAAGGAAGGAAAGGTGGATTTGAGGGACTCTTACAGTTCTTGCACCTGCACTGGGGGATGAAACTTGAAAAAGAAAATTCAAAACATGAAAGCTTGGGATGTATTAGTCTCAAATTTCAATGACAGTAGGTGCAGCTGTATTTGTAAGCCACTGATACACAGATACTTAGAGATATAGCTACATTTTGTGTGGGTGTACATAAAAGTGCTGTCTGCCCACTTACTGAGCTCTCCTGTTAGCTGAACAGTGGTGTTCAGTGTGAGGAGCTCTCTGGTGTTGGTTGTCAGCTCCATGAGTTGGGGCACAAAGCGCCCTTTATGTGTGTGAGGGTTCCACCCTGTGACTCAGGGAGCTGTGTGTGTGTGTGTGTGTGTTTGTGTGTGTGTGTGTGTGTGTGTGTGTGTGTGTGCAGAGGTAGCAGAGCCCCAGGGGATCGGCTGTGAGGTGAGCTCTGTTACACGGCACAAAAGAACACCTTCCCTTTGGAGCACACAGGTCCCCCCACTGCCAGGAAATGAGTGAAAATATGCTTGCCACAGGATTACCTCATACACTCTGAATCTTTGGTTACTGACACTTTGTCCCCTTCCTGTAACAAACAATTTCAGCCTCCTGTTTGATAGCCTTTGCTTGACTCTTCACTTATTATACAGCATTTTGTTTGTAATGCTATTTTCAATCAAAAGTTTGCTCCCCATTACAGAAATATACATAGCAACAGTGATGCTCCAAACATGTAATTTCAACTCTTTTTCCAGGAAAAATCCTTAAATAAGATCATGTGTTTTCTGATAATTAGAGCCCAACCCCAATCAAACGTCATTTACAGAAAATATTGGATGAGTGGTGAGTCACTTCGAATAACTTAATGTGCGTTTAGGACAGTCCCTACGGTTGAAATCAAGCTGTTTGGGTTAAAGAATTTTCACTCAGCTCCGTGGCATCTAAGACTATCTGGAGATAGTTTCGGTTTTACAGTGTGTGCCAAGGTGAGATATTCATCTGTGAAACTCAATACAATAGAGGTGATTGGAATTTAGTGCTAAAATGGTATCTGAAACACTCAACAGAAGTATGTTCTACAAGACACAGCATCCCAGTTATGCCTCCTATAACGCTGTCTGATTTTGAAGTATACAAAATGAATGCATTCTTCATCCACCACCTGGTACCTAAAGTACCCACAATGCAACTTGACCTCCATTTGTTCTGTTGGAGATTTGGGTGTGTTATGCTAGTAACAGCCACAGCAAACTCCGTGGTTGTGAAGTGAAGCCAAAGCAAAAGTGCAAACAATTGCAGTTCCTCGAATGGCCACTTGAAGCTGGCTACAGAAAACGTCAATCTCCATAAGCCCCCATATTAAAATGACTTAATGACTGCAACAATACAACTTCACAGCAGAAATAAACATGTTTACAGCCTGGTACAAAAAAAAATCAAATTATATTAAGGCTTGAAGTTATGCATAATTAAGAGTGTGGCCACTTTGACTGACAGGTGGGTTCTGTCACAGATGGTTCATGTCTTTGCCCATTTTTAGATTAGCCGGGAGAAAGCAGAGGCATGACTGACAAGGTGGTGACAGCCAGAGCCACCACAGTCTGAGCATCAAAACGGCTCTTCAGAAACTGATGGGTGATATCACGGATACGACGTCCATTCTTTATACTGTCTATGGCAATGCTGCTTTTTTCAAGTACAGCAGCAGGCCACAGAGGTTTGAAAAGCTCACTTCTTTCTAACTCCAAATCATTTAATTTTTAAACTTGTAGTCTTTACCCCCAAAAGAGGCTGACTCAAGTAACATCATTTGAGACAATTTGGAGGCACAAAGTGAATATGAAAAGCAGGATATAGGAGTTTAGTTTAATTCACATACCAGATGCAGCTGTAAAATGAAGCCAACTCAGAAGTGTCAAAAACTGCAGTTGTGTACCTATGGCTGGCTACGAAACAGGTCTCCATAATCATAATCATAATATTACCATTTCCAACTACAGCTTGGAAATTCATGATAACTGTACTGGGATTTTTTTTTATATAACTCATCCGTCTCAAAGTTATGCATAATTAAGAGGATCTTGAGCTCGACATCTTTACTCAGTTTTTACTTACCTGGGAGCCAGTGAAGGACTGCCAAGATGGCAACGGCCAGAGCCACCATATTCTCAGCTGAGCTCCACAGCAACTCTTTAGAGACCTATAGGTGACGCCACAGAGACTATGTCCATGTTTTACACAGTCTATGTGTTAGGTCCTTTATTGTGTTGGGCCTCTGTGGCGCCTATCGCAAAAGCCTGGAAAATAAAATTGAAGCTGGTTAGATAGCATTTCTTCTGCCTTTGAGTGAACTGACCCGTTAAAGGTCCAGTGTGTAATATTAAGGAGGCTTGAATAGCATAAATGAAAATATAATGAGCATCTTTTTCATTGATGTATAATCACTTGAAAATAAGAATCGTTGTGTATTCATTACCTCAGAATGAGCCTTTCATCTTCAGACTATACTGTACTATTTTTGTTTGCCTCTTGTGAGTTTCCCAACTTTATGGAAATGCAAAATTAAATCAACAGAGTAAGTTACTGAATTGAAGCTGCGTCAAACCAGGTGTTGTTCAGTCATCCAGTGATTAAAGAGTGATTAATTTGTTCAGAAGACTAAATATTCTACTCTTTTGCTCTTGGATTTTTTTTTTTTCATCAGGTCTCAACTGAGTCACTTCTACGAATCAGCCTTAAACAGCTGTGAAGGTTAATTCATCCTGCCTCCGTGCTGGCGACAAGCACACTCATGCCTGCTCGGCACCAAATATGTCATCGCAATCAGGAACAGCCTTGATGCAAAAAATGTGAGATAGCAACTGTCACTGTCACTGTGAACACGATGATATGCTCTATCAGCAGCAGACCAACAGAGTCTGAAATCAGCGTGGGAGTTTTTTTTTTTTTTTTTTTTTTTCAGTCTCTCACATTGTGATGCTGAATAAGAGCCAGATGTCGGTCAAAATATCTGTATCTGTGTGGATTCAGGAGAGGCAGTGAACACAAAAAAAATCTTACAATGTGCACACAGTATTCAAAAGACTACACAGATAACAAGATAACTGACCTAGAGGTGTCCCAGGAGGACAAACAGGTCCAGCTGTCTGGTAGTTTGGCAGAGATGAACTGCCAAAGGAAGCCGCTGACTGTTCTGTGAGGTCAGAGACATTTCAGAGAAATTATTCATATATGGAACAAATATGGATGCAACTCTTTTCATGTGATATTTTATGCCAAGACATTAAAATATTGTGTTTTTCACGCCTAAGAATATTTTGAAAGAGGGGTGAGAAGTGCTTCACCAGATGGTCACATAGATGTGCAAAAACATGGGAACTATAAA
Source organism: Sciaenops ocellatus (assembly GCA_033000465.1). Taxonomy (NCBI): domain Eukaryota; kingdom Metazoa; phylum Chordata; class Actinopteri; family Sciaenidae; genus Sciaenops; species Sciaenops ocellatus. The sequence goes on from CP136888.1 coordinate 19,042,476, forward strand.
CTTAAATCATATTGTCCTTGTTTTTATTAAGGGCAAGAGTGTTTGGTGTGTTGTGTATTCAATGTGAACCCCACAGTAATGCATTTAAAGAAGGATCCAGCTAATGGGGATCTGAAGACACTTTTTTTTTAGGAGGAGACATGGAGCCTGAGCAACAAGAGGTCAGCTGGAGCCCCCTTTACAGCCCCATGGGACCGCTGCTGGCTTCCTATGCTGCAGCATGACGAGCTCTGCCCACATACTAAAGTTAATCTTTATATAACTCTAGTAGTCGTGGGAAAAATGAAGTTGTGCTTGACTTGATGGCTATTTTTTTTTCTGTTGAAGCCTGCAGGATTTCTGTGTCACTGCTGTCAATGGCAGCCTTAGACTACAGACTGGGAACTTACTAAGGGAGGGGGGGGGTTAGTCATGTGTTTGCAGGAATAATGTTTAGCCCAAGAGAATATGTTCCCTGAAGGTTCCTGGGAGGGGAGGATAGTTGAATTCATGCACATTAAAAGCATTCCAGTGAAGTTCAAGCAAGAGTTAAAACTGGCCGCGGACCTGCAGGCCTCTCTTCTCCTCTGAGGCCGAATTTCCGAGCTTGTTTACATGCAAGGATGCTGACCCTCAAACTGCTTCCAGCACTGTGGCTCATGATGAATACAAATGATATGAATGAGTTGAGAACCTGCCTCTCAGAAGATGTTTAATCGAGAGAGCTTGGTGGTACAGGTTAGTCATTTCAGAGGAATCCTAAAAGCCCTGCACCAACCCTGCGTCTGACACAGCCATGAACTTGGGACAGCACAGTCGAATGTGGCAGGGGGGTGACGTCGCCATGGCAACAACTGCACAGGGGCAGGTTGCGACCCTGACCGAGCCAGGGGGGCAGCTCTTCAACGGGCCGAAGAGAAAAAAAAAAAATGACTGACAGGCACAACCAATAAAGCATGAAGTGGAATGTGAGCGTATGCATCGACCATTGTTCAACAAACATCTCAGGAACGCACGCAGAACCTTTTTCATTTTTTCATGCTGCTATTTGATTCTGCTCTCAGATGAACTAAGCCTCAACCTAATCACTTATTTCCTCATGTTGACTTGCTGCTTGTTTATATCCACCTATTGCACCTGGCATACATAGTCTGGAGCAGTCATAGCTCAGCAGGTAACTGTAAGTGTGTATCCAGCTCAGCTGACAATTATAAATGAGTTTCAACCAGAAACTGTGACCGCAATAATCAAAAACACGTATAAAATTTTGGTATATTAATAACCGAAGAGCATCCTTCAAATGATTTGCAACATCCTAAAAATGACAGTGAGGAGGGTTTTTTATCCTCAGTCAAACTCACTTTCTTCTGTATCTTGTTTCAGAGCCAGAGATAAAAAGGACAAGTTAGATTTGAAGTAAAGTATTGTTGCCTGGCAACAGCATTGAAAACCCAGCAGTGTCTGGGGGGGCTAGGATTTTTTTTTTTTTTTCAAAACTTTCTGTTTGTCCTCATACACACTCTCTAATTGTACCCAGCAGTGAATATGAGGAGAAGGAAACAGAAAAATCTATTACCAATATTTTATCTTTATGATTTGTGCTTTGTGGTTAATAACATCATGTATTCTGTGAGATGTTCACTCTCATACCATTATTATATGTGATTTTATGTTTGTAGGAGAAGTTCTCAGGCACATTTTGGCACATGGCACTGAAACATTAAGTAAATTAAGTTTAATGATGTTTAGATATGGTGCCAGTGAGGGTTGGCCCGCAGTCCAGATGCTGTTTAGTCCAGCTGTTTGTTTTTTTTCTCTCTCTAAATGGATGCTGTGGAGTCTGGGGATTTGTGGGGAGGAACAGTGCAGATGCACTGACCTCTGACCCTTTGTTCCACTGAATAAATGGTAGATTACTGGGTGGCTGATTTGCTCCCAGTAAATAAATCTGGCTCGCTGATGCCATCTAGTGATGTGCTCCTTGCACAAGCTCAGTGGGTTAAGAGATTATTACAATAGGAGCATGCAGAACAGCTGCTGTGTTTGTGTCTGTTTCTTTTACATTAGACAAAGTAGGTGTAAAGATATTTATTCCAGAAACTTGTGACAGTGGAGAGACAATGAGAATATATTTTACTCTGTCTTCCACAACACTCTAATACAAAAAGCTTTTTCCCTTCACAGTCGTGAATGAACAAACATAGAAAAGACAGCACTGTAGACAGTCACGATATTCATAATGAGAGTACAAACATACAGAGCGCTTCAGCTTGACTGCGTGGGAGTGACCAGCTGCCTTTGCGAGTCTCCTGTCCATGCAGCTCATGAGCTGTAGTAAAGTGGAAGTTTTGGGGCGACTCGACTCAGGCAAAATTTTTCTTGAGGAAGTTGATGAGTCCGTTGGTGGAGGAGTCGTGGGAGTGGACCTCGGAGGTATCCTTGAGCTCAGGCTCGATCTTCTTTGCGAGCTGTTTGCCCAGTTCAACTCTAATAATGCAGAGGGAGAAGACAGTAAACATTATGGAGTCACACAGTCATTATCCTCTTTTATTTTATTTAAAATCATCATCATTACATATATAACATTACAATATATTCTGTACCTGTTTATTGCAACTCTTCACTGAAGCTACACTGAGTGAAATATTCAAACCCAAGACTTCATGTTTTATGGCTGCACCATGCCATCAGATGGAAATATTCTAGATCATTATACTCACATTTCTCTCAGATTCAGTCTGAAATATTTAGCATTTTTTGGATAACCAGAAACTCTGCTATAATTTGAAATAGAGTTCCTCAGGTTTTAATAAATCTTGGCTGAACAGCATGAGTATGTAATGATGGCAGGCATGCTCAATACAACCAGGAGTTTATCAACTGTATATATATATATGTCTATAAAAAACTGTCTCACCCCCACTGGTCAAAACTGTTGATCTCCCACATTACACCCTGGATGAAGATCTTGTGCTCATACATCGCTGTAAAACAAGACAGAATAATTACTGACACAACAAAAAAATGACGATACAGATTAAGTTAAGTGGACGTTTGTCTTTCATTAAATTGGATTTCAGAGAGGAAGGCAGGAGTACATAACATAACGTGTTGTGCTGTTTGGCTACAAACAGACCGACTGTTACTATGCAACAGTGTGCAGCATCCTCACTGAACCTTGCCTGTAATTTGTGCCATTTTGGCTGTTTTGGGGATCATGTACGTACATACTGTTCCGACTATCTAAGGTTCATCTCACAGCCTAGTTTATAGTCATATCAGTTATTACTGTGGCGTGTAGGGCAATGCAACTCAGAGAGATATGGACAGATTGTAGCAAAAATGATCTGATAATGTCTATTTGAAAGAGAAGTGAGTGAGTTGTACTAGATTCATAAATTTGATTGCCTGCAGTGATCGTTCATTTGCACTTTCTGGGAAAAGGTTCAAAGGCCAATAAGCAGTCTGGAAGAAGTGTTTTTAATGCAACATGAACAAATAGTCAACATAAGATATAGAGATTAAAGTCATTATGTGATAACAAGGATATAAATATTGTATCAGTGTGTGTGTATTAGTCTGTGTTTGTGTATATAAAATATGTATGCAACTATGATTATGTATTTAAAATCATATGTATATGTACTATATCTGCTACACAGTATTCAGAAGTGTTTTGATTGTGATGTTAATGAACTCTTGGGAAATAGATCCAAATAAACAAAATACCTCTACAACCAATAGCATTTTTCTTTTTTATATTATTGACTTTAAGTCACAAGAAACACTGTTCACGCTCACCTATGAGTGATCCAAGTGTGAACGGGGTCAGTTTCTTGAAGATGATTGAGTTGGTTGGCCTGTTTCCTTGGAATACCTGAGTTAAACAATAAGAAAGATTTAAAGACCACTTTGTGCATGCCACCATCACAATAAGGTTTAGATAGCTGTGTGTACTCATGGTCACTGGGGGGCACTACCTCCCATGCTCTGGTGCCAGTGCTTACTATAGTCTGCTGTTAGCAGGTCCTCCTGTCAAGCTTGATTTATAGTGTACAAGCAACATGAGGTGACTGCCTCTCCTCAAATTGAGGTTTAAGTTTTTTTGCTATTGTTATGAGAGCTGCAGTCATTTTTCTGATTCTTTATTTCCACTTACTTTGTGCGGCAGGATTTTCTCCAGAGCCTCTCCACTCAGACCGGTGGCCTCCAGCTCCTTTCTGGCCTCTTCTGTAGTCTTACCCTTCATCAGAGCTTCTGTCTGGGCCAGGAAGTTAGCCAGCAGGATCTACAGCCACATCAAACACACACACCTTCAGATACAGAGCAGCACAGCGTATGTTATCCAGTCAGTCTGGTGAGCCACTTGTGTTTGTGTTGTACTCCAATATGTTGACATATTGCCCCCTTAAACGTGCAAAAACACATTTTTTATACTGATAAAGTGTGAATTTCCTTATTATTGAGTTTTTCATGTATCTGTCTAAGGATACATATTAAATTACACCTGTCAGCAAACGGTTGTCAGGGTTAGAGCTCTGTGGAAGCCTGATCACCAATCTTCAGCTGCCTCTTGTGGTAGAAGAATGTGTGACCTTTAAGGATGATCTCTCAAAATATGTAATCCTCATATTTTGCAGGCAATTAATACGCACTTGCTCTACTCCACTGTAGTTGTAGCTTTGATCACTGTTTCACAGATCCTTGGATATCACAAGAAGATGTTTTGTAGTCTTTGAGATAAATAACTGTAATAAAAATGTAAAATAAAATCTAGGGTTCCACCAGTAGTTTTTTTAAAAAAAACTCCCTACAACAAGGCAACAAAATTCATCGAGTGGTTATACATTAGAGAAGGTGAGGAACTTAATCACATCAGCATACATACTCTTGACCAAATGACTGATCCTACCCATTCAATGCTCTGCTTTAGATGAATCATTGTTCTAATACAGTCATACCTTGTGGTGCAGGTTGTCTCTAATGGGATGCTGTGTCTGAGCTGGGATCAGGAAGTCAGAAGGCACCATGCGTGTTCCTGAGATGGACACAGTCTACATTAATGACAAGTAACCAAAGGACTCATGGTATGATACTAACCAGCTACCACTGCTACCACTAAAAAAACAGAAAAATCAGACTCTGACTGACTGAATCATCTATATGTTGCAGTGATTGAATGATGATCTTTGGTGATGTTACCTTGATGGATGAGCTGGTAGAAGGCATGCTGTCCATTGGTTCCTGGCTCTCCCCACACTATTGGCCCAGTGTGGTAGTTTACACGTGCTCCATGATTGGTGATGTACTTCCCATTGGACTCCATGTCACCCTAAATAACAAACACTTATCAAAACTGTCACATGCATTAAAATCTCTCTGATGTGTATGGACTATTACCACAGACATATTGTTACGCTTTGCTCTGTCAGTTTGTGTTAATGTCATCATGCACTATCAGAGTGATTTTATCCACAATCATTCTCTCTTTAGTCATGCTGAATGATGTTGCCCGAGGAACCTCAACTAGTTAATTAAAAATATTCTTTCAAATCAATCTCAATCAATCTCCTTCTCTTGGATGTCCTTGCAGAAACCTGTGAGGCTGACCTGTTGGAAGTAGGCAGTGAAGCGGTGCATGTACTGGTCATAGGGCAGCATGGCATGGGTCTCAGCGTGGAAGAAGTTGATGTACCAGATGCCCAACAGAGCCAGCAAGACGGGAGCGTTCTTTTCCAGAGGAGCGGTGCGGAAGTGGTTGTCCTACAGCAGACGAAGGGATGTTAATTTACATTTTTACATTTTCATTACTGTGTCTTCTCTAAAGGAAGGCTCATATGAATGGTTATTCTACATGAGAAAGGTGGAGAATCGAAGGTGTTGGAGTTGTACCTACCATCCAATGAGCTCCTGAAAGAAGCTTTTCAAAGTTGTCGAAGCCTGATGAGGAGAGGAGATGTGACAGAGAAGTTAACTGACAGAAACTATTGACCAAACAGCTTTAGTGATTTTTTGGAATACATCTTGAAATTTCAGATTCAAAACAAAGTAAAATGCGTGTTTTCATTTTACATACCAATATGCAGGGCAATGGCCATTCCAATTGCAGACCACAAAGAGAAACGACCACCAACCCACTAAAAGAAAAAGAAAAAAACCCTGAAAATATACCTCTGTTTTACACCAAGCACTTTTGTAAAATGTGGGTTTCAAAGAAGAAGAACAAGCTTTGCATACAACAGAAGGTGCTGGTTCACTTCATCATTCAGCGTGTGATCTTTTGAAGGCCTTGTCAAGTTTTGACTCTCTCTTAGAGACAGAAAAACTGTATACTCTGTACATATAATGAGTCTATATCACTGGCAGCCGTTTTTTATGTGACATAAAGGGCATATTATAGTTGTTACCCTTTAAATACCAACAATGTAACTAAATGCAGCTTCCTGACCTTTGATGCAACCCAGCCTTTACAGTAACCTCTCCACGAGAGAAGGTCGCTACCAATAATAACTGAGTCTGAAGAGAGAGGCTTCTGATTACCCAGCAGCTGCTGGCCAGAGCGTCCGTTCCACCTACTTCACAGGTCAAAAGTCTAGCTTATTTATAGCTGCTGCCTACGGCCCCCATCACAGTCTGTGGATGAAGACAGGACCTGCTGCATGCAGTCTGCTTTAACCCTTAAAGAGCACTCACATCCCAGAACTCAAACATGTTCTCCGTGTCGATGCCGAAGTCCTTGACTTTGGGCTGAGAGGGAGACCGAGAAAAGTAGACAGTTACGATCAGATGTCTGGACAGAGAAAGAAGGTTTAACCTGTAAATAGACTTTTGTGACTTACTGCATTTGTGGAAAGGGCTACAAAGTGCTTGGCAACAGCAGCTTTCTGTAGGAACATAGAGATGATATGATTGATGGGTATCAATAAGTCAACTTGAAAAATGCTGCTGTTGTTTGAGGTGGCTGCATACTTACATCTTTGGCGTGCTCAAGGAACCATGCTTTGGCTGACTCAGCGTTGGTTATGGTCTCTTGGGTGGTGAATGTCTTTAAATGGAGAATTGGATAAATAAAATACACAGTTAACCAAGTATTAATATAAATATATATACAGATCTGCCTGCAAATGATGAACTGGAAGGTTACAAAATGACACATCAGCAGAGACCAGAAAAATGGAGAATCTCATTGCCTGTGTCCAATCTTTAAGATATTTCCCACTAAATATGACTCTTAGAATAACTGTTGCCAATCAGCAAAGCGGTTGCTGTTCTTGACATATCACTTGTGCCAAAGCTGGAAGGCTGCTCAAAGACATTCAGATGTGAATGTCAACTGACATAACATTGGCTGCCTGGAAAGAGCATCTTGTGGTGTACATCACATCGAGATTAATCTGTCTGAAGGGAAGCTTACTTTACAACTTGTCCTTCCATGAAAGATTTTATGCAAACTGTGTAAACATAAATATGAATTAAAAAGCACTTTTTCTTCAGATATAAGATGTTAATCTGGTGCTAGCTACCTTGGATGCAATGATGAAGAGGGTTGTTTCAGCGTTCAGCTGTGCCAGGGTTTTGGCAATGTGCGTTCCATCAATATTTGACACAAACCACACACGCGGTCCACCTTTTGAGTAAGGCTTCAGGGCCTCGGTCACCATCAAGGGGCCCTGCAATTCAAATCAATTCAAGTTCAAATTCAGATAATACAGTCAACGTGTCAATATTTTCCATATATTGCACTCACAAGGTCAGATCCTCCGATGCCAACATTGACAACGTCTGTCATGGCCTTTCCTGTGTAGCCCTTCCACTCACCGCTGCGAACTCTCTGCAACAGATGCAACAATACTGATCGGTGTATCAAACCTTCCGGAGCAGGAGTACTATAACTTTTCATACTATGAAATATGCAAACTCCAATGATTTTGCATCTGTCTGCTGGTACATTTGACTCACATGACAGAAGCCCTTCATCTTCTCAAGAACTTTGTTGACGTCTGGCATCACATCCTTGCCCTCAACCATGATGGGAGTGTTGGAGCGGTTCCTCAGAGCCACGTGGAGCACAGCACGACCCTTCATTTCCACATCACCAAGGAACAGAACACACACTTACACTCAGTACTGTGCCATTGATTCTTTACTGTTGGCAGTTTATACTGTTTGTATAGCAGAGGCTAAAGATCCATCCAGCTGTTGAATTCACTGAGTTTAATATTTATTCTTTAATAAGCCAAAAACAGGTTTATGTGTTGTTTCAACCAACCAGAGTAAGTGTCAAGAGGCAAACACTGCCATAAGTCAAGTTACAGCTAAAATGTGGTCAACAATGAGCACCTCAGTGAAGTTGATCTTCTGTCCAGTGAACATCTTCTCTCTGGCAGCTTCGATGCCTCTTGACTTGGCCTGAAGAAGACAATATGTTTTAAGAAATTGTATGGTATATTGTGGATATTAATCAAACTGATGGCCAATACCTTTGATCATTAAACTTGTTTACATACATACATACATACATACATATATAGAGCATATTTTGTTGCAAGATGAAGCCAGTATCATCACCGACTTGCAGCTTGCAGTAAGGACTGATGTGATCTCCAACTTACAGCTGCCTATATCAGCTCTTGACCAAATTGTATTAACAGTGAGCTAAAAAGCAAATCTAGATTTAGCACTTAAAAGGCCACAAATAATCAAGATGGAAATGAATTTACCAGATCAACTAACATCTTCATGACCTCATCAGTGATGAGATTTTTGGAATAATCCAGAAGAATGTCTCCATCCCCAGTTTTCAGTGTTAAACTGTCCAAACACAAAAACACAACAGCTTGTGACATTTAATAATATCAACATAATATAACAAACAGTATTATTCTGTGGGTAAGTGGTGCTTCGACATCTGTGTTCAATGTTATGTAAAAAAGCTACACAGTTGTATGGGAGGAATGCATCAGGGCATGTGATCATGTAATCATGCTAATATTACAGCTTATTTACATGCATATAAAATACCTCATCCTGTTCAGCCAGTAAAAATAGTTTGGGATGGATGTATACCTGAGCTTGTTGAATCTCTCCTTGTCAGCCTCAAACATATGCCTCATGTTGAGGTTCAGTGCATGGGCTTTGTACCAGTCCTGTAGCTTTTGGAAGTTGGGGTCCTGTGTGAGTCCCATGATGTCTGGAGAGGCTTGCTGTGCTCCACTGTACTCAACTAGCCTGGCTGAGTGCGAGTGAAAGGGTCAGAGGGAACGCTTTTTGAAGGGCGCTCAGTCCAGATCCACACTTTGCCCCTCCTACAAGTGACACACCATATCATAACTGCACAGGGTTACAGTGCATGTTGGCAGGGGGAGTGTTATCAGTACTGCAACACAGTGGCGTATATTTCAATGTCCTGCTCATATTACCATACAGTATTGCATTTCATACTGCTGTTTCACACATTGTAGATCCTTCTGAAATACACACATAAGCTGTCTACATTAGGTCTTTGCAGAATCCATTATCACTTACATATATATCATATAACTAGATATATCAACATGCATAAAGGTCACAACCCTCAGACCTTAATTAACAGGTGCATAGTTCACAATAAGTAACAAAGTATTACTTATTTAAAACACACAAACTCTTTAAAGGAAATCCTTTTCTCCAATTTTTATGATTCTGTTCAAATAATCTCTTTGTAATATGTTTTATTTTTTATTTCATTTTATTTAGTTAGTTTTTTTGTGTGCCAAAATTGATGAAAATTGTGCTGAAAAAAGGTTTTCTTGTCCCCTAACAAATAAGATAATATGCTCTCATTCATTTACATTTACAGTTATTTATTTATTTATATATTTGAGGGACAGAAGATTGCCACCCACATTTTCTCTCTCCCTTTTTTATCTTCAAATTGAAGCTACTTACGTTTTCAGATATTCTTTCATTAATATTGAGTGTCATTGAGTGTTCTTTGTGTTTGTAACAACCACAAACCTATATTCCTATATTGTAGATAACTGTGCTGCACTATACATTGTGTGTTATAATTTTGTATTTTATTTTGTATTATCATAAAACTATGTTTTCTGTGTTTTTACTTTACTTTGACACACAACAAAAAACAATGTTAAACAAGTTTTGTGCACAAACAACAGTATCATTAAAGCCTCACTTAAGTTCAGTTCTCGCTTAACAAAAATGTGATTTTCATGAGTCAAAGCTATGAACACACACGTCTTTAGCTCAGAATAACCCAAAATAACAAAATATTGTATGTTTTTGTAATTCGGGTTCAAGTCCCATCCTCTCCTATATAAAGAACATCAGCATATTTATACAACTTGAACCTTTTTAAATGATTATTATCAACAACTATCTGTGTCTTTTAAAGTGATCTAGTCAAACAGACAAAGGGTAAGAAGAACAATACGCATTAGATATCAAAGTTTTACAGGCTTTTATCCTATACAAATGAACTCCAGACGAAAAGCTGGACAGCAGAAACAGAAAATACATGCAGTGAAGCATGTTGTATATTTTAGATTTTATGCACAGTACATAGAAATCTGTGTAAAGTTACATAATGAAAAGGTCAAGTACCTAATATCCAGCACAGCTTGTGGCTTTCTCTGGCTATCTGTCATTATCTAAACACAAAAGTTGAAACCCTTTTCAAAAGGAAGTCCAGGTTGTTGCTTTTAAATGTATTCTAGTCTCTATAGACTGGAATTATTCATCTTTTTAAGAATGAAGGACAAACGTGGTGCTGCTCACATCCATTAACTGATGTGTTCAACAGCAATTTGTGGACCTAAACGCCCCCAAGTGACCGTTTTTAAAAGTATGAAGTACAGGATGTAATATTCCTTATCAAACATTAGAGGGCGAGAAAAGCTCAGTCTATAACTTGAACAAATTATTACACCTATAAAGATACATTTTAATTTAAATTAAACCTGTGCAAAGAAATTAAACTTGTACTAAGACTTTTACTAGATAGAAAAACTATATAAAAAGTAAAAAATAGAAATATATTTTTTTAAGAAACAAGAAATAGAACTAGAAGGTAAAAACTACAATTAAATTAGACTGTAGAAAAATGAATGACAGTCACAGCATTGTACAATGTATCTTTGTATATTTGGACATTAAATAAAAGTAAACACATGCTGTTTAAAATCGTGTTTAAAACCGCCTGTGATTTTACTCATAAACATGAGGTTTTATTGTGAAAGTCTCACCGGAGGTGTGTGTCTGTATTGATGCGGTCTTAACGTTGCTCACACACAGACAGGGGATTCGCTGTCAAGAGGGTGGATGCCTAGAGCTGGTGAGCGATGTGGTGATTAACTTAACGTTTACTAACATTTATCTTGTGTTTTACTGAAGCTGTTTGGTTGTCCCTGGGTTACGGTGGCTCTGACTCTTTTTGGCCCGTGTTGGAGCACCGCTGGGCCGCTTACATTTGCTTGTGCTTCCCTCACAGCCGCTTACAATCGTGTCGCAGAGAGCTAGCAGGGCAGCTAACGTTAGCTCGGTTAGCTATGATGCTAGCCTGCTTAGAACCGATGCGTCCATTGTCGGACGCACCTCACTCTGACATGCTTATTTCCGTTTAACCTTCATAACTGAAATCGTAAACCGCACAAACAGTCGGGCAAAGGTTTTAGAGTGGGTTTCAAATGCCTGTGAGATTTCTGTACGGATACACACTCATATTTTGCTACACAAACGCAAGTTGATGTCTGCTGATGAAGCGCATCCGTCTAGGTTGGCGGAGGAGGAGCAATTGGCGGTATCGGCTGTTTGTGTTTTCATTGTCACCGACTTGTATCTGTGGGCGATGATTCATATTTGATCCATATCTTGACAACAGATAACCGTGGCGATGCAGGTAAGACAGAAGAAACAGGCTTGTGAGCTATAAGCGTTAGCAGCGAGCTGGTTTGTCCGATAACGGACCTGGGCGTTCTTGGTTTGCAAGTTACGCGCTGCAGTCGGTAATCGCCCGCCGCACACAAAAAAACAGGAATGTAGGTTAAGATAACATTAGACGAACGGACAACAAAGGCGTGATTTACAGCTTGTGTGGCAGTCTGACTTATTTCCGCGGTTGACTATAGGCTGACAATATAGATACGCTTCGTGGAAAGTGCACTAGCTCGCCGAGCTAACAGGCGAGTGTCTGGTTCTGTGCGGCCAGTTGGCGAGTGTCAAAGTCGGGAATGCAGCGGACCCGGGGCGGGGAGGGGGGTGGGGGGGTTACCGGGTATCTACCGCCCTGTGTACGCCTTCGTGTCACTCGCTTTCCTAACGTTTGGTGTGTGGATGCACTGATGCCGCGGAAGCCTTTCCGGCGACTCTGCATTTAGGGCGTTAAAAGGCCGTATTAATAGCTGCGACATAGTGTTCCCATGACTTGGGCCATGTCATCCCGGAGAGTTTCGATGAAACCGGCTAACTGCGCTTGCGGGGATTCAGTTACACCTTCCTGCTAAATAGTGGTCGGGGTTTAAAATAATCCCTTAGCAAGTACAAAACTAACCAACTTAGTTAGTTTTCTGCCTCATTGTAAGTTGCATTATTATGTAACTAACAGTGTTTGCACTATTGCATTAATAGCCTGTCGCCTGAGTGTAGCCGTGCTATGTTTGATAACGTATAGAGAGCAGCAGCAGCAGCAGCAGTGGTGGTGGTGGTGGTGCTGCTACAAAGGGGTTGTTATACAGCGATGCATTTCACAGAAAATGTGTCCAGAAATGGCGACTGAATGCCTGGATCATGCACCAGAATATCCAGGAACTATTTCTTTCATCTATTTCAATAGACTGTTTGTAAACTGTGAACCAAAGTAAGCAGTAACTTAAACAACCCCAGTGACTTTATAGACTTGGCTTTATATAGTCTGTACAGTGCAGAGGAGATATCTGGAATTGCATTAATAAATAACGTCGCCCCACTTTTCTCAAGGGGTGTAGGCATCTTAGAGTCTTACCAGTGATCTGTGTTTTGACACGCAGAAAGTGTTCCCTGTTTTGCTTGCTGAAGTTTAGATATTAAAGTGACCATTTGATCGTATAGGACAAGGAGACTGACTGAGGGTGTTTGTGTGTCTATATTTTACATAAGAGGCAAATCAAATTTTGGCAGCGGTTTTGGATGTTAATACTACATTTTATTCTAATGTGGTGGATAGATGGATTTGTTTTTGCTGCCCTTTAAAGCAAGATGTTGAAAAGTATGGCTACTACCTTTGAATCATCTTGATATTTTCAGTTATAGGACTACATGGATGTTGATGACCCGATACAGTTTTGTCTGAATCTTTAGGTGTAAGAAGAAGGAGGCGCTCATGTTAAGCTCATTGCCTTCCTTTTGTTGAGTTTTGCATGCTTTCACTGAAACAAATCTGGCCCTACGTGTTGACATCTGCCACAGCTGCGTCACTGTGAAAATACGTGCTTTGCTCTGCAAAATTCCTGTCTCTGTTTAAACTCATTCTTCTCAGGAGCTTATTCAATGCTGTGTGCCTGAACGGTCATCGCAGTAATGCTCCAGCTGTCTTCTCCCTCTCTCTGTCTTTTTTTGTTGTTGTTGATGTTAGTATTCATCACCGTGTGTTATGATCAGGAGTGACACTTTACCTTAGTCTAACACTGAATCCGGATGCATGCGTGAGGAAGTCGGCATACAGTCACAAGATTACTGTTTGCGCTTCCCTCGGGTGTGGAGTACATGCCTGGCTTGTGCTTTACTGGCACTGTCTCCACGGACCTGAAGAATATTTCCTTCAACAAAGGAGCTTTCTAGTGTTTCTCTCACCGCACAGTTTTAGATTATACATATGGGTGATACAGAGGAGTCTCAGCTGGGGGAAGGGATGAGTTAACCCAGGCCTCTGTATTATTAAAACCTGGAAAACATTCTATGTCTTGATTTTTACTTTACTCCCTCAGATTGGCTCTGACAGATTTGTCGAGTTTTTGCACTTCATTCTTTTTCAACTGCATTTTATCTCCTGAAGTTTGAGATTTGATGATTTGAAGGAACAACAGGTGTCACAAGAAGGCAGCTAAACGTTACCGTCAGTTTGTAGCTTCCACTTGGCAACACCTTACAGAAATATATAAGTTACTTGTGGCCTGGCTTTACTTACATTACCGTATGTCTGAGATATCTTAACATTTTCATGCTTTGGTACATTTCTGTGTCACTTCCATGACAAGGTTCAAACATATAGCTTGGTAGTAAATGAATCAAGTCAATTCAATAAAGTGGTCTGTTAATCGCAAACAAATGTGACCCATGTATGTCAAAATATTATAAACCGTTGATACTTTAATGTTATTATTGATATATTTCTAAACTTTAAGGCTCTTATAACATTTTGGGACATACTGGCTTAGAGTCTATGAAGTGTAAGCTGTGTGACAGTGTACTGATGGTGACACAAAAGGTATCAGCTATTGCTAAAAATGGTGATTAAAAATGTGATTGTACTGAATAAAATCAACACTATGTGAGTATATTTTTGTTGTACAAAACAAATGACATCATTACAGTCATGACAGTTGTAGTGTTTTCTGGAAAATCTGTAAATAATAATAATTTTCGGTGATCGTTGTCCACCTCTGGCCTAACAGCTAGGACAGTTTGGATGCATTTCCATCAGCGTGTTAGATAACATCCACCTACAACACGTTTTGCCAGCCCATGCATCAGAGAGATGCAGGCTTGTGTGACAGGATTTTCATTTGGATGCACAAAACTAACAACAGTATTTGTACTGGTGTGTGGCAGGGAGCGGGGGTCTGCTTCTTCTGTAACAGGGGACGTTTCAGCTCTACCACTGCTGTTTCATCTACCGCTTAAACCAAATAGGCTATTTTCAGAGTTGAATAAGATGCCAGTCCTCATCCAGAGGGGAAGCAGCTAGCGGGTTTACAGATAAAGAGGAGAGGGGCTTGCAAGCATGGGAAATCTCACCCTTGTCTCCTGGGAAACCAGTGTAGCTTTAGTTTGTGGTCAGCTATTTGCCCCTCAGTCAAATGTTCCCAGTGAGATGCATGAATGCTCGGGCGCTAGAGATGATCAAATACAACAAGAATCAAGGCGACCACAAAACTCTGATGTCATGTGATACTTATCTTTCTTAACCCCTGCAGGAAATATTTTGCTTGTGCTTTTCCGCAAGGAGGTCAGAAGTCGGGGTCAGTTACACAGCTAAACAGTGAATAGCGGAGCTCACAGAGATTTGATATGTTGCTCAAGGGCACTTCGGCAGTGGCTTGAAGCAGGGTTCACTGTTTAAAAGTGTTTACACTATGCTACTTAATTCAGACTTTTCTTTCTCTTATGTGCAGAAGGTTGTTTGTTTATCTGGCTTATTATAACTTTTAATTGCACTTTCCGACGTGTACGCCTCAATTTTCCTGGTGTTATATACCGAAACAGCTTTACTTTGTCTGTAAATCAATTTCTAACTTCTATGGCACCTCTGTATCCTGTCCCATTGTGCCTAAAGTGCAAGAATAAATTCTTACTCTCGTCGTGGCTAAAAATACAGCGTCCTGGTGGCTGGCATGCAGCACAACCTGCAACCTCGGTACATAGTCTGCTCAATATAGGCTGAGGGAAGCATTTTCATCCCCACAGGTTGCCACCAGGCTTTCATGAATGGAACTGACGTCAGAGCCTTTCATCACAGCTCTCACTTGTTGTTGAAACCCACCGGTTGGGCACACTAAACACACAACATTGTACACTGCTATTCTGGAGGGCATTACTGAGCTAATTCTGTTTGCTTACAGTGAAATACTGAAAGGCTAGTATGCTTTGTGCGAAGGCTGTGATGAAATCCAATCAGATGGCGTATTTATTAGCATTCACGTGTCCATTATGGTCTTGATTCCTCCAGTTAGACTTAAATTAATTAGTAAATTAATGTTTTTTTTAAGGGTGTTGAAACAAATTATTTGATTAAGGCAAAGTCACATGTTGAAATTTGTGTTTGCATACGAGACAGAGACATGTGGGGCCCTCAAGTATGTCTTTTGTTAGAGTGGCCTGTCTGCTATTTTTATTGGAGGCATAAGCTACTTACATTGTCCGTTATGACAGTACAGGTTAGCCTAATATTATCCAGCCCGTTCGCCAACTGTATCAGCCTCTTGACTGATATGAATATCGTGTTTTGTCCCAACTTACACAACAGCGGTTTGTTTCAGCAGCAGGAAAAGTTTCACTGCTGCTTTTAGAAAGTGAAGAATCTGCCAAAACATACATTTAAGCAGAATTGGCTACTTCACGGCTATATGAACAGCTTTTTTTTTTTATTTTTTATGATAACTGAGTATCAAAGTAAATGTATTTTTAGTTGCAAACCCTCAGAACAAAAATGGGACCAAAGCAGGATTAGTTTTGGGAACAAAACCAAACATTACCCTCAAACCACCAAAACCTGCAGCTGCCTACAAAAAATAATTCCAGGAGAAACACGATATCGACGGCAGAAAATCTATTCTTGCAGTTAATATTAAATCGTAGCCAAGGCCTTTTATTTTCCTGTTCCACTCACAAAGTCATGCAGCTGCATGTGCGAGTGTCTTTTTTTTTTTTTTTTTTTTTTTTTTTTTCTCTGTGCGCTGGTATGAGGAGACCAGGGCCTGCCACAATACTCTCCTTGTGTTCTGTGGGCAAGAGGAGCCTGGCTCAGCTCCTGTCACACAGTTGCTCCCGGCACTTGTCCTGTCATTTGGCCTGACCTCCTCGACCTGTCTGCTGATTCTCCGACTATACTAAAGCTTATCTGCGCTGTGGAATGTCTTCAGTGAAGCTTCTCCGACCAAATAAATGGTCCGAATCTTGTTTTCCAAAACCCAATTAGTTTAATATTTTTTTACATGATTACTTGATATCGAGGAGATGTTTTGCAACGTATGGTTGGCTCTCCTGACCTGCTTTTTTGTGCTCATTTGAACCCACATTAAGAGGGTTCTGGGGAAATGCATTCCTTTGCTTCATTGGCAACAGATGTAGGGGAGAACATTTTTTTTTTTTTTCTTCTTTGAGCTGAACCTTTTGGAGTGTCTAAAAACAGTGCAGTGTGGGCCGTAGGGCAGCTGTTTTGCCCATGGAGGCTGAAATAGACTTCATGAGAGAGCTAATGTCGGGCCTGTGGCTGGAGCGTCAGAGGGCTTGTGTTTGCCGCACAGTGGCAGATGGATAAGGAGCTGTCAGCATGGGTAACAGCTGCCCCATCCGCAGCTATTAAGCTACCTAGCTGTGATGTGACAGTCGCACAAATATGGCTGCACATCCAAAAGTAACAGCTTTTGGTCTAATGAGTGAGGTTACAGAAGTGGGCTTGTGACCAGGGGGTTGACTGGTTCTTTTAGTCAAATCTGTGTGGTGAAAGTCAATAAAATAAAAGGCTAATGCAAATCAACAGCTGGTGTGAAGGTGCCTTTGAGCAATGGCACTTGTATGCTTGAGTAGAGGTGCTCCATAGCCCGTAGGAGAAGGGTGCTGATGTACTATCCCAGGTGTAAATATGTTTCTCATAATGAAAACAAAAGTAAGTTGTTGCGGAGAAGTTGCGTGCATATTCTGTGTATTACTTTGGTGAGTTATTGGATTTATTTAGGTCAAAGCAACAAAAAGTTGCATGACGTTGTTGCTGTCTATTGATAGCTGCAGTTGTTTGCCCAGAGGTTTTTACAGCACAGGTAAAGCAGACTTGCTACTGTGATTTACTACATACCCCTACCCGGTGGCATATTTGGTTTGACGTTTTTGTTACTGGCGACAGGGTGCTTGCTCCAGGAAACCTTAACCCTCTTCCTGTTGAAGCTGAGCAGCTGACATGAACAGTGAGTGGGGAAGTAGAGCTAACATTAGCCCCGAAGCAGCAGCAGCCGCTGCTGGAGGAAGGACATTAAAGTGGGCTGGCACAACTCCAGTGTGCATCCGGAGGGACTCTCCTATCACATGTGTTTGTTTGGGTGCAATCTCTAATACAGTGTAACCCTGCAACAGGAGGCTGGCAGCCAATGGAGCTACCCCGAGAAGCCAGCAGGCCTCATTAATATTGATGCCATGTCTGTTTCTCTTGGGATAACCTCTGCTTACGGAGTTTTATAGCCAGGAAGGAAATGTAGACCACTAACACACTCTCTAATAATGTTCTATAGATAAATTATATCGGCCTGGAACAAACATAGAACAAAGCAAGCAGCCCACAATTTTCTCCCTCCCCAAAAATCTGGCCTTGTTGTTCAGACTGAATGGACTGTGACTCACTGCACTTCATCAGTTCCTACTTTTGTTATTCACTCTGAGGAGCGTGGAGCCATGGACTACATCAAACCAAGACTCTCAGAAAAGTCAGAACCAGTTGAAGCTACAATACCACACTACACAGTATGCAGGTCTTCGCGGTTTTTACGTGTTTTTTACATTTTTACACATCTTAGCATGTTTTTACTATCAGAGAATGAGAATTAATTGGAGTAAACAGATGTCAAACTATGACATTGGAATACCAACGCTAATTAAACCAAACAAAAAAGCAGAATGTTTTCTCAAAGATTAAACATTTAACTTTTGGTAATCCAAACCACCTTCCTAAAACTGTCTCACCACTCTCCGCAGAACTGGTTTTAATTATTTCCAGCTGTGAGCAGAGCCTCCATTTCATTCTGCATTGCATACAACAATCATGTTTCCAGGAAATATAAAAAGAGATAATAATATAAATAACTAAGTAAGTATAGGAAAAAGAAAATAATATATAAAAGCACTAATACATCCCAAGTTGGTTTGCAACAACTTGATGCACATTGGCCCGTATTTCTGTACACTTACCTGTTATTTAGCCCAACAGTGTGAAAGTGTGAGAACCAGATTGGTTAGCCTCAGGCTTGCAAAGCTCAGGTTTCCTGTTTACCTCGCAAAAAAGCTAATATCCTATTAACTGTGTCAACTAGCAGTATTGTGGAGCACCT
This sequence comes from Sciaenops ocellatus, assembly GCA_033000465.1. Lineage (NCBI taxonomy): Eukaryota > Metazoa > Chordata > Actinopteri > Sciaenidae > Sciaenops > Sciaenops ocellatus. The sequence goes on from CP136888.1 coordinate 19,061,462, forward strand.
GGCAGGTTCTGCGGCTGTAATCCCTGGGATTTAGAGGTCTGCACCGTTGCGCTAGTTAGCTGACCTTAAACAGCCACACCCGGCAAATGCTTCTTCAAGGAAAACCAAATCCTTCAAGACTTGGCAATGAACTGAACATTGAGTTTATCTGCCTAGTTTCTTGGTTGATTGTGTGCAGTGCAGAAAGCCGTTTGTAAACTTGTGATTGTAGCTAAAAGGCTAAATTTATTGTACAGCTACAGCGTGGTTTGGTAAAAACATAATCAGAAAACATAAGGGATAGACAGATTTGTCTTGTAATGCAGGGCGTGACTGTAACATTTGCTAGTTTGCAGTGGACAACCACATTTTAACTTATAAAAAAAGGGACAGCAAAACGTGCACCTGAAATAAATATTTATTGCATTAGTGATCTATGCTATGTGTAGAGATAATATGAAATATTGCTTTTATAGTGGGAATTACAACCAGACAATGTTGCATGCGAGTTGTTGTGTTTACTCGCGTGTGCACAGGCATCTGTTTTTAGAGAGCAAATTAAGTTGTCTAACTGCGGGGGTGAGTGAGTTCGACTAACCCGTCAACATCACAAACAAATGAGGAAAATTGATTGGAAGGGAGAAAATGGCTAAAGAAGAAACCAGTGAGTCATTTTGACGGATCAGTCAACGGCTGCACTAATTTGTATACCAGGAATTGAGAGCGGACACGCTAACTCATAACGCTTGAGATTCAAATTCTCTAAAAATAACTTCAGAGTATCTTAATTTGATTGAATTTAAAATATAAAAAAATGGCTTCAGTTTCAGGAACCAAAAGCTGGCAGTCACTTTTTAAAAGTTAGCTCTGGACCCTGTAATGTAAGGGTTAAACGGTGGAAACACATCTCTGTTGTCCCTTCACGAGGAGGTCACTAGTTTCCCTTGGCTCTGTCTCTCCACTTTACAGCCAGGGACAGATGATTTTTTTTTTTTTTTTTTTTGCCGGGCGTACCCCTCTGTTTGTGAAAGGAAGTGAGGTTTCAAGGTCAGGAGAATGTTGGCTGGGATTCATAATGGAAGCTACGCATGTAAGGCCACTATGCAGCTGCTTAGTGTGCAATGACAGCAGGCTGGATGGTGCATGGTGTGTGTGTTTTTTTTTTTTTTTTTTGTTTTTTGTTTTGTTTTCACACACAAGTTGCTTTTCCTGACTCATCCCAAAACACACAAGAAGCATTCAGCATGGTGCTACAAGATAACAGAGTCTAAATGTTCCACAGAATGATAGCCCTGCTGTGTAGGGAGTGGTTTATCTAACAGATTAGTCTATCAGGTTGATAGTTGGTGTCCCATTGAGTGTAATATCATCGGGAGTGTGTCTGTATCAACTTCAGTGCCACTAGGCCTCCACACAGGAAAAGAACAGGTTTAGTGATGGGTTGTTTTTGAAGGCTACAAGCTGTTTTTCACTTTTTCCAATGTATCTAATGTATCTCCAGTGAAAGGATAGAAATGGAAAGATGACAAAAAAAAATGCTTTATGGTTTTTTGCAAGTTCCTGTCAGCTTTGTTGACACAAGCACTTTTTTTTGTGGAGTTTGCATGTTGCATTTTAGGTGACTGCAGATCAGAATTCATATTATTTCCTGTGTCAGAAATGTCACTAACTTGTGCTCAGCCTTAAACGTGTCTTTGTGAAAGTCTGCAGTCACCAGCTGACCTTTTAGCTGCCTAGATTAGTCGCAAATGGAGATATGAAGCCAAATTCTCCTTGATGTTGACAATGTAAAATATTATATTCATAATCGAGTGAAAAGGCCAAACGGGAGAAGGACAAGTCACATAATGCTTGGTTATTGAATGAGAGTATTGTGGAGCTCAACAGACCCTGCAGTGTCTTCCAACAATGGCTTCTTGCAGGAATTTCTCTGTGCAGCTGTGTTCAGCAAAACCAGACACTGCCAGAGATTCTTTTCAGAGACGCTCTCCGTGAGGTATGGTGTTAGTAATCGTCTGGAAATGCACAACTTTGAACCACAGCTCTTTACCAAACTGTTATATAATATTACCACCAAGTTTAGAGAAATGTGGCTAAATATCATCCTCTTTGAATCATGGCAGGAAAATAACAGTTTATATATGTCACAACAGTTGATATTATAGATGTTACAATTTATAGTGAGGGTTTGTTATTACCACTATTATTATTATTATGTTCAACTGAACAAAACTAAAACAAGTTATTGTGTAGCTTGCACAGTTTTACCATGAGGTGTACTCAACTAAACAGTTAAACCGTATATAATTAAAGGTCCAGTGTGTAAGATTTAGGGACAGAATAAGACAGAAATGGAATATAATATGCAAAACTATGTTTTTTTTAGTAGTGTATAGTCACCTGAAAATTATAACTGTTACTCCTGGTCCTCTGCCGTGTTGTCTGCCATGTTGCACGGTCATGTTTCTACAGTAGTCCGCAACCAAACCAAAATCCTGGCTCTAGATAGGGCCTTTAGCGATCTGTGTAGCTCTTTGCTCACACCTGGAACAGGAGGGTGAGAGGAGGAGGTCACAATCCACAACTACACCGCTATATGCCACTAAATCCAACACACTTATCATTTAAGTCTATTTTATACATCTGTCACTCTCCTTTTTTTTATCTAATTATTCTACAGATGTTACCTAATGTTTGAGGAGTTGAATAACTGGGGGGAAATGAAAGCAAAAAATCATGTAACACAACAAGGTTTTGTAAATTACTGTGAACTGCTGAGTGTGAGGTGGTGATCAGTGTAATAAAATAGGAGCCAAGTTGAATAAAACCTCTGAAACCATATTTGTAACTTCGATGTAACATTTACTGTGTAAGAAGTAGCTTGAGTTTCGTGGATTAGTTTGACCTTGGCACAGCATGCTACATGTAAAGGGAAGGGAAGGCTACAGCATTTGTAAAGTTTTGTCTCATCTGTTGGTGTCATTTGGGAGTGAAGTGAACCAGTCCTTTGTGTTAAAAGGAGGTTGAAGTCAAACAGTGAACACTGAGAGGTGGGAGGAATTTCAACTGAAACTGTGACGGCATACTTATCTGCTCTGTGAATCACGTCTTGTCTTCTTCTTTTAGAAAAAAACCACACATCAAAGGGGAGAAATTTATATTTTAGGATAAGATAGACTTTAATGATCCGACACTCAGGAAATTCACTTGTCACAGCAGCTCGGATACACAAGCTGGATAAGAAATTACTCAAATAAGAAATATATATAGAGTCATTAAAGGTCCAGTGTGTAAATTGGGGGCCTCCATTTTCAGAATAAGGCAGATGTGGAATATAATATTCATAACTTTGTTTTCATGCATGTATAATCACCTGAAAATAAGAATCTTTTTGTTTTTGTTACTTAAAAATTAGCCTTTTAATATCTACAGTGGGAGCGGGTCCTCTTCCATGGAGGCCGCCATGTTGTTGTTTCTCATTTACACTAGGTAGGTGAGGGTGATGTGAGGAGATTGCAATGCAGCTATTACACCACTAGATGCAACTAAATCCTACACACTGGAGCTTTAAGTCTGTCGCTGACTTTTATGGCGTTATGATGGTCCCCGCTAGTTCTGGATTATTTTGACAGAGCACTGTTAGATATACATCTATGTAGACAGATTTTATTTTGATACAAGCCATCAGATAGATAGCAGATGGTGGCAAGTGGTGACTGCACATGAATTTTAATTGAATTTGACTTCAGCCATAAATGCTTTGTAGTCTTGTGTTCTCAGGTGGTGCAGTGATTATGCATCTCATTTCTCATAAATAAGACACAAACTAATTTTGTATCCAAGATTCATGTTGTCACATTTTTGCATTGCAAAATAAATATTGTGAGTTATTATTTTCACTTCTGCTTTAAGTGTGATCAACCAATGAGGTTACCCAGAATAGGAATTATTTCTAAACCTCCCGTTTTCAAGGCATATCATTTGTGTTCCTTTCATTCTACATAAAAACCTGAATTAAAGTCTTATTATTTAAAAAAAAAAAAAAAAAGCAAAGTAGTTACTAGCTGTGTATCTGTTGGTTGTGTTTTGAGTTGCAAAGGGCAGTCCAGTTTATTTTGGGCTTTAACAGTAAAACAGTTGAAACGAAGCTCATCCTTCCTCTTTGACATTACGTTAACCCCCTCTTCTGTGTCTCTGCCCTTTCCTCCCTTAGGAAATGACCTAGAGGCCTTACAGATACATTTGTGCTTTTGTCGCTCTAATCTGCATCCGCGGAGAACGGCGAGATCTGGAAGCACACTTGTTTCCGCGGTGAGTAATATCTACCTCAGCCAGCAGACCGGGAGAAACCAGGAAGCTGCTGGAGACTTGTGACAGGCAGACAGAGCTATCAGCTGGCCCCTTTGCTCACTGCCTGCAGAGCCCTGCTTCATGAAGAGGATTTGAGACGGACTGGATCTGTCTGCCCTTTGCCTCCCACAGCTCCTCTACCAGCCAGTGCACAAGAAGAGCCAAAACCACATCCTCTGATTCCAGCATTCACTTGTTTATTTTTGTTTTTTTTTTTGTTTTATTACTGTCATTTTCCTCCGTGCTGTTGACCAGTATCTCATTTTCCTTGGATTCATTTTTCATCTCAGCTTTTAAAAGGGTTTTCTACTTTTATTAGTGCAGGCTGGTGTATGTACATACATGTGTGTATACTATATAAAGAAGGATTCCCCCCCCCTATTCTGAAGGAAAGTTAATGCACTTTAATACTTGGCTATAGTTTCACTTTAAGTACATAAATTAAGGAGTGTTTTTGACTTCTCCTCCCCTATTATGATAATTTTGTTTGACGCTGGAAACAGAGAATTTGGAGGTGTGTCTGTGCTGTCTTTTAAGCTGGGTCTGACGGATCTGCAGCAGGGCTGCATGTAAGCATTTCATTCAGCCTGACAGTCTTTGTGATCGCCCTCCGACCTCACCCAAGTCTGTGCTGCCTCTCTGCAAGGCACACTGAGATGATCCTCTGGCAGGCGGAATCCTTGAGCTGTCTTTTTACGTAACTTGAACAGTTTCAGGACCGTTGGGTGTTTTTTTTTTTTTTTTTTTTTTTTTTTTTTTTTTTTGTAAAGAGGACAAGAGCATTTTGTGGGGACAATACAAACTAAAACAGCAGCTTCCGGTGCTGTTGCACCACCTATGTATTGTTGTAGTGCGCAGGAAAGTAAAATGGACTACAAGCGTCGCTTTTTGCTCGGCGGGTCCAAGCAGAAAGTGCAACAGCACCAGCAGTACCAGATGCCTGAGCTGAGCCGGACCCTGAGCGCCTCCCTGGCCTCCTCTTGCTCGGCCTCTTCGCCCATGGGCACCGGGGTGGGCATGCCTGGAAGCTGCCAACCACCTCCTTCTGGCGCCACTACCGCAGTTGCAGACATCCAGCAAGGCATCTCCAAATATTTGGATGCCCTCAACGTGTTCTGCAGGGCCAGCGCCTTCCTCACAGACCTGTTCAGCAGTGTGTTCAGGAACTCTCACTATTCCAAAGCAGCTATGCAACTGAAGGACGTGCAGGAACACGTCATGGAGGCGGCCAGCAGGCTGACTGCAGCAATAAAGCCTGAGATCGCCAAGATGCTGATGGAGCTGAGCGCCGGGGCCGCCAACTTCAAGGATCAGAACGACTTCAGCCTGCAGGATGTTGAGGTAGGTGCTCACACACCATCTGACTATACCACTTGTTGAACTTGTTTGTACTGGAATATGTCACACTGTTGACTCAAGTGTCTCGTGTCTTCCATCAAACAAAAAAAAAAAACATATTGACATTTAAGTCCACTGTTTGCTTTCCTGGAAAGAATTGGTTAAGCTCACAGCCTGAGGCGCCATAGTTAAACACCACATATTTTATCATATTCATTTAGCCATGACTCGTCTTCTAGCAGCAGTGCTAAGATGCTTAGCTGCACTCTGTCAGAAGGTTGGCTCCATGAATCAGTGTTTCCTGGCTCGAATAGGCTTCTCACGCCCAGCGTTAAGCTGGTGTCAGGATCTGAGGGTGAGGTGTGAAAAACACTGAGGATGTGAGAAGAAAAGTCATCTTTTGTCACTCTGAATACCACACCGTCTTTCCATAGCTCTGAATTTGCTGATGTGTAAAATGCGAAACACACAACCAAAGGGCTCAGCTGTGATGTGAGAATCATCTCTCTCTCTCTAGTCTCAATTACCTTTTGTCCGTCTCTCTCCTTTACACGGTTGTTTTTGTCCATTTGTCTTTTGCCACACCTGATTAAGCAAGAGAGTTGTAGCTTTCCCTAAAAGTCACAGAGACGCACACACAAACTACTGTGTCTGACCGTTATTTCCAGACTGGTTAATCTGGTTGTTTTCCAATCACACAAGAATCGGGTCTGCATCTGCACTGTGTCACATCTTGTATAAATGGAAAAGAACACAAACAGGAGCAGACCTCATGGCTGAGAAAACAAGATGCCACTCGCAATAATAACACTGTAGTAATCCTTTAGTTACAGAACCCCCTGCTCACTATTTTCCACTAAATCTAGGCTGTGTCACACCCACTTTAAACCCAGGTCAGGAGGTTCATGAAGCCAGTTGAACAATGCACGTTCACACTGTCAGATCCCAGACACGGGTTCATTTGAAGTTACAGCGTCAGTGTTGTACCTAAAAACATCTGGACACAGTGACTCAAAAATGAACAGACTTTACAGGTGCTCTTGCTTTGAGAAGTAATGATTATCAGAGTAATTCCAATTGCCAATTTTGCTGTAACCGTGCTGCCGTAATAAGACAGTCTGTCATATGGTGCCATCAGCATCAAGTAGCTGTATTTTCGGGCTGTACACCACACCCAAACTGCCCCCAGCCTAAAACCCGTCCCTTCCGTATGATTACTGCATCTGCTTATTTATCCTCCATTTAATACACAGTTGTGAGGCAGTGGAAGTCCCTTTGTGGTTACCCCCCCCACATCCCACAGATTAGGAGAAGACATCTTTAACTGTTGTCTAATGGAGTATAATAACATTGAGGGCTAAGTTCAGTAGCTACTGGGATTTTAATTCAGTTATAATATTTTATAGAAGAAAAAGACCAAAGGCAAATGACAAATAATATTTGTTGCATATGGAGGTGGATAGTGTGAAATATGATGACAAACACACTTTTCATTGTCACTATAAAAGATATTAAAAGGCAGTACACAAACCCCAAACACAAAAAGTTATTTTACAATTTACATGTACATATTGGCTGAATTTAGACTTTTTAATCGTTGAAAAGCTTTAAATCTGGTCTAAAATCTTAACTGCAATGTTGCATTCAGACTTGCCAGTTTTACCTACCTTGTCAAATTCCTCTTTGTTACACCGGTATTTCTCTTTCACCTGTCAGCCTTTATATTTGCCAATTAGTGCAAAATTAAGACTGCATCTAAAAATGAATTTCCCTCTGTAGCACCTGTGACAAAACGTGTGTCACAGATGCACTCTCGATTCTGTTAGGTGAAACACTCACACAATTTAAAAATAATGGGGGTTATTGGTGTTTCCATAATCCTTTTAGCATTTAGCAGTGAATAGGTACATGGCTGCGGCCAAGACACTAGAGGGGCTGCAGGACCTCAGTGGATGTGGCTGAGCCCAAAACAGGAAACACTTTTGCACCGCAGTCCGTAAATCTGACTCTCTGTGGTCTTGGATATGCACAGATGAATATTAGAGGAAGCCCAAGTCTGTGAAAGTTTAGACCGCATGGCTTGGCACTCACACTAGCTGTCTGGCCCTGGGCATAAAGGGTACATTTGTTAAAGCAGAGAAGGAAACACTTTAATACTTTACTTTACAATGGCCTTATTTGAGCGTGTTAGTTGTATTAACCTCTGAGAAAACACTGCACGCACACAATAATATTATGTTGTTAGAATGAAGTATAATGTACCAGTTAAATGTGAACGAAAAATAGTGGGGTTAAATGGCACAGGAAGTGGGCTCCTCTAATCCCAGAAGATATCTGTATGGGTAGAACAGAACATGGGGACATTTTTTTACTGTTGCAGAGCAGTTTTACCAAAGTGGAGCAAGTGCTGGACAGAAGACGTGTATCAACAATAAAAAGAAAAGAAAAAAACAAATTAAAGGTGGTGACGATCAAATGATCAAAACGTTTGTGCGCACATACAATTAATTTAGGTAGGGTTAGCTGCGCTACTATGTCCATTGTTGTAGTTTGCTAGCTTTTATGTGGTATTGTTATATTTTGTTATTCTGATGAGTGGAGCATGTGATATAAGACAAATTTACGTGTGAACAGACAAAGTGTTATCTTACATGCACATGCTTGTTTAGACCTAGCTTGTGATAATTGCTGCTAATTCAGCTTGTCCCTATACAATGCAATGTGTCTTTAACTGTAAAAGGGATTTTCCTTTGTCTGTATGAGTCGAGGAATGCTGTTTGGCAGCTGGATGTATTATGAGGTCTTCAGAAAGAACCAAATGCGTTTCTGAGTATGGGGAGTTGTGGTATGTGAAGTCCCCCCCCTCCATCCCACCCCACTGTGTTCCCTTGCTCACGTCTCCTTCTCTTTCTTTCTTTTGCCCCCTTTTTTTAACCGAGAGCCCCCAAAAGTTCAGGTCAGTGCAGTCTGCAAAACAAACTTTTTTTTTTTTTTTTTTCCAAAACGGAGCTCGGCTCTCTGGCTGCTGAGTGACTCCACTGGCAAATATGCATGAAAATGTCACGGTTTGTTTAGAGGCCGTTAGCCGAGCTTGTAAGTTTAAACTAAAGAGTGGAGACTAGAGGCAGACAGAGAGGTCCCCATGACGAAGAGAGGCCTTCGTGGCTGCTCTAGTCAGACGATTGCATATAAGCTATCCCATCCAACCCCAGTGCACACTGGAAAAACAACCCGCGTCTTCAGCTGTTAAAAACACTCCTGGCGTTTTCTTTTATACAGTAGCTGCTTTCTTGATGAAATGTGGCCGTATCATATGAGGGCTTCATTTAATTTCAGTGAGTTAGGGTATTTGTAGTAAGTTATTTGTTGTATTGTAGGTTTTGACTTTTGTATTGTGAAAAGAGATAAAACTAGAGAGGAAAAAACATTTGTTGGAGTCTGAAGTAAGGCTTTTATGGAGCAATGTTTTTATGAGTGCGTCTCTGTTTTACTTGTATCATGCATGTACTGATAAGTGATGGAAGACACATTCCTGATGATGCCTTTTTGCTTTTTCACCATCAGATAGTAGGTGGTAGTAACGCAGCAGTGAGTCCGCAAAGGCACATCAGGGAAGACTGCAAGCTAGTAAACATGAAAGGAATGAATGAATGAATGTTTTTTTACAAGGAAGGACATACGTTCAACATGTTTGACGTCAGGGAAACAATGACTTTAATTTACAATAACTCCATAGGGTGCCTTTTTAAAGGTTGGTTTTAGCCCAATATTGACTCTGATGCACTCACTCATATGTAGAATGACTTTACATCAGTTACATCATGTGACTGACCAGTTTAAAGAAATTCAGAGGTCAAGACAAATGTGACTTTCCTCTTTCTGTAGAATGATTGTGTAAAAAGGGAAGGTCCAGAAAATGACATCAAAAAATTAGAGAAGTTTTAGATGAAGATTTACCAGCGACATTAACCAACCAAGGTAGACTTTTTTTTTTTTTTCACAGATCAGTGACATGACCATCTGGTTATTATAACGGCCTCACACTCCCTTTCTCTAGAAGATATCTTGATCCCAGGAACATCACTTTGGTAGATTCGTTGCACTTCTAGTGCAGGTGTTCTCAGAAAATAGATGTATAAATGTTGATTGATTCATGATTCGCCTTGTTTGGGCTTGAGAGAGGGGCCCAATGTTAGCTTGGCTCTGCTGCACTCTTATTTCTCATATTTTCCATGACTGTGTGGGATACTGCACAGCCAATCACATGTGTTATCCATTATCTTGTGCTGTAGCCATGGCCACATTTTTTCCCTCACTTGGTTATTGTAGAATAGTTTGTAACACTTTGAGTTCTTATTGTCAGTCTGTTCATGCTATTCTGTGCTCTTCATTAGGATACACTGCTTATGATATCAGTTTGCATGAATTGGCAAGCTTTATTATCAGACAGTATGTGTCTTATGTTTATTTGTCTGCTTTGCATACACACTAAATCTCCGGTGACTGATTGAGTTTTGATTAGTTGCTCAACATCAACAACAGGCGTAGGAATTTCTCATCTTGTGCACACTGGATCTGGGCCTGTGTTTATCAAGCCTCCCAGAGTAAGCTCAGAGTAGGCGGAGGGATGGGCAGTATATCATCTCTCTGTGGGTCTGAGTTTAAGAACACCAGAAGTGCATTTTACAGCTGCTGTGTTTATTAGCCGTGCTTGCGGCACAGCTCTAGCGAAGGCAATGCCAGTTGGTCCGTCTGTCGGTCGTTCCTTTAAAATATTTTGACACCTACAGGATCGATTTGCAATGACATTGGCTACACATATTGTGCTACAGATGACTTCTGTGACCCCCCTTGACTTTTCCTCTAGCGTCACCAGCATGTCAAACTTTTTCAGTATCTCAACCTCTACTTGATGGATTGGCACCAAATTTTGTACAGATATTACAGCACCACCAGCAGGTTGACATTTTTAGTTTTTATTTAAATATCCGAAGAACCACTGAATGGATTGCTGTGAAATTTGGTACAGACGTGTGGAGAAAGAACTTTAATTCCCTGACCTTTCATGTGCCAGCTTCAGGTCAGGTTGTTTGATACATGGTTTAAGACTAAATACCGCTTAAAATGATACCGCTTCCCATCAGCCTTAGCCGTGCATTGTACTAATGTATTTGCAAATGTAAGCATGCTAACTAAGATCGTAAACATACCAGCTAAACATCAACATGCTGGCTTTGTCACTGAACATGCTAACGCACAAAACATGGTTTCCCGTCTTTTCTATTGCATTATTTTCCCGTAATGTGCATACACCTCGAAGGCATGCACAATAGATGATGATAGCACAGGAGCAAGCAGGATTTGTGTATGTAAACATAGACAAGCTTTCAACCCTGTGGCATTCAGGTTTTTAGGATGGGCTGTACTGTCACTAACAAGACAAAAACAAACTTCATAATTCTACCTTCAACCTGCTGCCATATAGCTTCTGTTCATCCACTGGAGTGTGCCGTTATTGGCATAATCACACTAGAGATTTATAGTGTGGCATTAATGCTGTCTTGAACTTTTTTGCCACTCAATTCAAGTCACTGTTTCTTCACTGTATCAAGTTGTGTTCACTAATACCACATTTTAGCAAACACTTCTACTTTTAATTATATCATTTTAATGGGCTTGGAGTTAATTGATAAAATGACACTTGACGACAGCAGTCATAAACATTCAGGCTCATGACGGTGTCATGTCAGCCTTATTCACACCCTGCCAAATAAAATGGTGCCAACGAATGTAGCTGTGTCCTGTTGTTCTGTCTGCTGTCAGAAAGCAGCAGCATATTTCTGTCTTTAACTACTCAGCCTCCCCCTTGAGATATTTTCAGCAGGTACCTGAAAAAGAAAACCCTGTGACCATGGTGGACCCTGTGGTGTCCTGTTTCTCTTATTTTGCTAACCGGACAACAAACAACCTCTAAGCCTGGGCTATTCTCCCACCAAACAAACACACACACTTTCAACTTAGTAGATGTAGAGTCATGAATATTTCAGCCGTATCGTAATCGAATATATTCTTACGTGCTACATGTACATGTTACATTTTGTTCTTGATTTAGATTAGAAAGTGAAAAAGAAATTAAAGAAATTAAAAATGATTTCTTGTCTTAAGCAGCATTACTACTTAATTTAAATAAAGAAATCAAGTTCTGGTAAAAGTTGAACATTGAATTAACGGTGAGTGACGATGATGACGAGAACCTTTTGAATGTTTAAGAACCATAAATCCATATCTTGGCAAGGATGGTGTTTCTCAATAATGTTCTCCTTTCCCCTGGGATGCTACTTTTGTGTCTACAGAACAACTGAGCTTCAACCCCGATTACCAATTTTGTACTTTGTTTCCCAACATAAGTCGATACATCTTCAGTACAGTCTTTATATTGGAATAGACAAACCTTCCCTCTCACGCACTGACATATTCAGTTCGAGATGTTTTCCATCTGTCTTTTGCTTGCAAATATACAAATACACAGTGTACTCATTGTCAGATGTTCGATATCGGTTTACACCATGCAATTTACCACAAATGCAAACACATGCGTGTTGTTTTACTCTGAAAGATGGCGTCTTCTGTACAGTGCTTCATAACATGGCGTTGGCTGACAGAGATTAAGTTCAAAAGCAGCTTTACTATCATGATATTTGTTGGGCCAAGCGCTATGGAACAATATGGTGGACAAATGGAGGTGACTGTAACACAATCTGGTTTATCCAACAGCCTAAAATATAATCTACTGTCGCATTGGTGGATGACAACACTCCCTTTACTCACTGACCTCACTTTGATGATTCATTTTATTATCATTCAGTCAAACAATTAATGGTGTAACATTATTTTACAAGAGTGGACTTGTAAAAAGTATTTTTATTAAAATAATGTACCTCATTTTGAGGGAAATAATCCTATTCTTCCCTGTTTCCAACGTGTGAAAAAGTAAACAATAGCATGAGCTAATTTTGTTGCCTAAGTAGCATGTGAACAGGTATGGTAATTGTGTTAACTAATTCCTGAGGCATGTGGACAGACGTGTTAATTTCCTAACCTGAGGGCATCTATATTGTTTGCCAAACATCCTGACTCAGGTGCTTTAGCCTGCTAAGAATGAGAATGTTTTAACAGTAATATCTCGTCATGTCTTTCCAGGTGCTGGGCCGGTGCTTCCTCACGGTGATGCAGGTCCATTTCCAGTTTCTATCACAGGCTTTGCAGAAGGTCCAGCCTGTGGCACAGTCCTGCCTGGCAGAGGCTCTTGCCCAGGCCCAGGAGCGTTGCGCCAACGCCCGCTCCCAAAGCTCTGACCTCGGGCCTCTTACAGAGCTGGAGGAAGCTTCACGCTCATGGAAAGGTGCCGCTCAGGTATGCAGCCACAGGGCCCCCGAGGACTCTTCCTGGTCAGGGCCTCGGAAATATGGAGTTTGTCTGTGTGAGGTGAAAAGCTGACTTGTTACACATTCCTGAGAAATGCCAGCCATTTACGATTTCCAGCCTTAATTTCCTATTTCCTCTTTTTTGGGCTGCGGTTTCTGTGACTTCTGTGTGTGTGCAATGTTCTGTAGCCCTCTAGACCCCAGCCTATGTAAAGCAGGCAGTTTGGTATGAGGACCTAACTAATCCCCAGGCTAATCAGTCCCACTGGCCCATTTTGAGCTTTGTTGTATAAAGTGAGGCAGAGAGGAGAATAGTGGGTTGATTGATCTGCTAAGCTCTGGCATGCAGAGAGGCCTGGATAGACCCTGGTAGAATGTGCTGGGGGGTTGTTTAGGCAGAGGGCGGCGGCCTGGACTCTTTTTCAGAAGCTCCAGACATGCTTTTATCAGCTAAAACGCTGCTAAACATCTGTTTTGTCAGAACTATTTTGGCCATAAATTATTAAAGTTATGTTCTATACACTTTTAAATCACTTTTTTGAAATGCTGGTCACTTTATTTTGCCCTACAATCTACTTATTCTCAAGTATTTCTTGCATTTCTGGCTGTAGTAGTGTTGATGTTCCTGCTGTCACTCTGACCCAGTACTCTGCTGTGCACTCAGGCTATGGCGAGGCTGAGAGAGAGGGGCCGGGACGGCTGCCTGGCAGGCATCCAGGTTCAGCAGCTCTTCTGCTCCAACAACACAACCATCCCTGAGCACCAGCTGAAGGAGCTCAACATGAAGATTGACGATGCTTTACAGGTATGTAATCACGCCAAAGACCAGGGCAAGGAACTACTTGTACGGTTATTTCAGTGGCTTGTAGATTTAAAAACAAATTTGGATCACCTCCAGGTAAAATTACATTCATTTTGTTTTAATAAACTGGGTGGTAATAGATCGAGTCATGATGAAATTACAGAACCAGAGAAAAGGGTGGATAAAAACCTCTGATCTTGGTGATGAAAGCAACGTTGGACTGATAGCAGGTTATGTTTTCTCTCTATCTCCAGGCCTACAAAGCAGCACTAGAGAGCCTGGGCCATAGTGAGTATGCACTGAAGGCCGGCTTTCATCTTAACCCCAAAGCTGTGGAGGCAGCCTTACAGGTGGGTTCACTCTCAGAAAGTTAGTAATAATCTTTAAAGATTTATAGAATGATAAATAGGGAGGAGTAGTCTTCAATCATGTGACTGGAGATTTTTACATGCTCTCTATATGTCTCCCCTTTCCTTTCATTATAATGTTAAAATACCATCATGTGTCAAGTTTTTTGTGCTTTGGACTGTTGTGTATATGTTTACATGGGTGTTTGTCTGCAGTGCTGCTGCAGTGAGGCAGAGGCCCAGCAGGCGGGCAGGATGCAGACCACCTCCCAGCCCATCCAGTGCGAGTTGCCCACCATCCCTGTACAGATCGGCTCACATTTCCTCAAAGGAGTGTCCTTCAACGAATCAGCGGCTGAAAACCTCAAACTGAAAACGGTATAGTCCCTCAACTGGTCGGCTTCATGTTACTTTTTATTTCTCACCACCTTGTTCACCAACGTTTTCTGGGTCAATATAAAAAAATACATATCACATATGTTTTTAGTGTGGACTAATTAATGCTCTAGTCGTTTTAGTGGCATCTGTAGTGCAACACCAGCAGACAATTATGGCAGACTTCTTTGTTGACAGCCCTTTGTGTCTCGTCTCCTCAGCACACGATGCTGCAGCTCATTAAGGAGGCGCTGGGCCAGAATGGAGTGACCCCCAGGGATGACTCTCCCGTCACCGAGGTCCTCAACCAAGTCTGCCCATCCAGTTGGAGAGGAGCCTGCAAGACAGCTGTGCAGCTGCTGTTTGCTCAGGCTGGTCTGGTGAGTAGAGATGTTAAAAACCAGGGCTGCTACAGTAAAGCTGTATTTCAGTTTACAGTTTACATTTTGGACATAAACCACAGTGGATATCTGCATTTCAAACAACTAATTGTATGATTTGAAAAGGTCGGGTGACAGTGCCTAGGCAGCACCGAATAGTATTATCTTGTTTGTGAAAGATATACTAGAAAGTTCTCTATTGGATCCTCATTCAGGACTTTGTTCTTGTTTAACATCCATCACCACAGTGTAGTTGATACCACAGAGCAGTGTAGAGGAGGCAGCACGCTGACGTGAACGGGCCTGTTGTTCTTCACAGACACTTCTGCTTAAGTTACTGAAGTCTCTCCTTATGTGCGTCTGTGGGTTTGGCAACCTGCATCCCGTTGTTTGTCAGATTTGTAATGGATATGTGGAGTTCTGTCCGCTGGCTTTGAGGCAGCCGAGAGGTGTAAACAAGCACTAGAGAGAGACAAAAGAGAAGAAACATTCCTACAGCATCTGGGTGAAGGATGGGCTCGCCTGGGTGGGTCTGCAAACAGAACCCCCCCCTCCCATACCTCCTGTTGAAAAGAAGTCACGGGGAGGGAGAGTCAGCAGCAGGACTTTCCTCAGAGTAACACCAGTATGTTTATGCTCCAGTGTTTATTTCCTCTGTGTGGTCTGCCTTGTTTTGTATGTCAAGCTGAAGGAGTGTTCCCATCCAGCCCTGCCAGCCCTCTGCTAACCATAAAACAATCCCTGGATGATGGATGAGCACTTCGCATTAACGCCATATCTAAGCCTATGGTCACTCAACCCAAAACGGATCACACATGGGTCACACAGCAGCATGCACGGGCACACACACACTCATATATTGTATCTTTCTGACACTCGCATATACATACACTTATCATACACCCACTGTCATGCACTATTCATACCTTCCCACACACACACTGAGTCTTTCTCCTCCCCGTTTTCATTCTTGTACACTTACAGTAACAATCACCATAGCTGTTCTGCTGTCGTTCCTGGAAACATTATCAACCAGCGACTCCCTTTTCCTTCTAGTCGTGACTTTCAGAGCCCAGCGACGAAGTTGACCTCGTCTGTTTTTGTGCTGTTCCTCCTCTTTCCTGCCCCCAGTGACCTTGTCTTATGTGTTTCAACATGGCTGACACACTGTTTGTGTTTGTATGAGGCTCTCTTACATGGGCAGCCAGGGGTTTCCGAGGATACACCTGTTTTTTTTATTTTTTTTTAATAACAATAGGGTAACTTCCTGTAATTCAGGAAATGGACTCCTCCCACCTTCCCTCCCTCTTTGTGACCCAGCTGCGTGGGTCTCGAGGAGCCAAGGCCACTTTCAAAGAACTCACAAATACATTTGACTAGCAGCAGGCAGGAAGGCTGGCCTGTTTATCGTCACTGGCTGATTGAATGCGTTCTGCTTCCTCACCTTGAACCACCTCTCTCTGCTTGGTGTGAAATTAATGCCAGTGACAGGTTTGCATACTGCACTGAATAAAACCAGTCTGGTTGTTTCAAGACTGTCCCAGATTTGTTGAGTTGTATTACACCGAGAGAAATTGAAACCTCATAATTGTATTAGTTGCTGTATGTTTAAATCAGTCAACAGACAGTTTGCTATGACCTTTTGTGGGTCGCTTGCACATGCCGATTTCACTATAAGGAAATAAATGTCTATGAAGAAAGCTTTTCTTTCAGCAGATGCTCATGCAGGTGTTTTTCTGTGTCCCAACAGGTGGTTGTTGATACAGCTCAGATTGAGAACAAGGAGGCTTATGCTCCGCAGATCACTCTTGAGGGTTCCAAGGTGGTGGTCCAGGTTCCCTCTACATGGTAAGCATATCAAAACACTGTTTTTAAAGTAGATGTCCAACAGTGAAACTGTACTGTAATACTGTAAACTTCATATCTGCATTTCTTCATCATGACAGTTGCAGTTATAAATAACCACAATTAAAAAATTTTGTGCTGAATTAATACACCACATTCTCAGACAATTAAAGAAATTGTTAGTCTTAGGTCCGGTGTGTAGGATAGAGCGGCATCTACCAGGTTAGGCTGTAGATTGCAACCCCTTTACCTCACCTTCCCCTTCACTGCGTGTAGGACAAACATGGCTGCAAAAAATATAATTAAACAGAGGCACTTATAACACTGTACATACATTCATGGTGAGGAGCTGCCCTTTAAAAATGTATTAAACCTTGTAACTCTCTTTGAGCAGTTCACTTGGATATAATTGCAGGTCTTGCACCAGGACAAGTCGGTGTTATTTGAGAAAAGGGAAAACATTTCTCTTCATAAATCTCATTCTAGTTGTCATTTGTGGTTCGACAGCGTGAGTTTGCATTAGCATCCAGGTGAGGTGTGTGTTTGATTTCCAACTCTGATCAGCTGAGATGTGGCGACGATGAATACACTAAACCATTCTGTGAGTTGAAAGGCTGTCAGGTTGTTTTTGGCTCTTCTTCTCTTGCTTATGAATATCAAATGTCACATATTCATCTCTTCAGCAAACGCACCTGGGCTTTTGTGTACGAGACATTATGTTGGATTTGTAGTTCATGTTCTGTCCTGTCATGTTGTGCCTATGTGTCTGTGTACATGTACTTGTTCAGGTGTCTGAAGGAGGACCCAGCCACTATGTCCTTGCTCCAGCGGAGTTTGGACCCGGAGAAAACACTTGGTCTAGTAGATGTGCTCTACACAGCAGTGTTTGACATCAACAGATGGAAGGAGAGAAAGTGAGTGAATGTTAAATGACAATAATCACTTATTTTTCTTTCAAGTTTGGTGCTAGTACGGCTCATAATTAAATACCTGTCTTTCTCTTCCCTTCAAAAGAGACCAAGCCTTGCCCACTATTCAGATACAACTGCAGCGGGAGAGCCCAGACTATGGTGGTCAGGTAGACCTGCCTCCAGGCACCACTTCCAAGACCTCCAGTGGACTGCCCAAAACAATATCCAAGCTGACTTCCAAGTTTACCAAGAAAGTCTCATCCAGCTCTAATAGTGGTGGCAGTTACTCCATCCCTAGTACCCCGTCTCGCAGCATGCTAACAACCAGTAGCTCTGAGGATAAGGCCAAGAGCCTGGGCCACAATGATGGGAGACTACAGAGCATCCTGCAGATGAGCAGCCTGTCCTGCAACCCTGACTCTACACAGCAAAACCAGATGGCCAACGGCTCAGTGTCCGAGGACCAGGGGATGAACCTGCCGACTGACCAAGAGATGCAGGATGTCATCGACTTTCTCTCAGGATTCAACATGGGAAAATCCCAGCAGGCTTCACCCCTGGTCAAGAGGAGGAACTCTGTGGCGTCTGCAAACCCTGCCGAGCTGAAGCCCCCGAATGGACCTCCACCAACTTCCCAACCTATCTCTCACAATGCCCTGCAGCCCCCAGCTCAGACCCTGCCCCAGCCACAGCCTCAGCCCCAGGCGGTGCAAAAGCAGCAGCCTCAACCACAGCCACCTCCACCGCAGCAACAACAACCCCAGCAGCAGCAGCCCCCTCCTCCACCTCAACAGCCCTCTCCACAGGCCCTGCAGTACTACCAGCACCTCCTGCAGCCCATCAGTCAGCAGCAGCCACCTCCTCCTCAGCTTCCTCCTCAGCAGACCCCACCGCAGGTCCTGTCACAGCAAAGAGTGGCAAGCAAGTGGCTTGGCACCTCTGGGCAACAGCCTCCACCGCAAGGCCCCCCAGCAGGGCTGTCACCCCTGGGTCCAATTGGGCAGTGGAGCTCTCCTGGATTGCCGGATCTGAGCTCAGATCTGTACAGTCTGGGCCTGGTCAGCACCTACATGGACAGCGTCATGTCAGAGATGCTGGGTCAAAAGCCGCAGGGGCCCCGCAACAATACTTGGCCCAACAGGGACCAGAGTGAAGGAATGTTTGGAGTCCTGGGAGACACGCTGCCCTTTGACCCTGCAGGTGAGCTCCACCATGATTTTATATGACCACTGGGGGTTATTTTGGAGATCATACACATCACATTATGACTACTAAGTTATCCGCACATTCGCTCCACTTTCATGTAGAGGACGACCGGGTGTGCAAGTTGTTTTTAAAACTGTCCAAATCAAAAGTGCGAGGAGCCTGCAGATTTAAAAGAGACACCAGACACCAGATCAGAATTTTAGAGTTCAATGTTAATGTTTAATAATATTGAATAATTAGGTCATTTTAATGGATATTAACAGACAGAAATACATTTCATTCATTTTCTCATGAAAGATGTAAATGTTCTAAGCACTATTTTTAGAAAGCTGCGGTCTGTCATCTCTTTTCTCATGAAGAGATGTCTAAATGGGAGTGTTGGTCTCGACCTCTCATGCTCCTCAGTCAGACTGTTATGTCAGCAGTGCAGAGGGGCAGGCCTGGAGCTCTGCTGACTTTGATTTAAAAAAAACCTTCAGAGAACAGCAATATTTTTATGACTTGACAATGTAGTTATTAGTTAGTTATTCATTATACCAGGAAACTAATGTTCAAAACAAGGTTTGTGTGTGTTAAGTGTCCATATAATCCAGTTGAAACCATTAAGACGCCTGCTGTGGGTATCCAGCTGACATATAAAAAAGTTGTTACTCATCTAAATGAAAATCTTTATTATCTAATAAAAGAACATTTGTTTGCAGGCATCAGTTGATAACAACATGAAGTGATTATTACACAAAGATTATTATCATCATTCATCATTGTTGCATTCAAATAAGGCAGTGTAATGGCAGTGGGGATAGATGATGTCTGCAGAGCAGACTGCAAATAAGCCGGACTACATACAAAGTTGTTTATTGTGCTTTATACACTGCATTCACTATGCAAGTTTGTCATTATTAAGCCGTATCTTGTCATGTCATGCTGCCAGTCAGTGTATAGTAAAATAATCTGATATTATTTATATGCTATCGTGTAACCATTCAAGCAGATTTCAGACAACTTTGGAGCCTGATCTAAGTAACATAATAAATGTAGGTCAGATAGTATGAGCAGCTGTTTCCCCCCGCATGTAGCTGTGACTGTAAGTTGACAATTTATGCTGATTTTAGCCTGTGTCAGTTGCTATTTTTACAGTGCAGCAGACTCTTTTGATTGCAGTCAAGAGCTATTGTGCAGAGTTGACTTACGGCCATTGTGATTTTTCTGCTATGGTAGACAGTCTGGCTAAACGGATTGAGCTCCAGGGACCCAAAGAGAAAAGCTGAGGGTGTCAGAAACTCATAGTTGTGTTTATCCTCCCTTTCCAAATGCAGTTGGCTCTGACCCGGAGTTTGCACGTTACGTTGCTGGCGTCAGTCAGGCCATGCAGCAGAAACGGCAGGTGCAGCACATCCGTCGCCCCAGCAACCCGCGCAGCAACTGGCCAATGCCTGATGAGCAGCACAGGACCTGGTCGCACCCAGAGTACTACAGTGAGGGGTAGGTATCTGTGCATGATATGGCCCTTATTACTGGTATGTTGCTATAAAAAAAAAAAAAAAAACATTTTTCAAAGGTTTGTTTTTTATGTTTTCATTTCTTTTGTAGTTTTAAAACCACACGTAGAAAATCCCTAATGCCATGTTAAGGATTAGTTTTGGACAGCAGTATAGTTGTTGGAGGGTTATTTAAAGCTTAGCCTCATCATAGTGCACAATAGTCCTGAAGAATGTTTTGATTTAATTATTAATGTAGAAGACATCATCAATATGTGAGGCATTTACCACATTCATCTAGACTGTTCTCATTTAATTCAGCCCACAAGTGCGAGACAACACCATCCTGCTGAGAGATTAATCTGGATGCAGACATAAACAATTATTATGTGCCTCTAGTAAACATTATACTGCAGCGGCATCTCACTTGTAAACCCTGTACTGGATTTCACTTATTAACAACCTTTAAACAGGACCAAGAGATCCTGTAGAACCTGATGGAAGTTGATATAAAGTCAACAAATGCCACTGAATCAACAGTTTTCAACCTTTATTTACTTCTCAGGAGAGGTGATCCTCATTTAATGATACAAAGGCAACAAAAAACAAAATTACAAGGAAAAATAATAACAGAAACATCAACATTGGTTAAAAAAAATCCCAAACTTTGTTGATTAAATTTATTCTACTTTTGATGGATGTCTTTTTAATCCTACAAAACACAAAGACGATAAGTCAGAGTTAATAATTCATAGTATACCAGGTAAAGTGCTAACACCTACTCTGGTTGTGTCCTCAGTGAGGCCGTAAACAGCAGCTGGTCAGCCAATCAGGGGGACTCTGCCAGCTCCAGCGATGAGACATCTTCTGCCAATGGTGACAGTTTGTTCTCCATGTTTTCTGGGCCGGACCTTGTAGCTGCGGTTAAACAAAGAAGGTAAGTCCCAAAATCATCCACTGCCTTGAATTTGTCTTGTTTATTCTGTCAGCCAGCTTTACAGTGGAAGGAAGCATCCAGACTGCACTGATAATTATCATAAAATGTAATTCACTTGTTGATGTTCCACACTCAGGCACAAAACAGTGATCATTTTTTCCCCACTTAAACACACATGTGATAATTATTGCATAGAAGAGGATGTGCAAGCTTGTCTGTATGAGAAATAGTGTTGTTGAGTTGACAAGGTTCAATGTAAATGTCTCTATTCTCAGAAAACACAGCTGTGGTGAGCCAGAGGTTTGCACCCTGCCCTCACCACCACTCCATCACATCAGCGACGATAACCAGGTAAAGTATGAACTCCTCAGTATTTCTCACAGTGGAGCTTCCTTTTTAAATAACTTCTTGTGGAAAAAAGTTGAAAATATACATGTTTATATTATATTTTGTGAGACATTTCCATTCATTGTACTGGATCTTTTCTAACATAATGACCTTAACCTTATTTATATAGCACATACATAGGGCGTAGATCAAAGTGCTGTACGAAGAGATAAGAGAATAAATGAACAGGCAAATTAAAGCAAGTTTAAATACTGCCTGATATAACCACACAATTAAATGAATATGTTATCAAATAGCAAGAACAGGTATGCTAAGCAGGGTAGAGTATGTGCAAGTTAAAGTGAAGTAAGCCGCAAGAACAATACAAAATGTAAAAGATAAGAATAAAACAGAGGAAGGTCACAGTTTGTTAAAGGCAGTATTGAATAAATAATTTGAGAGAATGTGAGAAAAGGCTGAGCTATTTATAGTTTGTATTTTTTTTAAAAAGCAGCAGAGAACCTAAGAAGCAATAAAGGATTATAAAACGACTAGTGACACTAAACCTCAGTCTCAGCTGGAACTGGAACTTGCCATATGGGTCACTGTATTGACGTTTCGTGGCACAGTGACGTTTCGTGTGGAATTTGTAAAAGCCTAATGTGTGGCTGCATTTTACCAGATGTACACACATCCATGACAGTACCATATTTTTTGGTAACTGTAGGTAAATTGTTTGGATATCACCAGAATCAAAAGACTTTTGTGAGTTAAAAAATTCATGTGAAAAATCATGGTCTGTTGCTCCTTTATGTAAACATTATATACAATCTTATATACAAGGTATACCCACCCTATATACAACAAGCTTTTTCTATATGAAGATTTTGATTAGAATTTTTGTCCTTGTTTTAAAGGACTGGTGGGACCTTGTTGTGACGTTTTGATTAGTTATTGACCCCTTCCACTTTGCTCATTGCCGTCCGCTGTGTTCTACAGGACAGCAAAACTAAAACCTGGCCTCCCAAAGCGCCATGGCAGCACTCCACTCACACCAACACCATGCCCAATCCCAGCTCTTCCTTGTACCAGATGAACATCCCTCCTTCTTCCCAGTGGAGCGACTCCATGCAGATGCTGCAGTCTCCAGTGTGGTCCACTGCCAGCGACTGCTCCCCTTCCACCGGCATCTCCTCTGGTTTTCCCTTCACCCAGCAGCAGCAACAGCAGCAGCAGCAACAACAGCAGCAGCAGCAACAGCAACACAAACCCATGACCAAGGGCTTTAAATCCTTCCCCCTCAAACACGAGCACAGGCCCTCCTACCTTCATCAGTACTGATCACAGTCTAAAGGGTTTGTAGCTCTGTTAGATGAGCCACTGAGTGGGCCGAGCTGCAGCCATTACAGTCCACACCCACTGAATTGGAAGATTTCAAAGCCTCAGAGGCAAAAAAATAATTAAGTATACACACTGGCTCAACATTTTTGTATCTATATTTTTCCATGTCAAACATCCCCATTTGAAAAAGAGACGTATTTTGAAGTTTTTTGAACTGCCATGTTTTAACTACAACAAGGTGCATGTGTCATGCTGGCAGCAGTTAGTCTAGTGGTCGTTTCTCTGTCTGTTGAGCTTACGTCTCCTCAGACAAGAGCTGGAGACGTGCACGGCCGTCACCCACTTGCTTCTGCAGCTGAACGTGTGTGTGTGTGTGGGTGTGTGTGTGTGTGTGTGTGGGTGTGTATGTGTGTGTGTGTAAAGGAGGGGGATTACAAGGGGGCAGGGGCTTGAAATGCTCTCATTTTGCCCATAATAAATATACTGTGTCTACATAGCTGTAACTGCCAAATCTCACGCAAGATGACTCAGAATACAGCTACCATCTACTGTTTCATAGCTTGTAATATACTGAAGTTGAAATATAAATATTTAGTTCTTTTTATTAAGAGGCTTTGAGCAGGCTCAGCATAAATATAGTATGTCACTGCAGAGGTGTAATTTGAGAGAAATACACTACTTTTTCAACAACTGACCAGAGTTAAGAATTATAGCAGTAACAATGTGCCATGTTGGTATTGATAGCACTTGCAGAATATTATTTCCAACCAAAGCGTTGTTCAGAAGATGAATGGTGCTGAAGAGATAAGAGGCGGACTGATATTATTGATAAACGGTGAAGTAACACACCCTATCGGACGAGAGCATTAGGGAACATCTTCACATCCAGAAGCGCTTTCATTTCCTCCTCCTCCTCTCTAATTGGCGGTTGTTTGCTCCAAATTGACACTAACTCCCATAAACGTTTCCTCTGTTTAATAATACAATATTTTTCTTGTACAATTATTGACAGTATTAATCTTATTTTTGTATTTTCTTACATGTTATACCATTACTGTATGTTAGTATTCTTGTAGGCATATTACATAAAACATTATTTTCCACCTCCCAATATGTGAAAAAGCACATTTTTTTTCCTAGAGTTGAACTACACCATCTATCTATAAAGGTTACCAAATATGCCATGCTAAACACTAAAACATTGTGTGATGAGGGTGTTTTCGAGCCCTTGTTTCTTCGGTTTCTATGGCAATGGGCTGCATTTAAAAGCCCAGAATGTTATCTTTTTGTGATGTTTGCGGATGCCAATGTTGCCTGTATTTATGAAATGACACCATGTTTTCAGAAAACTAACATACTTAACATGTTTACAGAGAATTGTTTGCTGTATATACATATAAATATATATCTTTTTATAGTTAATGTGCTTTGCACAATCAAGATATAGGGTTTGTTGCTTTTTGTCTGTGTTCTCTCCCTAACTGTTGCAGCCTTTTTTAAAGACATCATTACAGACCTTGGACTGTAACTGTTAGCTTCTCAGCTGTGTCAAATGGTTTACTAGTGGCTTCTACAAAAGAAAAAAAAATAATAATAAAAACATGTTGCCCTGATAGATGATATGAAGGGGGACTGCTTGGCTTATGTTGCTTATTGTTCTCTTGAGCTGGCAACTGAATCTTTCCAAGTGTACCAGCAATGCAAAAAATGAATAAAAATGATTAGCAATTCGAAAAAAGCTGTCTCTGTAGTCTTTGTGCTGAAATGTTCTGCTGCTCACCGTCCTACTTTAACACCCTGTGTGGATACAATGTGGCCTGATGGTTTTCAAAAACTGAAACAAGTTGAAATAATAGAAAAGACTTTAATGTACAACTCAACAACAGAATACTTTGTATTCACGTAATTTTTCCATATAATGCAAACATTTGCTGTAACATTACTGGCCTAAAACACCAGTGATCTTGGAATGAGTATCATTACTGGAAACAATAGTTATAAATATATCTTCCTGTGTCAAACACTGTCAAAGAGTTGGCACGACGCCCCAGCTCCACTGACACAGGCTGCCATCATGATGTCCCTCCGTGCTTATTCACAGATTGTGTTGAGGCTGAGGCTTCATTAGATGCAGTCTGGAAACAGAAACAACAGATGGATAAATACTTAGACACAGAAAGGTAGTTTTAACAGCGGGAAATTCAGGCATCTAGTAGCAGCAGGAGACACAGTAAACATACATTAAAATTAAATGTGCAAAGATACAAATAGGACTAGAAATAGAGATTAAAAACTATATACAATTAAATTATACAATAACAGTATTAGGAGTAAGAATCTAATACTACACGACTGATTGTTTTACTACCACAGTAGTTGCTTTACATTTGATGAGGGTGGCATGTTGTCTGGGCTGGCATCAGCTAACGTCGCCAGATAAACGATGTTGCGGTGCAGGATCTGCTGGTATCTGATGGGAGCCAACACAAAAACAAACAGCTGAGAGTGCCCCGCATGCACATCCCGCATATACACAAAAACACTGAGGCCTGTTTCGACTTACTGCACACACTCCACTGCTCGTCCTTTCTGCATGTATTCAGCGATGCATCTTATTAATTGGTCGTTTTCATCCAGTAACTGGCACAGAGGAAACAAACAGTAGCTAATATGTTGACTTTAGCTTCATCTTTGGGAACAATAAAGCCGCCGTGGCTCACACCGAGCATTAAACACGTACAGCACTAGATGAATAATGATGTTTGGCCTCGCTGAGAGCAAACAAAGCTAACTGCTAGGACTCGCGCCATACGTTTATTTGCGGGACTGTGAGCTAACAGCTAGTTAGCCGCGTCGTTAAATTTATTTATTTATTGCTCCTTCTTACCCTCTGAATTGTTTCTTGGTTAATTTTCGCCTTTCCTCGTAGTTTCTTGGGCACAAAGACAATCGACATTTTGTGTGTTCGCCACTTGTTTATTTTTCCGCCCTCTTCTTCTTCGTCGGTTCTATTAATCGACGGCCGTGTCATTCTCTGCGCGCTACCGCCATCTGGTGGAGAGGTGGAGTAATCGTGAACTTAAAGGAAATAAACACTCATTTATCTATCAAATTATCTGTTCCCGCTCTCTGTGATGCCTGTTGTTGAAGTGTAGCTATGTTCAATCAAATCTTAACGTGATGAAAATGTGACTTTTTTTTTTTTTTTTTTTTTAATAATGTGCATTATTTACTTTATTCTGTTCATTGTCTCATGTGGATGAATCTCAGATGAGCCCTCCTGACCTTTTCAGTAAACACCAAACCCAGGCCTAAATTTTACCAGTTTAAATTAACTAGCACATTCTGTTCCCAGAGTTTAGCCTTTTTTTTTTTTTTTTTTTTTTTTTTTGCATTTTTCTTTTTCGAACACTCACATTAACTGTCCTTTTGTGCCACCCTCAGGCCAAAATGTCAAAACTGACCCAGGAACAGCTGTTGGACCCCTCATACAGTAAAAAATTCCCCAATATTCCTCAGAGGAACAGTGACAGCTCACAATCACAATAAAACATTACTTTTATGTTTTCTGTTATGTGAGAAAGTACATCGAAACACGTTAAGTCCAGTTCTTGTTCCCTTCTAGCATTATTTCTGCTGTGTAAATTTTCTAGAAAACAATACACGTTATTTGAAAACTGATGGAAAAATACTGTTACTGAGAACTGCATCCATTTTTTTTTTTTTTTTTGCATAACCAAGCAACAAAAGTAACTAACAAAATATTTACACTTTCAATTTTCTCTAACTTGCGGTGCGTTTTCTTAGATTATTATCACAGAGTTGATGAAAAGTCTTACAACCACATAAGAGGAAGTTATGTGTCTGCATTTGATCAATAAACTGTGGCAACAGCTACTCTGAGCCACTTTGTTTCACCTTCAGTGGATCATATTTAAAGATGCTGACCACTGTGTTCAGGTGTTTGCATTAACTGTGAACATTTTCAGAATGTAGTTGACCTTTTTGGCCCTTTTCACAGCAGACAGATGTTGGCATGTTGTATCAGGAAAAGCACAGGAGTAATTACAGTTAACAATGGCTCTGCTGCATTGTGTGTTTTATCACTGTGTACTGCTGTGAACAGGCCAAGCTAAAATGGCATGCAGCCCTTATTAATATTATTAATTACACCTGTGGTTTTCCTGTTGTGACGTGTCAAAATGTCTCAAAAAGGCCAAATGTGCAAATAGAGCATGTGTTTGCATAATAGTGATAAGCAGTATAATACAGGGACTCAGTATTGGTCTCACACTGAATTGGAAATAAGTATATAGTGGAAGTGAGCAGGTAGTAATGAACACCGACATACAAGACAATAAGTTCAATGTTCTTGAAGTTTGAAGTGATCCTGGGCCACACAATCAAAAATTCTTCTTTATCTTAAATGAAAAAACAATCAGATGCGGTGGTTACATTTCTGTTCACCTGCATTAGACCTGGACCTTTAGGTAGAGCAGTGGGATGTCGTGTTGCCTTGTTAGATTCAAAGAAATGCTACTTGCCTGCTGACGCTGTATGATCACACAATTTACAATGTGTCCAAGTGAAAATTCAGGAACATGCGGATTAAAAACACGAGACACTGTTATTGTACAACTCTTTATTTTTACGTAAAAACTCCATTTTGCTGCTATTCCCAAGAAAACAATTCCTGGTTTACAATTCCAGTGACTGGAAGGAGTAACAAACATATGAAAACACGTCAGTTGTAATCGCTCAATAATACGTTTTGTCTCAAATTTAATCTTGCTGGTTATTGCGAAAGCCCATATAGTAAAGTGATGATTTCTACGGCTATCATGCAGTGATTACCAATCTGTGCAATATCCAG
This sequence comes from Sciaenops ocellatus, assembly GCA_033000465.1. Taxonomy (NCBI): domain Eukaryota; kingdom Metazoa; phylum Chordata; class Actinopteri; family Sciaenidae; genus Sciaenops; species Sciaenops ocellatus. The sequence goes on from CP136888.1 coordinate 19,089,375, forward strand.
TTAAACAGCACGCATTTTCAACTGGGCTGCTTTGCTCTAAACAACCACAGCTACTGAGAAGGATCTAGTTTCACCTCGTAGTGCTATCGATAGTTTTGTCAAAAGGTAACCTTTAAGTTAAAGGGAGAGCTGTAGAAAATTCACCACTCTGAAGGCAAAAATACTCTGAAGTCCCTAAAGTACTAACATACCAGAGTCAAAAAGAACAAAACAAAAAAAAAATCTCCCAACTCCCAACAACACACTGGCACCACATCCAGTTCTTGTCCCTTTGTTCACAAGTTGGTAAAAAAATAATAAATCCACTCCGGAGAACAATCACATTGACAACAATGCAACAAGAGGAGCTGCGAACAAACCAAAGGGCTGACATCGATCTGAAATTTGTATTGAACATTAACGTTTTGAGACATTATTCAGTCCATTTAAAAAACAGTTCCCATTTTCAGTAAACAATCCTTACAACACTGCAAGTACTTAGTTTTGCTGTGGAAACAGCTGACTGTGGAGACGGTGAAAAAACAACAACACGGATGACACAACTGTAAGACGATTCAAAGAAAAAAAAAGAACATGCTTAACACATGGCTCAGTATGTTTTAGACACAGAAATGTAGATTGAACAGGTACTAAAATGAGAACTTATGGACTTTCAATTACTTTTCAACCAAATTCTCACGTTCTTTTTGGCAAAATAGCTGAGCATTTTTTGTCAAATTTAACCCTGACTCTTTCCTTAAGAACCTTTAAAGGCGTTGACAGCGATGAATGTTCCTCTTTCACAGACACAAATCATGGGAATGCTCTTTGTTTCATCAACTATATAAAACAGACTTGGCCAAAAACAAAATCTACAGTCGACACATACTTCTAAGGCTAATGCTGTAAACCCCATGTAGTCACATGACTGGTTCCTATTGACTGCCTGCATTAGGCTTTTATTAACAGGCTGCCAGAAGTTCACCTACAAACGTAAAGCAAGAACAGAATTCATCTGATGCAGGAGGTTTGAGGGGCTCTAAATACTGTCTACACATTCCTTAAAAATCTAAACTAAAAGTCTGTCTGGAGAGCCACAATTTGAGGGGGACTGAGCCGAAGATGAGCTAGATATACATTCGTTTATTCTAATATTCAGTTCAGATGTTGTTTCCATCAGCTGGCTTTTAATTACTTATGGATGTCCAAAAAAAAAAAAAAAAAAAAAAAGTTATCCAAAAATACTGAACACATGGCAACCAGACTGAGCAGAGAAGCATCTGATGCAACAGGCAATGCAGTGAACTCTGGTGACAATGTACATCATAATATCAAAAACTGAAAGGAAATAAAAAATAAAGCTATTGATCACGTGAACTGTGATCCACTCACAGTATCAGTGGGTTTTCTGCATACAGCTTTCAATATCAAAGACAACTTTAGTAAGAAATGAACTTGACTGATGCAAAAATACAGAATTACTCCAAAGCAAAGTATGTACACATGTTCTTGTCAATCTGATGACTGGGGCAAAAAACAAAAAAAACAAAAAGCCTGTTTCTCAAAGTGGAGAAAAGGGAGCTGCACTCTCACCCCCTGATGTAAAGCAGTCGACCCTGGTGCTAGTGACTGAGAGGATATATCTTCATTCTTTCTGTCAAATGTGGAGACCAAAGAATTTCTTCAACAGGAATCATTTCATGATGAGGGGCTACAATTCTGTGTGGATCCGTCGCTGCAGTACTATGCAGCCACCTTGTTATCCTTCTGGGAAAACAACACACAACAAAAGTTTAGAACCACCATCGACCTTCTTCTTTTTTCTACACAGCAAAGAAGTGCATACTGCACTTAAATAATACCTTTCAATAATTTACCCTGTATTCAAAGTCAGAGAAATCCCGACCTCCTCTGCCACCTCTGAATCCGCCTCTGAATCCAGGCGGGGCACCGCGGGGAGGCCCGAAGGAACCTCTGCTCAGTGGTCGCCCGCGACCTCCACGGGGCCCCATGTAGCCTCGGCCACGGTAACCTCCTCGTCCTCGATTGTGTCTCAGAGGGATGCCGAATGTCTCAGAATTCATTCGTCTCTCTTCAGCCCAGGTCGACCTTCGCTCCCTGGCACACACAAAGAAAGATCAGGATACATCTTTCTGGCTATAAAACACCTCAACAAAGAAACAAAACTTGATACACAAAGGGAAAAAAAATTGAGCTTTCTCTCAACTTTAACATGTCTGGCACAAATGTATTTTACTATTTAAGATCAGAAACAGCTATAAATTTGGTGTATCAACTATGAAAATCCTTTTTCAGTTTGTTATGTAGTATGTTACGAGTACGTTGTGTGGTTTTAAAAATCCAAATATGTGTAGCCTTCCCTTAACTTTCACTCTGATTTTTGGTCCCATTCACCTTTGGTGCCTCGCTCAACACAGAAAATTTGACTTACCTTGAAAATCCTCTTTCACCTGATTTACTGAAAGAAGAAGAGAAAAAGTCTTTCAGTATTAACAGAGTACAAGTCACACATTTAAATAAATTATTAAATCACTAAAAAAAAAAAAAAAAAATCGTTAAAGCTCGCGTTCAGTGTATTAAAGTGAAGTGAGTTTAGAGAATATTTCATACACGCAATACTCAAAAACAAGAGCCCCTTCATTTGTTGTTGCTTTACTGTGTGGTTTGTACTTAATCTTCTTTTACAGACAAGTGTACAAACACAGACATTTGCATTTTTTAAAGCAGTGCTGTAATGTCTGAACACACCCTTAAGCTTTAGCATCAGAATTCTCCCACCATAACAGATTTAGGTTCATGAAAGTGTCCCCATAACTATGGTCTTATTGAGGTACCTTAAGTCATCACAGGACAGGTTATCAAAGAAGGACTTGGACTTGTCGTAGTAACATGTGTTTATCACAGCTGCCTCCTCCTCCTCATTGGCTCCCTCAGTGGCTGGGTGTTCCGAATCAGCAGTTTCTTCTCCATTCAGTGCCTTTTCAGTCTTGTCATCTGTAGTTGTGTTTGAAGAAATCTTACATTAAAAGCTTTAAAGAGAGTCACCTGCTAACAATAATGTTACCATCAGGATTGGGCAAAGAACTAAAGTGATACACTGCCAGAATACACTGAAGATGCTAAAACATATTAGTCTAAAATATGACACATTACTGATTTAAAATAGTTCTTCTACCATAAACTTCTTTTCTCTGGTTTTTAGTGGTAAAAACTATAATTCAAAAAGTCTTGCCTTTCTGCCACATCAATCAGTGAGAATCAGTCACCCTGTATCATCCATCATCCGTGTTTTAGCTGTTTTTGAGCTTGTACCTGGTTTCCTGTCTTTGCCCTTCAGGACTCAAGTGTGTTGAAGCCATACCTTTCAGTTTGAGCTTGTTCTGAAGCTCTTTGTCAATCTCATCCTTGTGGAACTGAGCGTTGGCAGTCTCAAAGTCAAAGTCTTCTTCAAACTTCATTGGGCCATCACGACGCACGTTAACTTTCCCTCTACTGCGGTTTCCTCTTCCACGGCCGCGGCGGTTGGACTGAGCAGCAGCTGAGAAATAACAGGGGAAAACTGAAATCCAGCGGTGCTTCTACATGCAACATCTACAGAGCAGTAAACAATGTTGCGTTTGCTTTGTACTACAGCACACTGTATTTAAAACAAACCTTTGAGTGCCGACTATCAGCTTTAATTTTAGGACGCTAAAATCCATCGTAAATAAACAGTGTATGAACCGTGCCACAGTATTTGAACAAGTTAGCATAAACTCTAAAAACAGTCATCCGAATGTAATATTTGGTTTGACATCTTTTGCAGTCAGTGATTGGCTGCAGTCTACAACCCATAGATGTCAGAAGACTTTCCTGGTGATGTTCTGTCTGACCGGTAGTGCGTATTTATACCTCCAGCAACCCTTAAAGCTGATTACCAGCAATTTACCCTAATGCGTGCCACTCATTATAAAGTGTTAGAGCACTGTTAGAAACTGAAACGTAAACCACACATCACTGTCCAAACAGCTTTTGATTGTTCTGTAGATACCTGCAGCGATGGAATGGAAATATGATACTATAAAGATAAATTAGTAAACATTAAACAAGATGATAAAGAAGATGATTGTGTGACTCAACACACAACATTTACCATGTGATCAATCAGACAACTTCTCAGGGGAAAATAAACAACTTAATCATAGTCCATATAAGTTAATATTACTAACACAATTAATGAAAACAAACTATTTAGTGGCTGTAATCAAGAGTGTTAATGGCTATTATTAGTGTTAAATGTTAAAATACATACCAGCAGCTTGATGCTTGTTAGGATCCCGGTTTTCAACAGCACCGTGTTCATTATCTGGCTGCGATACCTTGTGAACGTCAGGAACTGAGAACAGCAGAGGACATAAATTAAACTCAAAATAAAGCAGTATAGTTCTAACAAAGCACTAAATGCATAGTTCATGCGATTTCAAGACTGTGTCAGAGATATTATAGATTAAAACTTATCTTTGTGGAAATTAATCATTACAAGTCAAGCAGGTATTCTTACCCTTTCTCTGCTCCAGGAGGTCTGGAGGCTTCTGGCTGCCATCCGTAGTGCCAGTGGGTCTGGGAGCTGCCGCCCCCGTCTGACTCCTCTGACCTACAGGTGCAGGTGGTGCTGGGGCAGCTGATGGAGGAGGCTGCACTGCCGGCTCCAGAGTGGGAGTTTTTGTTAATGCATCCAGCTGGGGACTAGTGCGCCCTGTAGAAAACAGCAAAGTGATATTCAAACGTTTGGACAGATCTTCTCATTGAATGGTTTCTCTTTACTTTATTACTTTCTACATTGCAGATTAACACTGAAGACATCAAAAACTATGAAACAACACACATGGAATAATGTTAAATGAACAAAAAAGTGTAAATATATTTTAGATTGTTCAAAGTAGACACCTTATGCTTTGATGAACAACAAAGCTGATCGTCTCACACACATTAAGGCACACCTGGTAACTGAAAACCACTCCTTATGACGCTGATTGACAGAAAGCCAAGATTGCGCAAAGCTGTCAAAGCAAAAGGCTTTGAAGAATCTAAAATAAAAACATTTTGCTTTGTTTACCACACATATCCCTATGTGTTATTTCATAGTTTTGATTTATTCAGCAAGAACCTGCAATGTAGAAAATAACAAACAAAAAAACAACAAAAAAAAAAACACTGACTCAATACTGTATATATGTTTCCTAAATGCAGAGAGTTTGGTGATACACCACGACATATTATACGATGTGAATGTGGCAAAATACCTGAAAATAATTCATGCTCTCTGAGCAGGAAGGTTCTGCCTTTATACTTCAAAACATGAGTTGTAAAGGTGTGGATGGTGAGGTCAAAAAAAGTCCTCCAGGTTTCCTTTTATACATTCTTAATTCATACTAGGGCTTGGCTAAATACTTGGTTATTAGTTACTGCACGTCTAGTGCATCCATATTGCCCAGTATGTCTAACTAATCAACACGTCAATATATAATCAATAGTCAATGTCAATCCATTGCTTTCCATCGTGCATTAGTCCCGAGTTGTAGCTAAACCTTCACTGAGAGACTGGCTAATCATTGTCTTGTTTTAAAATGATGTGTGCCATCATGTCCATACTGTTTATTTTCTGTACAAAGTTTCATTTTGTGTACCATCGTCTTTTCTTTTTGAGTTGCAGTTTATAAACACTGTTGCCATTAATCAAATGTAATAAATCTTTGTTTTTGTCCGGCACAAAGTCACAGACCACTGTGAGATGCACTGCAAGCTAGCACTAACACCAGACTAATTGCTTTTAATTTATTCAGGTATTCTTGCCCCCTTGCTTGAAACAGGTAGTCATTTACGCTACCAATTTGTCGTTAGACACTTATTTTGAACAAGAATTAATCGTACCTGCTGCAGCAGATCCAAACTGCTGAGCTGCAAGAGGTGTAACACCAAACTGACTGTATGGTGCAACAGTAGGGCCCCTGTATGGAGCATAGGTCCCAGCTGACTGGAATGATGGTGGTGCTGCAGCATTGGAGGATCCAATCGATGACTAGAAAAACAAAACAATTACACACGGTTACAACCAGCCCTTTTATTCAATTTAATCCACAGACACGGATAAAGTCATCATCCACACAAGACATGAATGTGTAATTATGATTCTGAAACTGTAAAGAGACTTGTTCTGAAACTGTGACTGTCACAGCTGCAGTTGCAAATGTTAATGAAAAAGCTAGTGCACTCAGTCAGTCATGCGTATAGGCAAGACAATTTACAATATTAGCACCATGAAAACAGAATTTATATTGACAAAAGTTATCAGCTGCAATAGAAGATGTTTAATTTAACACATTTTCCCCCGTGGAGCTGGAGGTGTTCAAGTGCCCAGTGTCTATGCATTTTGTTTCTTTTCGTTTTTGTCGAATCAACAGACTCAATTGTTAAACTATGTTGTTCGTTCAAACCGTGAATTATACATTTATATTTACTTTAAAAGCAATGAATAGGCTAAAATGTGGCTAGGTTGCTAACCTATTATTTTGCTTTGAATTTCTATGCATGAAATGTGTGATTGTTCCTGGGGAAATCATTAAAACACACCTTTTCTCAGAGCAAATATTCATATTGTCATACTTTTAAATCAATGATGGCCGAATTCTAGTCAGGTGCTTACCTGACAGGTACAAAGTCTTGGTGTTGTGAAGGCTCACTTACTAGGAGACAGTGAAATAAAACTGAGCCATAATTAATGTTATTAGACACACCTGTGCCTTTGCTGCTGTGACAAGTCTACATACGTGCCGTAATGACTGTCTTGTGTCATCGGAGGTGATGATTAGATTGTGTTCCAAAATAATAATGTTTTGACATGTAAGTATGAGAAGTATGATCTCATGAAAAGTTGAACATCCTGCACTTGGGAAAGGTCATTGACTTTATCACAGCAGACAATCTGGCTAATCGTTGTAGGGCACAACAGGTGTTACTAATAACATTAAACGATTGCCCTCTTCTACTCAAGTGTCCCAGTAAGCCATGACAGTGAGCCAGCATTCGCAATGCATGAACCCCAAAGACAATACCTTAAACACTACTAAGAACACATAAAAATCAACTTACTTGAACTATGGCAGGGTCCTGAGGCAGGCTGCTAGTGGCTTTGGGTGGCTCACAAACTGTTAGGTCTTTTATATCACTACCTCGGAAGATGATGTACTCAAACACTTCCTCCCGAGGTGGAATAGGCCTGTCAGTGGGCCGGTCTTCGGTTCCAAAAGAGCGTACTGTTGGGAAAAACAAAACAAAACACCATTTGTCTTTTTATTGAGGCTTTAGCACGGAGCAACATAGCACAGCAGTGTAGAGATACACTTTTAAAATGTGTTGTACTGTGCCCCAATTTATTTTTTTCATTCAAATCTCTGTAGTCCGACTTAAAAGAAATAGGGCTACAAATGAGACAGAGCTGGGAGACGTATGTGGTTAATTTTCTTGCCTGGCCAGATGTTTAAAAAGACATCCAACAACACAATCTAACAACCACGCCAAATTATCCAAGGAGTGACCTTTAAAGAATAAACTACAACCCGTAATGAACCAAAACTTTGGCAAGAGATGTTTGATAGATACTTTCTACTATACAGTCTGCCATTTAGTACTCAGTAGCAGTGAGGGACTCATATTTCACGTTAGCCCAAACACAAGGTAAACAAAGGACGGAGAGTGTGAACTACAGCACTTAGCTCTGTAGCCAACTAGAGCTAAATTGGCTAACACAGCTAACTGCGTTGACATGAGTATCACTTTCCCCATCGCTTAGCACCTTTGTAAGATATATTATAACCACTTCTACGTACTGCAGCCCAGCTCTTGGCTACTTATCTTACCTTTAGCAAGAGCTACGGTCGAGTTTTCAGTGTCAATGGTGTACAAAATTCCTTCATAGCGGATCCCGGCCTTGGAGATTAGGCTAATTTTGCTGCCGATGTACGGCGTTCCTCCTCCGCTCATGTTTGTCTTTTGTCTTTTAGTAACACACTTACGTCCACGAAATCTTGTTGCTGTAGAACCTAGAGTGCAGATGTGTGGCTTTGAGAGCTGTACTTTTGTTTAAATGCTACATAACATGAGTAACTGAGTTTAGCTGTGAGGCAGATTAGCTCGTCTCTGAACTGATTTCTACCACGACATGGCCGTTTGCGTTTTCCGTCGCCCGCCGCTAAGCATGATGGGAGAAGAGGCTGCGTCTCATTCTTCAAAAGGTGCCTCCTCTCCACCTCCGACTGCCATCCTTCCTCATAAACAAAAGGAGTGATTTGGCGAAAACATAGTGAAGTCGATCATATCAAGAGTGCACATGCAGCCTCGCTCACTTTTACGAGTATTTATGAAGGAAGGAAATAAGTCAATTAATCATAGGGTGATTAAAAGAGGTTTGAGATTCAGCCATTTCGTCGTATCGCGATGCTTTGCGAGCGGGCCTCTCGCTGCCCTGCCCCCATATTAACGGATAATACATGATTAGATGTATGAAATGTGTTTATATACTGCATTTCATTTGTTTTTGACACGTCAAATTACACGATTTTTCCTTGTAAACAATTAAACTTAGACACGTAGAAGCATGTCAAATATAATTTTATAACATCGTTATGTAACTGCGGTTCATACACTGTGAAAATAGTTCGTTATATTTAAAGAAAAAATATAAAAATAAAGATTTTCTAACCAGGACCCCCCTCCCCTCTAATGACGTCAGACTCATTCCCACAATGCCCAGTAACACGCAGGCGCACTGAAAAAAAAATAAATAAAAAAATAAGACAGCTATCTGTGATCAGAGATGGCGGGCGCCTCCGACCCCCTGGAAGATATGCTCTTTTCAGAGGTGGATGAAAAAGCCGTGAGCGACCTAGTGGGCTCATTGGAGTCACAGCTTGCTGGCCAAAGCAACCCAGCAGGGAAAACAGACGAAAACGGAGGCGCTGGCTCAGTGGCCCCCGCTAACCATCACTTAGGAAAAACGCTACCAGCTCCAGTGGGCACCACAACACTAGAACAACAACAACAAGGACGGCGTAATAAACCTGAGATGCGCCTGGAGATCAACTCTAAAGACCTTAGCCCGGATAAAACTGTCACATCTCCTTCCTTGGGCTGCACCTCTTCTTTTGGCGAGCCTTCAACCACTTCGGCTACCGGTGTGAGCGCCACTAGCAGCGGTTCGCAATCACATGGAGCATCCATCACAACACTGACTGCATCTGGTGTGTCAACTTTGGCATCTACGCCAGCCAGCATCAGCACCACAGCCAGCAACCGGGGGTCTAAGGTTAGCCCGGGCACAGGTGAGACGTCGTCGGAAGCTAGCCCGCCGAGAAAACGCATAACCACACCGCGGAGGAGCGCTTCGGCTCGGATAAAGAGTTTGAACGGCGCCGCTGTAACGACGAGGAGGAACAGCAACACAGCGGTGTCTGAAAACGTTAGCCCCGTGGATACCAGTGCAACTACACCAAACTCCACTCGACCGGTGACATCCTCTATCAACACCTCGACTTTCACCTTATCCAACGCCAACCTCGCTGTAGGTCAGTCGGCTATAGCTCTCGACCGGGGGACTCCTACCATCGCTTTGCACAGACTCCCGAGTCATATTGTAGCGAGCATAGCCCAGAACGGTAACGGGACCAGTGTGTCGGCCTTGGTCCAGCAGGGCACTCGCATAGGACCCATCACCTCTTCAGCTTCACAGGGGAACCACAGCAAAACCATCACAGACACTGGGGCTTCCAAAACAGACGATTGTCAGTCAAAAATTGTAATGTCAAGCCAGTCTGGTAGTGTCAACTCTGTAATAAACACTGTCCCCCCAGCAGCACCTCCTGTTGTCACACCACCACCACCACCACCACCACCAACAACAACAACAACAACAGCAACAACCACAGCAGCAGCTACAACAACCACAACAGTAACTCAGCCTTTGAGCTCTGCCACAGCTGCTGCTTGTGTTACAGGGGCAGTGGCAACAAGTTCTGTATGTGGTACTGGTCTAACTACATCAGTGACTAGCACTCTTAGCATGGTCAGGCCCACAGCCCCCTCTCTGACACCTGCTGTGGCCACCTCCGCACAGTCTCAACCCCGTCCTGGACTTACAGCACCTCAAAGGATCGTAGCCCCCCAGCTGATTGTCAGACCACCTCAGCAGCAGACGACCATTCAGCTGCCCCCTGGGTTTACCATCCCACCGGGTAAGGTTTACAGGAAGGGGAGGAGAGCAGCAAGAAGTCGCTGTTTACACCTGTGTCAGGCTCATGGGTTGTCAGTAGGATACAGTGATTGACTGTCTTCAGTATGAGATTGTTTTGTGTGTGTGTGTGTGTGTGTGTGTGAGACATCCTGTTCTTGTACCATGTTTGTCTGAATGTGTTGGAAAGCTTTCCAAGTTATCCTGTGTACATTTTGTATATTGTTTGTGCCTGTACTGGAGGTACTGTGACTTTTAGCATGGCTACCTGGGGAATCAGTTACTTCACCCAGCAGTGTTAGTGCTATGATTTGCCAACTGAGCCGTGCAAAGTATTAAATACACACCAAGCATCCTTAAAAGCACCATGACATGACACTAATGCCACAAATGTGAAATTAATATAAGAAATAAGACAAAACCTACAAGCAGTTTGCAGTGAAAGCGTGTCAGATAAATTTCATATGTACATTTGAGTAGGTAGCTGATGCTTAAGTCTTTAACCGTCTCCATAAGAGATCAACTATCAGGAAAAACTATCCTGTCACTGAAAGAAAATGGTTTTAGTTCATTTATATGAGTTTATATAAGTTCAGTGTCAGGAGAGGACAAGACTTTCCAATGAAATCATGTAGAAATGTGGCCACCGCTGTATTCACAGACCACATACTGTTAACAAAAAGCCACATTCATAAGCAAGCATTTGCAGGTTTTCCATTTGCACCATAGCTTGGTGAAAGGCAGCTACTCTCATGCCTGTCATCAGAGTTTCAAACATTTGTATTTTCTTTCCTAATAGCATTTCCAATAGTAATAATTAGATGGACTTCTTCCACCAGGTGCAAACAATATAGAGGAATATGTCTTTAGAACAATGTAATCACATCAATAGTGTAAAATGTTCAACCAAAATGCATGAAGAAAGTAAAATAATGTGGCTACATACAGAACGAGCATCAAGGGTCCTTCAAAGTGCACATAATCCCATTAGATGATTTTTAAAAAGTGGCACATCTTAAATATAATGGCTCTTTAATACTGTTACTGCTGCCCAGGAAAAGGCAGCTTAATAAGTGGAGACCTGTTGCCCTCCACACAGAATCTGCAGATGTTTTTGTTAGTGAAGTTTAGGATGCACAGGGAAATGTTTCTGGGCCACTCAGATGAGCAAGCAGTGCTCACTGTTTTTTAAACCACTTTGGAGCATGTTATTGGTGCTTTATATTGTTCCAATATTATAAATGCCTCATTTAATCATCCAGTTAACTTACATTGTAAACACGTATGATTGCCCAAGTAGACAAGCAAAAATAAATTTGTTTTCCAACTTTCTTTAAAAATCAGAGTAAATTCCTGCACAGCCATCTGCCAAATGCTGCAACAATTTGGTATCTGTAACATGGTTACTCGATTTGCCAGGTATTTTTTTAACTTTATGGAATTCCTGCAAAGAAAACAAACATGTAAAAATGTTCTTAAATCTTAGGCTGTCATTTCTGCATTATTCTAATATCAGCAAGGTCTAGATGGACGGAAGGTTTGTTATTTTCTATATTTGGATGTCTCACATTTAGACCACCATCAACAAAAGAAGCTCATCATTTAATTTGTTGCTCTATTGTATGATTTTAGCAAAAAGCCAATCAGAAACAAGTATTTCACTGCCCATGGTATACAATTATACGCCATGTAATTCTAGTGCCCTTGACATAACCTGTTTGTTGCCATTTCGTTTATCTAATTTGACAACTTTTTCTGTTCTTTTCTTAGTGTTACATTTGTGTTGAAGTTGCTTTGCAGGTTAAACACTGCATTTACACTGGCTGCTTGTTTAGAGTATTTGTTTTCAATGGCCATTTAACATGCCAAGAATTTTAGGGTGATATTTATCTGTGCAAGGTGTATCTGCATTTGACTAGTAGCTGGTTTAAATACCATTCACTGATTATGTTGCTAGTACTGTACTAGTATTTCCTCTAATGAATGCTCCCTTTGATTCTTCAGGGATGGTGTTGGTACGAACAGAGTTGGGCCAGCTAGTGATGGTTCCTCAGCAAGCTTTGGCTCAAGCGCAGGCTCAAGCCCAGGCCCAGGCTCAGAACAACATCTCTCCACGACCTGCTACCCCCACAACAGGAGCATCCTTCAGAGTAACTACTCCACAGGTGAGACTCTGCCACAGTTGCCAACCCATACACTTTTCTTAGTATGACCACAGTCCAAATTATTACTGCACCATAACATTTCTTTACAGCTTTTACTTTACATAAGAACAAGAAGAGGAGAGGTGAGAGGTTGAGGAGCTGTGCCATTAAATCCAAATGACATATGTGACTGTGTGCTATGGTATGCCTGGTTTTGATTTGTATCAGGACAAACAGCATAACAGGTTTTGTTACATTTATGCTTTACATACTGGATCATCTGATTTGTGCGTCCACATGTACGTCACACACAATAGGCTTTGCTCGTGAAAAACATTCCTATGTCGAGATTTAATCTGAAGGTGGTGATTTTCATTTGGGTAAGAACAGATCAGTGTAACAGAACACATCAGTACTGTAATGTCACAGTGATATACGGCTCCATGGGTAATTCCAGTGCGTTTGGGCTGTATAAATATGTAACCTGCGAACATGTATAAATGTGTCAATTGTCACCATTATTAGGTGGTAGAAACAGACAAGTAGTATGTGTTTCTGGAGGGTCCAGACACAAGAAACTCCCATGTTTTTCAGATATAGCTGCAAGAAATGTTGAGATATCCAATAGTAAATGTACCGTCGGATGAATGGACATAGATCTGTGTATCATTAGCGTAACAGCGACAAGTGACTTCATGCTGCCACATAATGTGGCCCAGTGGGGAAGACACTTTTACTGCTCATAAAAACAACGTGTCTTCTTCAAATTTGAGGATTCTCAGAAAGTACCATACCTGTTATATTACTAGAGGTGTCTCGAGTAGATCAGTATCGGGGCAGATCCGCACATATTTTAAAGGATTGGTATAAACATGCTAAATTTACAGATCCTTTCTTTACTGTAATGTATTGTGTCTCGTTCACCTCAGCCTGTTAGTGCAAGCACTGCTCTCCGTACAGCAGCCAGCTGGCCAGCTCTACACTGCAAGTGTTTAGCTCACGATTTGAGTGAAAATTAGTATGTGAATGTGAAAAATTATACTTAGTACTAATGGACTCAGATTGGGGCTATCAGGACATCCATAACATATTTAAAAATCTGCTTTGTGAAAAATACAGAATGCTCAAAGCCAGATCAGTTTTTCTTAATTCAGGAAGAGCTGACAGATACATGGTTTTCACTGGACTGTGATGTTATGTGAAATGGATTCAAAAATTGACTCTTGCGATCATCCAAGACATAACAAAAAGATCACATGGGTACTGAATGACTATGGACAGCTACTGATGCTGAAATACACTTTTAAACTTGATGAACAAATGAAAAAAATAATTTTAATTATACCACTGTATTATGATTTAACCACATTCAATCCAGCAGTATTATTTAATCAAAAGAAATTATTTGTGTCTCAAAAACACAAATGATGGTGAGACTGTTTTGTTGCAAAGTACACAGTGACCTGTCATTAACTTAAATATGCAAACATATTTGTACAGTCCATATATTTTATGCATACCACCCAGTTTTCTAAATGTAGCTATTTTATTTTAAACCAGTTAAAAACAATATTAAAAATAAATCATACCATACAGAAGTTCATCTGCTTCACCTGTAAACCTTTTCTGGTACAGAACAACTTTACTGTCACACCAACACATTTTGGCCTTCAACACAAAACACACCACAAAAAACCCTCACACAATATGGTATGCAACAAAAACACTTAATATTTTAAACAATATAAAAGACAACCAATCATATACATAAATATCAGCCATAGGGTACAATCATTTCAATAAAATGCAACATCACATTTTATCTTAATCAACAGTTATTTCTGGGGGGCATGAATGAGGACTTTTCAATTAAGTTTTTATTAAGCATTTCAAAATCTTTTACTTATGTGGTGAATGTAGTGACATGTTGTTGGAATGTATCTTATAGCTTCATTTTTTGTTGTATTTGATCTTTTTTTAACATTTTGAAGACATTTGCAGTTCATACATGTATAAAGCACTTCGTAAAGAGTTTTTGGTGTAGCCACATTGAACGGGCACATTTTGGCTTGTACAGAGGACCTCCTCTACAAGCTTGAGTGCCACTTCTTGGCTGCACTTCTCCTGTTTGTGGACCAGGTATGTTGTCACCAGTATACAAAGTCGGGCATTCTACCTGCCTCTGTGCTGATTTGGAAATGTAATTGGCCTGAAGTCGCGGCCATGTTCCCAGTCCATCTGTGTGTGGGTGCCCCATTGGCTGATATGTATGTGTGTGTATATGATTGGATGTATTTTACATATTTCTGAACCTTTTAAAAATGTTTTATAAATACCCATAATGGTTCTGGTGTGCGTTGTAATCTCTATAAACAGATATCTTCATATGAATACAGAATCTGTAGGTGAGGGACGAGGGAAGATTTTGGTACAGGTTTTGTGTTTTTAGTCTAAGTAGTATCGACCAATCACATTTGAGCGGGCTTTGTTTGCAGCCCATGTGGAGAGCAAAAGAGTTGGGACACATTGGCCGAAATGCAATCTCAGCTATTGTCTGATACCAATTTAGCGTTTTATTAGCTTTTTAAAACTATCTATTAGCAGAAATGTGTTTTTTGTCATTAGTCTCACATGTCAAGTTGCTAATTGGAAGGAAGCTGCAGAGGAAGTCTTGGCCCAGTTATCTGTTATCCGTTTTCCGGATATCCGCTGGCCACACCAGAAGCCCAGATAGATTGACAGTTTACTCCAGCGGCTAAGTTATTGTCAGACGATAGCCATTTGGTTCAGAACTGGCTTTGTAATGACCTTGATGAAGGACACAAGCCCAGATGCATTGGTGTGACAATAAATTTGATGGAGCTGGAGTTTGAGTTTTGACCTCTTTGGGCTTTTCCCCTTCTCCATGCAACTTGAAAGTATGTACTATTGTGCCAGAAATCTGTACTCTGCTTTTACAATCTTTGTTGGTACCCCAAATCAGCACTGCCCAGCATAGAGTAAGTGCCAAAAACTGTCCTGCGCCCATGAAATACATATTTGCTATTAAGAATACTCCTGGCATTGCCCGTGACTAAGGCACTGACCTCTGAACTGAAGTTTAATGCCATAGATGGCGTTCTAAACTGGGATTAGTGACGTAGAACAAGAACAAATAAATGAAGCTGCTTTATTGTATGTGTGATTTTAGGGATCTAGTGAGTGTATGGGAGGCACCAGTTCCAGGTACTTTTCATTTTTATTTTACACAACGCAAATGGCATCAGCCCTAGATCTTCTTGTATGAGAGCAAGCATGACTGAAAGTGTGACAGGTACATTTCGTGTATTCTTCAGTCGTTTGAGCTCAGTACAATTTCTGTCAATGTTAAAGCCACAGCTGGTGACCTTTGCCAACTCTAATCTGACTGATTGGACTGGTGTGTGAACTGGAGAAACTTTGATCTATTTAAGTGTGGGCACACAGCTGATGTTGGGTGGGCACCGCTCATTAAGTGAACAGCTTTGCTCTAGACCCTAATTGGGATGTGATTAATATGTTAAACTGTGTAATTATAATGACTGAGTATTCTTGATTATTTTATGTATAGATTAAACCGAGATTAATAGGTGAATTAATGTCTCAAGGCTCCTTAATGACTCCATGGGGTCCTCTCATCAAAATTTAACGAGCCACTGAATCATTAATTGGAATTTGCTTATTATCACCTGTGGATACATCAGTCATGTAAAAAGTTGAGCTTGTGCTGCTGGGTCCACACCTTTAGAACATAATTGCTTTTAATAAAGTGATTACTAGATAGTTTGTCTCCCACAGTTTCTCTGTAAATCAAGTAGGACGGCTGTAATGACACAGATAAATATTTCTCCTGATTAGAGCATCTTAACCTTTCCTTGCTAGTGTCTTTCTTACTGATGTCAGAACATATGACACTGATGCATCAGTAGGGATAATTTGCTCACTGCTGAGATAAATATCAGGTATGGCTGCAACTAATTATATATTATTACTTTCATCATCAGTTAATCTACCAATTATATTCTTGATAAACTGAGAAACTGATCTATAAAATATCAGAAAATAATAAAACAATGCCCATTTCAATAACCCCAAACTGACTTATTCAGTTTGTTTCATCTGACCAATAATCCAATACACAAATCATTATTTTTGCAGATATTTAGTTCACTATTGCAGAAGATGAAAAATTATTCAAATTTGTTAATTGATGGTTAAATTAGCTGCTGATTCATTTCCTGTCCACTGACTAATAGATTAATCGACCAAGCATTTTAGCTCTGATGTCAGGTTAAGTTGTCAATTACACGAAAAGCAAATCCCAACTCAGCTTCGACCTGGATATATTCTAGAACATCAACGCTGGACTGGGAGTAAAATAAAATGTTGGCATTTGTTGGTGCTATTGGCAACTATAATAAACAGGTAGTCCATCCTCTATAGACCTTTAAATATTGTCCTGCAATCATCTGATCTGTCTGGCTTGCAGCCTTCGGTTGTAAACACCATTCATTATGTACTTTAAGTGGTTTGCAGACATTTTTCCAAGCTTTCTAATAATAAGTAATGCAATACATGTGACTTTTAAATATCTCTTGGTTATAAACCATCTGTTCAGATTATGGTAGGCCAAAAGAAAAAATAATTTTACAAGCTGATGAGACAGAAGCCTGTTTTTCATTCAAGGCTAAGTGCTCAATTTTTGCCTCAAAAGCTCAAAAGTCTTTTCCAAAACACTCTTTTGTTCTGGCCTCTCAAGCCTGGAGTGAAGAGGCCCTCTGAAGAGCTTAGGCGCCTGTTCATCAGATCACTAACTGCAAGGACAAAAGACTGACACTAGAGGGCAGCATTTCATTGTCTTTTTCAATATAGCTAGACTTAAATCTGTGGCTTCTACTTCTGCTTTCATTCAGGAATTAAACTGTCTCCTGTTCCTCTATCATTTTTGTGATCAGGGCTACAATAAGACATGTCTTTTTCCTATTTTATACTGCTATTATAAGTGTTTTATATTTATAACAATATCTATTATTGCAAAAAGGACACAAAGATTAAAATAATGTGGCATTACTACTATTAAATCTGACATTAAATGTCCTGTTAAAACAGCCTACATTACCAAAAACATATATTATGTATAGGAGTGTCTACTGGATTAGTTTGGGTATGCCTTACTAGCGTCATACAGCGCCATACAACAGCAGTATTAAACTTGGCTGTGTGGTGAGTAGTTTTACGTACTCAGGCAGCATTGCTATACCACAGACTGAGCTGTCTGAGGCCAAGTAACATGTTTCAAAACTGAGATTTAGTAGTTTTCCTTAGTAAAAAACTTCATGCCGATACATCCTCTGGCAGGTGTAAATGTTAGCCAAGACAGAAGTCCACATATGTTACACAACAACGGCCCCCTCCTGCCTCTGTACACGTAGCCAGCCAACCTGTATCCATCCTGATATGAACCCCTCTCAAAAGAGAGTCGCAGATTGTCATCGCCTCTCGCAGTCACACTGATGACAAATTAGCGGGCCGCGGCATTGCCAGCTCGACAGGAAAAGCAGTAGCAGGGAAATGAAAGGGAATGGTGTTTATTCCCAGAGCTCAACCCCTCTGTCGGCCTGTCACTCTTCCCATGACCCTGAGGGGAGAAACGGAAGGCATCCTGAGCTTCCTTCCTTCCATACCTGTTAAATCATTCATCATCCAACTGCCTGATTATTTTAAAAAGCTAACAAGGCTTTGGTTCTTGAGTATGTTTGTGTGTGTGTGTCTGTCTGGAGAGAGAGTGAGCAAGAGAGAGGCATAGCTAGCGGTGGGATGCACCCCGTGGCTCTTACCAACCCCCCTTTACCCCCATCCCCTCACCCCACATCCCTCATACACCCACTTCCCCCAACTCCTCAGTATAACATTCTTTTGCATCCTACTAAACTTTTCGTTGAGGGGAAACTCCCTCCTCCTCTCGCTTATCCTACTTCTTCTCCTCTACGCTCTACTCTTTGCCTCTTTCCTTCTGTCCTTGGCACGGTTGTATATCTGTTTGTGCGTTTTTATTTGCGTGCAAGACAAGTGCAGTTTATCATGTGCTTGAATGTGTGTAGGTGTGCCCGTTTTCTCTGCTGTCTGTGTGTCAGTGCTTGTCAAGTGTGTTTGTGTGCGTGTGAATGCTTTGGCCTGTCCGTGAATGGAAGGCTGTGTGCCAGAGGTTGGGGCAGAGGCCCTCTTGGGTTGTTTTGGCCCATAGACAGGATAGCAGCCAGGAAGTGTGTATGTGTGTGTGTGTGTGTGTGTGTGTGTGTGTGTGATGAGCCACTGGGCATCACCGTGGTTTTGTGGCAGTTGCCACTCGGCACTCATCGCCGAGCCACCCCAGTTACTCATGTGCTTTTAATATGCTAATAAACAAACCTGAGTTGTGACTAATATTAGCATCCACCTACTGTATATGCATCAAGTACTGTCAGTGTATTTTTGTCTTCAAGTTCAAACTGTTTATTATTACAGTGTGCACAGTCTTTATTCATACAGAGAACCTACAGTACGATCTGACCTTATTCCACACATTCGCAACCTACTTTGAACACATCTAATGATTGAGTATACTGTTCCAGTGCACTGCTAGGTTATATACTGTGCTTTGTACATCTACTATATGTGTCAGAATTATTATGATATAATAATAACGTACACCTTAGTGTTTAGCTTGAAAGAGATAACAGACAACAGACTCTAAATGCAAATATCACACTTTGCTTATTTTGCACCTGTATTAACAGACAAATCAAACGCGCCTATGTACGAAATATTTGAGCAACCTATTGTCTGATTATTTTTTGGTCCTCTGAGGCAATGTGGATAAAAGATGCTACAATACCAATGGAGTTCATAAAAGTGTCTGTCCAAATAATTAATAACAACACTTAATAACTGTGTGTGTGTGTAGAGCAGTATAATCAGCCTGATCTTTCTTGTACATGTCCTGCATGATGTGTTTGTACTGAATCTACGGTTTTGTCTCTCTTTCATATGTATTAGTATGTTATGTGTGCAACTTTTCTTGAGCCAGTGTCGATAATGATCGTTTGACTTTTCATGGCACTATACTAACTGATGTTCTTAATCACAGGTGATGCCAGATTTAAACATGTGATTAAGTCTGCTGTCTTTTATTTACTCATTCAACAGTTCATAACTTCATTCATTTAACTACAATGTAAGGAGTTGGGTTTACTGTATCTTACCCTTTACTGCAACATCCAAGCCAGGTCTCATTATGAGACAGCATTAAGCATAGATACACAGGCTTATTTCAAGGTTAAATTGGGTCTTTGCAGATGTGTTTCTTCTGCTTATTTATTTATTAGTTGCATTAGTCATACCAAATTATTATGGTGTCTGCAGGTTTCATTAAAACAAATTACAATTAGACAAGCTTATTTCTCACTGGAAATATGGTGTTCCAAGAAACAGCAACTTTACTCAACCTCTACAAACTAATCATGTCTGTATGTCACATTAAAAGCTTGTACATGCTGAGGTTTAAATTACTTGAATGTTGGCAATGGAATTAAGTAAGACTTCATAACATGCCGTAACATGAATTTGTTGCCAAATTCATCAGAAGACCGTGAATTAACATTCAGCTTTTAAGCTGAGTTAATGGCATATCTTTTGTGCACACAGCCAGTCAGACATCTGCTGCTGTGTCCTCTGTCTAGTAAACGACCGAAGATTTCAACCTGCTGGTCACATTGAGTGATTTTTCCACTTTGTTTTCCAGAGACAGAATTTTAGCTTCTGTCATTTGTATATCTGCCTGTCATGAGACCCCAGCAGACATCACGACCCACTGCTACCTGACCAACCATGCTACTCACTGGTTTAGTCTTCAGCACCAACAAGCTGCCACCTTCTTTCTTCTTCAATGCTGTCATGACCTTTCCTCATCGCTACTGCTCTTTTTTTCCCTCTGTTGCTCTGTCCCAATTCACTTCCTCTTTTCTGAAACTGACACAGACTTATCTTTGTTGTTTTTCTTCCTTTGTGTCTTTTGAGGTGCTTTGTATTCATTTATCTCCCATGATTCCCCGTCCTCAACCTCTGCCTCTGATATCTTTATGCTCTTTTGTTTCCCTGTTTGTCTTTTTTTTTTTTCTCTCTGCCTCTGCGTGTTGCTCTCTTTCTTTCCTGCAGTCTCCTGTGACCTCTCAGACCACCAGGCAGTGTCCTTTGACCCCAGCTAAGATGGTACCGTCTGCCTCTCCTTCCAGCCCCGCCCTCCAGACCTCTTCCTCTTCCTCTTCTTCCTCCTCCTCCTCCTGTCCTGCACTCCGCCCAGTGAGATAACCCTTACCCTTACTCGCCTGTTTGTCAGTCCTTCCTTTAGCATTCTTGACCAGTGATGCCACAAAATAGTGTGTGTAGGTAGTCTAGAGGTGGCACAGATAATTGTGAAACAGGTTGGAGAATCTGGGTGGGGCTAAAATCAAAGTGACCTGTTTTCTACACCCTGCGTTTTTGCTGTGTCAGCAGAAAAAAGTGACCCCAATACTATTTACTATAGGTGAATGGGGTACAATTTGTAACTAATTAATATTGCCACAAAACTTCCCCAGTTGATTACTTACATTAAGATATCATTTTTTTTATATTACATGTACTCTCAAATTGTAGTAAAATAAACACCTAAATGTGTATTTCAGGCATTTTCTTTGCACTAGTCTGAAAGAAGTCATGTTATGGAAGCAAAATAGCCCAAAATCTCAACATTGACCAGTGCATGTTTTGCCTGTAGTACCATACTTTTGAAAAGATGATGATAGAAAAGTCTCTAACATGCACATGCTTATAATCTTTAAACATTTCTTAATTATAGCAGCTACCATTACAAAAAAACTGCATGCGAATCCAAAGCTGTTCAGTGCCAACTCGTGAATGTCACATCTCACCCCTAGCACATGAAGGTGCAACTGTAATTTATTGAAGTCTTTAATTACCTTGAGCATTTACAAAGTTGCTGTGGGATGTAATCATTTGGTTGGTAATGAACATCAAGTGACTTTGCATGCAAAATGTATCTACAGAATGAATAAAAACATTTATTTCCAAACACAATCTTGCGAGCAATTTGTTTGCAAAGAAAAATGGGAATAATAACTGATTTCTACCAACTGAACAGCTGCTGGGTATTGCTGCCCTGGCGACTCATCATAGCATTGTGTACTGTGCACTGGCACTAGTAGAGATAATATTTTAAGTTAACCTCTCCTATTTCTTCCAAACTGAAGCTCTGGGGACTCTGATCATGCCCAGTGTTTCCCATTCAAATGCTGAGTGTTTTTTTATGAACATTATACTGGACAGGGTTCACAGTGGCTGTTTGGTACCTTGTGTAGGCTCCAGACTTGACCTTGACCCATGTTTGGGAGATTACTCGTGATATACACACTAACTAGATCGCTCTTCGTGCATAAAGAAACGTACAGTACATGTGGCCTTGCCCACATCCATACGTGGCTTGCATGTTCAGACCCTAATGTGTCCTCTATGCATTTTGGGTGCTTTCACACCTGTATTTATAACTGTCCACTTATGATCATGCATCACATGCAATGTATTTTACTGCCAAGTGTGAACAGGCCCTGAGAGATTTCAAAGAGGTGATGAGGGCTTTAGAGTGAGAGACTGCTTAGGGCACCTTATCTGTTGAGCAAAATGTGTGTTTTGGATGTGAGATATTCTCTGGTCATTCATCCCACATATTACCACTTATCATTATGTGTAAGTTGACAATAGGTGGCTAATGACCAGGAACAAAACTTCATAAGTGGTTTCCTTTGTCAGGTAGGTGACTATTAAGAAAGGCTTTGATGGCCTCCCGTCTTTCCCAGCCTCTAGCTTGTTACCACCTCCCCTTCTTCCTCCTTGTCTGTTAAGCGATGTCCACCGAAGTCAGGACACCAGATGTGACAGGAGCGCAGTGGCGCCCGCCTCCTGTTCTCTGTGGCCTTGCTGCGAGCGAGGCGTCACGTCCTGTTTATCTCTCTGTCTCTTCTTTGCTCTTCCAGAAGGGCCCCGTGGCACCGGCCGTGGCTGTGACGGCTCCACAGCAGACCCCCGTGGTTATGGCCCCCCAGGCCCCGGCCCAAGCTACCTCCCAGCCAGTGCAGCCTCCGCAGACGGGCATCGCTGCGGCCCCTGGAGCTCCTGTCGTGTCCCAGGTCCGTTGTCTCTCTGCCGCCCTTCCCCCTCCTCCCGCTCCCTTCACCGCCCACACTTCACCCTCAAGGGCGCAGGCACTGTCACAGCTGCCAGCAGGCTGGCTGTGTCACAAGCTCAGGCCTGGACCCACCGCCTCACACAGCTGGCCATGCACCGAGAGTCTCACACATGCCCACACACGTTCGCACTCATACATTCACACAAGTGCATACCAACCCAAGGACATGCAGACGCAGACATAAAGGCACAGACTCACCATGAATTCAGGGACACATGGACTCACAGATACAGCTCACATACAAATAATTCACAAAGAGATACAGATTCTCACATCTCTATATATTCAGGCCAGAAAGCCCTCATAGGGGCCACAGTTTGCTGCCACTAGCAATTTGAGTGGGCAGGTGCCATGTCTCATTTGGCTACAAAGATGACTGGGCATGCTAACTGTGCACTATGCTCTTATTTGTGACTGATGCCTGTCAGCTTCTTTATCAAGTAATTGTAAGTGTCTTTGTTAAGTATTAATAAAAAAAAAATGCTGCACAAATACAAGACCTCTTCCTCTCTGCTTAAGATTTGATCCAACTCTGTTCAAATATTGGCACTCTGAACGTTGATTAACATCTTAGAAATAAGATCTTTGATACCAAAGACTGTGAGACAGTGGTCAGTTTATCACTCAAGCTGCCGGTATGTTCATTTGTTTTTTCATTTTGTGCAGAAAATAAATGATTGTTTTCTCACCTTCTACAGGAAATGCAAGAAAATGTCAAGAAGTGTAAGAATTTCCTGGCCACACTTATAAAGTTGGCGTCTCACAATTCTCCGTCCCCTGAGACTTCAAAGAACGTCAAAGCTCTGGTTCAGGATCTGCTGGTGAGCTTCAAAACCCAACAAACACTTTTTCATGGAAATATTGTATAGTTAAGAAAGTTTTTGCACACTGCCAGATACTCTAAGAAACTTAAATAACCTTTTGCTGTTAAATTTGATATTTACAAAAACTGACAGTTTCATGACAGCTGCTTCTTTTCTATCGCCAGACCAAATGTCTTATACATCTGATTGAACGGTGTGACAGTGTTTCTTCAATCATTCTTTTTAAAGAGCGGCTTTTTTTCTGTTTAAGATATAAATAGGGGTAAGCCAAAGTTGACGCTTTAATGTGTTGTTGTATTGAATATTCTAAACCTGTAGATGGCGGCATGAAACTCTTTCCAAAACGCTGCTTACTTTATCATGAAATTTCATCTTTTGCACAGTTACACATTAATGAGCTGCCAGGATGGGAACTCCGCAGTTCCCATCACCAGCTCTGGTGATCTTGTTGTGTTTAAGTCCTCACGCTATGCTTAACTTTGTGGCTTCTCTTGTAAAGTGGTGTTTTTATACTTTACATCCCAACAGGATGCCAAGATTGAACCGGAGGAGTTCACGAGCCGGCTGCAGACTGAGCTCAAGTCGTCTCCGCAGCCTTACCTGGTGCCCTTTCTCAAGGTATGGTTCTTGCTTGCAAAGCTTTTCATTCTGAGCTTGCTCCATTTACTTTAAAATTGCCTCCTACACTGACTGAGGCAATGTGCCTTGAATTGGATCCTTTACTCTAGCACCTAAACTGCTCCTGAAGCTCCCTACACTTCTCCAAACCTGATTTCAATCTGGTCTAACAATTAGCCTAAAGTTTACCATCAATACCTGTCGCATAAAGTGTTCCTCTTTACAGGGGTCCTACATTGAAAGTTAACCAGCCCCCTTAGCTACTTTCCTAATTGACCCCGAATATAAACTTTTCCCCTTAACCACTCCCTAACCTCCCCCTTAAATCATCCCTTAACCGTGCTTCTTAAGCTGGCCCTCTCGTGTATTTTACTAAACTGATGCCCTAAAGTAGTCCTTTCCCTGGCACCAGTGGCCAGTGATGACTAGGCCTGACAATAAAATGATTCACGCACACACACACACACACACACACCCCTCTGGCGTGACTTCTGACTGTGTGTGACAGTGGCCCTCGCAGTCGTCCCTGCCAGTAGCCAGCAGGTTTCTGCAGCCAGCCGTGATGAGCGTCACATCAAGGCGCCCGACCGCCCAACCCGGCCACAAACACATGTTGTCATGCAATGTTAGGTCGCTTACGTCAAAAATCTGCCTGAAATAGTCTTCATGGAGCAGCATCAGCTCCTCAGGTCAGCTCTGACAGTGGCCTATCAGAAATGGCTAATGGCCATGTTTCATGTGTGGCGTAGGCAGTAAGCATGCAATAGGTTCATTGTCCTGCAATCAAATCCACATGAATCATTGTATGAGAAATGCAGGTATAGTCACATTTCTGCCTGTAACCATGTTTTTATGATGACATTATGCTAAATTAGCTAGTGACCACAGCAGTATTTGTTTTTGCAGCTGTGCATGTCTGTTTTATTCTTTGACTACAAACTCTGGCCTCTCTCTCTGCCCGTCAACAGAAGAGCCTCCCGGCCCTGAGGTTGTCTTTGCTGAATAGTCAGCAGTCCCTGACGCAGCCCCCACAGCAGGGAGTCAAACCAGCACCCGGTGGCACCCCCCCTGCCATTGTGGCTGGGCCAGCTGTCCGCATACGCCACCCTAACAGCGTCAGTACCACTGCGGGTGCCAGTGCCCTGCCTACCGGGACTCTTGGACATACAGCTGCCATGGTATGTATGGAGTGGACCAGCTGGACAGACTTCAGTGCAAACGCAGTTATCACATTGTTTACACTTACAGTTTCTAATTAAATTAAAGTCGCACAAGAGTAGTTATCAAAAACATGTAAATGCGCTCAGAAATGTGAATGAAAGGTGTGTGAGGATGGAGAACTTAAGAGCGATAGTCATCAGGTAGAAGATGCGACAATTATTTACACACGTTATTCCCACATTCAATAGAGAAGTGCTAGAATGTGATGGATGCAGACCTGCGGGTGGTGGTGACAGTGTGTGTGTGTGCATATGTGTGTGTTGATAGGTCTTATACAAAGCTGAATTATCAGGCTGGAGAGTGTCACAGTGCCATGGCTGGGAGTCACATTGCCAAGAGTGAGTTAGAGTCACACCCAGCTCAAAGACTCACAGAGGAATCACACTTAGTTTACTAGAAAAAAGGAGTTTTCAGAGAGTAGGGCGTGGACTGCAGTTATCTAAACAAGCATTAATTGTACAACCTGACCTGATCTTCAGTTATTCTTCTCTTCTAACACATACAAACTCCACACAGACAGAAAATACTTATTTATAATGACTTTAATGAGGACACCCACACATATTGCAAACCTGCATATTCACACCTTGGAGATGCCCAGTATGACCAACCTGTATTACTGGCTGCCGATCAGACCAGATGGTGGTTAGCTCAAGGGCACCTTGTTGATAATTGTACACTCCTGCCCAGACTCTCACAGCTGATTAGAAGTACCTGACTCAGTATCTTTAAAGTGACAAACCAAGATCATTTCCTGCCCATTTAAATGCTACGTTGCATGTACACAAGATAATAGATGAAGTTTGTTTGTTTTAGACTGACAACATTTCTGACTTGCTATTAAGTATAATAACTAAAATGATGCTCACACACCAATGTAGGACTGCAGAGCATGAAAGCATGAAATCTTGGAACTAGAACACGATTATTCGATTATCAAGTAGTTGCACATTCATTTTCTGTCGATCAACCAGACAATCAGTCAATTAATTCACTAATGCAGGGTACTTTATTGGTTGAGAGACAAAACAGGGACCCCCAACAACACTTACTGTATAAAACTGTGTTGCATATTAAACTAAGCCTTCAATAGGTAGGATGGCCTATAGTGCTGGCTCACCAGGATTCATCAATGTAAATTATTCTTCAGTTATCTGTCTCTTCTAATTCAGGATGTCATAGTTTTATTTTTTTAAAAAGCTGTTGTCTTTGTTAGGATGTGAACATTTTGAACTCAGGTGACTTCTCATGGGAAAAGTGTGTCAGACAGCAGTCTATGACACTAAGAGAGACGAATGGGTTGAACTTAAGCCATCAGAACAATTTGTTTTCAAATACAAGTTCTGCACATTTAAGGACACTTCATTAGGATACTTTCTGACACAGGATTCATACGCCAACTTGATAATCTGCATTAAATGGCATGTTATGGATCCTGCATATTCTTGTAGTATTGTATAGCAACTCAAATGGGCTTACAAGAAAATAGACAAGCAGGATAGCCACGGTAAATCATAATGCACAGTTCCAAAAATTCAAAAGACATTTCAAAAGATTCAATTTATGTAACAAAAAGTGTCCTATTATGTCTACTCGTTAAAGACGAGAAAAGAAAATGAAACTCAACATAACAGACACTGTACACGGGGCAATGGGACACAAAATGAAATCCTCAACAACACAAAGATCACAAAAAACTTAGGAAACTTTACGAATGCTTTCCTATTTATTCAACTCAAATACCAGTGGCATCCAATTTGTGACAGAGCGCACAGGGACCTTCTCTGTAAATTTAATTGTATATATGATGTGTGGTAATCTCCTTCAACCAAATCTCCTCCTTCCAATGTTCCCGATGGAGCTTTAATAGTTTGACTAGACTTATATTAGACTGCAAACTTCCTGAAAATGAAATGTAAGTCAGAAAGAGAAAATACTGTGGTGACATCTTTGGGCTTTTGGACTGAGGATAATTGTGTGCTCTATCCCAGTCAAATATATTTGCCAACTGGACAAGTAGTAACCAGTGTTATGGGCAGTTCATCCAGTGATAGTATGGGGATACAGTTGAAGTTAGGCCAGCATTGGACAGCCTCACTCTACTCACAACTGTATTACCATGTGGGTGTGTGGATAATGTGTGTGTGCACACAGAGCACAGGCGTCTATGGATGGGTCAAGTGAGGTCAGACTCAGATTGGTCCAGGCAGAGGGGTGGGTCACCTAGAGGCTTCTTTTTTTATCTTTAGCATTTTTTCTCTCACTTCCTCTCCTCCCTCCTTCTCTCCCTCTCTCTCTTCTTTCTCTCACCATTTTCCTCACTAGTTTTTTTTCTTCTCTCACTTGCTTTCTCTCTTTTCCTCTCCTCCCCCTCTCTCCTCTCTCTTCATCTCTTTCAAACTGTATCTACCCCCGCATCGCTCTATCATCTCCCTCCCTCCACTCGTTAACCGTTGAAGGGTGAAGCAAGGTAACTAGGTCAGCCCCGGGTCAATTTTAAAGCAATGTGGCGGCCGCAGTCTATGTCCAGAACATGCCTCTGGTCTCTCTCACTCTCTCTCCAGCTCTCACTCTATCTCTCTCACTCACACACACATGCATAAACACCAGCATAAGCTATAACACAAAACAAGATAAAGTAGTAAATGATTGCCCCTGGCACATCAACAGTCTGAAACCAGACAGCTAGTTGAATTAGTCTAAAAAGATCTGCTCTCACCAGAGTAGTGTGGGTCACATTTCTTACAGCAGTATGGAACATTTTTAGATGTGAATGTACAAATGTGTGGTGTCGCGATCATAACTCGCATTCTATAGATGTGGAGTTACATTATTTAACATTTAAGATTTAATTTGATAAACTTACTGCACCAGGGTACACAATTCTGCATAGCGATTTTCAAAATGTTATTTTATAAAGGCAAAGGTCACACGTTTAGTGTCATACGTTTATGGTTGAAAATCTAAAAAAATTGTCATTACTAAATGTTATTCTTTATTTATTCTTAATGACATGTACCACCATTCATTATTAGTTAAGATGTAGCGTGTACACTGCATGCATGCTTCCATGTTTTACAGTTGCATGAGTCAAATGTGTGTGGTCTTGCGACACGTAACATTCTTAAAATATTAGTTACTTTAAACAAATTGCAGAGACGTTGTAAATTCTGTTTTTCTAAATTGAATTTTGTGGGAAATTGCAGTCACTTGCTGTGGTCTTTTTGAAGCACTAGTGTGCGACAGATGTTAGCAGTCATTCAAAATATGCTCTATACCTTTTGTTTACAGTAACTATAACGACATCTGATATCACTTTAATTAGTGATGTTTAAAAGTAGAAAAAAAAAACAAATTTTGAAATGAAATACGAGCAGTGAGTTCATTTTCAGTGTCTTCCCTTTTACCCTCGGATTCACAAACTTTCTACCTGACTTTTTTTTCTCTCTTAACTGTGTCGCCAGCTGGCCAGAGGTGCTAGCTATCTCTGCCTGAGCTGAATGTATTTTTTTTTTTCCCTTTCCCTCCCACTCTCGTAGGCCCCTGCAGTGGATCTCTGGGAAAAATGGCCTCTGTCTTTTTTCAGTAGCTTGAACAGTAATATAGCATGTGTCAGGGAATGGAAAACAAGGCTAAAAAATATGCAGCAAGAAGCAAACTGGTAGGAATGGATGGCTGAGCCCGAGGCTGGTCCTGTGGCTGCTACCAAGGAAGGAAGTGACTCTAATAGCCAGCACAGCCCTCCCTACCCCCTCTGCTCCTTCTTCTTATACCACTACTACTTCTCCTTCTTCTAAACTACTTTTTCACTGCGGTCTTGACTTCTTATTGCCTTTGTCTTATCTGGAAATGCAAGCAAATGTAGGTCATGTACAATAACAGAAATCCCTCCGCATTGTGCATTTAAATTGTTTTCCATATTCTCAGTACACTTGTATGGATAGCCACTGTAAAATTCATCACCCTTGAATGTATTCTGCATCTATTCCACATTACCGTTGCTGATATTTTTAATTTGTTACAGTAGAAAAGAAATCAGTACACAGGGGCGCTCACCCAGTTTAACGTGCGCCCCATGTGCTAAGGCTGAAGTCCTTACTACATGTCACCCCCTCTTCTCTCTGTTTCCTGTCTGTCTCAAGCTTCCCCTGTCAAATAAATGCATAAAAAGACATACAAAATATTAAAAACAAAACAAAGAATAACAAAAAAATAACTATTCAGTACACAAAACTTAAGTGGCTCTCAGCCAGCCTTTCTACGGATCATTTCTGACAACTAATTAAGTCTGAAAGGGGAGCAGCAAAAGTTGATTTCTTCCCGAAGAATTCCTCTCGTGGATGGTGTAAAAGTGGAGCAGTGGTTCAACAGGCATGCAGTTTCATACTTTTTAATCTCCCCTCTCACTTACAGTTTGTTTCATTATTATAAATACTCCAGTAAAGTACATATTCTTTATTGTTTATTGTTTGTTTGTTCTTTTTTTCCCCCCTTCCTCAGGGTATGAAGACAGCGGGCACGGTCAGTGGCCAGGTCCGAATGCCCGTAGTGATCACACAGTCTGTCAGAGCGCAAGGTAAAGACATCCTCCAGCCACTTTTGATTGAATCCCTTGAATTTAATCATGTGTACAATATCCACCCTTTTCATTTTAGGCATTCTTTTGTTCGTGTGTCTTATAGAAGAAGATTGAAAAGGAAAGACTTCTTCAATTTTGAGTTTCAGGTGTTTTGATGAAGTCTGTTCTGTTTCTGGTCTCCAATTTTTTACTTTTCCCAGTAAGGTCACATGCTAAAGCCAGATATTTCAAGATTCTCAAACTGCTGCCTGACCATCTGGTTAAATAAAGAGCCAGCGAAATCGGTTCAACAAAGATAGCCATTAGTGAAACTCTAAATGCGCTCTCAGTAGGCTGTAAGATGTGTAAACAGGCAGAGAGAACAGGTGTTTTTTCCTGTCTGGTTATAAAGCCTTCTCAAACATTTGCGCTGCTGCTTACTCACACTGATTCACAAACACTCTTCCCACAGAAGCCCACAAATATCGCCCCAACACCAACCAGGCGTAACGCTCCCCTAAGAGAGCTGTGTGCTCTCAGGTGGTGTGTGCAGTGTGTGTACGTTTGTACCTGTTTTTGCTTGTGCGTGCGTGTGTGTACGATCGGAGGTGCATACAAATTTGATCTGCCCCTTCCCCAAGATTGCCTGCAGTGAAAGATCTGTAGGTTGTTTTATGCCCATAAATTGGAATGCGGGGATAGTTCTAAAAATACTTTTCTGTGCCTCTTGGCTAGGAACATGCCTGTTAAAATCAAGTTTAAATTCACTCTGGCAGTCCTTGTGCCTCTCTGGAAAACGTGTCTTGGAGCAGGATGCAGTTTAGGAGTGTAAGGAGAGCCGGTGAAGCGCAGTGATATTGACAGAGCGACGCTTTCCGCACCAACCTGGGGAGAGCGACAGTACCGCTCCCCCAACCCCCCTCCGTCTACCCCTGAGAGGATGACAGACACAGTTGAAGGTAGTTGTTAGACAGGAGGATATTTGACGCAGATAGAAAGGGACACTTCAATGATGACATTACTCCTTTACTGTTTTGTTTAGTGTTTTCTTCTTTTTTTTTTCTCCTTTGCTTAACAGGCACAATGGGGAAGGGAGCCATCATCCAAGCAGGCAAAAGTCCCGTTGGCTTGGCTGTTCAGATCTCTGGGAATCAGAAAAACAAGCTCAATGACCCCGGAGGAGGCTCTTTCAGGTACATCTCGCCAGGAAAGCGACTGTGGAGCGCCTGTAGTTCCTGGCAGCCATCACATGGGGGCAGCATTTCACTAAGATGCCTCTGCATGACTACAGGCTACACTCTCAGCTAAAGCTATGAGTGTTTATCCCAGTTGCCTGCCTGGCCACCTGGCTGCCTGCCTGCCCGGCTGCCAGGCTGGTTGATCGGTGGTCCTCTCTCTCTGCGCCCACCACATAGCAACACACTGCCAGCCAATAGATCACCCTCACGATCGCCCTCTTTGTGTCAGTGTCACAACTCATCGACAGGATTACAAATGAGCTAAATCTTAATTTAGAAATAAGGTAATTGTGTCCAGATGGTTGGAATTTCTGGATGCGGTTCTGAAAATACCTTTTGGTTAAGTCAAACATACGGTATTTAGCCTGCAGCTTTGCTCTCTCTCTCTGGTCTCTGCTTCAGCTACGCTTTTGTCTCAAAACATAAAAGGTTCATCGCCCACATGCTGGCCTTTGTGGTCCATGTTTTGTGTGAGTCTTTGTGTATTTGTGTTTGTCAGTGCGTGTGCAGCATATATGTGCTAGTCTACATGTCCAAGTACACGTTTGCATATATGCCTCTATTTCTCTGTGTTTGTTTGTGTCCCTGCTTGAGTGCACAAGAACATATGTGTATATCCTAAAAATCTGAGAATGTTGTTTATATGTGCGTGTATCAAATTGCGTGCATGCGTGTATTGACACATGAGCAGTGGGTTTAGGATTGCCCTGGCGTGACCGGACCAGGGAAAGAGAGTGTCTGGGTTACGTGGGCCAACGGGTTCATGATAATGGCTCTCGTCTCCTGAGGGGAAATGCAGCGCCCGAGGCTCTGATTGATAAACCAATAAATCTTTAGCTGCCTTGGTAATTAAGCTGTCAGGCTTGCTTGTTACTGACGACCTTTTTCCCCCTGTGGTGATTACAGTGGCCTTCAACACACAAACACACTGGTTTCAGCGTAAGCTCAATAACACACCATTGCCACGGAAGAAGCATGTCACTGACATTTTGTGCCATATTTTCCTTTTGTCCAGGTCAGGTGAAAGTCGGCCTGGTCTGCAAATTCATTTCTACGATCATGTTTATTCTCAGTATACACTGCAAACAGTGTCCATTAAAGTCTTTACTTATTATGTAATAAATGTATCCATAGTTTCAGCTAGATCTTATCAATGTCTTAAACCTCTCACTCACTTTACTGTGTGTTGTTTTTTTTACCTGAGGATATAAACATGTTGGAACAGAGCTCAGTCTTTCAGGGCGAACAGTCGGACGCCATTATGTCTTCACAGCACAGAAACCTGCAACGTGAACATAATGACGTGACCTGTGAACAGAGGTGGCCACTCTGTTTCCTGTAAATCACAGTGCAGGAAAATAGAAATTATATTCGTTTTACAAGTTCCCTGTGAGTTTCTTCAGAGTTTGATCTTCAGCGCTCACAACATGCCATTCGGATGATACAGTTAAGTTAGGTCGGATTTATTCATAAAAGTTTTTGACACGATTTTAGGAAGTACTTAGAAATCAACAAACACTTGAGATATGAGGGTAGCGAACATCCTTGGAAGAAAGAAACGAAAATCCACTGTGTGTGGCCGGCCTGGTCAGTCAGCATCCACCAGCCTCTCACCCATCCAGCCTGCACCGTGTTCAGCTGTAGTTGGCGGACTGATGTGTGTATGGTTGTCACTCTGAGCCACTGGTCCCAGCGGGCCAGCTGTAGCAGAAACACACACATACACACTGCAGGGCTTGTGGGGTTTCCAGTGCAGCTACAGCCTTCTGTGTAAGTGCTTGTGTGTGTGTGTGTGTGTGTGGTTTACAGTACAGAGTGAAAGCAGCTGTCTCTGTGCCCCCCCTCCTCTACCCCTCCTCATCTCTCTGTAAACACTCGACATCCGCTGTAATCACAGGCGAGCCAGCCGAGGCCCTCAGTCCTCTGCCAACCTCCGAGCTCAGCCTCAGCCCCTCAAATCCAACACTGTCCTACACGGTGGACACATCCGTGTGCAGGAACACACAAACACTCACATAGTTGCATAGGAAAAGACACACATGCAAAATGACGAACAAAACATTTAGTTCACCAATCACTATTGCCAGTGGATTCAAAAAGTGCACGAGCCCTTTTCCATCATTTACCAGCAAAGTTAGTTAAATCTGTCCTTGCGGTTACATCCTTTGTTGCTCTATAAATTGCTATGTGATGTGTCTGTTTTGCTATAAAAGGCTTTATAAATAAATGTGACTCAATTAGAACTTAAAAGTGACCTCCCAAAAATTGTTGACTTGGAAACTCAGCAGCCACAAGATTAGATTATGTTCAGATTGTGTGCTGCGCAACTATAAAGTTGCTCCAAAGAAGAAGAAGATGGTGGCGCTCCAAAACGCTGAAAGAGAAAATATAAAAGTCTGGAATGCTAATATATTTTCATTAACAGCCACGTGAAGCCAACGCTTTTAACATACGTCGCACCTTCACAGAACGTCATCCATCATCCACACCAAATGTTTTAATGTTTGTGAATAATTACAGCTTGAGTGTGGGTGGTCCGTTGAATTAATAACAGTAAACTAAACATCTAGCAGCATTTAGCTTGTTGCTGGGTTTATTGGCTCCTCTTGTGCCACCTCTGCCAACAGTGCTGTCATCCATTTGGGTCATGAACACATATCCCATCAGCTGCCCAGTGAACCCCTGGCTGCTTTGTGGAGAATACTTCTCCAGTGGTCCGTGTCTCTCAGTGTGGGCGCAACAAGCCTGCATGGCCTGGGTGTTAGTTACAGGGATCAATCAGGGCCCCCTGCCTGGGCACAGGGACCTTTATCCATGGGTGTGGGAGGGGTTGGTGTGGGATGCAGAGGCTTTGGATGCACTCCACACATCTATCTGCACACTCACACACAACCTCTAAATGGCAATGCAATCCTCTCACCACCTATGGCGTGCCCTCTTTGAAACACAAGCTTGATATGGAAACGACATGCATATGTATTCATGTGACCGCCGGCTGCATGTCCCCGAGCCAACCCAAACCAATAACTGAGAGGCTGCTCTTTAGCTTCTGTGGAAGCTAATTACTTCTCTGCTTTATTAGGGCTGAGGTATAGTCGGGAATATTTTGCATTTCATATCTCATCCCCTCCTTTTAATGTCAGACCTGTCTTTGGCATTATCATTTGATTTTAACCCCAGCGGTCCCAAATAACCAGAAAACCAGAGAAAAATACTGAACACTCAGAATATTACCAGTGTTCTTGGATATTGGTTGATGTTTTATGTAGCTATACAGTGGTTGCAGAAAAATAAAACAACTCACTTTCATCTCAGGGATTGTGCCGTATGGCAGCTACCACAAAAAAGACTTATTTCAGCGGCGTCAAATTATTTAATATAGAAAACATTAACCAAAATATCAGGTTGATGTTCTATATATTAAACAATAGGGTTAGCTCACATGAAGTCTGTTTTCTGCCCCTATTGCAACTTATTCCTGTTTTAATAGGGTTAAAGCTAACCCTTCAATATGAACAGATAACCAGAGGCCACATAGCTACATTATAAATTCACTTTTATGTTTATGTTGTGTTTTTATATACACTTGTTAATACAGTAAATAGACTTTCTTGGAGTTAACTTTATACCCCTTGAGGTGAACCATCTGCCTAATCAGATTATATCTGACAGAAAGAATTAATATAAAAATCACACAAAATTAATTGAGATAATCTGATCGAACCTGTTTTGTTGTCGTCTGTAAACCTGAATTCTAGGTTCCTCACTTTGCTAATGATACAGTATGAGAGTATATCTGTTCAAAAAGAGTGATTCTTGTTCAACACGTATGTTTTAAACATTTTTGTCTATTCTCAAACACACTTTATTATCGTAAAAGTTAAATGATCATGTCCACATTGTGTTTCATATGTTGACATCCCAGCCGAGCATGTGAAAACCTATTACAGCACCATGGTGTAATAGCTATTGTGTTCTATTGCACTCTTTACACAGCCTGTCAATACAGTGTTACACACATGATAGGGTCGTCTACTTGTCTGGTGCATATGAAGTTGTGGAAATAGCGGCGTTTCTTCTTTACTTGAGTGAACATAGCCTCAGGCGTGTTTCTTTTTAGGACAGGTTAAGTTATCCACGAGGACGTGAGGAGGGGATGAAGAAAGGTGCACCGCCGGAGGTGCAGCACAGGGTATAATCCTATGTATCCATGCTTGTGTTGTTGTGTAGATACTCTCTCTGTGAAGGCATAATTAGAGTGCTGGAGGTGAGGAGGAAAATAGGAGAGGTAGAGGTGTGTGAGGTTCAGGGAGTTGCTCTAATCGTCTTTGTCAACCTCCCGCTGTGGTGTCAAGTTTCATATCGGCTCTCTGTGGCTGCACCGAGGAGCAGGAGGGCCTCGGCGGGGTGGAGTTGGCCGACGGTGTGTGCCCACACCATACACAAAAGCACAGCAACACACGCACAAGCTCTGTCGCAACCAACATCGGTGGCATGAACGTAAATGACTGTGGAGGTGAGCCAGTGAGTGGCGAGAGGCCACTCTGTGTGTGTTCTGTGGTTCTTTGTTCCCTCCGTCAAAGCCACTCAGAAAATCCTTTGCTCGCTCTGGGCCAGTCCTGTAAGCACAACACGTCACCACTCAGCTAATTCAGGCCAGAATCAGAATCATTACTTGCCAAGTACAATAATTGTAGGGGAATTTGTCCTGGTGACAACTCACAAAGCAAAGTTACAGCCTTTCATGCATGTGGAGACCTCATTTACTGTCAAATGCAATGACCCTTCATATTTACCCAGCATTAGGCCTGTGAGAAATGACCAGTACATCAAGAAAATACAAAGCAAAGTGCAGCAAAGTGGTGTGGAAATAGAGTTTGTTGACATTAGTATATAGCAAGATTCATCACAGCTCCGTGCCAATCCTCAGGAGCATCTTTACCGTGCTTAACTCCGTCCAAACGCTCTTCATCTCCCTGCCTCGCAGAGTGCCGACACAAATAGACCCTGGAATGGGAATTTCGTGCCATTATGACCAAAACATAGCACTTACTCACAAAACTAATGCATATTGTCATTCAAGGAAATATTCATGAAAAGCAGCAGGATCTCAGAATATATTTTGATTATGTTTGTGGGTTTTTGCGCAAAGCTTTTCTTCCACGCCCAAACTGAATTATTTTTCCATAGTGGACCTAGCAGAATTGTGCCTTTTCTCTTTTGGGCTTTTTTTCCCCTTATATTTGGTTATCGGCATTTCCTCCTTCACTACAGCCACTGTTTCTGCTAAGTGGGGAAGGAAGAAGGAGACGGTGTGGACAGAACAACCAATAGGAGTCGCTACAACAAGGACACAATCCCTAAAGACAGTTTCCCAAGTGGGCCTTTCCCCTGCGCTATCCGGGTGCCCTAATCAGTGTGCAACCTTCGCTGACTTTAGTAACTCTACCTTTAGTTCACCCTGAAGTGGTGTATATTTTAACAACAAGTACCTTGTACCTTCCCTGTACATGTATTTTATGTTTTCTTGCACAATCAAGATGTGTTAAGACTTCAAAATCCATAATTCTAACAGACATTTGAAGACTGTATCACAATGTTATTCTTTTGGAGACAAATCTCATAATACATTTAGGTAGTGCCTTCTTTTGCAGATTAGATCATTCAGTTATTATTTAGTAATGTATTTTGAACTTTCCATTTTATATATTTTCTAATCTTACATCTCTGCAGGGATGATGATGACATCAATGACGTAGCCTCCATGGCCGGGGTGAACCTGAACGAGGAGAGCGCAAGAATACTCGCCACGAACTCTGAACTAGTGGGAACACAGATCCGCTCATGTAAAGACGAGGCCTTTCTCCACCCGGGACTGCTCCATCGACGAATATTGGAAACAGGTAACATAAGTGTGCCTTGCCCGCTTATAAATGTTCTTAGCTGCAGTCAAAGACTTTCAGAAATCAAATGGCTATTTTAGCAGTCAGAAAAATCTTCATTTTATATCAATGTAGCCCCTCCTTTCTAACCCAAAATCCAGGCTGTAGTAGTGTTGTCGTTTGTGTTAGGAACATGTTGTTTCTGTATTTATAGTGTCATCACTAAAGACAGTTTTGATTTTTTCTCTTACAGTGCATTCAGGCTGAGCCTTTTCTTCTTTGGCCTTGGTTTAAATTTGATACACTTAACAATTCTTTCACCTCCTTTAATGAATTCTTCAGTGGCTGTCTGAACTCACTGGACCCCAGGCACACACATAAATACTTTATGGGTTTGTCTTTTGAAGGCTGGCTGTCAGATTGTCCTCTGGACTAAAGGAACAGGGTTTAGAGGAATGAGACTTGGCAGCGAGATTTTGATTCTTTCTCTATTTTTACTAGATCTTGACACTCAGATAGCACACAATACTGCGTGTGCTAATCGATACAGGCGGAGAAGTCTTGGTTTGTTTGCAGCATCACATGAGAGTGATAGTGTCTTCATTACCTCTTTTTGCTGCTACCGGCAGTCAGTTTTATTGCTTGAAATATACTTTAGGCTGCACAGTGAAACCCGTGAAAACGTATAATGAGCGTTATTACTCAAAATAAAATTGTGCCTAGCATCTTGCTCCTGTGAATCAGATCAAAAAACACACAGCATAATTTCACGTGACGGGGAGTCTAGCGCCCTCATCTTGTTTTATCTCAATTAAAGTATCTTTAGTGTAGCGCAGAGGCCTGCGGGTCATGTTTCGTTACGTGGACTCCTGGCATGGTTGTTATCCCGTCACCTTGGGGCAGAGGGGTTGTTTAAAAATATAAATCTTTCCTCAGGGGGGGTAACACAGCACGATACAGGGCAGGAGGCGAGGGCGCCCCCTGCTGGGGAAGTGGCAGTTATGCAGCTTTGTTGTGTCAGTGATTGGCCTTTCCACGCTCTTAGCTGACAGCAGTCCAAGGGAGGCTCCCCCGGCCTGCCAGCTCCACTCAATCAGAAAGCCTTGGCTGCTCCTCTGTACTGTACTAACACCAAGTTCAACTCTTCTCTGCTTTCTCATTTACATCCTGCTAAAACTTCACTGTGACCTTTCCCGCCCTCTGGTTGCCCCCACAAAAAGATGGTTTCCAGCTTCTTTCGTTTCTTTGCTACTTCTTTATTTTCAAATCAGAGGAGACATCCTGATTTCCCATTCTTTTCCCCGTTTATTTCTTCTTTCCTGAATACCGATTCCAGGAGAGGATGTAGGCTGCCTCTTTCTATTCACTTCTTTAGTCTCCTCTTTATGTCTCCTCTCTTATTTATCCCTTCCAAACAAACACTTGTGCCGCCCTCCTCTCCCAAACCTCTCTCTCCCTCTCCTCATAACTCTTCAGGCTGGCCCTTGAGCTGGGGAGTTGAGGAGAGGAGGGGGTGGGGGTGCAGTTTCATTTGTGAAGCTGCAAAACAGCACTACCCCCCCCCCCGATCTCAGGAACCAGAACACAGGCACAGCTGGTGCTCTCTAGAAAAGATCCTCAAAGTAATGATAGTCCACTGATACCTTAAAGGTCTGCACACACACACACACACACACATACATACACACACAGACACATACACTACATGCACATGGGCTTATTACATCAATTTACAAATGTGGACAGACACAAGAAGACTGTCACACAGGTTCTTAAATCTACTTAAAATCTCTTAAAATAGCCACATTTAAAGACCAGAAAATACATTAAAATAAGCATCCATGCATTGATTATTCCCTCAGTATTATTCTAAGTATATCTTGATTGCAAAATTTAATGGCTGAAAAGAAATACTAGCACTGACACACAAAGTGGTTTGCTCTGATTGGATGCTGTGTGTTCTCGAGCATAATTTCCTGCAACTTGAACTTGATTCACTTTCAAAACAAAGAAAGTGCCTCATGCCGCGCTCACATCATGTCAGTTTTACCATGAAACTAGCCTGACCTGCAAACGGGGGAAAACACCGGTCAACACAAACATGTCAGCCCATCCAAGACAGGAGCTCCAGTATCTCTCTCCTGCCATCAGAAATAGTGGAATGTGTTTAACTTTTAAAGAATATATCCGCACTCTGGGTTTCTAATCTGTGCACCATGGCATCATGTACTAATATTATAATAACCAGTACAGCTATTAAACTACAGTATCTTAACTAGTCTAGCTTGTTAGCTTCATTAAATAGCACTTCACGACCACTTCACGGACTGATGAACAAACAAATGTTAGCTGCTTGAGCTTGCTTGAGAATAAATCACTATTGGAACATACACTGTCAATAATCAAATGACTACTTCCTGCCCTTATTTCACCATCTTGTGACATTTTAATGCTACCTCCATGATTAGATTACAGTGATATCAGTGCAATATGCTTCTGCTTTACTAAGCACAATAGGACTTATATCTAAGGTACAACTAGGTAACTAGCTAAGAAGCATATTATCTTTCTGACAGCAATCAATAAATCAAATACTCTGACGTAAAAACTAAAAAGGTATCTGTAACACTTGCAGGCCTGTAGTAAGCCCAGACTGGCCTACCTGTCTGTCTTTCATTTACCTCATTATTGCCCTTCTTGCACTTTCTTTTGTTTTTTTTTCCTGCGTTGTCTCCTCTTTTTGGTTTTAATGTGTCTTGAATGCAGTTCCTGTTTGTACGTCAAGATAAATCAATTTATGCATAATCCTTAAAATACTCAAATTAAAACACAATAAATGTAGAAAATCTAAAAAAAATACATTTTAGAAAAGTCTGTGGATATTATTAAGCTGTCATGGAACACTGCCACTGCATTGGCAAATGGTTGTTGCTCCCTATTTTTAAAAAGGGGAACTGGAGGAGGAATCTCTGCTATTTGAGGATGGAGTAGTCCGTGTGGTTTTACTGGACTTTATTGGATTCCTGAACAGATTTCAGCTGGCCTCACTCACAAAAAAAGTCCGTTCCTGCATCAAGGGCAGTTCAGGTATCTCAGGGTCTTGTGTTATTGCGTGTTTGTCGGCAGCGAAAAGAAAGAATTAATCAGTTGCAGGTATTATAGTTCAGTATAGTTGGGTCATTCAGGACTTTTCCATGTTCACTGCCAGCTACTTTTCAGTGGGACCCTTGTTGCTATGGATACCTTTTAGCTCTATACTAAATAGATATTCAAGTTACCAGGTCTCAATGCAGATTGTGTCTCTCCATTGGATTTTTTTTTATATTGTCTCTTGTGTTAAAAGTGATGAGCAGACAGCTACAGCATATAGTATATTTATAGTGTTGGAAGGGACACAAGTGCTGAGGTGCTGTATAAAAAAGGCTAGTTAGGTATATTTCGCAGGTTAACTAGTGATCGAACACCTTTAAACACAGTTTGAGATCATTGACGGCACAGTCCAGGCTGCTTTATCTATATCTGGATTGTGTTTACATAACCATCTGTTTGAATCTTATACCCCTTCACTCTCTGCCTCTGTGTAGCCGCAAGGGTGCATTGCCCAAAACGTATGGCCATGTGGAATGTGCCCACCAATTGCACCTGTAAAAACTGGAGTGGATCCATACGCAGATAGCAGATGGCCGTGCAGTATGCGGACACATTCTGCGCATGCATCCAAAAAGTCAAAATGCACCGTCAGGGTGATTCCTTTACAGAGGAAGTATAAAGATGTACATAGTGACAGATCTCAAACTTTCTAAGAGTCTACAGCCATGCTAGCATCATGCTAGCATCATTGTGTGCCAAAGTACAGCAGTGCTTTGAGCTAAATGCTAACATCAGCATGCTAACATGCTCATAATGACAATGCTAATGTTTAGCAGGTATAATGTTCACCACACAGTGTTAGCTTGCACAAATTAGCTAATTAGCTCTAATCACAAAGGACAGGCTGATAAATGTAACTATCTTTGCAGATATTTGGCCATACACCAAAGTGTACCTGATGGAAGCAGTAAATTTAAAGACAAGGACTGACCAAAGTGATTACAATTGATCGTGAAAGTGACATCAACTCTTAAATCATTTCTGTTTCTCACTTTGTGGTTCACACTTCATATGACAGGTAGCCGTAGTAGGCAAAAAAGAAAAGAATTAGGTTGATATTGCGTTAATGTCGTTATTGTGAATTCTTTTGGCTGCGATAATCATGACGTGAAAATGTGATATCGTGACAGTCCTAGTCTGAAACAAATCTCATGGCAGTTTATCCAGTAGTCTTTGTGATATTTCACTCAAAACCTCAAATGTGAACCTCACGGTGGCACTAGACACTTCATGACATGCCATCCAATAGTTGCTGAGAGAGTTAAGTATGGACCAAAGTGGTGGACAGACCGACTGACAATGCCATCCCTGGAGGTTATTTTTCTGTCTTTCATGTAGAAATTGAGCAAAATATTAAAGCTGCCCAGTTCATTAGTTTTTTCTGGCTGTGTTTCAAGCCCCTTTTTCCTAGGTGAATAATAGTGTTTTATATGAGTACAAGCTGAAGAGCTGAATTTGTTTTTGCTCACAGAAATGTGGAAAAATGTGTCTCTGGCTCTTAAGTCTCTTAAACTTTATCTGAAATATTAATGTCCCTGAAAGATCTTATTTTTTTGAAAGCAGAAGCCTATTAGTGTTTTTCTTTGACCTTGTGACATTGCCACATGTATTGCCACTGTAATTATAAGGCTAACAGGGCTGCCTCCATCCATTTCAAAGCTTGAGCGGGTGAGGAGTATATGTATTGTTCAGCTGATTTAAATAATTGGTGTGGTTTACTTAAAAGGGTGCCAGAGAGAAAATTATGGTAATGAAATAATTTAAAAGGAAGTTGGAAACAGATAGTAACCCTACAAAAGTCTGTCCTCCTCTCTTTTGTTATGACTTCAGATGAGTTTTGCTCCAAGGAAACTAAATTATCCGTCCCCTACGAAAAAGAGATGGTCAATGTCGTTTACACACTTGAAGGAGCTTAGCTAGTAAAGCCACTCTGGAATTTGCACTAAGACTGTGAAACAAATTAACTTTTCTGTGTGATGAGTCCTATTTCTGGGAGTTAATTGCACGTACTAATCCAGACAGTGTCAATGTGTGTGTGAGTACAGTAGGTGTGTATGAGTGGAGGTACTGAATGAAAGTTGAGTGTTGTCCTCTACTGGTGTGGTTTAATGAGTTGTTTGGCCGTGTGCGTGTTTGTTTGCACTGAAACAATTAGCTTCTACATGCTTAGCTGTTGTTTTTCATAAAATGGCGAGTCGTGGAAGCAGGAGAAGTGATGATAAAACAG
Organism: Sciaenops ocellatus; assembly: GCA_033000465.1. Classification (NCBI taxonomy): domain Eukaryota; kingdom Metazoa; phylum Chordata; class Actinopteri; family Sciaenidae; genus Sciaenops; species Sciaenops ocellatus. Next base: position 19,131,795 of record CP136888.1, read on the forward strand.
AGACTCTCAACCTGTTTATCCTTGTAGTAAATAAAACGTGCGAACAAAGGTTATATTATAAAAACTCCCAGATGTTAAAGTGGAGGATCAGCATTTTAACTGGGACAGTCGGTGAGGTCAATGAGAAATCTGGTTTTAATTATGGAAAGCAAAAGTACTAACTACCTGTTGTGTGAGAAAGATGTGTTGCAGTCATGTAAATGATACACTGATCACAGTGTTTTACCTTGTTCTAACTGTGTCTGTGTTTTTCCTTCTCAGCTAAGAAGTTTGGAGTCACAGAGGTCCCTATGGAGGCAGTGACGTTCATCTCACACGCCACACAGTCACGGCTTCGTACTGTGGTAGAAAAAGTTTCGACTATCGCACAGCACCGACTGGACTCCTGTAAGGTAGGGAGAACACAAACACACATACACACCCATAAAAGCCACAAAGTAGAGATATCCAGAGTTGGGCTGTCACAAAATCTGATTTTCACTATCGAATTATCGTGGCAAAAAAAATCACAATAAATAACTAATTATTGCAATATAGAAAATCTGAAAATCCTAACCTTGTGTGTTTTGTCTCTTTTTTGGCAAATGAATGACGCACAACTGTGACACTGGCAACCAGTAATTCTCATTGTTGGCGTCATTCAAGGCATTTTATTAAGCGTAATCCATTTCCAATCACTTTTTTATTGTAACTCACTGCTTTTTGCTGCTTAGCGTACTAGCTAACATACAGACACTGTGATAAATTTGATATTTGAAAAATTCAAAATTCTTAGTTTAGAAAAGCAATAGACCGTGCTAAAGTGAGGCAGTTGAGACACAGCGAATGAACAAAATGCGATCAGACTGGATTTTACCTGCAGAAAGGAACTTGTTCGCTGAGGCAGCTGGGCAGGATGAAGTTGAAAATGTACTCTAACGTACTACTTTAGGAAGTAGCATTAATTAATTAATTTTAGAAAGCAACACCACCATTAGTTAAAACACCTTTGATTTATGACTTTCAAATCCTGTGAACTATCCCTGAGAAAGCCAGCATGCTTATCTAAAACTGTTGATGCATTGCCACAATATCAACGGATGGCATGTGGCATGTATCCGAGCAGCCCTTCACATAAATTGGCAGACAGTCATTTAGGGAAATATTCAGTATATATTGGATCAAAACTTGGGGGGATATTAAATCGCTGGAGTTGGAAAAGAAACTTCATCAAGACATTCAAGCACACACATACTTAAACACACAAACTCGAACGTGGGCAGGCTTGTATACTTCCACATTCCCAGGCAGACACACGGTGGCATGCACACAAATGTGCTTTTATCTGTAAAATGCAAGTGTACCGCTAACATAAACATATAAAAGTTAATGTGAGAAATCATTTTTTACCATTAAGTTGATAAACAGGAGAGCTCAGACTTTTCAGTCAGTCAGCCAGAACTTGAGGTATGAAAGGACTTCTAAGTGTTTGTCTGCACACACCTGCATACTTTTCTCGTTATTGGTGACTTCATCTCTCGTTGCTCTTGAATGTTACTATATAACCACATTTAATTGGTGTACATTAAAGCACAAATCCATCTCGACTACAAGCCTAAATCTTGCCGTTGTTGGGAGAATTGAGGGAAAACTTTGAAAATGTGTTTTTTTTCTCTCCTGACACCAACAAGAGAGGAAGAGGAGGAGGGAGGAAGAGCACCGCTACAACTGTCCCCATCTTGTTTTGTGCTCCTTCTTCTTCTATTTGTTCCTTCTTTTCCTTTTTTGTGGTTTTGTAAATGAGGTGTGTGTGAGAGAGGCAAGAAACTCTGTGAAGCCACTCTGTTGACATCAGCGAAAAAAAAAAAAAGAAGAGAAAAAAGACCAAAAGACAAAGCGGCCTTAAAGAGCAACCGGGCTTCGGCAGCAGCGGCAGGAGCTACGGCAAGAGTGCAGGCTCAGCGCTGCAACAAAGAAGTGGGAGGCTGGATGAGAGAGAGAGAGAGAGAGAGAGAGAAAGGGGGTGGTGGGGGAGTGGAGGAGTGCTGGCGATGAGCCTTCTCTGATGTGTCTTTGTGCTCTGTGCCACCCAGCTTCTCTCATCCACTCATGGAAACACACACACACACAGACCTGCCACACATAGACACACACACACACAGATAGAAAAGACAGCGATATAGAAATCAAGTGCAAGCGGAGAGCAGAGCTGCATACAAGGCACATACACACACACACACACACACATACACAAACATGTGAAATAAGCAATTATCCTATTAACTTTTGATGACCTGAAAAGTTGTTTTTACACTTTTCTTTCCATTTCCCATGTGGGAGGTGAAGCACCATGTGCAAAGAGAAGCGCTGTCTGTAAATAGAAAAAGTTAAAGAGTGTTCAAGTCTGTTGTTGCGATCAGAGGTTTTTGTTCCACATGAGCTGGTTTTGTAAAAAAAAAAAAAGTTGGTTTAACCAAATGTGCAGTTAATGATGAAGGCATTGTTTTTAATGCTTTTCAGCGGGACATGCCTGACTTATTTATTGTAATCTTTGATTGTAATCATAGAATTTAACAGTGATGGCAGTCCATTATGCTTTTTTGTGTGCAATGGCAAGGACAGAGAAAGCTCAGAGAGCACTTCCCCCACAAATACACTCAATGCATACAATAAATAACACCTGGACAACTTGTTTTATTATTTTGGTATCAGAAAAAGGTTAAAAGTTTTCAATTTGTTGAGAAGTCTTAAAGAGCCAGGAAAAATCGTAAAAGTCATACATTAAATGCACAATTTCACTTTAATAAGGACAGACCCATGCATGCATTACGAACACCTTGTAAAACCTTTTCTTTTTTAGCAAGTCGCTCTCTTACCTGTCCGACTGTCTCTCCTCTCTGTTTCATGTTGTGCCTCCTCTTACCTTTTTTTTTTTTTTTTTTTGCATGTCAGTGTGTCCAGAAAGTGACACGATTATTTCTATTCACTGTGTAAATGTGCTGAAATGAGTTGTTGATTAATCTACTGAATGTGTCAACTGACAGAAAAGTGATCTGTAAGCAAAATGGTCTGTAAAAAATTGCTCTCTTTAGGATTTGCTGCTTTTGTCTGTCCGTCTTATTTCATATTAAATTGAGTATCTTTGCGTTGTGGACTGTTGGTCGTATAAATAAGTCATTAAAAGATTTTTGACAAATTATGTTGGACAGTATTCACCATTTACAGACACATAATACAGTAAATAATTAACTAAACAAAAAAATAAAGGATTAATTGAGAATTAAAATAATCATTGACATTTACTTTACAGCAAAACACCTATATTTTCTGATTAACTGGTTATATATCTGCTGTTTAGCACTGATTGTTCATTTACTAATGTTGTGAGACCCCCTTAATGCGTGACAATAATTAGTAAATCCAAAAGTGGACTTCCACATAAATTGTGAGGAGATTGGTGGAGAGTACATGATTCATGTTGCCAAACTTGGTCTTTTGTAACTCTTAATTCTTTCAGTTTCATAAATGTCAGACAAATATTCTGCCCTACCATACTCTCTGCTATGGGTGAAATAGAAGTTTTTGTAATTTATTTGCAGTAGATGATTTTGAGATGATACTTACTTCACTGTATAGATGGATTTAAAGTTCTAAAATTTGTGTGCAAAGTCTCGGCAACAGCCGCTCAATGGGTCTCGTAGCTTTTTCAACTGTTGCCGTCGCAGTGATTTTCTCTCTATCTCCTTGTCAGGATGATGAGTGCTACGAGCAGTCTGCAGACGTTCGCTCTCAGCTTCGCTTCTTCGAGCAGCTGGAGAGAATCGAGAAGCAGAGGAAGGACGAGCAGGAGAGAGAGATCCTGTTGAAAGCCGCTAAAGTAAGTTATTGTCACCTCACCTACTGTGTGTGTGTGTGTGTGTGTGTGTGTGTGTGTGTGTGTGTGTGTGTGTGTGTGTGCGTGACAGAGTTGTTATGTCCCCATGCAACAGTGTGTTTTTGTGTACTGCTGTGCGTATGCGTGTGCACGTTGCTCCTGCACGGGCCCTGACAGATGAATTAGAGTGTGACACCAGTGGATGAAGTGACCTCCCTGTGTCCTCCCAGGCTCCTGGCCCCAGGGCTCCTCTGTCCTGGCTCTTTCTCCCCGGACACAGTGAGGAGGGGGGAATTCGTACACTACTCAACCCCCATGCACCATGCAGCCAACACACACACTCACCCCCATGTACATGCAGCAAATCATCCCTCTGTCATGAGCCTTGACAGCATCAGAGTGTCAGTTTTAGATTTTAGAGAGTGATTGCTCTATCAGTTTATCTATCAATATATTGTGTACAGCTTTTTACATTGTTCTACACATCTAATGTCAAGTTCAGGGATAATCACACTGCGAAAAAACAGTTTTTTGTTTGGAATAAACTGAATTAGTAATCATAAGCAATCATAATAATCATAAACAGTTGTTTTGTTTAAATTTTATGAACAGAAATTCTGAGGAATAAGCATCATCATCCTTGATGTAGTACTGCTTGATGTAGAGATGGTCATTAGAAACATCACAAATACTCTACAGCAATAACCGTTTAGTAGCAAAAATGTTGCAAAAACATATGTTACAGATTACAGTTTTAACTTGTTATGATTTCCTTTTCTAAAACAAATATGTAAGTTTTCACAGAATCTTAAATAATGATAAAGGTACATTCATGGACCTGTAATTACTATATTTTTAGTAAAGGGAAGTCTGATTGCCATCATTTAAACAGCTACCAGCTGCTGACAACTACATTACTGCCAAGGCAGAGAATCATTTAAACCATCTGGAATAGAGAAGCCTTCATATCCAATATTAATCGACAAACCTTAAAAAAAATTGCAGTGGTGATTGTATCAGGATTCAGTTGAGTAAAAAGTTTGAGCAGGTGAAAAAGTTGTGACATGTAACTCCTCATAAAGTTTCCGTTGCACAGTGCAAATAGGATTTAACAACACACACTACAACAAACTCAGAAATTGGTCAGCACTAATGGAAAGTTATATGGTGTAATAACTCTGGTGTAGTATAGTCCTTTTGGAAGAAGTTCAGTAGCTAGATCACAGTTGCACAAAGCTCCTGACACAATAAAGCATATAAAACAGGAATACCTGCACTAACTTTGCAAGAAAAGTATTAAAAATACGTATCTCCAGAGGGTCTTCTTACCTGTCTGCTATTCTGCTCTCAGCCCTGTGCGTGTACAGACATTTGTTTATCAGTTAAAGAAAAGGTCTTCAAATTTGGAAAGATCACCACTGAACAAAAAAAAAAAAAAGAGAGAATCTTTCGCAAATGAAAATGCCTCGCGGTGCCCCATTAGCAGAAAGCTAGGTTAATTTAATTAATTTTGAATGGTGCCAATGTTCCTCAGTAAAGATTCTCATTGCAGCACACCTCACCGTCTTAATTGCATTAATATGCTCCGGTCCTGCCATGCAGGATATTAGAAAATCCTCTAGTTGATGAACACTGGCCACCAAACCTCATGACCTGTCTGTTTTTTTCTTAGAGGAGAGACCAGATAGCCTTACTCCTGGTTGTGAAAAAAGACATTACCTCAGCAGGAAGAAGACACTCTGAAGTGTGTTGTTAAAAAAATGAATAGTGACGCTTTTATATCCTCTGTCATTGCCCAGTTCTACATGGTTGAACAGTGTATTTTTTTTTTACTGTGAACAGCTCTCCTCATTAACAGGATTAGTGAACTTTTGCAATTTTAGCCAACTTTTTTGTTGGAAGGGGCTACCTCGGGGCTATTTGGATTGCATGAGGATTGTGGAGTAGTTTGATTTCACCTCAGAGCCACGTCTATGGCTTTTTGGCCTATGTTGCCCTGGCGTTTCAGTTCAAGGAGAAATTTGGCAAGCAAATCTTTGCCTAACCACATAACCTTGGATTTAGCATTGTTCCATTTTTTTTCTCTTTTCTTTTCTTTTCTTTTCTTTTCTTTTCTTTTCTTTTCTTCTCTTTTCTTCTCTTTTCTTTTTTCTTTTCTTTTCTGTCCTGTTTGTTTTCAGTTACAGTAAGTTTCTTTTTCATACACCTAAGGATAACTGTCCAAACCCTAAATGTCATGTTTTGGCATTTGTTTTTAAAAAGGCAAAAGAAACCAAACATTTTTAATTTCACTCTCCATTTTAGACCAACGTTCAACCATCAGCGAATATATCATAAACCTCAAAAAGTTTTGCAGCCAGAAGACATGTTGCATAAGTCGCTCATCTCAGTTTTTCTCAATATGCAGCATGTTTAAAAACAGATGTAAAATGAAGTTTGATATTATTATTGGCTATTATCTTATAATATTTGCATGTTTTACTTTCACCAATTTGTCAAGCAAATTAGAAAACCCATGTTGATAAATAAATGTGGAGGAGTGACAGCAATAAAAGTTTCACCAACTGGACTTAATATTTGGTAGAATAAATTAACAGAATATTCAATACCAAGTTAACTTCACTCTAGCCACATACAACCCACAGCTAAATGAAATACAGCCCTCTGAGGTTTATGAAGTAAAAGTAGACAAAACTAGACAAGGTGAAAAAAAATTACATGTCATCACAAAATAACTCCTGGAATATGATCAACGTCACAGATTGGTGATATATTGTAGAAGACTGCTGGTGTATAGAGTTTTTCCTTTATTATTTAAGTACAGTACACTCCACTCTGCCAAAGCTAACAAAGCTTGTCAGCGTCTACTACCCGGTCCTCTCCTCCCCTCTGTTCTCTCCTGTAAGTGGGAAAATCAGGGCAGCTGACAGAGGAGATGTAAAGCACGCCAGTGGCACCGCTGCCCTTTGTAAACAGTCCATCTGTACCAACCCCTCCCACTCCTCCACACCTCTGCCACCCACCCACCCACCTCCCTCCCTCCCTGCCTGCCTGCCTCTCTCCTGCTGGAGCGCCCGCTAATTTGACCTCTTGAATAAGAAACCTACTAAAATAATCCCCTCCACCCCCGTCTTCTCTCCTCCTTCGTTCACAACAAGCACCCCCCCCCCTCCTCCTCTACGCTGTCCATTTAAAATATGACTCAAGTCTTGAGGGATGCTCCGGCCGACCGGAGGGCAAACACATTAGTCTTAGTTGAGATACCGACCAGTACGTGAACCGCCTGATATATTTAAAGCCAATTAGCAGGAAGGCTAGGAGGAGTAGCTCTCCATCCATAAGGCAGAGAAGATGAGGGGAGGAAGGGGAGAAAGGGGGGTAGAGGGCTGATGCTGGCGTGGGGCGTCCAGCGCTCTGATTGATTTGGTATTGGAAGCAGAAATTAAATATAAAACCAAACAAGGATATTAATACTATAACTACTAATAAAATATATGCAAGGGCCATTTTATTGTTTTATCATTGACATTTTCTCCACATAGACCTGCAAGATCTGACTTTTAAAGTGTGTCAGTTAATAAAATAAAGGTATTAAACGGCATATAGCTCTTGAATATTTGCCCAAAGACACATTGGACAATAAGAGCAAAAAACTGTTTGTTTTTTTTCATCGACCTGACCTAAATTTAGTTAATCTGGCAAAAATAAAAGGACACACATTATATCCAGATCCACAACATAACAAGACTCAGTGTGTGTGTAGTACCATAATCTGCCCGTATTGCCTGCAGTGGTCAGCCGTACATGTACATTTGGCTGTGTGGTGAAGGATTCCCAGGGACAAGTACATTCACCCAGATCTTGGCTGCTGATTAAAATAGAAGTGCTGTGTTGTTACGCCAGGGACACACACACAGACACACACACACACACACACACACACACACACACACACACATACAGCAACGGATAGCCACACTGGCTCACAGTGACACACACATACAGCCACTGCCACTGATACTCACCAACATCTTTTGCCCTGTGTGTGTGTGTGTGTGTGTGTGTGTGTGTGCTGGCTCGTGCAGAATTTTTAATAACCTCTTTTGATTAGAATCCCCCTCCAGCGGCTTATTTAGGGCTGGATTTGGAGCGGGTTTAAAGGCCACCACCCCCCGGGGGGCGCTCCATTGCACTTCTCTGAATTCAAATACGATGTCCTTGACACTTCTGTATCCTGTTCCCATTTTGCACTATTTTTGCTGCAGCAGCAACAGATGAGTAGCGAGGGGGGGGTGTGGGCTCCTTAAACCAGCTGTTAACCTGTGTTTTTCCCCCCCTTTACTCCACAGAGTCGCTCCAGGCAAGAGGACCCAGAGCAAGCTCGACTGAAACAGAAAGCTAAGGAGGTAAGCTGCTGCGGAGATCATTACCCTTGACATTTCCCCGACTCCAGCGTATTAATTTTTCATGCCTCGCTACATATGTAATGCCATTTAAAGTCGGACTTAAAAAAGTTTGAGGAATTATTCGAGCCGATTGAAGCCCATGTGTGGAAAATGATTTTCTGTGCACCAAAGACACCCTCCTCTTCCTCTATGCCTATTCTTTTTCTTTTATTCATCTATTTCAGCCCCTTCATCTTGCACCAGTTTGAATTTAGACCCTTTTTTGATAGATGGGCCATCAGGGGACGGTTATACAGTCATAACTGTAGTCACTTTTGTAGGTTTGTTCTGTATTTATTTCTTCATCTCTATCCTTTCTGTTAATGATATTTTATTTTTATTTTGTTGTAGCACAAAACTACATAAATATCTGTCTCTTAACCTACTTACTACGTTTCCGCTTAATAGAGAGCAAACAAACACTTCGTTTTCATTTCTCTTAGGAGAAAAGTCAAATTGCAACAACAGCTTACTACGAGCATAAAAAGGAAAACAAGTGAATGGTATAATAATAGTTTCAGATGCACCAATTCATGCTCTACATTAACTTTTACTGCTACAAAGGAGTTTCTACAAAGGAGTAGAAAGAGTTTCCTCCTTCTTCAAGTAATAGGCCAAGGCACAACACATAGTGTTGCAAATTGGAAAATGTTTTACTGATGTAGTGCACTTCTGCTCGCAGTACGATGCTATATCCTGCTCATTTTAACTGAAGCTGGTCTTGTATATGGTAAAATTCCCAGTGGACCCCGGAAAGTAGACCACTGTTCTTTTAGTGGTTGGTTAATGTTGTTTACGCAAAATGAAATAGTTCTGTCACAGCGGAAGTTTGCGTTTGTTTTTGTTTTTTTCTTTGTTTACTCCAGAAGAACTTCACTAGGTGCTTGCAGTCTTTGGCCCGCTAACAAGGATCAAGAAGATTGTGTGGAGCTTCCATAAAATAGTCTGAGTAGGCAGGAGGATAAAACAAGCACCATTCACCTGTTGTTGTTGTTATTGTTGATGTAAAACTTAAGGAGCAGACGTGGTTTCTTCAAAGTCACTATCTCTTTTTAAAAAAAGACTTTTATTCATCCAGGTAAAGTTTGCTAAGCATGTATGCACTTTTCTCACCAATACCCTAATTTATACTTACACAGTTCTACAATTTTCCACTTGACAGCTCCCCAGTGCAACCGCTGTCTTTTAATGTCCACCACTCAGCCATTTACATTTAGGGGTAACTGTAAATGCCTTGCTCCAGGGCAGCTCTGTGTTGTTGTTTGGCCAAAGTATTTAGCCAGTCTGTGGTGTTGAACTTGTGACCTTCAAGTGACTAGTGGACTTCTCTTACCTCTGGCTACTGGCAGCGCTCTGTCTTTTCTCTGCGTCTCTCCTGGACATTTCTTTCTAGCAACATTGAGCCCTGCTGCAGTTTAGAACATTCACTCTAGATCTCAGCCTACCCATAAGCCCCACATATGCAAATGAAGCAGCGTAATAGGCAGTGCGATAGGTTTAGCTCCAGGGGCCATGTGATCAAAGTGGATCTCCTCCCTGTTAAGTGGCAGTCCGCTCGTCATCTGGATACGGCCAGATTAGTGCCTCGTGAGGAGACGCCGCGTGCACGTATGCACATTTCCATTTTCATGTGGAATTTTAAGAAGGTGGTTTGGAAATTGTTACTTTATGTAATGCTTTCTCCCCAGAGACGAGGAAGACTCTCAAACCTCCCCCGTAGTGCCCCCCTTACCCATCTACCCACACACACATGCACAAACACAACACACCTTCTTCCACCCTCCCTCACCTCTTTCTTTTTTGCTTAATGACCGTCGTTTCTCAGCCCCCGTGCCTCTCCGGTTTTCATCACCTGAGCTGGCTGTTTGTGTCACTGCAGAGTCTGTCGGCAGCTCACACATCTGTGCAAATTTCATCAGGATAATGAGCCCGAGTTACTCTTCCAGGCGTCGGGCAGAGGAGCCAGCCTCTCTTTAAGCCACTCTCCGTGGTCACGCACACATACGCGCAAAACAACCGCCGCCACCAAACAATCATCATTTTGGAGAGATGAAATTACATCGTGTTATACACTTGAACCAAGTGTCGGCTTGTAAATTGAGCTAGCGCATGATTTGTTTTTAAAAAGGCAGGCGCTGTATATTGTGATCTGAGTCCAGTAACCAGGTGTTAACTCATGCTAAACAAATGCATGATATAAATGGTCAAAGCAGGTTGAATGTCATGTCAAGTCAGTTTCATTTATATAAGCCTAAATCACAAATTTGTCTCTGTGCAACATGTCAGAACACCTCCGTCCTCGATTGGAAGGAAAAACTCCACAATGGAGAAACCTCTATCAATGTGTATCCTGAATCCTTTGTCATATCCAGGTTTTTCTAGGTGAAAGTGTTTTTTTGTCTGATAGTGATATCACTTACACCCTACAGATCCACATAGTAGGTGCTTGAATGGCTACAGTTAAGTCACTAGCATTGCTCACAGTCTCTCTCATTTAGCCTGATAGCATAACATAAATATTGGTTCTCACCTTTTTACAGTTCCTTAAATGTTGATATAGTGACAATAAGGGCATGTTAGTAAAGAATACAAAAAAATAGTTTAGATTAAACTTAATCTAAAAGGTGTTGTTTGGTTGAAACCTGAGTCAGTATACTAGCAGGATCCACCATAAGTCTGTCCATTCAGACCTTTGGTGGTCATGTTCCCCAGAGGATAAAACCAAATGTATTTGTCATCTTTTGTTTTGTGTACCTTTAAGCTGAAACTTACTACTTGTAAAAACTTGTAAATCTTAGTGCTCGATTCAGATTTTTTGTTTGGACGCTCATATTACTTTTTAAATGTGGCAAATATTAGATTTCAGTGTGAGCTGCTCATGGTCCTGAATTAGCACGCTTGCACAAAAGAGTGATAATAAAGACGTCACACGCAGTATGATGTAGAACAGAAGTAAGACATAGAGGCTACTGAAGTCAGCATTTGCTATTTCATTTATAAGCTGACGTGCAGTGGATGCCGGCTAATTTGTGAGCAGATGATAACAAGGATGACGATGAGGAGAAAGAGAGCCAATTTTTTAATTATGGCTCTTTGTGGAGCAATGACTGCTACTTCTATGGAGGTGTGTGTGGATGCTGGCTCGTAGTCAGAAGTGGTGGGATGGTGACGTGAATGACTTCACAGAAACAGATTTCCATTCAAAAATTTCAGAATGTCAAGGGCTACTTATAACTACTACTGTCAGCCTCTCCGCAAGACACTCACTTCTGTCTCCAATGCTTGTGATCATCGAGGGAGTCCCGCCAGCGCCAGAATTGTGTTGAATGTCGTCCTATAGTGACATGAAAGTCACATTAATGACAGTCAGACTGAGGTTGCATTGCAAAAAAAACAGGCTTGTATCTGACTTAGATGATGAAGCTGTATCCAGAGGCATAAGTAGATGTATGTACACAGATCTGTTTTATATTTGGCGCCACATTTGTCTGCACTGAACCTGAACCTAGTAAGCAGATTGCCATGACATTCCATGAGATCTATGAGAATCTATTAGACCCAAAAATCTAGTCAACAGTACAATGTTTTGTATTGAGGCTTAAGGAACATTGTAGGCCTTACGTGTTACTAGCAGGGCTTTACATTTTTGTAGTTATGCACCAGCAACCCTAACCCTCATCCTTGTCACCAGCGGAGCAGGCTGTTCCGATATGAGAGAGAGAGAGAGAGAGAGAGAGAGAGAGGTCTAGCGCCTCTGTTTCCTCTATTCACTACCATTTGGCCAAAAGGTCAGATGGGCTATTTCAAAAATGCCCCCAGTGAAAATCAATGGGCAAATCGTGGAGCTCAGATCCTGTTTGTTGTTGTTGTCGGTGGTAGTGGGTCTATGTTCTGTCTGTTCCATCACTGAGGCAGGAGGGCCAGGCAATGCCTAGTCATTGAGAGTGAGAGAATGAGAGTGAGAGAGACAGAGAGAGAGAGGGAAGGAGACAGAGAGACAGAGACAAAGAGACAGAGAGAAAAGGAGACTTTTGGGGGGGGGGGGGGGGTCGGTTGCGGTGGCGAGAGATAGAGAGGGAGTTAAGGCCAGCAGAGATATATCACGATGTCAGACACACAGACACACTGCAGCCACAGATTCATCATCGCAACCGCGTCTCCAGGCACAACTGGACACAGGAAACGAGTGAACTGGAGAAGAGGAGTGGAGCAAGGACAGGCAGAGAGAGACGAGGGAAGAGGCGAAAGACAAATTGGCTACTACAGCTGGCCAAAATCTGACCAAAAGCTCCCGTTAGGGCCTGTTCGGCTGCTGAAGTACACCATGTCATGCCAAGAACGCTAATATTTCCACTGTATAGCATTGTTAATATAAGCTTGTTAAAGATCCAACCACCATAAACTATTGCTCTTTTTCCGGTCTTGCTATTTCAAAAGAGATGCCACTTCTAGCTCAGTGATTCCAGAGGACTTGTGTGAAAAAGAAAGCTGTCCAATAGACGATTTTTGTTAGAATAATTTTCAAATATTTTTTGTCTTCAGGCATTGAGAGATTGTCTTTTGCCCATTTTGACACACAGCACAGCTTGAAATGTCTTGAACCTCTACCGAATTAATTCTGCCCTAGCTCAACTTTGAACCTTGCGTGGCTCCAATTAAAAGCCTACAGTTATACATCCTTACTTGCTGTATGAACATATACGTCAGAATCTGTGAATCATATTAGACTAATACTCATGTGACATATGCATAACCATGGTCAGATTTAGCATATTTTGCCTCTTTTCCCATATAATAAAGAATTGTTCATGCCAGTGTTGTGTATGTTATTTAACCCTCTGCTCAGCCAGAATACACCAGGCCTTCATGCACACATACATGTTTCTTCATTGGCCTGGCATCCTCCACAAGTGGCCAGGTCATGGAGAGACTGGAATCCACCCACACTGAAAGCTCCGTCAGCCTGAGCCTCACACTTCTCCAGAGAGGAGAGGCTCTTGTGTGTCAGAGGACAATGTAGCAGCCCCTTAGTTTTTATTAGGCCAGTTATATCTGCAAGTTCATAGGCTCTCATCCTCTGGCCCTCCACAAACTGCTCTGCTCAAAGAGGCGCTCTCCCCCATTAGGCAAGCCCCAGGCTAAAAGCCTGCTACCCTCCTCCATGTTCTCTGCCTTTCTGTGCTGACTTTCAAAGAGAATTCCTGCTGTTTTGTGTGTCCCAATTCATAGTTGTTATATTCTTGTCTTTTGGCCTCACAGATGCACAATACCTCAATATGAATAGAGCAGCACCATTACGGTCAGCTCGTGGGATTGTGAATAGAAGGACATTATGCTCATGTTCGCCTCAAGTGGAAAGATCATGTCTTTTTAAACCTGTTTTTTATTTTTTTATTTTTTATTTTTACAAATTAGGTTATGCATTAGTTTAGCAGGTGTCCTTTATTTACGTAATGTAATTTCAACTGGATTTTCATGATTTTTTTGAAAGATCGTACAGTGGGTTGATGTGGATAATTTAATTATCACTTAAGAGAGGTCTGCTTTGTAGGTCCTAAAGATAGTACAGTAACCTTATTTTTTATTTGTTGCTTTGTTGTCGGTAGTCTCAACTTCAGTTTTTCTTTACCTCAAGACATATTACAAGAAAAAAAGAAGCAGGCTTTAAAAGTACCTTTGGTGTTCCTGTGTGTTTTCGAATATTACAAAGTGCTGTAATGAGAAGGAAAACAACAAAAAAAGGAGATTTTTTTTTTTTTTGTGCCTCAGAGGGAGATAGCGACTCGTCTCCTCGCTGTACAAGCCTGTAGGTTCACTTTTCTCTTTGTGCGCCAGAGCACTCCTTGGGACTCAAGCGACAGGGGAATTGGGCATGCTGAGCTACGCTGGTGGCGAGGTGCCAGCCTCCTGTGCCTGGGATATAAGTGAGAGGGAGGCAGGAGGCAGGACACGTTTCAATTAGGCAACAAACACTACACACAGAGTATGGGAGGGGAGAAGAAAAAAACACCTCACCCTTACCAGCTAACTTCTCCCTTCTGACCTCTCCTAAAAACACACTTCCCTGAACCACTCTGCCCCACCTTTTCTCTTCTTTTCCATTTAAAATCGGAGGTGTCATTTTTGTGGAATTCATATGGGAAGGACAGTACCGGGGGTCTTTGTGAGGTGATGCTAAGTGTGCCAGCTCGGCCTGCATGTTTCCATTAGATTGTCATGTTGGCTAATTAGAGAGCGGCAGCATGATTCACCTTGTTAATTAGGAGGACTTGCACACCATGTGCCTGGGGGCGGTGTGGGAAAGAGGAGCCCAGCCTCAGAGCCTGCTAGTCGCCTGCTGCCTATGAAGATTCCCCTTCTCATCTACCTTCCTTTCACTCCTCTTTTTTTTGATTTGGAAATGAATAAATCATTGACATCGTCCTCTCTCGGAGTGTGAATATCTGAGTTCTCATCTTTTCCTGGATGCAAATTAGGCGTGATCAATAGAAGGTGACGAGCGGCGAATCTAAATGTTAAAAAAAAAGAGAGAGAGAGACAGGGAGAGAGAAGACTGCTAGACGAAGCATGCCAGCGTAGAGTGAGACAAAGCGAGAGAACATTTAAAGTAGGAAATTTTCCCTTAGATAAGCAGTATTTTTAATGATCACCACTCTCCTCTCGACGCTCTGGTGTAACGCCGTCAGAATCTGCTTAACACTGATTTCTGGCTCCTTCATTAAACACCGTTCCTCGGCAAAATGTGCAACCCAAATGTTATTATTTAAAAAAATAATACTTACTCCAAAGTAAAGGCATCAAGTCTTTTAACACATTCAATTTATCCACATATCTCACACAGTGTCCCTATGCACGTTTTAATTCCTGCAAATAAGTTGCAGATGAAGAGGAACCGTAGGGTCATGATAGTGGCACTCACATAATGACCTTAGCTCCAGGGACGACTGAGGGCTCTGAATAATTGGTCCTTGGCCCTGGAAACACTTCTGACATACTCTGCTTCAGAGGCATTGGAACACTCTGAGCCAAGACTATTAGCTCATGCATGTATTTTGAATTCATCTCCATAGGTAAAATAATGAAATCACAAACAGATTTGCTGGAACACGTGAAGAAGAAGAAAAAGACGATGAAACAGAATTTCAGAGCATTTTAATACACTTGTTTAATCTTGACTGATTTAATATTTATTATTCAAGAAGATTGGTGTCGGTACAATAGTGCAAATACAAATTGTGTGTCTAGGTATCAAGGTTGTTATGAAATGTGTCAATACATACGGGCACACAGTGCTTTAAAATGACATTCTGTACTGAATCTATGGATATAAGACTCTATACTATATACAGTATATCTTCAGTATTTAATACAATACAGTGCAACTTTATGCCTTGAAGGACAATTAGACATACATAATAGCTGGCAGTGCTGCTGCATGTACACCATGCACACATATGACATACTGTATACTTTCATATATAACGTCAATATTAGACTGTTTTCTCTTGAGGAATGCCATATGTAATCATTGAGGTCTGTTGATGAAATCATACATGTCTATATCCAGTTTTAACACAAAGACTTGCCTACATTAGCAGTTCGAGGCTGAACTCGTTTCTTTGTAGTGTCTGAGTGCAGATGGAGAAGTGAAACCTGATTGGTTACTGCAAATGGCCCTTCTCCCTGCAGCAAACTAACTGCCAGGCACTTCACATGAAGAAAGGCCTCAAGATGCAGCTCGCAGATGTTCATGTAATGTCCGCCATGTGGGTGTCAGGTAAATGAGATCCATGGATTACAGACGTGCATAAAACACATATGTAAAGTGTCAACACACTCTCATGTGAGGTAGTAAGAAACTCACACTGCATTGTAATTCATATTTGATAAAGTCGGGGGGAAATATTTCCCTTGCATCTGATAAATCTCATTCATGAGACATTCGTGCACGCAGATTTGATCTTAACACACAAACTAAGAACTTATTTGAGTTAAATCAGTTTATTTTTTTATGGAGCATTATAACTAATAAAAAACAATGTGCACAAATCATTTTTGTGTTTTGTGTCAAGCTCTAAGTCATCAAATTGGGAAGTGCAATTCATGTGAAAACAAGATTAGAGTCTACAGCTATGCTAGTGACTCTGTGAGGCTGTACGTAAGCACAGCTAATATCTGCATGCTAACAAGCTGATATTAAGCAGGTATAATGTTTACCATGTTCACTATCTTAGTTTAGCATATTAACATGCTAACATTTGATAATTAGCACATAACCCAGGCTAAGTTGAGGCTGATAGGAATGTCATTAGTTTTGCAGGTATTTGGTCATAAAGACTCAAACATTGACCTGATGGTCGCACCAGATGGAGAATTTTCAGCAAGGCTATTACAATTCATCCTGAGGAGAACATCAATATCTCTGCTAAATTCATTCAGCAGTTGTAGTGCTAGTTGTCAAATGACAGACCAACATTGCCATCCCTAGAGCCATGCTGCCAGCATGGCTAAAACTAATATAATGTAAAGTATTCCTACAGAGTTACTAGTTTGATTTATAATTTAATAAAAAAACAAAAACTTTCTTTCTGGAACTGCATGCACTCAAACCAGCTTTCCTCCTTAACATACTTTACAGTATATTTATTTTCTGGTTGTGAATCAAGCCACTGATTATTATTTCTCAAATGTGAAGTTTTGAGTCATATCTTCCAAGCCTTTCTCTTACACTGCAGACACTGAATGTCATTATTGGTTAATTTATTATTAATTATTATTATTGGTTAATTTAACACTGTTACCAAGAACAAAAGCCAAAAAAACGTTTTTGTTCTCAGTATTTTAATACAGTACATTTACATTGAAATATTGTGTATCAGAACATTTGGATGTATTGATGTATTGTACTCAAATGTAGGTTGGTTAAAATGCAGGTTCAGTGCAGCAGATATCTGGAGTCAGGTGACCATCTTCAGTGCACCCTTGTACTAGTTTCTGTTTTGGTTTGATCTATAGTTTAATTTGTAAAAATCCTAAACATGTTTTTCTTTCTGCTACTGCATAGCTGCACTTTCTATGACTTTTCTTAGTACTTCCCATAGCGTTGACCATACCCAGGTTTTCTACCATGTGCTAAAAGTCATTTTGAATGTGTTTAATTATTCATTTAGATGCAACTTAATTCTTGTCAACACTCCAATAAACACTTTCCATTACAAACCTTAGCTTAGCCTATAGGCTAGTAATACAAAGGTTAGAGCCACGATAAGAGATTTGATTCTCACTCTGTTTAAAATGCACTCTACCACTTTGGGGAAAAAAGAAACATTCACCAAAAGTGGCATATGTCATGTCTATATACTGAGAAGCCCCCCAACTGTGTCCTGTTGGACCAGAGCTTTCTATGGGGGAGGGTAAGAGACAGACCAACTCAAAACCCATGGTCTGGCTTTTCCACTGCAGTCTTTGCAGGGCAGACAGCCCTTTAGCTTCCTTCACAGCCCCGTAGCTGCTTGTGACGTCAAGCAGAGCGTGTTCTGCTCTACCAAGGACATCTGTCTGTAAGCGTCTGGGGGGCCGCGAGCAGCCCCTCAGGCCAAGAGGGAGAGCGGGAGGGAGGATGGAGAGAAAAGCCTTTGTTAAAAACAGCAAAGATGGAGAACGGCAGGTTGGCCATCATGGGTCCTGCAGCTCATCCCCCTCTTCACTCCAAGCATATCAGAACGCTCTAAGGTTCTTGCTGTATTTTGGAATTTTTTGCGTTATAAGTGAACATGTCGCTCTTTCTTCTCCGTTAAGAAAAGGCATGCTATCTCTTATTTAGGCCATTTTTTACCAACCTATTAAGGGTGCAGAGTTTGGGGTTAGACAAGTTGTAGGAAACAGTAAACTGAAACAGCCCATTCATGCATGTTCTCTTATTTTTTCTGTTGAATGTATTTTTAATTTAATTTAGTTTAACGTAATTAAACAGTACAACCAAAACATGCACTGATTTGTTCTTACTTACAGGCAATCAAATCTGTAGCATGCTGTCATAAAAATATTTAACTTAATCTGAGCTACCTAAATCTGTATTAACGTACATAAATAGTGAATTGGTGAAAACCTCATATTGAAATACTTTATTTGAATGTGTCTTTATATGAAAAATGAACATATTTGCCTTTGCAAAAGGGCTCCAATCGGTTTAGTCAACAATGCAATGACAAACATTAGTACTTAAAACAGTACTGATGTTGTATAACATTATTTAGCATGCACTTTACTCAGTTTCTTAGCTCCAGCTGCACTGATTCAGCCACAGTGTGTTCAACTCACAAACCAGACGTCTACACTCCTGATAAATATTAACTTTCCACTGCCCTCAAACTAGAGGTCTTAGTCTTATTCAAATATGATTTTGGAAGAATCTTCCAGGACATAACCTCATGACACGAATAATCTGATGAATACATGTAATTTGAAATCCAGGGCCTGGATTTTTAAAGCATTCAGAGCAGCAAAAAAAAAAAAAAAAAGTATTTTTGTTCTTTTGGGTTGTAAGTAATTTCATGTTACTATTGTTTATTGTCATAAGACATTGGGCGATGTTATTTATTCTCAAAGGAGAGCTTTTACAGAGGATCTTAAACCAACAGTGTATTTTTAGCTGTAATCAAACATTCAGAGCAGACTAGGAGTCATTTTGAGAGGCGCTGACCTGATTAAAATCAAATTCAGAGCTTCATTGTTTGCACTTGCTCTTTGCGCCACAATAGTGTTAATTGATAGAGGTTTTGTAACATCTGTAAGGGAGCTTTGTGCAACTTGTGATAAGTGTTTCCCAAGAAATTTACACATTTGTGTTTGCGCACACTGAACAAAACATCATCACCTGACATTGTGCTTTTTGCATCAAGACTAAAACCTCTTTCTAACAAAGCTGTAGATTGATTCTGTTGGGTGTCTTGAAAATGTTCTACATCTACTGACCTTTGCTAATAATTTTACTTTACAAGTTCCAGTCCCCTGCTTTAAAAGGGCATGCAGGCAGACTGGAAGCACTGGTATTTACGTGACTTTGGAACAGCAGATATTTATGCGGGACCATTGATCGGATCTGGCAAATGTATGCATCCTGCCATCTGGTTATATTTCCAGTCTGGAATCTCAGTAGTGGCCTTTGTTGTTTTTGGTGGCGATTGCAGCTACGGCTTAATGTTACCAACAGGGTAGTCCAGAGGGTAGAGAGAGATTCTTGTACTTGGAGGTCACAGTTTTAATTTCCTTATCACAATGATGCCATGGTGTCTGACTCTGCAAAATAACAAATAGCATTAGCAAAGAGGAGGACTGTACTATTCTTTGGTCTTAAACCAACCGTGGAACTCATCAGACACCACACTTCAGTTTATGACAGCAATCTGTAAACCAGTAGTATGTAGGCAACATGTATCCACATTCCTTTATAGCTACTGCTACTTACCCAAAGCATTTACACATTGTGTGTTTCTACATGAACGTACTTTATGTAAATGTTTCAGTTAAATGGTGGTTGAAACAACTGCCAAGAGAAAACAAATCTACCAGAGCCTGGCCCAACTCTGGCTTGTATCACTTGGCAGCAGTTAAAGGAAGGTAGACTCGGCGTAGTGGCACCAGATTGAAATCAGAAATCAGTCTCCCTGTGTCATGGCGGGCTCTTTATTGACGGGAAACGCAGACTGGAGGGTTGCAGATGGTAAAATGAAGTCTTCATTTATCATACAGTCATAAATCTGAAAGTGCAGGCAGTTGCTGTGGGCGCTGGGAGCCCATGCCTGGTGCCAACTGCCAGGCGGAGATGCCGGCATCCTGGTGCCATCAGTGAGATAGCGGACCTCTCTCTCTCAGTCTCTCTCTCTATCGCTCTCTCCCAGCTCGCTTTGCAGTGGGATTCTTTAAGGTCAGGCCTGGAGAGATTTGTGTGTTGTTTGTGGCAAAGCCTAATAAGGTTAGCATTGATAACATTAATGCTACATTTGCCATGTGGACAAGGGCAATAATCATCTCCAGCCCGTTTGCCTCATGCAGCCACGATCCCCAGTTTCTGACTTCATTATATCCTCTGTCTCCATTTGCATAGTATTAAGAGCCTGAATCCCAACTCGCCGTTGCCTGGAATCACTTCACAGACTTCATGGAGTGTATACATTTCACCACCATCTATTTTAAAAATGGACAAATAAATGTGTTTTACATATTCGGCTGGTTGGTACTACTGCTATTATTTCCCCTACTTTGTGTTGTCAGCGTCTTTGAATCTTTCAACAGTTCCGCCGTGCTAAATGTGAAGTGGCAACACCCTAAAGGGCATGCCTTGCCATCGGGGTTTTAGGAAAAAATCAGAGGAAACTGCATGCACATTTTAGATCAGACTTTATACACCAAAGCAACCTTTTACAAAGCGGCATCTGAAAGTAACATCAAATTTTCCCCTGATCAGACAACATACATGCCTCACACAAACACCAGCGCCCAGCGAACGCATGCTGAGAGATAACATAAAAGAACATGAAAGACATGAAAGCGCACATTGATTGTCCCTGTTCGCTTCAACCCAGGCCTCTCTCCCCCAGCGGGCAAGCATGCAGGCAAGCTGGTGGGTAGGCAATCCCTATGCTGTGGCCAAGATTGATAGGCACGTGTACGTGTGTGTGTGTGTGAGTGTGTGTGAGTGTGTGTACTGTGTTTGCATGTTTGAGGGAGTGCTGACACCCTCTGTGCCATGGCCCCAGGCCCTCACACATCCACCCAATAGAAAGGGCAGCTCCTAGCGACGCTGGGTTCCCTCTCAGTCCTGCGGCTAGACATGACATTACCTTAGGCAGTGCCTCCCCACAACTTCCCCCTTATACATCACAAACTGCAAAAATCACAATGGGACCATGTGACTACACACACACACACACACACACACACACACACACACACACACACACACACACACACACACACATACACACACTCGATCTTTGACAGTAGCTCTGTTAATGGCTGACAACAGGCTTCCATTTTGTTTGGCTCAGGAAGGCTTATACAATACATGGATGGACAGCCATGAGGATGAAGAGAGATATTTGTTCTTGGGCCCCCTTTTACATTGATCCTACTATTGTCTCATGGCTCATTGATTCTCACCAGATCTTATATTGCTCTAAAGTTTTGGTTGCAAATGCTCCTAGAATCTAAAATTCTAATTCTGTTGTCATTTGTGTGGCTATGGTGCACCCTTATGTTGTTAACATAACAGCAAGAAAGTAGTGTATTGCAGTTCTGTATCATAGATAGTTGTTTTTTTGGTGGCAATGGCTATGGATTTCTTTTATGCAGGTTTAGGCATTGTTGATCTTCAAAGCCACCACAAAGACATTGTACATTAATCAAGTTGGTGTAAATTTGTGTTTTTGTGTTTAGAGACATTAAATGTACTTGAAGTTGCAGCTTGGCATTATGGTCACTGGTGCATATTAATACCTTGCAAATGAAGAACTTACTCAAACAGATGCATTTGACACTGGGGCAACGCTACACCACATACTGTATAATGTAGAGTGTACAGATATTTTCTAACCTTTGTGTTGTCCTCTTCAGATGCAGCAACAGGAACTGGCCCAGATGAGGCAGCGAGATGCCAACCTTACAGCACTAGCCGCCATTGGACCACGCAAAAAACGTAAAGTGGATTCACCAGGGGCCACCCCATCAGGGACAGAGGTAAGAACTAGACTCACCTAATGCCTATATGATCCAATTTTTTTGTCCATATCTAGTTGCTAGTGATGACCTGATATACAAACTCAGCAACAGCCTCACCACTAACTTCTTTCTGACGAAAAAAGGGGCAACTTTTTGTATAGGAAATATATTCTACCATTCCTGGTAGACATGTGAGCGGAGCTGCATTCAGTGTATTTGTGACGATGAGGAGGTGATTTCTTACAACTACCCATAAATGTACAATAATGACAACCTTCCTACTGGCCTTTCCACAGAGAATACTGTAATCCAAGATAATGTGTTTCTTGTTTATTTTCATAGTGTATGTTTTTGTGTGGACAGCTTTCAATAGTAATTTTCATGGTCCTGTCATCCCTGACTGTGGGAAGTTCAAACATGAGGGGTTTGTAGATATGCAAAACATGAGTCACAGAATATGTGTCTGTAAGACATTGAATAAGAAATAACCCATAACTGCAGGTAAAGCAGCCAATTCCAATTCCAGCTGCTGGTCAGATAGTTGTTTGAAAGAAGTTTTTTGTTTTAATGCAGGATATTCTCCTGAATATAATTACCATCAGTCACTTTCCACAGTATGCTCCAAACCTCTCATGAGTCTGTGGGTCAAGGTTTGTGGTAGATAGAAACTCAACATTTGGCAGTTGTAATAGTTTTCTGACATTATCAACATGAGTGCAGTGGCCAACACTGGACAAATAATCAATAATCTACAGCAGGATGTTATATATTGTAGATGTAGATGTACATGCAAAATCTCAGTTAAATTTGCTGGGTAACCAGTACACAGAGTGTCCCATTTTGTGTTTCTAGTTTTGAACTTGTTAAGATACTCTAGTTCTCTGTCTGCCTGATAGCTATTGTCATACATTCTTCTAAAATCAGTGTTGCCATATTTTCCTGATGCAGAAATGAGCTTTGTGCCACTCAGCAGTCAGTCAACCAATGTTACACTACTAATTCCTTCCAAAAAGAAAAACAAAAAATCAGTTATATTGTATGTGATCTATACAGAGCGCCTCCATAACCTGTTTAGTATAGATAGAATAACATGCAGTCACTTTTGGTGATAGATGATGTGATCCTGTGACAGTCCACTATTGGGCATCCATTTTACAGCCAACCAAAGACTTTATAGTGTAGAAAAACCAGGCGTGCTATGACAAAGTAAACAACATAATACAAGTGCCTAATTGTTTCAAGTTATGTAATATTCTTGAAATGTAGTCAAGATGTCAGAATGCATAAGAAGATATAAAAGTGGAGATTGAAAATAAAAATAAAACTCCCCGAGGGAGGACGACCCTAACCTCTCTAACAGTTTTCTCTCTGTCTGGCTCTTCAGTTGTCATGCAGAAAACTCTGACAGTTTGACACATTATACGCTCGAATGTTTACTGGGGTGAACAGAATGTAAGAGGATAATATTTATTTCTGTACTTCAATAACAATGGTAAATTGATAAAGAACTGGTTAGTGGTTCATTGAGTGTGTCTGTTGTTTCTGTATATTTTGCACTTACATTTAATATGAAGTTGTACCAGTAGATTATTAGGATTATAATTGAATTATAAGCACATGTGAGAGTAACATTGCTTACTATGGTGCCATGGACAACACAATAAGACACAAAGCCACAAATCAAGACATGAATATCAAACCATTACAATGAAAAGAATAATAATAAACATGGTAAACCCATGTCTATGGGATAGAGGGAAAAGGGTAATATACTGTAATTCAAGCACACAGTAGAATATAGAATAAGCATAACAATCAATAGAGGGGAAAAGATGCTCTGCTGCATCTGGAATTACAACAATAAGACACCACAGTGGGCGATGTGTGACATCCACTATGGTTACTATCATCGTGCATTAGAATATTTTACTGTCCCTGTGTCGAAGTGAATTTATTGAAATTAATCATACCAACTGAGATAGGATGTAGCCTTGTCTTCATTTTATTTCATAGATATGTTTTCATATTTATATTGTGTCGAGTGGCCACAGATCACAGACTGAGTGAGAATTATTGTTATTATTTCCAGTGTGGCTTCCTTAGTCCCACAGAATAAAGCTTATTGTGCGTATCGTGTGGTGAGGGAGCTGTGAAGTGCACTGGTGGGTTGGCGACACAGTGTGCAGTCCTCTGAACCATTGTTCACATATTTATTCCTCTAAAAAGTGGATGAAGATGAATAAATCTGAAATCTTGGATCCAATACCTTTCTAGAGACACCAGGGAGTGGGTTTGTTTTGTGAACAGAGTCCTTTGTTGGTCTGCCTTCCACCACTGCTTTAGCTTTAAGAGCCATTGTATTCTTAATCCCACACATCCTGTTCATGGTTGACCTGTTAAGCATTAGCCAAGTTTGGGAATCTGCCTAATATCCCGTTCACCATAATTTAAGTTGGTGAACATGACATAGTCATGTTAGGAAATATCTGTGTATGTTACAGGGAGCATGGTGACATACTCCCATGTGGCTTGCCTAGCCTGTTCCTAATTAAGCTGAACTGTGTTTTTATAAAAGAAACGTCTCCTGTTTGAGGTTCCATAAGCAATGACTTGAGTATCATATTTCTCCAGCTCAGGGTCGTACATGAAGTCATGCACAGTTGCTGTACGGAGTCACATTTTCCTTGAGGCGTCGGGGGAACATTTAAATTCCACATATTCATCTGTAAATATGATGAATCTAAAATAAGCCTGAATTTTGAATGTCAATTGGTCATTTTAATAACCTGCTTATCGAGTTGCATCTTCACATCCTTCACTTAGCAGCAATATGCTGCAGAGGAGCATAGTAATGCACCTGGTAAAAAAGCATAAATAACTAAATAAAAGCATTACTTCTGGTCCTTGAGTGCAGTGCCAACCTCTTTCAGTATGTTTTACCCTGATGGGTATTAGCTTGCGACCTACTGCTGCATTCAAAAGAAGCTACTTTCTCAAAGTGCTTTCCCAAATTCAGTTACACAACATAAACATGAATATACATTATACTGTTGTTTCTATTTTATCCCCCTTTTTTAATGTCCTCCTCGTGTTTAATTAGAGGGGCATAATGAAGTGAAGTCACAGTGTGCCCCTCCTCTGGAGTGATTGCAGAGGGGGCGGAGGAGGAATCTTAACTTATTTTCACTTCGTTTTCACCTCCTCACATTTCTTCATTTCACATGGGCTGGAAGCGCCTGCAGCGTTCTCTTTCCCTTCTCCAGAGCAAAGTGAATGTGACTTTTCTAAGGGGGTCACAGGATGCCTGGAGGCCTGTGGGTGTTACTGGACTGTTGCCTGCTCTCAGCTTCACTGAGGGGCTTGTCATAGATTTCATCTCCACAGAAATGAGCCGGGGGGCCCTGGCCAGGAGCACAAGCAGCCAACGTTATGAAGGGCCCATGCTGATTATTTCCCTCTGACATCGCATCCTGAGCTTTCCGCATTAATCCCAGACAAAGGCAGCCCTTCAGTGCTGTGCCAGAGCTCAAATTAGGAGCCAGATAATGGCCTTGTTGAGATCCTGCTCTGTTCACCGAGAGGCAGAGCTCCTGTTGAAATCCTCCTCTTCAATATTCCTTGCCTCCTGCTTGTTCTTTTCCTCATCAGACCACCTTTTCACCATGTTCGGACTGTGACGGAATTCAGGTGACACAATTTCGCTCCAATCCTCCCCCAGCCCAACCCCCCCCGTACCTATTCACCCACCTTTAATTTGACGGTGGCTTGGCCGGGCTTGGGCCTGTGCCTGGATGTAGATCGCCACGGGCTGTGAAACTGATAGCCAGTCAAGACTGGAGTGTCTGTCTCCAGCCTGATCTAGTCTGCAGGAGGGAACAAAGGGGGCCTTACAGGGCTCCGCAGGGTGGATTAGTTCCAAGGAGCCAATGGCTGGGGCTGCTGGCTGGCTGGCTGGCTGGCTGGAAGAGGGCCTGCTGTGGCCCCAGCGGTGGGTCACAGGCAGGGGCCGCACAGGCACACACACACCACAAAACTCCCCTCCAGCTCAATAGTCCCTATCCTACAACTCTAACCCTCCAATCAGCACACACAGGCTTTTGAAGTTCAGCACAAAAGTCAAGGGTGAGCTACCTTGAAGAAGGTGGAGGGTTGAAGTGCAGTGACAAAGGGCACCTTGAGGGAAGATGGAAAATGTGGCAAAGACTCAAATACCCTCCAGACATTAGCTTGAAGATGTGGACACTAATTGTATAATACTTGATTGAAAAGTGTCTATTAAGCACCCGCAACTACCTCTATCGACAATGTACACAATAAACTCACTGCTAGTAACGTCTATAGAGTTCTGCTGCAACTGAACAGCACATGAGGTGTTAACAGCTTATACAGTGGCTCACTATACCATGTTCCAGCTCTTTGCTCCTCTATAGCCACATCAGTATTTGTATATTGTTCAGGAAAGAGATAAAAATGGATTTTAGCTCATTGAATTGGGGATAGAGGACAGTCTGTCAAACAGAGCTTTATTTACAATGATTATTCCATCACACCCTCTACATTCTGTCCTTTCACACATTTCACATCATTTGAACACTTTCATTTCCCCCTCATTGATTTTTGCATGGTATGATTTCCTCTCTTCCCATTTTGGTGCATCTTAACTAAACCGCGTGACTTCTGCTGTAGCGTATAAAAGACAGATAGACACTCCTGAGTACATTTAAGGTTGGCATTAAAGGCTCTGCGATGTAAAATGTGCCTCGACGCACAGGGTCCTCCAGTGTTAAACACGCTGAGAGCTTTGAAACATCCTTGACACATTTACGAGCTCGCAGTTATCTTCCTGCCACTGAGGCCATTTATCACATCAAAGGAAGAGCTTTGTTTGTTGACGTAAAACCGACAATAGCAGCAAAATTGCCTCGGTTTGTACAGCCACACTGCCTTTTGTCGTATCTGTCTCGGCCAGGCACAACATAAGGGACAAAGGTAGGCGAGCGATTTAATAGTGAGCACAGTCTATTTTTCCATTTGAATTCATTTCACCTTCTTTCTTTGAGGCTGTAGATCAGAAAGAAGGAGTGAGGCAATAGAGTGAGAGGCATGGGGAGAGAGGGGGAAAAGCACAAGGAAAACTGATGCCCTTTCCTCCAGCTAAATTAACAGGAATCACGTGGAAAACAATCTGAGTCTCCAATGAAGGAGGGAGGAGGGGGGGGACCATTAAAATTAGCCCCAAGCTATGGACTGCACCCAATATCACTAAAGCTGCACTCACTACAGATGTGGAGGCTGGCTTACAGGCAAACTATGCTCTGTTCTATAGCTACAATTAAAATCAACCTCGCTGCCAAAAAATAGGAGGGGGAAAGAGGGGGTAGAAAGGCAGACATGGAACATCAAAGACAGATTGAAATGTGTAGTCAGTAATAAGAGTGGTCTCCAAGCCCTGAGGTTCTCCACGGTCCCCTTGTTAATGAGAAATTTTGACCTCTGGTTTGTAAGTTAAACTTGTAATCTCGGTTAATGAAGTAAATCAATCCCAACTCGGGAGTGTTCAGTGTCTCTCCCTTTGCCTTCTTCCCCGCCAACCTCCCCTCTGTCCTTCTCTCTTGTGCTTTTCTTCTTCTCCTTCTCCTCCTGCGTCGCTCCCAGTGTGCCGCCTGGGAGTAAAACGGCCAGGTCTTCAACCAGACAAACAGGAAACTCGCAGAGCATGAGGGTTCCGGTGCTGGAGGGGGAGGCGTAAGGACTCAGAGGACTAGGACCAACCAGGCTGTTTGGTTAAGAAGGAGACAGGCCAACTGAACGCTAGTAGAAGGGACAGTGTAAAGGAAACCACTTGCTCCTCCTCCCCGTCTCGTCTTCCTTTCCATCTTTTCTGCCCTCGGTCTACTGGGGATAGTATTTGGTTAAAAAGTCATGCCTGCTTATTGGTACAGTAGAAGTGGCAGTAATGTGCGATCTACTCCTACTTCTCTTGTCTTCCCCTCATTGTCCAAACCAAACACACAGTGGGAATTATTAGTGGAAAAGACAGCTAACTTGACCTTCTCTTTTAAGCTTGTGCAGCGCCACTTTTGCTCTTAACTATATGGAGGCTTCTCTTAACTCCACTAGGGGCCAATGACATTAACCAGCGTTTAGCTATTGTATTTATTTTTTTATTTTTCCATTAAAGTTGGATCTGATGTGGACTTGAGCATGAGTTATATCAGGCTCTAATAATGAAGCATAAGGATTCCTGTGTGGGTTCACTCCACATTCTACATAAATACGATTAAAGAGGGCACAGAGAGCTGCTATTGGTTTCATAATGTCAAGAAGATTGTTATATTAGTTTGACTCTACATCTCAAGGCAATTCTGTATTTTCAGCAAGGACGCAAAGGAGACAGAGTTGAGTCTTCAGAATGGTTACAGGGGCTCCTTGGCCCGATGCCATGCGTTCTGAGAGCTTTAACACAGTGCACTTTGCCAACTTTCCCTTCCCCTGCACATTGCGGAGCACAGTGGTACCCACCAGTGGTTATTGCACTATGGACTATGGGTTAAAGCATTTTAAATGCAGCCATATAATTAGCATGAAAAGATAAATCTATTTTGTTCTCAGTTTTCTCGTCAATTATGTAAAATGCATTTTTCTACACCTGTTTAGTTTTATTTTGAAATGCATAAAATATCAAACACACATGTCATCACTAGAACTGCACATAACCTGAAATATGTAAAAATGACATACATATATACAATTTTAGATGATTTACTGTCAAGTGTTGAGAAAATGTCAATGTGTTTACCAAGTACTTTTGTCAATATGAATTGCTGGAACTGCTAAAATGAGATATACCCATATGGCATATGGATGAAGGGCATCTCTGTGCTTAAGCCAACTCAAAGCTCAAACCAGTGACAGAGACTAGATCTGGAGCAGATGGTTATAGTACTCATAATAAGCTGTAGCAGTAAGTGTTTTGACATCAAGCATATATGGCAAATATCAGTTCAACAAAGGAGTAAATCAATGCTAAAACTGAAAATAACATCAACTTTCAATTCAATATCACCATAAATACTGAACTTGTAAAAAAGAATAAGAAGCTACTAGCTACTAGCAACTCTGTGATGCTGTATTTTGAGCTAACTGCCTCATGCTATTCTATCTACTGTGCAGCTCACAATAACAACTTTAGCATGCTGATGTTTGCAGGTATATCTTGGTTTAGTGTGTTAGCATGCAACATTTGCTAATTAGCACTAACCATAAAGAACAGCTGAAGCTGATGGGAATGTTGTGCAGATATTTCAAAGGGAAATGGAGGATTCATTTACAGCCTTTAATTGTGCCAACAGAGCAATGTCCTGACAAAACCGTATCCTCATCATTAAGGTATTTTTTCTCATAAACCAAAGCAATTTTGAAGTCAGGTTGGCTCTAGATGAAAAGTCAAAAGATCACCAAAAAGACTACAAGTCATCCTGAGGGGGACATAAAAGTGTACAAAACTTCATGGCAAAACATCCAGTTTCACAAAAATCAGTGATATACTGTAGTTGGTTGTAAGTGAAGCATTATACACGCCCAAAGTTACACAGTGCAGACGTACAGGGAGCAGAGTGGAAATGACAGAGGCACCATTGTCAGTGTAGCATCAGATAGTAGTAAATAGTCATTTTATGGTAGAAAAGCTACATAATGTTGCTTTAAAAACTTTTATATCATAAATATTGTAGTTTGACAACAATTCAGATGTTTTGTGTATACACAGCACACATTTCTAAATTGTTTACCATTTAAATTAAAATCTTCATGGACATGATACTAAAGACAAGATTTACACACAGGGCACAAAATTATCACCAGCCATCAGGCAAATGCTGGTAAAATATGCAGTGATCCAGATTTAAATACTTATATTTAGAATATCTGCTCAAGCTTGTTGATGTGATAGTTCTTGATTTATATCTTTATATATATTTTTTTATTTCTACTTAATATGTCTATTATGCATCAAAACACAGAGGCAAATTCCTTGTATGTCAAACCTACTTGACAACTACTTGGTATGGATTTGCTTCACTTAACAGCCAAAAAGCAATGGTAATCTACTGAGTGGTCTGTATAATTTTTACTCTTACTCATATGGAGTTAGGCGTGTTTGTATTCATTGTCTCTGTCTCATAACCAGTCAGTTTATAAGTGTGTGAACTCAAGTGTAAAACACATGAGGCATAATATAATAATTTACTTTTCTGTATCTTTCCCTCTGCACATGGTTTCAAATATCCATAGAATGAGAGAGCAGAAGAGATAATGTAGCAGCCATCACTGTCTGTTGAGTCTTGAATATATGGTTACTGTCAGCTTGACTCAGCATCACTGGCTTTATGCTTTCGTTCATGGAAGGAGCCTCAAAGATCAGTAACACAGACGCACACACTCATGGGCACACGTTCCACCACATAGGTCATTCAGGTTAAATTTTCTAATGAGTCACACTCAAAGAAATAAGACAGTAATTAAACATTCTCAATAAAAGAGAGAGGATTCCTACAAAATAAAGGTCCACCATATACCAACCAAACCATAAAAATATATATAATTTACTATTTCTAAATATAATACATCAGTGGATATTGATGATTTGTATTTAGCTGATGGTGCTAGACTAGAAAATCATTATGCATTACTACAGTCTCAAGTCTCAAGTCACCCTCAAGAGGGAAAACAGTATGCACTTAGACTAAAATTAAAATACAACTGGCTAGAATATTTTTTTTGGCTAAAAAAATATGTTTTTGACACTTGAAAACATTTTTATGTCGATATATAGTGTGTTGTCTCATAACCCTAACTCCCAGGAACAGATTTTGTACCTCTTTTGACTGTCTTATAATTTAATAATCAGAATTTGAGGAAAACTCTATTTGATTCATGTGAGAGTCACACCACCTTCCTTCCTCTCAGTATGCCCTCCTGAAAATGATTACGTTTCTGTTTGTGCTGTTGAAGGACAGGTTTAATGCCTTTGATGGCCTTGTGGTCCGCATAGTGGTCTATGGTTTCAAACTTGAGGTCAGACGAAGACTATCCAGTCAGCCCGTTTTTAATGCTTCATTATTGAAAATCCCTAAACCAACCCTATATATAAATATATATATATATGTACATAAATCTCCTTATTTAGATAGGAACGTCCGATATATCCATATTCATGGTAAAGTAGTGATCCCCCCTCGTTTCTGCCTTTAAAACTTTGCCCTGAAATAATGGTTAAATATACAGTTTTGACAACAAAGTTGAGCCCCAGGCACTTAAAAGATACCCATCTTAAAGAAATTAATTACCTCCCTTGTTAATCTTGATATAATTAAATTTCTGAAGAATGAAATTTGCTGCCTTTTTTTCCCCTCTCCGCCTCGCTGCTATGGAGGCGAGCTGATAATGGCTGGCTCTCTAGCTAGCCTGCTGGCCAGGGACATGGGGACAGCCTAACATCCTGGGCCCCATGCTGTTCTATACCGCACTGTGCAAACCCACTCTCCTCATCCTACGCCTTCACCACTCATAGGGACAGGCAGAGAAACGCCTCAACCACCGCTTTGCCATTCTGCGCCTGCTTGTGTTTCCTCCATCCTGAAGGAGATGGAAACTCTAGGCCTCCAAATTCTTAGTCTTAACATGTGATAATGTTTTTGAGCGACTTCAGAGTTTTGGTGTGCAGGCGCTCCTAATGAAGTTGTCAACACGGAGCCTCTGAAACTTACATGGTGGAGCCCTGGAGAGCCCGGAGAGTTCTTTCTGTTATGGCTCACTTAAGAAACTCCTGTGTCTTTGTGTGACTTACTGTCGTTTTTTATAGGACCTCCTGTGATGCTGTTAGATTTAACCCTGATTGCTTTGTGCAGAACAGCACCGTGGCATTACAAGGGGAGCAGTGCATTTTCTTGTCGCTATTTATTTAAGTTTGTTTTCCTTTGACTATAAGTTTTATGTCAGCTCCATTGTCAGCTGTCAAGGTTTGGGCCTGGGGAAAGAAAGGAGAAAAAGCTGGAAAAGATCTTTCATTAGGTGCTGGTACGGGGGAAGAAGAATGTCGAGAGGGGTGGAGGAGAGGTGGTGATATGTATGGAGTAGGCAAAATACTACAACTAGATGGCAGAAATGCCAACATAGAGAGTAATTTGAGTTTGCAAAATCTGATTCAGGAGTTTTGATTGTGGAGGTGTACATCATGCCTCCTGTAAGCAGCAGCTTTCTGCTTAAAACTTAAAACTTAATAATGGGTCACGATCTGCATCATAGCTTATCTCTAGTAGTATGCATTTTCATTTTTCTGTCAAAACAAAGGGCTTAACTCTGATGATCTTTGTATGTGAGAATATCATTGGGGGTTTTATTGTGTGAAGCACTTTGTGTTCTATATTTTGTATGAAAAGTGTTATACAAATAAAGTTTGATTGATTGATTGAAATCAATAAATCAGTTGATTTCCACCTTTAAAAACTACTGCTTATTAACTGCAGTGATTATTCAACTCTAAGCATTTCACTACAAGACCCAGAAGTGCTTTTTTTCTCTTAGTCACCCACTATGAGATGCCTTGATTTGGCTTCCAGTTACATTTGAGCTTGCCTCATAACCTGGACAAACCACCAGCTATTTTACTCGACAGAGATAGTCCATGTAAACGCATTGCTCAAATAATACGGTTCTGTCTTCAGTCTAAGGACCATTTATTTCATTGTTTTGTGCTGAAACATTGTTGTGATACATTGTCCTCTATTTTATCTTTTAACAGAAAAACAGAACATCTAAAATTAGCTTCAGAAAATGGTGAAAGAGAACAAACAAGGCGATCCATTAGTGAGGATGGGTTATTGGCTGACTTGCCTCTTCTCATGGCGGCCCATTAAAAGTGGTAATGTCTGCCTGCAGCAGTGCCTGGGGAAGAAGAAGGAGGCCATGGAAGGCATATTTCACATGCATCAGACACTGGAATTAAATAGACCAATGTTCCCTAAAAAGACTGAAGTACATCTCTTTCTGATGTGCGTCCCGGGCAAAAATTCATTGATCTTAGAATGTCCCTTGGCAATTATAAAATATTAAATCCAAGTCGCACTTTTCGGCTCGGCTTAATTTTTTTTTCCTCGCTTTTCACTGCTTTCCATTTGACCAATTTGGAAAAAAAAGTTAGAAATGGATGGCCATGAAAAAAAGACAGTGATAATAAAGACTGTGCCCACTTTTAGATATCTTTTGTTATGTTTCTGTATTGTTTTTGTGGAACATCTCAGATCATTAAATGAGACGAAGCCCCAGCAAAGCAGACAGTGCCTGAAACATGTGTTATCACAGCACATGTTATCAGGGCAGCATAAGCTAGGACTGTAAATGACTTTGATTGAAGCACACAAGGGAGTGAAATTTGTATGATATCTTTATTCCTGATGCACAAAGTCTTCTGAGCCACTGATGCCTGTTTCAGCACTCTGGGGATGACAAATATTTGTCAGCTGCTTTCCATTAGGTCTGTGGCCCCGGTGCTCGCCTCCCTGGCCCCTTTAATGTCCCTCAGAGATTACAGAGGGGTCTACAGTTAATTGCCCAAATCATTAAATTTAACATATATTTCAATAAATGTAATCAGCCAGCTGTTTGACAAGGTACACAGTTCATTAAGTCCCCTTGCTTGTTTGTCGTTTCCCTAATTAAGATTTAGAATCGATCATTGAGTGTGTAATGTACAGTGTAGCTCGGCTTGCACGGGGAGTCTCTCTGCTCAAACGAAAAGGAATGGCATCCACTTGCTAAAGCTTTACCATTTAGCACACTGACTGCAATGGGAATTAGACATCCTGTGCTAATTAGGGAGGCCAATTAACTGTGAAATTCAGGCGTTTTTGACAAATAATCTCAGCAGAATTCAGACATCATCATGCACATGAATGTTATCAGTTCTGAATGGAGAGAGGATAAAGGTTCTGGCACTGTTGTAGATGCTTGCTTCTGTTGCTGGAAATGTTGCATGCTCCCAGCAGTGTTGTTAGCATGCAGTCTAACCTAATGTCTCCCAAGTTACCTAAATGGAGCCACTCTTTATGTACATGTCCACAAAAATCCATATACATGATTCCCTATTGTATATTTAGTACAATTAAACAATAGGTTAGTTGTTCAATGTACTAAACCATTACATGGATAATAGAGGAAACAATTGTCTCTGAAATACGGCAGTGTAGCCTAAGAGAAAAACAGAGTGCTGCTATTTTGGAGTAGAGTGTCACCAGGTCTGGCTCTGGTCTGGCCTCTAAGCAGCAGAACAACGATGTTGCGGTTGGCCATGTTTGGCAAGGGCAGCTGCCCAGCACTTGACCTCTATTCGCTTTTCCCGAAACAAAGAATTGGCATCACCAGAGAACCTCAATGTTTCTGTGTCTCTCATTCCCGTCTTGATTTATGATCACATGTATTTTTTAGATTGCATAAATTATGTATTTGTTGGACTAATGAACGCCCTCCACTGATGAACTTTGAGAGTTGTGAATAGCTGGATATGGCCTCTATCACCCGCATCAATGGTCTGATTGCATGTTATGGCAATTCAGAGCAGTAGATGTGGTTTGGCTGAAAAAGACCTTCCTGGTCTTTTTAGAGAGATTTTTATATACACATACAACAAGGCCCAGAGAGCCACAAAATGTAAACATACCTCCTGGGCTGGCCTGTGTCACTACACACCATTGCTTTGTTGTGTGTTTGTGTATATATGTGTGTATTGAGGTGTCTACATATATGCGTGTGTGGTCTGACTCGTTGACAACTATAAAACAGGCCCCTGCTGTCTTTATTACCTGTCCGACCTATCCCAACTGCTTTGTTCTGCAATACGCAGAAAACACTTGTCTCCGTGCTGGCGTTGGCGCTTTCTGTTCAGTTGGAGTCTAATAGAAAGCCGCCATTACACTATGGAAGGCAATGACTGTGGGTGCATGCTGAAGCTGTTTGGATACCAGGCAGCGCCGGAGGTGTGTTTGCTGGGCGCCAATGGGCAACTCCTGCAGCTGCCCGCCTTAGGTGCAGGAAGAATTGAGTACTTCCTTTTACAAGATGTGTAATTATTATGGCAGACAAGTTATGTGGATTTAAACCAAGTCAATATGTAGATAAGCGTTTTTTATACACACACACGCACATACACACACAGCTGCCTGGAAAATGATGCTGTTGTACGCAGCATAATAAAGCAGGTTGCCAAAATGCTGTGCAGGTAGGAAGGAAGCCTCCTGGGCCTGTGGAAGAGGAACCTGATGGGAGGAATGAGGCCTCCAGGAAAGTGCCAGAAAAACTGTAATGAGGAACTCCTTAACTGAGTCCAAATTTTGTGATGCTGCCTGCCATTATTATCCCCACGTCTGTGTCTGTCTCATGCTCATCACCAGAAGTCGTAGTAGTATAAGTAGTATATTTATATTAAAGTTGAATTGACATATCCAAATACCGAAAATGGTAAAGGAAACATTTATTTCCAAGTAGCTATAAAACTCTGAGCCTATCACCCTGGCAGCTTGTACGGTGAAAAACAATGTCACTAGGGGTCACAAATGTTCACATAGGCGCTCTACAAAAAAAATCCTCCAGTAAAGTTTCGGTTCGTCTTTCTGGGCCATCTATATAAAACATGAATCTCTACCCTTTCCCCAGAAGAGCCTGGATTTTAATCAGACCTGCTCTTCAGACAGCCGTTTTACTGCCTCTCATACTTAGCAGGCAGGCGTCACATCAGGTGCATGGGGACCAGTGACAGCGGTGCTGGAACTGAGCCTGTGATGGCTAAATGATGTCAAAAATGGCCCCATTTATGTCAATTTGAGATCAAGGACCATTTCCTAGTGTGAACCTCCGTCATAAATGTGCTTTCTAATCTCCTCCATCTGCATATCTACTGTGGCCCCTCGGTGCGTTCTTTTTCTTGTAAGTGAAATGTCTCACTGCTCATATGAGGATTTATGTGAAGACTGACAGTTCAGCATACAGCACATGTCTGCAGAGCGGCGGGATCCATCGCGCTGCCTTTTGGTCTCTCATCTCATTCTCAAGTCAGTGTCTGTTATTGCTCGGATTCTGTGTTATTCAGTGCCATGCTATTTTGCTAGCCTACTCTTTTCCCTAATTAGGCCATTTGCAGGATGCGTTCCCCTTAGTGTGGTCATTTATGTTCAATACCACTCTGAACTGATAGGCTTTTGTTAACTGGTTGTTCCTATTTGGAACGTTTCGCAAAGACATCAAAGGGCGGACCACAAGCCTCATTTGGCAACTTCTCCCAGCTATCCATCAGCTGCAAAACACCCCGGTGCCTTGATTATTAACTCAGTCACCACCCTCTCATTCAACTTGAATTAAAAATTAAAAACCAGCAGAAATGACAGTGCCACACCATTGAAAGTAAAGTCTGCAAAACCAACAAGGGCTCATTAGTGAGTAGTTCTGAAGACAAGCATTCTGACTTGAGACTCATTACACTTCTCCTATTTTAACTCTAATTGGGTTCATTTTATATATGAAACGCCTTTAATATTTAATGCTGAAAAAGTTCTACTTCGACTGATACTTAATGTAGCCAAAGATACTTGGCCTGCTTTAATTGTCCAGGTTATCAGGCAAGCTGTTAGCGATTTCTCAGTTACTTTTGCTCTCTCCATAGAAAACAACAGAGAGGAAAGGCATTGAACACATTCGTTT
Organism: Sciaenops ocellatus; assembly: GCA_033000465.1. Lineage (NCBI taxonomy): Eukaryota > Metazoa > Chordata > Actinopteri > Sciaenidae > Sciaenops > Sciaenops ocellatus. The sequence goes on from CP136888.1 coordinate 19,168,560, forward strand.
GGTGGATTTTTGATTGTATTCTAGATTCTGACAAATAAAGCTGATTTATAAATCACAACAAAATCATCTTCTGGATTGTTGTTATGTTAGCTGCTGTACTGCAGTTGTGCTTATTTCTTTTCATTTAATGGATATAATAACCTATGTGTGAACATATATGTTACTACCACACTATCACATATAGTGTTGCACACTGAAGCTACAAATACCCAGCTAACAAAGCCTTTGAGTATTTAACAAGTTGTTCAGTTAGCCAGGCTTAGAGCGTTTTAATTAAACAGATTAAAAACAATGTTATGGTTTCTTCATCTTGTTGCCTTCACACAATCTTTTGTTTCTCTCAGGTTGAGAAGAGAGAGAGAGAGAGGGGGGAAAAAAGCCAAGATTGTGTTTCCAGGCAGGAAAGTTTGAAGTGCTTTGTTTGGAAGCGAGGTTCCGGGTGTAGCACAATGTTTAGCTTGGTGACCCTGTGACTGTCTTCTGAGGAATTGTATGAGCAGCCCTGCAGAATTGTGCTCCAGGGTCAGCTTTCATCTTAGCAGTAACCTGTGGACTTTGAAACTCAGGGCGATGGAATTGCAGCTTTGTCAGTACACTACTAATTAGAAAATTCCTGACCTCGAGCAAGATGTTTTAATTATGTGTTGTGTCAACGAGTTTGCAGATTTAATCCACCGTTGATACACACTCAAGTGTGCAAACTGTGTCGCACATTGTAGTAGATCAAGTGTAATGGTGGAGGGGCTTTTTGCTCTATCTTTCGCTGACCCATATAACCTTATGCCTTTTCTGCACCGTGTTTGTTAAGAACCATCACATGCTTAAGTAGCCAAATTAGACGTGGAGTTAATGTGTTAGCTCGTGAAAAAGCTGGTCTGATTTGCCTTGGTTTGTGGGAGGCTGAACAATGTGACAGTATTATGCTGGGTGTGAGCTCTCTGTTGCAGTGAGTCAGTGTGAGGGAAGGAAGGAAGGGGTTAAACAGAAATTGAGCGGGGATGCTGGGGGCAGCAGTGCTGCAGAACATAGCAGTGTTCGTGCGAAGGCAAGTCATTTCCCGAAACACTGCAGACACATGGCCTGCGGCGCTCTAAAACCTTTGGAGACCAAAATGGCTTGCAGGAGTTAGAAGTAATAAGGTGTTTTTTTGCCTTCTTTCTCCTTGACTGAAATTCTGCACGGTTGCTATGCATTGCCATGGAGCTGTGTAGCTGTTTTTATGGTTTATGTGGGTATTAAGATGCTCTGCAACTGGCCATTTTTGAGATTTGTTGTTCTTTAGCTGTGAAGCAAATGGAAGTTGTTTGTTTTGAAAGTAATTCCCTCATTTTTTTTTGCCATGATCAGAACGCTAGACCTCACTCTTATCCCTTTGTATTTTTCCCCATTTTTCTTTCTGCTGTACACAAAATGACAAATTAACAAAAGCATGTATGGAACAAGAAAAAACAGATATAGAAAATGTGTTTCGCTCTGCTCCATTTTTAAAAAGCACAGTGACAATAGCAGCCTCTTGTTCGAGCTATTCATAGAAAAAGAACCTGTGATAGGAACAAAGGCCGTCTGTGTCGGTGCATGAACATAGCTGTGGTATTAGTCCATCCTGACCTCTCTGATTATCAGTGGGCTGAACCAAAACCCTTTTCATCCTTTCCCCTGGTTCTGTTAATCTTGGCTGCCTTGTCTGCTTCAAAGAGAGGCTCCAGCATATAATCTGGGTATGTACATCTGTGAATTATTATTCTAATTCTTTATACGTTTATTAGAGCTGAATAAACTCCACATCAAATACATCACTCGGGCAATGTCAGAAAGCCCCGGGCAAATCAGCCGACATCTGTTAACTCTTTCAAAATGGCCTCATCCAGCATGTCTGTGGGCGTAGAGGAGCGAGAAAAAGGAGAGGCGAGAGAGGGAGAGAGAAAGTCTCTGTTGCTGATTAATGGCGGCCGTAGGAGAGGCGTTTCAGGCCGAGTGTGGAGATGAAGCGGGGCTGCACTCCCACGGCTGGGCTCCACACTGTAAACACTGTGAAGGGACGAGGCAGCGTTCCCCATCTGAAATGCGGCGTGGAGGAGAACATGTGGGAAAGCTTTGCTTCCTGGCACATAGTCAGTCAACCAGGCAGTCAGTCAGTCAGTCCTTCAGTCAGTAAATTAGTCAGCCAGTCGGTGAGTCAGTCAGGACCTCAGCCAGTCTGCCAAACAGCCAGTTCTTCAGTTAGTCCGTCAGTCAGCAAATCAGGGAGTCCTTCAGTCAGCCAGCATGTAAGCCTGTTTGTCAGCGAGGTACTCCTGATGAGGGGAGGCCCATCAGGAGCACCTGAGTACCTGCAAGCCACTTTAAAGGTTACACTTAGCAAATACAACTGGGCCACCAAATTATGGCTGGCTACCTGCCACAATGGTCAGCATCATACACAAAATTCATCAATATTAGACGAGTGGCTGCTGTTAATTTCCACCCTGGCTTCAACTTTTAAAAAACACCACCTGGTTCAGCTTTTCCTCCAGTTCTTTGTTTAGCTTGTCAACAGTCTGTCTCTGTTGTGCTATATATATGTCCTCCTTGCCTGAAGCATAGACATCAGAGTTTAAACGGATTTTCAGCATCAAAGTAATAACAACAAAAGAGTAATGTTGCATCATGAATAGCTTATCTATTTCTCAACCAACACGGAGCTAGTCTTTATCCTTCGACATGAATGCTGAGCAATGTTTCTCCACCAATTTTAGTTAACACAGTATGTTAGCCATGGTGTTGTCACATACCGGTACATACAGTACAGTACACGTGTGTGTTTGTGTGTGTGTCTACTCTCTTACCATGCAGTCTGCAACTTCTGCTGTGAGGAGTGGAGTGCTGAGACAGCAGGATTGGCCAGAGCAGGGCCGAGCAGCTCTGTATGCCTGGCAAAGTGGGCCATTAACCCACCGCCCTAAGGTGTGACCTGGGCCAAATCCAATATTGGCTCCAGCATCAAGGCACAGGTGCCACTCAGGGTTCAAAGCCACAGATCAGCAAGAACCCCAACCACCGATCCTGCCCCATCCCCCTTTCTATTCTCACACAATAAAGGGCTGAATGTAAATTCCTCAAGACACCTACAAGCTTCACTGCTGCCGCTGCACTATCGGAGACAGAGAGTCAAAAGCAGAAAGAGAGAGAGAAAAGGTTAAAGCATATATTATTAATCAAAAGTAATTTAGCCAAATGGGAATTAATTTTAGTCCTCCCTAGCTTGAAAGGGCTGGTCATTGGAGGTCTGAGAACATGGAAGTGTGACCTGCTGACTTTGTCATTCTATTAAAAAAATCAGATTAGCTCTGCACCTCTGAGTATCACAGATGTATTACACAATGGAGCTGTCCAAAAATGGCACATAACAGCACCTAGAGGTTCAAGTTGTGAATATTCCAGAGTACGTCTGATGTTCAGGAGCATTTCTTCATACTTTAACGGGTTACGAGATTTGGAACAAGATTATTTGCTGTTGTAAATACTCAAACGAGCAGCTCTGTTAAGCATTTTTTTTTTTTTTTTTAATAGAAAATGTATTTATAAGCAGGAAAACAATGAGAAGGCAATGAGACAAATACAGAATAACACTTGCGTGCTTTTGATTTGATATTTGGATAACCTCTCCAAATATAAGTAACCTTATTAAAGATATAGTTCCAATTATTTATGGAGTTTACGAGTAGTTGGTCGTGTTTGGAGAAGTAGACTCAGCACAGAAGCTAACAAATGCATTTGTGTGAATGGGGGCAGCAAAAAAAAAAAAAGGTATTTTAGCTACCTAAAAAAAGGCCCACCTAAAAAGTGTATTCTATGTTTAGAATATTTTCACTGCTTTACCTTGCTGTCAGACAGGCCTTTCCATTGTAAAACTAAAGCTTTTTAAAGCCACCAGACTTCATTGACAAAAAAAAGATTTTATCTCATAGTGCACGGGAGATGCTTGTCCACCGTTGCCTCGATCGGTTAGTTTGTGACTCACTGACTTTGGTGTTTTAACATGTTAGTTCTGAACTAACATTAGTTGCTGTGGATCGAGGTGGTGATATTACAGCAACTCCTGTGTTCTGCAAGGTAAAATTACGATGAAGCCTGGTTGCTTTGGAGAGAGTACTTACAGTACGTAGACTGTGAGGCTAAAATATGTTATATTTGCTGCAGTGCATTACTTAGCTTCCATGCTGGGCCAACTACCGTCTAGTTTAGTTAACACACTGACTAATATAATAACTTGAATTATCCCTTTAACTTTGCTTATATGTAGATGACAGTTGTCTTGACACATGGTTGGAGCATTTATAAATCTTAGTTGACGTTTATGCACACAATCAATATTAAAATTTCAGGAGCTGATTCGCCTGATTGACATGTCAGACTGGGACTCTGTCTTATATTCTGTTGTGTTGTTTTCAGGTACTGCGCTCCATTATACTAATTGTCAGCTACACAAGCACACTCGAGCTCTCTGTTCCTGCTCTTGTGTACATGAGTGTGTGTGTATGTGTGTGTGTGGGTAACAGTAGAAGGGTGAAATGGTGTAAAATAATGTGTCTGGCCCATTGGCACGTTGTCATATATGTCAACACAATGTGGCTGAAGACCAGAGCCAGCAAAGAGGCCTTATTACAGACAAGCTCCATCTCCTCTCCATCTCCTCTACTCTCCTCTCCTCAGGATCTATCCACTTCTTTCTCTCTCTGTTTTTCTCTCTGTCCCCTGCTCCAAACAAGTCAAATGTCTGAAGAGATGTATCGAAGTATCCCTGCGCGCTCTGTACGATGGATATGTCATATGACATAATGCCTCCGAGCGCCCATCACAGATAAAATGACAGATGCTGTTTTTTGCCTCATGGATCTTTCTTGGCCACGCTGATTTTGAGACTTTCAGTTTTGCTCTCCTCCCTTTTCTCTGTGCTCTGTACTGCTTTTTCTCTTCTTCTCACTTTTTTTTTTTCATCCACCGTGACCTTACAAAGCCTGCCATTTTGTTTCTCATTGAATTTCAGACACAATTACTGTGTAATTGCTGGCGACAGGGAAAGCGTGGTTGTTGATGTCTCGCTTTCCTTTTTAACTGACACTCAGCCATCTGCTTTGTTTAGTGTTGGTGTTTACCCCTCCCGTACCCACTCCCTCCTCCACAACATGATTTCCTGCGTGTACTGGCGAGAGGGATCGGTCGCCATAGATACTGACGACAACATACCGGTGTTTGGGTTGCTGGCACGTGGAGGGCATATAAAGACAGAGGGGAGAGGAGAGGCTGCATTGATCGAATTCCTGGACAAGCACTGACCTTTCTGCCTGTATTTGGATCACTTAAGGTTGCCCCTGTCCCTGAAAGGAATGAGGCATTTTGGGAGCTATGGTACACTACCTGAGCAGCGATGTCTGGCTGTCTCTCTCCTCCCCACCATCAACCACTACAACAGTGGCACCACCCTACCATCAACTGCCTGTGGCTACTACTGCCCATCCGTCCAGGTGGATGGATGCCTTTGATTGGTAAAATCTGTGGCCCTGTCGCTGGGCTTACTTGTGAGTGGCAGTAATTGGCATGGCGGTAGGCAGGCCCATCTTTCACATGTGGTCAGCCATGATTGACCTGATTAGGGCGGGGTCCCTCCCCAAAGTGAGGGTCTGGTGAGCCTGAGCCTGGGAGCCGGTTGTACCCACTCGTGCCTCAACCAGCCGTCCTCTAGGCGTGTCATTCCTGACCAGAGTCCAGGGCCAGACTGGAATAATAATTCTGTCCCTGAATCTTAAACATCAGCCCTTCACAGATTCACAACAGACCATGTAAACTAGAAACATTTAGTTGAAATATTTTTTTCTGTTTACTGATTGGTTCCATTAACATATCTTTTAGTTTTATTACTACACACAACAACAGATTGAACACATTTAGAATACATAAAACATGACACACTCAGTTGCATCCATCCCTATAATTAAGGCCACAGGAATAAATATTCATATATATGACTCCTCAGAGTTTTGATTAGACTTCAGTTGATCATCACGAAGTTCTGGTAGCTCTTGGTGACTGGAGGTTCTTCCACCTGACAGAAAAGAATATTTTTTAGATAATTCCCACGCATGCACATCTCTTCCTCTCCTACATAGCATGATTAAGCGTAGATGTCATTTATTAGTTTTTTTAAAACATAGAATCAACTTTATATTTGTGACATTATGTCATGCCGAGGACAGCCCTTTTTTTTACTAACCTGAAATCTGAATCTGTAATTTCAATTTAGAAAATCAAATTAAATTCAAGACACGTAGAAGCTTATTTAACACACAGTATGAATTTTGTTCACCTGTATTAACATATACCAACAATACTATATGCAGCCATACAGTAAAAAAACAATTGTTTTGTGTCTAGTTCACACATGTGATCGGTCACGGGCTGTCAGAGACAGTAGATGTGGTTGAGGTAAGTTGGCAGTAAAAGTGGCCTGGCTACCCTCACCCATCATCCAGCGTCCAGGGGTCAGAGAGTGTACTGAGGGAAATTTGATACAAAGCACCATCATACAGTGTACACAAAGACAAGTATGAGGGGGTGGGTGCTGGAGGGACTTTGGTTTGGTTCTTGTAAATTCATACCCATCATATGTTTGCAATTAAGGCCTGTCTGTACTGTGTGTTTACAGAGTGGTGCAATCAATGTAATTGTGAGAGGGTGTTCCTGACTGAAATGTCTGTCTTATTTCTCTCTGCCTGGGTTCAAGTGGGCACTTGCTGGATTTGTTTCCCAGTGTTTCTCATTTCCAAATGTAAATGCATCTCTTGATTTGTATCAGCCTCTGTATACACTCCCTTTTTTATCGTTCTCCTTTTTCCTGGATCAAATACAAACAACAGAGGCTCCATTTCAGAGTGAGACATCAGCTCAAATCTACGTCCGCAGTCTTGTTCATTAAGAGGGAAAATCTGTTCATATGCAGTGCGATGTAAAGAGCCGTAGAACACACACACACACATACACACACACACACAAAAATTATTTCCTTTGCCGTTGGAACAAGTTGCCAATGTTTTTCTCGGCCTCTTGTTCAGCTAGTTGATGAAAAAAAAATCTCACAACACTGCTGCACCTGAAGATCTGGACGTTGTTAGTGCATCTTTTTGATCTCATTTGTGCTCTGCAAGAGGGATTATTTTTCTTAATTGAAGGTGTATATGTGCTCAGAGCCCACAACATTCCTTACTATTGATTCTGTCAATGTGTTTGCCATTCAACAACAATTACTGTATTTATGGGACATGGGGAACATAGTAATGCTTACTTCTGAACTGTTCACCATGGAAACTATCACTTCGGCTGCACCACAGAGACAGAGATCTTTTAGTCCACTAAAGACAAAGTGAGGGCACATTCCCTGAAAGAGGAAAACAAACATCTATAAAGGATTATATATATATAAAAAAGATTAGTTTTAGGATTCATCAATTTCATTATCGCCATGTGTGATAGAATTTTGTAACAGGACAGAAGTAAGATAAAGAGATTATGCTAGCTGCTCTGTGAGGCTGCACAGCAAAACTTCAACATCAGCACGCTAACATGCTCACCATGACAATGCAAACATGCTGCACTATGTACAAAGTCCAGTTGAGGCTCATGGGAATATGATTATTTTTACAGGTCATTCAATAAATCAAAAAATTGGAAAATTGAAAATTTGACCGGATGGTGGCTCTATAAATGAAAAATCAATTTATTACAGTTCGTCCTATGGGGAATGAATGAATGAATGAATGAATGAATGTTTGCGCCAAATGTTATGACATCCAGTAGAAATTTTACGCAAAACCACAACCTCATGGTGGTACTAGAGGAAAAGTCATTATGGACCAAATTTCATAGCAATCCCATCTCAGAGCCACTCTGCTAGCTAGCGTGGCTAAATGTTGCTATTTCTCATACAGTATGCATGACTATTATTTATGTATGTTTTATTTTTGTTATATTTAGTGATTAGATGAAAAAAATATATACACACTGCTGTTGAATTCAGTTTTAATCAACCACATTTAAGCACAGTAAAATGCATGATGCTATTGTTAAAAGTGTTACTTGGCTAAGTGCTCATTGCCACTGTGTGATGTGCACATCACAGGGATTTCCTGTCAGTCATCCAGTTTTAAATCGTTTCCCACTGACATTTTGTTGATGCACTTTCAGGTTTTATTAGCAGTGCCTTTCCGGTTCACCAAAATATCACTGGTCACAATAGCTATTTGGATGTTTTGTTTATTCGAAGCACAGTGTTGTTTCTGCTGTTGGAAATAAACTATAAATATGTTAAATCATTATCATGGTATATTCAAAGGCAATGTTAATCGTCTAAACTATGGCCTTCTCTAAGTCTCACCTTCTGACCTCTCCATTGTCTCCAGGTTTCAGGCAGCACGGCGGGCTCTCTGGCCAGCTCCTCCACTCCGTCCACCTCATCGCGCCAGTACACACGGCAACGCATCACTCGCGTCAACCTCAGGGACTTAATTTTCTACATGGAGCAGGAGAGAGAGACCGCCCACTCCCTCCTCCTTTACCGTGCCCTGCTCAAGTAGCCTCTGCTCCGCTCAGCGCCCACCTCAACCTCCTCCTCCTTCCCAGCCACGTGCCTTCAGATCAGGTCTAACGTTTCGATTCTGTGTCTCCATATGTACTGTAGTGACGTTTGTCGTAGCTTTTAATAAGAAGAGAGAGAGAGAGTGAGAAAGAGAGAGAGTGAAAGACAGAGAGAGAGAGAAAATCGTACAAAAATAAAACTGTTGTCCCGTGTCTTCTCCATTTAGACTCACGGTGTGTGGTTAGATTATTCAGTTTAAAGGCCATATCAAATTATTTGTGTTGAAATTAAATTTGTTTAGGAACAAAGCGGTTTTTGTGTCAGGACTTGACCCAGAACTTGTTCCACGTATGTTGGGTAGCTATTTATTTGACGTCATTGGCAGTAGCTTCAATGAACCACCTCAAAGTAAGGATTATTTTGGCAAACAGAATTATGCTCACACCTCGATACAGCCTACAATATTTTACACAAGCTATTTGTTGAACACGGTTCAATGAATGTAGTTTAGCTGAACTCAATAAACGAGAGACTTTACTGATTTCTATTCCGAGACATAATTTAGAAACATTAAGATTCCAAATAACAGCATCATGTTCGACTTCCTTACTGTATGTGTAAATAGTTCTTTTTGAATTATTTTACAGCATGTATATTTTTTATCACATGTAAGCTTTGTAAGAAAAGGAATAACCCACGTGTCACTATTATAAAACCTGAAGTTTTGTACAACCATGTGCTTTGAATGAGTCAAAATTAGACGGTTTATTTTGTTCACATGTAGAGTATTTGTTATTAGACAAAGGAGTCCCCATGACCCTTCTGCAAAGGTCATTAAACAAAAACCACAGTCGCACTATGACACCAGTTCCTGATTGGTCACCCTTGTTGAGTGAATCAGTATTTTCTTTTTTTACACCCACAAATAATGTGAACATTTTATGACTAGATGTTTGTTAGTTGTGTACTATCATGCTCACTTCTTCTAAAAAGCTTACCTGGTTGAGAAGGTAAGTTTTGGTTCAGGGAGGGTTGGTGATTGGGGGAGAGTGAAACCTCGGTTCAAAACAGACATTCCTTCATCTTTTCCTCTCACCATCCTCTCTGCACATTAATGAAGTTTGAAAAAGAAAAATGTATTTCAACCATTCTCCATTTTGCTGGCGGGTCCCTGAAGCCCCCTTTAGCCCCCATCTGCTTAATAATATAATGTAATGACTGAAAGACAACTGTGGTCCACAAGGCGATTTAGTGCACAGCACTTATACTTGTTTGTATTTTGATTCTAAATTAAATATCAAAGCTGTAAAGTAATGTTTAACTGTAGGAGGAAGCAGATGATTCCAGCCTAAAATTGATTTCCCATTTTGTTTCTGTCTTTGTTACTGATTGAAAAGAGGAATGAGACAAAACGCCTGCTTTTTACGTCGTATTGCATCGTCGCCTTGTTATTATTATTTTTTTTTTGTTTGTTTACAAATCCTTATTGTATTATGTAATATTGTCCATTATGTTTTTTCTATTTAACTAAATATCTTGGCCTCTATGCAGCTTTTTTTGTCATATTGAAATTTATTTAAATATGGGTCACATTTGAAACAATTGTTGTGCATTGTACATTTTGACAGCACTTTTTTTTTATATCTATTTTACCTGACAACTGAAAGCTGTCACTGTATTATAGCAAAGAAATGACTCTTTTACGTAGTAAACAGTATTGCCAACTTCTGTCAAAAGAGACTTATTTTTAACAATTAATATATTTTCTTTTCTTTTTTTTCTTCTTTTTTGGATTGGCTTTTATGCTTAACACATTTTCATAGATTTTATCTCCAAAATACCATGTTTTAAAAACAAGCACAACAATATCTATTGTGATGATTCCAGATGATTTTATTAGTGATTTCTATGGTTTCTGGTGGTTTCACAGGAGGACATTTCTACTACTACTACAGCTTTTTAGCCAAAATATTAGGAAAATATTACTGATGTAAACAGATGGTGGAAATAACATTTCAATGTAAGGATGATTTGTAAATATTGTTTACAAAACTATGTGTTTATTAGAACCACGTTATTTTTGGTAAACTCTTGTACATATCTTGGAAAATTTCCTGTTTGTGTGAAAAAACAATACTTATGTATTTGTACCTATTTTGTAAAGGAATAAATAAGCTGTTTACTAAACTGAGCAGACGCTGACTTTGTCCAGTTCTTTTTTTGTTTTACAGCACAAACATTAAAATGTTGTAGACGCCGTAGGAACCTTAACAGGAATTTAAAAAATGACTTAATAACTGAGCAATATGTTCCCCTCTGTATATTCCTCACCCTTTAAAATGAAAAATAAGCTGTTATGTTTTTGCAAGACAGTTTTACTTAAGTCAACTACTAATTCAGCCTGCTTCATTTCCATTTCTAACATTGCACATGCTAAGTACAAACTGAGTCAAGCGCTGCTCAAGTATGAAAAGTCCCCCTAGGTTTCTGCTGCTAATTAAGCAGAAGCATTTTTGAAAAGACCAAACTGTTTAACTCAGTGTAAAATATTGGGGTTTGGGAGCATATTGGTTTTTTCAAAATCTCGGCCTATTCCCCAGTCCCTCTGGAGCTGTAGTCTGCTGATCTGGACTTAGCCCAGTAGACGACCTTCCCTCTTCGCAAAAATGAATGAGTCCACATATGTTTGGTTACAGAGAAGTCTGGAGAGATTTATCAGCTTTCATCAGTTCAATTACAGGACACAGAGAACAACATACTGACGACAGCAACCATATACATACTTACACGTCTGTGATGAACACTTTTATAGATCTATTTTATACAAAAGAGGAAGCCTAACTGCTAAAAATAAGCGTTGTTCTTTCCCTTTTTAAGGTTAATAAGAGGAATGAGACACATCAGATATACAGTACATCCTTTTATTATCGCAAATATGCAAGAAAAGTCAAATGGAGACACTGTAAATGAACACATGCCCTTTAATACCACAGTCTAATTGTTTTAAACACTTTAAATAATATACATTTGCACCTTATGATACCCTTTGAAATGTCTTAATCCATATGTACACAATGTAATGCTTTGAATTCTTTTCATTCTTTTTGTGAAGAGGACTAAGAGGTCTCTTAAAAACACGAGGGTCTCGTAAGACCCAGAGTCCTGATAATTCAATATACAATAACTGTACAACTGACCCGCCTCAGAGGTGGAGTGAATGCCGTGTGAAGTGGCTGAAACACTGACCAGTACTTTGTCTGAAAGGGCATGTGTGAACATGTCTGTTAAGTTTCCAGTCCTGTCGAGTTTGTCTATAGCTCTGTAGTTAACCTGCCACATATATGCAGAGTTGAAAGGGGCACCCAAGGTTTGGTTATTGCAGACAGAGAAACCCAGAACTTTCTTCCTTTTTCATGTAGGACGATGTTTGAACGATCATTTCTGTTTTTATTCACGTGTACATGACCCCTTTCTTTAATGCTGTTACCAGCCCATTCTGTGATTTCAAAATGCCACATCAGTGAGATAATATGCCTTCTTTCCTTCCTCCCTGAAAAAAGTAATTCTTGCACATGTGTGGTTTTAGTACATACTTCCTTTTTCACCCCCGTTTCCTCAAAATCTAACCCACCTCATATCAAACTGGATCAAAGATCTCCGGATCAGCAGCAAAGTCAAGTCGCCTGGCTGTACAGTACGCTCTGAGTATGCTCACATTTGACTCATCAGTTTGTTTGGCTTGTTGCGGTGTGGTCCAGCAAGCCACAGCATAGAAGGGCGTTTTGAAAACCAGGGCATGGGGATGACACAGCAGCAGGGGGTGCAACCCAAGTTTCTATTGGCACCACTGAGCTGGGAGCCTTCGGGGAGGCGGAGGGGGGTGAGGAGCGCTGTGAAGAGCCCAACATGCCTCGGCACATGAAAGGCCTGGTTGACCATTCCCTTTGAGGCGACTGGATGCAAAGGCGCAGGCCACTGGCAGGTCAGAACAAAGATGGGCTTGATTGTGAGAGAAAGCCCCAGGCAGGAGTGAGCTGGACTGGGAGCGACACTTAAATCAAGCTCATCTTTATCCACTCATTGGCCTTGTTTAATCAGCAGCCATCTGGAGAGAGCAGATATTAGGACAACGTGGTCAGAAGAACTACCACCCATTTTTAATGAACAACTAGTTTATAAAAACAACCCCAGTTAAACTCAAATATTTGCCAGAGCCTGCAAAGATCAGAATGGGCTTCTTCTTTTTTTATCAGTCTTTTGGAATGGAAGAAACAGCATCTGTAAGTTACACACAAATATAAAGCATGAAAACTTGGCCTTTCTTGTTTCTGTCTTTGATCCAGAAATGTTGAGAATAAGACCAAAAGAATGAGAGCAGGAGAGAGTAAATGCCGCCCACTCGCCTCTTTGTGAATAACATGCTGAGTACAGTTCACTTTGGGTTCTGCCATACATACATGTGAGGAGCCACTGAAATAATCTTGGCTTAGAAGTGACAATATTGAAACAAACAAAGACCTTGTCTCTCAAAGTTTGTCTGAAGGTACTGTGAGCTATTCTCAACAAAACTGTCAAGACTGGAGGCCTGGAGGAACAAATGTCGGTGCCCTTCATACAGATTTGAATAATGCATTGTGTCTTCTTTCGCTATAAACTGTAAAAAGTGATGACGTCTCTATGTTTATACAATCAACAAAATAGGCACCTCGTCTCCTTTGGCACCTACAGTATTTGTTCTGTTGCCTGTTTTAAATGTTTTAAGGTTCTAGTCTGCTAAAACACGAGAATATAAACAGCTTGACTTGGCACTGGTCACTGGGTTCAAACAAATGTTTGGTGGGAACAGGTCAGGGCAGATCTGTAGGAAATGTTTAAGTGCAAAGAAACATTAAGCATTTAGAGTACGTCTCTTGCTGATCACAAGACATACTGGTAAACGTCAGCTTTCCACGTTGGCCCTCAGGTCTTTAACATTCTAACTCAGCAAAACTGCAGTACACTTAGAGCTTGTGCAACTTCAACCTGAATTTCCAATTTTTACGAAATTTCTTAAACTTCTGCTAAAAACGAACAAAGGTTTATGCTCGTGAGAGAGAATCCGATCAGAGACCCGAGATATGTTTTAGAGCTAATAAGCAGAAATTCCAGAGCACTTTTTTATGTGTGCTACACATTTGACTATAAACAATGTCGAAACATCCAGGTTCTCTTCCATCCCCGTTTGAACAATGGGACTTTTTTCCGGCTCTGAATGCATTGCCAGCCAGATCGCTTTAGCCACATAGCCTGCAGACATCTGAGTTTCTGCAGCTACTGCCAAGAAACGCTCCCTCACAAGCTCTCAAAGCCTAATGAATACAACGTTCATACATCCTTCATATTGGAGAAAGGAAAAAAGAGACATTAAAAATAATCCTATTAATAATAATTGTTTACACCATGTCATGATAAGAACAGCAAAAGGAGCAAGAAGAACATACTTTAGAAACAACAATGAAAATTGTAATAAACAATCAGTTTGGCAAACAAAGCTGTTTTCAGCGAGGCCACACTGTCTGTAGCGAGGCCTGTGGAGTGAGGTGGGATGGGGTCGAGGGGGTCGTGAGGTCTGGGAATTGGGGGACTCACGAGATGGGATTATGTCCTCTTCCTGTTATCCTTAACAGTGTCCTGTCTGCCAAAGCTTCCTTGTCCCACAGCAAGCCAGACTTGTCACCACTCAGACATGGGCCTCATACAGACACAGAAGTGGATGATACACAACTGAAAGAGGGGTAGAAGGGTGGGGTCTGTGTGTGTGAGAGCTGGGGAGTGGAGTCAATTGGGATTCAAGGAGGGGCAAGTTGTGTCACTCCGAAAGGGTCAGGGCACCATTTTCATAAGAAGATGAGGGATAAATCAACCAGTCATTATGCTAAAATGGTTGAAGTGAGCTGCTGTTGAGTCCATTTGTCGTTGTTGTTTTCATCACAGTCCCAGATTCTTTGGGCGTTATTTAACATAATCAAAAACTTTTGCTGCTGATGCTTTTTTTCCTTTGTTTGGTACTACATTCCCCTTAGAGTTCTGCAGAGCTGGCGAGGTTAACAAGCCTCTGCTAATACTTAGGTATGTTGGGGGTGGTTCTGTTAGGGCTGGGAGGGGGCTAGAGATAGGCAGGATGGGTTGGTGTGAGAAGATGGAAGGAGTATCGCGGAAGGGGGTTGGCAGTCCCTCTCCCAGAATGCTCTAGTCCAGGGGTTCCTGTTTTATCCTGATGGGAGTGTTGATGGAGAGACTCCGCCGGTCCTCGCGACACAACACATACTCGCTGAACTGGGATGAGTCCACGCCGCCTCCACAAGATGCTGCCACGCTGAAACCTTTCTGGAAAAGGCGCTCCAGAACCTGAAAACAGCAGAAGAGAGTAAAGAGAAGGACATTAATACCAGAGCTGCCATTTCAATAGAGCTAAATCTAACTGAGAGGTATTGATAGAGAGGCAAATCTCAGGTTTTATTCTATTGTAAAAAAAATTCAACATTTTGGGAAATAATGTATTGACTTTGTTGATAATAGTTAGATGACATATATCTTAATATTTAACGTGCATGTCTGTAGACTAAACATGAAGCTGCCGCCAGCAAACTCAGCTTAGCGCAAATGGGCAGAGCCAGGATAGCTGTTTCCCCTGTTTCCAGTCTTTACACTAACCTAAGTTTGCTGGCTGCATGGGTGGTATCAATCTTCTCATCTAACTCTTGGCAAGAAAGTCAATAACTGTAGCCCAACATGTCAAACTTTTTCTTTAAATGTATGCACATTTTTTTAGCGTGATACATACTTTTCTGCTCAAAAAACACTTTTCCAAACAGAATCAGACCACAGTCGGTTGTTTCCTCTAAAAATAATGATGACTTATAGGAAAGTTTAGTGATATCTCATCACCAGTATTTTAAAGGTTTCCATAAATAACGGTCAGCAGCAAATATAAGTAAGACTTGGATAAGCATCAGTTTTTGATACCCATCAACCTCAGATACACCATGTGTCATTAACCTCCCTCTCCTTCAATCACACGTAGTGATGGTATAAAACCAGAGGGCACTCCAACATCACACCACCTCTGCAATATTCATGCCGCTTGTGCTGGATTGGCTACTGAACCGAGGGCATGAGCTCAAAGGGATGAGGAGAGCAGTGTGTGAGTGAGGTGTGTTAAGGGGCTCAGCGTGGTGATTACTGGAGCTCCTAATTTGAGTAATGAGGCTGGGGTGAGAGGAGAAGTGAGGTCCGTGAGCGAAGGAGAGAGCGACGTGTGGAGAATGAGTATAGGGAGTTTTGGGTAATCTGTGTGAGGACAAAGTGTTGGAGCTGCAGGGAGAGAACGGGAGACAGGGATGCATGTTAGCCCTCGAGTGTGGCCATTGATACGCACACTCGTCCAAATGTAGATAAACTCAAACAAACACAAACACGTGAACTCCAACATCACTGTTCTCTTCTCATCTGCTGAAATTCTTGTGGGATGTTTTTTTTTGAGGGGGCATATCTAAATCCCAGTGCGAGGAGTGCCGTGTATTTACTTATTCCCCCATCCTTTTTAATGGAGTGTGCAGCGCATTGGAAATGAAAGGTCTCGCCGAGAGCTAACCCCTCCTGCCAGATACAGAGCCAGAGAAGTTTGCACAAAAAAGATCGGTTTCTCCAGACTCCCATGCACATATACACACACACACATACACACACTGACACATACACTCATGGCGAAGGATGACCTCTGTAATTACAGAAGTGAGGGCCATCAGAGGGCTAAAGTGGGGCGTTTAGGCCTCCAGGTCGAAGGGCTGCAGCCTCCCCTGACTGGGGATTAGCACACCAGAGAAGAGCCGATAAATCACACACACAAACACACAGAGACAGTAATGAGATGTGTGCAAGAATGCAAACTTGTATGTATGTATGCAAATTATATATTAGCACACAAACTTGTTGAATAGACCTGAACCCATCCCCCTGCTTCCTGATTAAAACTGAAATGCAGACCGATGTGCTGCTTGTAAACAGAAAGGACCACTTGGAAAAGTCACCCCCTCCTTTTTTTGTCCTCTGGCCATACGACGACGACAAACTCTGTAATTTGTGAGACAGAAGGGGCGGCAGACAGCTGATGGTGAGGATGGCTAATTAAGAGACCTGCCCAAGCATCAAACACTCCCAAATCCATGACAGACGACGGAGGAGCCTAACGATTATGGAAATGATATTACATAGCCTTCTTTGATCATTGCATCACATTGCATTTTTCCCCATCATCTCTTAACGCATGTGGGACTCTGTCATGTTCGGCAATGAATTTGGTCACAGAGGAGAATGGCCTGATCAATAAAGATAGTCTGAAAACACTTTTATCATTAATGCATGGCAACACAAAAGACTTAAGGATATTATTATAGATAGTTGTAACTGATTCAAGGATACTGTAATGACTATAAGAAGCCATAAAAAAAACCTACTTCACATTTAGTTTGACACAGTGAATTAGTGCCACGGGGGAATAAACAATACATTGAATAATTAAGATGTATCCAAGCAAAAGGTTTTTTAATGTCCACAAGACAACGTCCTGAAATCAATCCCAGCTGACAACAGAAAGTAATGCACCCTCTTAAAAAGCTAACACATGTCCTGGTGGCTCAGTTCAGCACAACATACTTGTGACTGCAGGCTCTCAGATCCCAGCTTATGTTGTACTTATGCAGATTTCTCTGCTTACTTTCCTGCCTCAGTTGAGCGAAACCATAGCAAAATATTCTAACAGTGAATTGCATGTGAGCAATCCGATTGGTCAAAGTTTCATTCCAAGCATGATGATTTCCGTGAAATGGAGTTAGAGATAATTAGCATTCTTTGTTTGTTCATTTATTTTTTCCTTTTCATGTGCACTACTTTGAGCTTAGAGATGGCTTTCTCAGATCGTATGGTCTGTAACCATGCGTGAGGTATGTCACTATTATTTTCAAAGCAGGAAATCAGCACACACCAGTACAGAGAATATGACAACACTTTACTAAAGTTAACTAGCACTACCCTGAACTTTAGCACTTCTTCTTGTCTTTTCCTTTGGCTGTGTGATTGAAGCAGAAAGCTGAATAAAAGCTTCACCCTCTTTATTCCCAGTGATCCTTTTTTTGATCCTTTCCCTGTTACAGTGTCGACTTGGCCGCACAGGGATCTGCCCCAGAAACCCACACATACCATTCAGCATATATCACTGAGCTGCCATTCAATCTAGGGTCACAATGGGGAAGAGAAGGGACTATATCAGCCTCACTCCTCTAACCTCCCAGCACCGTATATTTCCAACAGAGTGAAGATGGCAGAAATCAAAGTGGATGAGTCTCAGGGCTGGAAACCGGAGCATAATGTAATATTGATGGCCACCGGAGTGCACACACACTCACAACACCTCTCCGGAGGCATTGGAAGACACTTGCTCCTCATGGCTCAGAGTTGATTGACACGTATGACACACACACTGTAACGTGATGGGCGCTGCACTCAGGGGGTCGCTTTTGTTTAACTATGCACAGTCTTTAATATGTGAGGAGAGGCGCTAACTGCAATCTCTGCATCGTATCCTCTGCTTATCGCAAGCATCTGGCACAAAACAGCCGAGAAGCTCCAACTCTTTATAATTCTCTAAGCCATCTGCCAGCTTTTTTAGGAATCACAAGCGAGAAAAACACTTTGACAGTGTAATATATTCTTATAGCATTTGCGGCACATTATCTAGTAGCTGTGTTTGTGGAGCTGACAGGACTGAGCTCACTATTACAAATGGACACTTTAATTTAAAGTGTCTTCAAGTAGTATGAATCCACACAGTAATTTAGTTCAGGTGACCCTAGCGGCAATGCAACCCCTACAGTGTAAATACCCACAGAGATAGACAGGGAACAGAGGTATTTAGGGTTAGGTCAGTCCTCCAAGGGAGTAAAGTAAGTACAGTTCACACCAAGCTGAACAGAAGTGAGTACGTAAGGATCTCACACATCCTGCCTCATTCAGTAACCCTTTTTTTCTTACTCATCTGTGGTCTGTGGTTTCTGGCATCGTTATACTAAAACTATGGTTATCATTGGTGGAACATTTACTTAAGTGCAATACTGTACAATTTTCAGGTACTTGCACTTAACTTGAGCACTTCCTTTCTCTGCCACTTTATTTTACTACTCCACTACATTTATTTGACAGCAATAGTTACTACTCTGCTTTGCAGATTTACATTTTACATACAAAATAAATAACCAGCTTTTAAAATATGATTCAATCTTTAAAATTAAACATCAAATGTAGCTTGCACAGTAATCTATTCGTATTAATGGTCCAGTAATATGACACTGAATTATGAGTACTTATAGTAATATGATTTTGAATAAAATACTTGTAACAGAGTAGTGGAACTGATACTTTGACTTCACTGATGGTTACATTTGTACTACAAAACCTATTTTATGTGACATTACTACAAATATATAACTCTGATGAAAGGTATTTTATGACACTTATTATTTTAATAGAGGTAACTTCTTTCTACATTTCATTTTATATTAGGTTCCTTGTGATTAAACTGTGTACAAACTTGGAAATTATCTGATTAATCCTCTTTGAGTTCATTCTATTTTCCCTCCAGGTGTGTCATAACTCCCACTGGCTATTGCCAGGCTCACTCTTAGAAAGATCTACTTTCCAACACCTAACCATTCTGCATCCAACAAAAAAAACATTTGAAACATTTTTCTGGCACCAACTGCTGAAGCTGTCATCAGGCAACGTCCAGTCTTTATCACCAAACTACAAGTTAATCTGCTGCCTGTTGGACCCGAGTGCCCGATACTGTGCTTGAGTACCCACTGAGACGCACAGAGACCCCTAACCACAGCAGCGCTAATGTCTTATTCTGCCACTGAGGAGCACAGCTGAGGTGTTTGTGTGGCCTTGTCTGCTCTGATGAGCTGTGCTTTCTCTTTCTGCCCAGTGCAGGATTGATGGAGTGGCAGTGTGACATGTAAGAGAGTGTTGCGACGTGTTGCGTTCCCCGCCTGGGCAGCAGGGGGACAGGGGGCCCTTCTCTACGACTGCCTCCGCTGTCACATTGATGAAGGACGGATTGGCTCTGGTCTGATCTGAGTGCTTCATCATGGTGATGTATGGAGCAGCAGCCCTGGCTCCAGCTCTGGGACGCGTGTGTGTACACCTCTGTGGCTCTTTGGCTAAATGTTTTCCCTCCGTTAAGTGCCTTTGCTGCTCTCTGTTTCTCTCCGCTGGATCTACATCACAGCACAGGTGGTTTGCATTATTCCCTAAATTCCATTCATGACTTCATGGAGAATCACTCGCCAAGGTGGAGCTGTTTATTCTCACTCTCTCAAATTTGAATACACAAAATGAAGGACTAAAGAAGGGGCTAAATTTACAGCATACATTGTAATACAGTAAGACTTTCTATTAGATATTCTTTCTGTAGATGTATACAAACAGTTTTTACAGGATTATCTTGTTATATTTCTAACTGTAAATAGAAGATGATAATAACACATCAGGAATTTGATACTCTTGAATAAAGCCCCAAAAAATGAATCCTTGTACTGCTTTGAATATCTCTGAGTAATTGAGCGGGATGTTTCACTCCAAAGTATAACCAATTTAACTGACCTTAGGGATGTTACTTTATCTTTAAGTGAATAAAAACTGAATAATAAACTACAAAAACTAGGTTTCTGTGTTTAGTGTAGAGTAAAGTGTTGAGAAATGTCATGTTATCTCATTGTGACCAACGTATCACAAGGTCTAGCAGTTTCCAGCCCTGGGCAAGACAGCAACAGTACCTTAGCTTCAATAAAATCATTTGGGACTAAAATGAATTCTCTATGTCACTGACATATAACAAATTGAAAACAGCATACATTTAAAAGTTGTCACATATCCATCTCTTTCTTGTCAGGACCGCCTCAAAAACCCGTTCACTCATAAATATTCTGTTCCAGACAGTGCTACATCTGCCCTGTCCCCCCTCCTCCTCTTCTTCTTGGTCTTCCTCTGTGGGCAGGGTGTGGTTGTGTGTATGTTCCCCTGGGTTGGGGTCCAGGACTGAAATCAGATCAGAGGCTCATTGTCTGGCGGGTAAGACGAGGATTATTTTCCTAACCTTCTCATACCTTCACGCAACAATGAGAGAGGACAGAATGAGTAAGTTGTTTAGAAAAATCTCCCCTTACACCGAAAAACACCTCCATCTGCTCCTTGTGTCCTCATCTACATCGACTCAATGAGCCGGGCCTCTCTACTGTGCATGCATATGTGTGTGTGTGTGTGTTTGCGCCTTTTGATTTTTTTTAAAAACTGAATTGTGCGTATCTGTGTGTCTTAAAGGGGCCGGCATGAGACAAATAAAGAGCCTGACGCCACAACTAACGCCACCTTAACCGTGAGAGACCATAGTGTGAGACAAAAGGGAGCATCGTTTACAGGAAACCTCGAAGATCGAGCTCTTCTTTCTGTTTGCAGTTTGTCTGAAAAGAGGATTTCAGCTCACTTCACTTTCAAAGGAGCAGCCCAATAAAAACCGAAACAATAAAAACTCCTTTCAGACCATGTTAGTCAGATGCGCTCACATTCCATAACCAGTCTCACTGGTAAACAGTGGGAAAATGTTGTGTTAGTTGATGCGGCCAATTAATTATATTGCAAGTCATTTAAAAATCTATAAAAGAAGTATAAACCGGTTTAGGCTGTTTGAGAAATTGTAAGTATGGTATTAAAAAATGCAATACGTGTATTTCAATCGCCTTGAGCGGTGTTATATTGGAGTCTTTTTAAAAAAGGAGCTGTGTCTTAAAAAGGAGTAAAGCGTAAATTATGCATATCATTTTTCCCCCCCTTTCCATTTCTCTTCTTCATCGTTTTGCAGGAAAACATGGCCGCAGTCCACACGTGCTTTGTCCCGCTTCTCGGCTCTCCTCCCTGGAGGTGGTCTCTCACACGGGCAGGAGGGAGGTGGAGGTGTTAGAGTGCACTAGCCTGCCTGGGAGAGGCTCCCTCTGGGTGCTGGAGGGGTGAAGGCTCCTCTATGCGTTGGCCTGTTCATGGCTGTGGGCACTGAAGTGTGTTATATCGAGCCTGTGGTGTGAGGCTGTTATGTTTCCCGTTCTCCCTCTCACAGACCTCTCTGGGTAACAAAACTGTAAGACTAGTTTTCTGAAGTTGTTTTTAACATCTTACTGCTTCACTACGCACACTGCCTTAAACATGAAAACTGCGCATCTCAGTCAGACTACCTGTTTATATGGTAATATACTGTAAAGCAAATCTATTTGAGAGTATATCAATATGTAGTGTGAGTACAGACAATGAGCAGCCCCTTACTACAAAGCACAGGCCGAGCCGGGATTTCACACCATGCTACAGTCACAAGAGCCACTTGGAAGCTGTGACAGAATGAAAATGTACATGCACTCTGTACGCCTGTTATTAACTCTGGTAACCTCTTGACAAACTGACTGTAACTCCATCAGCTATTATCTCAGTTAGTGACAACAAGCTATTATTTCTGTGGCAAAATTCAGTATGAAAGGCCACAAATCATGCCAACTACCTCAAAGCAAAGCTCAAAAGTGGAATTCTAGCTTATAGACAGTGATGGAAACCAGTGTATAAACTAACTTTTATACTGGCCAGTGACCTGAGAATAAAATCTGCAAATGGACACAGAATATCTGGACTAAGAGGTTGAATAAGAGACCCTTTTCTGCAGCAGATGCTACAGCTCAGTAACACCAGGGGAGCTGTACAGTGGCCGTCAAAGCTCTGGTTGTAGGTACGAATGCCAGCCAGGTGTTTAAGTGTGTATGAAAGTGTTGACAGGTGGTGGTGAAAAATGGTTTGCTTGCTCAGCAAAATCCTTTGCTGGATAAATAAAGACTAAAAGGAAAAAAAAAATCTCCACTGTGGCAACATGCAGAGTGTACACTAAGCCACAAACTGTGTTGACGGACTCATAGTTAAATTTCTCTGTGGAATCTGTGTCCTATGGTTAACCTCAAAGATGGACTTGTTCCATAAAACACCTACAGTGCCAAATCAAACTTAAATAGATGCAGAAAATGTATACAGGAGTTTCAGTGTAAAATCATAAAGACGTCCTGATGCAGGAAAGATTTTATCCTTGCTAACTAAGGTCCTCAAAGTAAAAATTCTGTTTATGCTGTTTAGTCTTTTGTCACTGACAAAATGTGTCATAGTCACATCTTACAAATACATGCATTACATAATGTGTTTTGACATCCAATTTAACACCTTATAAATTAGTTGGGAATGTGTTAACCCTAACACTACAACTATCTTTATACAGAGTCTGTTAGTGTGAAATCCATATTCACAACCTGGGACTAGTTGAATTTCATCTCAGTAATTTCAAAACTGTAAGACAGCTCTGTGTGCCTTGTGCACAACTATCCCTTTCTGCCTTCAAACTACAGAGAAAACACATATAAACTTTAACATATTAGATGATTTCTAAAGTAATTTTATCATTCCAAATTCAGTCACTAATGCTTTAAAATGACCCTTTAGTACCCCATGATGTTTCTCCTTCATGCAATATTGAATTTATGTGCATATTACACCTGTAACAACATAACCTGTGGTAAATACAAAGTTTATGGTGTTTTTATTATATGGTGTGACTGTAATAATATTGTAGTGACTGTTTGATTTGTAGTATATCCTTATGACTTTTACCATGCTTTATTTTGTCAAATCAGTCTGTGCAAAAGAAAAAGTAATTTGTTGGATTGTGTGTGCCAGACTGTCATACATGACTCACACCTTTACACTTGCTGTCAACAGAATACTCATATTACACAAACTAACATCAAAAACACCACACCAACCCACGGAGATGGTATCAGGTACATACACATCCAGCAAGACACTGCAATACTCCAGTGTGGAAACACTGTGCTGTGTTGCTTCAATCACTAGCATGACAGAAATGTGTAGTGTTGAATGTTTTAGTTGCAACTAGATTTGGCAGTTGTATTTTGCACAAGTTGTCTAGTATGTATTAAATGTGCTGCATCCAAAGAGTGAAGAAAATTACAAACAAACACGGAGTGGTTTCCAGTGTGTTACCTGGACGGAGTTGAGCCTGCAATAGCCATTGAGGGGGAAGCGGATGACGTGCGTTGGGTCTTGGTTCCAGCCGGCGTTGACTGAGTTACACATAACATCTCCAGTCTCAGGGAAGATCTCCTCGATGAGGACCTTCTCCCCACTCAAGGCGATCCTCTCGCCCAGGTCGGGTGTGACGCGAACCACCAGGCAGTCACAGGGCTGTGCCATCCGTCGTTGCTCACGCTCCTGCTTCCAGCGCTCCAGCTCCTTGATCATGGGTGTCAGCTGGTAATAGCGCGCCTCCTCATACAGCAGGTGGAAGTCCTAGACAGGAAGAGGAACATGGAGAAAAATAACACATTGAGTTTCACTATGTTACAGTTCATCACCAAGGACAAGAGGACGAAACCCTACACATATAAAGTGTTGTGCAATATTAACATGACAGCATAAGGTATATTTACAAGGTATCCTGATAGATTTCCCACGGCAACTAATGACAATGTGTCCTTGAGCAAGACACTTAACCTCTAATTACTCCAGGAATGCTGTTCTCCCTGTATCTGCACTTTGACCCTTTCACGGTAGTGAAACACCAGCGATGCGGTACAGGCATGCATGGGAGAACAAATAACTACTGGCACAGTGATGAATATGCTTAAAATGTCCTACAATATTTCTGAATATTTTTAGGAAACACATTTATATGTGTGTCAGATACCACCAGTGTCCTTTGTCCTCACTGTCTATTACAAGAAACCATTGGAGTGCAAAGGGGTAATGCTTCCTGGTTGTGACCCATAAACTCATTACCGAGGCTTCTCGTAACGTCAGCAGTGTGAGAGTTTAAATTTATATATTCCTGCTCTTCTGCAAAGTTGATCTGAAAAGAATCAGACAAATACCTCAAATGTGATCTTGGTTTGTCCTCGTGAAGTTAAGAATATCTAATTGCCACAAAACAGAGCAGTTTAACATCTCACTTGTTACCATGTAATACATCTTCTGGAAAGAAGAGCAATAAACCAAGATCAGTGATGGCCTCCGATCAGCAGGACAACACTCTCAATAAACAAAGCATATCCATGCTGCAGCTCTCCTCCACAGTAGCTCTTGGCAGAGCTGAGCTAGCCTTTAGCATGTTTTAGTGAGCCGACTCCAGAAAGGCCGTCAGTAGGGCTCCAGTGAAGTGGGATGGTGCATTCCTGTGTGCAGACAGTCTGCAGCAGATTGTCTGCCTCTCCCTCCTGGGCAAAGCTTGCTGGGGGCCATTTGCCCCTGTGCTCTTGCCTCTAATTTCCCACAAGACCAGATGGCACCATCATTCACCGCTACCATAGAAAATACAGGGAGGCGGAGGTTCGCTATTGGAGGCAGACGGGAGGTGAGGAAAAGATATGTGCAAGTGAACATGAGGACAATCATCAGCCAAGGAGGATTTTAATGTATTCCTCACATGGAAGGAGTTTTATGTTAATGAGGCTTGTGGCCCGATGTTAAGCTCCTATTAGAACAAGATTTAATTAGGTTACACCTAAATGCTGCAAATCTTTCTGCTAAACAATTAGTAATTAATAAACCTGTGTTCTGATTAGTGCTTCACAGTGACAAAGAATGACAGCTTAATTCATTCTTAGTTTATGAACTTCCATCACTGCCATTCAAAGTGTATTCTTACATGATGTTAATGTTCCTTAGCCCGCGGCTATAGTTTGTTTTAGAGTATGGACATTGTCAAACCACAGCAAACACCTGATTGTGCATTTGGCTACAATATTTAACAGCTACAGATAAAGGTTGCTCCTCTTGGTGCAGTGCAAAGTCTAAACGCCCTTGAAGAGGGATACAATGTGTGTTTCTGCTGCGGAAACAACATATGCTTCATATAGTCTGCATCACTGGTGGCTGTGGGTGTTGGGTGCTGGAGCCGCCAGGGAACCCTGATCTAAAAAGAGTTTTTCCCCTTCCCTTCTCCGGACCACTGCTGGGTATAGAAACAGAGCATGGCAGCAAACAGCACATTCATTAACCCTGCTGCTTCTCTCAGACTGTTTATCCTTGAAAAGCCTCCCTCTCTGGTTTACCCCATCATCTAAGCTCTGCCTTCATCTGAAGCGTGTGAACGACACCCAAATACAACTCCATCTGGATGAGCGTTGACGCAACACATCTTAAGATGATGGTCTAATATTTAAGATTTCAGAATGCAAAAGAAGGGGAGGGAGTGGGTCCTTTTTTCCCTTTTTCTTTCCCTTTCTCCCTGTCTTTTTCTCTCCTGGCCCTCTTGCTGCAGCTGACAAAACTCATACTGAGACGCTCCCCTTCAGGCAGCTCTCTGTATCAAAGTGTAGCTCCTCATCCTTCACAGGTCTGAAGCCATGGATGGATATGTTTTTAACAGGGGTCTGTCTGCGAGGCACTTTAGTCATCCTGAGCAGCGCAGAAAACAACAGAGTAATCCTAAGCGCTGAGGTGAGGATGAGAGGGAGACAGGGCCAACAGCTCCGTCCTGGCTGCTGGAGCTGCTGCTACTGCTGCCAGCTCTACGAGACAATTCATCCCCCAATCCTGTGTCCAGACAGCCCGTTTGAGCTTCAAAATAATGATCCGACCTGATCGCCCACTGGCAAGGCAACATCTCAGGGAAGGACAGAGGGAGGGAGAGACAGAGAGGGAGGCAGGGAAAGAGAAGAAGAGGAAGAAAATGATGGAAACTGTCACTATGAGGGAATCGGAGGACTGGTAAAGACCTACCGTATGCTATGGACAAAAAAATGACTTAAACCACACAAGTAGAGGCTGACAGGTTGTTGATTAAATGGGCCCAAATCCAGCTGACTCCCACCTAATATACTGCACCCACAAAGAAAATAAAAACATTAGCACTTTCCTTTTATTTTTAGCATTTGCTACATAAAGAATCAAAGCGTTATTGATTCAGAGTGGAATACAAAAGCCTGAATAAACCGATGCAGAAACCACTAACTCTTAACGGTTTATAACCATGCCCTCAATATGACTGAGCATTGCTTACACTCTTCTGATTAATTGTAGTTTGAATAATGAGATGAGGGAGGATATTAATAGTGAATATTTTGTTCCACTGATGTAGGCTGAAAGATTTCTTTTCCTGTTCTGCTCAGACTTTCACATTGATTTAGCAAAACACACAGTGCCGTGGCTGCCAGCAGCAGAACAGACCCAGCCCTCTGGCGACGGCAGAGCTGATTGTGTTCAGATAAGGACATGCTCAATTCCGCCTCGCACTATTTGCATTTTTTTTCCCCGGCTTCACGCAAATTGAAAGGTATGCAGATCAACAAAGGCTTATGCGAGGGGATCGTAATGAGTTGAAACAATGAAGTCCAATGCATTCTCTTCAACCTTGGTGCCTGATTGGACTGTCAAGACTTCATAGAAAGGGAGGGAAAAGCCTGAATAAGAAAGGAAAAACTAATCGGTACTGAGTCAGGCCATCATTTGCAGAAAATATGCAGGGCTTTCATGTCATGTTCTGTTGTCTGAGGTTTGGCTCTTGTTCAGACTATCCGTGAGGCCTGGAGAGTTTGCCCCTGGCTCTGCGTGGCTTAGCCTCGCCTTGTTCCCTTGTAGAGATTGATGAACAAGCGCCAGCCTGGTGGAAAGTGCATGCAATTTAAGGTGGGGTAGAAGTGAAGAATAGAATACACCTAGGAAACAGTCACTGAATAAAAACCTTGAACAGGAAGGAGCTATAGGCAGAATATATAATAATTCTGACAAATCCACGTGTTTGCATGGTTACTGCTAGGGTGAGACTAACTTGTTGGTAATGCCATCAGTTTCTTTTGAAGCAGCACAAATTAATATTTTTTCTATCCACAATGCATTAACTGACTCTCTGTCATGTAAAACGCTCTACAGAACATTTTAGCATCTAGCAGCTCATTGTTTTGCTTGTACAGTCCACAGCTTTACTAGTTCGGTTCACTCTCACCTCTCTCATCAACCTCATCGAGCAGCAGAAGGAAGGCAGCTGTAAAACCTTATAAACAAGGCCTGATAAACAAACTGAATGCTATCTGCCCAGAAACAAATGGCAGACAGATGTTAATGAGCCGGTGAACCTAGTAATTTGGCAGCTAAAGTGGTGGAGACCAAACCAGAGAGTCCAAATACTGGACTTACATTTGGCAGGTGACCAGAAACATGACTTCAAATAAATACTAATGTTGCTCTGTGTCTGATAAATAAACATGTTCTCTATCACAGTAGATAGCAACAATAACAGCTTGTAGCATAAGATTACTATCATACTCTTTTAAGTTGGGACAGAGACATACAGTATTTTTTACGATCAACCTACACAGCTCATATTTGTTTCACCAATTACCTTGTATGGCTGGGAAATCTACAACTATGTACCCCTTAGAGTGTGTAAAGTATTATTTGATACCAAGCCTGACAGCATTAGTATGATCGCAGACATAATATACCCTGTGTGTGTGTTCACAATAAAAAAGAATAAAATTATTTCATGCAGATGCTAAAACAGGAGCCAGGTGTGTGTGCAGCTTCAGTAGTCTAACACGGGCAAAAGCAGGTTCAATGGCCCACAAAGAGGGGAGTGTATGTGCACAGATGCATGTATACATGGGTACAGAGCATGTTATTATGTATTAAACTGCACCAACATGCAGCAGCTCTCCCCAGGGTCCTTGACTGTCAGTGAGACTTCCTGTCTGTGTGGGAGTCGGTCATCGGAGCACAGGGGGAACAGAGGGGCGTGCAGGCTATTTCACCTGGGCTCACCTCTATAGAAACCACTCTGAGTGAAAAACAACAGCTCAGGGCTTTGGCACACACACACACACCAGGCCATGCTCCAGTTAGCCAGTTAGCATTTTACCTCTCCACCACTGTAAACTCCAACTGAGTCTGTTCCAT
The DNA here is from genome assembly GCA_033000465.1 of Sciaenops ocellatus. NCBI lineage: Eukaryota > Metazoa > Chordata > Actinopteri > Sciaenidae > Sciaenops > Sciaenops ocellatus. The sequence continues at coordinate 19,197,250 of CP136888.1, forward strand.
ATTTCTTTTTTTCCTCCCCAAAGTTTCCTAATTACTGCTTATGCTTATACTACAGGTAATTAATGTGTTGAATGGGAGGAGGGTGAGTCTATGTCGGCATTGTGAAAACAGAACTGGCGGCTCTGTTGTGGTATCAAGTCTATTTTGAAAACATGCAACCCCTGAGAGGGCAGGTAAACATTAATAAATACAAAAAAAAAAAAAAAAAAAAAAAAAAAACATATTCACACTTTGGTGTATTATCTTGGGGAAAAAACAGGAATTTCACACAATACTGCATCATGTCTGGGCAGATGGCTTAACACACTCAAGCTTTTTATGTTGTTCAAACTGTGGGAGCTGATGGTGCATTCAAGTACACAGAATACAGTATGTTGTGGTGCAGATATATACCTTGAAGTCATCTGGAAGGAGCAATTTGCTGGTCCTGAGGAAACTGAGAATGTAGCGGAATATCTCGCCGTCCCGATCTATGAAGTAGTGCTGCTTCAAGCTGTCCAACACGATGGGCTCGGTGCCATTGAACAGACGACTGATTCTGAAAATTGAAATACACACACACAAACACACGCGCACGCAGGCAGCCGCACACACACACAAACACACACACACACACACACATAATGGAATGAGCCAGCTCCCTTCAAATGCATGAAACAATTACCCTCCATTTATTTTTCAATTTTATTAGCACTAAGCTTGAAATGCATTAGCATCCCAGGTTGAAACAAGGGGCTTAAGGCACAGTTCCTCCATTCCAGACTTGTTTGAAGTGTCCCTTCTGCAGTGAGATTATAACAACACACACGCTTGCTGCTTGTACTTACAGAAATTAATGGCATGAATGTAGCATTACAGCTCTATTATTCCATCTGTCAACGGGGTGGAAATGAAACAGAGGTAGGAAATGGTGGTGGTCCACATACTAATGTGTGTATTTTAATTTTACAGTTTGATTTTGTTATGAGTGTAAGAAGACTTTGGACGGCTGCACTACTACTGTATGCCACTGTTACAATTTGTAATGATATGTATATAGATGTTTAACAGATCTGTAGAGTATATGTGACAATTCATGAACATATGCTAAACTAGATGTTGTATGTACCTAAACCTAACTAGACCTGAACACCAGTGGTGTAATATCAGTTTTATTTGAGAACAGTTTAATCTCAATGAATAAGTGGCTGAAATGTTACAAATACTCTGTAGATGGATGATCCAAATAAAGTGTAACAAGTGTTATCCTAATCTCAGATACTGATTTTGATGAAATTGGACCAAATGAGAGAAAATAAAGTCAACACATTTATCTTTAAAATATACATTTGATGTCAGGGATTCGTTTTAGGAAAAAGAAACATGATTCAACATTGTATGTCATCTAAAGTAGATTAGTTTTCTGGTGCATATTTAAAGGCAAAGGTTGAAGAACAGAAAATAACTGAAGTCATGAAAGTATCCAGAAGTATATCAATAATGTTTTTCTTTGAACCAGACAAAACTTTAGTGATATAATAAGACACTTGTTGCTGCCTATAGCGCTCCACAGTTAACCCCTTCCACGCATGTACTCCAAGATTAAGAGCTTAGTTGAAGTTGGCTACAGGGGCTCATCAAGACAAAGAGTGGAAATTGCTGTTATCTTTAAACTTTCATCACACTATGTTGGCGCCGTGCCTCGAGATACCCTTGGACAGATATTCATTTCCCCTTCTCTTTGTGTGGTTTTTGCTGCCGCTTACCTACAGGTCCCTCTCGTGCTGGTCTAATAATCTCATCTGAGCACCTCCACTCCTATCTGTTTGTGCATTTCAACTTGCTAAATAACTCTATTCAATAATTAAAATATTTATTAGTATCTCTAAAATATTGAGGATGCAGTGTTTCTAAAACCTCTGAACCCTCAACGTTTAGATGTATATAACTCTAAAGTGCAAAGATTAGTCTTAATTTTGTGACTCCCTCAGAAGAAAAACCTGTAATGCCTGTGCAAAGACGTACTAGTGATTTACACAAGAAATCTGTTGCACATAACCTTCTTAATGGTTTCACTGCACATTTCTATCATCTTTCTGAGAAACAGCTCTTGGCAGGGCGCTGCATTACTGTTATTATCATCATTTTGATGTAATCAGATCTTTAATCACAGTAACAGCTTCTAGGGCGGATGACAAAGTTGTATGACAAATAAAATTGTGAAACCTATTTGCTAACACACCGACCGACACACACATACACCCAGCACTGCCCGAGCACTGGCATTGTCAAACTCTGTTACAAGGAGACACTGGAAGGGAGCCGCAGTGGGAATGTCAATGAACAAACAGCGGGTCTGGCTTCACTCACACACTCGTTTTTATTGAATTTATAATTACAATCCTCTACTTTGTAAAAGTGTGCAAGCTTGTATTTAATGGTTGTATCAGGTATCTCCTGACCCCCATGTGTTGGCTCAACATACTGAAGCTATCATGTCAAATTCACCCTGTTTCTTTTCTTTGACTTGACTGCGTGAAGAAGCAGAGCAAAGATGGTTCTCCCTCCCTCTCTCCCCTCCTGCCATCCTTTCTCTCTTTCACTCTCTTTCTTTTTTCTTTCTCTCTCTCCGTCTCCATCCTTCTCCCTTACTCGCTTTCTCTCTGGAAATCGATGCAAAATGCTTTATAAAAAACCAATACTCATCTCCCTGTTTTGCCTGAGGTGTTCCTTTCTCATATGGTCTTGCAATTCTTCCAGCTAGAATTTCACCATACCCCTCCAGGCTAACTCTGTTTTTCATCTCCACTTTTTTAAAAAGCAATTAAAATGCTGCCTGTTTTTCTTTTTCTTTCCCTCTCTTCTACTCCCTTCACTCTCTCTCTCTTCCTCTGTTGGTCTCCTCATTTTTTCCCTTTCTGTTAAATCCCTGAATTGGAGGAGGGGTGTTTTTAACAGGTAGGGAGAGAGAAATGGGTGTGGAGGGATACATGGAGAAATTAAGAGAGAACATACATAAACAGACAGACCAAAAGACATGAGATTGACAGGGAAAGGCAAAGATAAAAAAAAAAAAAAAAATACAGCAGAAGTAAAGAGGGAAAAAAGAAAAGAGTCACAGAAAGAAACAAACATAATGTGAGAGGAAGACAGAGAGAGAGAGATGTGAAGAGTGGGAGAAAAAAAAAGCTATGACAGAACTACATAGAAGAGTCAGGGAAAGAGAGGGAGGTGGTGGGTGTGGGAGGTTATCAAGGACAGGAACAGCTCAGATCTCCCACCCCAGCGGTGCCAAGTGAGGGCAGGCAGCGGGGCAGTAGGTGGGCAATATCTGGCAGGATCCTCGCTGCAGCAGCTACAGCTGGCCAGCGGCTCAGAGCTGCTAGAGACGTGTCTGCAGGAGGTGGGAGGGGGACGCAGCTCATGCAGGTATCACTGATTCTACAAGAACAGATGCTATCTGGAAACTGTAATACTAATGGACGCCTAATGAATGCAAGACACCCGGCAGCTTCCTGCACAGTGAAACAAACACACCCGGGGATCTCGGTGAGTGTGTCCAGCCCGACATCAAGGCCTGCCCACAATGGGGAAGTCTGAATTTTAAAACCACATTGCTACTGTGCCTGCTTAAAGATAAATGTATACACTGATGGTTCTGAAAAAGCACCCCCAAAGGAGGTCTCACAAAAGTTTCAAGAAATACAATTTTAATTTTGCTGAATATTATGAGTTAAAGGGAACACATGACAATGTTCAAATCAGGTGCTAGTGTAACTCATTTCTGCTTTTCGATACTAAACTGGCAACAGAAATCTTCTCTACATTTCATCATGTAGGGCTCTCTGTTGCCCAATATTCGCTTACCATGATGTGAACTAACAATCATAGTCTTTATCTGCAGCTCGTGAATGTGATTTTGGAGCTACATAACTTGACTGTTTCTCTGCAAGAGCGCCAATTATTTCTCATTATTATTTCATGTTAAGTGATTAAAACTAAAAGTCTTATCAAGCAGCTAATTTTACTTTAGGTCATGGCAGTGTGTTAGTGCCATATAGCCTCTTTAAAAAGCAAAAAAACAACAAATACTTGAGGCCATACTTAGAACAGCTAAGATGCCTAACAATGAAAGGAAATGTATATTTTCTGAAAGGTACATATAGTAAATGATAAGACATTATCTGCTGTGTTAAATATGGTGAGTTCAGCTTGCAGAAAAATCATCTATTAGATACAGAGGATCTCTAAAAGAGCATAAGGCCAGTACAAATCTATCGTCTCTGGACACCGAAGAATCATCTTTAGAGAGAAAAATGTCCAGTGGTCCTTTCAAAATAGTTTCCTTGTCTGTGGAACATTTTCCCTAATTTCCTCAGCTTCTGTTCAAGTGACGGCTCAGACTGTCCTCTCTGAGAGCTACACAGAGTGCGCATCAATGTTTCATGACCCCTGTCCCTTAATATGGGCCGCACAGAAGAAGATGAATAACCACACATTAGTTACTAGACTAACTTTCTCTTGGCATGCTACATTATTTAGGGGGCAATCTATTAAAAGTAATCATCAACTTTAAACTCTTTAACCCTGCTCTCTTAGTCGTCACGTTTTCAGCATTGCCAGCGTGCCCTGCTCGACCGGACATGGCCTAACGCAGCGTATACGGCTATGCCAGTGTAATTGTTTTGCTTTCTGCTGTCAGCCATTATCCTAATTCACACAAAAGGGCCCCTCCTTCCACTGGCTCCAGCGGAAAGTGAAGCCCTGAGGCCGAATGTACACTGAGGAGGCTGAGAGAGAGACAGAGAGAAAGAGAGAGAGGAACAGTGTATATGTATGTGTGTGTGTGTGTGTGTGTGTGTGTGTGTGTGTGTGTGTGTGTGATCCAGAGTGAGAAAGACAGAGAAAGAGAGAGAGAGGGAGAAAGAGAGAGAAGAGAGGGAGGGAGCATATGTGAAATATGAGATAGATAGTTAGATAGATAGATAGATAAATAGATAGATAGATAGTAGAGAGAGAGAGAGAGAGAGAGAGAGAGAGAGAGGAGAGAGGACTCCAACCAACACTCACACTGGTATCCGGTCTTTACTCTCACTGTAAAAACACTGTTTGGGTGCACTGGCATGACTGTGCCCCATTTGCATGGTGCTCTGTCTGTCTCCCCCTATGAAAAACTTCTTTGTAAACTGTAAAGCGGCACTGAAGCATAAAAAAATAAAAAAAATCACACAATACACACACAAGAACAAACAACTTAAAATTAAAAAATAGTCCTGCAGTTTAACAACTATCTGAGATGCTTTAAAGCAAATGGAAATCTCCCAAATGTTTTGATTGCAGCTCAGAAAACATCAAGATCCAAATAACATTAGCACATTTGATTAAAAACATAAAATCCTGTCTTGTGGTCCAATATAATACGGAGACAGTGGGGAAAAAAAGCGCCTTAATAACAAAAATAATCATAAACCCTTGTCTGGGATGAGCTTTATTTTTCTCATGACATATTACAGTCAGGAATTAAAGGAGAGTTGTCAGGGATTTCCTGTCAGCAGACTCTATGAATATCAAGACTTTATTACCAAGGGATTATACGGATTATTTCCTGTAGCCAATTTGGCAGATTTTCTAACAACCTGGTGAATGTTTACCTTGGCCCACATGGGACTCTGCCAGCTGACACAGAATCTAAGAAAAGCAGGGGGCCTAAAAAACACCCCATAGTTTTAAAGGGGGTGAAATCCATACAGTGCAAGTCAGGAAATAACAGAGGTATTTTATTATTAGTTGTGTGTGTTGTCACCTTGTTTGTGGATGGATCTAAAAACGTGAATAAAGTGGGAGCGTTGATTACCAGCAACTCTCACACAGTATGAATCATCATGACTAAAATCGTTGCAATCAAAAATAAAAACCCTGTTTGCAGTAGGTATGAGATAATACAACAGCAGGAGTGCCTTTCTTTTCCTGTCCACACAAATATTTGGTGAACAGTAAGTCACTCTTTTAGGAGTTGACAGTTCAAAGTTTGACTGTCTCAGAAAATAGGAACATACAGTATGAAGGCCATATAACTTATTATAATACATCTATTTTGAAAATAACTCACAAATAGTGACTATAAAGAGAATAAGATTAAATGTTGTTTCTAAAATAAACAAGAATATTGTGTAACATGCCAATAAACTGGATTTTAATCTGATTTGAAATCGCTCCACATCTGCTTTGATGACAGAGATACGGACATTTATGCCATTATTTTTCATCAAGGATTCCTGACAGCACTCTGATCTACTGACAAAAACAAAACCAAACAAACAAAAACAAAACAAAAACACCACCGTTCAAATGAGCAGTAAAACATGTCAAAGTTACTGTACTTGACAGGAGATTAATTTTCATACGCAACGACCGTGTGAAAGGAGATAGAAAATATAAAAGCCTCGGAGGTATTTATTAAACAATTAAAATAATCAGCATTAAAACAAACCAAAACAATTAAATGCATAATAATGTTAAAGCCATGAGAGTTTAGAAATAATGAAGGGAACAGAGATGTCTCCACATGGTTTTAAAAGATATTAAACTGGCAGCTTCTGAGTGCAGCTGTCAGTATGGATGTTACAGTGTAGTTGTCTTAATGCCAGCCAGCTAAACGACTTAATAACAGCATAAATCCAATTAGATAAACACCAGTCAAATAATGCAACAATTGATTTAATAACTAAAAGGCAATATTAAACTATTAGATAGTGATAGTAAACTTACAGTACACTTGAAGATTTAATTAGAGAGACTTCAAATCGTACAACATTCACGATTGTGTCTTATTTAAAACAAAAGCAACGAGATGCAAATCCACTCTCTCTTCAACATGCCAATATCTCCATAATAATGATTTTTAATAAATAAGACAAAGGGCATGAATTAATAAACTGATTCCAGCAACGAGGCTAGAGCATCTGAGGAAAGCAAGTGTCTTACCTTGAGTCTGGGTACTTGGTGAGGGTCGCCAGGCTGCTGGTGTACATGTGTCCCCCGACATCGATGTGCACCGGGGCGTTCGCCTTGGTTAGCTGAGCCGGCAGAGGGATCCCCTGCGCGGCCAGAGGAGAGACCGGGGACCGGGTCAGAGACAGCCGTGACATGCTTCTTCCCTCCTGAAAGCAAGTGTACAGAAAAGCCATGGGAATAAAGATAAAGGGGAAAAAAAACAACAACACAGTGATCCTACACAGGGAAGCAGGTAGTATCCTTTCTGAATGCTATCAGATCACTTCCATGTCTGTCTGGTCGCATATTTAGCCTGGAAATTATTGCCACCGCTCTAATTAAGTATGTTTGCATCTTTTCATGCAGCACCGGAGGCGAGGATAGGAGGATGCTTATTAGAGAACCGGGGTAAGAGAGAGAGGGATAGAGAGAGAGAGAGAGAGAGAGAGGGAGAGATGGACGGATAGAAAGTCAGAGAGAGAGAGAGAGAGAGGGAGAGAGGGGGGATGCTAGGTGTCAGCCTCCAGGGGAATAAAACAAACTGCTGCTGCAATATTCTAATTAAAGGTCGCCTTATGTGTTAGACGTGATGCACCCAGACACACCAACCACCAATCTGCAAGCAAAGAAAAGACGACAGGGAAGAAAGGGGGGCAACTTTTACCCTCTCAAGCACACACATACATTCAAAACAGTAGATTAAGGTGATGGCTTGTCATGTGAAGACAGGCCAGAACCATGAAGTCCATGTGTGCTGTGAGTCAATATGAAGAGGATGGTGTTTTAAATCAGAACCTCACATTGTATTCGCTAGTGAAGTAGAGACTGTAGAGGAAGGACTGACTTTGGAGCATGCTGGTGCACTCAGAGGTCAGCACGGAGCTGAGTTTGATTAGCTGCTAAAATGTTTTGGGAAAATATTTTTAATTCACTTTCGATACGCCGCCATTTGATTCCGTGCTGCTTCTGGGAGAGCAGAGGAGGCGCTTATCTCCAACTTACTGGTGCTTCATTTGTTTGCCAACAGCTGCAGGTAAACCAAACCTGACCTCAGATTGGGCACATTTTTGACGTGACTCTGTTAAGAGAGTCAAAGTGTAACACGGAGAAGAAGAATATCAGAGTGGTTCAGATTATATGACAAGTTGATCTTTTAATGTGTGTTTCAAATACAGACCTTTCCTGACGCATTTTATAACAAAACTTTAAATAACACTTGGGGCTACATGACTGGGTTTAGATACCATTTCATCTTTGAGTACATGAGCGGGATTGATCCGTTTGTTGTTGCACATATGGACTGTTTTACTGTCATGACTGGTAAAACTGAAGGCCGTTGTTAAAGTCCAGATCAGCCCCCTCGGCTCTGAGAGAAATGCCGTTGGGCACAAAGTGAGACTGGAGCTTTTCTTTCGCAGGGTGTTGCCCGACTCACAACAGTATCGTGTTCGTTTAATACGATTACAGAAAGACGGATTACATTTCAAATCCCAGGAAAAGAAAGGAAAAACTTGGAAAGACTTAAGAAGTTTGGGGACTACAGACACCGGGCTGTCCCACCGTAACTCTGTCTCTCTCTCTCTGCCTCTCTCTCAACTAAACAATCAATTAACTAATTAAATCACAACATACTTGGACACATAAAAAGGAACATCTTCATCACTTTCCTAATCAATCATTTCCTGATCTCTCTCTCTCTCACACACACACACACACCGTGTATATTTAATTCCTCCACAAGATCACAGCAGCTGTAAAGGCATCAACTTTCTCCTCAGACCTGTGTTACTGCCTCCTTTCACTGACCCTCTCCACGCGTTGCAGCCAGCTCCACACTCCTGACATTCGCATAAAATAATACAGATAGCCCACAAATAAAATGACCAAAAACGGACACGGAAACGTCATGAAACAACATCCCACTCCACACGAACACTACAAGCCTGTGCTCTGCCTTTAATCCAACCAAATGCTCAATATGGCGTCTTATTCGTGCTCTACAATTAAAAGCACAATCCCGACACGTGTAATTCATCAGCCGCTTGATAAAACCCACACGTATTAACTGTCCAGTCTGTGGGAAAAAGAAGGAAAACCCCCTGTGTGTCGAGCAGTATTCGCGTTACTCCTTAGCACCAGTTCGACTCATACTAATCGAAAACTGTACAGACTAAGCCTGCACTGTGCGTAAAAACATTGGATTGTGTAATATTAAATTTTTCACCCTACCGTTTCAAACATTGTAGGGAGTCCAGAGGAAATCCGTGCCGGCGGTCAGTCCCAGCTGCTGTCCGCGTAACCCCCAAAATTTTCAAATATTTTCTCCAAATGCCCCCGAGTTTGTACAACTACACCACCATCCAGCTCCAGCACGAACCTATACTGTCGCACGGGAAAGGCAAGTCTTTGCACTGTATCCCGCACAAAACTGCCTTTTAATAGACACTAGGCTGTGGCCGGGATGGACTGCTTGCAAAGAGTCTCTGTGGCTTTAAAGGCTCTATTGCAAGGCTGGCTCGACCTGTCCTCACCAAGCTTCTTTGTACCAAAGCGCACAGGAAGCGTCCTTACCTTGTACATAGATGAGATGATATCCTTCCCCTTCTCTGCTCTTATTTGGATACGCGTAAAAATGTGCGCTCTTGTTGGGATCCTGCTCCGTATTTCAGCTTCTTGTCTGCTTTTTTGCCTAAATGAAACTGCCCCTGTGGTTTGTTATGAGAAGAAGAAAGCCAATAATCCGTCTCTAAATAACAGAGCAGAGCTAAAAAAGAAAATTCTTGCTCCGGGCTGCCCAAGCGCCTCTGGGCCAGGGATTAGGCTACAATTAGCTCAACTCCACTCTCTCGCCCAGGCAATTTTCTCAAGGAAGAAAACGTGATACCCCCTTATTCCCGAAATTATGACTGCACAGATATAATAACTTATCTTATTTTTTTCCGGCAAAAGTAGATCGTTCCCCTTAACGGTGTGAAGTTGTGATTTAGATGGGGGTTGGAAACCTAACAGGCAACTGTTAGTCGCTCAATAGGTTTAGCGAGATTTTAATCATTGTCATTTCGTCTGATGTAATAGTTCCCCAGGCAGTTCCAGCTAGTAGGCATACATTTCCATCTCCAGCTTAAATTTAAAGTTTAAAACCAGGCGAGCTCCCATAGTCCTTCACTCAGGCAACATGCAATAAAGGCAGAGTAACTTGTTGATAAAGTCCCAGTAGAAAAATATGTTGAAAATGAAGAGATATCCTTGAACCAATATCTTTCATGCGGTGATTTTTCCCCGTGTCCCCGCTCTCTCTGCCTCTCCCTCTCTCTCTTGCCTTAATGTCTGGAGTTGTAACGCCAAATTTCCTGCAGGCCATTAAAATCAAATGACGTCTATGGACATGCATGCATGCTGCAGAAAGCACCCTCACAACCTGCCTGCAGCCAAATGCGCCATTTCAATTATAGCGCAGGGCTTAGATGGAGATATCTTCCCAGAACAACCCCCCTTCCTCCACCACCTCCTCCTCCTCACTCTCCAGTGAAAGCAGGCAGCCTCCAGACTTTTGGAAAATAAGATTTTGGTTGATCATTGTTATTTTTCAACGTATAAAGACACAATGCAAGTGATGAAGCGCTAAAGTGGTGCTCTAATTTTGCACCGAGTGAAGGAGAAAGAGAGAATCAAGCAGGTGCTCTCACTAAGAAGACTATTATTTATTTATTTGAATGTTTGTTTATTTGCGGGTAAATAACTGTGAATAATTGATGCAACATTGAGCCCAGTAATTACTCTGTACCAGCGTCCTCAGAGAGGTGCGTATTTCGTTTCTTGATATTTGGCGCCAACCAGTGTAGAAACTTATTATTGGTCCACTGAAGATGTAGGCTCACCTTTTGGAAACCTTTTCTTTTGTTAATCACCTTGACGAAAACAAACGTTTTCTAATTGATTCCGTGGGACTATAAATTGTCCTGTTTATATCTGGTGTCACCATAATACTCCTATAATATCTCCATTGACTTCTAACGACTTGCAGGATCCTCCTGCAGCTCTTTCTGCATAAAGTAAGTATAAAATGATAAGTATTTAAACAGGAAATAAAATAGTCATGGCGGTGATTTGACAGCAGGACTAGTGGGAGTGTGAGAATGCGTCTCTCCTTGGAGCGGACCAAGTCTTCGTAATTAGACAGACTTCAGCGCGCCTCAGAGCGCTCCCATCTTCCCCTCTGGCACAGATTTGTTGTTTCCAGAGGTACAAACTGGAGGCGAAACTGGATTTTTTTTCTCATTAAAGGAAACAAGCCCGGAGTTAGTTCAATTACATGAAGTATGCAGGGATGTTGTAAATTTAAAGATTTAAATAGCTTACAAAGTGGCCCCGGGCCCCATCAGTTAATTTCCTTAATTTATGGATTTTAGCGGAGTGTCTATGTGGAAGAGCGGAACTAGGTCATCTTGAGGATGTGAAGATGAGCTTTGAGATTTCACAACAGATCCAAACAGCTGACCCTCCTGACCAGTGCACCTCAGATAGTGAAAGGACACTCCAAGTTTACTGACACACGTACGCAAGACTCAAGCACAAATCACTTTCGTTTCAGGGAATAAAAATGCAGATCTGATTGTAATATTTGACCCAAGTAATGAGATTATTGATGTTTGGTCTCCTTGGTGCAGGCACAGGCTGAGATAACAGCTCTGTTCTAGTTTTTGTTAAAGGATTGTTCCACTAAATTAACACAACATTTTCAAATGTTTGCCTTTGTTAAACTATTGAGGTCAAATTAATATAGTTTTTTTTTTTTTTTTGCTTAGGTTCGAGTTAAGATGTTTAAGCTACAGTGAGAAAGATAAAAATGCATACATGAAAGGAACAACTGAAAATCAGTCAAAATTTCCCTTCAGTCTCCTTCAGACACCATATGCTAATGAAGTGTATGAATTAATGCATGACCCCATAAGAATAATAACTTTGCCTGTAGGTTCAAAAGCAGGTGCTATTAGTGGTGTTGCCTAAAGTGGCACAGAGGAGGACAATATTGTGGCTTTCTTTGCCCTAGTGGCTTTGTCCTTTTACCAGAGGATAATATATAATTTTTTAAAGCTTTTCTAACATTTTTATAATTTTGTTACAACATGTAACACTTAGTGCCTCTGAAAATAACATGCTCTAGTAGATATATTACATAGGCCAAACTACAGTATTATTTTTGCCACCTTCATTCATTATTAACTTTTGTGTTTATGTTTTTTTTTCTGGTAAAGCCAGATTGTGTAACCAGTTCACCCACTGAGGTATCAATACATTGACATGAAGATGGGACATAGTACCATCTGCTGGTTAGCAGCAACGCTGAGCATAAACCATCATGAATGATCTCTGTATTATCTGTGTAAAATTAGTGGTAATTTGAGAGTCATATTTGTAGAGGTTGGTAGAAGATCATCTTTGTTCAGGGTTAAAGGTTAAGTTCCCACCTGAGACCATATTCAAGGACTCACATTCAAGTCATTTCCATTAAAGCCTGAAGGGCATCTGACTGATGGCCATCTTTCTGTGAGCCACATAACCCAGGTCACCTACACACTGTACTTATGCACTGAGGTGAAAACAGTAGATACAATACAGTCACATCCATCCTTCTAAACGCGGGCATTTGCAAGAATCTCTTTCAAGCATTTCACATCAGATCAACACCCCTGCTTTTGCCTCGGGCATGTGGAGAAAGTTTGAAAAGAACATTCAGAACTTGCTTTTAGTAATCTGCATGCCTTGTGGAGCCCGGTTGCTGTCAATCGCTCCGTTCTTCCAGCCATTTGACATTCTGCTTGATGTTGGTGTGTGTCTGAGGTGCAGCAGCGACACTTATTGTTCATTATTTCAGAGAGAGAGAGGGAGAGAGAGGGTAAGAGGGTGTCAGTTTATTAATAGAACGTGTGGGGTTGTGTTGCACATAAACACCTAACAAGCACAGCGCAGAATTCCCTCAAGTGCTTAATGCCAGCAATTAAGTTTCCAAAAAAGCTGAGCACAAAGAGAGTACTTTTCTGTGTACTTCTGAGAGTTGCTGTTATGAGTCATTTCCACTTTTACAGGTAAAACTGCAATGACCCTGATGCTGTCAAGTTATCTCTTTCATGTACTCAGAATATTTAGAGTTAGGTTGAGACATTCAGTAAATATTAACCAAATGGAAAAAGGCTGAGCACCTCTAACATAGTAGACTATTACCCCTTAAAAATGTCACAGTTTGCACACCGGTAGGCAGTAGTAGAAAGTAACTAAGTACTGTGTTTGAGGTACTTTACTTGGTGCTACTTAGTATTTATAGTATTTCCATTTTATGTAAACTGTCCTCTAAGTCACTAAAATTCAGAGTTGAAAATATTTTACTTTTAACTGTGCAATTACTAGTTACTTGACAAATTAAGATTTTACAGACATAATACATAACAAGCTTATAAAATATGATGCAGTTCAATAAAATACTGCTTATACATCAATGCAACTGTAATAACAATCCATAATTTGATACATAATATTAATATATTGTATTTAACATCCACAGTGGCCATTTTCCTGCACTTAATGTTTGTTACTTTTGGTACTTTAAGTACATTTTTACTGATTTATTTAAGTCATTGACTTACGACTTTTTACCTGTAACAGAGTACATGCAACACCATTGTGCATCAGCACCAAATATTTCCCCATACAGTTAATAAATTATAAGTCTGTGGGGTAATATATCCAAAATTTCATGAGGGAAAAAAGCAAAGATTAGAGAAATCTCTGAAAAAGAATTTGGTGTCACAGAAGTGTCTTTTGACAACCACTGCCCTAAGATAGTTTCTGCACACATATGAGTGAGAACTGTCCTAAGTGACAGTGTAACTATTGATTGAAGTGCTGATGGCCCCATTGCAGAGATTGATTTTATTCTCTTTTCAGCTCAAACTAGAAGGAATATCTGCTTCAAGTCCAGAATAACCTCATAAATTCAATCATTGCATCACTTTTCTGGTCTTACAGAACATCAAAATCTGGAGCAGTAATTGAGATTTGGCTAAAGAATCTCTTTTGCTGCCATCATGTGGCCTGAGCCTCTAATCACAGAATACATTCAAGCTGTAAGTCACTGGTAGGAACCTGTATAGAAGAGCTTCAGGTAATAGAGGCCTTTCTTTTGCCACCACATTTCTGTTTTTCGAAGTAAAATATTAAATTATGAAGTGTGAATGTGAAGGACACATTCATAAAATGCCAAGATATAAAGCATTTTCTCTTAGTTTAGTCAGGTAGAGGTGACACAGTGGCTTTGTTTTGCATCCATTGTCCTAACCAGACAGATATTCCAAGTGCAATACTCTCTGAAAGTCTTAGAAAAATCCTATGAAATGTGTTATTCTGCTTCTGGCTCCAACCAGTCTTACACACATCCAACATCATGCTTTGAATGTGTGAACAGAGGAAAAATGGTCTTTTGCTTTTGTTGCTGCTACTATTTGGTTAGCAGTAACAACGTGAACAGTGTGATGTCTCCAATCACATCTGGTATGCATCACATACCATTCCCCCCACTCAATGTGCCTTGGGGGAAGTCTCTGGCACTGCAGAGCACCCACAGTCCTCATTAGAGTGCATGTGTCATGATGGCATCAACCCACAGCCTTGACTTATGCTTTATATTTACAATCATCCATCACAACACTGTCATCACAACAGTCAGAAAACATGGATCTCGTCTTGAATGGTTTGAGTTGATCCGGCTCGTGTTTGTAACCCGTGATACGTACAGCATCCTCGAGGGCCTTTTTCTGTCTGTAGCCATGTTGTTGAGACTAGTAATGGCCTAAGACTGAAACTAGAGTCCCTGTCCTTTTGTTGTGCACTGAGCTCCCTAACAGCACAGAGGAGGGACGGGGTTTGATGTGTCTTCTGAAGGCCTGCTGCTTTGTCAACACTGAGGCCTCCACACTGACACTATGGAAGCTGAGCGCCGCAGGGTGACAGAGAGGGGAGGGGTGGGAGTGAAGGGTGGGTCAGTGCACCCTGGTAAAAGGAGAGACAGAGAGAAAGACAGACAGACAGAGGAAGAGAGGGAGAGAGGCGACGGGGGGAAGGGTGCCAGCTAGTGTGGCCAGCGCCCAAGGCTAGAGGAGAGTGCTCTGTGCAGCAGACTGCCTGATAGGGACTGAGGCTGCTGGCTGATGACATTTTATGGTCACAACATGCAATCCCACCAACTTTAGTTGGTGAAAATCCAGTTTTCATACACTGAACGGCGGTGGTTTTGTTTTTTTTTTTTTTGTTACAGCCACGCAAAGAAAGACACAGTTTTGCATGTCATCATGTTCTTTAAGTTTTAATTCTTTTCACTAAACAGAACAATGGATGGTAAAATAATCTCTAAACTTATAACATATGGGGAAATAGTGGACTGTTTTCAAATAATACTGTCGTTTATAGTTAGCAAAAACAAGAGATTCGAAATTACTTTAAATAATTGCACTCATGAGTTATTATTTGTGTTTAATTATGGAATGAAGACTGTTATTATTACTAAATTAAGGGATAATATTAAATCCTATACTTAAACTCCAAAGTATTTATATACCTGCTATACAAGTTACTTTTTCTATTAGGATTTAAGAGAAAAACATAGTTAAGTATAAAGATGTGGCAATATAGCTACATTTATAAAATGCAATACATAGTTCAGTGGTTGTATAGGTGGTATATTTGTGGTTTCCATCCTTTTTGACTTGTGACACCAAAAAACTGTATCAAAAAGTAGTTGGGTAGATGTCTATCTGTTGCAGTTCGACCAAAGAGACATTCTGCCTCTAAACCTTTCGGATGGTTTCATCTAAATGACATGGTTTTGAGTTTGTTGTTTTGTGTTTCCTGTTTTATTTTGTAGTTCTCCCCTCTCTGTGTCTTGTGTATCCTAACTTCCTGCCTTTGTGTTTTCCCTCCAATTTAGATGCTGTTCCACCTTGATTGACTTCACCTGTCCCTCATTAGTTTTATCTGTGTCGAGTTGTCCTGCTTTGTGTGTTTAGTCCCTGTGTTTCATTTGTGTCTTTGTCAGGTTGTACTGTGTCTTTTTTTACCAGTACTGTGTACCGTGTACTACATTCTGTTCCCTTGTCCTGTTTTAGTTCCTCTATTCTTTATTTCATCTTTGCTTACCCTCTCTCAAGTGGCCGCTCAAGTCAGGCTCCAGAAGTAAGTCAATGTCCATAAACGACCATGTTAAAATCCCCAACTTCACAGCAGAAATAAACATGTTTAGAGCCTGGTTCAGAGAATGGTGGTCTCTCTAGCTAATTTCAATGTCCATGCCAATTCACCCATTCAAATGATATTAAGGCTTAAAGTTACACGTAATTAACAGTGTTGCTGCTTTGATTGACAGGTAGGTGCCATTACAGCTAATTTATTAGAGTACCCAGGGGTCATTCGGCCCGCCTCAGGTCCCTCGATAATCCACGTCTTTGCCGATATTTAGATTAGCCGAGAGGTGGAAGAATCAGTACATCCAACATGGTGGCAGCCAGCGCCGCATATTTTTGGCTTCAAAACGGCACTTCGGAAACCTGGAAATGGGTGACGTCACTCATGCTCTGTCCATTCTTTATACTGTCATTGATTTTTTTCTCAGTGCTGGATTTTGTTTTTTGGACTTTTGTTGGACTCCTGGTTTATCTTGGATTTTTGAACTGTTTGTATTTTTGCCTGGATCAGCTGCCTTAAGTTGTTTTTGTATTTTCATCTCTGCCTAAGTTATTAAAGTTACTTTTCATTCACAATACCTCCTTGTCTGCATTCGGGTCCGTATCCCGAACTGAACCATGACATTAAATAACTGTTTAAGATTAATAATATACCTTAATAATATAAATGCACTCAGAAAAGGTCCATAGCACACTAGATAAAAACAGTAATACATAGCAACACATATGCAACTTTATACTAAAAAAGGACAGCACTGTCAACTGCGTACACATATAAACTCAAGCGCCAGTGTCTCCAATCTGGATGTAAACCTGACTGTAGGAGCACCACAGGTGGGCTGTATATAGAACAGGATAGGAAAAATTTATATAAATTTTGTAGCTGAACTGTGTCAACCATCTGCAACTGTAAATTCCAGCTTATGCATAAGTGAATAAGTGCTTTAACTTTGGATTGTTTAAGTACACTTTGCTGATACTTGTTTAAATGCAAGATTTTTACTCCAAAATAAATATATTGATATTTTTGCATTTAAAAAAGTAAAATATCTGAGTACTTCTTCAATCAACCAGCACCAACATCTTGGTTTTTGTTGAATATAGTGTTTCCGGCCTGTAAACCTATGATAGATGTGTTTTGTGCAGAGAATTAGTCTGAATGTGGTTGCCGTCCTCCAGAGGGTGAGACAGAGCCGAGTCTAGGGCTTGCCAGAGGCACCAATCTCTCCCAGGCTGGCCTGATGCATGCCCTAACACTTCGTGCTAAGAGGCCATAAGTAACACTGGGTTTCCATTGTGCATGCAACCAGAGAGTTTATTCTCTCACACATCATTATGTGTGTGTGTGTGTGTGTGTGTGTGTGTGTGTGTGTGTGGTCTCAGTGTTGCTTTCCCCTCTGTTTCAGCTCTGACCTCATCCTGTCAGTTTATACCTCTGATATGGAGCTTTACTCCACTTCTGCACAGATGACTAGCAAAGCACTGTCAGCCATCAGATAGTTTGGATCTTCTGTGGTTTGTCTGGAAGTATAAATCCAAGATTTCTGGTGCTACGTGCCCTCCTTTTCTTTGTCTCTGTTTAATTAGAATTTGTTTAAGCAACCAGTGATGTGGAAATCTCACTATATTAAACATGTGTAATGTTTGACTCCTAACATGCTACCTACTTTGTTGTCATCAATTAAAAACCATTAGTGGTTCAATAGAATAGTTCAATAGAACTGCATGCATCAAAATCTTTACATGGATGAAATGTATAATGTTAATGAGGTTGCTTGTAGCGACAAACACACAGAGAATTATGACCTACTCTTGCCTACCCAGACCTACATCTCCACACTTTGTTTTATGGCTGTGCCAGTGCAGAAGGAAGGTCTGGCTGAACTCATTATTTCTGGTATAGGGTAAAAAAGCGCTGACTTGTTTGCATTTTTTTAAATTATAATCATTAATACCAATCACAATTGTCTTGGGTGGCGCTAACCCCAGGATGCAGCGATGGTACCCTCCCAAACTAGTGTTGGAAGATAGAGGAAGGAGAATTATGACATTATACAGCCTACTTCCTGTGAGACAGACCAATTATCACCTGACTGCAGTTCCCTTGCACTGTGGTGCATTATAGCATCTTTTAGCTCACTGTTTTGGGTTTCTCTCGTCAACACTTGTTTTCACAGAAAAGACTCTTAAACCCTCTATTCTCAACCTGCTCAGCATTAAAAAGCATGCACACAATGTAAGCATCTAGCTGGTGAACATAGTGGAGCATTCAACAGCTAAAGAGCCAGATATTTCCCTTTGGAGTTGGTATTAATAAATAAATAAATAAATAAATAAATAAAAACAGACGAAAAAAAAAAACTAATTTCAAACAAATGCCAATGTTGCTTCATTTTTTATTTTTTTATTTTTTTATTTAAAATATACTTTTCTTTTACTGGAGCTGGGTTTAAAACCTCCCTGTATGATCACATTTCTTTACTATTAGTACTTCCAGGAAAACTCTTTTTGGAAACTCTTTATGTCAAGTTTTCAAGTCTTTGGATTCATCATCACCAGCGTCTAATGAATAACACCACCGCTGTGTCCTGCTCAGGAATGAACTGCTGTGAGTCGGCATGGCGCACCTGCCTTCTGCCAGGCAGCCACAGCGCTGCAGCCACGCCAGCCAGCCTACAGGCACTTCTAGATAACTCCTGTCTGATTAGCTCCTTAGGAGGACATTGTTCCAAAAGCAATTCACTAGACTCCCAGTATTAATTTAGTCCCGAGAGAGAGGCCCATCCATCCTAGGTAGGACGGGCTGTGCTCAGGGCCTACCCTACGGCCTGCTAATAGCACAGCACCTCCTGGCCTGTCACTATAAGTGATAGTCTCTGCAAGTTTGTTGCCTCGTTGTGTGTTTCTCCTATCAGGCATCGCGCCTCCCTCCCTCCACCTCTCTCCTCCCGCCTCTCCCTCTCTGTCAGCGGTGGTTCAGGGCAGGTGTCTTCTCTGTCACTTCCATCACTCACGCTGCTTGACGAAGGGAAGACACAGTTCAGAACACGACGGGAGCAGAGGGTGATTCATTGAAAGTTCGCCTCTCTCCTTGAAAGGAACCGGGAGAGAGAAACGGCGGCTGCCTTTTTGGGTGTTTGTGAGAGCTGCCAGCAAGAATGTGAGAACGCTTTCAATATTGTTGAAGCTCTGAGACTTACTCCAAAGTGAATAAAGCTTCTTTTATGAGAGGTTGACGCTTTCTCTGATGTGTGATGCACCTTTATTGATAAAGGACTCAAGCTGTGTTAAACTGGCAGGGGATCCCAGCTGGTTTATGGAGAGCACAAATGTTTTTCTCCTAAATGTTTGTTGTTTCTGTTTGAGAAGCAACAGTATTGTTGGGAATAGGTGAAGGTGACTGTGGTGCTACAGCTGTATTCTTGTTGAAAAAGACATAGAAATTAGGAGGACTTCTGTAGGTTACAGTGGTTGGAGGCTTGTTCACCAGTGGGGTTCCAGACATGAAAGGAAATGTTTAGTTATAATGCAGTTATGCAGATTAGCTTGTAAAGTGGAATGATAGAAAGATGGTTTTCTTTTGTAATTAGAGTTGGATATTTTTCTCCATGGTTGACCTCTTACAGTTAGAAAGGATTTTACATTTTGCTTAGCATTCACCCTGGACTGAAGGGCAATCTGTAGCATAACAAAACCTCCACTGCATTATCCAGACATCTCATGCATTATAAGCTTCAGACACTGTTGCCAAATAAAGAGATTGACGGTGGATTTCTCACCATCCTTGGCAACTTAAATACTCCTTTTTTCTTCCCGACCAAGAGGGAGAATTTTAATATCTGTTTTTGGAGGCAAATTGGTATTATTCATGTTGATCTGATGAAGTCTGATCATCATGCTTTGACACACTAAAACATACTGAATTACAAACTGGTGTGTGATATCATCTGACTTTTCTGCTCAGCCAACAGAGTTGGCAACATAGCTTTCAACATTGGAACGCTGTGCTCAGTGTTGGAAGGCATTGTTAGGAACAAGCGACCACTGCTGCAACTCAAATCAACTGCAAAAGCTCACAAAGCTTATTCTTATTCCAAGAAAGAAAATGACAAATGTGCATTATGAGTGTTATTGTTATGTCTGTTAATATATTATGACAAATGATATATTACACCTCCAATACAGTAGGTGTTGAATACGTTTCTTTTCTTTTAAGGACTACATTCATGTAATGTGTTACATTTCCTTGTCTCATCTCAGCATACCTCTTTCCACCTCTTGTCCATCAGCATCTCCACCCAGATGTTTGCCTCAACCCTTAATATACATTTTCATTAAAAATACATCTACAATATGTTGTCATTAGAGTTGGGAGGGGGGATTATGGAGGTGTTTTTATAAAAGCAAAGTGGAGGATTGTTTTATTCACCAAAATGTTTCAGCCATTTCCTGGCAGCTGTGTCAGCCTGGTAGAGATATAGCTCCAAGGTTAAAGAACCACTCAGCCCACAGCAGCTTGTGAGATCAGCTTCATTATAGATCCTGTGTTTATTGATTCAAATTCATTAAAGCTGCTGCATAATTCATGTCAATGCCAGCGCATAGCTTAATTAGGCGACTTGCAGTGGCTTTCATGGGCGTTTTAGTGTCAAACAGAAGCATGACAGGTGGTGGCAGCAAATTGGGTACAAGTGCACATAACGATACTACACACATCTCGATGTGCAAGAAAGTACTAAAGGGACATCGTTCTTTGAAAAGCAAAACCAGTGCTGAGGTTTTTTTTTATTTCAGATGCAGTACTGCCATCATGTGGTTATGTACAGAATGTCTACAATATGAGAGAATACGCAGCAGGGCTTTCCATATACTGTATTTTGCCTCAGAGACAGCCATCTGAAAAGACATATCTGGCTTCCCATATAATGAGAAAAAGTGATGTTTGATCAGGATTGTCACACTGCTACATTCTTTCATGTGTGAGTATCCATTATATGATTCATAAATGTTTTTGTCTGAACCTCAGTATCCAAGTACAAACTGTGTAGAAATGGAAGTGATTCATGGCATTGAGAGTTCCTGCTGGTGCACATAAGGAAAAATGAAATAATGACAGATTGAGATTTTATTTCTCTAAAGCTATTCTCATGATATTATCAGTGGCTCCATCCTGCCAAATGATACATAAGTGCCTGTTGCCAGAATGAGCAGCGTGTTGATAAAAGAGCCAGACTAGTTAACCAAATGAGATGTTCAGGAAGCTCAACAGGACTTGAGTTTTGAGATTTCCTCCACAAATTTATTTCCCACTTGTCATTTTGCTTTGCTTGATTAATAACAGAGCTCGGGCAAATCATTTTAATGAGGTTTATATCACTGAGAGATGTGTTTGGAGCGTGGTGCTACGCATTGCCAAAACAAACAAGGATATCATGTGGAAGGGGGAGAATTAACCTGGCATGAATGTGAATCAGAGAAGTTTTGTATTTGACATTTGGGGAAATATTTTCTGCCTCTCAAATGTCACCCCAGTGAACTGAGGAGTCAACGACTCAAATTGGTTTTGCTCTGTTAATAGATGAGAGATTTTGCAAAGGCACTGATGCAGTTGTTGCTGTGTGAGTTTGTGAAAGCAGAAAGAGTGTTTGAGTGTTTGTGTGTGTGCCTGTGAATGTCTATGTGACAGAGCTCTGTCGTCAGAGAATCAGCAAAAACCTGTCATCAGCCATGTTAATGCTGGCTGGAAGGCAAACATGAGGATTAACTGAGGAACCTATAATAATAATAATACTTGAAAAATGGAGCAAAGTCTCTTTTTGCAGTCCTCCCAACCAAGGCGAGGTTGTTTATCACTTTGGTAAGATGTTTGGTTGCCTCCCTTGTCTGTCTGCTTTGGGCCCTTAAGCTGATTTAGCTACACAAGCACGTTCTCTTCAAAGCATGTCAAGATTTTCTACGCACACTAATGAGGTAAATGGATGGCTTTTGTTTTCTTCACAGTTTTAACTTCCCCCAAAGTGTTCTCATGACTTATACAAGAGCTGTTGCGGAAATCAGCCTTGAGCATTTAATCAAATTTCTAACTCTACAGAGTGATCAATTTGTGCTGCAATATTCATCTGCCACACAAGCATACACATAATCTCACATTCACATAAACAAGCACATGCACGCACACACATATACAGTATATATTGCAGCACAACAACAAAAGAAGTAAGGCTGCCATTTGTTCTTATTAAAACAATGTCATTTTGGAAGGTGAAATGCTACTATGACAAAAACAGCTGTGACAGATTTTGCTCCCTTTTTAAGTGTAGGTAGTGTGTAATGTAAATTATTGTACATTCATACCTACTCTGATCTAATCACAGAATGGAAATGAGGCAAATCCTTTCCCCCAGAACAGTCACTGCATGGCTACGTATGATGGAAGAATAAAAGTACCAATTTGAAAAGCACTTTGATTTCAAAATGAAAAGTTTTACTTCTAGACATGAAAGAATGTGCTGGCAGTTATTTCCAAATGTGTGGGTTTGTGAGGTGATGAGAGGAGATTTATACCCTTAGGGAATATAATCTGACTTCCAGCCTTTTATGGCATAGATTGGATCTAGACACCCCTGTGGGAAAACTGTAACTGAACTTGAAGGGATAAAAGGAAACCCCAACTGGATTGTTTTGATGTGCATATTAACATTTATTAAATGTAAAGGTTTGAAGAATGTATATACAGGAATAATATGTAGCAAAGGTCAAAAAGTTATTACAGTTTATTATAGACCTATATTCCGTTTATTGTCTTAAAAAGAAGTGAGACATTAGGACAAGCTAAAGGAGTTGTAATGAAGAAAATGCACTGTTATAAAGTATGGAAAGAATGGTAAGCTGCAACATTTTCTGTTAATTTTTTCTATCAAAAATTCTAAAATTATCTATCTATCTAGCTGTCTATCTATTTCAAGTTTGTAGTTGGAGTTTATTGTCTACCAGGTATAAATTGCCCATTTAAATGTGTGCCTGATGACATTTTTTTTGTTGTTGTTGTAAAAATTAAATTTGAAATCTCCCCCCAATGAAATAAATGAAAGGGAATGTCCATCCTAAAGCCTTTAAGTGTCTTTTCACAGCTGTCTCCAATGCTAATCATACACCAACAGTACCCTCTGTTTTTCTTGTGACTAAAATTTTATTGTTATAAACAAAACTGGAAAATATGGAGACTGTGTTGTTAATATCATTATTATTCTCTGGGCCTTTTTGAAAGTTATCCTGGGAAATGCTGAAAAATGCTGACTGAAAAAAAAAGTTTCCCCCAAGAATATAATTATCACATAATCCCCTCTTGGCGATCACAGAACATTACAGACTGATGATCTTGTAGAGTACAATAGAAACCATTTTCTTGGCAGTGCAGAAACTCTGAAAGCTTTTATTGTCACCATTAGATACAGCACTTTGCTCCCCAGAGGATGACCTCTGCTGACTGGTGACTTCTTCTGCCAACAGCAGGTTGACATTTTGGCTTTTAGTGAGACGCCGTGACAACTCTTGGATGGATTGCCATTAAATTTTGACAGACATTTATGGTTCCCAGATGATGAAGCCCACTCACTTTGGTGATGTCCTGACTTATTTTATACCATAACCACTCCACTTTCACTTATGCTTGATATATGCAGGATCCCTCTGCATTGTACCCATTGCCTCCTTCCCCCGCTTCGCCATCTCTGAAGCATGAAATTCATTTGTAAATGTGTAGAAATGCCTGTATTTATTGGTTGTTGACTTAAAATTCATTTTCAATGATGAATTTAATTTGTTTCCGACTTTGTCTTCACACAGCAAAATGAGTTTTTCATGTTTGCAGTTAGTGAGAGCAAGAGAGAGAAGAAGAGCAACCAAGGGAAACAAGCCATTAAACCTTTGTTCTGCCCCCTCCTCCTCTTTGTGTCTCAACTCTGCTGAATTCACAATATACGTAGTTGTTCATGTGGCCTACATATTCCTCTTTTTCGGTTGTCAGACAACTGAATGAGTATGAAATTTGATGGCAGCTCTTCGATACTATGTTGACCAGCAGGCATTACCAAGCTGCTGAGCCGCTAGATAAGATCATTATTTTATGATCACAACATCGTCAGACAAAAAGCAGCTATACTGTCATTTAAAATGATTGATTACAGTGGAGGTTTGTAGCAACAAAAACTACAGCGAAAATGCATCTGTTGCCATATCTAAATGAGCTGCAAAAATGTATATTATTTATGCCTGTAAAATTTAGTAAAAGTCAGGAAAACAAAACTATATTATGAATGTGGCTGCTCAACAACAGACTGGAAGATTTGTTGTGGACATCAAAACTGTGACAGAGCCAGACAGCAGCTGGCTATTGTGTATATTCATTATTATTTTGTGAAATATCTCAGCTTCTACTAGATAGATTGGCACAAAATCTTGATACGCAGACAATGTATGCTTTTCCAGCAGCACCCATATGAGGTTGACATTTGTGTTTTTAAATCAAATGTCTCAACAGTATGGATTGCTATGAAATTTGGTGCAGACATTCATATTCCCCTCCGGTTGAAGAGTAATAACTGTGGTGACCCTCTGGCTTTTCTTTTAGCACCATCACTAGGTCAAAAATAAGTAGTATGCTAAGATACTAAACATATGTAAACATCATACTTGACATCAGCATGCTAACATCGACATTGTGATCATGTTAGCATGCAGACATTAGCCTTTAGCCTAAAGCACTGCTGTGCCTATACAGTCCCACAGAGCCGCTAATGTGGCTGCAGACTTTTAATCTCTTTTAATGAATTCAAAAACATTATGAAGAAAAAAATCACAAACACAAATATACTCACAAACAATGAGCCCAAGGAAAGCCTCGGACTACTGACTGTCAACGTTGAGCTCATTAGCTGACTCTCCAAAGCTCAGTAACCACATTGGACTTGAGACAAACAAACAGACAGAACTGCAAGAATACAAAAGAACACACATTGAAAATGCTAAAGACAATTTATTAGTAGACACTCATCAGTCAGAAATAATAACCACCTGAAGAATGTCTTCCTGAAATACACCATTTGATTGGCAGTGTAAAATAAGGCAAAGGGCTTAAGATCATATTTTATACACTTTTGCACCAACAATAAACAGTTATACATTCACTTGTTACTGTAATTACGCTTTTGATAAATCTGTCCATACACCCACATAAGAAAACTTTGTTAGCAGGGGGGCAGGGACTGACAGAGTATTTGCAAGAGTAATACTCATGCAGTAGCAGTTTTGGCCAGAGCTTGGCTATACCTACAGAATCCACAATCTAAACAAAGATTAAATTTTGGAATTGCGAAAGCCAACACGCTATACTGACAAAGGTTCATACAATTACCATCACCGTGAAAGGGTAATATCACCAAAAGGTCTTCAGAAGTTGATTATAGTGTGTATAGATTTAAATAATATGAATTCCCTTTACCCATAGGTAAATATGTCTCTTTATAAAGTATTTTGTCACATAAAACACATTTCAAGTGAGCTGCAAAGCATATAGCTGAATAGTGACTGCTACCTTATAGGAAACTAGACATAGGTTGTTCCCAGCATCACAATAGCTCTTTGCATCGTGCCCTTGTAAAAAATATACTTCTGCACACTTCAGTTGTAGCCATACTTTGTTTTCTTGATTTAATGGTTCATTTTGGATTATGTTTATTCAAGGCATTTCTTTGTACATTTAACCCACACAAGTATTCCTTCGCATCTATTAATTTGGTGTCTTCGTCATCATATTTAGTCACTTCATTGCACTCACTGTGCAGTAAGCTTAAACTGTGAATCAGGAAGATTTTAACCTTGGCTGAGGTCTCCATTCAATCAATATAATCTTGAAGATTTACAGTACATGATTATCAGATGAATGGTTATGCTTCATTTTAACCACATATTTAACTTTACCCTATCTTAGACATGGTTAATCTTAATCTAACATAAAGGGATGTAATAGATCCCTAATTTAAATATGTTAGAGTGCCCAGGACCTAAGAATTGTCTGTCTGTTTCCACGGGTGCACATTGTTACGTGGTCTGAACTGCATCAAATAGTACTTGAGAAAAAAGTGACTTCATGACTTTAGTGCTCAACTGGGTGGTGTGTTGGGAATATAGCAATCTAGAAATGTTACACACAGAATACTGTATCTCCAGTGTGCGTTTTAGCACACCCACGCGCGCACACACACACACACACACACACACACACACACACACACACACACACACACACATAAGCACACACACGCACATTCACACAGTGGAGTTGCTGTGGGTAAAAATGTCATTAGCCATGATGGGTAAATAGGTGGAATGCAGCTCATCTGTACAGGGTCTATTATCCTATTGAGAGACCAAACAGATTAGGGATAAGTACTTAAAGAGCTAATTTCCAAAATTGTATATATCCATTTTCATTAAAAAAAGCTTTTGGTACCTCCAAAGCACCGAGTGGTATCAATTCATCAATCAGACTTAGTTATCTTCTTCACTTTAAATGGTACCACCATTATTTGCAGTCATCTTGTCTCTTGACTGGTGGTTTTCAGCTGGTGGATATTTTGTTTTGGAAAGAAACTCTTCTGTTGCACAACACTCTACACTGATATTACTGAAATAACAATCAATGACATCAAAAAAGGAAATAAACATACCTTCACCAAGAAGCACTGAATATATATATTTTAGAAATACATAGAAAAATATATAGTCATCTGAATGCCCATTATACAATTTTACACAGTAGTGTCAGTAAAAAGCCTATAAGATAGTGTGGAGTAGATGTAATACATACAGAGGGTATGGAGTTGTTGACAGTGTGAGATTTGGAAGTGATAGCTGTTCATGGGGTGTTTAGTGTGATAGATGGAGTTTGGGCACGCTGTTTTCTTTTTTTGCATCCAGTCAAAATGTCAAAATCTTACTTATTTAGACTGTCACAAACCACAAGTTCAAACATTTATTTTTGTGCGGGTTTTTTAATCCTGATTTTTGCAACTTTTATCCATTTGGTTGCCAATGCTGTCACCAGACTCTAGAGAGACTGAATAAGTTTGTAATACTAACAGGCTTTAAGAGGGATTGGCAAGAACATTTTGTACTGGAAGTACCTAAATGTCCTGCATTCAACAATGGCCACCCAAGTAAATACTTCTAGTGATGGGGGACTGACAGCACATGTATGTGTTAGATTAAAGAACAAACCTAACTGACAAAGTTAGAAGTACAAAAATGCTACAGTAAGTGCCCACAGCTTCTGAGTGGGCAGCACTTGACACTGATTTAAAGATTTATACTATTTATAGTGTTTCATTTTGTTACGGTTTATGTTTAGTAAAACCATTTATATTAAATATCTGTATTAGTATGCATTGATACATAGAGGTATACTGATGCCTAACTAGCTGTAAGTCAAATAGTAAGTGCAAATATGTCAAATAAAAAAAAAAGGTTTTGTTTGTTTGTTTGAATAAATTGTAGATCAACCAAGAACTAATGCAACTACATTCATATATATTCTGGGATTATTCTAATGACAAGTGGTAAAGAAGTGATTTAAGGACTGTATACTGAAATCACTTCTGAATTTAGGAATGTAATTGGAACCCATATTAAATCCCATCTACTATAAATCAAACCATAATAAAACGCATTTGCGTATGCTATTTGACTTACAGTCAGGCATAATTTAAAGCCTGTTGAACAATAATAAACTTTTTTAGAAGCACAACATTTAGGATTTTAATATTCTACCTCACCATGTGCCAGTAGTGAATAAATAACTTGCATTTCAGAACTATTTTAGTATTAATATATCACATGAACCTTTTCATCTCAGAGTTGTCTAAAAAGTAGGATAATCTGGTAGAAATGTATTCATAAAAAGCAGCTTTTGCGAATTCAGAGGAAGTCTGGTCTCTGATCTCTCTGCTTAGATGCAAAGATCCATGTGAGCATGTGAATGAGCCTTTTGATGTTAAGATTTCTATCATGGCAGAGGTGAAGACGTAGTGGAATGTAACCGTGATTCAAACGACTTGATAGGAGTTGATCAATATAAATCTTTAAAAGGCTTGGAGTAGTTAAACATCAGATAGTCCATGTAGTAGAAGTCATAGACTCGTTGTCTCTCCAACATACTGACCTGTGAAAAGTATTTTTCTGTGATCTGCACAGAGGTCCTCATATCATTTGGGTTCCTATCCTTAAAACTGGGCAGTGTGATGTTGGGAGGTGCCCCAGACAATCGCAAGACAAAGTTGGACTCTTCCTTCATGTTTTCAAACTTGCCAATGAAGTCGTAGTTTATGAGACAAGGGTTGCAGAGTTGATTCATCTGCTCCCAGTGGATGTCCATTCCCACGGGCCGGTGGACATCCAGCAGGTACTGCACAAACTCCTTGAATGTGACCCCGTCGCCTGTCTTCAAGGCTTCTGAGGATGGGTTTGCCCTGTACTTGGAAATGATTGGTATCCCAAAAGAGGAGTGGTAGTAGATGTTAGGATTTTCAAACTTGTCCCTGTATGCTGACACCATTCTCTCCAAGGGTTCTCGGACAAATATGATTTTGGTGTAGGTCTCCAGACGCCGCATAATTTCTGGATGGCTAAAGACATCAAGTCTCTTGACATGTTGGCCATCGTGGACTGTGTCATGTTTAATGCTTTGAGCATTGCGGGCCTGGCCTGCCAGCACCATCAGGGTCCTCTTCCAGTTGGAGCAGCCTGCCTTGGGCACCTGGCAGTACAACAGCTTGTACTTGTCCTCCACAAAGAGATTTTTCACGTGATGTTGTGTGATGGTCTTGGAGATACTGCTTTTGTACTTAGCACACACCTCCTTCATCAGTTTTCGGCGTGCTTCCTGCATATCAGGGAAAAAAGAGCCTGAGGCAGAGGAGGAGGAGACTGAGGATGAGGAGGAAGGAGATGAAAAGGATGAGGACGTAGAAGAATTATTTTTGGTGTGATTGATCGGCGGACTTGTTTTGAGTAGTTTACGCTGTCTTTTGGAGACATTAAGGGTGCTCATGTCTTGCTCCTGAGACCCAGGAGTGGCCGTCTGTCTCATCTCCTCGAAGTGTGGGAACTGCATCGGAGGAATCTGGCTGGATAAGATGCCTCCTGTTGCTTGATGGTCCTGATAATTGTCAGATTTGCTTCTCTCTCTGTTCTCCGTTGAAAGAGTCTATAAAACAGTATATGACAATACAGGTTGTAATAAGCAGTAGCAGACATACAGCAACATTTTCAGAGAATAATGCTGATACATATGCAAGAACATGGAATTTATTTATTTATTTTTAACTTAATTATGTGAGTTTTATTATCAGGAACAACCACATTTACCCCACATCATCACATTTACCCCAGCTATCAGTACTCAAATAGGCCACTTGATGGTGCTGTTTCACTACACCTTAAACAAAGGTCTAACTTTGTTACACACAAATGTCACACTGCCCAGCGCCATCCATGACCTATCAATAAACTGAGCTGTAACATCATATAAATGTCTTATAAACACTTAATGGGGAATCTAAATTAGAACCATCTAGTGCCTGATTAGCATCACTTGATGCCCAAGGCAATCATGCATTCTGACATTTTATTTCAATTAAATGCTGTAATGGCATCATAAAGCCAATGGACTAGATGTATAATTTTAATTTTACAACAGACAAGGTGAGGAGACCATCATGAATCTTCGCTCATCCCCCTTCTGACTTAAATGGTCATATTTTTTCATCTGCAGGGACATCTGCAGGGGAAAAGGAGGGAGTGGTTCCTTGCTGTCTGTTTAATGTGCAAGGCGAGCACAGGGCAGCAACCTATATACCAGACATCATGTTCTCCAGGGTGTGCACTGGTTTAAGTCTCTCACTGGCTCTGACAATCGCAGCAGAAATGATAGCAAGCAGGGGTCAGCTGAGAGGAGATACAGTAGGAGTGCTGCATGTCTGATACAAAAGTCTTGGAGTCAAACATGATCTTGCTCTTTCTTCATCTGTCTGAACCTTATAGGTAATAATATGATAAAGTCCTGGTTAAAACTGTCTTTATAATGCTGTGGGGCAATTTAGGACATTTAAACCTTGGACCTTGTTTTGTTCGGGCACGTGAGAAACACCTTGTTCTTGTGCAATAACTGTTTAAGAATACAAGAACTGACCTCAGAATGCAAAGTTGTATGGGTGCAAAGGGATTGATAATCTGTTAGTTCTTATCCAGTAGCTATTAATGCTTGAAAGCCTAATGGAATAAATTAGCTTAACTTGAATCCATGTGACTTTTGTTTCTAAATGGAATTCAGAATGGCTGTAAACTAACCAAAATCATAAGCTTCTAATGAAGAAAAAAAAATCCAAGGTGTGATCACACCCAGAGAAACCTAAGCCTGGTTATATTGGACCATTTACTCAGTAAAGTCTGACTGGCTGAACGCACAGTGTGAGGTCAGCCTCTTTACACAGATGCTATCAGACACGCTGAGAGGTACAAGGCTGACAATCACTTTTTTGCAACAGATAACAGTTGGGAGCAACCTGTTCATCTGTGTTTTGGGAGAAGTGGAGTAAACACGTACCTCTCTGGACTGCCGAGGAGTGATTCCAAGCTTCACGCCTGGAGAGAGAGAAAAGAGACAAGAAAATCAGCACTTAAGTAAACAACATGTATTTTTGTCCTTGAGGAAGAGAGTTAGGAGCGTTTGGTGCATCAGAGGTTTCAATAATTTAACGCTTCCTATTACTTAGCATGTCCACTTTTGATCCGCACAACCACTACTAATCAACTAGTCCACAGGGGGAAGACAGGTAGCTCTATCTGTGTAATGAGCTGCCACAAGCATGAAAAGTTGGTAAATGAGTTGTGCTCCCAGTGGCGAGCTCTAAGGATGAGACAAGGGAAGAAAAGAGGATGAGAAGAAGAGAGAGGGAAAACAAGATGCTTCAAGATTCAAGAAAGAAAGAAAGTCCAAGACATTCAAAAAAACAGAAAGTAGGAGAGGAAAGACAGAAAGACAAAGAAAGATGCAGTTTGTTGAATTTGTAGAGGACAGCAGGAGAGTGATGGAGACATACAGATTGGTTTTGTGGCAGCCTTGGGGACAGGTGGTATGTGTATTGGCAGATGTGTGGCAGCAGGACAGACGATGTGTTTAGTGGTCTGTCTCCAGCTGGACAACTGCTTTCCTTAGGTCCCCCATCCCGCTGATATATAATCAGGCTGACAGCTCTGAGTGGGGATGCATGGCTGCTGATGGGGGGAGCGAAGACACCTCTGCCTGAGTGGCCTGTCACTTCCAATCTGAGGGTGGAAGTGATAGGAACTTGCATGAGGGGGGGGGGCACAACCTTCCCTAAGTGATGAGATCTGCAAATCCCTATCTCACACTTAAACACACCTCGGTGGGGAGGGGATAAAATGTGTTGCCCAGATGCAATGTTATTTTAAATTAGTATGCACTGGAGAGCTCGGTGTTGCTGTCTGTGTTGAATCTTTACTTGTCTTCATTCTTCTGAACGAGACACTGGAGCAAAAGGCAGAGGAGGAAAAAGAAGAGGAGTGGGCTAAGGAGGCGGCGTGTGACATTTTCTAATCTTGTTTGGATGTTGCTGTTGTATTTGATCTGCTAACCCTAATGATAGCTCATGTAGGATGTGCATCTTTGATATCAGTTTACATTGGCGCATGTGAAACACATGAATATTTATCACAACGCACACAGATGCCATCGCCAGGGAAACACATCGAAGTGTAACAATAGCAACGGTCTTTCGGTGTCTGCTTTTCTTAACTGATGGAGCAACACAAGCCACTCGTACACCCAAGCATCTTGTCAAAATACACAGTTATTGATCTTGAAAGCCCCATCAAGGTGGTAATTGAAATCTCCAGAGTTTTAATTGGTTCCTTCTAACAGGTACTTTGTCTGCCTGTTGTTAGAAGTTTGTCACATCTGTTGATGTCAGTACTGTTTTACTTTCCTATCCAATGTTGCTCCTTCCTTCAGAGTAGGATTTTAAACCCTTTATTGTGTCAGTCTGCTGAACCACTGACAGAATTTAAGATTGTTTGATGTAACAGCTTCTTGAATATTTAACCTTTATTTATATCATGTGTTCTGCAAAGGGAAAGGTTTTGAGAAACAGAAAAAATAAAATGCTGCAAGTTTAAATTAGATTCATGCCCAAGGCATTTAACTGAGCATACAGGACACCCAGTTGTCCTGTTCAGCACTTTGTGATAGAGGTGCTTGTTAAACTTGTTTTGAAAATGAATCCGACATGGCTAATTTGATTAGAGAAACCCAGGCTAATCACAAATAGTGTGCAAATTCTGGCTCTGAAAATGCTTCAAATAGGGAGCCAAAATTACTTTTCATGAGAGGAACATTTTTCCATAATAGTGTATAAATGAAACAAGTAATATAATAATGTAAACTGAATTTCAGGGGGATTTGTAAACATCATTTATCTCTGTAGTATCTATTTGGTTGAGGGTAATAGTTGCTGTTTGATTGCAATTTCACACTCAGTCAATTCCACTCAGTATAACTATGCTATTGATTTTTACTGCTGCACTGTGAAACAGTGATAAATTGTTAACACTGAGGTTTCATCTGTGCGATGCAAAAAATTCACCGTGGTAATTCCACATGTAGATATTAATAGCTACAGTAGAAGCCCAAATTTTTCTAAAAATAATTTTGTAAATAAAAAGTTGTTTCTTATAAGGCTCTTGTAAGGTTTCTTATAAGAAAGTCATTAGAGGTTTATACTGTACACGAAATTGTTGTTACTGTATACTGTACCATTCACAAAAGGGATTTTCTGCAGTGGTAATGGAGAGATTTGGGATAAATGCACCAAAGGAGAATGCTGTAATGGGAAGAAAACAGTCAACCAATAAAGCTGAAGTTGTTTTTATCCCCAGGCAATAAACGTCAAACTATCTTCTCTGAGAAGCTCTAAAGGCGTCATACAAATATAAAGTCCACTGCTCACAGCATAGATCAAAAGAGGGCCTCTGATAAGTTTTGCTTTGATACTCAGGTATTTCACTGTAATTCTGCTGATGACAGAAACTGATTTAAAAGCAGAATCAGCTCTTGAGCTTTGTCCTCTGCTGCCCTCTAAAGTAACCTTGAGCATCAACCTCTCTCAGAGACAAAGCCTCTGAATATTCATGCAGACGACCAGCATTACTGCAAGGATCCACATAAGCAAGGGCTGCATCATTAGCAGATCCATTATCATCCTTCCCTCTCAAAGACCCTTGTACAACTCTCTAACAGAGACACACATCAAACATCCCTTTTCCTGCCACCACTGCCGAGAAGGAGCAAAGGACAAAAACAATGTGAAATAATGAGCTTGTTAAGTGAAGGATTGTGGCCCCTCTGTTCTGGGAGAACTTGTTAAATGTCTGGTTTTATCCTAAGACAGGCCAGGAGGGTGCTAGAAACCAGACAAGGCGTGTCCTCCTCCAGCACACCATTCAGGCTAGGCAGTCATGCTGCGCCACGATAAACCTTTCATTAGTCATTCGGCACACTGAGCCACTGTGACCCCAACCAGCTGTACTCCCCTCTCTACCCAACAAACCACCCACACCTGCACTCTGCACACATTCTCCTCCTCCACTTGACTCTGTGTGGGAATACAGGGCTCTGGCATGCTGGTGTGGTTTATCAGAGGGAAAAAAACACTTGAGAACAGAGGTATTAGGCTTTAAGCTGTAGTCCATTGATGTTTTAACTTGTTGTGGTAAGAGATAAAACAATGTTCAGTTGGCACTGAAATCCTTCAGGACTGGGCCAGAGAGAGCAGCTGCTGGGGAGGAGGAGGTGATGGGTGAACAATGAATGATTTGGGATTGAAGACATGCTCGCAGAGGCTCTCTAAAGACCAAACACAGGCCATCTAAAAATTTGTGTGTATCATCATCTGACGTCTGGCTTGTGTTGTGAGGGAAGGCTTGGAGGCTGCAAGACTTTTATTTTGTGCTCACAACTCACAAACACAGGTTTGGCCAAGAATAAATCAATAACACATTTTTAATCCAATCAATTACAATGTCCTGTAAATGAAACAAACAACCAGGACACCAAGAAACACTGTTTCAGTAAGACGAACCGTGCCACCATACAGTACGATTTAGTAGTTCTAGTTTTAAGCTACTTATATTTCTACTCCACTACATTTCTGAAGCAGATATTGTACTTTTTTACCCTACCAAGTTTATCCGACAGCTATAGTCACTTCTTACTTTGCAGATTGAACATTTTACATACAAAGTACAAGATCAACTTATAAAATCTAATGTATTGCCACAGGTTAAACTACTCATACTTAAACAGTATAATGGTGCTAAAATGAGCTATTCCTTGACAAAATACAATACTGAAATGCTGCTTACATCATCAACATAATAAAAACATTATATATAATAATATAGCACCTTTTGGGGTTACACTGCTCCAGAATGAGTACTTTAACTTTCAAACTTTAAACCTGTGATTTTTATTTGCCGTTTGGGGGCTGTGGAGACAGTGAAGACTGATATATCATCACCTTTTAAGTTGATATGGTGAACTTGGTTGCAAACGGTTGCTTATTGACACATCCAGCAAATACAGAGCAACATTAACATTCATTTGAAGCTATGTCTCTGGACACCTGATGAATATCTCCTTTGCACTCTGATCAACTTATAAAATCTCCACCAACAACTGGGGGGAATATCTGGCTCTTTAGGTGCTAAATGCTCCTCTGTGCTCAAGAGCTAGTCGCTAACTCTGTCTTTCTGGTGTCGGGCAGGTAGAGTATTGTATTTCTCCAAAAATAGCTGGATGAGAGCACTAGGACTGAACCAAAAGTTGCAGGCCTGAAAACTAAAACAATTGGCTAAACTATGCTATGCCTAAGCCAGCATTCAATGCCAATTGCAGGATGTTCTGTCATGTCTGCCAATAGGGTTGGCTGTTGACTACATGTTCACCTTCTCTTTGTGATTGTATCTAGATATAAATTTCTGTTCTACTGTAGCAGAGATGTTATTTTGTCCAAACAATTTAATTAATAACCTTAACATGACTTTTTCAGGTGCTGAGGTATCTGGCAATTAAAACTTTTTACTCTGTTTTTCAAACAAGAACTCTTCACTCACTGAATTCCCTCTCCACCTGCTAGACTCAGTGCCATGAGCAGGCAACTCGCATCAGAAGACATGCCACCTACAAAGGTTAGGAAGCGACAGAGATGAAGTATCTTTTTCTCAGGCCAAATGACAAAGCGGTTTCATTATTGCTGAGTTTCTGTATTCATCTGACATTTCTGTTTCTGGCTCTGTGTCCTAATTACACCTTATTAGTCTGAACTGTTCGTTTTAAGCACAGGCTAATTACAGGCTTTAGATTCATGGTAAGGTTTCTTGTTTTCACTTTTGTCAGTGTCAATGTAGTTCCTTCTGCTCATCAATAGAGGTTGATAAAGGTCACAGATTACATTATAGTTAATGAGGCCACACTTGGTGATATGGTAGTATGACTTTATAGTACATTTATGACTGGCTGAAGTGAATAAATGAGGGTGTGAGATGTGAGCAGTTGACAAGTACTGTTACATTTTATTTAGTGTAGATCAAAGCTGTATTCACATTGTATCTTTAAGTAAAAATAATGTGTGGTAATTTTACTGATAAAGAACATTGCAACTATGTGTATTATGTGTAATTAAGTGTATTAACCTGTCTCTTGAGCTGACCTCCTAAACTCCACCATGACATTCTTCTGACCTCCTAAGTGCAATTGCTTTTCACTGCACCTCACAGGGTGCACACAAGGATAGAGTTATTAGTGAAATCCATAAATTACATGATGTTCACAATGCCATGTATGGGTTCCCCTTCCACCTCTGACCCCACATGAAGGTCAAGTGTTGGGAAGACTCGTAAATCATCAGGGATGTGCTCTCTCATTAGTTGCAATTCAAACGAAAAAGAGGACGCTTCCTCCAAACCCCTGCCACATTAAATCAGTGTGCCTTCCATGCCATAAATAACACATGGTTTGGCTCATAATTGTCTGTGGCAGAGCACAGGCTAAGCATACAAAGTCTACATCAACATTCAGCGAGGTAAAAACTGAGCTCACTTGAAGACTATTTATGACGTGAGGCTCTGGTGCTGCATTAACACCTTTGCACTATTTTCAGAGCACTTTCCTGCTCTGAGGCAGCAACTGAGCTGAGCAGCTAATGTGTTATCACTTGCATCATAGCATCACACCTATCTACTGTATGAATCTGTGAATTGGTTAAGGTTGGTATTGGTAAAGTTGTATATATATACTGTATTAATATACATTTTTGTTTACACACACACACACACACACACACCCACACGCACACACACACACACACACACTGACACACACACACACACACACATACATACATACATATACATGTACATATGAAGTTATACTATATATATATATATATATATATATATATATATATATATATATATATATATATATATATATATATATATATATATATATATATATATATATATAAGTTGTTAAGATGTTTTTAAGGAGAAGAACTTTATCTCAGAGTAATTAAATGATGAAATTGAGGCAAGGGGATGTGTTCCCTCTAAATGGAGATATTCTGTATCGCTTTAGGAATAAAACCTTCCTTATAGAGACAGAAATTTGCAAAACCACATTTAAAGATAAAGTGAAACTGCCTCTATGGGGTGATAAAGTAGGTAGCTATAATAATAATCTCCCTCATGTTTTAATTTGCTCCAATATTGAGCTTATTTTTCTGTGCTATTCTTTCTCTCATGCTGGTAACACTGGGACTGAACACAGCAGGAGGGGAAATAATGAACTACACAGATAGGAAGAGGCTGAAAGGGGGTACCAAATGTGGTGCTATTATGACAATTCATTTTGACAACAATATATTCTCTGAGTCAATCCTACTTGGGGTACTCTCAAGGTTAGGGAGATGCATAGACTTAGGGCAGATTTCCATGGAAACAGAGAGAGCTGGAGAGCTGTATGCGGGGCGGCTTGTGGGAGGCGGCTTGTTGTAATACCGTGTAGAGGACGGGGCCTGGCAGCTTGCATGAGAATGGATGTGTAAACAAATGCTACCTGTCAGCTCTGAGCCTGGGGTTAAGTGAATTATCACAGCTGAGATGAGGTGCAGGAGGATTTAATTGGCACATATCTTATTTCGATGCTGCAGAGATCTTGACCTATGCACAGAGTACACAATGCAGTACTCTCTTGATGAACCACTTCCTTGCTGATGACAATGGGAAGCTGATGGGATTCATAAGGTCCACACAGTACGTATGTGAACTCCTCTCAAACAATTTCAGGCTTCTTACCAGAAAAAACTTTCCAAAATCAGTCACAAAGTCTGCAGGCAGAGGTGCTGTATGCTGTCTTGAAACTTGCACAGATAAAGAAGAAGATTCAATAGAGATGATGATGACATGAGAGGAGTGATGTGCTCTCATGTATCTATAGCCTGAGTACCGAGTCAGCTATTCAAAGGAGAAGAGGAGACAGGCACGCTGAAGAGAGCCACAGCTCTGACAAACTATAAAGACTTAAGTCTAAGAAACAGAAGGATGTAGACTGTGAAAAAAAAGACATGGCAATGACACCGGCAATGACATTGTGAGATTTGGTAATAGTCTAACATGCTGGAGAATAATAAGCACAGATCTGGCTATGTCTGGCAGTGTTTCCTTACTAGACACCAAAAATTTTAGCAATGTTTCAGAAATTTACTTTCAATGAACCCATACTGAGACTTGTTTTTTCATTCAAAAGTTTACACAATGGGCAAAATAGATGTCCTGATGGAAGCAAAATGGACAAAACAAGAGGATGCTTCATACAGGCGTATCTCAGGTTCCAAGCTCAGTGATCATTGCGAAGTGTGAGGACAAACTAGTTTCATTTTGTATTCTCATTTTGATGTTTTCTAAATACTAAGGTCTAACCACTGCACTTCCCATGAGCCTTGGGGCACAAATCAGCAATAGCGAATTTAAAATGTTTCGTCGTTACAGTTGAGAAGAAAACACTGTGTCACCTACAACTGAGCCAGAATTTAAATATCTATTGACTTAAGCTGCAGATTGTCTTTTCACCTGCCACCAGCAGCCCTCCTCTGCTGCTCTTCCCGAGGTTTCTTACATTACTTTCCATTACAGGTTTTTTGGTAGTTTATCCTTGTCTGAATTGATTGTAAAGCCCTTTCAGGCAAATTTGTAATTTGGGATATTATGCTATCTAACTATAACTATAAATCCTGCAGAATAAAGACAGTAACAGTAACCATGTCAGACTACTCTTAATTTATTTTAGCTCTCTTATATGTCGTTATACTGTATAAGAGTTTATTCCTCAAATATGTACTACAAATATGCAGATGACACACCCATTCTCAGAGTCCTCATTTACTCTGTTATGGCCTATCAAAAAAATCAATAATGAGTTTTTCCTTCCTTTCTTTACCTAAAGGTCTCAGAATCAAAGGACAAGCTTATTAGCTCTCCCTCAATAGAAACCCAATTTTCCACCATCCATATCTTGGCATCGCCTTAAACAGTGTACTCATTTACAACCAGCACACCACCAACATCAACAAGGGCTGTCAACAACAACTTTCAATCATCTGTAAAAAAGTAAAGTCACAATATACATCTTTCTGCTGTACCACACAGTCATCCAATCAATCATGTTACATGTTAGAACCATTCTCTTTTTCCTTCAATTTCAGTATCACAAACAGAAACGGTTTTTAAAAATTTGACACAGTTGTCCAACTGATTATTCCTCCAACTTCTATTTGCTTGAAATAACCTCGACTGCCCCGACATGAAAAACACTCAATTGTAACCAATTGACCACTCGCTCTACTGTCGCTTTACTCTCCCTCCCTCTCTCCTGCTGATGCAGGACAATCATGTACAGGAGGGTCTGCTTCAGCAAATGCTTTATTCGCACACTACACGTTACATTCAAAATGAATAAACCCACAGCAAATAAGAACTCCAGAAGGTTTGAAATCTTGCTTATTCAGCTGGTTAGGACACAACAGTTGAAGGGTCATGGTCATGCTGAAATGGTCATGCTACAATTATGTGAAGGGGAAACCACCTCATAAAACACTGTTGCATCTCTTTGATTCAAACACACAAAGAAATTCTGTAAAATCTCAAAAGAATATTTACAAGAGATTATTCATTAAAAGGCAGAGCAACTAAAAACACTGGTCAGGAATTGTTTAAAATGGGCAGAAAAAATGTGTCCTTCTCTGTGTATTTCTTTGTATTTCTTTTTTTTTTTTTCATAAACTCCAGTTTTCATTATTGACCATATTTTTTTCTTTGATTTGAGAGCGACCTGCTGGCTTTTATCAGTAAAAGAGTGTTTTTCTACCTTTTTTTTCTTTACACAAAGCCATTTAAGACTTTGTGTGCTGGCTATGGGAGGGATTAAATGAGTCGTTTGATGACCTCTTTTAAGTCTTTTTTTCTCAGAATTTTTCATTTCTTCTAGATTAAAGTCAATGCCAAATCCTTTTATTGTGACCTGTTGGTACATTGGCGGTGCGCTGAGGTGCTGTGATCAGATGCTGCTATGTCTTCGTTAAGTCTCTTTGCTCCCCTGTTCACCTCTATTTGCAGTGAGATTGGGAACTGGAATTGGCCCTGTCACTGTTTACTCTGGCCTCTCATTTGAGTTAGCTTCACGTTCTCCTACACACCCCTTGTTTTCCTGTCAGAGCACTACTGATTACAGCAGCGACTGATGAGTCCAGACATGTGAGTAAAGCACAGGGACCGTGGCTGAATACCAAAGCATCAGCATTCAACCTCTGCATGCAATTCACATCAGTCTAATACATGGACATATAGAAATAGGATTAACATTACTTTGGAACCAAATGCAAGCACTGAAATACTATCTAAATTCCTGTATTTCATTAGATTTTGTAGATGACACTTATGTAAGACTGTTGCCTTATTGTGACTTGGCCAATATGCAACAATTTATGAAAAAAAGGTAAGTTTTTTGAATCTCTGCAGATTTCGCAAATCACTTAATCATCCTGGTCAACATTACTTCTTTGCTAACAGGGCTTAAGGTCTGTTTGAGTAAAATTAGTTTCACTAACTTCCTGAAGAAGCTAATTACCTTGCTATTTAATAAAAATAATATGTAAATATGATCAACATGAAGTAATTATGAAATGACAAGATTCTTTATTCCCATATTAACAGTCCTCTGCGATTACACACAGTGCTAGTAAAACTGACAGATTCACAGTAAAACTAATTTTGGTTGTGTATACTATTTTAAGTCTCTGACAATGAAATATAAATCAGATTGATGAACTGCTAAAAGCAAACATACACTATGAGCTGGGAAGAACAGGACTTGCACCTGAATTAGCTCCTCCAAGCAACCTTATTTGTCTGTCACTGACCTCGAAGCAATGCATTCTTAACATGCCTGCCAGCTCAGCTCTGGGCTCCAACCACACCACAAACAAGACCGTTCCAGGCCTTCATAGCAACTCCTGATTAGCCTTGAGCATTTTACTGTTTTCTTCTTACTCGCCTCTGGTCTTGCCTCTGTTATCCTCTACATCCCTTCCATTATAATTCTTTCCCCCTCCAGATGCTGGTCTTTTACTCCATCCTCCCCCAAGTGTCTTATCTCTACTCTCCCCTCCACTCCTCTTCTCTCCAGCACATCACCTCTGGCCTCCAGTCTCCAACCTATAATTTCCTCTTGCTCCAGTCTGTGCCCTCTGGGTCACTCCCCAGCTACATTCTTGATAACCAACAAAACAGTAAAAATAGCACCAAAGAATAAACATAACAACATTACATTTTCAACCATTACAACTCCTTTAACTACTGCAGGTCTCTCTCCGTCTTCAGCTCTGCACTGTAATAAAGATGGAAATAATGACAGCAAAAGTTTCCTTCTTCAACACTTTTTTAAACAGAAGCCTCTCGTCCCACAGTGCTCTGTGTGGTTGGGCTCTGACAGGCAGTGAAGTGTGTGTGAACATCTGAACAGAGCAGCACTTACTCAACCCCTCTACAGCTCTGTGCTAATGAGAGGTGCATGTATGTGTGTGTGTGTGTGTGTGTGTGTGTCTGTGTGTTTGCGTGTGTGTGTGATTGCTGCAAAGGGCTGTCGCACTGACTGACTGACACTCCCTTATGCCTGAAATAACTCTTAGACACGTCAGGTGGCTGTTGCCCCAAGGTCCCTAGAGCTGAGGTGTCATTTAAGAAACACGGTTTGGTTTTGCCGCAGCTTACATGGTGCTGACTGCCAGCCCGTTGCTCTGCCTATTGTGCAGAAAACAAAAACAAAAGATCAACCGACAACTAAATAAATACAACGATGCTGGGACAAATACTGACATGAATATGTGCAAATATGGTCTGAAATCTGCAGCAGAATTACACAAACATTTCGTCTTCTTGCACAGGTTTTGTTTAACAAGCTTAACACAACCTGCTTCTGTTTATCATTAAATACCTTGCAAAGTTATGTTGTATGTTTCAGGATGTTTTGCGGTCTAAAGTCAGATTTGCCAGTTCATGGGATCCACACTTTCAGCCTCCTGTTCACATGCTATTCCCCCCTTCTCAGCTTCTGCTTATTGTTGCCTACTGTGTGAAAACAGCAAAACAAATAGCTGTTTATAAGGGAGCATGAATTCAGTTTGCTAGCATTTTTATTCTATTTTGTGCCTTTGTGAAGCACCTGGTCAGGTATTCATAAACTACAGTCTTGCCTGAAAAAAGAAAAAAAAAAAAAAAACCCAGCTGAAAACCATCCGTAGCAAAACGTCTTCGATCCTACAGTTCTCTCCTGGTCTCACCGACTCTGTCTGATTACCTGGCTTCAGCATTTAAAGTGCTCATTGAGCCCCAAGCCCTCCCTCGTTCTGCTGTCTCTGGCTCCTTTCTTCTCCCTGTCAGGGAAAATGCCAGAGAGGTGCAGCGAGCGCCTTGCTCCGTTCCCAATGCTGGTAATTTGACAGCGAGCGGAGAGGGCGCAGAATAATTGGAATAGCATTTACGTGTCAATGTGACACTGACGGAGAGAGCTCAACATTTAATGTGTCCGAATGGAACGCGAGGGGAAAAAAAAATGCAAGTCAGAGATTCCTGGAATAGATTTCACAAGTTGCCTAACTAAAGAAGTAGTGGGTTAATCAGGCAAACTAGACATCTGGCCTTTTGTCAGAGCTGTTTATGTCTGAGGCTCTGGGAGAGCAGACTGGAGCAACACAAACAATGATTTTGGCCAAACCATGGTCTTGTCAACAACAAGCCAATGCTGGCCTGAGCTGGGGCTTGATGATGGTTTTAATTAGACCTAACTCAGTGGGGCAGATGCATCCAAAGATGATAGGATATGACGAGGCTAGGATAGAATATGACTGGCAGATTTCGTGGTTATAATTTTCAGACTGCCAATCTTTCTGTTATCAGCTGATGCAAGAAGTGAAACAGCAAATAATTTTATCTGTGAAACAGCACTAACTACAATCAAAAGGCAGGAAGATGCCATGACTGGCAGGTTTCACCCAACTTTTTAATTGGTTCTTTTCACTGAACAGTATAGATTCATTGCAGCTTCCAGTGTGAAAAGGGTGAATCTTCCTATTAGCAGATGACACAGGAGGAAAGCAGCAGCAGCCGTCTGAAAAAAACCCATATTCTTCTGCAAAAACATCACTCACACTTCAGCAGCGCGGGTGCTTTCGTACAATTTGGACAATAGAGGCTGCCATGTTAAAGAGATGCTGAGACGTGTTCATTTATCAGAGCTTGTGTTTGCGTGTCAGCCAATGACGGTAAGAGAGGTCTGCAGTGAAAGCTGAATGCTCGAGTGATCATCAAGACACAGACAAGGAAGCTCAAGTACTGGTTACAGCCTCTCTCTGGTGCTGGCTAGTCAGTGAGGACGGCTTTTTGGCCCTCTTGTTCTCCTCTCATACTGGCTGCTGCTGGCAGTCTCACAATAGAGGGACAGCACAGTGTAATGAGTAGGATTACCAAGGGAGACTGGCACGAATAGTGTGGTATCAAAGGAAATCCAGTAAGTGGGGGATATTCAGACAGCACTCCCGTTCTTTTA
The DNA here is from genome assembly GCA_033000465.1 of Sciaenops ocellatus. NCBI lineage: Eukaryota > Metazoa > Chordata > Actinopteri > Sciaenidae > Sciaenops > Sciaenops ocellatus. Next base: position 19,240,741 of record CP136888.1, read on the forward strand.
TTCATTGCCTGCATGCCCAGAGTGACTCAGCTCACTCTCCTGCTGTCAAACCCTGTCATTATCCATTAGTGTGTTTCTGTCTCATCGGGGACCACCCACTGCTGCTGCTGCCATGTGTGAGCAGGTGCATTCATGTTTGTGTGTATGTGTATGTGCTTTATGAACAGGTACATGTGTAGGTTGTGTTGTGTATTGTATGCATGCATACGTATGGTTGTGTTCGGCACTTCATACTCTTTGTGTATACACTAGAGGTTAGCATTTGAGGTTACCGCTCTTCTCCTGATAGTGGGCAGATTTTTCTGGCACAATCGTTGTAGCCATGGTACTGCCTTGTGAAACACTATGTGTTTGATAAGCAGTAACAAAAGCCCCAATTAAACAGATAGAAAAGGTAGATCACTTGTAGGGGTTTGGGAAGATGGCATCACACATATGTGTGCTTTTGTACCTGCTGGTAAATGGTTCATTTTTTATGACTCTGCAATTATCCTAGTCTATTGTTTGAATACAAACCAGTAATTCATTTTATGGGTCTATAATTTCCAATTAATGCTCTTTAGATTTCTTTGGAAGATTCACAGAAAAAAACCCATAAAATTTGGTACTAACTGTGAGAAAAATCTGTTTTTCTTTGAAAGGAAGCTCCATTTAAATTTGATTATAGCCTATTAGAAACCTAGGTGTTAGTTATATTAAAATATATATTGCTGTAAATTTCCAATTTTTTCAAGTTCAGCCGACCTTAAATTAAATAGAACTGGTGGGACATGAAGCCGCATGGGGAACAGACCAAGACAGCATTACCAACACAACGTCATAGAGCTGTGCTTAGTGGAATCAAGGTGTTACAATAAGCATTTTATACATACTGGAGTGAAATGTCTTCTTCCACAGAGTGTTAGGCGGCCATAGTAGTTTGTCGTTTATGCTTAAAAAAGTAAGGGTAGGGTGAGGGGTTGCAATCATCAACTACACCACTAGAAGCCACTAAATCATACACACATTCTTTAAAAAAGCCAAAGTATGACACATCATAATTCCTAGGATATTTTCCAAGGATATTTTTTGTTTTTATGTGCAGTCATGTAATATGCAATGTAATATTATGTTTGTAAGAAATTGAGTGGACTAAGTTGACTATTACTACTACTACCACTACTGCTACTACTAAGCGGATTTCCTCTCCAGGTATTTTTGATTTCTGTTTCATGTTAGTATTGCTTATACAGGTAAATGGGTAGTTGAAATATTTTATTTTTGTATTGTTCAGGCCTGATCTTGGGTGAATTAAATCTTTAATATTTGAGGATTTAAAAAGTTCAATGTGATTTACTGTTAATGTGAATTATTCATCAGAGTTTAAAGGAGCATCATAGGGGAGACCACACATTGTTTAAAGGTCTTTTAGACACACCCACTCAATACAAAAAAGAAAATACAAGGGCACTGAACAGTGGAGATCTGAAACAGATTTAGGGTCTTTTGCATTAATACATGATTAAAATAAATTCAGTGAACTAAGGAAACAAGGAAAGCATCACCAATGTCATGTACTGCCGCAATGAGATATATCAATTTGCAAATACTAGTTGTCCCTCTTCATCTGCAGGTAGAGAGTGTTAGACTTTTTCATGGCGCCTTGCTTGTCAGCTCATGTAAGTCAAGGTCTAAAATTGTCTGCAAGGGATCTGCCAAGCAGCACTTCTTTTACTAAAAAATGTCACCTTTTCGAGAGTAGCTGTCCGCTCTGTTCGACTATTGGGAAAGCTGTGACACATCACTGCCTTCTTTCACCTCCACTGTACACCTTGAAATTTCTGCAAGGCCAGTTTGTCAAAAAGTGTTTATGCTGTACAATCAAAAAGGTTCAGTAGCAGAAAAATTATTTGATTTGCAGCACAGCGAAAAGTGTGATTCATCAGGAAATATGAGCCTATGAGAATTGCAATTCGGTCAAGTTGCAAGGACCCTACCGACATTTCTGGTGGTGAGAGTATATATGTGTTTATATGATCAGGCTTAGGAGGATAGGCTTTAAGGTGTTTCTCTTCTTTTCTATCCGCTCAGCTGTGATCCCTGGAGGAGGGCAGGCAACGGGCCAGAACTACCGTCCTGGTAGAGATCCAGATAAGATGGACGGAAAGAGAGAAGGGGATCTGTGCATCGGTGCATGTGTGTGTGCACGTGTGAATGAGGGTGGGAGGGCAAACATATATCTTGTCAGAGAGGGAAAAAAAAGACTGAAATCAGAGGAGAGAAAGACAAGAAAGAAGCAAAGTGAGAGAGCTGGAAGCAGATGGAAATAGGGACCAACATATTGAGAGAGAAAGAGAGAAAAGAGGGACAGATGTGATGGAAAGAAAAAAATGCTTGAACGACACCAGAGGAATAAGGAAAAGTAAGACTGAGAGGTAATACAGACGGATGGAAACAAAGAGTGAAGGAGAGAGAGTAAGGTGTGATACTGAGTGAAAGGGAGGAAAAAAATGGCAGAAAGAGCATAAATGAAAAGGAACGAGAGAGTTTCATGCCAGCAGTGAATTATTTTAGGCCTTCTGTCGGGTGTGTCCCCATGAGAGGAAAGTCCTCTTTGCCTATCTGTAACACAGAGCCTCAAACCACCCCAACAACAGTGGTGTTGTGATTACTGTTTTCAGTAACAAGTAATGTAGAGTATTACACTTGTATTCCTTCTGGTAACGACCAAATTATCTTACTTACATGTGTCTTCATAGCTCGCTAGCTAGCCAATGGTAAGCCTACATATGTGTGTGTAAATCCTTGCAGGTACACTGCGAAGATGGACCTGCTGCATGCAGTTGGTTAGGCTAAGCTAGCTGTTGTTGGTCAGGAAATGTCTACAAACTAACTGGTGGCAATGGAACAAACTGTAAACACAACATCTGTGTTAGCAAAAAAAAAAAAAAAAAAGTTTATATGCATCCAGCAGTTACGGAGTGTCGGTAAATAACTAAAGCAATGTAATAAGGTTTTCAATGACAAAAGAGTAATGAGTAATTAACTGTGTTTTTGAAATACTTGCCTAAAACTGACTGGGTAGCTTACATAAAAGTTATCCTCTGTGACTGTGACACTGCACCATTAAGTGCCACATTTCCCTAAAGCGCACGCACATGCAGTTTCAAAAGGTCATGACATGACAGTGACATAAGATGGAAGCACAAAGAGTTTTGGATTTAGTGAATTCAGAGAGACGTCTGAGAAATGGCAGAGCTTTCCTCCTTTGATTTAGTTTTCTTAGTCACACATTGCTTGTCCAATGAAAACATGGCGTGAAATTAACATCTCAGATCAGCATAAAAAAAGGGGCACAAAATAATCTAAATGGCAAATGACTGTAGCACTTCTTATTCAATCGTTTCAAGCGGAAGAGAGAGAAGTAGCTCTCTGTTTGCGCAAGTTGTAACACTACAGCAGTGTGTCTCAAATGTACTCCTCCAAACCTGATTCATTCATTTGCATTTAATAGAGTCTATGTAGGATTTTCATGTAGGAGGTGTAGAAGAAGAGGGAGGTGGAACAGCCAACTATAACTATCTCTAACTATTGCAGACCAGAGGCAGAGTAGAGTTAAAATTGATGCAGACAATTAACTGAAATTCACATTATTCAATATGAACACACTGCTGCAGTAGATGTGGTGACATCAGTTTAGTCAACCTTGGAATATGGAATATAAACAGAGAACTTAAGACAAGTGTAGTTAAATTATATATTTATATGTTATTTAATAGTATGACAGCTTTAACTGCCCCGTGATCATTGTTTTGTTATTTTTTTAATGATATTGATTGATTTATCATAATAATAATTGATTGGTGGGTTCAACGGTTCTGGAGCAATCCAAAACCAGGACAAACACTGTGTTATAGCTGTGACACAGCAAGTAATGGAACTAACATTAGCTATGTTTGCAGACTGTCACTAAAGTTGCTGCTGCACAGCGAAAATGCATTCCCAGAGCCGGCACACCAACCATCAGACTGCAATACTCACAACTCTCATGCTACTATAGCTAACATCACAGCAACAGGATATCCTGGGAAACTAGAAAATAAGCTGAATGTCCATTGGCAAATAATTTAATGCTACCTGACAAACAAATCCTGTCTGGAATAACAAGTTAGTGTTGTGTGGCTCAAGTCTGAGACATGTTTCCCATTTACTGAGCCAGGGCTGTGTACAACCCCCAGATTTTTCTTTCAGTGCACACACAGAGCAGAAAGCTAGCAGACCGTGAGGAGATATTCACTGAATTTGAGTGTATTGGGTTAGAATCACATTACCTAGAATCGTCTGCCCCACATGTATTTCATCTACAAGCAGAAATGAAAAGTGTTTTCAGATTAAAATCTTATTTGCTCCAAGATACAAAACTTAATATAACTATCAACTAATTCTGCAGCTCACCAAACTCTCAAGGTTGAGTTTGTGTGGGCTGTTCTGAGACAAGCATTAGTATAGTTCCTGTTGTCCTAAACAAATCGCTACAACACACACTGAAACAAGCAACTCCAGTATTCTGTGGCACCGCTGATTGTCTATCCTGAAAAATGAGAACACTGAGGTATTGTGCACTCCCTTTGCAATTACTAACAGTGAGCAGTTAGACTGTAAATGTATAGAGGCTGTGAGTTGGGTCATGAGAGGTGAAAGCAACCAGCCAGGAACAGCTGGTGTCACACTCATGAGTGGGAGGCTGATTTACTCAAAGTGGTTTGTGCTGCTACAAAATTGGGTATGCACTGTACTGTAAAATGAATCAGTAAAAAAAAAAAAAAAAAATCAGCCCTGCTATTTTGTCAGACACAGTTTGGTTTAAGTCCCTCCTTTTGAGTCAAAGAGAGAAAATCAAGTGTTGCAACTTCACAGCACAATTGCACCAGGTGAAAACTCACTGTCCTGCAGTGGCTAACAGGATCTTATTGTAATCATCCATCTATGTACGTGTAAAAGAACAACGTGTGACTGCAAGTCTAGCAAACTTGACTTGAAGCCAGTGGGAATATTTCATGTTAGGGTTGGGGTTAGGGTTGTAATAATGTAGTTGAAGCAGTTTGAGGTTTGGCAAATAAATGCATATTTCAATAATACATAAAAAAATAGTGGACGTGTTTTGAGGAGGAAGCTTGCTTTTATTTCTCAGCAGCGTTAGAGATACTTATTTACTTATTTCGTGAGAAGAGATGAAGAAGAGGACTGCTGCTCTGATGGGCGGCTGAGCTTCAGCTCATGTTGCTGTGCTGCAGAAAGTATACACTTCAGCTGCATCCCCAGTCATCTTCGGTTAAAACTATGTAGCTTCCCCAACACTATTATTGTGCTGCTGGCTGTTTGATATTGCTGACCCAAAACTTTAAGCTTATTTTATCATCGCACTCACAGCATCAGTGAAATGCCTACAATGAAAAACTGAGAGTAGTTATGCCTTCCCCCTGCTGTGGCTGGTTCCCTTTATAGCAGACTCTTTTTGTCTTGTGTTGTAGTGTGTTGTGCTATGAGATTGTGCTGCAGAACTTGGCTGGTTTCTACCCTCAGCGGCTCGATCGACTGACAGCTCTGATGTTGCATGAAAAACAGGTTCGACTGATGAGGGCTCCGGCCAAGTGGGAGTTTGGCCGGCGGTGCGTTGCGAGAGCACTGGCTCTATGGGAGATCTGTGTTATTGAATGGGGCTCACTTTGAACTCAGCGCCTTGCTCAGTGGCTGACAATGGACTTGTAACAAATGTACCAGTTCTTCAGTTTGTGCAACGTCAACAACCAGGACAGAAACCCTGGTGGGCCGTATGGGAGGTGTGGGGTGTAAACAAAAAAAAGACAGGGAGATATGGAGAGCAGAGTGAGAGAGAAGCAGTGGAAAAAATGACAACAAGGGGCAGAGTGATAGAAATGGAGATAATAAGAAAGAGAGAAACAAAATGCAAAGAAACACAAGAAACAGAAACGAACTACTAGTGGAGTGCAACAGAACAATATGTGACCCAAATATGACAATGAAATAAAACAGAAAGAGAAGTGGGACTTAAGACTTGAGACGCTCTCCCCAGCCTCTCACACTGTATTTAATTATGAACCGAGGTCAGTCATTCATATCAGAGTACCTGCTAACTAGAGGCTGATCTCAAGTTACACCTGTTATTCTACTGTTTACCTCTGTGATTATGATTTATTCTTCTATTATTGAATTGTTTTTTAATCTTTTAGACTTAAATGCTCTTGTGTCTTAAAATTAAAGAATACATCAACTTCCAATTTTCAACCAGGACATCTGTGATTTTGTCTAGAAATTCAGTTTACATACTACTAATCTGACAGAGCAGATAGTTTTTGAGAGAAATTGTCTTTTTTAAAATGTTTTATTATTATTATTTTTTTAATCAACACAAACCACAGTATTATTGCTATCAATGCTGCAGTTAAAGCTGCCCTCACAAGATACGAGATTTGCTCTTCTCTTACTGCAAAGTTGTGTGCAGAGCGTAGTGTTTATAATACATTCTTCTTTAACAAAAACAAATCAGAATTTTCATGTAACAACATGATGAGATTTACTGTTGCTAAGATAATGTTTTCTGGTCACCAACTATTTATATAGTACAAGCTATGCTTGTGATAGGAAGCATGCTGTCATTGTATATGCTACGGTTACACTAACTTTAGCATTTAACAAGCTAAATTCATAAACTCTATGCTCATGTATATTGTACTTGTGCAAAACAAATTGGTATTAATACTAGTATCTGAATGTAATTTCTTGTATTTTACAAATTCAAATGTTACTGTATTTATAGAAGCTAAAATGTTTCAAATTCACTTCATATTGGGACAACTAATTTTGTTTCCGCTCATAGTGGTCTCAGCCCTTAACCAACAATTTTTATTTTAACATTCATCAAGCTTCCATGAATCATAGATGTATTAAAAGGACACTATAAAAGCTGCATGGGAGTTGTCATTATCGATTGTCACAGTCTGTATTCAAGCTAAAATGCCTTTTACATTTTCTGGGTTTTGAGCACAATATTAACTTGTATTCCTCAAATTACAATAAGTGTATTTCCATGCACCTGTTTTCATGAGCATTTTAGATTTAGGCACAAAAAGCCTGAGTGAAAACATCAGAAAAAAAAATAGTCGAAATAGCAGACGACTAAAAATCTGATCTGTGTAGAGTGATGAGGAGATGACAGTGCTCCTTGAATGAATCTCTGAAATAAACATAAATACAATTTTATTTTAATGTGTTCTCTACATAGGTTTCCATCATTTGAGAATTGAGTGACCTCTTTTATTGGCACCTGACTAGAGAATTAGTGCCAGCATCGGTTAAGTGCACCTTATTATGATTAAGTAGTCATAATTTCCTTTTTCCTTTGCTGTTTTTTATAGAAATCCCCTTAATATGTGTGCTACATTTGGATGGAAACTGGACAAACGTCTGTGTTGGAGAATTGCTTTTAAGTTCCAGATTCTGAAGATTACAAGCAACAAAATTGAAGCCCTTATACCATTTAGGTTCACTCTGTGAGATCAAATAAACTGCACTGGAAGTGTTGTGTCCCAGAAGGGCTTGAACATCAGATTGAGCTTCTTGCATCGGGAAGCATCTTCATGCTACTTAAGTCATTAATCTGTCCTGCACATCAGTCTAATAGCAAGCTGTCCATGACGGCCTCAAGTGAACAACAGAGTGCGGATGACATCAGCTACTAGGAGGATGAGCTGTCAGTCAGGTGATTGACAGACTTACAGGAAACTCTCAGCAGCTGAAAGCTAAAAGGCAACAGCCAATTGCTCACTGAGGGGAGAGAGAGGAGGGAGTCAACCGCCGTGCCAGCCATCCCGCTTAATGATGGCGGCCCACAAACCCACATACCAGGATAGATCAGCCTTGCGTCGTGTCAACGCAGCATTATTAATGACAGACTCTTAAAACCTTATTACAGCCTCAGCCTGTGGGTACGCTTGACAGCTCGGAGGTTCAGTCTGGCGGGGATTGGCCAGGTAATGAATAAATGACACGCTCAACCATTCCACCAAAATAATATTGCGCTACATTAGTACCAGAAAGGAAAGCAGGGAGTTTATAAAAGTGAACAAGGAGCACAGTCTACAGCCTGTACAATCGCAGTTTCCAAAAAAAGAACAATGGCAGACAAGTCAGGCAGCAGCAATGAAGGTGAGATTAGGAGCTGATGTGATAATGTTATTCCCCTTGGCCAATTTTTATATTCAAAGGAAGTTAAATAGCTGAAGTATGACATGGATATAGACTTAATACCTGTCATTAATCTTAACAATGCTTCCACACAAAATGGGCTGGTAATTCTATTAGCTGTTCAACACAGGAGTGTCTAAAGAGATGCTCAGCCAAAGCTAGAAGCTGGCTTAAGCTGCCATTAATATAATCCCTTTTCATGCCTTGTTTTTTTTTTTTTTTTTTAAGCTGCACTGATCAATATGTTTATATTGACAATAGGTCAAATTACTGAAAAGCGAAAAGGATCGCTCATAATGACGACCCCACAGAGCAGCTGCCCTCAGCTTTACGGGGCTTTATAGCTCATTGTTTTACAGCCTGCAACTTTATTGTTCTGGTTCATTCTTACTGCTCCCGTTAGCTTTGTTTCCAGCAGGAGCAGGCAGTTGTTTCCATCAGAAAAAAAAAGACAGACTAAAGTGACTAGCTGGTAAAGAGCCAGATATTTCCCTCAGGAATTGAAGGAAACAAAACAACCTTTGTTATCCAAGGAAAGAACCAAATGAATGTTGCATTTTAGAATCATCTTCACGCTGCTCTTAAAACTGGTCAATAAGCTCCTCTGCTGAAAGATGTGAGCTCGCATTTGTCTTGTTCAAAAGCAGTTTAAAGTCCAAATGTCTTTTTTGTTTTATGTGAAGCAGAATTGCCTTGATGTTGAAAGATGCTTTGCAAGAAATACAAACTTGCTGGCTCTCAATTTCCCAGTTCTCAAATCTCAAATTCACGCCTTTGATTTTTTTTTTATGCCAGTGGACCCTTTGCAACCCTTCTTTATTCATGGAGAATATATGTTTAGCTGAAAAAAAATTGCAGTCAGTGAAGAGACAGCAAGTTTTAAGTGTTTTTGTGCTAGGTTGCACCCTTCACCCCCCTCAAAGGAAAGTGCAGTAATTGCACCGCCTGCCAGCATGGAACGAGTGCCTCCTATTGAGTGTTTCCATCATTTTGAAGGTTATGGCACTTTGATGTAACACGAGCTGCTTCATTTGAATATCTAATGCCATATCCTGCGTTTAAGGTGGCTCTCTGGTGTACATGTAGACCTTATCAAATGTTTTGAATGAAAATATTCACCCGGAATGATTGAAGAAGTGTAATAATTAAAGCAAATGGGAACAAAAGCCCAGAGTGCTTCATGAAAGTGGTAGAAAGTGAACTGCTATCACAAGTTCATGGCATTTATGCTTAGAAGAGCTTGCCTTTGATGGTTATGGATGATAGTTGAGTTATAGATATACTGTAGATGAGATGGTTATCTGCCTGACGAATGTATAGGTATAAAAGCTACTGTGTAGCATCTTAAGTAAATGCAATACAATTCTTTTAGATTTAACCTCAAACTACTGCTGTGTCATTAAATAAATGTGTTAGTACTTTTATTAGTAGTATTGTTATTATTCATTTTAATAGTATTGTGTTCAAATGGATTTTCTCTTGTGCCAGGCACACCCATTCACATTCTGCTCATGTTTATGCTACAGAACCAGACAAGAGCTGTCAGAGTTGAGTCAAACTGTATCTGAGCCAGGTCAGTCACTAAATGTTGGTAGTTTGCCAACAATACAAATGCAACACAGAAAGACTGCATTATAACAACAACTGATATTTCAGATGTGAACCATCTACACATTTTTAGATGCTGTAGCAGCAGTGACAGGTTTTGTCAGCAAAACATGCATGTCAAAAACAAAATAAGTGAGCGAACACTGGAATAAACAGGTGTGGCAGCACATTATTTATAGTTCTGATTTAAAAAAAAATATATAGCCATTATTTTTCAGAAGATATCTTTCAGAAATTGTGGTTTACATGAGATATGTAGAAAGTGCAGTTAATAGCTATGAGAATATGTTAGAGTCTGAGAGGAAGCAGCTGTGCTGTAATAGGACCATATAACACTCCTGTCCTTTTCTCACACTCTTATACGTATGTGACAGGGTGTCAGTGGTGAAAGTACGGTATACATCCACCCACAGGAAGATGCAGCATCATCTTAACAAGCCAGAGTATCTCCTACTGGTGCAAATGTGATCGTGTCTGCAGTGATGAGTGACGTGAACTATTTGGCTAATTACTAGTGTTGGCATTACCTTACCTTCAGTGTGTGTTGAGTGCCGGTCCATTGGGTGTCCTTCTGTCATGCAGCGGCCCAATAATCCACAGCCAGCAAATATTAACAGCGACTGTACATCTGCTAATTAACCTTAATTGCAAATGAAACCTGGGAGGCATCATTCATTACAGCGGCATATACACTAGAGCTCAATTCGGATGTTGCAGCCTGTGACAAACAGCACAGTAGGGAGACGCTCCCCTTATTTGTCAGCTTTTCACTTTTTCGTTCCAATTTCCTTCACTCCTAAAATTTAACATTAGAGGGGAGATTGGCTCCTGAGGGACAGTCTTTTTCCAGTACCCAGGGAGAAGGTCATAATGTGAAAAAATGAAAGCAGAATGAAAGAAGTTGCTCTGCCACTAAAGTGCGAGATTTCAAAGTTAAGATAGAAACGAACAAGCAAATGTCTGAGTTCTGAGTTCATCTGGATGACTTCACTTAATGATTTAATAATTTGTTTCATCCCATATTTTACATTTTACCTGCATTAGATTTTAGATATAAAATTAGGTGTATTCCAAGTGCCTTCCCAATTTTCCTGAAAAAGTATCCATCTAACGTTTGGCCTTATATCAAATAAAAAAAAAATGGAAAAAGGTGTTCTACTCCTTGGGGAGCAGAGTTATATGGACTGTGTCATGATCAAAAGACACCGAACACACCATCATTTTTTTTTCTTTCTCTTTGCTTTATCAGATGAAAGGTGAGAAAGATAATGGGATAATATTAACATTGGCAAGCTGTCTCCAGGTTGAGAGACAGCTACTGATATTGGTGGTTTTGAGCCAAATGAATCGTTTTATCTTTTTTGGAGAGCTGTGTGCGCTGAAGAAACTAACCTGATATCTCCAGTGTCACATTTTCATTAAAGTCATTTAGCTGATGTGCTAGTTTTGAACGACTTACAATGAGTGCAGCAATAAAATAAGCTTCAGTTGCTACATCACCAGTATCATAGCCTTGTGTGCCAACACCAGAGTTCTGAGTTTGATAGAAGCAGCCAGAAGGCGCCGTGTAGGAGGAGTGACATGGGTGAGTTTGTGAAGGGTGATGACAGGGCAGACTGTAGCTTTTTGAATGTTACCATCCCTGTTGAAATGGCAGTGAATGAAACCCTGAACCCATAACTGTCCAACAGACGATACAGGAGGCTTCTGACCCCTTTGCTGCTAACATGCACGGATCAGACAAATATGCGAGGACACAAATTCCAAATAACACCGTCTGCACTATGCTGATCAAATCGCTAGACAAGAAAAGAAAGCAATAAAAATCAGGGAGAGCGTTGCTAGGATGAGGATCACAACCCTTTCAGAGTCCATATCCTACAGCTGCGAGTGCTGGAAAAGGTCAGCTCTGTTTTCACCGGAGGCGGCAGGAGCTGGATTGACTCCAAAGCGACTGGTGTGGAGAGAACTGGTGGAAGGGCGAATCATCCTGACCTGGCAGCGACCCCCGTTGTGTGGGCGCCTCTCAATATCTCTGGTCATCTTTTCTTCCATTTCTCTGTTTGTTACTCTTCTTATATTGAGGCTGTCTAATATGCACACAAATGCACACTCACACTCACACAAAGGAGTCCATCTGCTGGAAGATGATCAGTGGAGTAATACAAGTAACTCTGGATTGAACCTCGTCCCACTGTGGCCATCTTTGTCTGATTTCTTGGGAAAATTATTCACATTAAATAGATAGAAAGGAAAGAAAAGAAAGGATGGGTGATGTGAATAACATCATTGTAGTGGGTGTGGCTAATGGGCCTTTGGGTTATACTGACATTTCACAACAGAGGAGAATTCACACAGCTGTTATAAAGGGTTTTTAAAGAGGGGAGCATATTGTGCTGTAGCAGGCTAAATGCCACCCACAAAGGCCGTTGCTTCCTTATTTCCTCTTATGCCAAGTTGAAAGGGCCTTCAAATATTCATAAACATAACCATCGATAAAGACACGTTGCAGTCATTGCCTCACCACTACACGGATGGCTCCGGAGCTAATGGCTGTGAGGTTGAAAAGCAAGAAGGTTGGTGGTGGGGCAAGGTCAGGTGTATGGTTGTTTTGAGTAATGACATCTCTCCCACAATATTCAAACAAATGGATGCTTCAATTAAGTGGCCATTGATCGTCAAGGTCCATTCTCAGATGCTCAGATGTATTCTTGCATTCCCCTGGGTGTGTCGGTGGCGTAAAATTAGCTTATTGAGGAAATCTGATTCAGTTATTAAAGGAGAAAGTCAGGACTCGGTCCAGCACCACTCGATCAATAGTTCTCAAAAGTCAAAGAAAATAAAATGCTCTCTTGACCATTTTACTCAAGCTGTTGACCTGTAAGAGTGTGAATGAGGTCTAAACAGCAGGTGTAATGTTTTGTCATTCTAAGAAAAAGTCATCTCTCTCACAAGAGTCTGCAAGCAAGAAAGAATCATGAAAAAAACTTAGCAATACTGTTGGTGATATCTCATTTTCAAACCACCCTTTTCCACTTTAAGCATATTATTACAACATTAATGGAACTACAGGCATGCATTTGTAATTACCCCTTTGATAATTGAAGGCCTAAATGTTTTCATTCTGAAGCAAAAATGGAATTTTCTCGTGAACATGGTCATGGTGCAGAAAATTAGACATTAATACCAGGATATTAGACTTGAATTGAATTTCACAGAAAAAAAAGTTTAAAGTTATACGCTCTCGCTCTCTGGGATACGCCTGTCAAACTCTGATGAAAGCCCATAAAGTTAAAGGATCCACCAAAGAGAACCTGGCTTTTTAAGAATTCAGTTGATCCTATTTGCACATGTAGGTTTTTAATGGAACTACTGAGAGCAAATATTAGCATTCAACTGACACATGAAAGCACTTGATTAGTGACCAAGAGACTGGAGAGACTGGAGAGAAACGTGTGGATTTGCATGTTTATGCACATATGTGCTTGTGCCTTTTGTGTATTGAACCTGTTTGGATATGTGCTTGCATGTGAAGGTTCCACTGTCAAAAAGGAGACATGCTGAAGGTCCCGTGTGGAAGCAACCCATGCAAAGCTATGCTTCATTTAGTCTCTTGTCATGCCAAAACCTACGGCAGATCTGATATAGAGGATACTGTTTTAGAACTCCAGGCTTACTCGAATAGCATGCAATTTATTTGACACCACAGATAATCTGAATGCTCCATCTTATTTCAGCGTGTTATCAGTTAAAGCACTGCATCTGTTCTTAGCTGTGGCGTGTTAACGCCCAGTGCGCACGATAAATCGCCACCCCTGTGAGCAGGAGATGGATTACAGTGCTTTCATGGGAAGAAAATCACCTACATTAGCAAAACGAAAGGCCACCGTCATGTACAATGAACCCAACCCCCCATAAAAAGAGAGCTAATTCCAGAGGGAGCTGTGTGTTAGAGAGAGAACATGAAGAAAGACGGAGTTGAAGACTGTAAGTTCCCATAAGAAGTGAAAATTGTAATGCTTGAGTTCAGGGTAGATCTAACAATGGAAACACTACGGACAATCATAATCCTAATGCTATGGTGATATGAAAACTATGAAAAATATTAATTAAAATTTTTAAAAAGCATGTTAATTTTAAATTAAATAACATGTCATGCTGTTGGATTTGATTTAGATCTTTTAATGGAAATGAGACATTTTACTCATCAGCACTTTCTACAGTAAACCATTTATCATGTTAACAACAAAATTGCAATTTGTTGTTGTTGGATGCAAGTGCATAAAGAGTGGATGTATCCAAATGAATAGATCATTTGGATACATCCACGAGACAAGTGTAAATCTAAAACTTATGTGTGCAAGATAGATCAAGTGTCAGGCTCACTGATTAATTCAAGAGCCATCTGATTAAACACTCTAACTGTTAATATCATCTTTTTAAATAATTTCTCACGCTACAAAATTGCTTTTCTTTAGGTCTAAAACACATTCAGCCTCATGAGTTCATTGTTAACATGGTTACTTTTTTGCTGTTGAATACTTGATCAGAATTTTGTATGAGCTACCTCAGTGTCTCCAGAATTTCATTTTGATAAACTAGTAGAGCAAAGGTTGTTTCAAAGAGTGTGGATGGGACACTTGTGTCTGTGCAGCCCCAGGTTGTGATATAGGCTGAGATGGATGTGTTTGTACACCCAAATCTTGTGTGGTGCAGCGCTTTAAGCTTTGTGTTGAAGTAGATGGAGGTTAACAGTAGGGTAATGGGATGAAGAGAAATCTGACATTACACAGGATCCCATACGAACAGACGTGTGTGTGTGTCTTTGTTTATATGTATACATGTGGGCCCATGTTTAAGCAATATGTACAAGAGCATGTCTTTTGTTGTTTGTGTGTGTTTGTGCTCTTCCTGCAGGCGTGTGCATGTGAGTGTGGTTGTGCTGTCTGAGAGCCTGTGTTATTGGGCAGCAGCCCTCCAGCTCTGAGCTCTGTGTGTATACAGTCAGAGCAGTGGGACAGAGAGAGATTGCCACCACCTGCGGCTCAGCTGGGAGCTGCTGCAGAATGAGAGCTGAGAAAAAAGAGCAGAGGAGACATGGTATTGGAGAAGAGGCGAGTGGAGGGAGGTGAAAGAGGAGTACATAATTACATGGCAGAGCGCAAGCTCATCTCTAGGTACTCCAAGAACCCCCTTCCTTTTTTCTACAGGGCACACACACATGCACACACACAGACCTTCTCCCCATCACCCACTCTGCCTCTTTTATGTCTTCATTTGGAAGAAAACAATCCATCAGACAAAGGTCAATGTACCCCTGCCACCACCACCACACCAGGTACACACACACACACACACACACACACACACACACACACATTTAAGAAGGTACAGGAGGAAATTTCAAACACCAAGAAAAGTCTGACAAGCTTACATTCACATGAGTGAATGTTTAGAACAAATAACTGACAGATGTTGTACATTTTCAATAGTTGAATCTAAAACAAAGGGAATAATATATCAGGATAAACATAATGATCCATATAATTGAGGATATTTAAACCTACAACATGCTCAGCTGTTGTCTTCTGATATTGTGTATGTGTCCATCCTGTCTGTATTTAGAATCTGTCAGCTGTCAGTACTTTCTCACCTCTACAGGTAGATAGTGGGTTAGTTGGACACGAGGGCTATGTTTTCGTGGGCCCAGCAGTGTACCCAGATCAGTCAAGTGCTTCTTGCCCAGTGTGTCAGAAGTGTGCCAAATGCACTTTTGGTAATTTTGTGGTCAGACCTTGGTGGGATCAGAAATACTACATTACCATACACTGGGTGTGTTAAAGGCTATGCCAATCCTGGCCACATTCACGACTTTCTTCCCCTTTAAACAGTCATGACAGTGTTTTATATAAAACATATTGTTATTTAGAAGATGCAGAGTGAATATTAATACAGCTTATATACACTGCCAAGAGCAGATGATGATGTCTGAAGTTAAATAGCACTGTAGTACCACAAATAAAATAAAAGCAGATTTCAGTATGTGGTCTAGTTTTTAGCAGGTTGTTCTGAAATTATTTGTTGATTTCGGTTACATCTGACTGTTTCACTTGCAAAAATAATTGGTCACAATCTGGCAACAGAATAGTTTCCTCTTCATATAAACCTGGTAATGATGGCTATGTTACTGGGAACACTGCTATAAAATTATTGACCCTGAACAATCTCTTGATACAACTGGCAGGAACAGATGGTAGGCAGGAACGGATGGAGTGAATTATTAGCAGCAGAGAGTTTGAAACCACAATTTTTCATGACACTGTCCCAAGAGGACATCTGGGGCCTGGACCTCAGTATGAAACTTTTTTTTTTGATAAACAAGCTGTATTTTATGTGTTTCATACATGCTTCAGGGAAGAAGACTTTGTTGTCAAATTGTGTGTCGTGGCCTTGGAATGGCTTGGAATTCGGGTTATTTATAATTTACACGACTAGAATCAGATGTAAAGGTGTGCCTTGGAAAAACTTGTTTTCATAAGTGGTGTCGCTTGTGACATAAACTTCTGAGAACCACTGAACTAAAAAGCCCTCTTCTTCACCAACCTGAACTTCTGACTCATTTGCTGCTTCATTCTCCAACTCCTCTAGCAGCATAACCAGTGTGCTTAAAAAATCCAGGGCTGTAGAGTCACCAGTGTAAAAGAAATGAGTTAGAGCATAGTAGATCATACCACGCTCTGATCATTCATTAATCTTTGCTCTGCATATTTGACATTCATATCACAGCTGGAATAAAACTTTTTTTCTGTACTTCCATACATAGTGATAAGAGTCCTCATTTTAAGTAAAATGTATAACAAAGTTTATCTGCAGCTCATTAGGCTTCCGACATCCAGATCGGACAAATCAAGTGTAAATCTATAATGTTATAGTCATTTGTCATCCCATCATTTGCATAGAAAACCCATTAGGAAGGGATTTCTTAAAGGCCAGTATGAAAAGGAGGAAGGATTACAGCAAGCATCTTGATTATTGTTCTAAAGCAACATTGTGTACATTTTTACCATAAAATAACAGATTTTGAGTCATTTTGATGCTACACTGACTTGTAACCAAGTGAATGGTGTATCTGTCATTCCTACTCTGCATCCTGTCAACCTGTTTCAGCACTATATAACTTTGTGCTTGTGGTACGACCATCTGTGAAAGTATGTGATGCTTTACGACACTTGGTCACATACCACCAACAGCTAATGGGGAGCATAGCCGGTGTCGTTTCAGAACCAGAAGTGCGAAAGGAGGCATTGTAACTGGACTCAGCCGCCTTTATGGACATAATAGCAGAGGTGAAGAGACGGCAGAGAAAGCTAAGAAAAGAAAAGGAGAGTGACCGAGAAAGAAGCTGCTGGACAAGAGTAAATCTGGGATTAACTTTTTCTAGTTGTGAAATAAAAGATTGAAAGACAGACGATGATTGTATTGTACTCTGAAACTAAATTGCATATTTCCAAGATGGAAAGGAGAGCAGGGAGTGGGCCTCTTGGAATGAAACTACCTTTTGTCTCAGACACAGGCCTGCCTTCAGACCTGCCAAGGTAATGTTGGTTCTGGCTCAACCTTTGGAAACCTGTCATGGTGTAGCTGCACACAGCTGACCAATCGATGGATGCTACCCTGCTTGACAAATGAAATGAGAGTGTGCTGATTCTCAGTCATAGAAAAGAAATTGATCCTATTTCCCAAAGCTGTACAACTGCTATATATCTTGACATCAACAGCAGTCTATAGAGGACAGCAAAACAAAGTTGGAGGTAAAATTAAAAGGTTACCCAATGCAGGAGTCAATATAAGTTACACGTATAAAGGTATCATACAAAAAGCTTAAAACTAGTGTGGCAGCAGTGCTGGAAGAACCACTGTCTTGCTTTCAAAATTCAAGTAAAAGTATTATTAGCAGTATTTGCTCAATTATTATGAGCAAAACATACTGATAAGTGAAAAATACCTCTTATGCAGAATGGAGGTGGTTGTTATATACTGTATATATTAGAAGTGATTTATGGAAGCAGAGAATGGCTGTGGCTGCAGTTTCTTTTTTTAATTCCATTATCTCGAGAACACAAGTTAATTATTCTGTTATCTTGAGATAACAAAGCTTGTTTTTTGAGATAACGAGATAATTTATCACGTCTTTTGTTACCAAAGTAGTCTCCTGTTAAGTTGTAGCCTATAGACTTCTCCTTAAATGACAAGGACTAATCTGAATGTTATCTATCCACAGTACCACAGTGCACATTGGAAGAGTAGGTGCCGTTAAACTAAACTCAAAACTGTCATTACAAACAAAGAATAACAAACATGAAGTCGAAATCAATAATGACTTGAAATAAACAATGGGGACACACGTAGAAACAGCTGTTTATGTAGCTCTCCGAACTTAGTGTCCTGTTCTGTCTGTCTATTGATCTACTTTTCCAGTTCAGTACTATGGACAGTGCCGCACCTGCATACACACTTCCCCAAATTTTAGCCTCATCATCAGCACAAATGCCCACCTGCCGAGCTGTGGGGCTTATTATAATCCAGGGGGACCTGAGTAAATATCACTGTGTAGCAGCTGTGTCCACATTTATCTTAATGTTTATAAACGCACATGTTTTTGTTGAGGAACTTTACATGCTTACTAAAGTTTACTGTACATTTGCATTATACTGGAAGCAAGCACCAACTACATGCTATACTATTTTGTTGTATTATAGCACTTAACATTCATGAGTAGTTATTGTAGTGGAAAAGAGATCTAAAAAGTATTTTCCTGGGGACCTTTGAGAGAATAGTTGCACTTTTCAAGTGCTATCTCACTGGAGATAGCACTAAGACTGTTGGCTTGCCAACAGCAGTCATATTAATATCTAATATTAATTGCCTGAAATGCTTTTCTATGACAATTAGCACTACTTTTACAACTATTATCTACTGTTTGTCTACACTCACTTATCAAATACGTTATGTTATTTACACTTACTGCTGGGTGCAACAATACAACCCCCAATGATGCATAAATCTGAGTTATTGAGCACTTTTTAAAATCAACAACATAGTGCAGTAAATTCTTGAATATTGTCTTGATTGGTTAGATAATACTATGCCATACTAGCAAACCTAATCAGTGATGAAGTTAGCCTGGTTCTATCAAAGAGACAGTTCAAGAGCCCCGGGGCTCTGACAGCACAGGCCCAGTCACCATCAGTTTTTGTCCTCGAGTCAACTCAGAAAAAGACAAAAGACCCCCAACTGAGGACCTCAGGCTACACACAGGCTTGTAATGTTCTGAGTAGAACACAGTGATAGACACAGATAATTATTCATTGTGCAAATTGCATTCATTATCTATCAGTACTGTGGGCCGACCCTAATCAGCTACTGAGGAGGCAGGTTTTTTCCTAATAAGAATATTATTTATTGTTGACTGTTGTTAAATCAGAGCTAATTTGGTGGAAAACAGACTCTATGCTCTCTCTAAGCTTGTTGATCTTGGACTGCAAACCTCAGCTTGATATTTGACTTCTTGACAGGCAGGCCCCAGGTGGTGAGAATCTGCAGCCACACCTTCTCCTCACTGATACACAGGTGCAAAACAAGGCTGTGTAACAGCACAACCATCCTGGGCCTTATCATGGACGACGGTGAGACAGCCTAGAGATAGTAGGTGAAGACACTAACCAGCCCTGCCAGAACAACAACCTCTGTCTCAATGACAGCAAAACTAAAGAGAACATCTCCCCATCCACACTGGGGATGCTGAGGTGGAAAAGGCTCAGCAGCTTCAAATTCCTCTGTGTGCACATCACAGATGACCTCTCCAGGACACTACACACTGACACCATGGTCAAGAAAGCACACCAGTGGCTCTGTTTCATGAGGAGAATGAGCAAGTTTGGCACAAACACCAGCATCCTCACAAACTTCTACAGGTGCACCATTGAGAGCTTGCTGATGGGTTGCATCACAGTCTGGTACAGAAACTGTTCTACCCACCATTGCCCACAGTAAATCACTACAGAGTGATGAAAGCAACCAAAGTCTTTGAACCAAACAAAACGCACCATTACCTTGAAAATTACGTATATTTCTCTGGGTCTGAACATTGTTGGAAGCAATCCAATATGGACTGGGATAATGTAAGTATACAAATCAACAATATATATAAAATAGGTCTAGTCATATTTAAACATTTACAGCATACCTTTCAAATGTAGTTATGGCAACTCAGAGTGACAATTTTCAGGTTTTACAAAGATGTTTTGTAAAGATTTTATATTATTTTGGTTTATTTTGATATCAGAAGTAAATAAAAACTGTAACCTTCAACAGTTTAAAAGATAGGTTATAGAAATGTTTTTGATAAAAACTGCAGGGCCAAATATCCTCAAAATTGCCAGAATAAATCAAAACTCCTGTGAAAAGAACTACAGTAAAAGACAAAATTGGGACATTTTACAATAGTTTGTTTGGTCATTGTTTTTACGTATAAATTTATTTATGTTGACCTTCTTATGTCAAGCTTAAATTGTTTTGAAAACTGTAGCATATGAAAAAAACCTCACTGTATATGGAAATTAATACCTTCAAGTTTTCCCAAGTAAAAAAAAAGACGGCTATTCTTTGTCTGCAAATTGGATCGTTGGATGAAGAAGACAAGCTCAAATGCCACTTCATTGAGCTGCAGTGCGCCAGAAACCAATAAATAATTCTCAAAATGAAAGAAAGCAGCCTGAAAAGATCATGCCGTTTTTATTATGGATATCCAAAGCAATACTTTATTGTTATTAAAATCCTGTGGTCCATAGACAGTACCTCATATTCCTGTGAAGAGCTGTTTTAATATCCTTATAATTTAATATCCTCAGCAGGAGTCATTTTTATCTCTCTGTCTGACACTGCACCCTGCAACTTACATTCACTGACAGCAAATGTAGATGTAGTGCATCAAGTGACAGTCCTGAATAATAATTACATGGCAATGATATGAGCATAGTTCAGTTTTTTCATCCACAAGGGTGGTTAATGATTCATATTTGCAGTAGAATTTGCTGAAAATTACATGGTAAGAATCATAATAGTTTTGCATAATAGTTTTAAGAGTTCACGGCTTGCATAATTTTCCCTAACAGAGGGAAGGTCAACAACTCGTTTGATGAAATGGGATTTTAATTCCTGCTTGAGATTATTTACATTAGGCTTATTCACACAGCACTAGTTTGTACTAAGGCAGTTTTTGCAGAGTGTTGTCTGGACATTGAGTATGACTGTACTGTTCAGATGTGTGTGTTTGTTTTGGAACGAGGGTTGATTAGATTGAGTTTGAGAGTATGTATGCATGAAGACATTTCATTTCTGGTTTAATTGTTGGATCACAACATAGTCTGTGGCTGAACAGCTTCAGAAGCTTTCACAGGTTGTGTCTGGTCTTATTCTCTTGTCCACCTCGCTGCACTCACCTTCGATGTCTAAAATGATCCATGAACCAACCCTCAGGGTGTGTGTGGGTGGGTTGGAGGTGATGTTCCCTTTTAAGCACATACGTACTTCACACACAGCCAGATCAGATCCCAAATAGGGCAGTAACAGTCAACACAGACAGCGTCTGTGTTTCTTTCTTTCTTTTTTTTTTTACTAATACTTTGTAAAAAGTGCTCAGGAGTATTTTGTATGTTATGTTTTTTAAAGTGACCATATTTTACATAAATCTAATTTGTTCTTGCCATGAAAGTGATGGTACTGCTCACCTATACAAACAAGCGCACAGAAAAGGAATTTTGGTTGGAAGAAATGGACAATGTATTCTGACTTTAAGGTTTTCCTTCATGTTGAATCAAAAGAAGTTCTGATTGTTTTTTTTTGTTTGTTTTGTTTTTAGCCTATGTATACATGTATGTGGGATTTATTCCCATCTAGCGGTGAAGTTACAGATTTCAACCGACTGAATACCCCTCATGTAGCCCTTCCAAGGAGGGACTAAATGAGGAGAACCTATAGTGTCTGCAAAACTTGCAAAAATGCGAAAGGCCCAGGCAGTGTTTTATTTGTGACTGTGGAAACAGTGATGAATGGGAGAGGGCTCACTCCCTCTGTAGATATAATTGGCTCATTCTAAGGTAACAAAAACACAACAATTCTTACTTTTAAGTGATTATACACTAATAAAAACAGTTAGGAATATTGTGGTGAATACTGGTAAAGTAGGACACTTTGATAACAACCCTTTGATAATAATTAACACCTCAATTAATATTATTCTACATATCTTAGAATCTCTTCTATACTAAAGAAAAAATATAGAAACATTAAACACAGGATGGATGACTTTTCATCAAACAGACATTGACCCAAAACCAAATTTTCAAAGCTCTACTGTCAAACTGCATGTTTATTGGCAAACTGGGACAAATACATTCATTTGTTATTCAAGGATAGGCCTAATGAATTAAATACACAATAATATAAACAACAACAATAATAATAATGATAAACAGCAATATTTTGTATTTTGTTAAATCTATTTCATATTGCTGTTATGGGCTAGTTTATTCCACAAAGGCTAAATTTGATTTCTGCTTTTTGTATGAAAGGTAACTCTACTGTACATATTAATAAAGCCGGTGCAAGTAAATGTCTTTCTGTCTTAGCATTGCAAGCCAGCTCAATATAACCGGTTTAAGCAAATATTTCTTAAATTATCTAGCAAGCTACTTAAATTTGTGAGGGACACATAAAAAAGGGAACTAATTTCCCCCATTAGAATGACTTGGAATAGCTGTCCCAGTTTGCCAGTAATATACCGTCCCAGTTTAACAATATGCTATTGGCAACAACAGTATATACATGTAAAGATAAAAAATAAGCTTAACTGTCCCATTTATTCACTGACTGATCCTCCTAAATCTTACGCACATTTGAAATTTCCCCCATGACTATTTCCCATAGTTCAGTGCCTAATAAATGTCTTTTCTCAAGATAAAACTGTACATTGAATGGCCCTTTGAGGTGACCAGCAAGGTAGACCTGTGTCATAGATGAAATGTTTAATCAACATCTTGATAGGCCACATCTGTGAGGTGGATTATTGTCTTGAGAAAGGATAAGGCCTCACTAAAAGAGATTTTAAGAAAGAAATAAACCTTCTGTGTGCAGAGAAGAAGTCTTAGATCTTTTACTTCAATTCATGATTTTTTTTTTTGTGTAGTTAGACTGTTAATTTCCAGAGTAGGTCAGTAACAAAATGGGTAGTAAAATCAATTCTTCTCTTTTCCTATTGATTTTTTCCCCCATTGCTAAGAATGGTGGGAGACAGAAAACATCTTGACACTCTCTTTTTCCTCCAACACAGTGCATATTGCCGCAGGGTGCCTTATTAAGAGGTGTTTTGGAAAGATGTTTTGGAGAGTATGTTTCAATTATTGACAGGCAGGGAGTAGCTAAAACTATCAATGCCAGAAATGAAAGTAGGGCTGACTGCAAATACTCCTGTGTTCAATACATGCATCGTCTTAATAACCACACATGCTATGTGAACTAAATGAACCTATTGATTGGCTCATTTTATCACTGTTATGTATCAGTAGAGTAGCAGTACTGTGGTAGCAGCACAGTATATACCATATACATTTTACCCTAAGCATTTTGCTGAGGCTCAAACAAGAGACCTCTATGTCAGGCATCAGTTTTTTTTTTTTTTGGTTTTTAACTGATCTTGAAGAAATTAAGTGCTGTTTACTCTTCTTCTATAGCACACCAAGACTTACAATGTATGGTGAAATCTACGCAGTGTTAGTGAAACAGAGGAAATTGTCTATCACTTCTCTACATGTTCTCCATTACTATCCAGCCTCGGTCTTTGTATTCCATACGTTGTTTAGAATGCTGACTTTTACCTCGTTCACAAAGGACTTATATTTGGATCCAATGTAATTAATTACCCCCAAAGTATTACATTTTGTGAAACACATTTGTTTGGAAAATAGCTGAAATCACCAGTTCCCAAACACAACTGTGTGAAAATTTGTCACTGTCTGTGAAATAAAAGCCAATGTTTCCACTGAAAAGAGTTCAGCTTGCATAAAATAGTATTGTCTGGGGATGGGATCAACAAAAGTTAGCTGTTTGGGTACATAATCTTCACACATTATGCCATGGAAGCACACAGTTGACTCTATAATGATAACGACTGAAGAAACAGAGACATCATCATCCACAGTCACACCACAGGTGGCCTGTGTCATTAATCTTCTGA
This sequence comes from Sciaenops ocellatus, assembly GCA_033000465.1. Classification (NCBI taxonomy): domain Eukaryota; kingdom Metazoa; phylum Chordata; class Actinopteri; family Sciaenidae; genus Sciaenops; species Sciaenops ocellatus. Next base: position 19,264,886 of record CP136888.1, read on the forward strand.
ACATCAGGATCAGCCCATTTTCCTCACGTGGTGACTACCAGGTAGGATATCTCATTAAATCATAGAATACAACACGAAAGAGTTCCTAGCTCTGACGGGCCAATAAGGTGTTCAGTAAAGCAGGCCACGTGCCACTCAACTCACATCCCAGATGCTGCACAACACTGTCAGTCTATTAATGGCAGACTGAGGCATGTTCAGTGATTAGGCTGGGTAATGGTGAGTGACTGCCTCTGGGGGCTGTGCACGGCCTGCCGGGGTGGCGTCCGTGGAGGACGCTGACAAATCCTAATCCAGTGTTCGCTGCATATTTACAATGTAGAATGGTCCAGACAATGGTGTGTACATGTACTTTTCCACATGAAGACTAAAGCTGTATAGTCTCTCACTTCTCTCATGTGAAGGTGGTGGTAAGGATTAGAGTGAGAGATGGTGATTCATTTCCTGACTTTTGGCACAGCCACTCTGGATTCTCCTGGGGGACTGTAAAGCCTGTATTGTACTGGGGATGCTCACAGAAACCCAGCTGCTAATGAAATAAGAGCTCCTCTGAGCTCATGCTCACTCCAGAGTTCAGGAGAGGGTGTTTGCAGGCCGAAAAAAAGCACCTGAATGCCTCTACCTCACATAACTTTGAGGATTTCTTTTAAAAGTAATTCTGATTAATCTTTTCCTGGTGATACTTGCATTATTCTGTTGAGTGACCAGGTAAAAGTGGAATCAATGGTTTAGTTTATTGGTTATGAATGTTTCAACAAGTTGAAGCACAAAGTTAATTATCACTCTAATTCCCTCAGTACTTTGGATCTCTGCTGCTCATCTGTTAACCAGTGATGATGATGACCACACTGTTGGTATCTATGATGTAATTTTATATATGCATGTATGCTCCATTTGAGGTACAACATGCAACCAGACTACTGTATCTTCATTTTCTCCAAACAACAACTCTAAAGATAAATGTGATCCAGACTTTGTACATGGCCAGATGGTGGTCAGAGGCAGATTCAGAATATCAACAAAAAAAATATATAGAACAAATATAAAGAACAAACAAACCAGCAGTCCAAACTATAACAACTCAGGCAACTCATCAAAATAACTAAAGGTAACATCACAGCTACACAGACATCCTTCTCTCTTGACTGACTATATTCTCCCATAGTTGGTGCATACTTTGCAAGAGCATGGGTGTTTTACATTATCAACCATGGATAGATTATAAGAACTGGGTACTGGACTCAAAGGTGGTGCCTGACTTGAATGAAAATTTTCCAAGGCTGAGTGGCAGTGCTGAATTCAGCTGTCTTAATGCATCTGTGATATCGGAGATTCAGGAAGCAATCACTAAGGTGGATAGTGGACCAGAGATTTAAATTCCCGTTTGAGAAAACCACAGCAGTCAGAACGCACAAATCAAGGTTTTAACCATCTATTGCAGCTATATGTATTTTAGTTTGGCAGTGTGAACAAATCTGAGCAAGCTGAAGATACAGACTGTCCCTTCGCTCACAAACTCCCTGGCAGAGCCTGAGGTACACAGCATTTAATGACCATAAACACATAGTAATAAATTCACAATTTACACTCCAGCTAAACGCTAATACAGGAGGGGGCTGGAGAGGTGAAGCGAGCTAAAATTCTGATAGGCATCAGTGTAGTAACGAGGGTGCAGATCTCAGTGTTGTTGTATACAAACTGAATGAGTCCCAAATGTTGCTTACTGTGAGAAAGTGATCATGAACAGACATGACTGGAGGCTGTATCCACCTCTCATGACTTAAGTCTGAAATATATGGAAGATGTTTGGAGAGACTGAATATCTTTAGACTTTTAGCAGTTCCGTTTTACTCTAATCTAACTCGGACAGACCATATTAATAAAATTGAGAAATTGAGTAAAGGGTCATGAGGTGCATGTTCTGGCAGGATAAATGCCACTAGATGTCAGAGGGATGCAACTAATGACTAATTACTAATATCAAAGGGTGTGGAGAACACAATTCCACCAAAGCAGTATTACAGGACTTCTGGGAACTGGGAAACGTGATTTGAAAACAACATTTTCAGTTCATATTAGAGAGCACAATTCCCAGTATTTACAGATCTATACTGACGCCTCTAAGGAACCACAACAATACATTAGAAGCGCTGTTTTCTCAGTTCAAGGCAGGAAAACGCTATGGTTAAAGTGAACATCAAATCATCTTGGAATACTCGGTAGAAATGCTGCCAGTACTCATTGCTCTGCAGTGGGTATAAGGATAAACCCGAACATGCTTTAATTTGCTCAGAGTCCTTTAGACCCTGCAAGATACTTCATATCATTCAAGATAATTTCAAAGTGTTGCAGTGCATACACAGCAAGGTATTCTGTTTCTGTGGGTCCCTGCTATCGTAGGTCTGAAAAGAAATCAAGAGAGTAGTTTTGCTAAACCACCATGCAAAGATGGACAATAGATCTTGAAGTTCGATTACATAAATTAGAGCTTAAGAGTATAACTCAACAGGAAAGTGGCAAGAGAAGGGGAACACTGAGACAAAAAGGTTTCTTTACAACGTCAACGAGAAAGGAATCCCATAACAATTATAAATCTGAGCAGATGCAGGAAATGGGAACTAATATTTAACAAAATAAGTCATCGTCATAGAAACTTAAACAGCTCATAGTAATAAATATAAACAGAAAAGACGAAGACGAAGATCTCAGCGACACGGGGATACATAAATACATAAATCAATATAAAAACTACACACAGAATTGATTAAGTTGGACGTGCAGTGAAACTGTCTTTGTTATTTGGCAAACAGGATAAATGGTTATGATTTGATCTCTGGTCCCACTCTCTGAAGCAGAAGGTGGCAGTGTTTCTCTTAAAACACTATTTTTTTTTAGGTGCTGTTCAAAACAAAAGGAAGAAGAAGAAGTGGAAGTGTGGCTTGCAATCCCATTAAACTCCAGGGTGAGCCTGGTGAGCACTGGTAAATTTAAAAAAGCAAATATTTAACTCAGGATATAATCAATAAACAATAACCAAACTTAATCAATACCTGTTTTTTAACAAGAAAGGTTGATGGTAACTGTAACAAAAGAAAATGCTAAAAGCAAAGAAACCTGCGATAGGTAGTGCTGTCATTAAGATTTAATTCTGACAGCAGAAGACATGGTTAGACATTTGAACAGATTTAATGGGACAAATGGTGTGCTCTCACCCACTGTGTCACCTAGAAAACAAATACTGTGGTTTGTTTCATCTGCTAACTTTGATATATTTTTTACAGTCACAGTACAAGAAATGGCCAGTTTACCTTAAGTATAGACTTGCCCTTTTGACCGTATGATAATCCTTGTATAAATCCTACAACACCTGTATTTATCTTGTGGACCAAGTTTAGATTAGGGTTTTTTTGTGCCTAAATGAATTGTCTATGTATACTTGCACACTCCCTTGCCTTGAATTGCCTGTATATATAATAAAGTATTTTGAATTTAACTGAACAAGCATGAAAAATGCTGCCATTAGTAAAATGAAAAGCTGTCGTTTCCATTTCATTATCGTGTTGGGAGATAAAATCATATTAAAATCAAATCATAATCCTAATTTGCAATTGTAATTACACTTAAGCACAGCAAACTGGAAAAATCAAAATTCATAGTCCATTTCAACTTTACCATAATTAAAATTCAGATTTCGGGTGTCCACTGAAAAAGTTAATATTTGGCCAAAATAATTAACTTTTATTGTAATTTAAATTGTGTAGTATTTCATGCATAACAGAAATAGCAAGGTAATTTCATTGGCATGTTTCATTTCAATATTTATAGCCCTGAACGTCTGGCAACTCCTGAAAGAAATATCTTTGGTTTGTAAAATTTTTAGCTGCTTCATGGCCTCTAGTTAATTTCCACACTCCAGTTCACCATATAGAGGTAGCATACACAGGTTTGTGGCTTTGTATAGGACCAGCAGCCATGCTCATGTTTTAATATATTTAATATATTCTGCTGCAATATCAAATAAATTAGTTAGACTCCATGAGAACCAAAATAGGACACAAAATTACTATACAATGACTTATTTACTTTTTTGAGATCCTAGAGCTCTATTTAAAACCTTTATATTCAACTAACCACCTCCCTGCAAAGCCATTTTGTACGCGCTCATGGGGGGTTTATTTAGAGTTCCCTGAAACAGTTTGCCTACATTTCATTTGAATCACTTTGTTTTTTGATTCATTTTGATACCTGGATTATTGGCATTTGTCATGATATAGCCTGCTTTGTGTGATTTGCCACCTGTCTGCCAGTACTTCTGTGCTTTGTCTGCCTGATCCTATCAGTTACCACCTGCAAGCTGTAAGACTCTGAGCATGACCAATGATAAACTATCTGCTGTGCCCATCACTGAGTCTGCACATCTGTGAGTATTCACATCAGTGAAAGCTGCACAGAGCTGCAGACTGGGATGTTAATACTCAGTGGGATCTACAGTACCAGGAACCTATTTCACATTATATGAATTCTGCTTCAGTGTTAATTTAAAAATGTTGCTTAATGGAGCTTTATTATTGATATAATTGATTGATATAATTAATATTTTTTAATATCCCATCATCCACTTCATCAGATCCAAATCAGTCATTTGAAAGTAAAAATAAACAGTTGTAATTACTTTCCTTGATTGGGACTAATCATTCACTCATTTTTCCCTCTGTTGCTTTCTGCTTTGATTCAAATGTGGAATCGTTGAAAAGATGGCCTTGGGGTTTATGCCAAAAATGGCTTATTTTGTCATATAAAGGGCTGGTGGAAATCGCCTGTGGGTTAGCCCATTTAAGCTGTATGAAACGGATTGTTTTAATTCTATTCTTAGCATTCATACCTTAGCTGAATCAATAAAGTATTAACAAACAACATATGTCATTTGGATAGGAACACAATACTGCTGTATCCAGCACATATTATGTTGCACTTATTGCGTGGCAAATGGTTTTCAGAAAAGCATCTCTGGTGAAATGAGACTTTTGTCTGCTGGAAATTATCCACTGTAGGAAACAGTACTCTCTAATCCCTTTAATTCCTTATAAGAGACCTGTCATGACATGCTGGACAGTGCCATTGCAATCATATCTTATCAAACTGTGCCTAGGAAATACACTCTGATGGCTCAGTGAACCTCCATTAGTTTTGATTACCATCTCTATTATCATGTCTATGCCCACTTGTCTAAAGTAATATCTATGCCCTGTTGCCACTGGCCATTTCCATTATGTAATCCATGTTTTTTCCAGGATAGCCAGTATAGAGAATGTAGTCTAGGTACTGTATAGAGTAAATTCATTATATTAATCATACGACCACTAAAAAAAAACACATTGTTCTTTTGCAAACAGGCCTCATGAAAATAAACCGGGTCTGAGCTATGAATGTATCCAAACTGTGATAGAAAAACAGATGAACACTTTGTGATTTTTTTCCCCTGATTCTTTGCCGATTTAAATGACTTTGATCTTAGATCATTTAAAGTTTAGCTCAAAATATTTTCTACCAAAGATATTCAAAATGGGGATCATACTCAGGGACAGAAATCTTCAGGATGATTAAAAATTTATTTAGAGCCAGCATAGAAAAGTAGTTGACTAAAAACACCAGACACTTCACTGAGCCTCCCTCAGGGTGTGCTAGATTTTTTTTCTGTGCATGTGCTTCTCCATTTGAGTGTCTTGTACAAATTCTTCTCACGCTGAGGAAGCACCACAGTCTGATACTTGATAATGAAGTTTTAGACTGTGTGTGTGTGGGGGATAAATGATTTGGAAAATCAAAGATAAACACTAAACTAACATAGCGTATCACTACTGTATTATATTACTACTATCAATATTATGCACTGTACACTCCTTAAAGCAACATTATGTAAGTTTTCTAGCATAAAATAACAAACTCTAAATCATTTCGATGCCACACTTGTAATCGGGTGAATAATGTCTCTGATACTCCACTCTGGGCCCAGTATGCCTGTTCTTGCACTATATAACTTTATACTATGGGTGTGATCAAATACGAGAAGTATGCAACGCTTTATGACACTAAGTCACACACTAACTATTTCACTGATTTTTGGTGAAATTGGATCATATTTTATGGAGAACATGTTTTCTGTTTCCCCTCTCATTTCTTCCTAGCTGTTCTGCATCAACTCTCTGAGTTTCATGATGCACCGTAAAGTTGTTAGCCAGGCTGCCCGGTGCTCAGAGCAGACCTGGTGTTGTGCCAGAACCAGAGCTGGATGAGTGGGCAAGTAATCGGGCTTAGCAGCTTCTATGGACATGGCTAATGGCAAAGAGACTGAAGAGGATGTTGAAAGTGAAAGAGAAGAGATAAGGAGTGAAGCTCAGACTCTGACTGGTTAAATGGGTTTCCTGCCTCTCTAAATATATTTACAATGTAGTTATGATAATAATTTGTAGGATAGACACATTCGTGTCAGATGGAATGGTGATTCCAAATTTGCCAAAGGTATAAATGGTAATGATGGGTAAACTCTGGATTGGTTCCCTTACTATTGTCATTTCTGTTCCCGTCCAGGTGCATGCCTGATAACTTCTTTTCTATTCTTTTCTTTTCTTTTCTTTTCTTTTCTTTTCTTTTCTTTTTAAAATAATAACACAGTTAAATTTCAGATAATTAAACTTTTCTAATCTGTGCCCTAGGTCTTCAGTACACCACCACAGGTTTTATTTGCTCTGAAGCTGTGTGCTGTCCAGCCCTTCCAGCCTTCCCCTCCTCTGAGGTCCTGCCTTCTGTTCACTGTTACTGTTTGTTTCCCACTCCAGACACAACTATGGGCTGCCAACTACTCGTCCTCTGCTCCTCCCTCCCTCCTGCATCTCCTACAGTACCTTCCTGTGTTGGATGAAGGCCCAGTGTTTCCAAGCTTAAATAATGTGCATTTCTCTTTTGCTTCCCTGCTTCTGAAAGAGGAGCAGACTCCTCACCTGGAGACTGAATAGTCCTTTCAGTCTGTTCCATCCAGGCAAACGCCTGCCCCGTCTGCTGTTTTATTTACCAGCCCCCTGAATTATTCAGGACAATTTAGCTGTGCTTCAGTCAGTTGGAGAAAATGACAAGCTATATTATAAGCAGGGATGCCCTCAAAAACCTGATGAATAATACACTGTAAGAGGAATTAATCTTTTTAAATAAACATTTGTGTGATTCATTTAGAGCATGCACTGTGGGCCAGAAAACAAACATGTCTCACGGTGGCTGTCCTTTCCCTTGGTTATCGCATCTTAGGGAAGGAGCATAGCCTGAGGAGCTGCATCGTTTGGTCAGCGAGGGAGCTGATATCCTAGTATAAGACAGTGGGCTTAGCTGTGGAGCAAGAAATATGATGTCTTACTTTTTTTTAATAGAAATGATTCTATGTGTGTGGCTTCTGTGCTAATTAATATGACATGAGGTGTGCAATCCTGGCTTAGGAGCTCATTGCCTTGGATTCCTCAGCTTTATTTTGCAGTTTTCAATTCTGATTTAGTTAGAAATGCATGCTTTGGGATTAGATACATAATTCAACCTCTTACACTTTATTATTTCAGGTAAAGGATGAATTCTTTATTACATGCCTTCTAGCTTGAAACACAAGCCTTCTCCCCAAATAGCTAAAATGTACTGCATGGTCCCATTTCCTTAAAACCTGTCTCCCAGGGAAGCTGTTAAAGAGGCAGCACTCTCCATCTGTCACTCAGTGAGTGCAGAGCTGGAAAATTCCTCTGTGGTGATTGTGCCTTGATAAATATGTCATCAGCTGTCCATCCCTTCCTTGCCTGCCATCCAATTTATTTTGCTTGTAATTGATTACTTGCTCTTCCGCACCATGTGAGTTTAATATTACAGTTTGGGATTTTGCAGTGCACTCTGTGAAACCCCTATTCACTTTACATTAACTCACAGCTGTGGCTCATAAACAAACTCTTGGACGCATTCGCAGTGGAAGCACCGCTGACCTAATTTCCTCACTTCGCTAGTCAAGTTTTACACTTCTGCCAACACCATCAACACCACTAATGCCAAAACTAGCACCACTATATTATCAGTGACTCCTTAACTGTGACATCTATTTCTCTAACAAGCCCGAACTTGCAGTACAACTTCAGGTTCAGTGGTACAGAGCAAACACACCGGCTACTATAAATAGACCCTTAGTCAACCTCTGAGCTTTGTGGGTCACTGACTGCTTCTATCGATCTTTAGAAATTGCAGAGAATAAAGACACCTTTGCCAAAACAAAATGTCTGTTTCTGTGCTCAGCAATGAAGTTGACCTTAAACTAATGCCACATGGATGGAGCCAGGCAAAATGGGACAACAGTGTCATCTTTCCTGATTTAAAGCTTCTCTTTCAGGTTGATTTATTCAGCACTAAAAGCATATTCTCCCTGGGATGCCCACTAGCACTCGCTTCTAACTGCTTGGGGAGATCTCCTCTACAGTGGCACTCTCAAGGGTGAGCTGATAGCGGGCCGGAGGCCAGGTGTGACAAAATTTAAACCATCCAATCAAAGGGCAAAGGGTGAGGTACCAACAACCTGACCTTGACAATATCATACAGAATCATAATTTTCCACATAGGTGTAAAGTGCTGAGCTGGTGAAAAGCACAGAACACTCAGTGGTCCTTTGTGTCTGGGAGTAATAGGATTGGCTGCACTGCATATATCAAAGTAATCTGAGACCAGAAAGAAATGTGATTGATGCAATCTTCTTAGGGTCCCTCTTCAGGTTGAGAGAAAAGCTCTTTTTGCTATCGAGTAGTGAGATTAGCTTTTCGTCATGTTTCTTTCAGTCATTTCTCTTTGTCACGAATGACTGTCCCAGAACTCCGAGTTGTTTCCTTTCAACCCTCTGGTAACACAGAGGAGAGTAAGCATTTTGTTCTTTTCATTGCTATCCCTGCAGCTGCTTGCTTATGTAGTTTTTTTATAGGCGTTCTTCTATGTGAAGTGTGCAAGTTTTGAAAACAAACAAAAAAAAAATGTATAACGATAAACTTTTTGATTTCTATCTCAATGTATGCTGCAGCAATCAACACAAGACTATCCACTCACCTTTATCAGAATGTTGTCAGGAAACATAAAATGTCTTATGAAAAGTGTTAGAAGGTTTCTATAAAATAGTCAGTTGGTATAATGGCCTTGTGCACCATCAAGTAACACTGATGACCCCGTTTCTGTCACATTGCTCCCGATGAGCTCTTTCCCCCCTCTTCTTATTTCTATATTTTCTTCATCACTCTACAAGCTGCAGATGCATGCACACTGAAAGAGACCATCTGCTGCAAAACCATCTCTTTTTTATCTCCCTCGTCTCTTTGCAGATATCTTTTATCTCCTTGACTGAATTAATGCTGCTCCCACTGCACACATCGCAGGCTGAGGCGTCTGTTAGTAGGAGGCTGCCTTGCCACTGGGTTCAAGAATGAGTGGATGCAGGCAAGAGCCACCCGCCAACAGCTAGCAGTCAAAAAACAAATAAACTTTGATTTAAACTTTGGTAATGAAAGCATATAAACCCTCAAAGTGTTTACCTGGAAAGTGCCAGCAAACACCATATGTTACGGAAGCTTTCTTTTTCTTCTAAGCCATGATGAAGTCAACTTTAGTCATTATAAAAAAAGGAAAACAAACATGCTTTACTTAAGTGTAGGCTGCCATGTTGTATGTGCTGAGTGGTGGCCTTTTTTAGAGAATAGAGAACTCTTCTCTTCTGCTTTTTGCAGGCACTGTGGGCATTTGGTAAATCCTCCTGGTACAGCTTTAGAAGCTGGATTTTACTTGGCTATTGTATTTTAATGAGATATTATTATCTCTGATGGCGACTCAGCATGAGCATCACCCAAAGGTCACAAGTCATTTAAAGGGGGGATTGCTCCAAGGCTGTTTAGGTTAAGAGGCAGGATGGAGATGAAGATGGAAGACAAAGTGACTACTGATGATAGAATGAGGGAAGATAAATGCTTTTTGGTGGTTCGTGGTTCACCTTGCAAGAGAAAATAGATCAGAGTTGATTGTCTTACATTTTAAATCACTTGATACATTAATAACACTATACAAGGTATCTGCATTTGGTTGAACAAAGCAGATGAATGAATAATACTTCTCAAAATATAGAAATTGTTTTTACTCAATACACTTTTTCTCCTGTAAACACAAGGTTAGACTATTTGTATCTCTTTACAGCTACAAGTCGAACCTGCGTATTTCTTTTCTCACAACATCCTTTGTATCAAAAACGCACTCACTCGATGGGAACAATTGAAAAAACGTTGAAGCTGTCGGTTTAGATGCTATCTCAATTTCATTTAATGCACTTTCATAAACATTGTATTGGACCAATTACACCAAAACGTTTCTGACAGCAAACACAGTGCTCTGTGCAGAGGGTGTTTATTCAGATGAAAACAGACGATGCACCTGCCTTTGCTGAAGGCATTTGGCTGAAACGACAGAAGAAATCCCCGAATGGGGGCTTCCAATCCAAATGGAAATGAACCCTCCAAGATGCACATGATGTGCGGAGCAGTGTGGCATGGGAATCAGAGGAGATTATGAGGGTAGCTTGCCTTATCATCTGTGTTTACAAGGAGAGAGGAGCTCATTTTGTATGCTGTCGATTGAAGGGCACCAGAACTGACAGAGCTGATAGACAACTCCAATCACAGGCCTCGATTTATCCTGAAACTATAGACGGGAACACTACTAAAAATAATGAAAGCCAAAGGCACACAAAAATACTTCTCTAGATAAGTGAAACTATTTTATAAAAAGAAGCAATCTTCTGATGAAGTATTTTTTTCTAAACACTCAAGATCTAATTTTACTGTTCCCGGTGACCTTGGAATGAATCCTGCTAAAGCCTTTTCTCTTTTGTCTCCTCTACTGTTTGTCCCTCTTGGCTTTCCTTCCATTTCAGAGCAAAAAAAATTAACCCTATAAACCTCTACTCTCTCTGTGCACACAATTATATCATATGTTTTTCCTTCTCTTCATCTTATGTGCTTTTCTGACAGATCATTTAAGCTGCAGAAGCTATGCCCTGGTTCTTCAGTGACTACCAATGGGCTATCCCTGCGTTTTATGTCTGATATGTCTGATGTTGCTAATGTAATTATGGAAGCACAAACTGAAAAGGGCAGTTTGGCCCTCAAGGCACATTGGCCTCACAAACAGCCCCATTAGATGGGTATCTAATGACATGAAAACGTGGCAGCGAGCTAATGGATAACATATCCTGATGTGACAACGCACAAGTACATGCAGGCCTATGTTAACAGGACATGTAGAGTTAGAAACCACAGGCCATAAGCAGACATGAGAACATATTGTAGTCTATTGTAGAGGAAATGGTAGTGCTGCATGGTGGTGTAAGACAGTGAAGTGGATATGAGCCTAGATTTCAGTCCATTAAAAATATACATTAGTGTTTATGTGTATTTGCAATGTTTTATTATACAATATTTTACAATATACAGTATACTTTACAGGAGAACCAAAACAAAAAAAATGACTGCACTTTGGCCTGACATTGTTTATCAAAAAAATAATATTTAATATTAAAACTTCAGCAAAAACATGTTGATGAAAATCAACAACAATCAACAATATTTTGATTTTTGAATATTTTTAATTTTTTTTTTTGATTTCTTTTCTTTTTTTTTTTTACACTTTGTTTCCTTTAGTGTACTTACTAAGTACACTAAAATGAGTGTTGTGTCTTATAGATTTTGATGGATAACTTTGGATTTGTACCATTTTGGCTCATTAAGAGCTTACCTTATACCCCACTGGTTCTTACTCATCAGACAGTATTCTTGTTGGTGCTGTCGAGGGTTGTATGAGGGTTAGCATGCAACTGTTATGATTACAGTTCTATTAGATCCTTCCTGTGTTCATTTATACGGCCATAGCTGCAGACATTCCCTTTAGTTGGAGCATATGATTGAGCCATTCAGCCATTCCTTAAACAAGAGGCTGTGTCAGTAGTTCATAATTCATACTGGATATATTGGTTATACCTGGTGCTTAAGTTCAGCAGTTTGATTCTCCAAAGTAATCTGAAAGGTTTTCTACTTTTTTGAGCCTATGAAGTAAAAACTATATAACCCTTTGTTGAGCTTACCATTTCAAGAGTGAGAAGGCATTTTTTTTTTCTTTCAACAGATGACTTATGAAACCACAGACAGGTCTTAAATGTTTTAGCACATATCTATAACATAATTCTGCTGATTAACCTTAATTTTCATAAGTAGAACCCAAGCGCATACTGTATTGTAACAGCTCCTTGGAATGCAAATGAACTTCAATAAGAGCCCCTCAGTTCATCGGAGCCACACAGGGTACTGCCAAAATCCAATTCATGACTTAGAAAATTAGTGGTGAAACAAGATTTCCCCTCTTTTTGGCTGTAAGCTGAGGCAGAAAGCTGACATGAACACATCCTGTCAAGTTCATCATGTAAGCAGGCCGGGGTTGCTGCAACAAAGCATGAGTTTTATAAATTTGAATATGAATCCCAAAGGAGAGGCTCAACACAGCACACATAATACTGGGGGAGGAACTCCTTAAAGACACACATGCACAAACTTGCACATGAGCACACTTTTACACATGAGAGTAATGAAGATTTCTGGAAGAATATTTGTCAGGTTTTTCAGGGAAGAGTGGAAAGTATGCCTTAATAATGTCTGCCCAGTGTTTTAATCTTTGAACTGGGTAAGTAGGAAAATAGTGTACAGCAGTTTTACTTTTATTTCATCATGTTCAACACCATGTTCAGAGAACCTCAGAGAACAAGCATGCAGTCACCCTGATTGCCCAGGAGATGTCTACACCACAATACGTGCAATACATATGTTTTGTTTGGCAGAGATCAATTATGAATTGCCACAGCTGGGCCTTCTGATGTTAGATCCTACTGTTGCTTTTAACTGGTAACAACTACATCCTTAGTGTTTACCAAAGTGTGCTGGTATAGGTGGCTGAAACACCATTCTGATGATTCATAGGTTTGGTGTACATAATTCATAATTAATGTGTTGTTTTCTGACGTGGTTCAGAAGTGGTTCTGACGCATAACTTATAATTTGGGCTTCATTTCTCTTTCTGAGCCTGACTCACTGGTATAAAGTTTATACCTCTAACTAAACTTCATGAATTCCTTTTGCTAACACAGTTGCAGATCATAATGCTTTGAGCTAAATGATATAATAGACCCTTGTCACATAGAGTGTGCGAGAGACACTGAGAAAGATATTTAACCATTTTCTCTGCAGGAAATAGTTTCTTATTTTCCTCCTCTTCAGTAATTTGTTAATGTCTCATCTTCAGGCGAGAATTGGCATATTGCATGTCAGTTCTGCTCATTGGCGCCTTGGCGACCCATGATTCACTGCTGAGTCATGCAACATGAGCTGTGAGCCTCATTCAACTGTTCCTCGATGCGATCTAGCACTGAGATGTGTTATATTTTCTCCTCATTAGTATACACTGTTAGTGGAACTGAAAAGAAGTATCTGAAACATCAGGAGGTCAAGTCCAAGGGGTGAGTGTGGGCTGAAGAAAAAGTTGTTTACTTTTTCTAAGTTAGGCGTAAAGGAAAAAAAATATCTCCAATTTACCAGAGGCACTATAATGATCCAGGTGCAGAGCATGTCTGTCCTTTTCCCAGTGGCTAAATATTGACTGTGCTTTATAGCAGCAGATGGGCAGAACGGTGAATGCAGGCTGTGCTGGAAGGAATGAGTGAGTGTACGAGCGACATCTGGTCCTTCCTGCGCCCAGTGGACCTGGTTGCTACATCAAGCTGCCTCATTAGAACTAGCTGGGGCTTTAGGAGCATTCTGCCACTCAAGCCACTGCTCTAGTGCTCCCCATCAAATCCCTCATTTGCCATGTGCCAAGATTGAAGGACCATATAATGTGTTGTGTCGGCAAGTTTTGCACATCCCACTGCTTTCTCTGCATTCTGCTGGGGTCACCTATTCGCACTTGAGGTGATTTCATTTTGCCAGGAGAGAATTATCATGTGGTAGCTATCCAAAATGTCTGCATTTAACCCCGGCTCACAGCTGCTTTCTGTAAAGAAACTGGTGAGATGTGAGATCACTTTCAACTGACACTGAAACTAAATATAACCATACCTCCACACTTAATATTAGAGTGTAACCAGTCCTTCTTCTGAATTTTCAGTTTTGCCATGATATTAATTAAATAATTATCAATCATGGCATTGCATGCAATAAGTTTTGCATTCCCTATTCCACAAAAATGGTTTAATCGTTTAACATAGTTGCAAATCCAACCAACTGCTACAATCCTTTGCATAAAAAAAACCAACAAGTGACAAATTTCATTCTAATTCTGCTGAAAAAGCTGCTCATTTTGGGCTGCATTAATCATGAAAAAAATCCTGGTCAGAGTGTTTAGTGGTGAATTACTGTGATCATAAGGCAGGATTCACTGATTTCCACTCTGGGTAAAGAGTCATCTATTTCCCTGATGGCTGTGAAGAGTGCTCATCTCACTGCAGCCTGTGGCCCTCTCCGCTGCTGGTAGAGGCGGCTGGGCTGGGCTCTGGTTCAGCAGCTCAACTCGCCTCTCCTCAGGGCTGCAATCATCTGCGGCACCATCTACTTATCACAGAGGGCTGTTTGGATTACCACACCATATTTAATGGCAAGCTGCCATATGATGAATATCATAATACACAACACAAACAGCGCTACTCATTCTGTGTCCCTTCACAGAGCACTGCCTTGCTGATATCACCCATGAAACCTCCCTCCCTGTGGGCTTGTCAATCCCAGGACACCAGAGTACAAATTGTCCTGGGAAATATGGAAAAAAAAGTAAAACCACAAAAGCCAAAAAAGCATGACACATATTGTGCTTTAATATTTAGATTTTTCTTCATACAGCACAGTCTGTCTCCAGAGCTATGCAGTAAAAGGCATTGATTTGCACAATATTCTAGTGAGTTACAGTATTCCTTCCTACAGTATTCAATCTTCAATAACCAAGAAAATTCATTTGCTATGTGCCTCATTTTAGGCTTCTGAGCAATACATAGAATCATCAAGCTGTGATAGAGCAGGCAAGTAATTTGCTCTAAGCTTCAAACTGGCTGGAGCAATGGGAAGGTGGGGCGGTCGTATCGCATTTTCTCATTTTAGTCCATGGCTTCAATCAGAAAGCGAGAACTCCTGGCACGACGTAAGAGTTACTTAATGCTGTATAGGGGGTGGACACTCAAAGTAGCACCTGTGTAATATAAATCAAGGCAATACAATAGCTCTGCAATAAGTCCTACCTTTGTGAAACTTGCAGTTTTTACTGAGAGAGCATGTAAGAGAGCTGTCAGCACTATCGTCATTTGAGGTTGTGGTTTATACAACAATGCAATAGCAGCACATAATGTCATGCAACTGAACCTATGGCCACAAAATGCACCATATTTCTACATTTATAGCTTAACTGTATTATTGTTTACTGAACATGTATTCATTTTATTATTATTATCCACAAACATTTCTTATATTTTTATTTTGTACCAACCATGAAAAGAATTTCCATCTGAGAGATGTTACGTGAAACATTCAGTTAACTGGTGTAAATGGTTTAAATGATGACATTACTCAGAGCCCTTACAAACCAAAGTCTTATCAATCAATCTCTCAAGTAGATGACATTTGTAAAATTACTGATTTGTATGTTTTTCTTCTTGTCTGAGCTAAACACAGAACTCTGAAGGTAGAACAAATGTGCTTTGATTTTGTATAATTTTGCTTGCCTTTGCAACCACTCTTGTATTTCTTTCATCACGCTGGACCTTCAAATCCAATAGCCCTTCAGGACTGACGCAGTGCTACAGGAGCCATGGATAAAATCTTCTCACCTCTTGTACTGTGTCCAAACGAGTAACTTCTTTTGCCAAGTATGTTTACTACATCACTGCCTTGTTGTGTTATGTTCCCACTACTCCTAACTGAACAAATATATGAATATTTTAAGCCAGAACTTAACTGAAATATTTTACATCCTCATTACCTCTTCATTCGTTGTCCTCCATCCCATATCCACCTGATTAGCTATTTTCTCCTCACAGCACTTTTGTCAGCTCAACAAGAAACAGAAAACTTAACTTCATGTTCTGCCAGAAAATTGTCATTTTGTATCACATGTACTCTTCACTATTAGGTACGCTTGTAATGCTGCAAATTTTAAAATTGAAACTCCCTCCACTGATGCACTCATTTCATGTCACTCTGGATGGAAGCTAAATAGCTGATATGAATAATGCAGATGGATTGGATATGAAACAGTGTCAGTGAACACAGACATATCTGGGAAAAGTGCTAAGCATGAATTCTCATCAGTATGGTGTGAAAAGAAGCATGGTTGCATTCCTCATAGTCATTCTAACAATTAATTAACTTTCCTTTTTAATACCAATCAACTATTTTCACTATGTGTCATATTACAGTATAGCACAGTGCATTTCTCACACCAGTATAGTACTTTCATTTTCATATTTCGATGATGTTGAACACTATCCTAACTCCCACAATAGTCCTCAGATGTTAAGTATGGAGTTCAACAAGCTAGAAATGAGTTCAACATGAAGTCCAACAAGCACTTGAAAATAAAAGAACACTTATCAGACAATATGCAGTCTGATAGGCACGTAGATGTGCATTTAGAAACTGGGGTTACCTATTATTTTCAGTGCAATGCAGGGATTGTTGATTGAGTGCTGATTCTGTTGTACTGATACTATATTAACACACGCATTTATGTATGACAGTAATCACACATGCTCCTACATTGTGTCAGGACTCCACAAATGTTCGGTTTGGTTTAAAGTCTTCATTGTTTGATAGAAATAGTTGTTTTTGGTGAAGACCTAAAGAGTCTGTTTCTTTAAAATTAACTGAAATATTGAAAGATAATTATATTATAAAATTATAATATTAGATATTGTCATTTTTATTTTTTTAGTTATGTTTTTTATTGATATATATACACTGTTTTGAATGGGATCCCATCTGCATGTTCTGTATCTGGGTCAGAAGTGACAAAATCTTCTTAATAAAAATAAAAAATGTACAAAGAAAAAAAAAAAGAAATCATCACATGCTTGTCAACGTGTGACATGGCCAGTGGCATTTCATTTAATTCAACACTGTCCCGTGAGCTGCAGGCGGGAGTCTGCCTGTATGCGTGATCTTCGGTGGTACTAAGATGCGTCTGGGCACTATATTAACAGGGAGAGGGCGACTGCCTGATGGAATATTGATAAAATGTTTTTTTGTTTGCTGCACAATGCTCGGAGAGTTGACGGCTCACTGCACTAAATCATAAAGCCCACTTGGGCGTACTGCGGAGTCAATAACCAGTTCTTTTTCTATTCTGGGAATGCACTCAGTTTCTGGGAGGTCATCCATTGAAGCAACACTTGTGTTAAAAGACTCACAGTAACTCTCAGAGCACTTCTACTCTGTGGTGCACTGTGTTCTATGTTGCACAAGTTTCTCTTGGTAGTCTTGCCTAACCTAACTGTGAACCTCTAAAAAATATACTGTATACATACAGTATACTGTATATAGTCCTGCACTGTCTTCTTTATTCTATACCTGCTGCTCTCATACTCATACCATGTCCATCAGTGGGTACTGGGCTTTGTATATCAGCAGGACAATCCCTGTAAATGTTGCTGTACTTGTTAAATGAAGTGATCCTTGTCCTGACATTCGCTGTATGCTCATGCCTTGAAAGACAGATACACATATCTGAAAAAGCCGTAGATATTTTACCCCTAAACTCAGAGATTTGACAGTTATTGTAAATGCTTGTGGTTCTCTGTGAGAGCTAGTGACATGTATCTTCGGTGTGAATGAAATGTTTTTCTCTGCATGGTGACAGGTGGGTAGAGCATGCTGGAGCTCTGGCAGGCCGTGCACCAGCAGCAGCAGCAGTGGCAGCTCCAGCATTGAGGCTGAGAGCAGGAGACGGCCTGCCAGGGGAGGTGATGATGCCAAGAGTAGTTGTATCATTACAAAGCCTCTCTTTCCACTCTAAATTGTAAACTATGTCTTGAAATCTTAACTCTGGTGTTTCCAAACGCTTACGTTCCTGGGTGAATTGCCACTTTCATTTTAGTGGACATACATCAGTTTAGAACACAATATTGTTGCATAATGTTGTAATTTGCTGAGTTGAAACTAATAGGAACCCTTGAATTATTAATGGTGGAGAATGTTTGGGTAATTCTTTGTATAGGCAGGTGTTAAGCACTCATTAGCCACAGATTATGCATGCTGTAGTAATAAAATCCAAGTGAATATACTATGATGCGTATGTTATGAATAACTGTGTTTGAATCTCAGTATGCAGATCCAAAACAACCACAATCTGTGAACGAGAGGTACTGCTGAGATATATTTAGTCTGTTTACATCATGACAACCAAAGAAAGCAACAGTATAACAGAGATCCCTGATCAATGTGACGTCTTCCCTGTGTGCCCTGATTGCTGGACTGGATGTTGAGGCGGTATCTCTCGGGGCAGAGCATAGGAGGCTTGTGATGTGTTTATTTATAGAGTACAATGAGCCTAATTGGTAAATTGGTCTAATGATTGATTCACTATCAAGTCTGGTGTCGTCTATCTTGACTCTGTGGTGAAGGATGTCTTGAAATAGCAGGGATGACAGCAAAGAGAAAGAGAAGCCAATACTTTCCCCTGAGTGCATGATCCTCCCATTAACTGCCCAGAGTCTCCCTGAGAGTTCAGCCCACTGTAAGCAATTAGACACATCAAGGTTACAGCTCAGTCTGGCTGTCACCGGGCTGAATTAAAACTGCTTATGAAGAAGGGTTTCTATTTCAACACCCACTGATCTAGGATCTTAATTTTTTAATTGATTTTTTTTTTTTATTACCTCTACCTTTCTGATCCATTATCTCACCCATAACTGATCTGAGTGCATTTTAAAATGGAGTGTGTAATGATAGGATGTAACAGCTTCAATCTACACTCAAGTGAACTGCCTTAGGGCCTGATGATCCTAACCTGCGTGGAGGAAAGTGCAAATGAATTAGATCTATCAAAGCATAGCATAACAGAGCCTTGTTCTGATTTTCATGTCTGTGTAATTAAGCATGTCCCTTCATTCCCTTTAAGTTTCCTCTGCAGGTGGAGTTAGGTTAAATGCCCAAATTTAATTTCTGCTTTTGTCTGCTGGTCATAACAATCTAATTTTTCCATAGAAGTGTTGTTTCAACAAATGGGGTTATTCCTCTCCATGGCAGAGAGCAGCCCATTACAAGATTTGATAGGCACAAATAAATCATGACTTTATGCATAACAGTATTCCACCTCATGCAGAGGACTTAGCTCAGGGGCCTATCTGCTTCCTGGCTTCAAGTTTGAAATTCAATTACCTGCTGCCCTGGGTAGCTGCTTGCTGGAAGCAAATCATGGATCTGAGGAAAGGTTTAATGGATTTGAAATATAATTTAGCTCAGACTTGGCTCCTTAGAGACAGGTCACCATTACCTATAACCACATTAGAGGTAATCAAAGATTCTCCTGAATTTGTTACCTTGGCTTCCAGCGAGCACCTTCAGCCTTCTATTTTTTCTATCTAAAGGGCACGTTATGTACAGGCATAAATCATGGATTTAATGTAGATTAATTGTGAAAGACATCTAACTGATACAGTGTATTTCCTTTGTGGCAATTCACAGTGAAAGATCAAGGACTTAAAGCAACATTGCATAGAAATGAATTTTTGTGATTTAACATCCCCAGTTTCAGAGTGCAATACCACTGTTGTAAATATGGACAGATGTACACATGTTTTTATGATTACATAATTTATGAACAAAAACTAGCGAGTTGACAACTTTGCTAACACAGCAAGTGCAAAAACACAAGACATAGCAGCCAGCTAATATTACTTACTAATCCAACAGCAAGAAGCCCAACTCAGGGTCTGTCTCTCTCTCTCTCTTATTTCAAGAAGCTCTCGCCAATGACTAAAAGCCAGTGCCAAATTTAATTTTGTCTGCGGCCTCTTGCTCGGTCAATCTTTCCTTTTCTTCCACTTCCTGCTTCCTTGGTCTCTTCACCTCTGCCATTTTGTCCATAAAGTCTGCTGAGACTGGTTACATTACCAGCTCGCCCAGCTTTGGTTCTGGCACGACACCAGCTCCGCTCCCTGTAACCATTCCCCCAGGCTCTGGGCCTAAAAACCACCTCTTCCTGGAGGTCCAGTCTGGGCAGCCCAGCTAACAAAGTGAGCTAACATTAACTAACAACAGCTATAGTCCACAACAGTTTACTTGACTGTCTGTCAGAAAATATTTTCTCCATAAAATATGATCCAGTTCCACCAAAATAAGTGAAATAGTTGGTGATAATCATATATATATGATGGTTGGTATACCTTAGTGCCGTAAAGCATGGTTGATTGTACCCAGAGCACAAAGTTACATAGTGCAAGAACTAGTGTACAGGGTACAGAGTGGGATGGAAAGAGAAACGTTCGCCTTATTACATGTCAGTCAAGCCTTAAAAATTGCTTAAAATGTGTTACTTTATGGTAGAAGAGTTACACAATGTTGCTTCAACAATTTCTAAAAATGTAATCTGGCTCAGTCTAGCCACACTGTATTTTTCTACAAGACCTAGCTATTATGTAGGGGTGATGTGACACAAACACACTCTGGCTAAAGGTGCCTGCTGCTTCTTTGCTCTAATTGTAGATTGTGGCTTATTGCTTGGCCTTTCTTCCCAAGGAACCTTTTTTTTTTTTTTTTTCGATAGGCAGAGCCTCCCCTTCCTCAGACACCTGTTATTAATTCTCTCCTGTTTAATCAGAGACCTGGGAGGTAGCAGTCGCTCCTCAGGCTGTGAAGATGACAAATGAATTGCCAGGTTAGAAAAATGGACTCAAATTCATCCTCTCCTGGAATTTGTGTTCACATTCTTGCATTGTTCTTCTTCAAGGATAATGGATGGCTAGTGGGGAGGGGGGGTTGAAGGTGCGGCACAGAATTCCAATAAATAGTTAATGTTGAAAAAAAGTCACCCATTACAGCTCTCTGGCACTTTGGTGGTTTGGCAATAGCTTACAGCAGCTAACATGGTGAAGTCAGTATGGTTGGAAACAATAGAAGATTAACTCCAAAGATAAAACCATTACTGCCATGACAGTGCATCTGATAAAAATGTAATAATAAAAACAATGAATCAGAAGAATTTGAAGGGTAAAATCAGTCCTTCTTAAGCTGTTTAAAGCCTTTATTTGCATAGGAATTCTAATAAGTTTTTAGATCCCTTTCCCTCAATGTCTTTCCTCCATCAGTGAAGCCACCTGGAAATGTCACTGTTGCTGCCTTCCATACAAATATCATCCCTCCACTGATTCATTGTGAAGCATATGAGGACAAGCAGAAGCTCAAATTTCAGATGTACCGTGGTGTAACATTTCCAAAGAGGATGTTAGGGTGTTAAAGGTTTCAAATTTAATTCATTTTGACTCATGTTAAGCAAACCATAAAGTTTGGTTAGGAATCTTTTATTGCTCCATGAGAGAAAAAATGTTTTTAGCGATCAACCGTGAGATCAACCGTTTTGTTGTCCTGCAGTTTGATAGTAATTGTAAATCATTCATATTGTCTTGCATCAGTGTTATTAGTCCATTAATCATTCATATTTCTTATTAGTATTACTCAGCACTGAACGTAATGAATATGCATAAGGACAGGGCCAGGGCTTACAGAAGCAGGATAAAGAAATGTTCCAGTAAAGTGAAAAAAGTTTTCTGGGGTGCAAAAGTATTTACTCAGTGTTGCGTCATCAAAAAGGAGCCTACTAAATCCTTGAATGGCTGCTCTTTTAAGTGTCTGAGAAGGGAAGACATGTTTTTCTCTTGTCAACTAGCATTCGATACAGGGCAGAAAGGAGGTGACCTTGCCCTGCCAAGCACTGTGATGGGCCAAGTATTCCCAACTGCCTGCTAAAGCTTTAGACAAGCTTTGTGAAATGATGTTAGCTACAGCTGTGGTTTTAAAAAGGCTTGTTTTTCTTTTTGTGAAATTGAACTTTAAACTGATACTTGCTTTGGTATAAAACAGGTAACTTTTGGCGCACATAGTAAAAAACAAAAACAAAACAACATACAGCTTAGGTTATTTGCTCCCATGGTGTTTTCCTTTTATAATATGGCAGACAATTATTTTTAAGTAGTCATAATGTACCATAATTGAACAAAAGAACATTTGTATAGCATTAAAGGCTCACTGATTGAAAAACATGTCTAGTAAAGTTTTAGCAACATATTGTGTGTTTAAAAATTCTCACATTGGTCAAAATAACCTGTTTAACAATTCAATATTTTTTCTTTATTTTTGTTACTTTCTACATCAAAGATAAACACAAAACATAAATATGAAATAACACATATGGAATTATGTGGTAAACAAAGAAACTGTAAACTAAGTAAAACGCTTTCTTGTAGTTATTTTGGATTCTTCAAAGGAGTCACCTTTTTGTCATCTTCATGAGGTAGTGACATTGAATAGTTTTAAATTAACAAGTGTGTGCTGTAAAAATGTAATTAGTGGAATTTTTTAGCCTTCTTAATTTGTTTGAGATCATCAGCTGTGTTGGTCAGAGATAGTGTTGGCATACAGTAAATAGCCCCTATTAGACTACAGTCGTAATCCATATTATGGCAAAAGCTACTCAACTAGAGAAATGACAGTCCATCACCACTTTAAGACTTGAAGGTCAGTCATTTCAAAAAATTTCAAGAACTTTGAATGTGTCCTCAAGTGCAAACACAACGATTATCATTACAGTTACCAGCTTCAGATATCACTAGCAGCACCTCAGATTAGACCACACATAAATGCTTCACAGAATTCAAGTAGACCCATCTCAACAGTAACTGCAGAGAAAACCACTACTGACAACCAACAAGAAGAAGAGAACTGCTTGGACCAAGAAACACAAGGAATGAACATTGGACCAGTGGAAATCTGTAATGAGTCAAATCTGAGATTTTTGGTTCGCACCAGCATGTCTTTGTGCTACTCTCTGTGCTACCATAGCAGGCAGGCAGTGACATGCCATCCCAATGAGAATGCATACAGTGGTTACTTTGAATAAAATCTGAAATATAAAACATATTTAGCTTTGTTTACACCTTTTTTGTTAACTTTTTTTTAACATTTCCCACATAATTCCACATGTTTTTTTTTTTTTTTTTTTTTTTTTTGTCTTCAGTTTTGATTTAACATAAAGGGAAAAAAAGCATTGAATGGGAAGGTGTGTCCAAAGTTTTGACTGTTACTGTATTATGGGATTCCAACAGCCTTTTTTATTCATTTTATGTATCACTGACACTTCACAAATTTAAAAGTTCAAACCAAGACAATATTCACAGGGTGTAAAATCTGACTACTCTGATGTCTGCATGAAAATGAAGCACACTGGGGTGTTGTTTAGCTCAGTTGGTAGAGCATCCGCCCCATGTACAAAGGCTCAGTCCTTGCCGTAGCGGCCCAGGGTTTGAATACGACCTGAGGCCCTTTGCTGCATGTCATTCCCCATCTCTCTCCCCACATTCCTGTCATTCTTCAGCTGTCTCTATACAATAAACCTGAAAAGGCCAAAAAATATCTTTAAAAAAAAAAAAAAAAAAAAAATGAAGCACACTATGCGCCACCTCTGCTACCAAAAATATTGATGATTTCACGGTAAATATCTCTGGTGCTGAAATATTCATCAGTGAAAAACTTTCAAGTGGTGATTTCTTCTTTCTGTTTCAGAGTGGTTTTGTAATTTAACTAACCCTTATGGACATAGATGAAGAATCCATCCACAGCTTGAGTTTTTTTTGTTTACTATTGAGTTATTAACAACTGCTTGGCACCGCATGCAGTCATGAATAAGGCAATGACCCCTTATATAGATGAAAACAAGGACAGTGTGCTCTGAATCCTACATGGATCGTGCTGTCTTAAAACAGCTGTTGTCTGGGGACCTGCTCCGTTCTGTTTTATCTGGCAGCTTACTTACTGATAATAGGGTCTGATAATGTAATACAGACAATAGTGCATTGTGCTGGATTTCAGTTGTTCCTGTTGTCATTCAAAGTCCTTGCTTGTACAAGTCATTTCATTGATTGTTTGAAGGCAGACTGCTGTCCAGGATTTATGCACATAATACGATATATTAGCGAACATAAAACCTTAAGAGGATTGGGGTGTTTTAAAAAAGTAACAGATACAGGGGAACATTTTAGCAGCACTACAGATGAATGAAGTGTTGTGTTTCTCAGGTTGCAATCCTCAGACGTAGGTATGTGTTTCAAAATCAAAAACTGACAGGTAGCCGTCTGTCTTCTGCTGCTCTTCCGGTACAGTAGTCCTGAGGAATTGGATTTCTCTCCTCAGAGCCATCAGCCTTTGATGTGACACAGTGACCGTGAGAGCCAGTCATCAGGTGTAAGAATGAACACAAACCGTCAGATGCTGCAGAGTCTTTCTCTTCTTCTAACGTGGCACCTTGCTCAAGGCATAAATCAAAGCCCAGGAGCCTCATTCTAGAGAAGTATTAGCATTATCAGTGTAACTGAAGCTGACAGGGGGAAAAAAACAACAAAACAGCTAATTAATTGAATGTTTTTCTCATTTTATTTTATTTAATAAGCTCAAGTGTTAAGTCACTTTTAAGTGTCTGGCTGAAACAAGATAACATTCTGTAATAGAAACAAGGTTGACTTCTGCTGTTAATTAGACTAAAGGTCTGGAAACCTCATTTAAAAAGCTATATCAAAGAACAGAAGTATTTGATGGAAGGATGGGAGGATGCCATATATATATATATATATATATATATATATATATATATATATATATATATATATATATAAAGCATTAGGTAGGATGAAAAAGCGTGGGATTCTCACTGACTTCAAAGCCAACAGTTCTAACAGAGCCATTCAAATTGCGTGGAAGCAGCCCACAGTCAGGTGGTAATCAGGCAGCTTTGTGCTGGCTCTACCCGGTTTGTGGATGATCACGATGGGCCAGTGGGCTGGTGAATAAGGCCTGTGTGGTTGTCTATCCTCTAGCTATTTGATCATTGTAGGAGGACAGCACTGAGGCAGAGCAGGAGAAATAATCAATGCCACAAGGCTATAAACAAATAATTGTGAGGATGGAGAAACATCTGAATTTCTGAGATTTGTGGGAGGGTGGGTCTGCCAAAGGGCCGTGTAAATAATGGAAAGCAAATCAGTGTCATTCCTGACGTTGGTATTTGAACTTTTTTGTTGTGTAGCCTCAAGCAATAAGCACAAAAGTTTAGTAAGTCACTAGTCAGTGATCACATGGCTTTTGTATGTGCAGTGTCTGATGCATCCTGCACTGCTTTTGGCAACTTTGAGAAAAACACAGAACAAAGGAAGGGAGGCCTCTCTGACAACTGACAAAACGGTGAACAGATCCAAGGCCAAGCCACTGTGAGAGACACATTTCAAACATGTAGTTTCTAATCTATTGAAGTGTCAATGAAATATAGCCTTACAGAACTGCTTCTGCAATGCCATCCTGGAGGCCTAGGATCCAGAAACCTCAAATACAGTTTAAAAAGCCTGGCAGATTGAAGCAATTTATCCCAGACTTGTATTGTTTTATAAGGTCACAGTCAGGCCTTGGATTTGGCTTCACATTGATGGGGTCATTGAAGCATCACAGCAGCAAGCAGACAGTTGGACAGTCCAAGAGATAAAAGTCATGCTGGCTATGGCTCATGTATGGCTTTCTTCCAAAATAATTAAGATCCGTAATTATTTCTCACATGAAAAATATTAAAAACAAACAAATGGCATCTGTGTAAAAAGGTTCTCTGTGAAACAATGCACAGATGAATCAGGTGCTTCTCAGAACAAGAACAGCAGACTTCAGAGGGAATAATAATGGAGCACACTAATTGATTTGCAGCCTTTTAAGTTATAATCCCTAAATGTTTCTTAAATGTAACAAAATTAGGCAGGGTAAACACCCCAGGAGTGCTAGATTCAATGCAAAATTCAATGCAAAAGTCCCATGTAGCTGCTTTAAATCAAACCCCATTTGATACTGTTTATGGTTGGCGTTTTTTCCTGCAATTCAGTTTGTTTGCGTTTAGTAATTGTCTCTATAATAGTTTTTGTTCGTAGTGGTGGAGACCACCATTCCTGTGCTGGACACAGATGGCCTACTAAAGCAGGATTCAGAAACAGAAAACAAAACAGAAAACAAGCTTTGTGTCTAATCCAGTGGAATTTTAAAAGGAACATTTTACAGCTGCTGCTTTAAATTAAAAGTATTGAACTTGTAAAATATAGAATAGCTTTTATTGTGAAGCTACCACAGGAAATAATCAAAAATATATCTATCATGCTTTGGTTATTTTATGCATTTTTTTCATCATTGCATTATTAGTTAATAAGTAGTAATGGAGTGAAAATAATATAGTATTTCTAACATCATAGTGTAGGGTGTCACAATGACCCACCCTTGGATCCATTATTCAATAGATTTGAAATCCTGTTCAACCACCTACGCAAAACCTTATATGTTTGTCCATTTTGTCTCCGAAGGTAGTGTCAAAATGCCAGTTTGCATTAGTCAAATCTGCATGCACTAAAGTCCTCCAAAAAAAAACAGACATACAAATAAGCTTGTTAATACAAAAAACAATACTGTAGCATATTAAAGTTTAATGCTATATCTTGTTGTCTGTCCTCATCAAATCCTTCCATCAGGACTCCTGCTAACTGCATATAAATCAATTCAAAAGATTAGCTTTCATAAAAACCTTATGAAGACACTACTCTGTCACCAGCCATCGATCCTTCAACACAAAGAGCCACTGTACTTCAATTCCATATCAGTGGTCTGTACTGAGCCACACACATGGCCACAAATGGATGCACAAGCCTGTGTGTGCAGATGCAGAAGAAAACACGCACACACACACACACACACACACACACACACTCACACACACACACCAGCATGACTGAATCATTGCATGAGCTTGGTTCATCAGTGAGATAGGATGGGTAAGAGCAGGATTATATTCAGGTCTGGCTGTGTGGCTCTGAGCCGTGGGAGGCTGACCCTGATAAATCTCCACAGACTGTGAGGCAGCTTGGCCACATTTTGTAGCGACAAGCTCATGGTATGGGGTTCAATTTATGTGGGAAAGACTGGGAGTGTGAGATGGGAGCCATGCAGGCGGACCACGCCGCCTGGCTGTCTCAGCAGAGAAGCATCAACAAACAAGCTGGACACCTCTCATGTGACAGAGTCATCTCCACAATACACTGGCAGCTGATGTGTCATGTCGCTGCACTGAAAATCAAAGACAGTGCAACAAATGCAATAAACAAGCTGCGGTTGGGAGGAGGATGGGGGGAGGGTGGAGAAACAGGTTGAAAGGGAATTCAAAAGAACACTACTGTGACTGGACACAGATAGGAGGAGGGCCTGTCCTTGCTGAGTTTCTGATGATCGTCGGATCTGAGCTAGATCACAAAAAACAGGAAAGTGCTTCAGCTTGCTTCATTCTTCACAGTGTGACAGTGTAGAAACTACACCACCAGCCATTTGAATTATTTTTGTAGCTGCTACATGTATGAGATATCATTTTTATTACAGTTTCAACTGCATGTGATCTCATTTCAGTTTGGGACAGCATGTCTTAGGCGCAGCACAGATTATTATTTTACAAATCAGACACTCACAGTTTGATGTGCTGTTTTTAAATGTGTTTAAATGTCAGTATTGTACAGTTTTCAGTTTTCTGACAGTGAGCAAATAATTTGTTTCTGGAACAGTCAGCTGTCTCAGTCTGCTCTTCACGAGTCTACTGGTGAAGGCACAAATAATTGGGCGTAATGATGTGAGATAGGTGCATAGAACAATGCAGTCCTGAAGAGCGTAGTTCAGGGTGGGTATGTTGAGTAGGGTGGTTGTGGGAATCCAGAAATTAGCGGTGAGCCCTCTGGAGGCATCATGTGTCTAAATTAATGAAACATCTGTGATAGGAGGCGCACACTTCAACACCCGAGTGACATATATGCACTCACCCAATGTAATAACCAAGCCAGGTCTTTAAATAGATGTTCACCTAAAGGGGCACGTGGTTTGGCTATATCAAGATTCTATTTACTGAAAAGAAAATGTTAACATGTGCCACCTAAAGCCTCTGCCTTGAGTTGTGGTCTAAGAAAAGAAATATGTCTTCATACATTGGATGTGATCAGAAAGTCAATACAGAGCAAACAATATTTTTAAAGCTGAATTCAGGGACCTTGAAGCATTGGTCAGAAGGTCTCAGCACAAAGAGCCCTCTGAGGGTGTGGTTAAGACAGCCAATATTTGGCTTCCTCATCACCCTAACCCTAACCCTCTTAAGATTACTCTCAGCATATCTAAATCAATACAGTCAATGAAAAAACAAAAACAAAAACAAGTGACCATGTATTGTCTGATTCAAGAAACATCTTGATCACTGTCATTCTCAAAAATTAAATCCTACGAAGCCTCATGCTGGTCCGGTTTGATACAACTGAATGATTTACTTCATATAATGAGCCCTTGGACCACAGTCTCAGTCTTTAAATTCCCATCAGCAATATTCATTTCAAGGTTTACTTTTATGTAGCTGCTCATAAACAGATTCATTACATGTCTTGTGCAACCGCCTCAAAATAGAAAACAATTCACAAAAATGTCCTCCTCCAGCAAGCCAAATTCCTCTAGGGGAAAAACAATAGCCTTGATATCTTCAAACAAATGCAAGTATGCAAGCTCTGCTGAAATGTTTTCTGCCATGCTGCACTGTGCATAGGGATGTACTTTGCATATCTATTATGCGCTTTCTCTGTGAACAAGCAACCTTGTGGAACTCATCCGAAATCTGCTTTATATTTCTTTTGAAATCAATTTTCAGCTCATTGCTGTTTTCAAGTTGGCGAACGACAACCGCCTACAGGCACCCGGATCATAGGACTCTTGTGCGAGGAAGAGCCTCACTAATACTTGCATTACGTTAACTCTTGGCGGAAGCAATAAGGGGCTACTCTACGTACTCCTAGCCAACTTAGTTCTGCATTACTTTTAAGTGACACTTGTGTGGCTGTGGGACATTTTCAAACAACAAGCTCATCCGCTAGTTTAATTAGGTGTCAAACACCCAAGCACAAGCCTTTTAATACTTGTGAAGCACAAGTATTGGCATGTTTAGTTCAAAGCGATAGTAGGAATAGAAATTGTGCTTACCTGTCAGGTATCAGCATAAACAGATGATAGATGGTGGTGCAGAAACAGACATGGGAAAGAGGAGCAGGAAGGGAAACATAGTTAGTTACAAATATATTACACCATGCCTCTTTGTTAAATTACTCAACATGTAATAAATGTATCTAGTTTTCCAGGTAAAACAAAGTCAAAAAGACACCTATAGTTTGTAATGAAAATAAATATTTACTTTATTTTCACTATTCCTAAAGGAGAGTGTGTGGTAAGAGTTGTACAGTGGGAAGCTTTTTGGAGTAAAGGTGTCTTCAGTGGTTGCATATAAGTGATTGCCGAATATTTTAATTATAGATACACATAACTTGACTTGATTGTGCATATTTGTGCTATGTAACTGCTGTGTTTCATATACAGTAGTACTGCATCACTATATGCAACACCACAGTCCTCAGTCTACACTTGTGTGTGTGTTTGTGCATGGATTTGTATGCTTCTCTCAATCTCTGTGTGTGCAAATGCATGCACACACAAGTTGAGAAAGACAGGTTTCAGAGGAACAAGAAAAATGCATTAAAACACTGCGCAGGGCATGCAGGATGCACATTGCTCTGTGTCAGGCAGCTGGACGCAGCAGAATGTGAAGAGCAACTTAACCTCGCTCACAATGAAATAGAGAAATCTCTGAGCCCCATTCAAGACAATCTCAAAATATCCCTGCAGATTTTTTCTTTTCCCTAAAAGCAATTTCTCACTCCCCTACTTGCTAATTAATGCAAGACCTGTGCCCTGTGGTCTTCTATCGGCCTGTGTCTTTTTGCTCTCGCCCACAGCCATCAGCCCTGGGGCCTTAGTGAGAGCTGCCCTTGGCCTTTGGCCTCCAGCTTCCTCCAGCTTGGCTTCGAGGCCTTGCCCAAGGCAACATAGACTAAAATCAATGTGGGAACAGTGAGGGGGCGTTGGGATTATCAGATGAGGTGAGAAAAAATACAAATGGTTGAGATGTCAGTTAAATTTGTCTGATTGCTCATTCCAGTCTATGCGAAATGAAAAAGTGATAGATTGAATATTATCAGTTCAATAAGAAAGAAATGGAAAAAAAAATCTAGAAGAGGAAATCTAGGCCATTGTTTTAGCACAGCTTTCATGTCATTATCCTATTTAGTCTCGACAGCCTGTGTTGCTGTTTCATAATAAATTGCTGGTGATTTAATTAATTATACAGTGGTATTAAATAAAACATTAGGGGAATTATATTTTATTGAATTAAGTGTTCACCTTGGTAATTAATCTACGTTTAATATGGCCTGGCCTGTTTAAATTATGAAAATCACTAGTGGTGGCTGCACTATAAACCTCTCACGCATACATACCCTTCCCTGAAATATTATGCAGATGACAGCGTTTCTATAATTAACTTCTTCTATTACTATCCTTGAAATAGAACTATCAACTTAAAGTTTTTGGCAAGGGTATGCTTTCAGCTATAAGAAGCAAAGCTGAAGGGTAAAAACTATATTAAGAATGTTTTGAGGCAAGAACATTGTCTAATGCTATTAAAGTAACACTGCTGAGAAAAAAAGCTTGTGTGCTGTTGCTCATTAGAGTTGCCTTTAATAACCTGCTGTATGTGTTTATGTGCTATTCTGATGTCATATGTCAAATTAAAGAATCCTACAGACAATGCAAACTAAATGTGTCTGACGTTTCCCAACAACAACAACAACCTCAAAATAAAACATAACGTCTCTTATTCCTTTAAGACAGTCCTTGAAACTCTGTTTCAGGAACTTAGCTGACCATGTTTTCACACTGTTAATACTTTGTCCTAAACATTTCTGTAGTAATGGATGTCCTGTCTTATATAAACAGATCAATGCTGGCTCAAATACTATTTGCAAATACTCATTCATGTTTGCTTTGACCTGCTGGGAGCTGTGCATGAGGGACTGACAATTCAGATGGCATCAGACAAGCTGTCGATCACAGAGGAGTGAACTAAATTGAAATGCAAACCTGAATGGCAGAATAGTATGCAGTGATGTCACTGTGAGGCATTTTAAATAGAGGTCCATCAAATTGCAAATGTTATGCTATGCAGCAAATTTCAACCTGTAGACAAGGATGGAAATTGCCATAATAGCCTGTAGTGATGTATCCAGGTTTAATAGAAGGATCATGCTCTATAATTATTTAAATGCAAAAACTCACATGCTTGAGGTTTTTTCTATAATTCATTTTGACTACAAGACATTTAACAAGGTAGATGTATTAAGGCCAAAGTTCCCATTCAGCCCACAGCTCTCTAATATTATTGCCTTTTTGCAAAATATTGACACGCTATACTTTTTTGGTGAGGTTTGTGTCATAGTGCTACTTCTAGTGTTCAAGATAGCTGTAATTCAGTCAAGGAGCTGAAGTGCCTGTTTGTAACACCAAAACCTTTGCTCAGAGGTGGAGTAAATTTGACAATGGAGAAATCTGTCTGTGGATTATATATTTTTTTATAACTTCCAAAGTGTGTTTTAAATGACTTTTACTATGTTAAAACAATTAGAAAAAGAAGTGCAAATAGAGAAGAACACATGCCCATGCCCATTACTGACCCATCTATGCTTCACAGAAAACATCCCATCATTTATATTGAGGACATGCAGTAATTCTAATAATTATAACAAACTCATTTCAACTAATTCTGATATTTCTCAGAGGCATTGAAGACAACGCAGTGTTCATTAATTAGTGCCAGTTTCAGTTTATGCTCATCACAATTAGTCTGCCACTCTCAGCATAGTGTGCAAAAGGTAAAATTGGCTGAGGGAGGAAGTGGATTCATGTAATGAACTTTAAGATGTTATGAACTTGTGGACCCACCAGACTCACACACATTCATGCAGACACACATACCTGACTAATCCACAGCTGGACTGTTTGCTTTGTTTTGTTGTATCAGTGCCCCGATTGAAAAACCAACAGGGAAAACTCTTGTTGCATCTGCTAGAAATCAAAGCTGTAACCTGATGTGAACATTTGTGTTAGTCTGGCTCATTAGACCTCTTCTCAGGTTAAATAGGCCTTTTTCACATCTCACATTTTGATTTGTCATAGCAAGATAAAACAAAGGTGTAAAGCTGATAATATTAACAATGGCTCTATTCCATTTGAAAGTCCCAGTAAGCCATGGCAGTGAGCTAGCATGCATAATGACAGGTTTCTGAAACCTGCACACCAAAATATGCCAATCTCTGACACTATTTATTACTGTGTATTATGTTTTACCTGCTACAACATGTCAGCCTAGTTAATAGGGGAATTATGGAAGGTCACTGAGCTCCATGTAGTAATAAAATATATATAATATAAACCCTTTGGCTTCTTTCCTCCCCTTCACATATCCATTGTGCTTGATAAGTACTTTCATAATTACTTTAAGTCATGTACTGTACTTAAATGCACTTAAAGTCAGTACTAACTTTACTTCTACTCCATTACACCTAAGAGGGAACTATTACACTTCACTAAATGTATTTGACAGCTTTAGCTGTAAACCAAGATTGTACATACCAAACATATGATACATGAAAATATAATGCACTTTTGCACTATCAATAAACTATTCAACAATATAAAAGACATGGATGCATTGATCTGAGCTTTCACTGGAAGAAATAAAACAATACAATACGATTGTGGGAGGCTGAGGCCAATCTCAGCTGGCATTGGGTGAGAGGTGGGATAGCCATCGATAAACCCTGGATTCATCACCAGACTGACACATTGAGAAAGACAACCATTCATGCTCACATTCACACCTATGGTCAATTTAGAGTCACCTGTTAACCTATTAGTGTCCACTTTGGGCTGTGGGAGAAAGTACCTGGAGAGAACCCATGCAGACATACACAAGGAGAACATGCAAAATCATTGCATTCTGTTTTTATTTTTGTTTTATACTGCGTCCCAACTGTTTTGGACTCTGGGTTCTAAAATTATGAATCCAGAGTATTTCTATTGTGTGATATTACTCAGTACTTCATCCACCACTGAATGAGCTCTATTATTGTATGTTTTTTTACTATGACATTAATTTTGTTAATCAAACACAGTCTGTTGAAGCTAATAATTTAGAGCATCTGTGTGGGAAGGCAGTGGGAGTGTAGTTTTAAAAAGGTTTAGTTTTGGCAAAGTGGTAAAAATATACTTTTACTTCTTTATTATTGCCCCCATTATTATTTTTATTATTAGCTTTTGGTAATGCTATCTCCAGTACACACAGGCACATTTGCCAGCGGATCATAACTTTTATATAGGCTTCCATTTTTACCACTGTACTGTTTCTTTGCAAGGAAGCATGGCAATTCAACTGGGAAGGGCAGAAGTGCAGCTCATTATGTGAATGTTGCCAGCCTCCAGATCAGTCAGCAAAAATAATTAGGTGTTATATTACTGAGTGTCATATCTTGTGGGAGACTGAAGCCTTCCAATTGGGATCGATTGCACTCACTTTATATGGGGAAAAGTAATAAACATAATTATGCTTTTTGCCGCTTTTTGAATCAAAGCCACACAGTGTGACTGAATGGGTTGTGTATGCGCGCTCAAGCAGAACGCCTTGCCAATTACCACAAATCATAGTCAGCTGGTTTTTCTACCTCCTTTAATAGGACTCAAAACTTCCCTCCCTGCCTCTGTTTAGCATCGCTGAGCACGGCCCATTCAACACTTCCATCTAATGTCATGCTCATTAAAATATAAATTGGTTTATGATTACAACCTGCAACTTTGCAACTGGACCAACTGATAATGACTTGACCAGCGGCAGAGGAGATTAAGGACAGCGTATTTAGTTATCAACACTACTACTGTACTGTCATCGCTATAGCTGATACAGCTATAATATATAATAGTAATACCTTTTCTTTCTTTTTTAGATTCCTTGTTGGATGTATCCTGTCCACTAATGCAAATTAATACAAAAATCCAACTGTCCATCTCTCTTAATCTCTAGAATTAGGCTGTTTAGTATAAGCTCGCTGTAGAAACACCAGGGTCATGCATATATTCAGCTAACTTAGTAGTAGTGCTGTCAATCTCTGTTTATTCTCATTACCATTAAAAAGAAATTAATCCTGAGTGTTTTTCATGCTGGTGTCATCGCAGGCGGGACAGGCTTGATGTTTGAAGTCGGTGTCTACACACAGATGCAGTTTAATGCAGTTTGTTGTGTGATATAATATACGTATAGCTCATTTGAATTGTCTCATGTTGCATTTGCATTTGTTGCTGTTGCACTGAATTTTCTCATGCTGTTAAAATTTCAAAGCAATCCTCTTTTGAACTGAAATAAATTCTGTTTGCTGAGCAGCAGTATGAGGAGACAGTAATTTAATGTTATGTTGACAAAAAAATTGAAAGAAGAGGTTTTTCTTGGGAATTCATGAGTTTGTTTTCTCTAGTGAAGCCCAGTCTTTGCTATAGACCCCATAAAGTTGCCACAAAGGTACATATAAAACCAAGGATTAGCTGTCACTTTCATTCCAATACATTTCCGTGCGATGTGACAGAATGCTAAAAGAAATATATTCCTATCAACAATGACAACAGGGTGTTAAGTAGCCACAACAAATCCAGTTTTCTTGGAGTGATTCACTGTTCTTAAGAATGATTGGGAGCTATTTTTCAATGTCACGCTCTCTGCTCCGGTGTCAAACACATGGTAACACAGCTCTAGATCAGAGGACAGACAGTCTGAGCCATCAGACCTCCTCCCACTCCCATATAGCAGCCAACATGTGACGCAGACATGTTGATCCCTGTCACAGACAGAGGATCCAGTTATATTGAAGCCTGATTGATTTCAATATCCTGCCACACATACAGCTTGACATTTATATTGAATTAAAAAGTAGGACTTTAATTAATTCACATACCCGCTCAGCTTAATAATACTCTCTTCCATCTGCAACACATTGAATTTAATCGAGCATGACTCATTGGAAATGTGAAATGGATATTTGGTTCAAATAAGCATTCTTATAGAAGACAATAAATCTGCCTAATGGACTTTAATACAACTGCCAGGCTTCTTATGTCTTATTTTTGCTACTGTACTATGCGAGGAAGTGGTTATAGGCGCCTGTAACACACAGGGCTTGGCAATAAAGAACAATGAAATAGGTTCATAATAATTAAGATGCTAATGATATTAACCATAATTCATTACAATTTCTGGGAAAAACAAACATCAAAGTAATCAGATTACAAATACTTTGAATAGCGTATTTATTTTGCATTGTTTAAAAAGTATCAATTAATCCATGTGTGTTAAAGGTTCTGATCTTTTAAAAGGCTATTGTTTTAAACAGTGACTACTATCCCATCTCCATCTCCACCTGGAATTAATGTGTTCTATTTGATAGTAGCAGCTAAAGAGTGACAGAAGAAGGGGAATGACATAAGTAAAGCCCCACAGGTTATAAATTGAACTCAAGCCATTGCCTTTGTACATGGGGCATACACTCTACCAGGTAAGCTAGTTTGTCAGTGAAGGTTAAGTCACATTTTTGATATGCATCTTAAATTTTGATGTCTTCTAAGCATTTTGAAACTCAACATTAGCAGTGATCCTTGCACTTATTCCTTCCAATAGCAACATGAAAGGTAGCCCATAAAAGTAACAATTATGTTGCATCCACAGCTATTAAAGTTATTATTATTATTACTATTATTATTATATTACGGACAACATATGTAGATATGAGCTGTTTGGTTGCTACTTCTTCTGTAACTCTCACTGAATTGTATATCGACTTAGCTTACTTCAAGCTCTTACTTGATTTGTCATAGTTTTTGTTGGCCAAATGAACACTTATTGGCAGTGTTGATAAGTAAAGGACTGTCTGAGTAAAAGTATACTCTGTATTGTAGGTTTTGTCTGGATAAATAAGAAAGGTAACAGACTACATTGATAAATAAATAAATAAATAAATAAATAAATAAATAAAAGCCACAAGCCACAGTCTTCTGATGATAAACACTGGCCCTTTGCATGTTCAAGGTTGGTACTAAATTCAAAAAGAAGGCCCACAATTCTTCTGTAGTAGCAGAAGTGACACTGAGAGAAACCTTGAGAATGTTGTCTATTCAGGCATTGAATCAAGTCTTTGTTGAGACCAGTGCGTCACTGCACCTTAGATACACCTCAATTAAACCACTACTTTATCTACAGTACAGATACTGTCCCAACTGTGCTGTACGTCTAGAGTCTGTTGTCGTGACAACACATCAATTCAGACGATCAGCATTTATTGGATGCATTATGCCTAATACAGGTGATGTAGATTTATGCGCATTTCCTGGAGGGGTTAATATTCAACATTGCTCATAAAGAATATTATGCTGTTTTCTCTCAGGAGACACTTACGGACAATGCATGTATTTTCCCATTAATAAAGTATCATGAAAGAAGTTTTGACAGCATTTACAGCTGGCAAAATCAACAAGACAAATAAGAGAGACTACAACAGAAAGAATAAAGAAAAACATTACCACCTTTGCAAGCAGTAGTCATATAATCTGCCTTGTGCTTTCAGCTTGGTCCTGCATGGCACATGAGTTGGCAGTAATACAAAAGATTTGGCCAGATATGTAGAACTTATGTGTGGCAAAAGACCAGCTTACAGTTAGATTTTCCTCTATTATTTATATTATTAAATGTAGAGTAATTTATCTCAATGACACTGATGCTTAGGCATGATGGCAGACCATTCCAGTGAATCAGTTCAACACATACAGACACAGATCTGTACCGGCTGTTATAATGCGCTCACCATCCTTCTTTGCCTGCACAGCATATGGTACAGATGCTTCTGTAGTAGACGTGCAGTAAGTGGCCAGAGGTGCAATAAGGTCCAGCAGACCGTGAGAAAGTTTGCCTGAATTAAATGGGTTGCATCAAACAAGCAATGCTGAACTATGAAGGAGAGCTTCAATAACACGCCACATAGAAATGACCACAGGAGACAAACAAGACAACATTTCATGGCCATGTGGTGGAATTAATGATATTGCTTGTGTTTTCTTCTTTTTTTTATTTTTATTTGAAATTCCTGTCATAAAATAAACACGGCTTCTGGCTGTGCCTCATAAACCTCCCCCACAGTGACGGCAGACCTTTTGACAGAAATGCCCAATCAAAGCAGCAACGGGTCAATGTGGAGATGTTCCAGGAGTGTGAGTTATAGCTGGGTTCAGAGTGTTATTTTAATGGGGCTCCAAGCAGTGGCTGTAAAACCTTTGGCAGCTTGTTGGCTCTGCAGGCACCATTCATGTGTATCTCTTAGTTGACACGAGCCTTATATAAGCTCTGTGGCATGGGGGCTATCTGTGAAACATAGTGTCCCAACTCAGGGGGCTTTTTAATACTGAAGTTGGGTAATGACTTCAAGGTCTGCTCCTAGTTGCAGTGACAGAAACAGACTGGCAGATCATTTTCCACGGCAGCATTAAAGTAATGGTGCAAGATCATAGTTTATATATGTTTTGATCTCTAAATATGAGGCCACTTGATTGAATGAATATGACATGATCTTCAAAAAGAGTGTCTCAGGGGCAGTGGGAAAGAGTCCCATACTGTAACAAAATTGTTGCACATCATTTGGAGTTTGATAAATCAACTCCCTTTCCCAGAGCTCCTCACACACCCACAACATGCTGCTATGAATTATACTTGACATTTCCCCACATAATTTCTCTCCAGATGGCACCCTGCCCAACATTTTGGAAGTTAACAAATAAATAAAAAACCTGACATATTTTTTTACTCTTGAGTAGAATTGAAAAAGAGTGAGTAGTAATATACAAGTGGAGTTTGTATAATTAGTTTTCCCTAACCCCCGAAACAACAGGCTATTATCCTCCCGGCAGTTTGCACCCATGCTGCCTCCTCTCAATTTACAACATAATCACTGGCTAGTGCTCAAAACCTCTGTTCAGAAAAAGCTCTCAGTATTCATGGACAGTCTACCAAACATCTTCATCATGAGATAATGTCCTTCATGTTTATTCCGCCCAGTGCTAAACCCTGTTTGATAATAAATTTATCACCATCATGTTCTTGCACTGCTTCTTTCAGGGGCCTCATTTCATCACAGTAAAAGTGAATTGGTTTGCAAGTTAACAGAAAACGCAAATAGCCTATAACTTAGCTCACATATAGAAGTATGCATATGCTTTTAAGCACACACAAATAACTAACATCTAATTGAAAAACAGACCTAACACATAAACTTAAATGTGCAGACACACATATCCATAGATAAACGTCTCCAGCTGAACATACAAAACATCTAAAGAACAATGCCTTCATCTTCTCATCCACAGATACAATCTTTCAGTCCTGTGAGCTTGTTCATCACATGAATGTCATGAAATCACTGCTCATGCTCATAAAAGACTTTCTCACAATACAGTGGGGTTCTAATTACTGTGTACTAAGAATCTTTCATCAGACATTGCTAAATTATAGAACGCACAGGCACAGAGAGTGTAGAAGTGTGTCAATCTACTCAATAGCTGTTACAGTAATAGACTGGTAAATGAGAGAGGGGGGTACTCCTGATTCATTTGACATGCAAATCAAATAAGAAGTAATAGCTGTCGACGCTGAATTCACAAGGGACCACCATCTGCAATTCTATGATGGTAATAGAACCAATATGTGAACATACACTGCTATTAGTCTGTACATGAAACTGTAATCTGATGAGATTCCCCACATTTCTCCCATTTGTATCTCTCACTGAACAAAAAAAATCAGATTAATTCATACTGATCATGTAAGGGGTGGCATACCTCCATGATGGTGTAAAATAAAATATCTCTCATGGTTTAACCTTCTAAAAAAAAACACAATTAATGAAAATATCAAATGGTGAGAATTGTATGTGTGCATGTTCTCTGTGCCCTAATCTAGGAAACGTTTATGTCTGTAATGTCCTCTTAGTCTCTCCAGATTCATTTCAAAGCATAAAATCATGTTGACTTCTCTAAGGTAATCTTACACTATAACAACTGAACTATAAGAGAAAATCAGTCACAGTTTATATGTTATCTAATCCTGTCTTTTCTACCTTTGGTATTGAACAAGATCACATTTAATTCAGGTCTGTGACTCGAGTGTGTTATTTTATTTTACATTTTTTCCAAAATTTACACATTTCCCTAAATAATGAGCCATGTTCTCAACATGTTTCCAGTCACCAAATGTCAGAGTTTTCACACAAAAAAGAAAATCAAAGAAATAGCATTGTGAAACCGCATGGTGCAAAACAGTGGCAAGTAAAAACCGGCCTACAAAGCACAGTCTATTTTGAAGTTATTCAATGTTTGCATCATGCATAAAACATGCATCAATATTCCAACAGCTGCCAAACTACATTGTCCTGGCCACATTTTCATCATCTGTGTCCATTTGTGTAAACCAACATTTAGATCCAGGAACATGACCACGGCCAAATGCTACTTCATTGTTGGCTTCAAAGAATGAAGATGAGGATGTTTCACCACCCCCCCAACCTGAGTCTGCTTATTACTAAATGTCTTACATTTAAATATCCTGCATACTGTGAACTTGTGCACACTACCTAATGAATACTTGCACAAAACTGCACAAATTCCTTATATGTAAAAACCTACATTTCAATAAACCTGTTTCTGATTCTGATGTTTTTGCAAGGTCAGTTGATGCTGCACAGGTGCAGGTGCACATGTGAATATAAGAGAGTCCCTGTAACCATAGAAACTCTCTTACTGTTGACAGACAGGAAGAGGAAACATTTAGAGGAGAGAGGGTGATGGGCTGATGTTTGCACAGCATATTAGGAATTAATGATTCATGGACAAATAAATCACACATTTTTTATTTATAAAGCATGTGTTTATTACACTGTGGGACGCTTCAGGATGCAGGACAAAAAAATCAAATAGCAGAGCTATTCAGTACAAATTGTGACCTTTGGTCACCCTATAGGTTTTTAAATGTTTGGGAACATTTGCTTCATGCTCCATGCTCCTCATGGATGGAGCAAGGTGCAATCACTTTGATGGGGTGACAACCTGAGGCGCCAGCAGTAACATATAAACATTAATTGCAATAATCTTTCTTATACTGTATAGATGTATACATATGGATAGTTAATGTTATTTATTACTTAATGTTCCTGTTCCATCATGCATACCAGCTTATACAGTAGTTAAAGTATATGTACTAGAAATGGTCCAATATTTTCCAGCACTTTTGGGCCAGCAATTCACTCTGCCTCTCTATAACACTATCTTCTCCTTGGGCTTGTTGCACCATGGAGCGCCACTCTGTTCATTCTCTCTCTAAGGCCTCACTGGGGAGGTTTCACTCAGACGACATCATACAGCTGCCAAGATAAAGTTAGAGACACAAGGATAAAAGGCACAAGCTATTTAGAGTCACTGCAGCCCTGTTTCACCAGATAAAGTGATGTTACTTGTAGCAACAGTGGATGATACACTGCAAGGACACTTTGGTGTCTTATTTATGCAAAGTACATCTGCCCAGGTTCTTCAGCTTTCAGGTCATATAGTGAAGTGAATGGAGCAGCATAGACAGAAACCTGACAGCTGAAGTTAGTATAAAATGAATAATCACATTGCTCCACATAAGGTATCAATCTGCAGATCCAAAGCTCTAAATCATTTGTGCAGTTAAGTGATTGAGTAAATTATTTATGTTCTAAATCAATGAAATATTTTAGTCTAATTAGAATTGATATTTGAATGAGTAAATTATAAACTGCCACAATTCAGGAATGCATGTTTTCCAATTTGTGAAAATGCATTTTAAAAGCTTACCTACTGAGAATCTCTTTTACTGCGATAATTAAAAGATAAATGCACACAGCAAATACTTCATGGGCTTTATCATAAATCAACAGTGAGCAAGTCTCATAGAGCCCAAAAAATAATCAGCAGATTGGCAAATAAATGTAGAGAGATCAATGTATTCAAAGCAGCTTTGTATGAAGTCACCCTAGGGTTACTGCATATGTAACCAGCTGTGAATCCCCAGGCTCATATTTGCTAATCGGGAAAGAAAAATAAGTTTGTCTTGTTAGTTGTGGATGATTTGATTAATGGCCACCCTTCCCGGTGTGCCTCTCCCATGATGCATGTCAACCTGGAGGGGATGCTTGCTTGTCTCATAACGTGTTACTTGGAAACTGTAGGTGTGTGCTCAACTGATATTTGCATTAGCATACTAACAAGCACCATTACTGTGTGTATCCTATATCTCCTCTGCTTGTGAACGGCCACAAATAGGGAGACAGGACATGCCTTTTGAGGAATCCTGGAGATGAGGGTAATGAATTGCGTTCTGCATATGGCACATTGATAAACTTACTTCATGCCATTAATCAGCAGCATGGGGAAATGGGAGAGTCTTGGGAACGTGCTGTGATTGACAGGCTAATTTAGTGAGAGGAACAGCTTTTCCTGCAGCGAACATGGCTCTGCTTACATTGGCTGATTAAAGGTGGCCACTGTGCGCTGGAAACTTTGCCACGGATTTGTGCAGTAGGATAAGTTTTGGTAGGATTACTGTTTTGTTGTAGGATCAGGTCTGTGTGGTAGCGCAAGTGAGTCAAAGGAGGTACAAGGGCTACTGCGCAGATGAAAGACGTGCAGTGGCTGGTGCAGACTGGCTGGCTAGCTACAAGCATGTCAACACTGGAATTGTTTGGATAGGAAGGGATTATTGCTCGTGTCATTGCCCACATAAAATCTGATCGTGCAGTGTGATTATCTTATTCTGAGTCTCATTCTGCTCTTAGAGCAGCAGAGCTGAGATGGCATTAGACATCAGCCGTGCCCTTAGTCTCAAAATATCTTATATGCATTGCCTCCCCTTTGAATTTCTTCCGAGGCCAATTCTTCTTTTCTATTAGCATCTCATCTGGCCTTACACATTTAATTTTCTCACTTTACATTTGTGTGCCAAGTAGCGCTTCTGCTTGAATAGCAGAATAATCCAATCAGTGGGGAGCGCCTCAGACCCAAGACATCTGACCTCTACTGAGGATGGGATTTTGTCAAAGACCCTCTTATTTCAGATAATAATTCTCTTGCTTTGTTTGTAGAGCCTCATGTCTGCTTTGTGCTACAAGCCAATTTGTTTTTTAAGTAGGAATGTGTAAGACATTAAGAAAATTTCATGAAATAATCATTGAAAGAGGAGCCTTTGATAATATTTTATAAACATCCAGAGGAGGAGAACGCTTATACGTTGTTTGTTTGCATCTGCATGTGGTTGCCATTTGGTTGACTACTTTCTCATCATTAAGAGTAGGTTTAACCAATCTAAGGGATAAAATAAAAAAAGTGATCATCACCTCTTACAATTATACTGTATCTATGTTATATCTGTATTATGTCTGTATCTTTCAATACTTTACTTTAACCATGTAAATTTGATACCTTTTACTGATACATATTTATCCTACATTAACGTTATTGTTTAAATAATGTTTACATTCTAAAAGAAAACATGCACCTCTTTTTTATGGGCTTTAATAATTATTATAATAATGAATTGATCATGAACATGGCCAGTGATATATGACATTTACATACATATACATTTTACACTGCACATTCATAATACATTTTTTACACTCCCACTACTAACAGTTTATTTGTTATTGACTGGATGCCAGTCATAGGTTTAAGGTTTTTAAGGTTTAGGTTTTAAGGTAGTCCAAAGCAAACCCTGAGGGGTGTATGAACCATGGAAAACTGTTGTATTAAAACGCACAAAAACAGTTTTTTATCTGTGTTTTTTATGTCCTGCAATTTCAGCTCCCCACAGTTCATTTACCATATTATCATAATGAGTCCTTTGCTCAGTCCAAAGAGTCCAAGAATAAAGTTCAGTGCTCAGCAGAAAAATATCCTCTATGGAATCCCTTTAGTCCATACAAACAAAACTTGCAATCAAAAGTATAAGGAACTGGAGAAATGCAGTATGTATGCAAACAGAAATCTGACAGGAGGAGCCTGGGATGATCAGGTGCCTAAATGAAGCAAACAGAGCCCAAAGGAACAGCAGTAGGATGATCAAATGACAGCAACAAGGTCAGTTGCTGAGAGTCCAGAGTTAAGAGTAACACTGCTGTTGGAGATAGCGCTATCTGTATTACATCATCTGACAACTTGAGACTCTAAGATGTAATCTAAGGGAACCCTCTGCCTTGGCAAGT
This sequence comes from Sciaenops ocellatus, assembly GCA_033000465.1. Lineage (NCBI taxonomy): Eukaryota > Metazoa > Chordata > Actinopteri > Sciaenidae > Sciaenops > Sciaenops ocellatus. Next base: position 19,308,552 of record CP136888.1, read on the forward strand.
AGTTTGCCTCCCTTGACAGACTAACCAACAGTTGTCCAGTTTTGTTTGCCTTGCTGCTGTCTTCCACAGTCTTCTGCTGAGAACAATCGCCAAGTCATTTGACACAGGAAGAGTGTGGCACACCCTGCTCTCATAGGGACGTGCCTGCTACCAAATAGTGAGCCTTTCCTTTTTCCAAAAAGGAACATGTGTACAGTAAAGACTTTCATAAAATGAATGCAATCAAACATAACACTTGGATGTTGGAGCAGTATGAAGTTATACAGTAGTGTAAACCAATAAAACAAAGATAAAGGAACTTGCTGTGGGTACAATGTGGTATTGAGTTTGTCTGTGAGAGCAACAGAACTACAGGCAGCTACCTGGCTCTGGATAAACTGGTAGTATGGCCTCTGCTATATATTAGGTTACACTCTTGAGTAGCTATAAGTAGTTACTTCTACATTGGCCTGAGGAGGTACTTCAAAGTAGGAACTGAGTGCAACTTTGCAAACCTTCAACATGGAACCATTGAGTTTCTGCAGCTGTAGAGCTGCGGCTTTGATTGTTAAATTACATTATGCTTGTGAAACATCATTAAGGGGAATGTTTATCAGAAATAACAAGCAGTCTTGCAGGCTCTGCTGCTGTAAACTGACGTCTACTGTTGTTAAGTCACATTATGCTTATGGAAAATTATGCAGTGAGTAGTCCAAGTAATGGTAGAATATTAATAAGGTGTAATTTTTGACTGCTGGTGAGGACACTGGAACGCACAGCAGAAAAGGCTAATTAGAAGAACATGATGAGTTACAGTTTGATGGGTTTTCAGCCTCCACAACGCTCACATTATAAATCGTTTCAATAGTTGTCTCCAGATGCATGCACATCTTTGGCTTTGAATCTACTTGTCATGCCAACTGCTATCACACAACATGTCCCATCTGTTACGTACTGCATGTGAGGTTAACCTATGTTGTGTCTTTTGTGTAAATTGTCTGTCCTATAGCTGGCCTGTATGTGCGTCAGAAACAATAGTTTCCTAGTTTATCTGACAAATTTAAAACAATTGTGGTGACGAACTACAACTGAGGGAAAAGATACAGAGAGAGAGGGAGAGAGAGAGAGAGAGAGAGAGAGAGAGTAATATTCATAGTGCACAACATCACTCACTAGCATGTGGAGAACCTCTGCTATAGTAACATAATCTGCATCCGAGGCCTTCAGATTTAGTAAAAGGACATGAAGCCTGAATCTTTCATTAAATGAAGGCTTATTTCATTATTTAGAAGGTGTTATTTTCTGCCTCAATTCACAGGCTAAACGCCAACTGGCAACTCCAAGGCCTATTTAAATGAGTCAGATTCTGGTCCCATCTGCCCTGCTGGTTCCTTCACTCTTCCCTGCAAGTGGGTGGGCAAACTGGATAATGCAGTCAGCCTGCGAGATGCAGACTGGCTTCTGCTGTGTCATCTGTCTTCCCACTAAGCATCCCACTCACTTGCGCCAAAGCTCATGGTCTCAGCAACATGCAGACCCCACAGCCACAGGTAGGATATTTTTTGCCTGGAGTATTTCAACTGCTATATTGCTCACAATGTTATCAGGAAATTGTATTTTAGATGCTTCTCACAGAGATGCACTGTATATTTGAACAGCTGCACCACTGGAGCAGTCAGGAGAAGTGGCTTTTGGAGTAGGTACCAGATCACTACCTTGTTGAGAAACATTTCAATAGGACCATAAGCCTTGGCTTTGGTAGTATTGGTACTGTGATGACTCAATTATAGGATGGAGGTCTTGCACCACATGGTTAAACATGCACGTCTATATTCAATTCAAGCCCATATAGACCACTATATCGAGCAAGGCCAGTGACAAGGTCTCATCAAAGGGTTTATGATATTCAAAGTATGAGATTATGTAAATAGAATAACTGTTTTACTTACAGAGGAGAGCACCACAATCACTGATAACATTCATATACTCTCATCACCCAGCTGCATGACATGTAATCTGCTTAGTGGCCCTCATAATAGTGTGTGTGTGTGTGTGTGTGTGTGTGTGTGTGTGTGTGTGTGTGTGTGTGTGTGTGTGTGCATATACTGTATATACAGCACACTATACACTATTATGATATTAGAGTTGCTTTGTTCACATGTGCTGGAAAAGGTTTGTTCTCTCATGTTACTGCATTAACTTTTCTGCGTCATTCAGATTCTGAATGAGGATTCTCAAGAAAAAAAAAAAGCCTTGCAGAGATCACATTCCTGTCCTCTGCCAGTGACATGAGAAGCATTCATAATCATGTCATGTACCTCTGGATTTGGTGCGCCTTGGGAATGAATGGTTGCAGTTTCATAGATTGCCAAATAGAGAGCATCATTACACACAGCTCTGACTGCTGAGAGATCATTTGAATAATATAGTTGGTTACATTATTATCTGTTTCATTCATTATTGGCTGGTAGAGTGGTTCTGTTGCTATTACAGAGGAATAACACTTCACTGTATGAAACATTTAATTTACCAAGGTTGGTTTGGCATAATGCTGTGTGCTGTCTCCAAGGAGGAAACCATTATCTGCAGTGCAGAAATCCTTTCTCTGTACAAAGTCTTCAGCTTCATAGTAAACAAAAAGTGTTTTTTTTTCCTTTTACTTAATTTTCCAAATGACTTAGTAAATAACTCTCTGCTGAGGAATGAAGCTGCTTCCATTTCTACTTATCAGGGGATTTGTGTAGCTTTGAGCGCTAAACAAGAAACGTAGCCAGAGGAAATAAAAGAGCCAGCACAAGCCCATAACATAACATCTGTTGACATCAACCGTTAAGTGAAATATGACCACGATGAGCAGAAGACACAGTTTTGGTTGTTTGTGATCCAATCTGCTAATCTACATTTTCATGGCATGATGGAAATCTCTCTCTTAATTACAAGATTTGGCACACAGCAATCTTGTTTCCCGAGAGAGCAATGTGCTCTCTTGTTACAGTGATGCACGAAATAATTCCCTGTTTTGCCAGATGTCCTGTTATCTAGAGCTATGAGTTTATTATCCTGTGAGAATGCAAGGGGATATTGTGACTTGCAGATCCTCTGTCATCTATATTCCCTACAAATGACATTCCTGATATTGGAGGAATGTCAAAATGAATGTGTAAAACTGAGAGATATCTCAACTTATTATTTTTTGTGATACTTTATTGATCGCTTTCACATCCACTGAAGCCAAAGTAGGGGGTCAACCACAGGACTGGGCCCCTAGAGTTGGTATTGTCTTCACTTTATTCAGCTCAAGGTCAATACTGTATGGATATCTGCACACCACATGATCCATTATATAAATGGAAGTTTTACACAAGCAGTTGTTGTTGGTGAAATGCATTCAGGATTGGTGTCAATATTGTCGTGAATTACCTCCACATACAGGTCTGCAGCGGGGTGCAGAATGAAAATCAAATCAGGCACTGTGAGGAGGGCAATCATTGAATAAATACAAGGTGTGTTGGTGTATGTTATAGAAATAAAAAACATGGTGACTTAGAATATTCATTTTCTCATCCATTATTCATGTGCCAGTGTGTTTCATGAAGGGAATGTTGATGTTAAGGCCGGTACAACTCGCACTGCAGCTTTACTGGTAATAATTTGTACATCTGTGCTTGAGTTTACAGGGACTGAAATTCTGAACTTTGGGTTTGGAGTTTGTTGTCTTCTGATATTGGAGGAAATAAAATCAGTTTAGTTATATTTGGACTAGACACACCTTCTTGTTTTTATTTATTTTCCTTACTTTCTACAATGTAGATTAATATTGCAGAAATCAAATCTATGAAATAACATATGTGGAATTATGTGGTATGCCAAAAAAGCAAAATATGTTAAATGTTTAAATTTTAGATTCTTCAAAGCAGTCACCTTTTCCGTTGACAGCTTTGCACCCTCTTGGCATTCTTTCACTCATCTCATCACCTTGATTTGTGTTGTTCAGAGCTACTGGTGGCACACAGTACATACCTCCTGATTGAGAGAGTAATTGAGAGAATAGCAAGAGTCTGCAAAGCCTAAATTTAAGGCAAAAGGTGGTTTCTTTGAATAATCTAAAATATAAAAGATCTTTTTGTTTTCAAACCTTTCTCAAGAACCTCCCAGTCCATGACAGTCCATCATTACTTTAAAATATAAAGGTCAATCAGTGGGAAATTTCAAGTGCAGTTGCAAAACACTATGATGAAACTGGCTATCATTAGGACCACCACAGAAAAAGGGTTATCTCTGCTGCAGATTATAAATTCACAGTTACAGATTTACAGTTACCAGCCTCAGAAATCGTCAACTGATGGCACCTCAGATTAGAGCACACATAAATGCTTCACAGACTTCAAGTATTGTTAGGACACATCTCACCAATAACTGTTGGGAGGAGACAGTGTGAATCAGGCCTTCATGGTCGAATTGCTGCCAAGAAATTACTACTGAGGGAGACCAACAAGTTGAAGAATTGCTTGGGCCAAGAAACACAATTAATATTTTTTCAAGGAGGGCGAGGATGGCAGGCTGCATCAGATGACCTGACTTTCACAATCACCTGACTTAATCCCAAATTGACATGGTTTGGGATTTGATTTTTTGAGTCTTGTTTTCACACCTTTCTTACTTACAAAGTTGCCACCATTTTCTTCACTAGTTTTGCACATGCTTGGCACTCTGTCACCTGGATTGGTTTTCAATTGACAGGTGTGTCTTGTCAAAGTTAATTGTCAAGTTAATTAGTGGAAATTATCACCTTTATTTGTGGTGTTCAGCGGTACTGTTGTCATACAGAAAATAGCCCTATCTGACTACTATAGTAATCCATATTATGGCAAGGACTGTTCAACTGAGTAAAAAGAAACAACATTCTGCCAGATTCATGAGGTAGTCACCTGGAATAGTTTTCAATTATCAGGTATGCCTTGTCAAAGTTAATTGTCAAGTTAATTAGTGGAAATTATTATTACTACGTCTGAACATCACTAGAGGTAGTGTTGGCATACATTAAAGAGCCCTGTTCGACTTCTGTAGTGATTCATTTTAGTGCAAGAACAACTCAACTAGGTAAAGAGAAACAACAGTCCATCATTTCTTTGAATGTCTCTTCAAGTGCAGTTGCATACACTTTGAAGAATCTAAAATCTGAAACATATTTTTCTTTATTTATCAATTTTTTTGTTTACAACATAATTCCATATATGTTATTTTATAGTTGTGATGCATTCAGTGTTAATATAAATATATATTATATAATGTTAATATATAAAATAAAGAAATATCACTGAATAAGAAAGTGTGTCCAAACTTTTGACTGGTGCTGTACAGCAGATGTGTTATACAAGTCTACTGGCTGCTAGAACTTTTTATGTTTCCTTTTTCTAAAGCTTTGCTCAGATCCTTTGAGTTTGTTGTAGTTTGTTTCCCACCGGCTTGTTCCCAGGAAGTAATCAGAAGTAAAGCCCTAAAAAGAATCAGCAGTATAATTAGAGTAATTAGAAAAGCACTGGGCAGGAGGTGTTTTGGAAGCCATGAACACTAAGCGTATTCCCTGGGTGGTAATTACATGTATACACTCCCAGCCTGAGCTTTGTTCAAGGTTTTACTACACTGGCCTTGTATTGTGTAGGGGTGGTTTGTTCATGCAGGACAAATGTGCTGTAGAAAAACAAAAACATGACACTGACAATACAGTTCAACTACGTGGAAAGTAGTCATAGGCATGCAATGCACTGCCCTGCAATTACAGCACGCCTAAAATGTGTGGAAGATTACAACAACAGAGCTGCCAGAGGCAATTGACACAGATCAGACACTCCCACAGCACACATGCATTTTCTTAAACTAATTTACAGTAACAAGATGGAAGTACTTTTCAGGGCCTGTCCGTGAACACACTGATCATCACCTGTGGATGAGATATGCCAGGCTGGAGAGACTGTGGTTTAAGATGTCTGCACTGTGCAGCTCACTAAATCTGCATTGCAGTTACACTAACGACAAGCAACGACACCTTCATTTCATTTCAGAAAGTTGGATCCTGAGATGAGGAAAACTTCAGAAAGAGCGGTAACTTAACCACTCTGTCTATTAATTGCAACCACCATAAAGCTATAGTATAGAAATACTCAAGTAAAGCATCTTGAATTTGTACTTCAGGACAATACTCGAGTGGATGCACGTCATACCACAAATGCATGAGAATAAGTGAATTGTTTTACACTGTTGTTTCTGTGCCACAGATGGCTATTTTTCACTGTTTATGGTGTAAAATTACAAGAACTTTTCAGCCCTAAGCTTCCTGGAGACAAATTCTTATGATTAGTTCTGGATAGGCTTATATGGGAGGCCTGTACACTTGTGAGTGGTGAGACTGTGGGTATCAAATTGATTATACAATCTGATTGTTACAGTTTTTCCCTGCTATGATTGTTCTTATTCACATTGTATATTGTTTTTGTTTTTTTTTGTGTGTGTGTTTTTTTACTTAATGTATTAAGTTCATGGTATAATTAATAACTAATTTATTATAATTTCTCACCCTGCCCTCACGGAACAACTCAAACCTCACTTCAAGATAAGGTCAAAAGTTTGCAGCCATGTAATAATATAAAGTTATCCTTCACATGTATTGTGAAATATATCATTTAGTTTCCTTCTGAAAAAAGGTAAGATTCATAAGTGTTTCAGCTATGACTGAGTTTAGAAATGGGTTTTCTGTCCTGAACATAAAAGGTGAATGAAGATATCCTTTTATCTACTATATGTGACATTTTCAAGGTTCGCATTTCACTGCATGGGCTAGATTTCATCAAAATGACCTTGCTGCATGGTTTCATCGTTGACACTCTTCCTCTCTTGCCTGAATGTACCTGTCACGTTCTCTTTCCTTCACTAAACATCATCTCACATTTACAGTTTGTGGGCAGAGAACTTCCAAAGTCTAACCTGAATGTTAACCTCTCCACTGGGGTCACACTATATCAAGGGTACACCTGGTGGACTGACCCAGTGTGATACTGATAAGATTTGCTTTCTGGATCTCTGCACTGATGCGGTTGTATCTTGCTGAAGAGACACACTGACAAACTATCACAAAATCATTTACATTCCCATCACAGCGTGCCTCACACCATCCCATAGATCATCTCCAAGGAGGAACCTAAAATCACATATTGGATATTCATCCCCATCAATCCTCTCTCTGTCAATTAAAATGGCTTGCCTTGGCACTGTGAGTCAGACCTGTGACACACATCAAATTTTTAGTGTAGCTTTCACAAAGTTAATGCCAGTTATGGTAGATATTAAATATTACAAACAGTCTATGAAATACTTTTTAATAAGGCTTTGATGGAAGAGGGTTAAAAAGTCAGTCCTTGTTTCTCAATAGAGATTTACACCCGCTGACTTTAAATACTCTACTGAATAAAAACTACAGTAAATGTTGAGTACAAGCTCTGCTTAGATAATTTCATAAAGTGCATGTCTACACTTTCTCACACAATTGTTTCATTGCCCTGCCTTGTCATGTTGTACTTTTTCTTCCCGTGAATCACAAATAGGTGGATTTTATTTCATATGAAGAATTCTGCCTTTTTTCTAACCTGTGCTTGTCTGTTGTGTGAAACTTATTGCTTAGATAAATTACTATTCATAGCTAGATTCCCGTCTGCACAGGAAAGGGTTAACTGGAAGTCAGCGCTAATTTCTAAATTGATGTAATTAAATGGTATATTAAAAGCCAAAGCTGGGTGATATTCATCATGTTCATAGCAGACAAGTTTTAAGGCTGCTGTAATGTCACATTTCAGTAAAAGAAGAACATGAGGTACAGAGTAAGTTTAATGCATATTTTAGCTTGTTCTCTATCAAGGTCAAATTAATTTATGCATAACTTTACACGGTTTGATAATCTGCTATTGTTGGCGTTGTCAAGTTACATATGAGGATTTCATTAAAAAGCAATAAAGTAATGAAAACCTGTCTTCTTTGAGCCTAACCAGGCGCCAATGGCTCAACAGTGTGCTGTAATAGCAGCTTTTACTGGATGATGTTCTTAAATATTACCGTGAGAAATCTCATTAATTCCCACTTAATTATCATCACATTCCATTTGGTGGATGACTGGAGGAAAGCTCTGATACAGGGACATAGTATCAATACTGGAATTGCATTCTGACAGGCTCGTCATTCACTTAACAAGCGAATGATCCCAATGCATTCTAGATACTGTAATTAATCATTTACATACTCAGAGTGTCACCTGATAGGTCATCCTGCTGTGCGTTCCCAGTGCTCCTCTCATTAAAATGCTAATCTAAACTGCTGACCCGCCCTGCTGCTGAGGAAGACTATAACAACTCTCCCTCTCACTTCTTCATGGCCCCCTAAGACCTCCATGACAGGAGGTGCCATGGGCCAAAGACAGGGAACTTTCCCACTGAACAGGAACACTCCAAATACGTAGATATTCATTTATTCCAATGTCCTCCCTGGTGCTGCTGTGGAAATACAGGGCTCATTAACCAAATGTGATTTTTAAAATAGCTATTTCCCCTCGCTTCACCTAGTTAATATACTATACACCATTATATGTGACTGATATTCATTGGGAAGGTGTGACCTAAGAGATTAGAAACTGCTGCAGACCCATCTGTCTGTCACAGAGTGAGAAGAAGCTCAGTCTCCAAAAGATAATATGATGACTCAATGATTTAACCAATACTTACCCAAGAAGCTTTTGTGGTGCAGTAATATGTAATGCTAGCATGACACCTTTGTAGAAATACACTGAACAGTAGGATCAGGGGTAGGTGAGCACATCACAGTACAAATGTGTTGTCGAATTAGCCCCATGCCCTTCAAAATTGAAATAGGCATCCTAGAACTATTTTCTCCATTTGACATTTGATGCATAAAAGCATCAGCAAAAGTAATAGACCTTAAACATTGTCACCGTCAAAACCTTACTATCCAACCCATCTAACCCTACAATAAGCCTGTTACATATTGGATTATTTTTGCTTCTTCTCATTTGACATGTAGATGTGTTTAAGCCTGCTAATTGCCACACTAAAATGATAATAAAACACTTCTCCCTAGGTGATGGATATGAAAGCACACTGTGGAGGAGCAGTTATTTTGACTAAGCACTGCCAGCAAACAGGGCATGTAAGAGCACACATGAATGGGCGGCTGCACAGCAAACCATGCATGCTGGCATCACATGTCCTCTGTTGACTGGTATGGACACAGCTACAGTATATGGACTAAAAATATACACACATTCTCACAGTCCAGTGCATACCAGTGTATTGGGGATCACAATGTGATGCTTTTTCAAATTAACGTTTAAATATATTTAAATTTCTGTAGTGTTGAAAATAAATAAATAAAACACAAACTAATTAATTAACATTATGATGCTTGTTTGTTGACCTCAGATTATCTGGAGCATGCAATCAGACATCAGATATTCAAATGTAATACTTCATACTTGAAGATCCTCTATCTCTGGATGTTACATGAGAAGATCAATACCACTTTTATATCTTAGCACAAAGACAAAGATGACGGGGATACAACTAGCCTGGCTCTGTCCAAAGGTAAAAAAAAAAAAAGAAGCCTTACAGCACTAATGAATTAAGACATTATATATAATTTGTTTTAAGAAAAGCTTTTAGGCTTTTTGTATGGGCTAAGCAAATGAGACACATGCATAAGGCGTTAATCATGCCAGATGTGATGATTATACTCATGATCATACTCTGATAATCATGGTTTTGAATTTCAGATATTTTACAAATAATCAGATAACATATATTTATGCTGTGAAGGAGAGCAACAGTACGCATAACAGTTATTGTATTTACCATCATCATTATTTCTGCTATTATTACTGGTAGTAATAGCATTATTACATGAGTAAGTAAGGACTCACTAATAATTATAGTCTTGATTTTCAGAGGCTTTAAAAAATATTATATATATGTTCTTCATATTATTATTATCAAAGAAAAAGTATGATGCCAAATTTCCTTTTTAAAATGTGTTTCCTGCTAAGAAAGATCACTGATGACAGTGATGAATATATGGCAGACATCATACTGATGGGTACCACTGATCACTCTGGTTAAAGGAACTGATAAATGGTTTGTTTATGTCATGTCAAGTTGAATAATGTGTCCAGCTCACTGATGAACTGATTCTGCTATTTCTATAAATTAAATTTGTGAACTTTTAAAGTGGTCAATTGAATTTCACTCATATTTAAACCGTTTTTGGAAATGTAATTATTTTATGTCTTTTTCAAGTAGCTGTAATCAGATTACATATTTTTATGAAGTAGTTAATGTAACAGTATGCATATCTTAAAACTGTTGATGTATTAGTTACTACTCAACTTTGTAAAACATTTCTACATGCTTTACCATCATCACTATTTCTGTTAGTATTACAGTAATAGTAGTAATAGTGTTATTACAGTAAGTCGTTGTGTTAGCATTAACAGTATACTGCTAACAGGTGAGCATACCTCAGCCCCATGGTGACTTTTGATACTACACTGTCAGCGCGAAAATACAAAGGGATTCAAAATGTTTCCTTTGGCATACAGAGTTCACACCATGCCACACATAAAGTTTTAACTCCAGATCTCAACTGAGGATGTTTGTTGTTTCCTGACTCTGACTGCTAGAGCTACTAGAGCTACTAGAGCTAGAGAATAATCTTCACTTTTTCTTAGATTTTTCTACATTGTAACGATATGCATTGAGCTGGCTATCCTATTACAATCACAGTCGCACACTCAAACATAGTTTCACTGCTCAGCAGATCACACACACTTCTTGAACAACTGCTGGAGAAAACTCAAACAGCAGGAAGGTAATTAACACAGTTCTTTGTATTTTCATCTCATAAAGCCTCAGAAGACACACTGGAGTGTCAGACAGCATGAATCAAAAACATAATTATTTTTTATGCAAAGGAATAAATGTGCAGGAGGTTTGTTGACAGTGGTCCAGATTATTGTAACAACATACAGGTACAGGCATTAACAGCTAATACTGACACGTACTGTATCAGCACATATGCAAAATAAAGAACAGAGAACAAAACAACCAGTGACGCATAGGCAGAATATACTATCTCACGACTGCAGCATTTAAAAATAGAACAAAAACAGCCAAGCATTTTCTGAAGAATTAGTGCAAAAGTCATAAAATAATCATGTAACAACTCTTCATGTCTTATTTGATCCACAAAGCTGAAACTCTCAATCTATTTGCGCACAGGCGGAAGCTCCGCTTTTGTCTAGGATTTAAAAATAGACTTTTATTAATACTGTCCCTGACAATATTAATCACGTCAAACCACCAACGGAGTGGAGGAGAGGATTGAAGCAGCCTGTCGTATTCAGAAAACATATTCTACTGTAGCTGCTCTTCGATAAAGCTGCTCTCCAGCAAACAAATGGCTGCAATAACTCCAGGGCTCAAACACAATAGGCTCTTTTCAGAGAGAGGAATCAAATAAATGGAACAAACTGGCGGGAAGTGATATGTCACTATATTAGATGCCTCTGTGCCAATATTAGATGCTACTATACCCACTATAGCCTCTGGGTCTGATTTAGACAGCGCTGGGGTTAAATGTGCTTCTATGTCACTCTGAAATACTGAGAGAGTTGAACCACAAAGACAGTAAGCAGTCATTCTCATGGCATTGCGAGTCTTTTTAATGAATTGTATGTAAAATGGTGTACAACTTATTATAGTTTTTTTTTGAAAATTTCAAGGAAAAAACAACCAGGATGAGATTATTTTTAAGGTATCACAAACAGTCCTTTCAGTTTTGCTTGGAAAACCTCTAAATGGCTACCGTCCATGTGCCTTTGACGCAATTCATTCAACCTCATCTTCTCTTGTGTTTCCCAGCTAACACGTGCTTCCTCTACAAAGACACAAATTAAAGACCCTTTTATGAAACTGACAGAACCCTTTGGATTAAACTCAATTCAAACACATGTAAAGATCTGCAGTGTTACAAATTTCACCACAAGATAAGAAATTGGATGCTTTCATTGATATGCTGGAAATAAGTAGCATTTGAAGCGTCCATAACAGCAGTGAATGGATCCAATTAAAAACCTCTGTCAAAGTGGTGCAAAAGAAAGAGAATCAATAATACAGATGTCAAGATAGAGCAAAGCGGATCCAAAAAATCCCCTCCATCTCCCATGAAAAGGATGAGTATTTATCATTGTCTCTGTGGCACCTCACTTATCGTCCTCTTCACTTTAGCAAGACTGATAACGCAAATGTGACTTATCACTGGTCAGCAGAGAGGCTACTGATCCCTGAAAGAGGTTTGCATTTATGTATTATTCAAAACTTTTTTTTAATCTGCCACTTTAGGATTACAGGGGGAAATGCTCAGTTCTTTTCTAAAGGCTTACTGCAAATGTACGTTCTGCTTTCCACTTAGTTTGACTGTTTTATTTTATATAGATATATAAATATATATTTGTATAATATTTATATAAATATTTATATAAATAGCCCAGAAGGAAACATTAGTGAAACTATGAATTATGATGCAAATTATTTCACATAAGAGAAAATCATGTCACATTATCCCTCTGACTGAATGCATTGTGTAGATATTATATTTTCCCCGAATTAGGACATCATGGCATAACCATATTAATAACAAAATGCTATGATTCCTGTTTTGACATATTCCAAGCTTCCATCCCACTCATCTTTTTGATCGTGCCAATAACATTAACAGCTGTAACAAGAGCGAGTCCAATCGATTAGGCTGTGTTATGAAAGGCTCACTGCAGTTACTGGAGAGTGTCCATCGAATAGAGTGAGAGGAGCCTTGTGTTAATGAGGTGAGTAATTAAAGAGGGCAATATTGAGCTTGCTGACCCCTCTGGCCCTGTTGAGCAGGGGGGCCAGAGAGAGACGGACCATGAGGCCAAATTACGCCAAGACGACTCATTAGATGAGCTTGACTACTCATTGAGGCCTCACCCATTCTTCACGCTCCCTCTGGCTTACATCTCTCAGTGAACTGCACAGATTGAGACAATTAATGTTTTTTTTTAGGGTAACCGTGTGTGAAGAGGTGCCCAAAAAATGTTGATTCAATTTGATCCTAGTACAAACTGGAGTACTTGCGCTTTCAGGCAAAGAGGGACCACTCACTTAGACGGGAGTGTACATTAGGTGCCATGAGATATGAGAACAGATGAGACAAGGAGGAACATGATGCGGGGGAGACGTGGACCAGCGTTAATGTGTGCAAAAACGAGGGAAGCACCTACATCCACTGCCAGGAAGAAACGCTGCATCAGAGATGAGACTTATGTTACAGTAGCTAGGTTAGTGTGTTTGTGCCCATGTTAATGTAAAGGATGATGACTAACTCTAAAGGAATTAATCATAGAATGGAAATACATACGTTTGGCTATTTTTTGAGAGTTTAACTTATGAAATTATATATGACTTCTTGTGCGATATGGTATCTTTAGTCCAGTTAAAATTAAGTTTTCCTTTGGCATGTTATTACATTACAAGCTTTTTTAAATTTTTAATTAAATGCCACACAATTATCACATCACGAGAAGCTACTTAGTAATTTATATAATCACTGAAAATTATACTGCTTTCCACTGAGAAAAATAACATTGTTGTAAATGCAAGTAAGTGACTTATCAGCTACGTCATCTGTGTGCAAAAAGTTAAGACAAAAGCAAATGAAAGATTTTTCTCCAGGTATTCGTGTTTCGGCGTCACACTGAAACAGAGAAGCCAGAGAACCGATAGATTAATCCTCCGTTGCAGATAACGTTGTCTCCCTGTGGACAGTGACAAATACGATGAGGTAAGGCTCAATAACATAAAGTGCTTTATTGTTCAGATGGCACCCGAGTGAGGTGATGAAATATATTTTATATTTTTTGCCTTGATTAATTCAGAGCTTTTTAGCAACACATTCATCAAGTGACTTTTGAAACATTGCAATTACAATGCACAACGACTTCATAATTTGTATTTCTTGAATTAATAGGACCTTTTGTCTGACTTTGATGCAATGTACAACTAAGTTTCAAGCAAAAATAAATCTCTCAAACATCATTTATTCTGCAAACTTTTATAATGTCAGTAGATTTACCCAGAGAATAACTTTTATAAATAATGGCTCCATAACTTCAGGCATTTTACCTCTTCAAGGTGATTACTAAGAGAGGCCAGAATGGACGCCTCTTTGCATATTTTATTCTATGGTCATCACCTGTATTACAGAGCAGCGCTACCTAATCGGCTGTTCAAATTTGGACATGGTAATCATCTCTCTGATGTGATGATTGGCACAGAGTTACTCTAAACATGACAGGTGCTGCACTGAAAATGAGCCAGATAAAACCTCTTTCAGTGCATTGCTAATTCTTTGCTGTCCAGGAAAAGCTTCCTTTCTTTATTGACAGATCTACTTAAAATATTAGAAAATACAAATTAGGGAATATATGATGGCATCTGGCAGCTACTTATTTTCTGCAATGTCATTCTTCTTGAGTGCACTGAGCCATAAGATCCGAATAAACATAAAATGCATGTTTTTCTATACTGTAGGTGTGTCCGTACTTAAATATTACTCCCATTTCAGTAGACCAAATATTTTCAGCCTCTGCTTAAAAAAATAAATAAATCGTGGTGCAAATCTATGAAACAACGTGCGAATACCCCCATTCCCTCCCTGTACGGTTCCATCAGTTGTTAGAAAAATAATGCACTGTGCTAACAACACAAGGAAATCAAAGCACAGGTTGCTCACCCACGCACAAACTATTTCTGTTCAAGGTGGATAATCCATACAGTGGGCACACATCCAATTAGATGTCATGATGTAAGACAATGTTTTTCCTCAATTAGTGACACATTTGGTGTTGAGCAGTCATTCCTTGTGGTATTACACCGTTTTTTCAGCAATAGTACTATGCTTTGATGCCACTGGACTGACAGCTGTCCCCAAACCTCCAAACAAACAAGCTGAACTACTGTGACTACTGAGGAAACTAGCTGCAGAATCCACACTAAATAAATATTTTATATGATGCGATACCTGTTTGTTACTACTGCGTATGTACTACAGTTGGTAGCTTGAAGGAAATGATGAAATAACGTAAAGACGATTTCTTTTTGCTGTTCATCAACACTGGAAACTGATGTTTAAGAATCAAAAACTTTTCTTTTGGCTAATATTCAAGCCAATGTTGGCACTGTCTGTGTGTTTTGTAATAACTAACTGTGATGCCTTTTGGTGTAATAAGATGAAATCTCTTCTTCTCATGTTTTTTTCAACCTGGGAATATTGATGTTTTATTTGTTACTCTCATCTAAGTGATCCCATTATCTTTCCTTTTTTATTTTACTGTATGAAACAGCTGTTCTATCTGTAAACATAATGCATTTTCTGTGCGACAAGGGATTTTTCCCTGTAAAGATCTGTAAACAACAGGCACCAGATGTTAGAGGCATCAAACAGTTATATGTTGAACTACTGCACGGTATCAGTCAGACAGTAGCAACGTTCTGTATATGCTTGATAAATACAAATGATAAAGTTGGATTTAATTAGAGTACCTTACAGTAACTACCTCAACATGTATAGCAGGAATGATGTTTGAATCCCCCCCCACAGCAGTTCCTTATGTGTCATCCACATTAGTCAATGTGCTAGTAAGCTCACTGCGCTCTTCCTAGGGCGTTGCTGTGGAGATTATAGCGGCAGAAGCTAGGTGTCCAGATGGAGCAGCTGTTGGGGTTTTCCTGATCTGATGCCACAAATGAAGCTGATGATGCCTTTGAACTTTACACAGTCAACACATCCCCCTTGTTCCAGCTCTACACAGTGCTGCTCCATCAAACCCCCACATGCTCCCCCCTCTTATACACACAAACACTGCCAACATCACGATCGGCCTTCCTCTCCCCACCACATCCTCCTGTTTCCAAGATAAGAAGGACCAAGCTTAAAACCAGGAGATGCTGCACGGCAGGTCTCTTTCCTCAAACATCCCACGCTCGTCTCCATGCAGAAATGGCCTAAAACTGACATCAACAACAGGAGCCTCATTAATCTTTATAGCAGCTCGAGTCAGAGTTTCCCTCTTCTCTCTGCCTGTCTGCTAGGTGGCATATTCTCTTGAGAGTGCCATTCAACATCTTGGACGTGCAGCACGTTGTCACAGCAAAAGATTGAGCATGTGGTGAGGCGCAGATGAAAGGCAAACAGGATGTGTATTTGAATATAAACCGTGTGAAGGAATTTACAGAATTAACAGCTTAAGCAGGTCTGAAATCTCCTCTTTATATTTCCTACACCTGTGCCCGTGACCCTGCATACTGAGGTGCAGCTTAAGCTTTTTTAACACAGAGAATTTGTGTCCTCAGCCTGCTGTCAGCAAGTAGACAATGCATGCATGCATGCACCCATGAGGGCCTTCTTCATGTGAGTAGCTGGACTTTACATGTGTAGTTAAAAAGAAAGAAAGTTTGTATTCATTTTCATTATCGTTTTTATTGCAGTGAAACCTGTCTTGTTCCAAAGATATTAAACACACACAAAAGGGCACTGAGAAGGTATAATCGAGGCGATGCCCCAATTCTGTCAACATGTTCCTCACTGAGTCCTCCCTGCTTTTTCTGTGGTGCTTTGTTGCCTGGCTCGCCTGTGAGAATCAATCAGCTCTTTACACCTGGGTTACCCAGCAGCTTCTGTGTGTTTGTTAAAGGAAGGAAGAACGTATTTGTTTTTAACTAGCTGACAACGGAGTGCGCTGCCTTAACAAACACAATTACGGAAGTGCAGATAATTAGTTGGGCTATAATTAATACCAATGGAAAAATGATAAATTCTCTTGCAAAAACACACACAGTATATATTTTAATTATGTATATATTATAATCAATATGTCAAAGTCTATATGTATGAATGACTAATAATGGGATAATGATAAAAGTCATGTTAGGCCAACTTTGTGTTTGATGTTTAACAAGCTGAAATAGAATATAGGGTTTTGAAATTAAGTCATAGATTATTGTGAGCTATCTTAGTTCAGTTTCTTTGAGTTCACACTATTTAGATGAAATGTGTTTTTCAGGGGTCATCAACTGAGCTCTAACTTTTTTTTTCCTCTCTAAATCATGGAAACTTTTTCGTCAGAGAAGACATTACTGCCACCGACTAAAATAGCCTGGAGGGGATGTGTGTGGAAAAAAAGCAGAATAGGTTTCTTCCATAAGCGTGAGCAGAATTCTTATACTTAGTTAAGGGTCAAGAGATGTGACCTGGCTCCAATCTTGGTGGCAGATCCAAACGTCTCCAGTAGCAAAATGACAAAGATTAACTGTCCCTTGGAGCTTGAAGGCTCATAATTAATGCTGCCTCACTTCCCTCTGTGCCTCTGCTGGGAGGAGGATTGACACTGAATTGATAGAGTTGCCATTTAGGGGTCAGCCGTACCATGATAGGACAGACAGTGCCGGGCACGTATTTGTCAGGTTTAAGCCTATGTTGATCTGTTAGCAGAATCTTTAATTCTCACAGTCTCAGAAAGAAAAGGCACTTGTTATCTTTTCAGTCACCAGAAACAAATACTTAAGACTGAAATGAAGGAAATATTAAATCAAATATTGATGCTGAATGAAATATTTCAGACTGTGAATAAAAGCCATATTGTATTTTTGTTTTAAAAAAATGAATAGTTACAAGTCATATTAGTAAGTAATCATGAAGCTTTTCTTTTATTGTTTTTTTTTTTTAGCGATAAACAATAAATAGTCACAGCAGGCTTTGACAGACCTATTGTAGAGCCTTACGTTTGTGATCGTGGTGTTGGTCCTGCTGGGTGTAGGCTGAGGGAAACATGCTGAGTGGTGCCAGTCACTTTGTGGAGTGCAGTGCAGTAAACAGCCTTAGAAAAAGGGCGGCTTAGAAAGGCTCCCTCCTACCTCTGAGTGGGCTCTGCAAATCCTTCTATTGAAGTGGGCTTATTTCTTAACAGCGCTCCTACCATTTTGTATAGATCCTCCGGAATCCTCTTTGCACATAAACACCCACAATAAAGTTTGAAAAAATTAGGAAATGTTCTGTCATGAAGTATAATCTGATTCATAATCAATAGGCGGGGGTGTTAGAGGTGGGGTCCTATTTTCTGTGCTTTAAATGTCTGAAGAAACCAAAGGGCCAGTAAAGCATACTGTACAGTGGGTTGTTTATTTATTCTATTTATTCTAGTGAAGGTGGACAAAAATCCCCCACCATGATGCAGCAGCAATTGGAAATAGATGACAGTCCTACTGTATATATGGAGGTTAAGTCCTTTGACCGCTGCCTCACCTAAGTCAGTTCTCATAAAACAAGCAGAGCTGTGTTTTATGGTACAGGAAGACAAAATGCCTCAAAGACTTACTGAGATATCAGGAAATAAATATAGGAGGATCTATGTCTAATTCTCTTCAGTGCCAACCTCTGAGAAAATTGGAAATGGGTAGTGAATAGCTCAATTTGTCTTGATGTAATTTAATGGCCTGTACCTGTTATGGGCTCAGTCTAATGCAGTAAAACACAATGAGCAAAAATACTACTCAGGGAAACAGGCTGCAAACTGCCTGGCAGCTGTCTAAAAGCTTTTCAATTTTCTGTGAAAGCTGTGTTAAAAGGCACTGCCATATATGAAGAGACACTCCCGGACAAATTTCTCCATTTCACCTTACCTAAAAATGTCAGATACAATATGTTGAAATACAGCAATGACAGTGTAAAGGAGGTTGTCTTTTTTTCTCTTTTTTTTTTTTGGCAGAAAAGTATATGATATGATTTTTCAGTTCATTCTTTCTTGCTTGAAATCAAAGTGAAAAGGTGCATTCACGTTGTCAAGTGTAAAAACATTGTACAGCTAAAAAAGAAAAAAACAACAACTTTGGAGCTGAGATGGGACAATGTACAATACTGTGTAATGGTTGGGATTTGAAGTAAAGTGTCCCACTGGTTATATTGCCTTTATAAAGAAATATAACTCAGGGAAATCATAGAATATGTTGCAAAATTGCACTTGAATTAATTTATAGAAGACAGGTCTAGTAGTGTTCTCTGCATGCTTTTTAAAGAGCAAACCAATGACCAGTCGAGCAAAGAGAGAGTTTAGATGATTTGATTCAATGGGAGGTACATTTATATATATATAAATAATTTATATCTTTGAGAGGTTAAACCTAATGAGGCATGTTAGATTGTCAGTAAACAAAACATGGAACATCCAATTAAACCAATTAAGCTGCTAGTCAACCAACAAGTAGAGACCTTTATCTGCATTTAGACACATTTATACTTCAGTGTCAGCTCAGTCAGTGATACAAATGAACAGCCAGTGCATAACAGGCTGTTGCACGGCACTTCTCAGAGGCTGCAGATTAAGAACACATCAGTCCTGCTGCCTTCAAATGCTGCAGAGATTTGGTGAACTGAGGGAGAAGCTTTTCATACAGTATAAAGCACCTGTGGACAGCAGATGCTGAAAGAATCATCCACATTCCTCCATAGATCAATGCAGACTGATTTACTGACTAATCACATTAAACATGATACTGCTTCCTTGTGTCTTTGTATTTAAAAATACAGCTGCATTACCATGTTGATAGGTTCCTTCAATTTGTGGCTTTATTATCTACTTTCTTTAAATTGATTTGCATTGTGTATACATTGTTTTTATGAATTAATGCCCCTTAAATCTTTGGGTAAAACAAGCAAGATTTTGCTCTTTTTTAAGAAAAGTGGCAGCAGTGTAGAAGCTTGTGTAAAGTTTGTGATTTAAAAATCTCTGTATAAATACACAGTATTTACCCTAATGTAAAGTGTTTATATCAGAGATATTCAAAGTGTTTATATATGTATGTCAAATATACATACATTACATATACAAATACAATACATGTTTCTATAGTTTGTACAACACGTTGAAAATGAGAGTGTTAATAGTGAAGGTAACAAAGAGCAAGCTGAAAAAAGGTGAAGCACTCCTTTTCACTTCCAGTGCAACCACTCTTCTTGCCCCAATTGTTTTTTTCTTATCACAAAATGAAAGAAAAAAATGTATAACTACTTCGATTACTAATCCCTGTGTCATCTTCCAGTGGAAACCTTCAGAGCGTTACTCGCTTTTGTAAAAAAGGATTTAGCTAAATATGATTGCTTCAGGTATGAACAATGGCGGCTGGCCAATAGAGGGCGGTAGGGCACCGCCCTCCCTGAGCCAGAAAAATAAAATTAAAAAATATACAATATTAAATTATTCATATTTTCAATATTTGTGTGTTTAAATAATGGAATACATCCATTAATATGTGCAAAATATGATAGAAAATCAACTGCGCAGCAATATGCTGTCCCTTGTCTGCATGTCTCAGCAGCTCTGGGGTGCTGGAGAAATCGCCCCGAGGAGGTCTATGAAGCAGTTAAACCAATCGCTATTTTAAGGTATCAGCTTTGAGGATGAGCGTCCTCAAATCTACTCCAGAAAGAGCGATTATTTTATCGCCACAAGCCAGCTACAGCTAAAGTCAGGGCCGCTACGTACAAGTGCTATTCTACATGACAATGGAGTACGTAACGCCAACCCAACCCTCACTACAGTAAAATCTATGTAATTTGATGTTATTGTATATTGTTCTGACGGTATGCCTCTTGTGTTGCCTATTAACTACTAACGGCACCGTTTCATGTGCTCAGCAGGGGGGCACAGGTGAAAAAGTCAACAGCCTTTCCAACATGTTATGCTTTGTTAGAAATTGATACGCCAATTGTTTACAAGTTCTGTTTTACATGTAAAGCTTGTGATTGTGCAGTGTTTATTTTTGTATAAGAATGCCTCAATGTTTTTATATTGGTATTAAATAATTACTTATTATTTCACAGAGCACTGGTATCCTGCAGTTTGTGTTAATTGTTTCGGGATGGGATGGTTTCTGAAACTGACTGAATATGGCACAGCCCCACCTAGAATATTTTTCACCAGCCGCCACTGGGTATGAATGAATGCACGACACATCCTAATAATGTGCAATACATCCATCTAGTGTTGCAGTACTGCTAAAACCATTAGTGGAAAAAAATTTGTGCTAAAATATAGATCAGTCTATACATACATAGAGGCATGCAGGCTTTAAAATGTATGCTTTCTATTGTGATTTTTGGGATGGCCAAAGTTTCAGGCACCTGTTGATGTTTCCAGGTCTTCTGTTTTCATCTACAATTATTATGTTGCTATCTCAGAAATAACCTGATTAGATTGAATGTAGAACCAAACAATGTCCCTAGGTTCCGTCCAGTACAATCAATGTCTTCGGGAGTGTTTAGGTTTAAGTGTCATAGACAAGGGCAGGCACTCAGCAGTACTTAAGAAGATAGTGTTACATCTCCCCCATTTTTTCAGCCATTCAAACTAGATAATTGACTGAATCTTCCCTCTCATCAGTGTGTCTAAAAAGGAAGCTGGATGGTGCTGAAAGAAAGCATCCTCGCACTGTCAGTCTACCCCAGGATACATGAATGTAAGAATAATCGAACAAGACAAACAGCGGGTTCTTCGGTCTACATCATTTCCTTTCTTTGTCACACTGGTTTCACTTATAACAGCAATTGGCACAGACACCAGTCATTACCAGACCAGTAACCCAGGCACAAGGCAGGAAATTGACTTATTTGTCTAAAGCCAAACACATAGTTTCCAATATTTTCCAACAACTGTTACCGTTTGATCAGCCAGTGATTTCTGTGATTACACCTCAACAGTTGTTAATACTGGAGCAGTAAATGTAACAAAAAAGAAAGCCCTACACCATAATTCAACTAGTATAATTTTCCAAATGTTCTAAATACAGGGAGTGGCATTAAACCACATCTAAATGTAAATATTTCATTGTTTTCTATAAGAGATGTATCTACATCAGCAGTTTCTGTATATTTTAGATACGCTACCTGCATGGCTCTAGAGATGTCAGTATCAGTGTGTTTGGTCGATTCAACACTTCAGATCCCACACTGAAATATCTCAACAGCTATTGGATGGACTGACATGAAATTTGGTACTGACATTCATGGTCCCTAGATGAATTATGCTAACTTGTATGATTCCCTGACTTCTCCACTGGCAGGTTGACATTTTAAATTTAGAATTAAATCAGAATCAGGTTTATTGCCAAGTAGGTTTTCACATACAAGGAATTTGTCTTGGTGTTTTGGTGCATGCCAAACATACTGTAGTGAGTAAAAAAATATAAAGACGATACAAAGCAAGTGCAAACAAGTCAAGCATAAATAGAAAACTGACAATAAAGTATGAAAATTAAAAATATGTACAATATGTTATTTAAGTCATGACCTATAACTTGAGTATTCTGCTAAGAAACACACAAAGTGCTTCTTTTTTTAAAATAAAAAAATAAACTTAGTCCATAATAGTTTGTACTTTTTTAATAACCATTTTCTATCAGATTGATCAGGTGTTGCAAACATGTTCACAACTTTGTTTTGCAGTCTTGCTAATTGGACCATTATCACTATTTTACAGTACGTTGGGGCACCAGACACCATCAAAGCAGCCTGCACACAGTGACTCCAAGGTATCCAAAATAGCACCAGGTCAAAGTCATTTCTCTCTCATTCGGCTGTATGGAAAACAACTAAGTGTATCTATTTCATATCATATGACTGGTGTTTCAGGATCAATAGCCCAAAGTCCACAAGGGAAAACCCTCTGGCTCTATTCTGAAATCAAATTGTAAACAGCCTGAAATAGCTCCTGTGTGACTAATTCCCTTTCTCTGCCATAACTACTGAGATTGTAAGTGGCTTTTTGTATGGACCAGAAAATTCGATTCTTTACCCTATTAGAGACAACTCCCACGCAGAGCTGACAAAAAAAAAAAAAAAAAAAAAAATCTGGCTTGTCAATATTAATAGCTAATATGATCAAAGATGGGCCTGCATGTTTTATTAGCCATCTGGCAGCTCTGTTTGGTAATTTAAAAGCAGTTTTAGAGTTGTAATATTTGGAAGAAATAAACAAAGTGGGGGAGGGAGGGCATAAGGTTGATGAGAGACAGAGAGATACTGTACAGTAGGTGCAGGCAATTAGCTGCATGGTAATCCGATGTTAAAAGGTTGGATAATGCCCAAGTTGGATTGATTTACTGGCTGCAGTTTGGTGACAGCTCCCATATCGTGGCTTCACTGCCCACTGAAGTGTGCATTAGGACTTGGTGTTTGGCAGCAATATGGCTTTTACATTTAACAATCTGTGCCCAGACAGTGTGTAAGGGCTCAGGAGACAAGTTGACAGAGGGGAGCCTCCCATCACTTGTCAGCATTGTCAGGGGCAATGCCTTATTATCCCCAGTCTATTGGCTCCTTTTCATGTCATTTATCATTCCCATCACCTTTTCTTTGTGACCCATAACACATCAAAAAGAGAGACGGGGTCTCGAGGGGATATATATGTATATAAATATGTTGAAAATTGGCTCAGTATGGATTCATTTGCTCGTGCGGACCTCTTTGTTTGGTGACAGACAGAGGTGGCTTTTGTGTATCTGCCAGCAGGGCCATGGCTCTCTCCATCAATGGCACGCCATTCAGGAGATAAGCATCAGCTGGCGGCCCACTCCACTGACACCACCACTTCCTCCCGGAGTCAGCAGATTACATTTTAGAAGTTGACAGCTTGTTATCACTCTGGATAGCAGGAGGGCTTAATCTTTTGTTCTTTTCTGGCTGGGGTAGGGCTGAGGAGTCGTCGGCTCAGGCCACTGATTCCACCGACTTCCCTCCTTGTGCCCTCTGCAGTGACACACACGGTGAATAGGCCACTCTCTCCTCTGCTCTTTTCATCTTCCTCTAAGAGTGCCTGCACTTTGTAGAGGGATTACAGTGATGGAAGCCTCAGCAGTGCACAATGATATCCATTCAACATGTCTCCCTGGCAGACAGGGGATGGGTTCAAGTCTGATTTGATAATGGGTACGCTGGCTTCAGTCTAGAGGGACGGATCACAGCTCCTAAGGCAGGGCTTGTCCTTTGGGAACAATCATGTGGAATCCCTCTCAGAATGTTATCCATGACCATAATAGGGGTGGAGAATGGCATGGTTCTTAAACACAATACTGTAGTCCGTACTGATGGTGTTCAGAGGAAAGCTTTTCCTGAGCTGAAGGTACCGGAAAAACATCATGCTACTGTGGAGACTAGATGTTTTATCAGAAACAGCAGGTCCCAGATGCCAAGGCTCCACAAAGAAACATGAAATTTCCTATGTTACATTTTGACCTTAATATGGCAGCTTGTCGATTGGCCGCCTTGTGTCCAAGTTCTACAGTAGTATATTCATGGTACAGTAGATTGACTTCATTTTGGAAGCTCAAATAGCTGAAGGCCATTCATCTATGAACAGATGATTAAATAAAGAGATACACTCAGAGGTGCAGATAGGCACAGATAAAACTCATTATTGTGTTTTCAGGCGTTCACAAGAATATAGAAGCAGGTTATAGCTTTTAGTAAAAGATTTGAGCCTTTGGTGTCTCATTATTATGTTTGGGAGAAAGCCACATACTCATAGATATTAACTGACCTGTTTAACAGATTAATAAAATATACAGTTTTGTTGTGCTAACAATAACCCATCTTGCACAATCGTCCTTTCCTGAGAGGTTGATAACTTCAGCAACCTTGAACATTGGCATTTATTATCACAGCTTTGCTTTTGAAGCTGCAAGATGTCTCCTTGGTGAGAACTGTAGTTATATAACCTCCCTCTCTCCTCCCACTCTCTCTTTGTATGTCTCTTCCTGTCTATGGCGTTCACAGCCTCTTGAGCCTAGTGGAAGATGGCTACAAAAGCTCAAACGTACAAGCTTTTTCAGTTGGGTATGCTCAAGACAAGGCCTTCTGCTTTTTTGATGTGTTTAGAGTAGTGAAGACACATTTTCTGACAGGAACATTTTGTTTGATATGAACAGACTCATATGGAGGCAGTGACACTAAAAAAATCACACTGCTTATGCAACACATCAGTGCTGTCTGATGAAATTAACTCTACAGAAGTTTCTTTCTGGTGGACTGCAGACAGGCATAGGAGTAGATAGTATCCCCACCAGCTTTAAAATATGGTAAACTTGAGAAAATGCACCTTTCACTGAGACATTATTAAAGGACCGGTAAGATCCTGGTGGGGGAGAGGTTACCTGTGTGAGCAATCTGTTTAATCACTACTGTCTTTCTATATACTATGGGGAGAGATGTGACACAGTCTCTTTGGTCACAACATTAAATTAAGCCCAGATTTTAATTTCTGCTTGGTCGCTTCACGCTTTTCAACAGATGACAAAACTTTGATATCACACCTTGCTCTGCATCTATACCTTGGCGACAGAGGGTCTAAAGGAAGCATGACGACATAGAAACTGTTAAGTGGTGTGACTACACTCAAGGCTGTCTTATATAGCAATGTAAAACTTAACTTGTCAGCCGTTGAAAAGAATTATCTGATGAAACTGTATTGGAGATATACTGTAGGGCTGCCTACATCCTCTAAGGGTCAACAGTGGCGTGACAAGGACCACAATACAGGGGAAGAGAACATTGCATTCTCCTTCATTGTTGGGTGAAGTGACTGGCAGTGTGACCATGGCAAAAAAACAAACAAACAAACATACAAAAAAAAAAAAAAAACAGGCACAATGATGGGATAGGAAAAAGTTGTAATTAATTCTAATAAATTACAGATCAGATAAACATTTGCAAGTATTTTGCCCAAGATTTGTGTTTGAAATTGCAATACATGACATATGAGACAACACACCATGTAACAGTCCAATCACGTTTAATCAGATGATAAAGTTGAACACATACATATTTCAAAGTAAAGATTAAGATAGTTAGAGAGCAAAAATATGGTAAAGCACCAGCTAAGTGTTGTAGAAATTATTTTCATCTATGGTCAGTTCAGTCAGTGGAGAGAAAGTGCACAGGCGTCCAAGATGTCTTATGCTGTAAAGTTTATTGAAGCTTGATCAAGAAGAATGGAGGCTTTATCAATAGACTTAGTATGGCATGATGCTGATTCACTTCTGAAGAAGTCGTCCACACTGGCTCATCTATACGCTCTCAGGACAGTGCCATAACTACTCCATGCGCATAAATGGTCATTAGTCTACAAACAAGTAAATATGTTTACCCTTAATGTTCTGACATTGTTATCTGACTCTGCAGAGGCTTCTGCATCATGTATCTGTATCTGTTGGAGTGAGACAGCCCTATCCTCTAACCCCGGTGACCATAGTAATGATCACTAGTCAGTGTCCCCAAACAACCTAAGATTTAACACTATCCCGGTAACCTCAGGACATATGCTTGACTCTGTAACCCCCATATGTGGCATGCTAGAATAGAAAATTCCCTCATACTAAGGATAAGCAATTGTTGAATGTATTTTATTACCATTTTTTTTGTATTTGAAAAGGAAAGTTTCTCAGTAAAAAGGCTGAAACAAAGAACACCAACATGTTTTATTGACGCATATATCAGCTATATGCTTGCCTCTATAACTTAAGTGGGCATCTTCAAGAAATTGATGTAGCCACACAAATAACAAAAGCTCTGTAGTGCATTGCTTGATTCATTCCTGACTGAAATCTAGTAGTAAAATCTGGTATACTTCCCATAAAAAAATCTGTTATACACTCTTTGATACTGACCAGTTTTTGGATGAGACAAACACATTTCTCCCTCCCTGTTTCATACAAAGCAGATATGTCGGTTTTGGCTCCATATTTGTCAGTCATGTTGTTCTTATTAAGTAGTTTTGATAACCAGATTCAAAGTCGGTCAGATAGCAGAATGACTGGACACCGGCAGTCAAGACAATGTCATAGAGAACAAGAAGCCATGTGCTGAGTTTAATCAGTGTCAGCATGGCTGTGTACTGCTGAGGCTGACCTGTTCGTAATAATTACAGAGGAACACGGTTACAATACATGCATTGTTCAGGCGACGTATCCTGCCAACTGTGTCTCATTTGGCATTTTGGTGCTTCTGGTCAATCAGAACTCAAAGCCTCACACTGTAACTGATATGTATTCAATATAAGTGGGAGAGGCAGAAAGGGCACAAAAGCCGATGTGACATCTTTGCAGATGTCTTTGTAAAATCATGATTAGTTTGTTTTGCTATTGGATATGGGCTCTGTCCCAAAGTAGATACGGTCAGTCATCCAAAACAATCAGATATGGGCAGAAAATTGGAATTTGGAGCATGAATGCCTCAGCCTTTATTTGTAGCTACATCTATGATTTTCTAACTGTCTATGTTTATCTGAAACCATCTTCCTAAAGATGAACTCTTTTGTGAGCACAGCCGCAGTGAATTGAACCTCAGCTGTGGTTCTTGCGTTGACATAGCATGGCACAGACTGGCAAGGTTGAGAGGCAGCATCTGTGATTACGGTCTTCAAATACTTTTTCAAAAATCAGCTTCACTGTTGGATCCACCTGGTGCTCTAGCCTTGTTCTGTTTTATTTCATTTGGAGGTTTTTTTTATTTTTTATTTTTTATTTTTTTATGTTACTCAGTGTGGCATTATGGAAAAGGGCACCCTGAAAGGCCCCCCACCCACCACCAGCAGGCCAAGCCGTGCTCTGCTGCCCAGTAGGGGTCCTAACCCTGTCTGCTTGTCAGTGGCTCAAAGGATGCATCTCCAACTCTGCTGAGTTGAAAGAAAGATCACAGCATATGTTTTTTTTCTATTTTTTGTTTCAATCAGTGTCCTCGCTCTCTTCCTCTCATCCTTGCCCACATACTGTATGGTTGCTTTTGTATCTATGTTTCATATTTCATGGTTTTCTGGATAGCACAAGATCAGCTGTTTTAAGGGGACTTTTTTTTTTTA
This sequence comes from Sciaenops ocellatus, assembly GCA_033000465.1. NCBI lineage: Eukaryota > Metazoa > Chordata > Actinopteri > Sciaenidae > Sciaenops > Sciaenops ocellatus. The sequence continues at coordinate 19,336,579 of CP136888.1, forward strand.
CAGTTCAGTGGAGAGTTCTGTAGTGATGTGATTTGCTGCTGTACCAGACACAGTTGCCTTTCTCACTTCTTTTTTCAACCTTAATTACACAGTGTATCTAAATGGGTTTTCTCAACAATTACATATTAAATCTATCCATAAGTGTGTGTGTGTTTTTTTTCTATTCTGACCTCTGTTCGAGCAGGAATATGAAAAATAAAATCTATTTGTATAGATTGGCATATAGAAGCTATTGGCAAGCCAGATCAGATGGCAGGGAAAACAGATTATGTTGCAGGGCTCTTGTGGCATAACCCCAGGCATTAATGTTAATGGAAACCCACATGACCTTGCAGTTGCCTCTGAGCGGCTCCACTTTAAATCCAATTGACATGGCCCAAGTCTGGAAGAGGCTGGAGAGATGGTGATGCAGGCACCTGATACCCATGCATGAAAATAGTCTGATTTTCTATTTTTTGTTATTTATCTTTTCAGGGTATCCCAGAGGCCCCCACCAGTAATGTGTCCTCTGCTCCCAGAGATGAATGGGGGAAGGTGGAGCTGAATGTCGAACAGTGGCTGCTATAATAGTTGCTGGGATACCCATGCCCCTTGCCGGATGCCACGTGATCTCATCACTGAGCAGGAGGCAAAGCTTTGCTTGCACTGCTTTACCATAACAATCAAGGTACAAGGTATGTTGTGGTACTTATGCTCAAAAGGTCCCTTATTATTAGGGGCTATATTGTACATGAGGTTGGTTTAAATAATCGATGACAGAGTTGGCTTTGCCAAGTATTGCTTTCCAATGATCTTCCAGCTCTGGGAAAAAATGGAGGGGATAATGCCAGCACAACAGAAACAGGCTTTGTTGAAAGAGCTTTGTGCACACAGATGAAAGAATGGAAAAGGAGGGTAACATAACATTTAATTTTTTTCCATAAACATCCAGTGGAGGATTTGCATTCTAATACGGTGCAGTTCTATTGCTCTAAGGGTCATCAGCACAATTTAATTACATTAAGAGACAGCTAAATTGGACTTTGCAAACAGACGAGGCTTAAGGGATTACTGGACCTCTGATGGAGAGATCAAATTTTACCTTCAAGCATGAAACAATATGCCCAACTCCTGGCAGGCTCCATGTGGACAGAGATAGAGGGATGGAGAGTTGGAGGGGGTCAAACAGTGGACAGTTAGATGATTAATTTTATCCCAGTTTTTTATTTTTTTCTATTCAAAATGCCTGCATCTAGAAAAGCTTAGTGTTTCACAATAAACGTGTCATGTTCACAGCCAACAAACAAGCTTCTGTGTATATAAAGAGGTTGTTTATCTTGATCACTTTACCTCCTCTGCCTCTACACTTTCCCCAGTATCTCCCAGCTGTTAACAATTGTTAAATGTTGCATGTACAGTGTTTTGTCTGCATGCCTCTTACAGTTTACACTATTTATTAAAGCATTTTTTTCAGTGCTTTATTGAAGACTATGCCTCCTCTGCAGCCGCCAGCTTACTGTATGGCATGCTGCCTAAATGTTGCATCACTCAATATGGACCTTTTTCTTTTGCTTCTTCTTCTAGTAGCAGTAGTAGTAGTAGTAGTAGCAGAATTGAACTGGCTGTATCATGGGATAAAATAAAACATGGCATCCGCAGAGAAGGAGTCTTGAGCTGAGCTAGGTTTTTTACTACTTCATTGAAAATCAGTCAATGGAGTCTGGAGTCCTTGGCCAACTCCCCGTCTACATTTACAGTAGATGTCCGATGTAAAACATGGATAGGATATGAAATGGATATGAAACAAAATCATATTGGTATTGATGACATTTATTTTTAATCCACGTAAGTTACAAAAACCTTTTTTTTTTTGCCATTTGTGGACAAAAGATACAACAATGACATACGTATAATCAACTTTTAAGTTGATATGACGAACATTTGCTAGCAGTTGCTCATTTAGCAGATAAGGAGCTACATTTGTGGTTGAGTTTTATGGCTACCTGGCAAATGTGAATCCATATTTGCACTTATTTATTACACTCTTGAAGAACATATCTGGATCTTTAGCTATGTTCACCTGGCTAGTGGCAACTGTCTTCTTAGCTTGTATCTAGAATGCAGTTGGTTGTTAGCTCACTCGGCATTACTATGAGACAATGAAAGTGGACAAATTCAGTAAAGTTGAGGCCTGGAAAAAACAAACAATGAGCTGAATGAAGTTAAAACACCCACATAGACAAGGGTGTCAATTAGCTCAGTTGGTAGAGCATCCGCCCCAAGCACAAAACCTTGCCACAGCGGCCCAGGGTTCAAATCCGACCTGTGGCCCTTTGCTGCATGTCATTCCCCATCTCTCTCTCCCCACATTCCTGTCACTCTTCAGCTGTCACTATCAAAAATAAAGCTTGAAAAAGCCAAAAAAAATCTTAAAAAAAAACACATAGACAGCAGAGGTGATAACTCTGAGTGGATTCATCACTATGAGGACCTCGCTCACTTTACACTTTTAGTGTCACTAATAGTTTTAAGGGAATACCTTGTTTTTTTTTAGATTATTTTGTTCTTTAAAAAACTAGAATAACAGTAATGTGGAGGATAGTATTCTCAGTAATGAGATTATAAAGGCTTAACCAATATCACCTGTCTGGAATCCTGAATCCAGTTTTTGCTGGAAATTTATTTTGTTTTCACACCGTTGTTTTTTTTCCATTTCATTTCATCGGATAGGTGTTATGGCATGCTGAATTGGGCTGTGTACTATTTGCAAGTGTCATTTAGCTGATCAGCATTATAAAGTGTTGACACCTGCATGTTGCAGCTGGGAGCTGATGGGTACAGCAACATAGAAGGCTGAGTGGAAACAAAAAACAATTTTCTTTAATTACAAGTAGCACTTTATTCAAAAAAAAATCTAAATCAAGAGATATCCAAACATCTATACAAGATTTTCCCTTTGAATTAACACATTTGACAAGCTTCAAAATATTTTTTTCAGTGTACACGATGCTGTATAATTCAAATGTTATTTAAACAAATTAAAGTGAAGTAAAAGTAATTGTCTGTGTAGTGTAAGCTCTTACAGCACATTGCTCTGAATTGGGGTTTGTGAGGTGACACACAGGCCGACCTTCCATTCACCAGAGCAGTTTGCCCTCACTTACACACTTATCTGAAAAATGCCCAGAGGTGTAAATTTGTGCAGACAATTTATCTGAACTGCTAGCTCTTCAGGTGTCTCTTCTCCCTGAGAAATCGGCTGCCGTTTCTTCAATTGTCCTTAAACAATTACTTGGGAGAGATCAGGGAGAGACTGTTGCCAGTTAAACTGCAGTTTTCTCAACTACCATTGTGCAGGCCATCTAAACCATGGGATACAAAGCTCTCAAGCTCACTGCAAGCCAAATAAAGAGGCGGAGAAGGAGGGGGAAGCAGATAAAAGCTGACACCCAATGTATTATAACTCAGCTCTATTAGATATGAGCTTCTGCTAGGGTGAAGCACCATAGCTTAAGGCAAAGATACTGCTTGCTCATTGTGCTTTAGTAAGGGCAGGCTGGGAAGACGGTGTAGCCACTGTGTTCAGTATACAGCACACAGTCTCCCATGCATGATTTAGTAAACTGGAATTCTTGCTTCAATATTCAAGTAACGTTATAGCAGATGAGATAAAAGGATGTGCTTAGGCTGCAAAAACCCTAAGACATATATATGCTTGGAAAATTGTTAGTAATCAAAATAGAGAGAAATGCCACATTTTCAGCATTTGTTCAATTGGTAACATAACACTGTATATTCTACTCAGTGATACACTAAGACCTTTGATTTGACATTAACATTTTACATATAGACATATCATCAGTATCTGTTGTGGTGATTGATGTATTGAGCTTTGTCTGGCTGTTAGTGTCATTGTCACATTGATTATTGAACAATGTTGGTTACTGCTTTATGCAAATGCAGATTAAAACTAAATGCAAGGAGAAAAATGACCTGCCAACTATGTGAAATAATGTACTAAGTATACCGGATGCATAATATATATGTCCGGCCTATTCAAATGGTGACCCCTGGGCCAAATCAAGCCCAGGAGAACCCTCCGAGTGGTCCAGCATACACAAATTTGAAAAACCTCAAAATTCAAGACAAGACAAACTAAATACAACATAAATCAATATTTCAGGTGAAAAAGTGGTGAGGTGGCGGTGAGAAAAAGTGTAGTACAAGCCAAAGATGCACAAACAAGGGGCTGATCTCTTGTTGTTTCTGACACATGAAGCAGCTTAGTTTTACACGCTCAGGACACTCTTTCATCATGGCTGCTTAAACCCTAATCTCCTTAATGCTGAGTGCCAAGCAGAAGCACATTGGGTCTCTTTATGAGGACAAAGGTTTGACTCATTTGGAAATTGAATGTACGGCCTCCCTCGGTCAGGGCGGAAAGTCTGACAGCAAGGCCACTGAGCTGGAATGAAATGAAGTATTTGGGGAACAAATGTTTTCTCCACCTTGCTGGTTAAACCTGAATGCAACACGCATCAAATAATATCTTGCTTCACAAACACACATACATCTTTTGTATGGTGTAGCCATACAAATTAATAATAATAATAATGTTTATCAAAGATATTATTTTTCCAAATATTTTTTGCATTCTGTGTGATCCTAAAGAACAGTCAATGTGTCCACTTACAGTACTACAGAACTACTACAGCACTACAATTACTGCAGAAAAAAAGGAGATGATATGACACTTTATGCATCCACTGCTCAGTACGTCCGTTGAGACAGTAATAAACAAGATACTGAACCCAAATGAGCTTAAATCTCTGACAGTTTACAAGCACTGGCTATGGTGGCTGAAGCTATGGCTGTTGATATAGTTATTATTATGGGTGCATTTGTAGTGTATCTATAGTGCCACTGTATGGATAGAGCTATGGTAGCTTTACTGTGACTACTCTTTACTGCTCCAATTAACATTAACCCACAAAGCCTATTTAAGCCGCATGTGATTTGACCTTGCAATGATTACATCAGATATGACAGACATGTTACTGAAACACAGGAGTTCAGCAGTAAACATGTAAATTCACTGCACACACAAAATTCCTGCACGTAGTCAGTGTTACAAGCTTCATCTCATGGTGACTGTCTTAACACAGTGAAACGAGTCAGGCTAACTAGCTATCTATTTAGCAATGATACAGACTTGTGGCTTCCCCACTCACACTGTGGTCTGTTACGTAATACACTAACACTACTGTATATCATAATACAGCTCAGTTTCCCATTATCTACCATAGGAAATGCAATATGTATTGTGAGGAAAGGCAACATATCGTGAGGACAAAACTCATTGCAAGGTGACACAAAAGTAGTTCAGACAGATTATTCCTACCATGACATTTCAGGAGCACTGCTGGATTCATATCCAAAAACTTGTAGCAAAATATTTTCTACTTGCAATGTTGTCAAAGAGTTTACAAATATAATACGATACTAAGATAATATGTTTAATGTTATAATCAGTTACTTATTTATTATTACTTGTGGCTATGCTCATGAGCCATATTGTAATTGGTCATGGTCACAAGACTTTTAAATAGTTTGGACAGATGTGTGAATTATGCTAGAAACATGCTATACATAATAAATGTATTTGGTATGAAATGAAATAAATGAAAATGAAAATCTAGATTTGTACAATAATCATGTTAGTCATGTGTTTTGACAGCATTTTTGCTTTCACCCTGAAAAGAATGTTTAAAGGGAAACTAAAAAGTTAAGTTAAGGTTAATACTAGATTTAAAAAGTCACATTGGTTGAACCTCAAGCTGTTTCAGGGCAAGAAGAGACTAACCTGGACCTTGCTGTAGGACCATCTCTGACAGATCCCGCTGGTGGATGAAAAGAACCAGACCCCCAGCAGCGAACAGCAGGAGGAACCAGAGGGGACATGGCATCCTCCTTCTCCGTCCACATGGGGAGTCCACCACCATCTTCCACTTCATCCACAGCATGATGTGGCACAGTCAGACGCTAATGTAATAAGTTCTGGAGAAAATCAAACAAGGTGGGAAATAAGAAGAGGGAGGGGAGCAAGACATAGACAGAAAAGTGGAGTGAGCAGTGAGCTTTTAATTTCTCTGTATCAATTTTACAAGTCAAAATCGATACGGTATAGTAAATAGAAGTGGTGGAAAGTAACTTAAAGCCACATTGTGTAACTTCTCTGCCATAACAGATTTTAAATAACTTGCTACACTGATTTTTAATCGAGTATATGGTGTTTCTGTCATTCACACCTTCACATTCTGCTCCCTGCACGTCTGTTCTTGCAGATGTAACTTTGTACCCTGGGTGTGATCACCGGTGAGAAGTACATACGCTTTATCACACCATCAACTATTTCATTGATTTCATTGATTTAGGTGAAACTGGATCATATTTTATGGAGAAACTGTTTTCCCTCTGATGTCCACCAGCTGCTTCACATCCACTCTCAGTGATTTACAGAGTTTCCTGATAAATAAGCTGTCTTTCAGATCATAGTATTCACAGATACATTTTCTTTTTTCTTTTTTTTTTTTTTTTTGCAGGAGAAAATAGTCCGATATAGAATCCTATCATTTGAACTTGATTATAGTGTTAATATCAGCAAGACTCAACTGCAGAAGTAGTTCAATTTAGATTACAGAAGGACAAAATAAGCTAGTGCATATTATTTATTGAAATCCAACACCTCTGTCTATGTAAGTCAGAAGGAAAAATCCATGAAGGCTGATGAATTGACGCTGTTCAGAAATTAAACATGGAAACAAGATGATCTAACACCTGAGTCCTCCAAATAAAGAAACCTGTGCTCTGTTTGTATGGATACAGTTTGGCAAACACAATTCCAGTTTGGCTGGCATGAGCGCAGATCAACTCTGGGTTCAGTTCATTCGGAGAAAGACCGTGTAGCATCTGTCTTCAAATTAATATGCTAATGAACTTTGGTGACTACTCAAGCATGTGCTGTCATTGCAGAAAACAAAATTAGCTCTGTTTTAGTGATGTCAAGAATTTGATTTCTGCATTCCACTCTGTGCTAAAACTGCAAGTTATAAATCAGCTGTAAATGAGTATCAAATAATAAATTTCATGCCTGAATATACAAGATTGAATATACAAGATTTAGCTCGAATATACAAGATTTAGATCTTATTATCAACTTCTTTGCATAGGTGATAAAATAAAAGTACAAATAAGCAATAAAAACAGAAATCCTGAGGGGGTTATAACAATTACTCACCACATATTCAAGTTAACACAAAATGACACAAAAGACAAACAAGAGAGAGAAAAGTAGAGAATGGCATAAAAATAATACAGTTTATGAGTGAATATAATATAGTAAATGGAGTGTTGGTGTTTTTATTTGGGTTTTAAGAGTAACAAGTGAAGAGAGATGCTTTTTTTCTGTGTCATATATACCACAGTTTCTTTTAATTAATCGTTGTGCATAAGCATTTTATTGACATGAAACTTTGCAAGTGGGCTTTAATCAGTGCAGATGCATCCACAGCAGAGGTTCAATAGGATTTGCCGATGCATTATAGTTACAGCATTGCTCCACCCAGAGGAGGAAAAGTTTGGCTAATTCCACAAGGACCAATTTATCTTTTCGGAAACAAAACTGATACAGAAACTCGCTCTATATATAATACATGATAATATCTTTTCATAGAGGTTACTTTAGGTTAAAGCTGTCTCTTTTCATTTTATTCATTTACATTAACACAGTTTCAAATTCAGAATTGTATTTGATTATAAACTGTATAAGCTAAATAGCCATAGTCTCTAAAAAGCTTGTATATAAATGTTACGGCAGTTACATGCTGTCAATGGATATCACACATAATAGATGTAATAACATGAATAACATAACATGAAAATCACACTTTTAACTCAGTACCTTGGGCAGAAATTCATTTGATTTACATAACAGTGAAAAGATACCTAAGATACACACAATGGATAGAAAGTGTCATTAAGAGGTGCAAGAATGGATTTCTCAGTGCATAAGCATGAGTATTATAGAAAATATTACACTATATGGGGTGGCTGCGGCAGTTGACATGATAGAGCTGATTGTTTAGTAACAGGTGAGTCGCTGGTTTGATATGCAAGATACTAAACCCTAATGAGTTATTTGATATTAATACTTAGTATCAGTATCAGTATCAGTGTGAGCACTTTGGATAGGAAGCACTGTATGTTCCAGATGAGCAGTTGGCACCATGCATGGCAGCCTCTGCCACCAGTGTATGAATAATGAATGTGTGTGAATATGATGAGCGTAACGCAAAACTAGAAAAGGCACTAATACGAAAATCTAAAGTACTAAGTACTGTCATAATTAATACATTTTAACTTTGATTGTGTAAATAGTATTAAAGATATGAAATATGTGAGAAAGTCACAACTGTCATGAGCATTTTAAAAGTTTAAAGTTTGAATGAAGTTTCTATGTAAATGTATGAATGAGTTATTTAAGTTGTAAAACAAATGAATAATTGGATTGGGAAAGGTACGAAGTATGCAAAATATAGTGTAAGCTTGGGGCTAAACTGCATAACTGGCTTCAGTTTATATTGAAGCAGTTTTCTAGTTTAAAATGTGAAGTGAAAATATGAGTAGATAGAAGTGGAAAATACATGAAAAACTGAAAATTGTGTTAATTCTCAGCATTCTGTTAATTCATTTTAATAAAGCAAAATTCCCAGAAAACACTGAATGTTTCTGAAAGTATGAAAGTATGTCCTTTTTCAGCAGAATATTTTGATGTTTTGAAGTTCCTACCTGATAAATTTGGGAGTTAAGCGACACAAAAGTGGGCAAAAACTAAATAAAAAAGAATTTACTTCCAGTATTCACAGCACACACAGTAAAATACAAATCCATTTACTATTAGCCATATTTGACACAGAGACGAGAAGGGAAATGCATTTAGTCTTCTTTATTTGTCTGTCTTCATACTGTATTCAAAATTCCATTAGACTGGACGGATGTGTTTCAGTACAATAGTCATTACAAACCCTTTCAGAATTAAAGTGGCTTTAACAAAGGTTGAAATACACATGATACATTTAGACAAATGTTTCCTATGTGACCGTGTTAGTGATCTCTGTACAGATGGTCATGGTCATGTCATATCAGTAACATTTTAATCATATTAATGTTTACTACATTGGGTTTGCTGTGCACATTGCATGGTTGCCATGCCAACTCGGGTAGTAACCAGGAGACTGCTCTTGCTAGCTGCAATTTTTTTCCCTATGTATAAGAACCTTTTCATCAATAGACATGCACTGCTATCCACTATCCATAATAGTCATTAAGGTGTTCTTTACTGGGATTATTAGGACTTGGTCATTGAGGTGGTACACAGCCAGTATCTGCAGTATAACAATCTTGTTGATAATCCTAAAAAAATATATCATCTCTGGTGCTAATGCTACACTTTCATACTGAATTGGATATAAACAAACCTAGCTATACGAACAAGCTATATAGTCGACAGATGGTAAGAAAATCATATTTCAACTCCATTGTTGGCAAACTTTAACTCTGTTTACATATTTTCTAAAATGGAATCACTCTTTCACTGCATGTGCAGAGGGAAATGAATGCTATCCAGCTGACTCGGTTTTCCTCCAACACTTTCAGAGTCATGAAAGCATTTCATGCAAGATGGGGAGCTCAAACTTTTAAAGATGCGATCCTTTCATTCTGTTTTCTCAACAGTTGGAATTTTTACATCTAGTGTCATTCATACTGACAGTACAAGAACACAGAACGTAACCTTACCACAAGAAATCATTCCAGGTTTCACTTGTATTTTTTCTAAGTCTCACTCCACAGTTTCATCACCTTAGTTTTGTACATGATATTGGGGTCAGGTAAATACCTTTAAGTATTTAACAGAGCGTAGCATCAGCAAAGTGTGAAAAGCATGCATTCATGCTGGTGTTGATTCTACTGATTTTGGAAAAGGGTGTCCTGGTTTTCTTTGCCTGAAGTAAGTGTTTGATCTCAGAAAGACCTGTGAGAATATTGTGGACATTGCAGTTATTTGTCTGCTTCCACTTTTACTGCAAGTAAAGTGTGTTTCTATGTTATTACCAAAACCTGAGAGCAGAGTAAGATGGGAAGCAAAAGAACACAAAAGCAGAATTTAAGATCATATAGATCTACAAGGAACATAGGAAGAGTATATATAAAACAAAATAACATACAACATTGAATTATAAAGGATAAAGTATAGACACAACAAAATAGTAAAAAATAAAACTATATGAGAAATATTCAATATAATGCATTTTTACTACAAACTGGCAGCTAGTTTAATGATATTAAGAGAGGCAATATGTTCAATCAAGAATCTGTGAAATGTTTTCAGATTTATGCCTGCGGGAAATCATTCCAATTGTCCGTGCACACTGCAATGAAAGCATGTATTTTAGTGTCTCTAAAACTCACCACTGAATGGAATATTAACCACTGGTTACTGTTATACATCCGATGTAGAAACATCAGAGGAGTGTGATCTGGAATCTCCACTTGTGTTAACCTCCAGGTCAAATGGTACTATAAAGCCAACAGTGTTAGAAAGCTACAGAGAAAACTTTTGTGAAAAGCCTAGTCACACTTTTCTTCCAAACTCTAAGTGGGGTTAGCTATCTTAGCATATAGGCACACTCGACACTGACCAACCTGCTTGCCTCAACAGGTAATAGTTGCCTTAGCAAACTGAAAAAAGCTTCTTGTAAACGGTGAAACAGTGAACAGCATTTGACATAAAATTGCCAGTCATCAAAATTAACTCTCTGGATGATAAACTCTAGAGATCTGATGCTTCGTGAGGTGACATCAGCATGAACCTACTAACAAAAACAAAATAGAAAATGAAGTTTGAGGGGTACAAAACTTAACTCACCTTTTCAAAACTGAACTTTGGACACGCCCCCATTACTGATTGTAAAAACAGCATATAATTGATCTAAAAAAAAAAAAAAAGAGAACTCAAAAGAATAAACAAACACACGGGTGTTCATTGTGTCAGGGACCAAAAGAGTGTGAGCACAGTAAGGAGCCACTTAGATAGACTCAGCCCACAGCTTCAAACAGGTGCCCTCCATCATTTCAGTGAGCCGCACCTAGAGAGCAATGACGTCTGAATGAAGACAGTTTCCTTAATATAATTTGAATGGGTAAGTTATAGAAAAATTCACCCTAAATACAGTCATTAATGGGAAAATTACCTACCAAAATAGGGCTGTACCAGGCTGTAAACATGTTTATTTCTGCTGTGAAGTTGACCATTGGGGGCTAATAGAGATTCAGTGATTGTTCTGTAGCCGGCCTCAAGTGGCCATTCAAGGAATTGCAGTTGTTGACTTCATCTCACACCCAGGCAGGTTGCTGCTTGGTTTGTATTTACAGTATATAGCTATGAAGCATGACAGTGCTGAAAAAGTGAAATAATAAGACAAAAGATAAAAACAAAATCATTGCAGCTGTCACAATTTGACACAAACATCTCATTATGATCAAACAACACTTCATTTTAAAGACATTGCCTTTGTACTTTGCTTCCAAACAGTTGTATACACCAAGAAATGACATAACACGTCCCATTTAGTGCAGAAAAAGAACCATTCTGTGTCAGAGCGGTAATGGGGATGAGTCTGTGTTTCATGTTTATGTCTAATACATAAAGGATTGTGCTTTTTAGTTTCAAGCAAATGAATATTATGCCAGTCAAATAGATGTACTGTCTATATTCATATCTTCACCAACCAGTAAAGAAAGTTTAGCTGTCATATCTTTTCTAACCTTTGCCTTGTAAGAAAAAAATCTTGAATTTGTTTTGTTCTAAAAAGAAACATCCACCACTTTCATTACATAATGACTGCAGTACAAAAGTAAAGTAATCACAAATAAACGTAATAAGTTCAGTTCTAAACATAAAAAACAAAAAAACAAAAAAACATCTAACAAGCATGAATCAAACACTGCATGCGGGCTGAATGCCTCACAACACACTGGCAAAAAAGCAAACAAAATCCATTCTCATTATCTCAGTGCATATTCAAATCACCTGCTTCCTCCCAAAGTTTGGGAGCATTTCAGATGTCCTAGAAAATATTCTGTTTTTTTTTTTACTTTTTATATCATTCATGTCTAGTCCCTCTCATGTGTCAGTGAAAGTGAAGTGCTGGCTAGTAAATAAAACAAAATGGAAGCCGATGCTGGGCCTGTTTCATAAATTAATGATTGCGTGCAAGGGAATTTGACAAGGGGAGAAAGGGAGCCGGTATAGGATCATGTTCAAAGCATTGCTAATTGTCTTTATTTATGACAGCCGGTGATCTCTGGCATGAATTAATGCATTCACTACACTGCTGTGATGAGCCTTGGCAATCAGTGTAGGAGATCAGCCACCAAACCTGCTAGTAATCTCACACTGCCACTTGCAGATAGAAAAAGTCTATAGATTATATTATATTTTAAAAAAGGGTACCCCTATTCAGCAACGACAATTCACGTGCCATTTAACTGTATATGTATGTACGAAACTGTGAGGCAACAGTACACTGAAATGATAGTCAGAACCGTGCACAGATTTGTATGCAGATATTGTCCCTAACACTGAGATGAAAGTGGTGTTGGGACTACCTGAACTCCATAGATGGATATCCTTCATTGTGTAAATTAAAACATCCTTTTAAAAAACTGTAAGCAATTACTTTTACTGTCACAATAGCTTGATGAACTTAAACATTAATATTTAATTAATCATTTTGATAGGTAAAATGAATTAATTGCATCTACATGGTATGGTGCCCCTTTAAACCATTTGAATCCCGTAACAGTGGTAATATTTTGATTTCACCTTTTATTTAAAATTTTGATCTGGCAATACAACCTCTACCGGTAAAACTGATATATAAAGCAACATATTCAATATCTATAATGTGAATGATAGATAAATAAATGCCCATACATCATCTCCAGCATCTGGTTTTCACTTTCTAAATTTCTAAACTACAATAATATGTGAAATATGTATTCTCAAAGCTATCGGATCCATTTCCACCAGCCCCCTGCTGTTTGGAATAAAGCCAAATTAATAAATAGGCAGCACAAGTGAAATAGCATTATGTAATTAACCTACAGAACAGCAATGGTTACTAGAGTACTGCCGCACTAGAAACATCAACCAACTTCCTCACAAATGTGAAAGCAGTGTGACGGTGACCTGACACACTGGCCTCAGGATAACTACCAGCTCAGGCAGAGCAGGTGATGACCGCTCCAACACAATCGGACATGCTCAAATACAACACATCCTCGCCATATCATGTCAGCCCAATGTCTGCCACAGGGCACTGCTGTGCTCCGCTACACACCTCTCAGACAAGGTTACAGATTAGTTATATGTAGGGCCTCACAGGAGCTCAATGTCCAGCAGAGTAGATAAATTACACACACGCCTATTTTATAGGCCAGAAAAGAGGAAAAAATAAACAGGACTCCCAACTTTTTATTTTATGGCCTTAAAATCAAGTTTTAAAAAAAAGTGTAGTCTGTCTTATTTTTCATGTAATAAAATAATGCACTAAGAACAGGTAAGGGCCGTTGTAAGGCACAACACAAATCCTCTTTGACACCACAGTCTTGCATGACTTTGCTTTTATAAAACGATTGCTACATATATCTGGCAAGGTTTCATAAAACAAATACTCACAGACAACAAAAAAATAAAAGAGCAACAAAACATGCAATAATAAAAGAACAAATAATCATTATTCCACCAAGCAATGTAGTTCTGAACAAATGATTGCCAGGCATCATACACAAAGGAAAGAATGCTTAAAGATTGGGGTGATTGTTGACATTTATCTGGATTTTTTGTGGTTTCTGTCTTGCCCCAAAGTAGTTTTGTATTATCAAAATTTGATTTAAAACAATTATATTCTGGTTTGATTGGCCACTACACACAGGATCAAAGCTACTGTTCATTTTATCTGCCGGCAACATGCCTGACCCTGGTACACCATGAAAATGGCAAACAGTTAGGCTGTATTTTCTAATGCTTCCATTATCATTTAAAACTCATATAATAACACTCAATGGGCTCTTCTTAGTAATGGCAATGACACTCATCAACAACTCACAGCTAATTAAAAGCTATGTGCAGAAGGTCGCTTGCCTCTCTATGAACACAGTAATCGTGAAACCAAACAAAATCTACAGTATGCACTGTTTATATCTTCTATAATATATATGCACTTCAATCATAAATGGAAGAATAGAAGGGGGAGACAGGTTGAGGAACTTTTACACCTTAACATACTGAGAGACAGATGGTGCAATGCTGGTGCAACTCAGTATTGAGGAGGTATTCCTAATATGTTCTACCTCTGGGCCTGTGAAAGGGGTAGCAAGTAGGGTTGGATTTAGAGGAATCAACTGTACAGACAGAGTCCCAAAGTTTGGAAAGAGTATTTGGAATAAATCAACAAACAGTTGCTTGTGTTGGTTTGTTCATTGCTCTTTTCTGTGCATACATGTCACAAAACAGTTAGGTAACGTAATTTGCAACAGGAAGCTACAGATGGATTCATTTTCACATTTGAACTACTACTCAGTACTCTAAAAAACTGTCAATGGACCTGTTTCACATGCAAATGTTGCCAAACAAGCAGCAAATCATGATCACATAGATTAGAACAAATATGAATATAGACAACATAAGCTCACCCATAAGAGTTGCAGCTATCTAAACATTTGGACATCAGTTCTTATGCAAGTAGTAGTTTGTATGGGTGATCTTGGACACCTGCTAACTGGTCTTAGTGAGAAGCACACAGAAAATGAATATATGCAACAATTTTTTTGGCCTTGACTGAATGCTGAAAAGAGGTCCAACAACAAGTCATATTAATCTAGGAATTTAATTGGATTAGCTGCATTAGCTGGATGCCTAAAATGTAAATATAAGCACTGGCTAATGAAATTTATTTGCAATTTGCAATTTAAAGCATTATGTGTTTGTGTGCTATTAAACATTTGTGGTGGTAACACAACAATAAAATAAAGAAAACATTTTCAAATGTTGGCATAAAACCAGGCTGTGCTGTCCACTGACACCATTCTCCAGTACTAACCTACCTTTAAACTGCATTTCTGTCCTATTTTTAACCAAGCAAATAGCAGAGGCTTGAACCTCTTGAACATTATATCTACAATATATCTGCTAAACTATCATACTTAGGCCTGCTGGCTTGATTGGCAGTTTCATTTGAATAGCCCACACGGTAGACCTCACTACTTATCTACCTACACTTGTTTTAGTTATACTAGTTGTATCAAAAAAGCCTTTCACACCATTCTCGGAGCTAATGTACCATTAAAGCATCCTTGAATTCTCCCTTCACAGAGCATATACTTGGTAGTATGACTCAACTGGCCTGAATGGCAGTTTCATCTGAATGCCAAGGCCCGCTCAGTTGTCCAACCACCATCTACATAACCACATTACGTAACTGATTTGACTAGTCTTACCAATAGACTCTAAAAAAATTAATTCACTGAAAGCTTTGGTCACCTTCGCCTAATTTCTTCAATACACTCACTTGAAGCACTTAAGAACTTATTAAACCATGGTATTTTGGAGAAAGGTCCTTTGGCTTATTCAGGCTTCCGTTAAACCTTGACCTGCTCAGCATTCACTGCCTCGAGCTCTGACCATGTTCCACCCTAAATCCTCTGCACGGGTAAACACTCATACAAATCAATAGTGCTGAATCTGTGCTGATCCCGCTCATTTTTTCTCACCTATTTTTAAATTGTCAAAGGGTTTTGCAGATTGCCAGGAGGGAGGTCATACCACATCCTTCAGATCTACTTGATGCTTGTTTGCTTGTTTGTCAAATCAGTGGAAGCTTGCTGGTTTATTTTTCATGTCATTTTCTTATTCTTTCATTTCAGTGCAGTACAAAGGAAAGTTGGATGATAAAATCATCAGCCTCTTAGCTCCCTTCTATTTTTGTCCAGTAAAGAGGGAAGAGCAAGCATAACCAGTGATCAATTTAAAATACCAAAACAATTTTTTTTTACAAAATCCTCACCTATTTATCCTGAGAAACATTTCGGAATTAATTACATGTCAGTATGTCAAACCAGAAAGAAAGCATTGCATACAAAGTGCGAAAAGTACAAAAATGTGTTCAATCACAATGTGGTTGATGTGTACAAATCATGGTATGGAAGGATACACTACCGTGACAGATCGCAAAAGTCTAATACATTTCCCTTTTTTAAT
This sequence comes from Sciaenops ocellatus, assembly GCA_033000465.1. Taxonomy (NCBI): domain Eukaryota; kingdom Metazoa; phylum Chordata; class Actinopteri; family Sciaenidae; genus Sciaenops; species Sciaenops ocellatus. The sequence continues at coordinate 19,352,936 of CP136888.1, forward strand.
TAATTTCATGTCTGTCTCTAATTCTTCTCTGAGCACAATGGGACTTTGGAATTTGAAACATTACAGTAAATGTATGCATGTCCCTCATAAAATATTACACTTACACAGTCTGTGTAAGAGTGTAGATGCTTTGGGCCTGGCCTCCTGAAGTTTTGTGGAACAGTCACACCATATCTTGCATATCTTGTAATGCAAGTATGTGAAAAGGAGGAAAAATGTGTATTTTTATTTTTGCTAAAAAAAAAAAAAAAAAAGAATTACAAAAACAATCTGTTCCACTGAGATGCTGAAAGCAACAAAATAAGATCATTCGGTCAGAAACCTTCATGTCAAGAGTTTTGACCTTTAATGGCATCAAATTATTAACGTTGAATTAGCCAAAATGGCTGATTTCAAGGATCAGCCCAAATTAATTAGAGTAACATAAATTTATTTTCAGAATTCAGTAAAAAGCCCAAAGCATATTATTTTTCAGTCATACAAAAACCATCATATATTATAATAACAAGGCAAAGATAGCTGAGATAGCTTACACAAGCATCGAGTGTACAGACAGAGGATGCTAACTTGGTTTATCTTCTGTCTGTTCTGTAGTTTAGTGCAACCTTTTTTTCAACTCATCAAGAAAACCACTCAACATAGTGATTTCAAATCACACAGTGATTAAGCTACAAGCTGACTGAAACACTTTCTGTACCTTGTGCTTGATTTGTTAAGATCTCTTCTGTGCATCTGCACCCACAGGAACATCATCATTTTCCTGAGCTTTGCAGCTAGTTGTAGGAAAGCAGGACTGGAAAGCAGCCTTGTAGTCAGTGACTACTATCCTCACATGTTTTGTCTATAATCTAAACTACTGTGTGTTATTCTAACAAAAGCATGAAACCGCGTGTAATTTTAGCATTATTTTCAGTGAATGTGCCTCCACTATTCCCCTTGTGACAAAAATATTATGGTCATTGGTATGGCATTCCGTTGGCTGGTTGAACAATCACATCTAGCATACTGCAGTATGTGTCAAACACAGTGTTACAAATGCTGTGCTCAGAAAAGAAAGAAAAATGGAACTTTGAAATATCTGAGACAACCTGAAGTTGGTCTTTTCTTCTGAAGTTGTAAAAAATGTTTTGGTGACCATTTGGTTTAGATATGCACATTTAATTTTAACCCTTGTATTGCATTCATATTCTATGTTCACAGTATGGTCTCAATCAATTTTGACCTGGCCCAAGAATTCCCTCATAAAATGTGTATACCAAATTTTGATCTAAGATCTTTTAGAATGTGTAAATACGTTATCTGACATAAAAAAAAATGGGTTATTTATGATAAATGTTTCAGAGAACAGGAACACTTGTGTTTCCCACATTTAGAGCTACAATGATTAGTTGATTAATTACACTATTATTACTAACTTTTACGTCTAAACTTGATAATCGGGAAAGTGTCCAACTTCTTTTCATGTGCAAAAAGTTTGTGGTTTCTTCTCTGAGCACAATGGGACTTTGGAATTTGAAACATTACAGTAAATGCATGCATGCCCTTTATGAAATATACAATACAGTTTGTGGGGAAACAGTGATCAACACGGTTCACTATTTTCTGACATTTTAACGGAGCAAATGGTCAAAAGTAGCATCTCCTTCTTTTATATCCCCTCGTGTTGGCTTCTTCTAGGACTTGTTAATCAGGACCAGGTTCAGATTGCTGCACTGCCCTTACCAGTGCCGTTGGGGCTGCTGTGTGTGAATGGTGGTGTTGCTTTTACATACCAGAAGTGACAAAAGACTTTTTAAAGCTCTTCCAAAAGGAAAAAAAAGAACCTCCTCTGGTGTGAGGCCAGTGGCCTGTTCTCCTCTTGCAGCTGCATGTACATGCTGTTAGGTTTTGGATGTGGCTCCTAGATGCTTTTTTGTATCTCTGTGAAACTGGGGCTGGTTTGTTGAAATGTTTTTTTAGGGGCCTCTATTGAGCCATTTGTTGTCAATACTTCCAATATTTACACAATTTTTTCAGCCCTTCTGAGATTTTTGTATCACTGTTTATGTCAGTCCCTTATGGGGCAGAACTTCTCTTCAACTTGCTCTCAATCCCACAATTTTCACTCCACATCCACAATTTACACATAAAAATGAGATTTGTGGCCACAGACACACAACTACGAAAGCAAATTTTGGTTACATGAGCTTCCAAGTGATAGGAGTGCCAAACAACTGCTGCACTGACACCCATATACAGTAAACCAAAAGCACAAATGTCAGAAGAGGAGAAAGGCACTTTTTTTTACCTGCTCTTGTGCTCACATTTTCACATGTGCACACACACACTACACAGATTTTACAGTGTGCTCAGCAGGGTCTCCTATTTCTTAGAATATGACTATTTTGGCAATAATGGTTACCGTCTTTAAGGTAGAAACAGGATTTCATAGAGAATTTAACTCAGGTGCTTCTCTCTCTAACCCAACAGACACCCAGTATATCCCATCATCATTGCAACAGTTAATTGAAGTTGGATAAAATTGTAGTCAATACCAAGCCCAAACAGTGCCCTACTGAGGTAGCTACTATGTAGCTAATGCTCACCAAATCTCTTTGGGTGAGGCATGGTCCCAATTATCTCAGTACAAGTGCAGAATTTACATACTGCTGTGTGATTTCTTTTGGACGCTGTCTTGCAGATTAACTCTATTATTAGGTAGCCAAATTTTATTTTAAGAGATTTGGCTGCCGTCTCCTCCCAGACAGCCACAGCTCCTTCTATCGTCACTTACTTCCTTGGAGTGTGTGTGAAGGGTGGTGGGAGCCATTAACAGGAACAAAAATTTCAAATGAGAAATGAGTCAAGTGATTGGTTGCATTAGAAGCCAATCCAGTCACAGTAATGATTTTAACAAATAAATCAGACCTCTTTGTCTGAGAAAAATGAGTAAAAAGAGAGACTGAGACCTTCAAAAAGGAGTCAGTTACTACAACACTGATTCTTTCTACACTTTCTACACCAGGAATCCAGTTTAGCTCCCAGCTTACACTATATTTACAGTGTTGACATGGCCAGTGTCAGTTCAACACTTTTCAGGAGTAACATGTTTTTGTCACAAAACAAACATAAAACAAGACGTCCCTTTGTTGCAATCAGAGCAGGCGGCAGTTTATACTTGCTCTTCCTCATAGTGCCCACTGTTGTGGTTTTCTTCTCCAGGAGCGCCTGTCAAAGCTCATGAGATGTGAAGAAGTTGTCACAAATCACATTGTTTCCTCTTAACCCTTCTGTCATCTCTTACATCATGCACAGGCCTTGTTTTTGCTCTAGGCCTCCGTTAGCTGGATAAACCGTATATACTTGCATATTCCAAGCATGTCCATCACTACTGCCCATAACTTTATTCCAGACACAACCAACAACATTTGTGCATTGCAACAGTGATTAACTTGTCTAACAATAAAAGAGCAGGCATGTATTACTGTACCTCTGAATGGAATCAGTCTTTCAACAGTTGTGACCTCAGGATCAGGGTTGTGTATGAGACCAAGCCGTTCCAGCCATTTGTCCCAGACATCCCTGATTTCTGCTTTCTAGTTTGTTAGTGACATGCCGTGCAGAACTTGTCAAATTAAAGGACCACTGATATCGTACAGAAAATTTCCAGGAACAGAACATTGTGGCATGAAAAACTGATTCTCCCATCTCAGTATTCTAAGACTAGAAGCAGCCTCACCTCTGGACATACCAGCCAATATTAGAAGCTTCATGTAGGCCTATAACTTAGTCACACCCATGGTCTCCCATTTTTGACAATATAGTTTAATCCCCTCCCTGTTTGTCATTTCAATGACACTTTTTACAATGGCTGGAGAGAGGAAGAGTTGTAAAATTGACAAAATGTTAGTCAGAAGTAACCAGTCTTATCTCCGTTTCTGGAATCATTCGCTTCTCCCCATCGGAGTAATCTTCATTCGAGGGGTTGTAGTGAGTTTTCCTTTGTGTTATCCACCTGCCCTGACACATCTTCCTCCAAATCACTGTCTGCTTGCTCATCTTGGAAGACCAGGAGCCTCATTTATAAACTCAGCATATATTCCATCCTCATGAATACGCTGACGTTTTAAGGAGTCTTTGTGAGACTATAAATGGGGGGAAGATGGAGCTGAAAAATAGAAGGCAAAATGGGATGGAAGCAGTGTGTATTTTTAAAAACAAACAAACAAACAAAAAAAAACAAACGATAGAGATAACAAAGTTCACTGTTCAACCACAAAATTGCAGACATCATCAGGGAAACCCTTTTGTCTAAAATTGTGCCAAAGGCACAGAGAGACACTGATGCAGCTATGAATGCCACGGAAACCCATAAAGCTAACCTCTGCAATACCAAAACTAAACTATCTACATTATAGACAAATTCACACAGTGTATAACTCACACCAAATGACATGTTTTGTTCTGTTATAGTTCATCTGTGTTTTTGCATCTGAGCTTTATTTTGTGAAATCCTGACGTCATGGATGTCAAGATGTCAAAATGGGTCAAGTTTGACCTGAACAGTACACTAATCTGATTCATGTGTAATGTGATGTGGTTAACACTCTGCAATAAAACAACAATTGCTTCTGGTATTAATGTGAAATTGACATGCTACTGGCACATGCTCAATAGTACTAGGCTTAATGGCAGGTGCTACACATTTTGTCCTAGATTTCATAGAGAATTTAGATGAGGTGCAGCAGACACACAGTATATCCCATCATTGTTGCAACCAGTAATTGCAGTTTGGTAGTATTGTAGTCAAGACCAAGACCACACAGTACCCTACTTAGGTAGCTAATACGTAGCTGATGTAATCATCAGTGCAGAATTTACATACTGCTGCGTGTTTGGATGCTGTCTCTCGCAGATTAACTCTGTTCTTAAGTAGCCAAATTTTATTTAAAAAGATTTGGCTGCCGTCTCCTCCCAGACATCTATCTATCTATCTATCTATCTATCTATCTATCTATCTATCTATCTATCTATCTATCTATCTATCTATCTATCTATCTGATTAAATTTTTTTACATGAGCTTCCAAGTGGTAGGAGCGCCAAACAACTGCTGCACTGACACCCATATACAGTAAACCAAAAGCACAAATGTCAGAAGAGGAGAAAGGCACTTTTCTTACCTGCTCTTGTGTTCACATTTTCACACACACACACACACACACACTACACAAATTTCACAGTGTGCTCAGCAGGGTCTCCTATTTCTTAGAATATCACTATTTTGGCAATAATGGTTACCATCTTTGAGGTAGAAACAGGATTTCATAGAGAATTTAACTCAGGTGCTTCTCTCTCTAACCCAACAGACACCCAGTATATCCCATCATCATTGCAACACTTAATTGAAGTTGGGTAAAATTGTAGTCAAGACCAAGCCCAAACAGTGCCCTACTGAGGTAGCTACTATGTAGCTAATGCTCACCAAATCTCTTTGGGTGAGGCATGGTCCCAATTATCTCAGTACAAGGGCAGAATTTACATACTGCTGTGTGTTTTCTTTTGGACGCTGTCTTGCAGATTAACTCTATTATTAGGTAGCCAAATTTTATTTTAAGAGATTTGGCTGCCGTTTCCTCCCAGACAGCCACAGCTCCTTCTATCGTCACTTACTTCCTTGGAGTGTGTGTGAAGGGTGGTGGGAGCCATTAACAGGAACAAAAATTTCAAATGAGAAATGAGTCAAGTGATTGGTTGCATTAGAAGCCAATCCAGTCACAGTAATGATTTTAACAAATAAATCCGACCTATTTCTACCTATTTCTTAGAATATCACCATTTTGGCAATAGTGGTTACCGTCTTTAAGGTAGAAACAGGATTTCATAGAGAATTTAACTCAGGTGCATATCCCTCTAACCCACCAGACACCCAGTAACTATCTATCTATCTATCTATCTATCTATCTATCTATCTATCTATCTATCTATCTATCTGTCTATCTGTCTGTCTGTCTGTCTGATTACATTTTTATTTTGGTACAGTTTGATGCCACTTGTTGGTTATTTCATAATTTCTGTGCCCAGATTCACAACTAATGTGGAAATACCACCCCTCATCTAATTCCCAAATTAAAATACCTGGCAGGAGGTTTAATGGCCCCATTCTGTCAGTGCTATAGAGCATTTTCTCCACTTGTAACCCACAGGCTGAGAAATGCTATATGCCCTTTGCACAATGTGAAAGGTGTATGTTGACAACGTCTGTCAATATCACTCAGTGTGCAGCACATCATGCTCAAGTCCCCAGGGCCCCACAGCTTACTAGGCCCTGACACATGTGTTATACTACTTAAGCTGCTATGTTCTTCAATCAAATATTTCAATAGTCAAAAAATAAAATGAGAGATGGACAACTTGGTGAAAAACAAGTACTATTTGTAAAGTAACACCTTGCTATCTGCTCATGAATTTATAAGCAAACAGCCATTTTAAGATTTTTCAATAAGCAAGGTCAAAATATATCTTTGAAAATGTTCAAACGAGTTGTAAAAAAAACCTAAAAACTTTACCAAAAAGTCAAATAAGAGTGCAAAATGTGAGGGGGTTAATTACTTGCCGATTAAAAAGTTACACAACACGTTTTTTACAAAAGCAGGACCAGAAAAAAAGCAAGCTCTGGACATTTCAGACTTGAGAGTCGACCTGCTAAACAGTCTCTATTTCTGTCTGTAAAGGTTCAGCAGCACTGGATAGAGGCTGCTTAATGAAAAGATGTGACATGTTTCACCAACTACAGATATTGATCTGTAGTATCTGTACAGTGGTTGGATCTGGAAAAGCAGCAAATATCAAACCAGTTAGAGTGTTTGGATTTTTACGGCTTTTCAGACATGAGTGCTGTGAATGGTAAGTCATGTATAAATGATATCCATTACTTAGACCTGCAAATTCATATGGAATTCCTGGCCTCATGCAGAAAAATGAATCATCCTATCTCTGTGACATTGGAGCTAAGATGTACCTGCAACTAAAGCACCACAAGTACATACTGACATACAGTGCAGCAGCTCTCACTGCTGCTATAAGCGTCCAGCTACTTGTAAATAAACCAACAGTGACCTTTCCTCACATTTGCTCAGACAGAATATGGAGCGTGGAGGCACAGCATTAATTTGGATTAGCATGACCAGCAGGACATGTGTTACAAAATCAATACTCCTCTATACTTGAGTGAAAGAAAAAACAAACAGTGACTACATTTGCATGCAAACAACAGTCTAATTATTGTAATTTCTTTCTTTAATTTTGAGAATAACAAGATCACAAGCCATGTATTGCTGATGCAATCCTGCATACTGAGATTTTATGTGATTTTGTCATTAGTATCAAATGTTTTTTCTGCTGCTGGCTGCTGGCAGCAGTCAATTTTGCTACTTTTGCATTTCTGCTGATGCAGCTTGTCTGTTGTTTTGTCTCTCCCGGTGTGAACACTGGATCACCTTGGAAAAGTGACATGATCAAAATATGCCACCACATCCATCACTTTTGTACAAAAAAAAAAAAAAAAAGGAAATATACACAAATGTTTTTACACTACATTACATTTAAGGTCTGTTAATCCCTCCTGGTTTAAAGGTTTAATGTTTTTGTCTTTAGAGCTGAGAAAATCATAATTACTCAGAAGAGTTAACAACAAATTAATTTAATTTATACATTTGTGCAGAATAACAACCTTAAATCCTTTTGTTGCAGTTGCTCTTTTGTCAAGGAATTGATTAAAACACTAAGTTGAAATTAAAACTTACTGATATGCATATTAGTTTTTAATCCAAGCATGTCTAAAATAAAAAAAATGTCTTTTATATATTGCTAAGACACAGATAGCACATATAAACACTAAAACAGTGTTCAGATTGGGGGCGGCCCTGCCCTTTTTGTCTTTGATGCCCTTTTCAGACTGAAATACCAAAGTAGCATTTTCAAGTAGAGCATTGCATACATCATTCATCAGTATCAGTCATTTGGTGAGACACAGTTTAAGCATGTAGCAAGTGTAATGGACATTTGCACTGTAATATTACCATGAAATATATATAGGCTACTGCCACTGATGCCTTCACTTACATAGCTTGCATTGCCACATGGCCCGCAAAACATTCAACACTTGTCTACTTATCTAACAGATTCTTCAGATGGGAAATGCGCAGTGAAACAGACAAACACTAATGCTAGTGTGGTGAAATTAGGGGGTTAGGATGTCTGTATGGGTTAGTATTAATGACAGATTGACAACGCCACATCTGGAGTTTCATCCAAGTGATTGACAGGTGGGTGCCGTTACAGGTGGCTCATTTGAGCACCCAGGTGTCATTTGCCCGCCTCAACTCCACAGACGATCTACGTCTTCCACGTTCCATTTTTAGATTAGGAAGTGTCAGGACTGCCAAGATGGTGAAGGCCAGAGCCACCACCTTCTGAGCTACACAATGGCTCTTCAGAAAGAAACCTATGGGTGACGTCACAGATACGACTTCCATGTTTTGTTTTTTTTTACTTTCTGGTCTGCATCTACATGGCTTCACAGCACCACCCCGTAATTACAGCACCAGGGAGCTTCTGCCCATAGGGTCAGTGAAAATGTATTGGGCAGGGGGAATTGGGTTTGACAGGAGAAATGCAAAGAGTTTACAGCTACTTGCAATGTAGTCTTATTTGATATTTTAGAGTTGTTCAGTTTCATGTTGCATTTGATCTTTTACTTGTATTTTTAAGACCACGCTAAATTTGTGTATTACCTTTCTCTCCCTTGAAGGTGTATGTTGACTGCAGGATACACAACACACAATTTTAAAAGCAGATTTTAGAGATTCTTTCCCCAGGGCACCATTATGACCCAAAACCACCAGAGTATTTGAGGGAAAACGCACTTGCACATAATTAGTTTTTCTATGGTATTTGTGCTTTAGCTGACAGATCACAGTGATGATAATTCGATAGATGGGACAAGATGCAACAAAGGTTCCAGGCTGATCTTGAACTGAAGATCCTATATTTATATTGCACATGCCTGAGCCAATGGACACAGAAATAGACTATCATTGCTCCACCCTTTTCATTCTTCACTGAAATGCAGTTACATTTACATTTACCCAAAATGTGCATTTTGAGTTTGTATGAAGATACCAAGTTGCACCCTTTATTTACTTTAATAAAATACCTGGCTATCACTGAAGACTGCCACAACATCTTTATGGATGACTAGTGTAATATGTACTGCAACAATACATTTGGCAGGCAAAAATGACGAATGTCAATTTAATATAGCTTTGGATTGAAACAGACAGTATTGTTACTCGCTGCCGAAATTTAAATAAGATGCTTACTCTGTCAGCTAAGTAGCCATTTTCCCACAGGCATGCATAGCCCTAGAAAGGATGGGAGCCAGAAAATATGAATTATGTGCATGCAAATATTTTGTCACTAAACCTTACCACTTAAATGAACAAATACGCAATCCCTTCTATCCTCTTCGGTTAGGTAGGCATAAAAATGAAAACAATGTGAACCAATCTTAATAGAACCATATTTTGTAGCATATTTGTCCTTCCTGTAAGATGGAGAAAATCTGGTGCAAAATGAACAAATCTGATAATATATATTCCGCAATGGCTATCAAATCTGATTCCTATGAACAGGAGAAGCCTCAGGTTCAAAGGATTTAGGGAGGGGGAACTCAGCACTTTAAAAAATCACTAGACTGTAGCCAATTTTATTGCCAGAAACACATTTCCATTACTCTGAGGTCCTCCTCTGGAAGATTTTGAATAGGAAGGGAGTGTTTTCTGTGATTAATTTGTCAGATAGGTCTCTGGCTGGTAAAAAAAAAGATGCTTGTAGTCTTTTACACGATTTAGACAGGGACTGCGGAAAGCCTGCATAGCATGCATGTATGACCAGTGATGGGCAAGTTACTTTCAAAGTATAATACATTGCATATTAACATCTGAAAATAATATGTTACTTTGTAATATTACTCACTGTGTAGAGTAATGCATTACTTATTACACTACTTCTTTGCTACTTTCACCAAAATAACGGCAAGTGCAAATGCAATAAAGTTGCACACTTCACAGCACATATTAACAATAGTGTGATGATATAGAATAATTAACCTCTTAAGCTCCAGGGTCTCCCAACCGGGGACCCTAACCCAACCCTCTCTACTCTATTCATTTTGGGTATGTCATTTTCAAGCAGAGGCCTAAAAAAGAGGCTGGGGCTTAACCTCGTGAATAGCCTAGACCTTTTTAAATAAATAAAAGCACATTGGTGTCAGTGACATGGTGTGTATATAATAAATACTTATTTGTTTTTTTTAACTCATGTAACACACACTTCATTCAAAGTAGAAAAAAACAAAACAACAACAACAACAAAAATTAGCTGATTAACCTTTCCACTGTTCCAACAATCACCATCTCTCCTTTGGTCAAAATAAAACCTTAAGCTATGAAAGCATATTTAGTCTATGACAAAAATAGCTGCTACTGCTTCTATAATGCCCAGTCTCCCTCTCATGCCTCTCCCGCTTGAGCCTCTCCTGTCCCAGCCTGTCCTTGCTGTGTCTTTGTTGTCCCTGGAGTCAGAGTCCAGTGGAACCACTGAACATATTCTTAAATTCTACACACTGTTTTCTTCACTGGCCTCTATGTGCCTGAATGGCCTTAAGTACCAATACATTTGCTAAAAAAAATGACAGAGGTGTTGAACTTATGTTGCTCAAGTGGTAATATGTTACTTGCTGTGATAATATACCAAAATCCTATATGTGACCCATTATATTACTTTGTTACTGCTAAAAGTAATAATTACTGTAACAGCGCTACCTTTGGTACGTGTTACTCTAACAATATTTATGACACTGCTACCACTTTAAAACACTGCATTCCAAAATGCAGAGCAAGGATTGTAGAGAGTGACAGTTATTCAAATATAATCTACAAGATGTCAAGTATACACGGTGTAACAGTTTTTTTATTGATTTTTGGTAGCCAGTGGGAGTTAAAAGTTTGTTGAATAAATGACTAAGGGAAAATTAATCAAGTTTCTACTTACTGTCTTGCGTTTTTAAAATCTTGTACCTGGTCAGAGTTTTGGTTACACGTACCTGCTCCAAGGAGCCCATACTGACAGACTCTACTTAAGACATAAAACAAACTAATTATTATGGTTACTGAATTGTCCTGACAGGCCTCATCAAATGGGTTTGAGCACAACAAAGTGGTAGCAGCTACTGGTGTTGGGTGTTGCTGGAGTGGGGTTATTACACAGCGAGCACTGAGTGAAGCCTTGCACTGGACAACAGTGACAACCCCTGCTGTCTCTGGCCTTTGCTCCTAGTTGCCTTTCATTCATGTGAGTGCTTCAAGGTCAGACTCAACACAAGCAAGCTTGTCAACAGCAAGGTTACAGTGAGTCACACACATAGCGATTTTAGCTTCCACAAGCTGAAAGCCACAATTGCAGGTACTTTGCACATCTGTGACATTAACACACCAGCATATTTTTGCATCTGTGTTTTATGCTATACTCAGCAGCTTTCTCAAGTTGTGTTCTCTTGAGACTGCTCATAATTGTGACCTGACAACTACACGGCTCTCAAAATATCCCTGCTAAAATTCATTAGTATGCACTATGTTTATATGTAATCTCATGTCATTTTTGCTGTCATACAGCCCTGTTGGTGTTTTCCTTTACAATGAGAGTGTCAAACTTTTATTGTCTGTCTGTCTTGTAATGTCACCAACAATTAACTATGCCCAATTACAGCTGCTCCCGCTGTGTTAAAACTATAGCAGTGATTCTCATTCTTTAGACACCGTCATGGAAAAGTACTTCAATAAACCTCAGAGTCTACAGCCACACAAGCAGCTAGTGCTTTGAGCTGAATGCTAACATCAATATCATAACAGGCGCACAGTGACAACACCAACATGCTGATGTTTAGCAAGTGTCTTGTTTACCATGCTGATAATTAGTTTCGCAAGGTAGCATGCTAACACTTGGTAATTGGCACTAAACAAATGCAACTGAGACTGATGTGAATGTCATCAGTTTTGCCCAGTATTTAGTCACATGCCAAAGTACTGACCAAATTAAAATTTTACCTGATGATAGCACTGGTTATCAGGCCAGCATAGTTAGGAGACGGTGAGTCGAGTCATAGTTGGCCATTTTAATCATGGCGATTCAGGACTCCCTTTTGTAGCCAGCATCAAGTGGCCATTCAAAGAACTGCAGTTTTTAGCACTTTGCATTGGCTGCGTTGCACAGCCACAGAGCTGCTTGGTTGCAATCAGAAGCCATCACTGAGTTCTGAGAGGTCGTCACCTAATCCATGTAACCCCCCTTTAATTCAGAAAGTCTGTTTAAAGGGAGCTTGAGTCCTGAAGCCTGACATCTGATCTTGCTTCGCTGTACCAACACATAATGACTGAGGACAAGACGCTACAGATCCTATTCAAATCATTTTGCTGAACAGAGGTACCAGCTTTGCAACACCAACTCTAACATCACAGTAATGTCTCAGCTGCACCTCATTCATTCATTTATTCATTCACAATGAAAATGACTCAGCAAAAAAGTAACGCTATCTCACGACACAGTTGGCAACCTTGGTAGTTAATTACCTAAAACCTCAAAACGGAAAAGGGAAGTGGATATTTAAACCTTTTATAAAACATTGATTGAATCCAGAAATACTTAATCGAGTTTGCTTGTACACCTTTCACAGCATAAAATGCCTCAAGGTCAACCTCAGACCAATGAGAAGTTCAGCCCACCAAATTAAAATCTTCAAGGTGTGCCCGTTAACTTGAAGAACACCAGCTACTTTTAAAAAGATAATTATTATTTCCCAGCTACTCTGCAAGCTAGAAAAGAGGAACTCAGTTGACATTCAGAAGTCAAAGCCAGCCGGGATTACTTTAGTTTGATTTATCAACATAATAATAATATGCATGCTTAATGGAAAGAGCAGTGGATAAATCAGCCTGATTATACCTCTGCAAAATAGGTCCCACATTTTACTGTAAATCACAGAATTAGTGCAAATTGTTGACCTTTCCACCCACCTTTGCACTTCAATTGTGATGATAGAAATGCAGTATTTTTCAATGTAGCAGCACTACATCAATCTTTGATCCAATCAGGATATTTTCAGCATGTTTTCTGATGCAAAATACATTTTAAGATTATAAGAATGGTTGACTTAGGCTTAAAACATCTTCTCTGGTATTAACAGTTTCAGAGAAACACATCACATTTAATGTAAATACAACTAGGGCTGGAGTCTTTCCAAAAAGAGAAATCATCTTTTAGATCCAAAGATTAGGACAAAAAAAACAAACAAACAAAATATTACACTCGCTTGACCAACCCCTCTCATTCTTTGATTAATCTCAATTGCCTTTAGAAATTGTCTGATGATGGGGTGGTGTTTAGCTCAGTTGGTAGAGCAGCCGCCCCATGCGCGAAGGCTCAGTCCTTGCTGCGGGAGCCCAGGGTTTGAGTCCGGCCTGTGGCTCTCTCCCGCATGTCATTCCCCATATCTCTCTCCCCACATTTCCTGTCACTCTTCAGCTGTTTCTATCGCAATAAAGCTTGAAAAGGCCAAAAAAATAATCTTAAAAAAAAAAAAGAAGAAATTGTCTAATGATTAGATGTTTACATTTTAAGTTTGTATTAAGATACCAATCTATGGTCTAATATGAATATTTGTTGAACCGTTTGTTTAAATAAAATACCTGGCCAATATCACTGAAGACTGCTACAACACCTTTATGGAAGACTAGTATAAAATGTGCAACAATACATGTGTCAGGCCAAAATGATGAATGAATGATGAATTTATTACAGCTTTGGACTGAAGCAGACAGTATTGTTACTCGCTGCTGAAATTTAAATAAGATGCTTACTCTGTCAGCTAAGTAGCCATTTTCCCATAGGGATGCATAACTCTAGAAAGGATAGGAGCCAGAAAATATGAATTATGTGCATGCATAAATACATTGCCACTAAACCTAACCACTTAAATGAATAAATACACAAGCCACTCTATCCTCTTCCGTTAGTTGGACATAAATATAAAAACAATGTAAACTAATCTTAATAGAACCACATTTCGTAGCAAATTTGTCCTTCCGGCAAGATGGAGAAAATGTGGTGCAAAATGAATACATTCGATAATGTATATTTTGCGATGGTTATCAATTTGATTCAGCAGAACAGGAGAAGCCCTAGGATCTTGGGATTTGGGGAGGGGGAACTCATTTAAAAAATCACTAGAGAGTGAATTTCATTGCCAGAAACACATTCCCATTACTCTTCCAAAAGAAGATTTTGAATAGTAAGAGGGTGATTAATTTGTCAGATAGGTCTCTGGCTGGTAAAAGGTTACTTTTACCATTGTCTCTAATAGGACTGACATAGGGAATGCAGAAAGTCTGCATTTTGGACATTTGTAGTAAAACTAGTTCCTATAGACCAGTTTAAAACCTTGGACACTGGATTGACCTGTTGGTGGAAATGGATGAAATGGTAGAGAAATCATTAGGATTCATTATCTGGGAACTGTGGGTATCTGTACCGAGTTTCATGGCAGTCCATTTAATAGTTGTTGAGATATTTCACTAAAAAATAAAAATGTAGTGCTAGAAGAAAAGTCAGGTGACCACCAAACCCTGTAGGATACATCCTCTTGGAATCATAAATATCTGTACAAGATCTCATCTGAAGCCATTCAGTAAAGTGGTAGACAGACGGCAGATGGTTAAAGACCTAACGCATCACCTTTAAGATAATTCTCTTCCTTTTGCACCTCTTCAAAGTCATTATTACATGGTGGCACCTGTGCTTTGTTTCCCTAATATTCCTGTATGATAAAAGTCTTTTTTTTTTTTTTTTTTTTTTTTTTTTAATAAACAAGAGGATTTTTTTTCTGTGTAAGAACAGAAAAAAGATATTGAAGTGGGGGATGTGATTACAAAGTGAGACTTCACAGAAAACCATGGTCCTTTGTGAGCGAGTATAAATATATAGTGGTGTGATCCTACTATTCCATTGTATAGTGCCTTTCTTTTTGCATTGCATCACATTTCTCGGATGTGAGACTGTTTCATAACAACAAATAAACCAGATCAGGTCATGAATTATGGATGCAGGTGTTACTGAAGCAACCTGTACATGTTATGTTTTTCTAGATGAGTAGTAAATGGCATTTTTATAAAGACATTTTGTAGTGCTGCAGTTTAATAGAGTGAGAGATGGATCTTTCCTAAACAAGTTCTAGAGGATGAAAGGCATCTTGAAAACATGTAGGACAGTGTTACAATTTATTATTGATTTTTGGTTTCATTCTGCAAGAAAATAATGGAAGTAAAGCTGTATGTCTTTTATAAACCTGCAGTCAGCCATACATTATAATAATAGTATTCAGCCGAATATATCAAAAAATCTCTCCAAACGTTTTGACCTTGATAATGTGCTGATATGATTTGCACCACTGCTGAACCTTGTGTGATGTTTAAAATCTAATATTAAAGGTTATGTATGTTGTCATAGTGGCTTTCTGTGTGTCATTCTGTGACATGATTTGATTTCCTTTGTGAAGCTCATATGTCTCAGACAGTAGTGATACAAACACTGTTTCCCAGCGTGAGCTAATTTAAATCGTGAAAACAGACATAGAGCATACTAATATTTTGGCATCTCTGATTATAACTATTGTAAAACTATGATTAAATAAAATGTTCAATTAGAAAAATAACTGATACATTAGATCCACAATGGAGTATTTCTACATCAAACCTCGTGCCTGTCCGGCTCCAGGATTTCTCATCTATTCCACCTTTTTGTTTAGGAAATTACTTTTTTTTTTCATTTTGCGCACAGAGCACATATTTGCATTAGAAAAATCTATTTTCATTTCACAAAATTTCAGGATACCAGACAGCAGACAAGAATACGGCCATGACCTCGACTGTAACAGAGTAATTTCAGTCTCAGTGGTTGAGCAACTGCCAGGAGGTTTACTGAATTCCCAGTTTTGTCATAAATTGTGAAAATGAAATAAAAAGAAAAAAGATTTCTTAGTAAGATTTTCTTCAACAAAAAGTAAAAAAGAAAGAAATTTTAAACAACAACATCAAAGCTTAACTCTGCTCAGCTTCCCGCGAAGGGTATTCAATATTTGCCAACCAACATTCTGTTGGGCTTCTAACTGAAAACTCTTTAAAAGGACCCACTAGACTTGAAATATATTCCCTTTCTTGTTTCTGTTTTATCTGGTTCGACTGAAACAAATGCCTGTCACTTTGGCTGACATGTCAATAAAATACTAAACATGAACAGTGGAGCTTCTGCTGACTTTGTGTAAATGGACACGTGTCACCGGTATACCAGTACTATGCCCACAGCCTGTTTTTGTGAAGTCAGAGGTACAAACATGAGAAGGATCATAAAGCATATAAAACAAGCAGGCAGGTAACAAAAGGAGGGTTGTGATCAAAAAGGTACTGTTTTGATTTCTTGAAGAAACTGGGGAAGATTGGCCAGGAAAAGGGAATGAGTAATACTCTCCAAACCCTTAGTAACTGTTCACAAGCCAACAGTGGCAGTGGCTGGGCAGCTCCCTGGTGTGTACATTTACTCTACAGTATAGCCTACCAGAATGAATGATGAGGCAGGCTGTAGTTAAAGTAGTATAGTATATTTTATACGCTACAAATTTGCAACAGAAAATATTTTTGTCAGGAAACCTAATACCACCTGGACAAGAAGTGCTCCAAATTAAACATCAAAACCCAGATGTAAGACTGTTTCATAACAAATAAACCAGATCAAATCATGAATTATGAATGCAGTGTGCCGCTGAAGCAACCTGTACATGTTATGTTTTTTTTTTCTCTCTTTAAACTAGATGAGTAGTAAATGGCATTTTTATAAAGACATTTTGTAGTGCTGCAGTAGGATATTGTCCAGAAATGTGTGATAGAATGAGAGATGGATCTTTTCTAAACAAATTGTAAAAGATGAAAGGCATATTGAAAACATGTAGAACAGTGTTAGAATTTATTATTGATTTTTGGTTTCATTCTGCAAGAAAGTAATTAAAGTCGTATATGGTTTTATGTCTGTTTACAAGCCCACAGCTCCCATGTGTGAATATCTACTGTATAGCCTACCAGAATGAATGATGAGGCAAGCTGGAGTTAAAGTGAGCTTCTATCCTCTATAAAAAAAAAAAAAAAAACTGTCTCCTATAATTTATGTTCATACACTACAAATTTGCAACTGAAAATACTTTTGTCGGGAAACCTAAAACCACCTGGACAAGAAGTCCTCCAAATTAAACATCAAAACCCCCATCGGCACAACGTCTGTCTTCCAAAACACTATTGATAAATTAAAAAAATATATTTGATGGCGTGACATGAAGGACGTTAGGGAAAGATCATGATTTGGGTTAAAACGGACTACTTAAGGTGATAGAACACATTGTATTTTGCCTTAAAATCTCTATGTTTTTAATGTTAGGGGGGCTCATCATAATCACAATAATATACACTTTGTTAAAGGTCCAGTGTGTCAGATTTAGGGGACTCTACTGAAATTGAATATAATATGCATGACTATGTTTTCATTAGTGTATAATCACCATAAAATATTAATTGTTTTCTTTTCCTTTTTTTTTTTTAACCTTAGAACGAACCTTTTATATTTACACACACCGCAGGTCCTCTTCCACTGAATCCCCCATGTCGGACTGCCATGTTTCTACAGTACCACCCAGAATGGACAAACTAAATATTGGCTGTAGATAGACCCTTTTGAATGTTTTGTGCTTTTGAATGCCACCTCAGTTTTGCCTTCACGCTAAGAAGGAAAGGGTAAAACAAGGCAGTTGCAATCCGCAACTATACCACTAGATGCCACTGACGATCTTAAAGCACTAACACTGCTCCTTTAAAATTCGGGAATGATTGTGGTCATGACTAAAAGACACTAATGTTGATTATAGGGAACAAACAGCTATATATTGTGTGTAAGTCTAAGGTTTTGTATGTGATATAATAATAATATATATAATAGAGTTACCTGACTTCCTCTTCTGCTCCTGTCATAATTAATACAGCCATGAGAGGGCCTTGTCACCTGAACTTGGGACAATTGCTGAAATTACTGATTCTGTTGCTCATCTTGGGAGGGTTCTCTCAATGTTGACAATATTATGTATTTTGTCAACATAATGAGGAAACGTCCACAAACATATGTGGAAGTTGCACAAAAAAATAAAATCTTAACCAAAGGTTTTTTTTGTTGCAAAAACCTAACCACACGTGGGATTCAGGATGCAGCCACTTAATATGTGTATCGTATAAACACAGCTAACATGAGTTCTAGGGAACAGGTAGGGTCTGAAGATGTCAATTATAATTCAGTAAAAGTGATTTTGAATGTGTAGTTTCTTGGTCCAATGTGTGGCCCTGCTTTATCTTTTGTAATACCTGTTTTAACACAAGGTTTAAATTGCCACAGCATAATAGACTCACGTCTGATTAGAAGCTGATCACCAGTAACTGAATGCTAATGTGAATATTTAATGGCTGCATAAATGTATCATTATTCATATTAAACAGCACAGACAAGAGTTTACTTATCACAGTCATTTTGAAGACATCAACACTGAGCTTATAGTCGGACACTAATGCTGGAATCCTTAATCTTAAATATTAATAGCCGTCCTTCATTAAAATTGAATGCAAAGCACTTATGTTGAGGGAATAATTTTCCACTGCTTAATGTGCTAAACAGCAGGTGTATATCATAACAAGATGCACAAAATTAAATCAACTGGCTAAAGCTAATGGCTCATATCAAACTTTAACTAAGTTTTTCTGAATCTGATAACCACAGTTCGTCAACCTGGAAGCACTCCACTTTAATGTCAATACAGAAATGTGAGCACAGAGCATGCTTCTTTGTTAGATTAAAAAATTGGAAACAATCTTTTTTTTTTTTTTTAAATTGGCCACAAATACTGCAACAAATTCTGCCTCTGCAAGTAGACCAATTCCTACCAATCACAAAAGATCATTGGAAAAGTGTATGCAGATTAACTTATTTTAGTAGCATTGTATGTGTTGTGGTTTCCTTGAATTGAAATTGAATTGTTACTTCTACATGACATGATAATGATCCAATTATAAGAGATCTTTTAAACTACTTAATAAAAAAACAAGAATATTATTGCTCTAACTCTTCATGGGGGTCAAAGAGGGAGCTGACAGACAATCACATATGCAGCTACTGTCTAATGAATTCCACATTTCTCCTTTTATTAAAGCTTGTGACAAGCTTTTTTGTTAAAGTACTTCAAGTATTCACCAGGTGAACTCTTCTGGGTTCTAACCTTTCTTGTTCTTTCTCTCTTCTTGTTACTCATCTCTTATACATGATGCATTTTGCTCCATGGAAATACTACAGTTTTGAGGGTGTGTAGCATATACAGCTGAATAACAAATGATTAGAGAGGAATTTAGGATAATTTCACATCTGCCGGGTGTGATGTAAACCATTGCCCTGTCGCAGTTACTGGGTTGAAATGATGCTGTATTTGAGTATTTGTGAGTGTTTGTACTGTCAACACCTGCTGTTGAATCCTGAGAAAACGTTGGAACGTGTTGGAAGTGGTTGGGTGGGGTAAAGCTGCAAACAAAAATGGGTTCCTTTTTCTTTTAGTATTTCTTTTGCACACACCATCTGTGTCACAAAAGCTCAATGAAGCAAAATTGAGAAATGTACATTTTATCTAACTGCCATTTGCCAGCTAACCAGAGGTAAGGATGGCGGTAAAATACATTGAACCTTCAATCAATGAGGAGAAAAGAGAATTTTATCGTTCAGTCCAAAAGCTAGAGACTGTTTCAAGGTCTATTTAAGGGCTTATTGAGAGCCGAGCCTCAACGCTACAACACACCATGTCCAGAATGCCAGGTGAGTAACTTCCATGTGAAGCAAGCTGACTATTAAAGTTGCATCAATCTAGTGCTGTACAGTACAAAATGAAAGGTAGCTCTTTCAGCCTGTGCAGATGTACACTTAATTCTAAACAGGTACACAGTAAAAATTGTAACTACTAGTGGCAACATGGGCTTTTGGAAGATCAAAGCGTCTGGCTGGAGTACGGTGACTAGCTTTAAGTGTCACGGGGGCTTGCAATATAGGCTTGAAACCTCTGCCCTGGTGAATACATACACCCCCCGACCCCTAAAAAAACCTTTAATCTTCAGTCATCATATATACTGCTTTTCTGTGAGCAGATGATGGGAAATAGACACGATATGATTTCCCAGGCAAGGAAATCAGGTAAGTGCACTCATTAGTCATATGAGGCATCCTGCAGGGTCAAAGAGGGCAAAGATTGTGGGTAATTAACTGTGTTAAATGAAACACTAATTGAATGAGCGACCCACTGCCTCTGGTTTTTGTTTAATCATATGGAGAAGCAGATAACAAAAAAAACGTTTTTTTTTTTTTTCTTTCATGATGGGGGATGTAATTACGGTGGTGCACAAATTGATCACTTAACAATAAATATTAAATAACAATCAAGGTAGATGTGTTTGTGTTGACTCAAAAAGGAAACTCAACGATCAACAGTTTAAAGGATAAATTACACTGTACCTAGAGTGATCAAATCCATGCATGTTTTTTGAAATGATCAAATAATGAATCATAGTCAAATGTATTAGTTCAATAGTGAATATAGAATATAATATGAACACAGATTATTATTCTGTATATGCAAATGTCTGTATGTATCAACCTGCAATTGCTGTGAGTCAATCTTTGTTGTTTGGTTTTGCTCACAGAGTCACTGATTGACTTGATTTATTTGTTCAAATTAGTAATTTGTCAAAATGTTGTAACATGCACTACATGTTTTGGTACAAGAACTGAAATTATCTGACAGCTAAATTTAAACCACAGTCTGAAATCTTTGTACACAGCCGCCTCATGGTCATGACATGAAGTTCATGAAGTACATGATCTCCACTAAGCTACACTTGAAATCTATGGAGCATATACCATATACTACAGTTATACAACATACATGGTCTTATATAGAAAAGCAACGTTATGTTGTCAGGTAAGATAAGTCCCTGCACAATATGTATCAACACAATTCAGCATAATATGAATATCCACTTCAATACATTTCAATTATTCTCATTGTTGCATGATGATTACTAGATTTACTAAGAGCAGTGTGAAGCAGGTGCTGATTGGGAGTTTTTGATTTGTTTTGTTTTTTTATATTGTGTTCAGCAGATGTTGTGGGGGATTGATGAAAGGTTCTGATGCATTTAATCAAAACATCTTTCAAAATTCATTAATTCCTGCATACATATATTACTTAATCACCAGCGGAACTGGTATATACTGTTATATACAATTTTCTGAGTTCAAAACTTGCAACAAAATGGCATTAATTCTCTAACTAGTGTTTTGCCTGATTGCTCTATGAGGGAAAGTTCAACTTCAATTTGGGTTCACCTCCAGTACAGACCTAGCCACTGCATCCAGTCTTTACTGACAAGCTTAGGCAAAATAAATTAGTGTAATTAACTTGGGCAGCAACACTCTGGCCTAATTGATCAACACTGGTACATGGGCATGTGCGGTTCCAGAAGAGTTAAAGTCTTATTAGCCCCACAGAGGAGTGAGTGCCCTTGGTT
This sequence comes from Sciaenops ocellatus, assembly GCA_033000465.1. Classification (NCBI taxonomy): domain Eukaryota; kingdom Metazoa; phylum Chordata; class Actinopteri; family Sciaenidae; genus Sciaenops; species Sciaenops ocellatus. Next base: position 19,374,713 of record CP136888.1, read on the forward strand.
TTGGGTTTTCCAGGCACCACGCTGTCTTCAAACTTAAAGAGCACCTGGCCCAGCATCAGGCTCTGATCCAATCACCTTGTCAGCTTTAGAGAAAAGACTGCTGCTCACCCCTCAGTTCCTATGGGCCAATCCACATCTTTCACAATTATACAGAGACACTCTTATGAAACCTGCTTCTACTCAACCGTTTTTTTTTTTGTTGTTTTTTTTTTTCAGTTTCAAGATTAACGAGGGTTGTCACTGCTCTGCACAAAGTACAGTACAGTGGCAATAAGGGCAGTATCTCTCAAAGAAATACTGGCATCACAAACCAACCTCTATGCATCAGTGTCCCAAAATAACATTCTCTTTTCATTCTCCAATTCATCAGTCTGGATCCCAAACTGAACGAGTCAACTTTTGATTTTAAACTTATGCACTTTTGACTTGGCACATAACACTGTTCACCCACACTTAGCGATCATGATTTATAGCCAGCATATTTTGATTCATTTCACCAAAGTGCTACAGCAACAATGATACTGTAAGTCAATCACACAGACAGACAGCTAGTACACAAATTTAAACAAAACCATGATTTATCAGTAGAAAATGCAGACATATCGTCAAGGCTAAGACATGCATATGATTAGATCTACATTGTTTTCCTTGTGGTTTGTTAACACTTTGTACTGTTACACAAAATTTAGTGTAGTTATGAAGGAACAAATCATGACCTCATAATTAATGAATCATTAATCGTTAAGAGTTACTAAAGAACAGACTGGGAATATCTTTGAATCGACATACTGACCATGTTCTTTTTGACAAGTTCCTAATTGACTATGAATCAGCCACTGGGCACACAAAACTAGTAAGGACTGTTTCAGTACTAATTGTGTTGTCATGAGTCACTATCCCAGTTTGTTCTCTAGTAACTCCTCAATATCTGCTGTTAATTATTCATTAATTATTAGGTTGTTCCTGATTAATTTGTCACTAGTTCTTTAGCAGCTTTTCACAAGTATGTATACCGTGTTTTAACATATATATACTGTATCTTCAAAAAGATGTATTTAATTTGGATGACACTGCAGGCCCACAAGCATAACTTACATAGTTTTCTGTAATGTGTACATGTATAGGTATCACAATGACTGTATAAAATCTCACCAGATTCAGTGGAAGTATCCTTTAATGCAGCTGAAGACTTGTGTACCCCCGTACTTTTGTCCATAACTACTGATCACGTATCACAATTTTATGTATAATTGCAGAGCAGTCATGTAGAAATGATCTCCTCTGCCTTTATCTAGTGCAACAGTACAGACAATAAAGTAGTCACCATAGGAAGACAGGGTAATTGTGTTGATTGCATTTACAATGACAAACATGCCATGACAACATTTGATTTCCTCTGGGCTGCTTGCCATCCGTTGCTTGATAGACGCATGCTGTATCTGTGTATGGACCTCTGTTCAGAAAGTTGGCATAAGGGTAGTGTCTTGCTCTCTCTCTCTCTCTCTCTCTCTCCCTCACACACACATACACACACACACACACACATACATAAAGACCTCACTCTCTCTGTATCAGCTGTCCTTCTCTCTCCCTCCTGCCTCTCACATAACAAGATGAACATTTTCACTTTCTCTCCTTGCTCTGAATCCTACCCATGCCGCCTCCCTCTAATCCTTCCATGGAAGTGACTCACATTACAGCATTCTTCAGTTTAATGCACTTTAATAGCATTAATATCTGCTTTTGCCTCTTCAGCTGCAATAAACACCCCTTACATCTTAAGAAAGCTGCTTAAAAGCAATTGACATGGCAAGGGTACCACAACAGAAGCATACCTCGGGTGAAAAGCAGAATAACTCATTGTGAAAGAGTAATCTGCTGGGTTTTTTTATACATTGGCACCAGCCTGGTGCAGCATGGCACATGGTGTACTGTAAACAGACACTGGGGGAACTTAGACAAGGAGCAGCCAGCTCCCTCCCTGTAGTCCTTCCTACTCTCTATACTCTCACTGTGTGGAGGAGGCCTCCAGATACAGGAAAAACACGAGTCCCTGCCACCTTCTGTGCCACCCATGTCGCCGCTGCAGTGACAGCCAAGGTCAGTTCAGGAATGACAGAGGGCTCCTGCATCGAGATAAGACTCTCACAAACATCTGAACCACCGTGCTGCTTTTCGAAGGAAAGAGAATCCTGTTGCTGAATTATTCAATGGGTCTCCCCCCACCCTAAATAACAGCCGGCAAGCATTGTTTGACATCCTGAATGAATAATTAAGGACTGACCTTTTGTTCCCATTAGAGGTGATAGGTTGATACTTTGTGGGTGAGGCTTGAGACGACGTGACTGTGCTGTGTAGAGGAACCAGGAATTTTCTGAAAAATTAGCCAAACTCCCAGGCACAAGCAGTGATGCTAAGAAAAGAAACACACGACATCCCTGTGGGATGCATCGATATACAAAGATATAGATGCAGTCTCTGTTGATTGTTCCTAAAGCACAGCCTGAAGCTATTCTTTGTCACTATTTCCATGTTCTCCTAAGAATTGTACTGTAGTTTGTTCCTGACACATCAGAGGCATTTTCATTATGCCAGTGAAGAGCTTAAAGTCAGCTCTGTGAATCAGAAATGTTCACGGGAAGCCAATCTCAGTTGGCTAGGTCCAGTTTGGTAGCGTTCCAATGAATTATGGTCTATTTCCCAGTTTTTTTGGGATTTCTTTGAGATAATGAATCATAAAACCCTGAACATGTAAAACGTGACAACAGGTCTTGTATTATATGAAGGGCTTTTTTTATAGTTAAAGTGATATTTCACATTTTGTAGTGTTAATATACATCTGGGAGTAAAATTAGTATTTAATGTACATATAGACAATTTTACTATGACATCAAAGCTCACCTGAGAGCCTGCAGCTCCACCTGCCTGTGTGTCTCTGTGCTTTTTTAAGATGCTGCTGCCAGGATTTTCTTGATAAAATGATGCATGCTTTTTACAAGCAAACTAATCAAGTGAACATGCTGTGGCTAATTTAGCATATGAATAATATCAATGTCATATTTACAAGCTACACAAGTCACTAATGTCAGAGATGATACTTGTTTGCTCTGATTTACATACAAAATATTCGCGTTAGCTGGTTATCCTTTAAAAAGGACCTGATGTCCTCCATCTTTCACTGTCTGGGAGGCATTTTCACCCAAATTGACAATAGCAAAGTGGGTTGATGATAAAAATGACATGTTTGAGCACTGAACACAGATTAGCTCATCGTACTACTTAATTTTAGATCTGAAATCAGTTGACGGATTTTACATTTTATATTTAGCAAATACATTATGTATAAATCTGTGATGTTTGAATCATTTAGTACCAACTGCTACAAATTTGTTGTTTATTCATCTCACAGATGTTACTGCCAGTGCTGCAGCTAGCTAACGATGCTGGTACAGCCTGGTTGTCAGATCATCAGGTCATGTATTCCTCTATACTGTATCTCACTCTTTCAGTCTAAGCTGAAATATATGTTTTTCACAAATACACAAACCTGGCAGCTATGCATAGACTACATAGATACATAGATTACAGTTAATGACAAGATCATTCGAAATCGTGACATATCCCTATCGTCCATTATCTAAATCTACACCTGTAGCTGAAAATATTTCCCTAACGTGAAAATTTCATTTGTTTTATTCATTATTTAAGTAAAATCAGCAGGTTGTGTGAGCCCAGACCTTGAGAAGAAATTAAATTACAAATGTAATGAAAATATAAGACAATATAAGAAACTGTGAAATACCGTGGGTGTAAATAGAGTGAAGCATCTAAATCAACCTACTTGGTGCAAAAACATCCTGAAGAGGGAGCTCTCACAACGGTTGCTTCTTTCTCGATGAAAATGTCAGAGAGTGATTATTGATCTAACTGACACATTGATTCATTCCTTGCAACTGGACAATAAATCTCCTTTTTCTATATAAAAAAAATGTTGTTTGTGCTACTGTAAATTTCATACTAGCACTGATAACCCAGACTTGTCTCCACATTTTGTTGGACTGTGCCAGGAATGGAGAAAGGTCTGGCAGAACTCATCATTTTGGTTTTTGCGGAAAACTGCTGGCTATTTCTTTAAACCAATCACAGTTGACTTTGGCGGTGCTAAGTCCAGGATGCAGTGACCCTTGCAAAATAGTGTCATAAGATAGCGGAAAAGGAAGAGAGTATGTGACCTATGTGGCCCAAAACAGCTCCTATTCACAGCTTGTTATGGCCCAAAAAGTCAGTTATTGCAGTTTTAAAGGGAATTCATAAGAATTTCAGAAAAACTCATGACTCTAAAGAGAATCAAGGCTGTAACCGGATAAAGGAATGCATATTAGCTAAGTTGCATGAACTGTTGTGTTTATAAAAATTGTTGATGGTTAACTTACTTAACACAGACTCTAAATTACTTCTGTATTCTGGTTGCATTTAAATATTCCATATTAATGCTTAACGTGATGTAAATAAAGGTTGCAGAATTAGTCCAGCTCTCTTGGGAAATGTTTATATTCAGTTTGTTTATTTGTAAAACTGTAATTGAGATTCAGTGGACTAGTCATGCATTACTCAATTTATGTATTAAGGACATTTATATACACTTTATGGGTCAAGATAATTTGTGCTGGACTGCAACTAAATCAAATGGGAATAGATAGTTACAGTTACTATGAATATGGTCGTTATGTTTTATCGCTGTAACACAGACGGGGAAGGGAAGTCAAAAAGTGTTCAAAGCCAGATGAACATATTGTTAGTTGGTGGATTTGTTATTGTAAAGGGGGAACCTATAGAATAACACCAGGCTAATCCTTTAAGAATCACAAAGCTGATTTGTTTCCTTTTTTTAATCTGTATAGGAGACACATCACAGTCTTCTCCAGAAGGAGTATCACTGAGGTAGGGCCTCTGCCTTCTTCACAGTCTAAAGAAGAAAACCAGAGCTGCAGTATGCCCGCAGTGACACACTCAGGAGAGTGCTACTCTGAGGCGAGCCGAGATTCCTAGTTTAAGTAGAGAGACATAGAGATTGGGTTCTCAAGACAGACCATATTTATAGCCACAGATAGGAATAATTCATTGTGATCAAAGTGCAGATCATGCTCCATTCCATCACAGAGCAGATGTGGCAGAAGGAAAAGAGCATGCTTTCACTCTGTCTGCTCTCTAGCGGCTTCCCAAATGGAAACAGTGACGCTGTGTTATCTCTGTGAAGCCACTGTGTGTGTCGTCATATGCTCTGCCCCGTTCTCAGGTGACTTCACTTTAGAAGAAGTGCAACGCTTCAAAGATGTAACATGAGGTAAGAGAAGGAAAAAAAAGTGTCCCATATGCAACACGTCTTCTCAATCACAGCGAGGACTGAATATCAGATTCTGAGCTCTCAGTGGGAGGTCATGTGCCTGAAGCCATGCACCATAAAGCATATCCACAACGACCACTCTACATCACATGGCTCCTGTACATGCATGTTAATGAAGCAGATCACAAAGTCAGAGGTCAGAGCTGACTGACTGAATGAAAAACTGAAATATTATTTCCGCCTATTATTTTATTTGCTTTGTATGTGTAATTTTCCATGCAGCTTTGATTTGCTGCTTAATATTATCAGTGAAAACCACTGTCAGTATTAAGACCACACGTGTGTGCACCCCTCTATCCACAAACACACACAAAAGGAAGCTTCCCACCGTTTCTTGTTTTCCATTTTTCTCTCACTCCTCATATACTCACTTTCCCACAGACACACACATTCCCTTTTTTACTCCTCTTTTTTTTTTTTTTAACGGTCCTTCCTGCCTTTCCTCTCGGAGTAATTCTTTCTCTGCAATCACATACAAACACGTACACACACGCACATGTTTGCTTCTCCCAGTTTCATTTTCTCTCCCTCCCACACACTCATGCGCCTGTTTCTTTCTCTCTTTCATTTTCTGTGTCTCCAACCCTTTCTGCTTTTCTGTCAATCTGTCTTCAATGCGCACACACACACACAGAAATACACAAGCATGCACCCAGACATACAAGCTCCTTCATCGTCTCTTTTATTTCTTCTCCCTCCCACACTTTTTCTATCACTACTTCCATGCATGCACACACAGAGGTGCCTGTTTCATTCGCCCTCATTTTCTCTCTCACTCACCCACCCTATCTCTCCCAATCACTCCTTCAACAAGCACACACCCTCATACATACCTCTCTCTCTCTCTCTCTCTCTCTTTCCCTCACTCTCTCTCTCTCTCTCTCTCTCTCTCTCTCTCTCTCTCTCTCTCTCTCTCTGTCTTTTACTGTTTCTGTCATCCCATGTCCATCGCACATTCACGCACACAAACACACACACACACACACAGTACCGGCAGTCCAGCTTCCCTTACTCCCAGCTGGGCTTGGACAGCTCTCTTCCTCTGGCCTCTCTGGGCCATCTGGAGTGCAATGTCCCTGCTCTGCTGGTCCCCTGCCAGTCGCTGAGCCTCCCAGGATGAACACAGTATCTTCAAGCACAATTTGTACGCGTCAAAGCTCTGCTGTGTGTCCAGTGACCCAGCTGAGTGAAGTCATTGAGTCTCACATTTCCCACCTCAAAGGAGCCTCATTCTGCTTTGACGACACCTGCGCTCCCCATCTCTCTGGATGAAGGATGGTGCAGTAATTGTCGCTGAGCAAGCTTACTAGCAATTACAGCTTTGTTTATGATCTTGTGGAGGGTTTGTCTTTGCATGAGGAGTGAATATCAAAATCGGGCACACAGGTCAAGTACCTGAACAGAATTATTTAGGGTAAAACACACCTGTTTACCTGTTTTCTGTGTAAATTACAGTTAAATTTGGCTAGATTAGGAGAAGATCTCATGTCCTCTAGCACAGGCTTTCGAGGCTCAAATTAAATTATACAATGGCTGTTCTCACCTGTCCATGAGAAATGTTACATTTACACATAATAGTAAAATACAAATACCTTCTAAACAGCAGCTAAACCTGAGAACTGCTATCAATTATGTTAGACTGACTCCTCTATAATCTTTTAATGTGATGTGTCAAAGACTGGATGGATTTGAGCCACCAATGTGCAAACTTGTCTATTACAACCTTAAGCTCTGTGCAAAGACTCCCACGAGCCTGCAGAGTCTGAAGCTAACAACCTTGACTGAAATCCAGAATAACAAATGTATTTTAAGACTAGTAAAATTGTCTTTGAAATTTTGTTGCGCCTTTTTAAATCAATCGTAACTTAAGTCATTCAGCCACAAGTTTACCACCTCAAAGGGGCCTTATTCTGCTTTGATGACACCCATGCCACCTCTCAGCTCAAAAGGGTAATTAATTAAAGCAAGTAATTCAGTACTTGCAATTACAACACTGTTTAAGAGCTTTAAGATCTTTAACTTTTGAAAAAAATATTTTTTAACTGACCACCAACGTGCATTGTGAATTTGAAAAATCACAGGAAAACAGGTAGGAAATGTTGTGTTAGTGGCACATAGTAATGCTCCAGACTTAGCTCTTATTGGATAACCAGTTAACTACATTTCATTGGTTTGATTTGGCGCTGGCAGCTTTTATTAGAATTTCGTTGGACAACACTACGGAAGCATCTAGACTTTAAAAGTCACTATAAAGCTTAAGGCTGTGTACAAGATGATGGAGCAAAATCATTTGTGCAATAAAAGTGGCATAACCCAAAATACATGCATGAGGCCAGTTAGCGTGCAGTGGCTATTTTTATAGACTAGTGAACACACCAATTCTGTGTGACACCTAAACAACAGCACACACAAACTCTGTCCTGATCTTTCCTGTTTTGTGATTGTATTTCAGCCACAGGTTTCGCAGGCTATGAAAAAAAAGCCATTAAAAATGTAGAATGGATCACTGACCCTCATCATCAATTACAAAGTTTTTGTTTAAAGACACTAAACATAAATTGATTTTGTAAGCCCTGGAACCACAAGCGCAAGAGCACAAAAAAAAAAGCAAAAAAAAAAAAAAAAAAAAAGGAAAAGCTGTACCATATGGATGTGTGCTGCATGAAGTTATCAAGTACCAGCAGGCAACAAAGTGAGACCAACACAAATTGCTGGCTGCCTTAGTCACCGCTCCAATAAAAATTGTCTATACTCAAGACAAAGCACTCTTTACTATGTTATAACCATGTCATGTAATGCATACTATATGCTCTGCATGTAATCAGTTTCCAGAAGCCAGTGAAGAAAATTCCCTATTGTCTCTCCAACAATGAATGCATAGAATTATCTGTTCTTTCTTCTGTCAAATATTAAACATGCATGAAAAGATTTAACAGCACAGAAACTACAAGAACAGTCATACAGTAGGCAATAATATGCTTGAATTGCTATACATTTTAAGTAAATGAACTATATAATGCACCACAACCTGTAAACACAAATAAACAGGAGAGGGGAAAGTGTTGCATTAAATCTCAAAGTTTGGGTCTAAACGGTTTGAAAGCCACAGCAGGAAAGAAAAAAAAACTAATTTTGAGAGGAACAGCTAAATGGTCACCAATGGAGACTTTGGACATACTTATTACCTAATGGCAAGCATAAGGAGAGAAATCAACAGGCAATCTGTGATCTCAGGGTTAACACTTTTCCATAATTATAGCATGTAGGCTGAACCAACTTAAGAGTGATTGACACTGTAACTTTGTGGCCATAGTCAATCTATAATCAAACTTTAAAATAAAAAATGCACACACACACACACAGAGAGACAGATAGAGAGAGAGAGAGAAAGAGAGAGAGAGATAGAGAGAGAGAGAGAACAGATAGCGTGGATGATGTTGGCTTTAGAGGCTTTAAAGCAACATCCCATAGACAAGACAGAAAACAGCTCATCTGCATTTCACTGTACTCTACATCTAGTATTGGACTTACCTTACTGAAGCGACCAAATACCATGAAGCTTAGAAGCAGGTAGTGTGGAGGTGAGAGTGTCTTCCTCTTCTTCACTAGTTGGGCAGCCAAGTCGTTCTGTTTCAGCACCAGGGAAAGCGCGTCCGCCTCTTTGGGGGAAATGATGCAAGTTTATCTTTGACGTTGTAGACGCATCCACTGTGCAGCCCAAGCACCCGTCGCATTCAAGTTTGATGCCACCTCGTTGATGCTCTGGCTGGAGCAAACATGCCTCGCCGTGGCTGATGCTTTTAGAAAGAGTATGTCCAATCACAATGCCTCTCGCTTTTTTACTCTCACATCTTTGCGCATCCCCGAAGAGTCTCCAAGGACCGTTGCCTGTCTTCCTCCGGGCGAGCACGACTGCAAAAATAGTGACTTTAAGTCTGACTTCTCCTGCTATTGGAGCACATCTTCATTCGCGGCGTTCTCTTTGTCTTCAAGGCGATGCTGATACTGATAAAGATGGGGCTATGAATTTCCTCCCGCGTATGGAGTGGGTGCGGGAGCGGAGCGGTCGGAGCCGGGAGCAGGAGGAGTGTCTTTTACGGTCTGAGTTCATTAAAGACTCTTCTAATATGGATGAGCTCCGTGTCTCATCGTTATTATAACCCGTCTTTTCATACCAAATGGCGTGATGATGGCGCGCTGCAAGTGGATGCTGAGCGATGTGCACTGCTATAATAAATTCTGAGCTACAGTAGAGGCGGCAGAGAGTTTAAATTAGATTTTTATCAGAGATGCGATACACAGAGACATTCACTCAATAAAGTCCAACGTCATTCATCAATTATAAAATTGTTATTAATTATGATTTGGAAAACAGTGCCACTGTGCGTGTGAATGAATGTCTATGATAATGATTTTCAGACGTTTAAACAATTGATTGGGCACATCTCAGCTGCGGACAGAACTGGTGTCTCCAATTTGTTTCCACCCCAGCTGCATTCAGCATCTAGCAAAATGTAAAAAGAGTTAAATGATTTCTGTTTTCATCAGGCTTAAGAGGTAGCACTATAGAGGTATGAAGTCTCCAAAAAGGTGTCTTTTTCAAGTCACATATTCAGTCTGATGTCAGATTACATTTGGCAGACTTTTGCATGTCAGCTGTTCCAGCCCAACCAGCTTGGATTGGAGACAAAGATAGAAAGAGACACAATACACCTGCTACAAGTTGTATGCCTCACACAAGTGTTTCAGACATTCAGGTACTCTTTCTGTACAGTGCACAATTGATTTTAGTGTGACTGTGATTGTATTGATTTTAGGTCAGTCATTTTTTTTTTTTTTTTTTTTATGTGATAAGATCAAAGTGCCACTTCAACACATTGGTCTTGTCCAATCTGTCCAGTATAAAATATTATATCCCCCAGCCATCACCCTTAGAAAAAGTACACACAATAAGCTATTTAATCTTGCACTAATTTGAACTAAAAGGTTTTGCCCGGTCATTTTCTCTCAAAGAAAGGGATGCATAGTTGGAGAGGCCCTGTGGGACAGATATCAAAAGCCAGTGGATGTGCATAATTCATCTCAGACTGTTTCATAAAGCCCTGCAGAAGAATTTTCTTTATGCTGTTTTTTTTTTTTTTTTTTTTTTTTTTTTTTTTTTTTTTTCGTTTAAAAAAATATTAGCCCTCTGCAATAAACAGGAGGAAAACTGTTCACTTGGATCTACGGAAGAAAAGTATGTTTTTCAGTTTTGTATAAATGACAGCAAGTACAAGTAAAAACCTCAATCAGAACCCTTGGGAACATCTATCGCAGTATGGGCGAGGACTAATTTGGATCTCAAACTGCCAAGCTCATCTCTGTTATCTGGCATGAGCTATTGGAGTTTGTCAGAGCTCATGAAATATTTAATTATCATTATTTTAACCTGCTGTGTTTACTAGTAGAAGTAGAGTGTTTCATGTTGAGACAACAGATATTTGTGCTGGTGTACAGCACATCATAATGAGCTGACTAAAAAATAATAAATGTGTAAAATGCTGCAAAAAACAATGCCTATGTCCAAATTAGTATTACATATCAGTGCATGTCATTGTGGTTTTGTCAGTAAGTGGTTTTATTCCAGGGTGCGGCTACATCCGAGGCATCAGCTGGCACAGTTGACACACTCACATGCTCCTCCTCACTTGAGCACACCCCCCTCTGCTGGTGTTAGGCAGAAAAGAAAATTCTTCTCTCTGCTTTGTTTGGCTATAGGGACTCTGGGTACAAGTCCAAGAACAATAATTCAGACCCACAGGAAGGCTTTGCTATCCACTGCAGAACAAGCAGGGTTTATTGTGCAGCCTTTTTAATTCACAAAGCTGCTGCATGTAAGTGGGGCAAAATATCGCCCAAGTCCTGAAGATCTAAGAGGCACTAGCATAGCAGCTGCAGCATGTCTCTGATGGGACTGTAGGCTGTTCACTGTGTGTGGTATCAGCAGACCTGACTAGAAAAAAAATGCTGAAAATGATCGGTGTTGCCTGTATTGCGTTAGTGAGGGTGGAAAATCTGTGCATGCGCTCTTGAATGTGGATTCATAGGCATCATTTACAAAGTAATACTGATTGATTTCTTCACAAATGAGACAGACTCTGGAATCAGTTTACCTCATTATGATTTACTCTAAAATACGATGGTTCATCTGTATATTATTCATTAAATAAATACATTACATCATGGCCATTTATTAACATAGGAGCTACTGAAAAGATGAAGAATTATATCATTTTGTGTGCTAGATCAATGAGATGTTTATTTCTATGTTTTAATGACTTTGCTCAAGAAATAAAGGTTTTAAATCAAAGATGTCATTTAAGGACATCTTGGAAAGGAAGTGTCTAATGTGCTTTAATGAACATGTAGTCTGTGGGACAGCTAGTTTCTGATGGATTTTGAGGGTTGTGAGTCTTGACACAATTCCCTGGCCAAAAGACAAACAACCCCCTCATGGCACACTCATCAGTTCCATCCTCTCAATGCTCATCGCTCATCCAACTCTGGCATCTGGTGTTAGTCATAATCAATAGTGTTGGGATCCAAAGTCTGCCCAGAGCAAGCAGTTGCCAATTATATGGCACCCACAGAATGTTGTTACTGTCATGGAAAAAGTATGTCTCTTTTCTTTCTTTCTGAAAGTTTGTCATTCAAGGTACATGGATGCAAAAAAAGGTGCGAGTTAGTGCTACTGTACTGTTCAGTGGTTTGAAAATAGCATTCTTGTTTTCATTGCTTGCATTCATGTTTTCAACATCTGTTCCGCTTGATCTTCATTATTATAAATGTAGTCGTATGTTCACACTTAATCAAATTTAATCTTTTACTGCCTATTCTCTTCGTTAACCTGTGAATGAATTTGTATGCTATGGATCTCAAGTAATGAATGATTCATTACATTCTGACACAAACTGTACCCCGAGGTGCAATATTGCCTTATATAATCTTCTTCAAACTTATTACAGACTCAGCAATGGCATAACTCTGCAGTGCTCTAAATTGCTCTTTTGGCCCAGCTGCCCTTTGATTGATTATGATAAATGGGCATGAGCAACAGTTTAATAAATTACACTGGCCAGAATAAATCCAAAATTCTCCATCTGAGCGGGCAGTTTTTTTCTTTGATATTGACTGGTACACAGCATACAAGCGTCTCCAATTTAAACACAGGTCAAAGCCTAAAAAGGTTCACTATGTTTTCACAGTGGTCAGAAAGAGTTCTGCTAGAGCGGTGATTTATCAAACTTGCCAAAAATTTAAGGCATTAAGCTTTCATAGTTGCAATTTATCCAAAGTGAAAAATGCATGAGCTAGAGTTTGCAAATGATAGTACTGAAAAAGTCAATATGGTTGGAAAATCTCGTTATGAAAAGCCAACAAACAATACACAGAAGCACCACGTAATTAGATATGGGTGAGAGAAGAGGGCTTGCAATATAGCTTCATCATGGACAGCACAGATAGTGATGGTACTTGAAGCACTACAAATAGTGGTAAAAAGAAATCACCTGGTTTCAGTGCTTTTCTTGTAACCATCTCTGCTGAACAAAAAAAAACTCCCTGATACTTTATCCTGTGCTCCTCTGATGAAGATGAATGTATCTGTGCTGCGCCTCATTTGAGGTTTCCAGTGAGGGTGCACTAAGCTGGAGTCAGACCTTGATCAATTGACAAGCAAGGCACCACATGGGTAGCCAATCCCCTGGCTGAGTGCTCCAGTATCAGGGTGTGGACAAAAAGCATTAAGCCAAGCGTAGAGATGTGTAGGCTGGGTAAACCATTAACTGTACATTTTTTTGTTTGTATACCAATTATCTTCAAATACTCAGACAGACAGCTCAGAGTAATGTTTAAAAATGCAGACTGCATCAATGCAAAGTCAACTGACTTTGCTGTGGGTAATAAACGGTGTTGCTGACTGTGAACTACAATGTTTTTATACTCTGTTATCTTTTTTAGTTGTTGCACAGCCTCATTTCATTTTAACTTCTGATATTTTCTTTGGCCTCTTTTGTCGGGGTAGAAAATAAACGGCCTCCGTGGCTCTAAGCATTGGTATCTGTTTCAGAGCACCTGTCTGCAGCCTAGGTGATGTGCTTTGGGATGACTTTATTTGGGTTAGGAGGATTCATGTTTGTGTCAGGACCACAGGATGACCTGTCTCTTCCAGAGAAGTGTAAAATAATGAGTTGTGACTTCACTTGTCCAGCAGTCATATATTTGACTCCAGGTTCTGCCTGGCACCCGGCTACCAATTTGCTATAGTTCAGGAGGAGACAAGGTGAAAATGAACATTAAATATTGATTTCAGGGATGGGCGGCACCATGGCTTGGGGCTTAGAGGGCTTCAGCCCTAAATGTTTTCAGCAAAGCCTTTACCAAACCTTTACTGTTCATCACACATGAAGTATTTTGTACTACACCCCAATCATGGCTGAGTAGGAACCAAGGTGCTTTAAAAGGAATTGGTCAAAGCAAAGTGTTGACAAACCAGAAAACAAAGTCCCTCCCACTTGTAGCCTTTTTCTTCAATGCCGGAGGATCAGAGGAGCATCAGCTTTCATACCCTGATAGTCAGGCCACCAAAAGGAAGCTAGTAAAGAAACACAACAAGGGACAGTAAGTTGACTTGGAATTAAGATGCATTCACATTGCATTTAAGAAGTATTCACATACTGCCATGTCCCTAGTGGTAAGTGCTGAAGTCACAGCGGGCTATACTAAGCCCAACCTGATGTGCGTTACCCAGTTTATTAATTCAGTGGCAGCTGACAATTATTAGCTCTTATTTCAAAAACACACTTGCTGGAGTATTTGTTTACAACTGGATGGAGCATTTTATTATGTTTGCCATAAAATTTGGCAGTTGCTAATTTTACTTGTTCCAATGGGTGCCTTGGTGGGTTTTTTAATTATGCAAATTATTCATTTCTTGTGAGACAGAGAACTTTTCTTATACTGAACACAAATAATAAACTCTCATCACATATACTTAGATCTTTTTTTACAGCCTTGGTCTTTCTAAAACTTCTAGAATAGATTAATTGAATTTCACCATATTTCAGCCGGATATTGAACAGAGCATAAATATCTAAGGCAGTGAGTTTCTGGCATAAGTGCCAGCGGACCTAGTCTATCTCTGGTGAATTCTAAGTTGGAAGCAGTCATGGAGCAACACGTGCTTGCTGCCGAGGGGAGCACTTTCATACAGTGCAGCAGCCGTCTGCCAGACGAGGATGGCGCGTCTGCATATCATCATCTTAAATCACATTCTCTCTGATCACTGGAACTCACAGGCCCCGAGAAGCAACAGCCTGGGATTTTTTTTTTTTTTAACTGCAGAGAGGTTTTTTTGGGTTTTTTTTTTTTTCAGAGAAGAATATCCTCCATTAATAAAATTCTGTGTGAAACGATTTCTTTTAAAAGATAGAAGATAATGTGAGTTTTTTATTTTACCCGTTGCTATATATTTTAAATACAATAAATGTAGTTTTAAAATTTTATTGCATGGAAATTAAATAATATGTATGAAGCCATACTTCTAGCTGCATTTTTCAGCTGCTAAATGGCTTGCAGACAAAGTGCCCTTCAGGATTTTCAAGCCTACGGGCTTTACCTGTAGCGTTTCCTTTTTTTCGGTCAAGGGCATTTTCCTCGTGTCACTGCAAGTTGTGTAGAGGCTTCTGACACAAACCCCAAACCGCTTAATGAACCCAAAGGATCCACAGGGCATGTTAAAAGCACTACACGGCAGCCATGGCACTCAAGTCAGCTGCTTGCTCTGTGTAAGAGCGCTATTTCAGCTCTTTCTAATGTACTCTGGGGTTCAAACTGCACAACTGACCTGACCCAAATGAAACCATACTATCCTTTCAACTCTCCCCGTGGAACGACAACAACAAATTCTGCCCGGAAAGTCATGGCTTCCAAGCCTTATGAGATCACTGACACTGCAGGCATTGCAAATATTTATGCTCTCTACTGCAATATTGGTTTTGTTCCTTTGTCATTGGTATATGGTCAATTGCGTTGATACAGCGTTAAACAGCTGACAATGCACTTTCAATAAAAACAAAGCCAATTGTTCTCTTTGGTGAAAATGAGTGCTGTTGTTCCCATTGTATGCATGATGCAGCCAGCCACACCCAGTGAAGAATCTGCTGCTATGATGTAAACTTTGAAGCCACAAGCAAGTGTGGATACATGGCAAATTAAACACAGTGCTCACTGTAGAATGGATAAGATTTACAAAGACACTGTCACCTGTGCAGTAAATAGATTCAGTGTTAATTGGATCTAAGTGTATGGACACAGCTGGGAGGGTGCTTATAACAATTTTACCCTGTGAGCAGGATATTGGTTCTTGCTATGGAACATATGTTAGGTATACTTGTCACTGCCACAGTGGAGTATTGTGCACTGGGTCTTCCCCTCACCCATAACTTGTCTCATGTCAGCAAGTTGTCCTATCAGGGCTTGAACTTTTGGCTCCACATTAAGCTCTCACTGATTTTGTCCCTGTCCGTTTGTTATTAGGAACTGATTTAATTGCATAGCTTCAAAGCTTGAATCAAAAAAGAAGAAAGAAGACATACACTAATGACAAGAGGCCACTTATCCTGGGTGCAATGGATGTTATCAGTCATTCCTATCATGCAACCTCTGTTGCTAAGGGATTCAGTAGTATAAGTTTGTGTGATTGTGCTCCAACAATGTTCTCAAGCACACAACTGTCAGCATTTTCCTCAGTCAGTATTTGGAGCCACCCTTACTCTGGAACATCCTATTATCACAGTCACAGGTTGTCATTTGTTCTGTTGAGTGGTTGTCAAATGTCAAAAAAGTGAGTCTTACCTAATATGAGCCTGTCAGAGGGCAGATGCCAAAGAGAGGAGAGAAAAAAGAGAGGACAGTGATGTGCTGCTGATGTTGAGACACTCTTCGGTTGAGACCATGATGGAAAATGAATGATAACCCTCATTCTTGAAGAAGGCCTATTTTGGTTTTGTTTCTGCATCCACTTAAATGAAATGAGACCAGCTTGAAATGCGAAAGTGTATGGTTTAGAGCGCAAGAACCAATTCTTTTCACAGAATCATTTCCTCTGAGTTGATACATGTAAAAGTAACAAACCTTTCAAGTTTTGATATTTTTCCAAAATATGGCATATCTCCATGACACTCCATTATAAACACATTTGACAGCTAGTGCTGCCCCACAAAACTTCTCTTCAAATGCATTATGCAGGTTTACATTAATGGAGAGAAAATAAATTAATTCACTGATTCAGCATCCCACTTTAGACTTTATGAGCTCAACACACAATTTTACAGAAATGTGATTTGACTACATCTGTTTGTCATTCTTCCTGAGATGTCCCAGTCCCAGTTCATATTCATGTTCATTCAGTGGGTACTGTGCTCGACCATGAATGTATAAATAGAACTGAATATAGGAGGCAGGGCTTTGTTAATTCTTATGGAAGCTGGTCAGTGGTGCACGAAGCCAAAAAAGTTTGATTTCCAGGCATAAAATTACCTGGATATTTTCCACATATGCTTCTGCATTGTGTGGTCCATAGAGCAAGCACACTAGGAGACTTCCACTAGCTAAGCCACTAGCTTCTGATTTGGCCCTCTGCTAACTTGAATAGGGATACAATTATTTAATTATTTAATTATTTAATTATGCGGCTCTTCTAGGCATTCGAAATGTTGTTGGACCGAATTAATCAAATTCTGATAATGAAACCAATCATTTTGTTGGATTGTGATACTCCATGTATTCAGCGTTTTACAGCCACTTCCTTTACAGTTTAATCTTATGAGAAAAAGTATTTTTGGGCCAGTGTGCATCACATGACAAATGCCATTACTGTCACTATTCGGCCGTTATGTCAAATTGGCTTCAAAGCTTGGCACTCTTCCTGGGGCGTTGGACTTGATTCAAGTCACACTTTATATCCTTGTTCAAGTCCAGCTCATTCACTGGTTGTACCTCTTCCTATGTTTTAAGTTTTTGCATCACTGAGCCTAGAACCTTAAGCAGAGATGACCAGCAAAGATAAAGCAGTGTGTACTTCCACAGTCCTCAGTCCACAGTCCACATATTTTCTAATTTTCAGACTTGTAGTCTTCAGACATCTCTTCCCCTTTAACCTTTGCTGTTACTATGTGTCACCAACAATGATGCCATATCAGCTATTATTTGGATCTCAAATTGTAGAAAATCATCTGAAACAATGGTGCTCCAACCTCTTCTACTCATCATCAAAAAGTTAAACAGCACTGCAATCAACTACAAGGAAAATCACAGTAATCCAAACATAAAGGGATAACAGACAATCGTATCAACACATCATTTTAACACTTGGCAAAATACCCCGATGTAATTTGAGGCAGTGCAGAATGTAAGAGGCCAGATCAATGCTTACGAGCAGGGTCATGAGTGAACAGAAGGGAGGGTCGATGAAAGAGATGAGAACTGGAGTGCAGGAATGAGCCTGGGAGCCATCCCAGGATACTCATCTGACTTGTTTGTGAACTTGTCAGGAAAAGGCATAAGACAACAGGGGATGCAGAAACCAAAGTGGTGAACGGCCGGGGTCACTAAAACTTGTCAGTGCAGTAGATAGATAGATACTTTATTGTCCTTACAAGGAAATTTGTTGCCACAGTCTGTACAAAGCCTCACGTATATACATAAATGCACAGGTACATAGAAACACCACAACATAGCCACAGAAATAAACATTCAATACAGCACATTTCTCCACCCTTATCCCATACCCATAGCTCCCACACATGGTGGTTTTGTTAAGAGATGCTATGGCAGAAGGGACGAAACTCCTGCCATAGCGTGCTCGCTTACAGGCCAGGGACCTATATCTGCGACCAGATGGGAGCAGTATGAAGTTGCTGTGTAAGATAAATGGACAGACTTTTTATAAAACAACTAGGCCTAATCTTTGGAGGTTAAAGAGTTCTTAGGAGCGCAGAGCTCTCTTCCAGGACACAGGTCAGAGCTCTAGGGAGGGCACTAGCAGTGACCATATTTGGCAGACCAGTCTGTTCGCCCGTGGTTGGGCTGTCACTGTGGTCTCTCAAAGATGCAAAATTCTTTGTAGGCAGGACATGCATGGCTGAAAATTTAATCTAAGATGAGCCGAAAGAAGAATTAGCCTTCTATTGTTGTTGTTGTTGTTGTTGTTGTTGTTGTTGTTGTTGTGATGTTGTCATTCATGGCCCTTGCTGCAGCAGGTAACACCTACCTTACCATCGTTGTGGCTAGAATACTCCTTGTTTAAACTATTTCCCTTTAGCATGTTAGGAAGTCAAGCATCATGCTCAGTGCCTGAAGCAAAGCAAGCACAGGAGGATGTTTGCTCATGATGCTAAGAGTGTTTCACAGCATACTGAATTCAGAGCAGGTGATGCTCATTAAACATGCATGATTTAGTTATTATCTTGGAAATCACAAGCCTATAGAAGAGAAGCACCATTAACAACTGTGTTTTCAAATTTTTGCTCATTACAGTATGTGTTACAGCTTTATGTGTGAGAAGGAAAGTAAATACACTGCATCTTTATGAAGCATGCCCCCTAAGGTATCATCATGATCTCCCCCATCACATAATCTGTCTGAAATATTAACAGATAAAGAGGAGGTTATATGAAACTCTCAGGTCTGAGGGTTTCTTTTGCCTGCTGATAAGAGATAAAATCTTTTTTTTTTGTACTTGAGGGCATTCTGTCCAGTTCTCTGCTCGCTGCACCAGCCCACTTGGCCCCGTTCTATTAGTTACCCTCCTGAGAGGCAGAGCAGCAGCTGTCCTCAGCCAATCATCCATCACTGTGTCCTCTGGGTGTGGGCGCAGGAAAAGAGCAATGAGCAGCAATCCTATCTATCAGCCTCCAGAGGCAGTGAGACAGAGTTCAAGTTGGTAATGAATTTAATCTACGAACAACAGGTTTTACTAAAACTCACTTATGGCCTTGCTTTACACTTTAATGTATTACTTTGTTACTATGTATCCATTCACCACGTCTTAATATCCTCCTCACTGTTTTTGAATGGTTTATTAATGTGGCCTGTTATGTGGAATTTGCAACCCTGTTTGTGGGTGCTTGTGAGTTTATCAATATCTTTATGGAATAAAAGTATGGAATAGAATACTTTGGAGGAGAAGCGACATAAACAGAAGAAAATTATGTTTACTTTATGTACACAAAGACAAAGCCAATAACCAATGATGTGCTTTCAGAGACATGGACAGTGCTGTGGAAAAGCCACGCATAGCTGCAAAAAAGATTTGAAGCCAAACAGAACTCTCCGTCACCAAGGTTAGTGAGGTCTTTCCTTATATTGTGTTGGTTTTGCCATTTTGCAGATTTGGGTTTAAATTAAGCTTCTTAAAGGTCCAGGGTGTAAGATTTAGGAGTATTTATTGGCAGAAATGGAATACAATTCATTAGTATGTTTCCATTAGTGTATAATCACCTGAATATAAGAATCGTTGTGTTTTCGTTGTCTTATAATGAGCACTTTATATCTACAGTGAGAGCGGGTCCTCTCTGCATCTGCCATTTTGTACAGTAGGCCAGCACAGACAAACCAAATACTGATCTAGATATTGATGTGTGTTTTTAATTTGGTAGCCACAGTTCTTCTTACATACTTAGAAGAAGAGGGTGAGGCATGACTATTTATTTGGTATTTAATCTGCAACTTCACCGCTAGCTGCCACTAAATTCACACACTGGACCTTTAACTCTTAATGTTTATTGTATGGCACCGGGTTTACCTGTTTTTTTAGTAGCTAATTACATTCAAAGAAGACTGTGTTTCCTCCACCATTCAAAGTACATACTTCCAAATCACCTTTCACACCTCTAGCGTTACCTAAAGGCTTATATAAAATATGGCCACCACTATGCCCAACAGACTAAATTTCTATGAATACACAGAAACTATATACAATATATTGCACTATTTCTTTCATATGGTGAATAAAACAGTGTTCCCTCTACTACAGACAATGTTGTGTACATTATGTGCCTTGTACTGTGTGATTGATGTCACTGTGGTTCTTTCTTTAAAACATCAATGGAAGTGCAGCAATGGTACAAATTTATCAAACGCTATCATCCTTTACAGCGACTGAAGTATTGTCTAACTCCAAAGTATTGTACCACAGAGATATAGTTAGGATTTAGGTCAAAGGGCACCCAACTGTCCAGATATTATCCAAGTGTTGCTATACACTGTCTACACTGACCAGTTGATTAACGAATTAACTGATCAATGCATTAAACAGTGTAGATGGAAATCAGACAGCTTTATTGTTCAGAAAACTGGTAATCATAGCTGCAATCACTTTTCTATCACAGTGTTTGTAGCAACACTGCTGTTGCTCTCAGTACTGAATGTTGAATGCACAGTCAAAAACTATGGTGCATTGTGTGATAATACTGTCATTCTGATTTAAAGTATGTATTACTGTTATTGTATGTATTATTAGAGTTCCTGACATTGGGGGATGGCTTTGAGTGCCCAGTTGGGGTTGAACATGAAAAAACATCTTCATACTCTGTGGACTGAGAAACAGGAACAAAGGTGATGGTTGCATTAATGAGGGTCTTCTGCTGGGCTTTTAGAGTGATGGGGGCATTGATGGAGCTGCCTCTTCGACTCCAGGCAGCCTAAGAGCATCCAGCAACAGAGTGAAAATCATTCAAGGCACCTCAGCTTCATCACTTAAGAAAGGAGTGGCCTCATTTTTAAATGAAAACATTTCTGTATGCATATGATATCATGCTTTTTGAAGCATGTGCGTAGCATTCATCCTCTTTGGTGTGTGGAAAAATGGCAGTGTTTTGAAACTGATTCCATAGACTTCAGACTTTTATCTTTTCACAGAAGCTCAGCTGTCAGGAGCACTGCCTGATATGACTTTAATCAGCAAATTGAATAGGTGTATCCAGCTTATCAGAGAAAGGCTCTCACACACTGTAGAGCTCCTGTAGTGGAGTGCTTCAGCTTAGTGCTGATCACAATGAAAGGAATTTACTTTTCTCTATTGTTGATTTATATGTATTTATTCAGCTCCTGGCTCTGATGCAGCCCTTAAAAGTTCCTCTGCTGGACTAATTAGAGTTGTGCTGGCTTATCTTTCTGACTATTGTGGTGGTTATGGAAGCTTGCCTACTGGGACACGCTATTCCTCACACAGTAAGCATCTTATTTTCCCTAGATATCACTGCTGATATAGCTGTAATGGGAGCAACAGTAAAGTATTTGCTGTTATATTCTTAATTGCCTGCAAACAGCTTGTGAGGCATCTTGCCCAATGACATGCTGTGAGAGAGGCTGAGAAAATAAAAGAAAATAAACCATGGCCACAGACATTTCCATGCATTATATTTTTAATTCCCATTTTCTGTGAATCACTTTGGAAAAAAACTAGTGATACTTGGAAACAAAACTTTCTCGATGCTTTAAACCTGACGACACAGCATCTGTTTTAGCTGCCGTCACTTTGACACTCTGCAGTTTCTTTATGTGAGCATCCAGGTCCATTTGACTTGCATGTTTTTGGTGCGTGGGAGGAAACTGAGCACCTGGCTGAAGCCCATTCCAACAATTTGAAATCATTCAAACTTCACAAAGAAGCTAAATGAAACTGGTATCCCTCTTGCTGCGCCATGACAGTGCTAGTGAGCCACAATGGCTCAGTGGCATTATGTCATCACAGTCAAGCTGTATCATCCCGTGATGGATGGAGGACAGTTGCTCACTTCTCCCTGCAGTGAGCCATCCCACCTGACTCATTTGCTTGACCTTGACAACAAAGTCACTGTGACTCTGGATGTAAGCACCCTCGGGAGACAGCTTAACCACCGCATTCACCAGTGCACTCTGAAGAAAGCCTCTACCACTGCCTCCCTATGGCCTGCTCGTTAATAGAGGCTGTGTTTGCCCATGTTGACAGGGTCTGCAGCATGAGAGCAGGGCATAGCTTAACAAAGAAAAAGCACTGTCAGGTGTGCAAATGAGTAGAAACTTTTCTTTTTTTGTCTGTGTATTGTCACAGCTATTGTCTTGTGTTCTGTGCTGCCACCTGACCTAATTATCAGCATACAAACAGAGTCAATTAGAAATATTGAGTTTATTTTCCGAGACAACTTTACTTTCATTTATATTCTGAGCTTTTATCAAATGTACATTTTAAAATTCTCAATAGATTAAAATCCTTAATCTAAATAAATATGTTCCATTCGTGTCCTTATCTGATCAAGGCTATCTTTGCCTGCATTTAAGAGCAAAGCCCTCAGGATGGCATGTCCATGGAAACTGTATCCCTGCAGACCGGCATGGTAATTAGCTTCTTGTTAACTGTCTTTCTCCAGCATATGGTGCATTAAGATTAAATATGCATGTGTTGCTTTGACACTTACCAATGTCTCTTAAGATGCAACACCTGCTTGTTTGGGGAAAATTAGTAAATGAGAGAAACTGGACAGTGACTCAGAAAATCATTTTTATTTTGCAGAATAGTTATTTTATCTTTTCAACGTCATAACATTTGCTAAGGTTTCTCTTGATCACAAACTGAATATTTGTCATAAGATTGTTATCTTGTTTTTTCTTTTCTTTTCCCAGTGCCAAAGGATTATTGTGACCATCCTTTTAATGCTACATTGCTACACAAGTTGTCCAGGAATGGACTACTGATGCAACCGGCGGGTCCATTTTTCTTCTTCAATAAGTGACAAATTCATTTATTATGTAGTTAGACTTAAGAGACTGCTGTCTTGTTGAATGAGCTGTCATGTTGAGTGTGTATTAAGAGGAATATTTTGTGTTGTACATGGAGTGCAAAGCAAAACTGGAGCACTATGTGGGCTTGGGAAACAAGGTCAAGGATGTAGTTGGCAATTTGTGGAGAGGCAGGTGAGTTTTTCTAAATGATTTGTGGATGGGAAAAGAACTATAAATAAATAGTCAGCTACAACACAATACATATTTTATTGTTGATTTAGACAGAGATATAAAATCTCAATAAATAAAAAAATAGATTTTTTTGCATTTGCCCTGCTTCATTGTCAAACTCACTTTCCTGTGAACAAACTTATCTATTGGTTGTTGCAGTAAACTCACATTTAGTCTACATAATGTTGACTGTTTAGATGTTCAGATGGTCCACTGTTGCTTAGTAACAACAACAACCATGTGTTTTTATTTTTATGTGACGTGTTGACGTTTCGGATTATTTGTCTGGCTTTATTTACATCTAATTTGCATGTGGGGCACATTCCTAGCGAGGGGGAGGGGGCATGTCTATAATGTTTTTGGATGGAGCCAGCTGGAACCCTATGTAGGGCAAAGAGGTGTTCATATAACATAAAAGAAAAAAGATGGAAGGTGTTACACAATCAGTAAAGTGTTAAATTCAAACTGTTTACTTTAGCATTGGAAGATACAAAGTTGGTCCACTTTATTTTATGTCCTGTCTGGTCAGGTTGAATTAGGAGGGCTACACCGGAGGTGACTCATTAAATTCCAGTGGGGACTGCTGCCAGTACAAAAATACATCTCTTGCTAAATCTGAAAACAGGAGGATTTAACGTCAGGTTTCCTGTAGGTTTAATTTTTTTTCAACTTCACCAATCTTCATAGAAATACTCTGTATGGCCCGTCAATAATTCAGCAGCATTGCAACAGGGTATTGTGTCTCACTGTAGGTGGCTGGAAACATTTTAAAGCTTTACCTTACAGGGCTACATGCTAGTAAGGGATTTGTTTGGCTTGTTAAGTAGAGAGCACAGCCATTAAAGTGTTCAGTTGCAGAATGACACAAATACTTTTGTGGCACCACTAAAGAAGAAGGGCTGGTTGGTTTCTTACAAGCATTGTTCGACATCCTGCGCTCCAAGGGAGCCTTGTGCTGGTGATGAAAGCAGAGGTGTTGTCTTCTCTGCCCCCAGGGTGAACACTTCTCTCACCACACAGATCCAGGCATGGTTTGATATCTCCCCTCCACAGCTTTTGATCCTGCTATGTAAGCAGTGCAATATGAGGGGGAAAGCTCTGCTCTGAATATGAAAACACAGAGTGCTGGTGTTTGTTAAACAACTGCAGACTGTAAAGAATTTCTAGTTTGATAATTACCCCATGATTATTCATATTTGAGAAGGATGGCTTTGTTTGCTGTGTATTGTACTGAACTAGAACTGTATGGTATCCATACTGCAGAACTTATATAACAGATCATGTAATTTGCTTTAACAAAAGCTTTTTGAAAGGAGGTTATACAAACCCAATAATAACACTTTCTAATAAACAATTTCTCAGTAAAACATTTAATGACAACTATTTTTTCTCATGTATACAGACATGACAAAATGACTGTTAGTGCTAGTGCCACTGTTAGTTATTGTACGTGTTGAAAGAAAATTTCACATTTTGTCATATTTGTTGTGTTTGGGCGCCTTCATGATGATCCATTGCAGTTCATTGTGAATGAGTGATGTACAGAGCTGTTAGGATTATTAATGAGTTTTCCACTGGCAAAGAAGGTTGACCTGTTAATATATGGTCAAACACATTTTTCTCATAAATGTTACCCAACCATGCAGAGAACTATTGAATTAAATCAGATTTTCATGATTATTCCATGATTGTATAATAAATATAATAGCAGTGGTGTTCATCATTTGTGTTATTAATTATGCTGAATTAAATTAAATTAAATTATTGTATGGTGGTATTATATATATATATATATATATATATATATATATATATATATATATATATATATATATATATATATATATATATATATATATATATATATATATATATATATAATACCACCATATATATAATACCACCATATATATATATATATATATATATATATATATATATATATATATATATATATATATATATATATATATATATATATATATATATATATATATATATATATATAATACCACCATACAATAATTTATATTGTATGTATATATATATAATATATATAATACCACCATACAATAATTTAATTCAGCATAATTAATGAAAACACAAATGATGAACACCACTGCTATTACTTATGCACAATATTAACACTGCTAATTATAGGAACACCAATAGGAATAAGAGCACATAAGAAATTGTGTCATACTTTTCAATATTGCAAATTAGCTCACATAAAAAAAATACTACTTTGACCCAGATTTGGTATTCAAGAAAGAAAATACAGTGGAGGTGGATGACAGGTGCAACACTAGTGGTACCTAACAATAGATTTTTTTTTAGACGGTTGGGACATCTAAATGTCATAAAACTAGGCCCTTTGGCTACAAATTTGGCACTAAGTCCTACAAAAAATGTCCTCCAATATTGAGGTCAATTTATGGAAGCTCATGGAGCTCATCTAGCACATGCATGTCATTCCAGTCATGATTTGTTCAAAAAAATCTAGAGATGGAATTTGGGAGAAATCCAAAATGAAAGTAAATACAAAACACTGATATGTAATCCATTCTGACAATATTTCAGAAATGCACACCACTACTGTTGAAGCCAACTCTGAAAGCTTGTCACAGAGACACTAACTTAGGTTATAACCTTCATCTTTGCTGCTTTTGGGGAGCAACATGTCAGATATAGTTTCAGAGAGTCTACAGCATTCCTGTCAGTTTGATGAACAAACTCAAGAGGAAAAATGCTGTTTTCCAGTGTGTGTTAGCATCCTGCAGCAATCAGTGCAATATGGTTTGAGGCTGTCTTTTTAAAGCAATGAGCAATTTAGTGTGATGTGACTTTGTCAGTATGATGCTTGCCTGTAACATCTACCACTGAGCCAGTAGGCACTATGAAATGCAGCTGCACTAGTGGCTGTATTGATAGTGATAGCATTAATGTCTGATATGGCACACTTGAATATGAATACATTATTTTAGCTAATGAAAAATGCTGTTTAATAGCATTAAAACAAACCATGATTGGTGTTTTTAAAAGTTCTGTACATTACAGAGGAAACTAAAAAGGGAACTGGGCTCTTGACAGTTCTAGCATTAAACCTTGTTTGAATCATCCTCTTCGATTGCATGTAATCTTGCCAGAAAAGCTCCTGTGCCCAGTGCTGTAATTACAGCTGCTTAACTTATCTGCAATATGCAAACAAGCCCATCTTGATTGCTTGTAATGATCATCATTTTCTACTTAACTGGTAATCAGCTTTTCAGATGTTTTCATCCAGCGAAAAAAAAAGAGTAGATTTTAGGTCTCACCAGATTTCACATCTGCACCAAATAAAAAGTAAACACTATGTGTGTTAAGATGTGTTGTGATGAAACTCACAACATGAAAATAAAAATCTCACAAAATCATATAAACTCCCTTCAACCACTTAAATCGTATAACATCAACAAATCAAATATTGCAAACAAATTCACTTGGGCACGACAGTTTTGAATGGATTCATAATCTGTCTGCCCAAAAAACCCAGCCCCACTCACAGTAGTGAACTTGAGGATTAGAGTGGACATGAACAAGATGATGGCCTACGCATGGATCCCTTTGGGTCATTTAAGCAGAATTAAATGACCATCACTGTCCTCGTACATCAGCTTAATAGCTGGGATTTTCTTATGCACTTAACCCCCCTGTGAGTTTTAAGTATGTTGATAAATAGGAGCCCAGTACAATACCTCAGACATGGAGGTGAGCTCTGAGTGCTACATTATTGGATGCTGAGTAAGCCTCTTGAAGGCACTTTTCTTCATGCTGTTGCAGGTCTTGAGATTCTCTACAGCCAGTAGTCGAATTGTTAGTGAATCATTTTGTAAGGAATACACAAAGTTTCAATTCAAATGTGTTTGGCTACTTTCCAGGAAGGAAGCTTTTTGTTTGGTGCCTGAAATAAAATAAGATAGTTACATTATTGTAGCAAAGTAATACAAATTGGGGAAAAATGTAATTAAATTAGTCCTTGCTTGCTTTCATTGGAAATATTGTGCAACCATAACAACTCATCCTCTAAATTAAAACAACATGTTAACAATTGGTCTGTGTCTTCTGAAACCATTATTAATCACTATTGAAAAATAAATCTGTTTTATGCTGTGAAGATGCTATGGCTTGGTCTGGTTTGGTTTGGTTTGGTTTGGTTTGGTTTTGAACCAATATCAATTGGACAGGTGAAACAAGTCTTTAATTGAGAATACTGTCAGAAATTATGTGGTGAGGTGGAAGGAGGTAGCAGCTTGGTGGCTGACAGGCATGGTTGTAGGCAAGACAGGCAGGCAGGCAGATAATCCTGAGACCAAGAAAATAGGTGAAAGTCTCATAGCACAAAACCAAACTGTGGGTAAAAAATATGACCCAGCAAGAAGTGGCAGTTTAGCCAGATCTCTTGTAGGCATGGGTGATTGCAGATGAAGGCCAGGTGTATAGAGAGAGTAGGAAGTGAGGCCACACCCATACAAATACAGACACAGAGACAGACAGGAAAACAGGAGATACAGGGGAGGAAACAGAAAACAGAAAAAAAAACACTGTGACTAACTGCTATAGCAAACACAATGAACAGCAACCATTGACAACCTCAAAGTAAAGGTAGTTATATATATATATACCTTATTTATAGTGAATAGGATATAACATGCAAAAATTCCAGGATTGTCCTTCAACACACAGATAATTTGGTGCTGATATGCATTCCCAATTAGTCTAGAGGAGCATATTGAGGTAGGAGCCTTCCCACTGTGAAACTAAGTGCCTGAGGGCTGTCTCGCAAGCTTTTGTAACTGTTCATGGACACTTTCCATAAGTCTGTAATGCCGCCAACTTTGCTTAAAAGGATTATCATTGAGAGATGGCACTGATTCATTACTTCATCGGATCTGAATAATCTTTCAGATTGCCAGCAACAAACAATAGAAATATGAGCCTCATTTTATCAGTCTCCTAGGTAACATGTGATGTCACAAAGTGCCGTCCCAACTCTATAAAGCATATTGAGCCTTTACATCCCTGTTGCATATTCACAATTTTGCTGAGTACACATTTGATGTGAATTAAAGTGTGTGAGGGTTCAGTGCTTAGGGGGGATATGAGATCTGGGCCTTGTGTGTGTTCAAACTATTTCCCTAAACAAATAAACAAACTGACCCCAAGTTATTGAATTAGTTTAAGGATATGTTGCTCCTTGTATGCTGTCAGGACTGAAGAAGTGGTACTGGTCTCAGCTGAAACTCAATTTGCTTTGACAAATCACCTTTGAGTCGGAGCGGCGCTGTCCTTGCTGGTGCAGGTGAACATGCCCTACATGAAAATACCACCGTGAATTTCAAACATTATCACTTGAAGCTGAAAGACATCTTCATGACCTTCAAACTTTGAACTGAAGTTGAGAACATTTCCTATCACCTGCACACTGACACTCTCAGGAAGAGTGCTGGACTGACAGCACAGATTTAGCAAAGGCAAAACAGGACCTGTGACTGCTTGTTAGAAACAAAAATCGCCCTCAGAGCTGCGACTGCTTTAGTATCTTTATTGCCTAGAGGCAAGTTGGACATTTCCTAATCAGTCAAACAGCATCACTGGGATTGATGATTGACAGCAGTACACCCATGGTACATGTGTAAGACACCTGTCATAACTGTCTATTTTTATTTCCCACAGCATTTGTCAAACTCCCATTCATATTTGTACTATTCATATTTCCTCATCAAAAATCAGTTCCAGACGGTCTTAGATCTTGACCTGGATACTGCAGCACTTGTTTTGACTAGTAAATGATGAAATACCAACCCATATGACATATTATAACTGTTAATGCATGATGTGCATATGTAAACACATACAAGAAGAAGAAAGGGTAGTGAAATATGTCATTATTATAATCATTCTCCTTTTTATTATTTAAATATTTTACTTATATATTATAATCAGGAAACACTAATCAGATACACTGTGGAGATAGTATTAGGAGAGAAATTATGCTGCAGTTATTATGTGTTGGTAAGTAATTGCAAACACTTTGTATGACTAGAAAAAATAAATACTGCAGTATAGTAGATATGGACTTTGGTAGATATAATTTGAGTCAACCCATTATCTGAGTTCAGGTTCTGTATGCACAGGCATTAAGCCTCATATTATGTGCTGGTTTTAGCATATTACTGTACAGTATTGTTTTAGCCTTTAGTTTGAATAAGAGCTTTGCATTGTTTGGTTATGTACCACCCATGTGTGCTTCTCAGGGCTAATTGCCTTCATCCTTCAGTATGCCTGTGAACATTACTAACTCAAGGATGTGCTGCTTGACACTTAAGCTGTTTGCAGATGGGTAATAAAGTGTGCTAAGCTCATTTGAGCCGTGCCTTTTAAATGTTCCGCTCTGTGCCAGGGGAGCTATAAAACCGCATCACTGCTCATGTGAGACACGATCTTGTGTGGAGCCAGGAATCACTGCTCAGTCTTTCCATCAGATTAGTTTGTCCCGGTATGCCTGTAAGATATATTAGAGTATGTAGGCAGATGGGTGGATGGATAGACGGATGGATGGACATATTGATATACAGATTGGCATTGCCATTTTATAAATTGTTATTGTAAAAAGCTCAATTATAGTGATGTTAACTAATTAAAGAATAGGTTCACAATTTTTCAGGTCATTCCTGAAACAGCAGGCAGGTATGTACAGTTGAACAGTTTTTGGTTGCTGTTATAATTTTTCCTGCTCCTATTAACGATTAAGAGACCCATTACTACTAATTACTAAGACTAAAATCCAGTCTTCGTCTGTGCCGAAATACTTTTCCAAATTTTAACAGAAGTTAATATGAGATTGCAGCAGTATGAATTAGACAAATCAAGTTTTCAAGTCGCTTGTGTACCCTGCCTCTCCCCGTAAATTAGCTGGGATAGGCTCCAACCTCCCCACGACCCTTATGAGGATACACGGTTATAGAAAATGGAGTTGCAAGTCAGTTTTTCAAGATTGTAACTTTGGAACATACAAATTTGACTCCTCTAACTCTAACTAATTATCACAGCAAGCAAAACCTGTTTCAATGAACATATAGGCATGCAGAATTGAGCTAATCAGCAATGGCAATGATACCAAACAATAAAGTGTTTTTGGACATCCTAGATTTACCATACTGCATGAGGCAGAAGTAATATAAAAACATATTTTCAGAGGACAGTGGAGAAATAGTTTCCAGATAAAGGGTGAATAAAGCACTGATTATAGAGCGCTTTATAGCCACATGCTACAAACCCTTCAGAAACCAAATACCACCTGTGCTCCTGTATTCCTTTAATCACGCACTAAGAGCAGACTACCACAATCATTAAGAGAGGCAATAATATCAGTCAGCCAAAAAGAGGGCAAGGAGGGAAGGGACTGCAGTTTGTTTGGACCAGTTTCTCTACAGAGCACACTGTTCTCTTTCAAACTGGGTAAGAAGTCTAGATACACTATTCAATATAACCACAGAACAGGATGACCTAGACAACACAGATTGTAATATAACAAGCAACATCACCACAATAAACCTGCTTTACATGTAATTGGTAATGTGATTAATGAGAATATTAGTGTTTCTATAATCAGTTTGTATACATAGAAAAGCTTGGTACAAAGGAATCTATCCTGTACTTTTAGAAAAAAGTTACTGTTTTCAAAGTCTACATCCACAGTGTTAGTATGACGATTAATGGACATCTTTCTCAGATTACAGTCCTGGAAAGGAGTTGCCTCTTGGTGTGCCTGCTTAGCTCTGTCCTCTTCTCATGACCAGTGTATAAACCTCACAGTGTGTCCTAATTGTTTTTAGCTTCACACTGTGTTTGGCTGATAGACAGGCTAATGAAGGCCAGTATCCTCTGATCAGTATGTCTGACTGTATATGTCATGTCAGCTTATTTATTTTCGACACCTATAACTCATTTACCTAGACTACACAGGCTAACCAGCAGCATCACATTTCTTACAGGGCAAACATGATTTTGTTAAATCTGTTGGCCCTGGATATTTAAATGAGACGCTGATGAGTCATAAATAATGTTTAATTCAAAACACTGAATTTACATAATTTGTTTAATGCAGTGCCAGTCCAAGTCAGCAGCTACAGTATGTTGTCTTGCATATGAAGGAAGCTAGCACATCAGTATACAACTATTCAGCCTTGATGACACAGGGAGATCATTACTATAAGTGGACATGATCAGAAACATTTCTCTGTTATTGGTAAATGTACAGTATGACTGTATGAAAAGGAATGAGGTGATTTTCAGTACTTCAGCCAAGTGTTTATATGTCTGTCTGTTGATAGGTGGACAGATTTTGTTAACACGGTAGCGCCACCACTGTGCAACATTTAGTGTAATCCCATTACAAATGGTCTCTAGTATTAACTTAAAGTTCAGTTTCTATTGAAGCCTCTTCAGGTAAACTTTACCTAGTACCTGATGCCCCCATGTTTGAACAAAATGCTTCAAAAGTGCCCTCTTGGATGCTCTAATTGTAGATAAAACATGGTAAGTGCTCTGTAGGGTGCCCTTACAGTAGAGAAAACATTGCCCTAAATACAAGGAAATTTGTTGGCCTCTATATGTTCCTCTAAATGGTTAGTTAATAGTTCCTTGAGAACAGTACTTGTTGCTTAACGCACTGTACATTGTCGCTTTCTGAAAGTAGTGCCTGTCTTTATAAAACACCTGCGAGGTAGAACAGTGAATATTTGCCATAATAAATATGCCTGACTGAAGTAACTGTATTTGTTGAGAGCAATGAGACTCATTTTAGACTCATGTAAAAACTTTTCCCCACGGGTTACATTTATCTACGAAATCCTCACACTTTGACTGAATAGCTACTGTTGTAGCTTGGACTAATTGAAGGTTAAATACAGGACTGTGCTCTTACAATATGAGTCATAATATCATGGACACATCACTTCATACTGTGTTTGCCTCTTCCCTCTGGGTATCTCACCTTCTTTGACCTATGACTAAATATAAACATCTCCATCAAAAATCTCCCTCTGACATCTTGCTCACTACAATCCAAAATATAATCTAATAGTGTTGGCACAGTGATAGATAACTAGATGATATTTGGAGGGAAGCCTAATTGTATCTCGGCTTTGATGTTAGAACTTTTTGGGGAGCAAAATCACGTTACCAAGCCACTAATTTAATGACACTGAATCGAAGAGCACACTCGCTGAGCATGGTATTGATATGATGTTATTTTAGAGGAGAAAATTAGTAGTTATTTTCGTATAGTGCAAAGGAATAGCAGGGAAATACCTCATTAACAGTGGTGCAGGAGCATTAGGCTACAGTGGCATCATGCCCATTTAAGCTAATGGCACACATGCCCCTCCAGACCTTTGAGTTTTGTATTGTTTATTTTATTTTATTTTTTATTTTATCTCTATCATTCATTTATATTTATGCCCCACCCTACAATGATGCAACAGCATGAATTGCAAATTAAATGTAGGTCTTATAAGCGCACAGACAGTGTGGGGGCGTCTCCATGCGCACCTTTTATTTTCCTTGAAATTGAAATTTAGTAAGCTTCAAATACTGTTATGCCATGTATTTTTAGCCAAGTCTTTAAATATATATGTCAAATTGCAGAAACTTTTTCATTATTATAACACTATAATTGCCCCCTCCCTAGCACGGCTTGCATGACGCCCCTGCAAACAGACAACTTCTGCAGCAATAAATACTGACACAAAACTGATGGATGATAGGACTTAAGAGCACAAAGGACATTAAATAAAATATGAAACATGAATAATAAATGTACAAGCATACATTCAGCGATCAATCACTGTGCGTTCAAGTCTGCTTAGTATATGAAAAACTACAAGCTTCCCTTTCCTCTACAGATTCAGAATTTATACCCATTCCATATTATATCACACAGTACATTGCATCTGTAGAAGTCTACATGCTGTATGGTGACTGTGCATTGGTCAAATGTACCGAGAGGTGCTTATGGTGACTGGAATGGAAAGCCTCACTATGATATGAGAATGGAAGGACACAAAATGATATTTCAGAGGCTGTGAAATGGCACAGTGTGCAGGCCTCTGTAGATGCTGTAAAGTTGTCCAAAGTACCATAATAAATAGCATGATAATGATGATATATGGGTGATAGTAGCGGGTATACATACAGTACAGTGTTGTTATAAACACAAAAAAATCTGTCATTTTATCCAGCTTCTGCTTTTATGTTTTCTCCTGTTAGCTGTGCTTACTGTAAAGCTGCTGGCAAGGTTAGGTTAGGGATAGGATGGCTTTACATCAGCACCTCTCTGTATGACCGTCCTTTATGTACAGAATTTCTCAGCATTATGTGTAACCTTGAGCCATGAGGGAGCATTTTGACGTTGGCTGACTTAAATTTAGAGCTTTTTTCCATACTAGGAAGCACATTTCTAGTTAGCAGGCAACAAGTTTTGACTCACTTCCAAATAGTGAGAGATACAGTACAGTAACTACGTGTGTTGTCAAAGTCCAAGTAAATCAAATGGAAAGTTAATGGAACTTCTTAACAAATCACCATCTACAATTTCCTCTTCAAGCCTCAGTGAGATTTCAAATGACTTCCTGCATCTCATTTTGAGCAAATTATTTTGCTATGTGTTGAAAGAACTGCATCTCCTTTCCCTCAAACAGTTACAAAAAAAAAGTTCCAGCAATTAGAAGTTGCAGTGCTCATAAGCTTAGACAATGCCTGGCCTTGAGGATTTATTTTCACTAAATGCTATCAGTTAAAATTACATTACATACAGCAACAGATTTAACATTAAGAAGGAAGTGAAAAGTATGCATTTAGCTAAAAGTATCCAGAACATGAACTAACATTTTTTAGTGCTTTTATTTAACATTGCAAAGAGCAACCTGGAAAAGTAAGACCCATTGCTTCTAGCATAAGTACACTGTCAGTCTGCCCTACTCTGCCTCTCTCCTCTGTCCTGCTGTCCTAAAGAAATGCTCCAGGGAGTGCACTCACCGCCTGTTCTTTTGGAGAAAAAAACCCAACAATTCTAACATGTCTTCACCTTTGGCACCAGAGAGAAATATTGGCTGCAACTTCGCAAGATAATTGTGTCTGCAGTCAAAAGCAGGTGGGGGTGGGGGACTTTCTCTGAGCTGTTTTTGGCCTCCCAGACAGAGCTGTAAGCCACCCCGCTCAGCTGTAATGGTCTTCGTGCTTGCCTGGCTGCCCTTGGCATTAGACGCAGGCCTTTATTACCCTGCAGGAAGCTGGTTCATTACGGCCACACTTCTCTCCTCTGCAAACTTTCTATTTCTTTTCTCCCCTTGCTTATTATCAAAGATTACCAAAGAGAGTTCAAGGGCTCAACCATTCTGATGATGTAACATTTCTCAAATGAGCCAGGACGCAAGTCAGACACATCTCTGGAGAAAAAATATTGACTTATATTTCCAGGGTTGGGTGGCAGCAAATGAATTGAAAATGTGTTTTTTTTTTTCATTGTTTTATAAATGAAAACGACTTTAGCAACTATACATCCTGCCACAACGGGTTGTCGCCTCGGATTAATTGGAACTCGGGAATGAAGTGTAGAAGAGATCAATGATACCAGGCGACGTCATCTCTGTAACCATGGGTTACTGCTACTGCTGTTATTTCTGTGTAACTATTTTTGTAAAAACATTAATAATCTCTGGTGTCTGTTGCTCAGTGAGTCATCGGAGGTGGTGTCACTGTTGAAGAATCACAGAGCAGGCATCATAAGAGAGTGACTAAAGATAGACCATTAGGAACATCTCGCTAACAAGATAACAACTGATTTCCCTGACATTTTGAAGGAATCAAAGGCAGCCTGGCAGAGAAAAGTAAGCGGCAGTACAATGCAAAAGAGAAGTTGATGCTATGATACCACAATGCAGAAATATACATATATTTAACAATCACAGTGGTACACTGTATGAAATGATTTCATATCATAAAGATTTATGTCAATCTAAAACAGCGGGTACTCTTAAAAGAAACAAACAAACAAAGTATGATACATTTTGTCACTAATTATATAGCTCTTACTCTCTCACATCTTGTTAATGCAGAATTAAGGGTTTAAATAATATGATGAGCAACTATGAAGCATCAGTGAAGTAAGTGTTTAATAGGTATATTTGATGTAATGTAACTGAAATTTGAGCAGTGCTCTTTGGCTGTATTGATGCATGGTGAAACAGACATTTGATAAATATTCAGCCAGCAGGGTACGTAGCTGATGTAATGATCAGAGAGAGTGGATCTCACACTTTCGTGTTGCTGTCTGTTCTTGCAGCCTCTGATTAAGACAGATAAGGAGCTTGAGGTTCTGCGTTACACTAACAGGATTTCCAGTCAAGCTTGCTAAATTTTAAAACCTTGTGAGGCTGGACAGACCTGCCACAGGGGAGAAGAGCTCCTTATTCAAACTTGTCACATTTCTCAAAAACCCATGATCTGAGCATTTTGAAGATAGGAGGTCAACATCCTCTGTGGCGATGTGTATAGGCTGTTAGAGATTGGTGCTGCAAATGCAAAAAGGAGGAAGTTGAGACTGCAGCAACACAAACAGGGTTGACAACTATGAAATGTCTTATTTGAACTATGTGTGTAAAACGGTATGATTGTGTCTTTATGTGTATTTATTAACCTCTACTTATCCAGACAGTGTTAGCTGTTGCTCAATCCAATGAGCATCTCCTTGCCAGTAGCAGGTCGGCTTTAATATAAACACAGTAACATTTGGTATGTTCTTGGCTTTTGGGGAATACGGCAGGTACCCATGATCATCAGGTTTGTCACAGAGTGAGCAAAACATGCAATGTGAAACTAAATGCATAACATTAGTGACCAGTTATAGCTGCATGTTACGGCTATTTCCATGCAGCCTTGGTTTAGTGCAGGCTATGCCTGTATGTATGCCTGTATGTATGTATGTAGGGGTGTGTGTGTCTTGTGCCCTGTTTTATTAAGTAGGACGAGGTGGCTGCCGGTACCTGATTGGCCCAGGAGCACCAAGGCGGGGTCACGTCGACAACGCCGCACAAGAGATGTGCAGGGCCGGGATTGGCGGGGGATTTCTTCCGCTCTGCCAATCAGAAGGCCCCACGAGAAGCATCGAGGTTATTTAAACGGGGGAGCGCCGCGCCATCGAGAGAGGCCTGTGTTTTGTTCTGTGTGTGTTGTGAGCTCGCCTCGATCTGAATTCAGAAAGACTGGTTTGGAAATTGTGGAGGTTGGTGGTGTTTGTTGGGACTGGGCTAGGGTTAGATTTTGTGGTTTTACTGATTTCACCCATAGGATCGCCCTTGTTAGACACACTAGTTTAGGGGTGCTGTTCCCTGACCTGTTTTTTGTTATTGCTAACAAAAAGTAGTTAGATAGTGAGGTAGTTTTTTGTATCTCTTTTGGTTTAACTCAGGTGGTAATAGTATAGGCTCTGTTTAGAGTTCTCTTTTTGTTATATTTATTTGTTATTTTGAACAGCACTCGCTCGCCCTTTGTTCCATTTTGCCTCACCTCCTTTTGTTAAGAAGCAAGTTGAAATTTCATTTAATAAAAACCTTTGTTTCTTAACCACTACATCTGGGTTTTATGTTACTTCTCATACCCCTTTGAGATTGGTCGTAACACTGCACTGTATCATTTTGTGCAAATAGCTTGATTAGTTCTACTTGCCAGCCCACATGTGGAGCTGTGATTGAA
Source organism: Sciaenops ocellatus (assembly GCA_033000465.1). NCBI lineage: Eukaryota > Metazoa > Chordata > Actinopteri > Sciaenidae > Sciaenops > Sciaenops ocellatus. The sequence continues at coordinate 19,411,938 of CP136888.1, forward strand.
GCCAATGTTGTATGTCACAAACCCTTTTTGCCAGTAAGAACACAAACAATTTGATTTTGTTTGACTGACTTAAGAACCTTATTCATTATTCATTTTCCCGACCCTTAGTTAGCTCTTTCTGTCCCATTACTGCTTCTTAAACCTCTGAGCTTGTCCACATTTGAATTAGTGACACCTTTCACATTATTATTATTTACAATTATACTATTGGGATATTTCTCAAAGATGCCGTTTAAACAGAATTTGTTTCAATCGGGAGAGACTTATTTGACAAGGAGGCTTAAAGGCTAATTAAATAAATGTAGCCCTGGTGTAAAAGTAACTGTGGTAATTGGCTGTAGAGGGCAGTAGAGGGCGAGGAGAAAATTTATTTTAATTTGGCAATGGGTTTTGTAGTAGCTACTTTGGGAAACTGAACCCAAACACCCCATCATTCCAGTCTAAAGTATAGATTTTATTAAAATGTAGTCATAATTTAAAGTGTTGTTGTGGTTGTAAAGTGATACATAGTGCTACATAAGTTCAATATGAAAGAACTCTGTAGCTATTAGACCCCATCATGATATCATTGCTACCATGGACTGTACAGGAATATCCCAGATGGTCTGGACACCGTTGGTGAAGATGGATGTGATCTGGAGCAGGACTTCTGATAAGCTTAGAGGAAGGACCCATGAAGGTGAATGGGGTGGAGGAGGACTGCATCGATCTGACACTGAAATGACAGCTGACAGCGGCAGAGGAACAAGTTTGACAGCAACAGGATGCCAAGAGGTCATGGCTAAATCTGATTTTAACTGGAAGAGTGAACACAGGATGCAGGAAAAGGGAGGAAATGTAACCAAGAAGCTAGTTTGATTGAACCTCTGCTTAGTTTATTTCTCAGACAGATCACATAAATGAAACATGTTTACTGCAGCTACATTATTGTGCTCTACAACCTATGTAACCTTGATCATTACTCACTCCCATCTGGTCATTTTTCACTCAATGTGGGTCAGGTACTATGCAAGCCAGGTGGCAGGCAAAGGCAGAGACCTGGGTGTGCTGACTCCTGACATCACAGACTGGTCTTAGGGACATGGAGGGTCACCTTCCATAGAGAGTGGCAGTGGAGTGGTTGACTAGGGAAGTGGTTCCCATTTTCAAAAAGGAGGACTGGAGGAATTATTGGGGTATCACATTTATTAGCCTCCCTGAGAAGTTTATTCCAAGATGAAGGTGGAAAGGCTCTGACCAACCGCAAAAAAAAAAAAAAAAAAGAAATTTCACACAGTGTGAAATTTAAATTTTTGTTGGTGAGGTTGGACTTTTGAAGAATTAATTTATCACTTCAGCATATTTGTCCTCATATGAACCTGCCTTGTCCTGATCTGAACTGAACATGTGAACATCTGTTTATTCTAATAATAAAAAAGTGCAGCATCATTTCCCAGGAACAATTCAGGTTGCTGACCTCTACAGAAAGCCCCCTTGAGTAATGCCAGGTCAAAGTGACCTTATCCAGATGCCGGTATTCTTTGATACTTTCCAAAAGCCAAAAGCCAAGTGATGTTGAAAACAAGTCCTCGGCACCATGGAGCCGAGCCAAAGAGTGTTTGACCAGTTGACCAGAAGTAACTTGCATGGCTAGTTGGCGTGAATCAGCTTGGTGGTGGTTGCCTAACCCAGTTTTCCATTGAATATAAATATAAGGGTGTTTCCACATATCTGCAATCTTTTTCTTGATTTTCTTGGTGTATTGTTCTACAATGCTGGGCTGCTTTTTCTTCAGTTTGTTTCTTGGCTCCTCATTTTCGCCTCCACAAGACAAGAAAAAAGATGTTGTTTGGTGGATGCAGGGGATTACAAATGCCAAAAAGGCATTAGAGTTGCAGCATTTGGCAGATGCAGTGAATCTTTGGCTTATTTGTGTACCTCCCAGAACACTGTTAACAATAAAAACACAACACATTTAAAATACATAGATAAAACAAACTAAAAGCAATAACAAATAAAGGCACTATAAAACACAATACAGTATATGATGATACAGTATATGATAACAATATATGAACCTGTGCACTAGTATCTCTCTGAATTAGGCATCAAAAACAACATCAGTATAAACCTAGTTTGTATTGTTCACCTTATTATTTATTCATAATTTCATAACATGGAAGTATTGTTAATCCAGGTTTTCTTTTAAGGCTCTGTGTACATTTCCATAAAAGGAGGTGTTTGATGCGTCATTTGACTCTTTTTCCTGCACAAAACAAACAAAAATATTATCTGTAATGAATAGGCCTACTAATACTTTAATCGAATTTCTAATATGTGCGTTAAACAGACTTGGCAGCAAATCAGGACTAACATAAATCATAAAAGCATGCATCATCCAAAGTGGTTTTTGTTTCGTTGTGCCTTCATTATTCTTTTAGTGCATGGATGATATGCTGCATAATATTTAAAGTGTTAATATTACCTGAAGCAAACACGAAATTATGTTTTCTCTAAATTAAATCCAGGCTGCGATGACCTTGTCACTACAACGTATTTATGAAAACAATATAATGTTAATATGGAAATAATTTCTAAGAGACATGATTGAAAAACCACAACTTGACATACAGTTTGTCTTTCGGTAATTAATTACACAACTAATAAATAATATAGATAATAATAATATAAATCAAATATGACCTTATCACATACAATACGTCCTCAACTGTAAATTAAAATCTACACTGCGGTTATCTATGGCTCAAGATAAAATGGTGCTTTTTCAGTATTAGAACGCATACTTACATATGTGACTGTCACGAAGGGATTTACTGCTCTCTTAGCCAACGCCAATGCAGCTAACAGTGTTACTGTGCTGTGTAATGAGATGTGAGGTAAACTTTGAAACCTCTAGCTGCTTAGGTCAGTGTTAAAGTTTCTTTGTTGAAAAGTTTCTGAAAGCAACTTCATGAAAATCATGCAGAAGAGTTCAAGTGAAATGTGCATTTAGAAACTCAGCATAGGCTAATTGGACAGTCCAGATTGATGGGCTGCACTTTGACCATGAGAAATAACTGCTTGTCATTTCTAAATTGATTAAATGAAAGGCATCAGAGAAGATATGAATATTTTTTTCCCTTTATTTCACTGATTATAAAGTGAAGATGCCATTTAATTGGGCTGAGGCAAGAGATGAAAAATCTTTGATTGTGATTGTACATAATACCTAGTAATTGAGTAACACTTAATGATTTCAGATTTTACTTGACTTGATTGTGAAGACTAAGAGGGAAATGTAATGAAATATTCTGCTGCAGATGAAAAAAAATATTTTTAAACCATGCAATGTGCTAAAAGGGTGAGAAGACTGAATAGGGTGAAGATTCTTTCATAAATGATTGCTTTTTGGACCAAAACAGCACATTTCTACATCCCAGCAGTTCTACATCAGCCTTGAAAGACAAGCCTGATTTCTCCTTCTGCCTTCTGGTTAGTCCCACCTTGAGCCTGAGGCACTGGCTTGTTTTTTCTGCTCCTGTTTTCAGCAATAAAGCTGTTGATGTATATTAAATGACATAGGTCTTCATAAGTGTCATTGTCTCTCTGGTCTGATGAAGACTAATATCTGCACCCCTTTCACCAGCTGTGGCTTTTTTTCTTTATAGCTGCAGGGATACTCTGAGAAGTGTAGGTCTCTGGGGTAAAAATGGAGTAAGAAACATTTGATTACACATATGGGGGGAAAACATTACTCAGCTGCCTTCGAAAGTGTCTGGGGTCAAGGCAAGTGCATATGAATTGGCCTGTGCATATTTATCTGAGCAGAATATTATCCATTCGGAAAGTCCTTCAGGGAATTAAAACAGCATCCAGTAGAAGTCTGAATGGACCTAAAAAGCAGATACATTGTTAAATGTAGCATGTCAGTGATCCCTGACCCTGAAATAAAATTCAGAAAGTCATATGATGTCTTTAACATCTTACATTGCCTATTTCTTCTTTCTTTCTCACTTGACTTGAATAAACATGTTATTAGACATTTCCACATGAACACTTGGATGCCTTAACTGCCATGGATGTTAAATTGAACAAGCAGTTCAGTTTTCCTTTTTGTTTGTTTGTTTTTGTTTTGTCTCTTTGTTTGCTGGGGACAAACCCAGCATTCTGTGAATAGTGGAGCTTTAATAATATGACTTTATAGAGGATTTCTGAATTGAGTCCTCTGCACTATACAGTAGCTAATAGGTGCTGAAGTGGCCAGACTGCAATACTCTTCAGATGATGTGGTTTGGGGGAAATCAAAACAATAATTATATTCAAGTTTTAGTTTTTAGTTTAAGTTTTTTTGTTTTTTTTTTACCTCTATAATGTCTTCTGAATATACAGGATCTCTATGTTGAGGAACATTATTGCTCCCGAATTGTAGACTGTCCTTATGACAAAACTGGCTTCTGGTGCAGTAAGTAGCTTATAAGTTAAATAGATGCCTAAGGGAAAAGCTCTCTAAAATTGCAATTTATTATCCCGTTCAGTGATTTCCATGCAATAGTATCTCACTAATTTAGAGGTGCTATTGTTTTTATGTCTTTTTATATTACTGAGCATCATATCAAAATCAAGCAGTGCATCTAAAAAGCCATCATCCACTGAAAACAGTTTAAGTGCCTCTCTGAATATTTGTGTTTCACCAGATAACATATAGAATAAATTCAAAAAACCTTACTTCGAAGCAGTGGTCGCTGAAGACCTGAGACTGAGATCAAGATTGAGTTGAAAATGGCCATCATGGGTTATCCGAGACAAAATAATCATTTAAATATGGGGACAATGGCACGATCTTTTCTGGAAGACATAAAAAGTGTGCTACTTTATATTTATATACATAAAGTGAAAGAAGCCTGGATGTTGCCCTAATGCTTACTGTGGCTGTTCTGCCAGTCTAATGATATCTGTCAAAAAAAAAAAAAGAGATGGATAAAAACTCAACTCAAACTCAAAATTCCCGGTATCCGCTTGAATACTGAGGAATTTGAACTCCTGAAAGAGTGTTTTTTTCAGCTGAAGCTCTGTGTAAAAGCAAACAGTATATACCAGATACTGCAATAATACGGCTGATGATGGCTTAGGCCTCAGGAAGAGCTTCAACCCTCAGACCACTCTACTTATTTTCCTCCTCCTCATTATTATTATTGTTGTTGTTGTTGTTGTTCTTCTTCTTCTTCTTCTTCGTCTTCTTCACTGAGTCAAAGTGTTCTGTCTTATCTGTCTCATGATGGTCAAATTATTATAAATATGTGATGGACATTAAGTTCAAAATAACGTAAGACAGTTTCTGCTGCCAGAGGAGAGGAAGCCTGACAAGGAGCTGATTAATAGTGTGCAGATTATTTTCTAATAAAAGACAACAGAAGCTATGTTTTTTTTTTATTTCCAATGATCACAGTTGTGCCTCATGTTGTTCTGAGCTGCAGTGATGGAATAAGAGTGTAAAGGCATCAACATTGTCAAGAATCCTTTTGAGAATGAAATAAAAATGCAGCTATAGCTGTTATTCATTATGGTGAATGACAACATTAATGTGGTAAATTATCCCTCCCTATCCCTCTGTCGTAAAATCAGAGCAGAAATGTTGAATTATTTTACTGACCAATAAAAATATTATTGCTCTTCATAACGTCACACTATAACATCACTTTATTGTCTGTATTTATATCTACGTCAGGGAATGATGACTCAATTTCATCAGTGATTTGATCTGATCCTCTGAAGTTGACCCAGTCCAGGTTACCATGGTGATCTACACCATGTGAGCCAGCTTCGTGATACTGGAAAATCTGTGTTTTGTAACACTTTTTATTGTGTGACCTGTTAGACTGTATGTCTTGTTTGTGATTTCCCAGAGGAGACGGTAAAGTCAACCTTGAACCTTAACCCTTAGTACAGCCGACATCAATACAGAAAAAGCATTGATTGGAACAGTCAAAGGATGCTAAATTTAACCTCTGCAACTAATCCAATAAGGGTGGTTCATTTTAAAATACTGCATTGCAGATTAGTCTGAACAGTCACAGTTAAGGGTAACTGCAGTGGGATGAGCTGTACATATTTGAAGTTGAGCACAATTTTTCCTGAGCTAAATTGACACAGTAAAGCAAGGTCCATCCTCAAGGCCCTTGGGGATGATGGAGATTGCATCTACCGGGAGAGGCCATACTCTGTCATGTATTGTGTTGAGAAAATGTAAGAATGTGTCTCAAGGCCTCTCGTATGTTGTAAATCTGACAAAAGGCGGGCTGTGCAGTCATTTGACCTTTGGTCCTGCTTGATGAGAGGGCACTGTGCAGAGTTTGGTCTGGGGAATAGAGACACATACTGTATATAGTTGATGTAGTGTGTTGTAAGAGAGGCCCAATGTTAGGTCCTCTCACTTGCATTCACACTAAGTTCATATAGATGGAGGCAGGGACATTGCGTGACATCTTGGCTGTTGTGTCCTTCACCATTGTTTTCAAGCTGACCGCACCATCTGTCACTGTAGAAAAAGCTTGTACAGCTCAATGACAGAAACACTGTTGCTTGTCAGCAGCATGTCTGCTTTGTGTTTACTCTGTTTGACTTTACTGGGATGCTATCGGCGAAATCTACTCTTTTTGACCCCACATTTTCTGCACATTTGACACAACAGTGCACAACCAGTGCACATCTCCCTAAACCTTTCTAGTTGCACTAACACTTTAATGAGGTAGATTACTTTGGTTCGTTGAAATGTCAGAGCCTGAAGAGGGACAAACCCATTTACATGTCCCGTGCCCTGGCAAGGTAACTATCCTTGGCTTTGACTTGACAGGGTCAGCGTGCTATGGCTTTGTCTTCTCTTGGGACATCATTAAATTTCTGTTTCCAGCACCTGAACCTCTTTTAGGCATCTGATCACGTTCCTCCCTATCTCCCTGAGCTATAATGTGATGTCCTCTTTCTATGCCCTGGCTCAATTTTTAAAATATAAAGTTTCTCCCAAGACTGGTCACTTTTTATTCAGCCATCTATGGAGATCAGGCTGTGTTGGATGGCCAGCTGAGCATACCTTTTCAAATCATCGCAGTGCTTGGCCTAGATTGTGCCACTTAAGGACAGCTGCATTAGAAATCGTCATGATGAATAGTCTGCTCTACAAAGCCAAACTGCCAAAAAAGAAAACTTGTGTTTTAATGGTCAAGGTCAAGGCTAGTGTCTGGCATTCATTTGAATAAAAATTATAGCTATTAAACAGAACAGTAGCTGCACTTTTAAGCAGATGTACTACACAGTTGGCTATTTTGAGGGTTTTAAAAGAAAAAGAATATGTTGAATCTCCACAACACCAAATTTTGTTTTTAATCTCATGCTGAGCAGGTGAGACAGAAAGCCTGGTTCTGGTGTGCACCAGCAACTCACTAGTGAGACTAGTCAGATTCACTAGTGATATATTGGTTTCCAAAGCTGTTTAACCCTCGAGTTGTTATTCTATACTAAGCTAACCAGTTGGCTCCTGCTTATTACCAAACATAGGTGTGAGTGGTATCAGTGTTCTGGCAATAAACCTAATAAATGTATTTTCCAAAATGTGTATGTATTCCTCTAAGCCAAAGATCAGTCAAACTGATTCAAGTTCAATATACACCCATATATACTACATATAACCACAATTTAATCTCAAATAAGGGCAGACCAGTAAAACATAATAATCTATGAACAACCATTTACAAAATAGATGATTAGCCTGAATCTTAAGGCCCCATTATGTAACTTTTCCACCATAAAACAACAGATTTTGGATTATTTTGATGCCACACTGACTTAATAATAACGTAATTTAGCCTCTCTATGTTGGACTATGTGAATCATATTTGTGAAGTGGAAACTCTACCATCTTCTCTACAATCTTGCCCATGTGACTTGAATGCAGCTTCAGCAGCACAGGCTGTGACTCCTGTGAACAAACTGACAAAGTGTGATATTACAAATATTTAAATCTCAGTCTTTACTGATGCTGTTTGAAGCTGCCAAAGTTTTTATATGTCTTCCTGCAGTGAACGTCACAGAAGGTTAACAAGCCAAATGTGAAAACTGAAGTGATAGCTGTTTTTTAAATGAACTCTGTTGTAAACAACAGTAAAACACACGGTATCTCTCTTGATAACCCCTCCTTCTTCCTTCTCAAACACAGCAAGCTCCACTCTCTCCACATATTTCCTTGTTCCCTCCTCTTTAGATCTACAATTTGAAGATGGGTGTAACCAACATGTCAGGCCCCATTCACTGCAGAAACACATGTTGTTTAGATCAGAGCTCAAACTAGTTTCGTTTCTAAGGAAGTCAAGCTAAGACAGTCGCTGTCATTGAGACCTGAAATGGCGCAGAAAGGAATTCAACTGGACCGGGAAACAATTTCTTGTTCGATCTGTCTGGATCTACTGAAGGATCCAGTGACTATTCCTTGTGGACACAGCTACTGCATGAACTGTATTAAAAGCTTCTGGGATGACGAGGATGAGAAGAATATCCACAGCTGCCCTCAGTGCAGGCAAACCTTTAAACCAAGGCCTGTACTGGTGAAAAGCACTGTGTTAGCAAATTTAGTGGAGGAACTGAAGAAGACTGAACTCCAATCTGCTCCTGCTGATCACTACTATGCTGAACCGGAAGATGTGTCCTGTGATGTTTGTACTGGCAGAAAATTTAAAGCCATCAAGTCCTGTCTGGTTTGCCTGGTCTCTTACTGTGAGAAACACCTCCAGCCTCACTTTGAATCCCCTGCCTTTGAAAAACACAAGCTGGTGGACCCCTCCAAGAAGATCCAGGAGAACATCTGCTCTCATCATCATGAGGTAGTGACGATGTTCTGCTGTAGGGATGAGCAGTGTATCTGTAACCTCTGCTCAGTGGATGAACATAAAGGCCACAACACAGTCTCAGTTGCAACAGAAAGGACTGAGAGGCAGAAAAAGCTTGAGGTGAGTCGACAAAAAATCCAGCAGAGAATTCAGGACAGAGAGAAAGATATAAAGGTGCTTCAACAGGAGTTGGAGGCTATCAATCGCTCTGCTGATGAAGCAGTGGATGACAATGAGAGGATCTTCACAAAGCTGATCTGTGTCATACAGAAAAGAAGCTCTGATTTGAAGCAGCAGCTCAGATCCCAGCAGAAAACTGAAGTAAGTCGAGTCAAAGAGCTTCAACAGAAGCTGGAGCAGGAGATCACTGAGCTGAAGAAGAAAGATGCTGAGCTGAAGCAATTCTCACAAACAATGGATCACAACGAATTTATACAAAACCAACCCTTACTGTCACAACTTAGTACATCTATGGACTCATTCATCATCAAAAGTCGTCCTTTGAGGTACTTTGATGATGTGACAGTGGCTGTGTCAAAAGTCAGAGATAAACTAATGGACATTCTGATGAGTGAGACATGGACAAACATCTTACTGACTGAATTGGATGTTTTACTGCCACCACTAGATCCCAAGACCAGAGACGGATTCTTAAAATATTCATGTGAAATCACACTGGATCCAAACACAGCACACACAAAGGTGTTAGTAGCTGAGGGGAACAGAAAAATCATTAGTGAACCTTGCTCTTATTCCCATCACCCAGACAGATTCACCTCAGATAGGCAGGTCCTGAGTAGAGAGAGTCTGACTGGACGTTGTTACTGGGAGGTGGAGTGGAGAGGAGAAGGAGTTAAAATAGCTGTTGCATACAAGAACATCAGCAGAAATCAGACCTTTGGAAGAAATGAAGAATCTTGGGCATTAAATTGTTACAAATTGAGTTACACATTTTTGTCCAACAATGTTGAAACTCCCGTCTCAGGCCCCTGGACCAACAAAGTAGGAGTGTACTTGGATCACACTGAAGGTATTCTGTCCTTCTACAGCATCTCTGAGACCATGACGCTCCTCCACAGAGTCCTGATCAGATTCACTCAGCCTCTCCATGTTGGACTTTGTCTTCACTACTGGTATCGAGAAACCGCCGAGTTCTGTGAACTCAGATAGACAGAAGTTATTTAAGAGACAGTGGGTTAAATTCTGTGTTATAATTCTTAAACTGATTTTGTGTTCTTATCACTGCTCGTGATGACTTTTGTTTATGCAAACTGATATTTCTCTACATGAAAAAATGTAGACTCTCTTTATTGAACATTAATATCGATGTATTGGTTGTTATTGAGTCTAAAGAAAGAAAGTACTAGACCTTCCTTTATCATAGATATTTTTGTTCTGATTTATTTTGTAAATAAATTTATCATAACATTTCCATTCATTTTTTGGCAGAATAAATGTTGTTGTTATCAACATACATATGAGGTGCAATTAGATATTATAAACGAGTTATTATTGTAATTATTAACAATAAAGATATAATTCATTAATTTCTTTTACTTATAGCTCATAATTTGATTTTCTTATAGCTGTGATTCTGGTCAAATAAACTGAAATTAATCTTTACATTAAATTACTACTGATGGGATGTGTGAACAAACTCACTGTTTATGTAATGAATAAATAAACATAAACAAAATATGTTCTTCTTGTTTTCATTCCACAGTCTCATACAAAGCTGATGGAAAAAATGCGAGAGTAAAACTGAGGTACTTTTGCTCCTGAAACACCACAAAGTTCAGTGTTTATGTTTAAACAGCAGAGCATTTGTCAGTCAGTCTGTGTCCTTCCAACTTTCCTCACTGAAAGAGCTTTGTCACAGAGAAGTTTTTCTATCACTTGTTGCTTTTTGCAACCAAAATTCTGTGACTGATTTATGGCACCATCACAGGTGAAGTTGTTCCACCTTTTCCAATACAGAACTACTTTAGGAATAATTTCATAATCATAATAATATCCACATGAAATTCTGCATTTAGTTGAATCATGAAATGAATATTTGATTCTTACTTACTCACGATACTCAGCTATAATTTTGTGTAGGCTGCTTACCCCGATTATGTGCTTGGATGCAGAATCTTCAACGTCCGCATCAGGATACATAGCATCAAGAAGTTTCCGCAACTCTAGTGGAAAAGTCTCTAAAGCAGCATTTTACAGTACTCACTGTTTAATTTGCTCCGGAAATTTTACAGCACTCTAATGAGGAAGCTGGAAATGTCATTTGCTGTTGTTGTGTCTTTCATCAGCACAAATTCAAGGAACTCCTTAGTGATAATTAAAATCTCATCAACATCATGAATGAATATGGCCAGTCGAGCAACATCTGTAATGTCTCTGCTCTTGCAATAGCAACGGAAATGGAACAAATGACTAACCTTTGTGCTTAATTTGGCTCCAAATATCCATCAGGATCTGAAATCATACCTGCCACAGAGTTTCCAGTTAGGCTGATGTTGGCAAAAGACTGTCGCTTATTTGAACACATGATTGCTGCAGCCTTCAGTATGCAGATCTTCACAAACACAGCCTCAGAGTATGGCTTTGATGCTGGTGCTATTTGGTTAGCAATAAGGTAGCTAGCCTTTAATGAAAACTCTACTCAAACCTCTCTCTCTCTCTCTCTCTCTCTCTCTCTCTTTCTCGCTCTCGCTCTCTCTCTCTCTCCTTCGCTCTCTCTCTCGCTCTCTCACCATCACCATCTGTAAACATGCATGTCTCATTAATGCATGTTACTAACTAAACTTCTTCCCCAGAGTTTCTGTGCTCTCTCGTCCAGCAGGTTCTCATGGATCATGGCTGCTGCTGTGGTCCTGCACGACGTCCACTACTTATATTATTACTGTCATTATTGTTACCATATCTCTGTGTACTCTGTATACTGTAATCATTTTATCATTCATTGTAATTGTACAATATGTCTCTGTTGATTTGTTCTGTACATGTGACATCTATTGCACGTCTGTCCGTCCTGGGAGAGGGATCCCTCCTCTGTGGCTCTTCCTGAGGTTTCTTCCACCTTTTTTTTCCCTGTTAAAAGGGTTTTTTTTTTTTGTGGGCAAGTTTTTCCTCACTCAAACCGAGGGTCTAAAGACAGAGGGTGTCACTCCCTATACAGATTGTAAAGCCCTCTGAGGCAAAATGTGTTGTGAATTTGGGCTATACCAATAAAATTTGATTTGATTTGATTTGATTTGATTTGATAAAGTTGCATCACTGATCTCTTGGCTATGATTAAAAACAGATTGCTGTTTCCTCAAACCTACAAACAATCCATTTATCTTCTCTGTTCTCCATTGTTCTTGCAAGAAGTTGAATTATTCGCCATGATGTGTCTGTGAGTGGCGTTGAATATAATATTCCTTGAGCACTGAAAGTTTCTCACTGTAGCCGATGCTTGATAGTGTTGTATCACTTCTCCTCTACAAAAGCACATGAGATCTATGTATCCATTTTATTAGTCTTCCTCTTATTACGACAGCACAACAAATCAGGAGTAGCTCACTCAGTGGCTCACTCAGTGGTGGTGTATTGTGTTTATTGAACAGTTAAAGTTTTCCATTGGAGATGCATAATCATCAAGTTGTCTGAACCTGAATTTCCTTTTGCCCAGCAAACCTATCACAGTTGTTGACAATTCCCTGAACTACATTGTGCACATATCAATCAGTCAACTGAGCACATTTGAGTAAATAAAAGATTAAATGTGATGTAGATGTGGTAAGTCAGCCACTCGTACTCTGCAGGAATACTGTCAGGCATGTTGACGACATGACCTTGACCAGACGAGAGATGGAAGGCATCAAGTTGTATTTTCCATTTTAATCTTTGTAGCTCTTTCTTTCTGAAGCTTTCAGTGATGGAGACCATGTCATAATCCTGTAAATTGTGTCATCTTTCCACCTATAATTTCAATCTGTAAATGTGACTTAAGCCTACATTCACTTTCACAAGTGGACAGTGAATTATAGTGTACATTATTATTTGGATTTTTTTTTAATTGGTATTTTATCAAAAGTCACTATGCTAGGTAAAGACCATTGGATAAACCAGTTTTGCAGTCTCAGCAACATTGTACAGCAACAAAGTACTGTACATATTATGACTTGAGTATCTGACCAGTTGAGGAGAGCTTCTATTCCAGCCATCAGTTATCTGTGTGCCTGAGGCCCCAGTGAAGTACATTTGGTGTTTTTCTTAATGTTCACAAAGACAGCTTTTACAGCCAACAAGAAAGTATGTATCTAAAGTGTGCATGCGTAGAAAAAGGTTGTTCTTAATTTAATTTATTAGTGAGGCTTTCAGTGAGTGTATTCTTCATCTCTTCATCCTTGCCTTTGTTTTTCATGTCATATTCACTTTATCAGAAGTACAACAGAATGTGTTACATATTGTCAGGGTTTGAAGGTTTTGTTACTTGCTCCTTTAGTCCTATACTGTTGGAGTGTAATATGCCTTTGTTAAAGCGGAGTGACTTTCCTTGTCAGCTAAATACCTGAAAGGAAAAAAGAGTAAGGCATTACAAAAAAGATATTGTTCTTAAGAAATAGTGTGTGTTAAATTTGCAATAATGAAACAACAGCAGGATAGGTACTTGAATGAATAGCAGACTTTGGTTTGTCTCATTTGTCTAAAATGTATATACTGTAGTGGATTCATGAGGTGAATTTGACAATTTAAAGTATTAAAAAAGAGAAATATAAGTGAGTGCTAGGTGACTGTTAAGAAAAAGTAGTTATGGTATTATGTCCTTACAATCTAGTCAAGTCTTTACTACCCGTTCTCTATCCAAGGAACATTATGTTCCTTGTCAGCATTTGTTCTGTAGTATATTTATCCTGACACAGAAAAGACAGTGCCTCTCTCCCACAGCTACCCAGAATTTATTTTGCTCTTCAAACCAAGCCAAGATAAGATTTTGTCTCCATTGAATGGGTGATTTCTAACAAAAGCTACAGGGATGCTTGGGTAATTGTTACTGTATCTAGAGTCATCTTCTGTGCTAAAACTGATACTGACCACAGATATGGCACAGTGCTGTATGTCTCATCTCATGATCAGACAGATTTTCTCTGATATTATTGTCAGATACTCCAGCATGTGCTTAGCTTGACCTGTTTGTCTACTGGAGCATAATAAAGTGGGATTATACCTGTGATCCTATCTGTTTCTCCAGTTGTATTCATTTTCCCATGTGGATGCAGCATTTGACCTGAGGACTGATGATTATAAAAGAAAAAGGAATATCTCCAGAGGGGGTTTCTTAATCTCTCATCAGTTCCATTCAGGCACTGAGATATTATACCAGGCATTTGAGAGGTATAATGACTATGTGCTAATTAGAAAGCAGACAGGATGTGGCAGAGCAGGTACAGGTGAAGGAGAAATACTGTGGACACACAGAGGGACTGCAGGGCTTTGTGAAAAGGTCATGCAAGGCAGCTGTGTGACCACTGTGAAGGATAGTATATGACACGTGGACAGAGCCAGTGACCCAACACTATCAGAGTGTCCTGACACACCACGCTCTGCTTGGCATACCTTTCATGTGACACACCTGGTTACTGACCTGCTTTCATCTCAGCAAATAGCAAAAAGGAATGACCACTTCTTTTCAACAACATTAGATAAAGCTGCACATGGATTCCTCCTTTGAATCTACTGAGAAGAAACTTAGAAAGAATAAATAAATAAAAACTTCCCAGCATAATGAGATTAAAGTAAATTCCACACAGCATTCTCATGCAGGGAAGTACAGATGAAGCAAACAGTGTGACTCTACAGGCTCTCCCTTGGTGGGGATAGGATGTACTTCAGTACTGCAGGCTGACTCGTCTGGAGTATTTTTGCATTAAAACATTTGTAGTATAGCTTCAGAGATAAAGTAATGAACGCTAACCATGGTGTAGAGTAAAAAATACGTTCCCTTTTAAAGAGCAAGCTACAGTTTCACAATTACATGCATTTTAAGCACTGATGGGCTCAGTGGTAAGCAAACCAATAAATCTTGAAGTGCACCTACTGAGCTGTACAAGATGTTGTTTGATTCTGTTATGAGAATGGGGAAAGGACAGGGGTAGGGTGTTTATTATCCATGGGGATTCAATCTGTCGAGATTACAGAGCAATTGGTGATTTCATTAATGAGTTTTGTTGCATTGAGTGATCACAGTCAGCGGGTCTCTACAGTCAACAATGGTGGAAAATGTAATTACTCTGAAAGTAATTATTCATTCGAGCTATGCTTGAAGGATGACTTTGAAAAGATGGTGGATGTCTGATGGTGGTTAATGACCTTGCCTCAAGTTTTGACAGTGGTGTCAGCTGATACGAGAAGGGATCGCTCACAGATACTGTTTACCATTGTGGAAGTCTGCAGTTAACCAGCAATTATTCTGCTCTTTAGTGCAAATGTGATGCTTCACACAGTGTGGGGTTGGGGCAAGGAGGGTGTGACTGCCATCAATGACGTGTAAAATTGTCAACTGACTGTGAGGAAGCAAGCCACCTGCAGGGTAGCAGACCTTCAGCCATAGACAAGTGACATGACAGTGAGTCCTTGGACTGTTTTGCCTTTCCGTCCTGCTATTAGTAATTATACCATATTTTCTAAACAATAAACTAAGCTTTTAACCTTTTTTCTGTCTTGTGGTCTTTTGCCTCTTCCTGGTTGGTCAATTGAGAAGCAGCAGCCCTACTGCAAAGTACTACTATCAGTGTATTGAAACAAGAAAGGTTTTCACCATTATCACGGAGTACTACACTCTGCGGCTTTCTTTCCCGTATGATAAGGGAACACCAAATCTCTGCATGTCAGCTCTGCTTAGGTCCTCAGTTTGTCTTTCCTCTTCACTATGCATCATGCTACTTGTTGTGTTGGTGTCTGATAGACAACATACATTCAGCTCTAAGCGTCCTTGTCATCCCATCATTCCAGCTTTTCAGTGCCAAATAGCCTGCCCTCCTTTGTCCCTGTGTGTCCTTACTCCTGTGTTCATGTAAGGATTACCAGCTGGACATGTGGAGCACATGAACTGAAGCCAAATATCTCATGAGCTACGCTAAGAATATGAATCTATGATGGTTGTGTTGCAGTAATCTATGAGGGCTATGAGACATCACTCCAGACTCATCTCCAATGGTATTTTGCTTTTGCCTTCATATGTTGATAGTGGTGGAGTGTGCTGGCTATTTGCTAATGTTTCATCATAATGGACTTACACGGGATGTGAATAATGCATTAGGCTACAGTTTTTTAAACCCCATACTCTGAACCAAAAGCTCAGTGCCCTAAATCCATTTATCGAATCATTCTCTGTCTTGGCAGAACTCTAAACACATTGTCACTCGCTAAAATACATTTGGCGCTGTGATGCAATTGTGTTGCAAAAAACATGGCCAGCATAAAAACACAACTGCAACACAGTTGTCATCGTTATGACACAACTCAAAATTGTTTACACTTGTGTTTAATGATGTGATTAAACTAATTGACTAGAACAGAATCCAAAAAGATGAGTTGGTTCAACATCAACCAGGGATTCATACACGTCTGTCTTCCAGCATACTCCTCTTTTCCTAACCCAATAAAAGAGTTTTTTTTCTGCTTAGTGGTGGAAGGTCTATATACCAGGGGAAATATCCTACAGGCAATGGACTTGGCCTGCAGTAGAATAGGTTTAGAGTGTTGTTGAGGCTGGATCTGGTACAGAATTTCAATAAATGTGTGCAATTGTGAATAACTGTAGAAATCCATAGTCAAATTTCACAATCCTCCTTTAATTTCTGTTGCTTCTGAGAATGTGTGTTGTGTTTTTCTTTGCTACCCAGACAGTGAGTAAGTTTGGTGAGCTCTCGTGAGCTTATCTGTTTCAGAAACAAGACTGCCACCACTACAGGTATGACAAAGTAGGCTGGACACTCACTTACACACGTCTGAAAAGGATTGGGAGCTACACAATGTTAGGAGTGCCCTCTAATGACTGAAACGTGGAACAACCATAGTTACAGTTTTTTACAATAGCTAAGCCACATTTCTTGAAACATTCCCCCCATTTCTCAAAAATGTAAGCACAAAACAAAAACTTCAAACTACACACACAAAACCTCTGATTCTTCTGGCAAAATCAATCTTCTCAAAAACCATTTTACCTGTGCTCAAAATCAAATAGTGGCACACACAGCCAGTCAGTATATAAACACTAATGTACAGTCACAACATCAGAAAATGGAACACACAGTGTTCAAGGCATGCAGCTGCAAAGAAACTTTTTATTGTGTATAATAAAAAACTGCATACTGTAAGTACTGCAAGTAATAGAGGATACAGCTGAGGGATTTATCCTGCCTCAGCATCACGTGTTTGTTCTGGGTCAGGCCAGAGGACTTCGTCTACATCACAGGCAATGCTCTCCCTTGCCAGGCAACAGGGTAAAAACCCTCTGGTGATCCAGCCTTGACAAGACTCACACCTATGTCACCGCAGGTCAAGTCAATTGCCTGTAGGATATTTTTCCTGTCGTAGGGGTTTTCCACCACATTTGAGTTTTGCAAAAAGAGTGAATGATGCGATTAATGGGTTTAAGGCACAGAGCATTTCATTCAGAGAATAGGGTTCAGTGTGATTGTTGAGTTGATCTTAATGTCAATTCTGAGGTGTCATTATAAGATAACAAAGAGGAAAATGTAAATAATAAATAATTTATTCTGTTTTGGGAAGATAAATACAGCTGATTGTCATTAAAATACATTACATAAGCAATTCTTATATTTACTTTGGATTCTGCTACACACAGTACACACAGAAACAGATCACTCGTCTTTCATTCACTCCATAACTTCATATAAATACTTCAGTAAAGTAGTCTACAAGTACCTCAAATTTGAATATGAGTATCTGCATTCTAACTTTAAACTCATACTCCACTACATCAGAGGCAGAATGTCTCAGAGGCAAATAATGCACTTTTTATTCCAATACAATTGTCTGACAGCTTTAGTTACTTTTCAGATGATTTTTTTTTTTCATGTCCAGTAAAAACGATGTATCTCCAAAAGTGGTGAATTTGAATGTTTGTATAAACTGAGGTATTAAGTGTAGATCACAAACTTCTTTGTGTCTGTTAAAATTTCAACTAACTATTTCAACTAAAACCATTTAACATGCACTACCACCAATGACTGGACTCTTGTGGAGTGCAGTAACTTATTAAATGCCCACATAAATATGTTTGTCTCTGCAGTTCACTGCAATATACAAACTGGTAACTCTCATTTGCAATTGTGACGTTACTTGTAGGGTTAGCCAGTTAGCTAGTTGTTATTCTAGCAAATTGCTATCGCTTGAGTAAAGAATGCACTATTGAGTCATTACACAATCTGTCAAATTCTCAAACCTGAAACTGATGTAACTTATTCATCATCACGTTCAAATTATCTTAACATAATATTAAGTTAAAGGCTTTGCATTGACACTTGTGAGCAGTGCGCAGGTGTCACACTGTTGCAATTCTCTCCAAAACAAGAGGCCAGATTATTTTATTGTTAGAATCAAAGGAACCTGTTGAACATAAGTGTATAATTTTGTAGGTTTTATGTTTTGAGAGCAGGTGGGAAAGAACCCAATCAGTCAGGAAGGGTTGTACTTTGCCATCACTGGAGATGGAGGATGCCTTTGTCTGCAGCTCATGAATGATAAAGTATTGTTTTGATGTTAAAATATGTGATAGAGTTTAAATTATCTAGGTAGAGCAAAAGCTGTCAGACATGCAGTAGAAAGAGAATTTTTCTGTATTTTGTACAGAGGCTCTCCTTCCGTGCATGTCATGATTTCCCTGAAGTCTTGTTGTAATTGCAGACAGAACTATACAAAATATCAAAAACCTATTTGACATCAATATACATAGTTCCGAATCTCATGTGTTATTTAAACTTTGAATGAAGTTGTTTCTAGGTGAAGTGTTGGCTGATTACAGAGCAAAATGGGTGAGCAGAGCAAAAGGCATTTTTTGCTGAGGCTTAGTTCTGACGTCTATTTCATTATACTCAGCTATGGCGAAACACTATCAGCTCATTTCACTCAGTGATCTCAGTTAATATTCAATGAGGGTATTACTATGGAAACTGCACTTTCCCTGTTTCCCTGGCATAAGGTGCCTCAGTAACCCAGCTACCAGAACTCAGGTGTCTTATTTGGGTTTCTCACAGAAGGGATATGAGCTTTTCCCACACAGTGAAAGGTGACATGCACCAATTTATGAGCAGAATATTATCCAAAATATATGTACTATCCCAATTATAGAATTCCAATTACACTCAATGTTCATAACCCCGAATGAGATGACGTGTAATTGCCATCAGAAAAAAGTCAATGTACATACACTCTAAAAACTCCTGGGTTGAAAATAACCTAATTTAGGTTATTTCTGTAACACAGTGCGGGGTCAAAAAGGGACTGACTCAGGTTGTTATAACTCTGGCTTAGGTTGGGTATGGGTTTCTATACAAAAACTCATAAAAATGATTCAGATGTTGAGTTAAAGCTACAAAAAAATACAACCAACAAGTATTAGTAATTATTTATTTTATTTTGGTTGACTCCTGCGTTAAGAAATGCATGGATGAAATTAAACTAATATAATGCATATAACGTCCCAACCGCTCTTTATTTCTACAGACAAAATATCAAAGTAGTGACGTTCCAATACAGATTTGTAGACACTTGTGGTTTAAATGCTTGCTATAAGTTGATATAGTTACCATATGTTATGGATATTTCAGATTTACAAATGGCTAAATGTTTTTGGAGGCTTACGGTATGCATGTCTCTCAGAGAAAATAAATCATGTGTACTGGCTTCTACAACTGAAACAGCATTGAATTGATTTTCACCATGCCCACACTAAGTAATCCTGTTTGTGTACCCTCCTGTGCTTATTGTTGTAGTGATTCTCAGAGTATTGAGAGGAATCAAAGGAAAAGGAAAAGGGGAGATTTTTGAGAGCTCCTCCATTTTGAGATGATACAATTTAAAGTGGAGATTATTAACCTGCAGCAAGCAAACAAAGAAGATCACAGCTGAAAGCAGATGCCTCAGCAACACTTCCCCAGTTCATCTTCTCCAGAAAATACATATGTCCTTGAAAAGCTTAATTAAATGCAAAATGAGTTCTATTTTTAGATCGCATTAGCCCTGACGTTTCTACAAACGTAAACAATGGTGTCATTGTGCTCTCTCTCAGATTTAGCACAGAACAAGGGTGTCAATCAAGAATAATGGAGAGGTCTGCACTCAACTCATGTTTCTTTTCATAAAAGCAGCATGGGAATATTCACCTTTTTGTCGAGGTGATGATGTGATTTAAGTAGCTGACTGTGTGTGTATGTGTGCACCTGTAGTAGGGTATAATGATGTAAAACTATTATCTATCATTAGATGTCTCCACTGTCCCCCTCATGGGGATATCCCCCTCATCATTTTATGGTATCCGTGTTTCCTCTTAGATTGTGAATGTATTTAAAAAAAGTTTCAAAGAAATGGGAAAAGAACACGTCCTTTAAATTAAGCAACAAAATGTTTTTTCTGACATCCCTACTTATAAGCACACCATTTCAGTGTTTTCCACAATGCTATGGTTATAAAAGCTATTTTTATGTTTAGGCAGAAATCATGGTTTTGGTTAAAATATGTACTTTGTTGCATTTTGCTTGCAGTTAGGAAAAAATAGTGGTCATGATTAAAAGAAACAAAAAAGTGTTTACTGTTTACGCACAGCAGTTTTCCATGTTAGTCCAACATTTTGTTCAACCTCCCTCTACTGAATCTGACTCCTATAATACCACTACCACTTCACTTGATTCCCTCCTTTGAATTACAGTCATAATTCCTGCTACAGGGCTTTGAGCATAAACATGTCATTTCGAGGCGCTTGCTGAAACGACTGAGTCTGTTTTGGGTTGTTTTTTTTTTTCCTTGGGAGGACAAAAAACAAAACATTTGTAATCTCCTGTGAGTCTAATGTAAAACATTCAGACTATACAGTTGAGTGAAAGTAAGATACAACTAGATACATAAAGCTAGAAAGTGGCTGTGGTGACATTTGTTCCACAGATGTTACAGTTTAGGTAATGCTGTCCATTAAATTCTGACTTTTACTTTTAAATGAAATTAAATTCTGACTTTAGATTTTTAAAATCTGAATATTACAGTAAGTAACACAGTTTTGACAAACTTTAGATACATTTGGCACTTTTAGGTACAGTTATCTAGCAGCACAAACTTTACTTCATACGTAGAAGTAGGGATGCATCTTTTCAAGATGTTACAACAGTGGATTATTTAAAATAAAGAAACTGGTTGAATAAATATTTCTCGTGTCATTAAGTTTGGAATGATAGATTGGGCCTTCAACTGTTCATCCTTGGGATGGCATTGAAATGGATTGAATCATTATTTTTAGCATAATATTCACTCAGGCCCCTCTGCAGACCACTCTGTTCCTTCATTTGAGAACTCGAATGTGACTCATCTCATCTCATAATCTTTTAAGGCGCTCCAAATTACATTACAAACAAGGTCAGAGCACATTCTGAAATAATAAGATTTCACTAATCATTTTTAATCCCCCCTGCTGTTACACCAAAAGACAAATTGCGTTGCTTATTTATTTTCCATTGGTGCTGTTACAAATAAACAGTTTTGGTTGCCACTCTTAGTACAGGGAATTGACGCTTCACCCACTCGCCGTATTGTGTTGAGTTGATTTTGAATCTGGCTGCCTGCGAGATTTCCACAAGTTAGACAGTGGAGACAATCTCACCCCTACCCCACAATGCACTTGGGTCAGGTTCATTTAGGTGTGACCACTGGATTGGTCCCTCCGGGAGCAATTAGTTCTTACTAAAGGATCTGGGATGGTGGGAGCAGCGAGATGTCAAACAATGGCTTCACCCCTCGTCAGCTAAACGCCTGTTAGCCTCGGTTCCTGAGAGGGTGAACTGCCAGTATTTTGTGTTTCTGCGTGACTACTCCCCAGCTGCATACACTGTGGCTCAGAGTGATTTCAGACTCTGTTCAACATAACCTGCTTCATTGTGTAATGTCATGATGGGAGTGTAGTGTGTGTGTGTGTGTGTGTGTGTGTGTGTGTGTGTGTGTGTGTGTGTGCACTGAGTGGAGTAAGTAAAAGTGATAAAACAATTTTGTTAAAACGCATTCACCCATAAACCACAAGGTGCCTGCTTGTTAATGAAACTCTCAAACATCAGGTTGTTTCCTTTTTTCTTTCCATTAAAACCTTCATTAAAGAAGACAGATGTCAGAGCTGAGCTTGAAAACTATTTGCCAACTCTACTCCGTCTTAAAAACTGATGCAAAGTAGATTAAACTTTTCAGAAAACAATGCCTATGCTCCTCTTCAAACTCTTATTCATCTCTGTCAGTCACCCTTCAGCGCTGACAATTTATTCATCATGTAGGAACAAAGTGCTCCAGATTTCTTCCAGGGATTCAAAAGGTAATGATGTCACTTGGATGCTCTCTATATAAAGTAATAACGTAAATCCCTGCCATTAACATGTTGTGAGGGTAATGTCGGCTTTGTCAACAGTGATGAAAGTTTTGGTGCACTATGACATTCTTTTTATCTTTAGCACAGACACGTTATGACGGGTATTCTTTTCGTTTGGCAAACAGAAAAGACCAGTTGTTATGGTTACAAGTTATAAATAGAGCAGCTATGAGTGTAGGTGACAAGGGAACAGAGAGTTTCAGGATGAAAGACGCAGATGAAATTCACCCCACAATCCCTTGCTGCAGATCTGCTAACTTAGAGGGAAACATCCGCATAGTCAGACTTGAAACATCAGTCGACAAAAAGAAACTTTTGCTGCATTAATTAAAGTGCGTACTATATAAGCTCACCTGAATATCATACTGTCTGTTTTTATTTCTATTTCCTGTTGCTGCTTTGCTAATGGCTACCATGACACTGTAGTTATAAAGTTCAGTCTTGAAATAGAGTAGCAGTGCGATCTGGATGGTCTTGTCGGCTGTGGCTTGTCTGCCCAGCCTCCCCTGTGATTTTTGGCATTTGTGTCATGCACATTGTTCTCTGCCCCAGTGCCTAGCACCAAGGGCCTCCTGATATAGCCAGTAATTAGAAGCAGCTCAAGGATTTAATGAAGAGGCGCTCACTTGATGGCAGCAGCGCTTGAGACATTGCCACTGGCTCTGACTTCAAAGCTGGAGATATGGCTCCTCAGCAAAGGCCAGGGAAAAGCTGCAATGAGATAACAAGTCACGGCTTTCTTTTGATTTGTGGCATGCCACGGCACTTAGTATATAGGTTTGCAGCCAGCAAGGGCATGCAAATGGTTGATCAGTGTGGCATTGCGCTACTGGGCAATGAGCATCATCAGCAATATAGCCCAGTAATGATGCGAGTGGGAGGCAAGATAAGATGGGTGAGTTTCCTCCCCCTGCTGATTCCCAGTCAGTAACTACCAGCATCACTCCCTATCATCTACTTTCGAGTGCGCTGCCTTCCAGAAACAAACTCTGGAGGAGCTTTGTGATCATCCAAAAAGGCTTAGAGGAGGAGGATATGTTACAAAGTCATTTCCAACTCTCTTTGAGTGCTGCAAACCTAAAAAAAAAAAAAAGTTTCTCTGGAAAAGTTAGATGACATTTGAAATGTATGAATGAATATTAATGACAGTTGTCAGGCTATACCCTAAAAGTGTAAGGTATTATTGGTTAAGAACAATGTTAATCATGCAGTACATGGTGTTGTGTGCTGGTTTGTGAGGATTAATGAAGCAGATAATGTCTTCAGTTGCATTGCTGAAGGGTTTCCACCCCCACATTCATTTCATGTTAACTACAGTATATTCCTCCGACTTCATCCCACTGATAAGACACTTTCTTTCTCACTTTGAGATGCCCTCAACTTGCATTTAGCTGTTTCCTAATTCCCTTTGTAAACTGTTATATAAGATCTTTCCATAGGGTATATACGCTGAACACTTGTACACACACTGACATGAAAGCATTTTGAGGAAGGATTTAAGAGATCAGATGTCTTTTTTTCCCAATTATAGAGCTTCAGATCTGATTGTAAATGTGTTCTAATCTCAAATGAGGACCAAAAAAAGCAAATGAATAAGATTTACCTTCTATTTCATGGTGTTCAAAATTGTCTCAATAACATAGTCATTATCTTTCTCATTGGTCCCCCAGATTGTCCCTGTCAACAGAGAAAGAAAAAAAAAAAACCTTGCAGGCAAAAGGTTTTAAAAAAACATAGAATTGCAATATATCCAGCATGATTAAGTTCAAAGAATGAAAACTTGAGGTGGACTTTTTTTAATTTGCTTTTTTTCCTTCTGTTAGCTTAATGCAGGTCACTTAAGGATCATGCACACCGCCTTTCGTTGCCAGCAGTTTTAATCTTTGGTTAATTATCTTTTTTTTATGTATAAGTTTTCCTGTCTGGGTGCTGTATGTAGGCGTATATACTGAAGTTGTTCCACTGGTGCAGTCATTCTTGATAAGAACATCACAAAAAATAATAAATGAAGATGAGCTACCCCACATTTTATATCCCACTATCCATGGTCTTTGAGTTGGAGCTCCAGTTGTAAGATTTAACGGCATCTAGCAGTAAAGTTGCAGAATTTAACCAACAAATAACCCTCGCCTCACTCTCCCTTTTCAAGTGTGTAGTAGAAACTATGAAGAATGCAGAATATTGTGGGGGAAAAAACTCTTTCTGCAGATATAAAAGACCCATTTGAAAGTAATGAAAAACAATGATTCTCATTTTCTGGTGATTATACACTAATGAAAACATATTTATGAATATTATATTGAATAGAATGGAATAGATCCTTCTAAATGTTGGAGGACATTTAAGTTTTTTTTCTGAAAATGTCAGCTGGAAATCACAACCAGCTAAAGCTTATTGTGGATTGACCAAAAGATGAATCTGTAAATAATCAGTCTCAGCTCCACTAATATGGATAACATATGTTTTTGGTCCCCTGTATTAATAGAAAAAAGTTTTTTATAAGCTTATGTGAGATGAGCGCACTTGAATGTATGACATTTAATAAAAGCTTTACACATTCACCATCTACTAGTTTACATTTCAGGCTGTTCACATTTTGGCAGTCTGCCACTGACTGTCCCTGTTTGCAGGCAGAGGACTCCTGTTCATTTGTGGTGTCCAACTGACAAACAACAGTCAGAATGAATTTACCAACATTTGAAATAAAAAAAACAGGTTAACTTCTTTCATTTATTTTCTAAATACATGGTGGTATCACTGAGATTGGTTTCACAGCTAAAAATATCTTTCCTTGGACACTTTATCATGATATTTAAAAAAAAAAAAAAAAAAAAAAAAAAAAACTTCTGCATGTATTATCTAGCTAAATTATATTAATATTCTAATATCATACTATCTCAAGCAGGAGAGGCAATTATTTTGTGGTGATGGAGTGTCACAGCTAAATGAATAACCAGTTGTCACAGCACACCGCTGAGGACAGGGGGGCATTGCTGTGTGAATATAAAGCCCAATATATCCGCAATTAACTTCTAGCCTCCATTCCCCTCCAAAGCGTAAATAACATTTATGTTCTACAGTTTCTATCAGTTGAGCTTGCTCTGCAGGGTTAGGTATATT
This sequence comes from Sciaenops ocellatus, assembly GCA_033000465.1. Lineage (NCBI taxonomy): Eukaryota > Metazoa > Chordata > Actinopteri > Sciaenidae > Sciaenops > Sciaenops ocellatus. The sequence goes on from CP136888.1 coordinate 19,437,537, forward strand.
ATCAACTCATTACAATGGCACACACACAGGCTCCTTTATTCTCATTAATCTGCCAGTCTCCCTTAACGCCCACTATCTTCACCTAATGAGTATTTATGACCTGGGAGTATCCACTATCACATAAGAAACTACACATGCAATACATTTTATATTTGGGGCTGATGCTGATTTTTAAAATTGTACAGAAGTATTTGAGTGAAAAAACAACTCATTTACAGACAAGAGTGCTGGACTGATTCCTTAACAGTATACTCTATAATATATAATTATATTAAATACAATATTTTCTCATGTCATTGCTGATTTTTAGACGAGCCAGAAGGCGATAGAGGCAGGACTGTCAAGATGGTGACGACCAGAGCCACCACAATCTGAGCTTTACAGCTCAACAGAAACCTATGGGTGACGTCAAAGATGCGATCACCGTTCTTTTTGTGTCGATGGTTCCACCCGATGGTTCATATTTAGTCCATGTGTTTCAGTGCCAGTTCACCTTCATGCTACAATCAAGCCTTCTAGCCATTCCTTGTGTTTTGTTTTCCAGTTTGTCTGTTTTTTTGGTTGTTTTTTTTTTTTTTGGACTTTGGATTCAGCCTTCTCCTTTATGGGTTTGTTTGCTTGTTTGTACTGTCTTTCCTGGTTTTGAACTGACACTGTCTGACAATCCGTAAGCTTTTGTACATTCACTTTTACTAAATAAACCACTGATCTTCACCAGTTCAGCCACTAAATCTGCATTTGGATCCTATTCCTCATTTTACTGGTTACCTTGCTTGAACCGTGACAATTACCTTCTAACTCCTCACACAATAGGTATCCAAAATTATGATGTGTCAACCTATCACACTTCATTTTAGAATTATGGCAGCTATCCACCTGTCACCTACTTTGTTAGTCTGCAAATCACATTTCATCGAATAGACAAAGGAGAAAAGAGAGTTTCCCTCTTTGGTTTTTCAATTTTCATTTCAGTTTTGACACTGTGTTCCCTACATAAAGTTAATTGATCTAAATTAGTATAATTTTCTCTGCAGTGTATCACATCAAAATAAAACTCTGATCTTGTACACTTTCACAGCTTCTTAACCAAACCAACTGGGATGTTAGATTACCAAAAAACTGCTTCTTTTTAATGTCAGACTCTCTCCCTTTTTTTTTCAGTCCATGAAGACATAACTGGCCTTCACTAGAGCAAGGAGAAGTGCAGATTAGTCCGGGATGGCCTCCAGTTTCTTAATTTTAAAATTCATAAGGAGAGAAAGGAGGCTACAGAGAGACAACAGCAGAGAGAGACTGTGTTTACAGTATGTGTTTGCTTATGTGCTGTTCAAGGACTCATGGAGATTTTCGCCCATGTTGCTCTTTCAAATCAGTCACGATCACAGAAGCTTTGGTTGATCTTCTCTTTTCTACACTTTTCAAGGTTAGATTTTACAAGGCCATAATTCTGTATGGTCACACTTGTATGTTTCTCCACTCTACCCATCCTCATCTCCTTGCATTGTTAATACAGATATTGGGGAAAGGAAATTAAATTTGTCACAGAATAACAACACCAAAACCCAACAAGTTTTCCAAAGTAAACGACAAACTATGTCTGTTATTGTCTTCCAAAACAACATATGAGCTCTTCCTGATTTGATGCTCCTATCAGCAGGACAACATTGATTCAGTACTTTCCAAAAATGCAAATGACTAATACTGTTTACCACGATGGATTCAATGTGGTGAGGTACATACACAAAGACTACCACAACTTGTGTAAAGCCATAGTTTGGCTTTAAACGACAGCATGGTTATAGTTAGTAAACCTCTAATTATGGTTAACAGATACCAATGGTGACAGTAGGAAACAGGATGTAAACAGTTTGGTCATAAGAAGTCCTTGTTGTAAACAAAGGTCATTTTAGGCATTTGAACAAATGACTAATGTTTTGCAAAACCACATGTCAAATTAACTGGCACAAATGACAGTGTTATGGGTATCACAAGAACAATGGGACTCTGACAGATGGCATGTAGGTGGTAGGTACATTGCTTTTATTGTTTAACAGCTGCAGGTATATGGCATACAATGTAGTGCATATTTAGCTACTGAGAGCTAGCTTGGTATTTCATAAAAGTTCATCTAATTTTAGATTTGTACATTCTGTGCATTTTATAGGGGGTTAATTTGAAACATGCAAGGGCAAAAATGACTTGATTGCAGCTAAGTACAGAAAGGGAGAGCAAGTGTGCAGTGGAGTGAAAGGAAAAACTGCATAGTGTTCATTCTGGACATTACACCGGTCCAAGACATACCACCCACCTGCACCACACACATTTCTGGCCAACTGAGTCTGGTTTTATGAATGGCACAATCCCATCTCTGCACTGAAACTAGCAAAACAAAAACAAATGATGGATTTGAAAAGGAGAGAAAAAATGCAAGAAAAGACTTCTTCTCAATAATCTAATGCAATTTTCATTTTACGATTTCTCGTCTTTGGTTTTGCAATTTTACCCTCCTTTATTTAAAATGTCTTTCATTGTGTCATTTAGTTTGGAACATTTCTCATTCATTGTTCTCTTTAATATTCGATTTTGACTTAATAGCATATCTTGTAGAATACTATAAATCTTCATTTTGGGTTAAATTATCCACTATTATTAAGAATGCTGTGATGTTATTGGATGATAAAAGCTGCATTAAACAAACCTAGACATCTTCCCCTTGGTTGTCTCTCTCAGTCGAATGAAATGTCCCTCACTGAAAAGTAAGACAGCTACTGACAATGAATGGGTCAACACACTCAGGGTCACAGTTTTCCTACAGCTCTCCTCTAAGTCTTTGTATGATGATTTTGATTGACTGAGAAGCATTTGTGTTATTCTGAAATGAAAACAGATTATTGCTACTACTGCACTGTTAAACTTGAAGGACATTTTAGCTTAATAATGACTGATCTGCTAAATGCCTGAGACAGTGGCACAGCTGACCTTCACTGGAAGTTGCATAATAATTTAAATTATTTAGCAGCTAAAGTGAGAGGCTTTAGAGCAATCCAGTTTTAGAATTTGATGAGGATAAATCCTGATGAAATATGTGTGCTGTCCCTAATCCTCTTCAATCATAAACAGCTGTCCCGGGTTACTCATGTGACTGTTGCTTAACCTGCCGAGAGAGCAGCCTTTGATCTGGATTTGGCTCTGCCTGCAATAACCTGATCCCTTTTCCCCACCATCTGTCATACTTTTATTTCTCTTGTTTTTTTAAAGTACATTTGGAAAGCTAAACAGTATCAAAACAAGGTTGTATTCCTTTTCAAGTATTCCTTTTTTCTTTTTTTTAAGATTTACAGGAAGCACACTTCACTGAGTGTGTACACACATACAGTATGTCCTGGCTGTTTCTGTATTCTCACTTATCCCCACTTGTGAGTGCAACCACAGTTGTCACCTTTCATGAGTCAGTTACAAAAAACTGCAGGCAAAAAGACCCTATAGTGTGAGTTTACACACAGAGAATATAGAATATAAGCATTATGCTGCTGTATTAATTCCCTTCTCAGGGAGGAACAAATGCCTCATAATGCATTCTGCGTTCAGTTTTCACTATTTTACATTCAACTCAAATAATTCTGCTATTAAACTAAAAGCTTCTCACTGAAACTATAGGCATTTTTCCCAAAGGACTATCTCTTGTGTTCCCATATTGTTTCTTGTGTGTTTGACAGGGCTCATAAATATAAGATACTGTTTCCAACTCCTCATTTATTAATGGTAACTAGTGTATAGGGACTGTATGCGGTCAGAAACATAATTGATATAAATACAAATAGAGATCTTCAATAAAATATTGAAGTTACTTACATCAGTCAAATTCTTTCTTATACCTCTCCATTCTGAGATTAACACCAACATTAGTTTAGAAGTTTTATAACAGTGTAAATATATGATATACAGTATATGTCCTAGTGTCAAAAGTCACTGTGTCAGTCAAGTGGTCCAGTTTAAATCCACTAACTTGTTGTAATTACTGTACTACTGTATTAGTTGCAAGTCACTGCGGAAATGGGAAGCATTTTATCAGCTACATTGATAAAACTACAATCCCTCCTTTGACAGCGTAATGCTTTAGTTCGAAGAGCTTAACTCTCAAGTTGCTTCATTGTAACTTCAGAAAGATCTCTTTGTGGTCATCGGTGGAGGACTGTTTGTACTGATTGTGCAGAAACAACTAATATGGGTAAACGGATTTCGGAGTCGGAGATCTGAAACGTTGAAAGCATTCTATGTATAATTGCAATCTTTTGGCCTTGTAATTGAACATTGGCAGTGGAGGCAAATTGTGTGGTGCAGAATCATCCAATATGGATCAAATATATTGGGAGACTGGATATGATGCTGTCGCTCATTTTCATTGAGAGAAGTTTGTATGATGGTTCTAACACACATTCACCAAGTTATCTCTCAGTGGGAGATACATGATACATGATACAACTACTATCTATCAGTATCTACAAGAGGACTGGACTGATAAAACAGCTGCTAGATCATGTTTATCCTGTTTAATCATCTCTAACAATTCCCTGAATAAATTTACGTTTGTTTGAAAACACAACACTATGAGAGAGATTTCAGAGAATCATCAGATATGCTTATGTGATGTTTACAGAAGGAAGAACCAGACACACTTTAGTACAATGTTGTCTACTTGCAGAGGACTGAACAGAGTTCACGTGATTGTTCAGAACACAAACAACAATGCCAGTGGCTCAGATCAGTCTAGATCCAGTTATTTGCTTTCATTTAAAAAAAAGAAAATTTTAATTTATTATCGTAATTGGGACTGAGAAAAAGATGAATTAAGTTACAACCCGAGTCTCTGTTCAGCAGTAAAATGCTTTGCCTTGTCTTCATCCATATTTTACAAAGACAATGATTAGTCAACGTTGCTTCAGTAGTGCAAATACTGATGTGGATTCAAATACAGTATGCACCTCTATGCTGCACTTTCAGCTCATTATCCTGGTCCAATAAAGCACGCATACTAGCATAATACCAAACTAGGGCTTATAAGGTAATTAAAATTCAAGATTTGGTCAGATGGCCAGAGAAAGGACTGCTCATACAGTGTTGTTCGTTTTCCTGATGGATCCTTAAGGTTTAATATTTGCTAACAAGACAGTCATAGGAACTTGATAGGCTCATATTAGACTCTTTGTTGGTTTAATGCAGTTTGAACTTGTTCCCTCTGTGCAAAAAGAGCAGAGCAGTACAACTTGTCCTCTACTACTTTTTTTTTTTTTTATGCAGCTCTGAAGGTCTCCACTGCCTCCTATAGCCATGTTTATCTTGTTCAGCTCTCTGGAGATCAGCCTCTAGTGAGTCTCCTGACTACAGCAGGCCTCTCAGAGGCATATTAACAAGATGGAAACAAGCAGAGCCGACTCTCCTGGACCATTCATCTCTCACTTTGGCATCTCGGCAGATGGAAAGGAATTGGCACATCATACTTGTGCCACCAGCATTGCACCCATGGGGATGCAAACGTAGTGAATGACAAACTTTGAAGGATAGAAGTCTTATACAGTAGTAAAGCAAAGACGACAGCACACTGTTTTTTGCTAAATACAAGACTTTGTAAGTATTGATATTTACATTTCAGTAGACTCTGTTTGAGTGAGTGTTGGTATGTCTTTGTCTGTGTACAAGTATTCCTGCTGCCAATCCCCAAGGTCACCTCATAGATAATTATGAATTATTCTGAATGTCTTCACCAAACTAGTGGTGAATGGTAAATAAATGGTCTTTTTTGTGTTGAATAAAACATTTAACCCACTTTATAATGAAAACGTAAGGAAATAAATCAGAGAAGTCATGTCAGAAGTAAGACACTTGACTTTGACGTAATAAAATAAAAATCCAGCTCTTTTGTGTTAGCCTTCTCAGCTGTGGGTTTATAATGAAACAATTATTACATTAATTACATTAAGTGCACATTTTTTCTTATAGCTAGGCTACAACATTTGGTTGTTAGCTTAGTCGCAAGCAAACAAATCCCAGTTGAGGATGCTGCTCACATTTTCTTTAGGGTTTATTGTCACATGAGCACCTCCACCAACATTGTGCCACATAGCTTCACCCTGAGCCTCCTTATACAGCTTCAACCAGCATCCTGCATCGCCCCATCCACCGGAAGCAGTCTGGCAGACAGCTGTAGCTGAATCTCCATCTACAATCTCTCCTAGCAACCTACAACTCCTATAGGCAACTGTATTTGCATCTACAACCTATCCCAGCAACTTGCACACTGCATCCATTCTTGCAGACAGCTGCAGCCCCAAACTCCACCTACTGCTTTTGCCAGCACAATGCAACTTGCACCTGCGAGCTGCGCACCACATACACATTTTTTTTAGACAGCTGTATCACTATGTACAGCTTGTGCCTGCAACCTGCACAGCCGCCTCACACCTGATGATTCTGGTGGACAGCTGCAGCCCGAACCTTCACTTACAACCTCTACCAGCAGTCTGCACCTCTGCCTCCATCTGCAGATTCTGACAAACAGCTGTACCCCAGATCTCATACACCCTCATCAAGCAACCTGCACTGTGCCTCGGGCTGATGAAGAGCTGGAGGACAATTCCTTCTCCGAGAAGTTTCACGAAGTTCCTTCATCCCAGTTCCACGGCCACCAGTTTCTCTCCAAAGAGATACTCTAACCTTAAAATAACAACCAGGCAGCTTGATCTATTAGCAAGCTAGCAGATCAGTCATTTGAGTACATCAGAATTAGCATAACAAAGATACCTTAATGCTGGAGATCATTAAGAATTTATGTGATTATAATATTTCCAGGAGATATATTTACTCACTAGTTTGGTACAACTTTCTGGTAAGGGTTTATAAGCATTAATTAGTAGCTTATAAGTAGTTATGTGTCTGTCACTTTCTTATAAGTCATCATGTCTGCAGTTAAAATAATAGTCATGGGGTGTCGTTTAGCTCAGTTGGTAGAGCATCCGCCCCATGTACAAAGGCTCAGTCCTTGCCGCGGCCCAAGGTTCGAATCCGACCTGTGGCTCTTTCCTGCATGTCATTCCCCATCTCTCTCTCCTCACATTTCGTGTCACTCTTCAAGCTGTCTCTGTCAAATAAAGTTCAAAAAAGGCCAAAAAAATATATCTAAAAAAAATAAAATAAAATAATAGTCATGAGAGGGTCACAACTTTCTCACTTTTTATGATGCCATCAAGTCTCAGACTGTCTGTAGATATAAATTGTGGTAAGTCATCGTTAAAGGGTCTTGAGTGTCTGGGTTTTTAATATTGAATTTAAATTTTGGTTTTAGACCTCATGTAAAAATATAAAGAAACTTATAAATGGCCACATGGTGGTGCAATATACATATAAACTAATTACTTGTTCATCGTTCATAACTTTCCACTAAATGTCATTGAAGTCTGTTCAGTAGTTTTTGAGATATCCTTGTAAACAACAGACAAACAAACAAGACTAAATACATAACCTCCTTGGCTCAAACTGATTTCTTTGGACCACAGAGTTATGAGATACAGTATATTTACATTTATATTGTACTTAAGTTTGAATTTAAGGATATATCAAAATTGTTTGATATTTCTTAATCCATAACTAAAACTATAAGGTATGTTTTAACTTTCAACAGCAGCAGAAATACATTTATAAACCAATAGTTTTCAATAGATTTTTCTCTATAAAGACAATTTGGTTGATTCTAAACTGAATGTAAAATCTGGAAACAACAGGTCTTGTGAAAGACGGCTTATTGTCTCAATAACAATAGACACACTCATTAATTTTAAAATGTTTAAAACGTTTTAAGAGATTTAAAAGCAGTGATGGATTTAGCAAACCTAAACTCAGCAGGTAAGTCAAGTCAGTGTGGCATTTGCTGTGTGATCTATGACCTTTTCTCAAGAAGGTTAATATGTACTTTTTTTAAAGAATGTACATTCATCATCGTTTATTGAAACACATTTCATTTCAACTCAATTGGTTTAATTGGAATGACAAACTTGAAGTTGATTAATTTGTCATCCCAAAACTGAACTTTGTCAAAACATTTTCAGAGGAAATATTAAAGTTATTATGCTGCATCTTGTAGAAGACCATGATTCTATTTCAAGTAAGTAAGTATCTCCCATCTGAATAGAGTGTTTCATATTTCAGTGACAATTATTTGAGTTCACAAAAGTTGACTGTATTGTCAGTTCAGAGTTGACATGGCTCAGGGGTAGAAGAATTACAGTGGCCCCTGGTGGCAAATACCTGAAAGTGTGTATTTTATATTTAGGTCACCTTACCTACCTGTGTGAGTGTCATATTTCATATTTATTCATATTTTAACATTCAGGTTTTGTAACACCTTTGTTTTTTTTTTCTTTTCCCAACAATGCAGATATTACACAACATATAATACAAACTAACCTTAGGGGTAAGCGAAAATGATTATATATTTTGCCATGTTTGGTTTTTGACAACATTATCATACCCTGATGGCCTCACATTATTTTCCCAAGAATGTTCAAGAGGAGAAACAAAAGTACTGGAACAGATTTTAAATTTTAAGTGTTCAAAGACTCAATCTTAAAGAGGTCGTCCGATGTACTGATTTGTATAAAAGAGCTGTCTTACAATACTGAAAGGATACCTATACAAAATACCAAATGAATAAACCTGCTGCAAACAGTTGCAAATTAAATATTTAATTTAAGTTCAGAGCATTTTTTATGGATTTTATGGATTAATGTTTAAAAAGATTAGGTAGATATCATAAAAATAATTTATTAAAAAAAAAGGTAGATATTAAAATCATTTTCAGAAAAATGTCTTTTTTTAACACTTCTGTCACTAAATGCAAATCACACAGCTCAGACTTTACTCAGAGACGTCATTCACTATTTCTCACTGGCGACGGGGCTGAAGGGTTTTGCAGACTCAGCCATGTAAGATTCAATCTCCTCCACGGTGCGAGGGACGCAGGTCAGCAGCTCTATGCCATCTGCTGTCACTGCAATGTCATCTTCAATGCGAACCTGCACACAGTAGTGACAGTAGTCAGTCAAACATGGTAGGATCAAAGCAGGAAACACTCAGTCAGTGCAAAAATGTAGACACACATAAGAATTCATGTGCTGAATGTGAGATCGACCAGTCGCTGAAAATTCAATGTTCACGCGGCAGAAGTTTTTTACTAAATGATCCTCAAAGGAAATGTGAATGTATCACAGCTTTTTTTATGCAATTTCATTGAATTTTACATTCTTAGATATCATTCATAATAACTCATGAACTCAGTTGTTCAGATCAGAAACAGGACGTCCAACAGAGGAAGTTACATGAGCAGTTAGAGTGAGTAATGATTTTTTTGCCATATAATCTAAACTACTTATTTAAAAGTGACATTTTAAGTATTATGACCCAGATGTCTGTTTAATGTTGACCACTGGACCACGAAAGAAGTAACTGTACTAGGCTCATTGGAGATTAACAGATTTGAGCAATCAAGTTGGTCATGGCTCTGACATAAAACTTAATTAATTAATCAATTAATTTTTAATTAATGAATTTATCAAAATACATCTCTGACAATTCATGATAGTTTTCAGTTCGGAAAGGTTTTAAAGATGCCTTAAAAAAATTCTGTTGACAACTTGATTAATTTCTTTTACCCCTCAGGTGAATCCAATCAAACAAAAACAATCAAAACATTGCAGGCACACTGACCCCTCCAAAGTTGCGGAAGCGAGCCAGCACTTGGTTATTGATGAAACAGCTGTGGGTAGGATCAGCCAGGGCCTGGTCCAGCAGGTAGTTGATGAAGTAAATGCCAGGCTCCACGGTGAGGACCATCCTCTCCTGCACCAGGCGACCCATCAGTAGATTCTTCAGTCCAGGCTCGTTAATACGCTCCACCTCCTGTTCAGCAGTAAAGTCTGTTAAGACTACAGCTTCACAGTTACAAAAATTTAACTGTAGTAACACACAATAGTTTTGAGCTATATTTTTTATTATTTTGGATTTATTATACTATAATACATCTGATGCCAAACTAAATGAAGGTTTCTCCCTGAACACAGACACTGCTACAGAAAACCACAATTAAATGTAAATCTATGCGTGTTAATTATTTCTGTGAATCAGTTCTTCAAACAGTAAAATATCTCTGGCAGCTTACTATAAAGAAGTCAGGCAGGAATAGGGAAACAATTATAGCTCGGACTGTGACTGGAGATGAAAGTCAGTTCATTAAGCCATCTCCTGATGGCTGCTTCACAGTGTACTTCCCATACTGACACTTACTGCTGGTGAACTCAGCAGTTCCAGTGGAGTTTCTGTGGGTTAACGGTCTGTTTTTAGAAATGCACAACTGTACTAAATCCTCCACCACAACATGAAACCATCTGTGCTCAGAGTTCAGACAACGTTTCAGCTTCCCCTCTCCCCTACTCTCATCCTGAACTTGTTCCTGCAGCTTGGCCTCCTTTTGTTCCACTCTCACTTCTGCACCGAGGGTCTTTCTATTATTGATGACACATCAGTATTGAAGGGACTTTAACTTTGTTTTCTTCTTCGACTATCTGGAGTCTCTGACTCTTAAAACTCCAAATACTGGCTGGTTGTGATGTGGGTAATCTCAGAATTGATGCCTTCTGATTTTACCTCAGGGTATCCTCCCACATCGTGGACGTCGATGCCCAGCAGGTGTCCCAGGCCGTGAGGCATAAAGACGGAGCCCAGGTGGACTTTCAACATGTCCTCCACGCTGCCATTTAGGATGCCGATCTTCACCAGCTCCTCCAGGTGAACCCGGTCAGCCAGACGGTGCATATCTGTCCACTTCACACCTTCAACACAAGCAGGATGGTTTGGTCTTCAATTTTAAATTTACAGATGCATGTTGTTATTTTTAAGCCTGGAAGCCTCAAAATATAGATATGAATCTAAGGCCAGGTTTACATATGACCTTTGTAATTTACAAATAAATATTATTTGTAAACAATAATTAAAAGTAAAGAAAATATGTGTTGAAAACCTTGAAAAAAATCAAACTGTTCAATGATTCAAATGTCATCACTATGGTCACTATTATTGTACTATACAACAAGCAAAAATAAAAGACTGTGCTGGTAGTACTATATTGAGGGCAGAAGATTAAAGTGCAGCTGCATCCACAAATCCTGCTGACTCTCTCTCACCCAAAATTTAAAAAAAAAGCAGCCGAGGACTTGACAGCACAATCATTACAGGGGGCGTGGCCTTGCAGCTACGTACTGTATGACACAGGAGGTAACCTCAACCAGAGTGACAGACTGATCAACCCTCAGGATATATCAAGAATACAGCTGCCAGTAGTCAGAGCTAACGGAGCTTATCAGCCATGAGTAACAGCTGTCAGACTCAGTGAAGGCGATGGACAAATAGTCTAGTGGAGCTTTGACAGTCACTAGAAGCAAATTCACAGCTGTTTGTAAATGTTTCTGTGAGGTAACATTAGCTGAGAGCTAGCAGATCAGAAAAACTCCGGTGTGGGGGAGTGTTGGTACGGCTACATAACAGGCCAGAGTCTGCAGAGTCTGGAGATGTTAGTTTTACAGGAGGGAATTGTAGAGGGATGCATATATGCATATTTATGTCACAACTGGAATCTAATACTTTATGTGTCAAGATTTGGACCTGAATCAATTAACAACACAACTAAGTACCCATATGCTTTGATTTCCAGCTGAAAAAGTGGTTTGAGAGTGAGAGTTGTAACTGTAAACTGTAAATAGGGCTGGGTTTTAAAAACAACTTTTACGATTCAAAATCAATCAATCTGATAAAGATTCATAAAATCCTGTGATTGATCTTTCAACATTTGTCTTGCCATAGATGTTCATATCTAGAACCTCAGTTGACTCAGCTGCCACTACCTAAAAGCACATCTGGTGCATTTAAAAACTATGGAGACTGAGAACAGCTGAACAAAAGCAAAAGACATCACCAGATATGCAGTCATTTGTAAAGTGTACTCAGTAGTTAAACTGAAAGATAATAACCTGGTTTGATGGCAGCCATGACAGCTCGAGAGGATTTGTGGACAGCCTCGTAGATGGCCCTCTGGTCTGGAGTGAACTTGCCATTGGCTGGGAAGGAGCAGGTGATGTCTGAGGTGTAGCAGTAGTACTCTCCGCCCATGTCGAACAAACTGAAGGGGACAAAACATCAAAACTCATTCAGTCATATTTATTTCCACAGTACTTTGGATGTGTGTCCAGTGTTTTTGAGAAAAAGCTTAAAAACTCACCACATGTCTCCGTCCATAATTGTCTTGTCATTTGGAGCACCAGGATGGCCATAGTAGATAACAGAGCAGTTACTGCCCCTATCGTTAAACAATAACACTATTCGTGAATTGAAAGAGACATAAATAGTTACACTATGAATAATTACTACACTACAAGGTGGTAATTTCATTAAATGTGACTTGACTTGAAAAGATGCCATGAAAACACATTTAATGTATTTCAGTACATCAAAGGAGCTCCAATCATTAAACATTTATCAATGTCCTTTTACCTTTTAACTGGAAAGCCCAGGCACAGTGCATCTTTGAAGAATCACTGTGATGACCAGGTCCTCATTTTTCAAGCTCTTAATTTGAACAGGAAAATTGCTTGCATCTACTGACCCTGAAGTATTCATTACACATGGCCTTTGATACAAAAAGGCAAAGCATGATTAGCAAAAATGTCTCAAAATGCTTCATCTATAATGATGCTGCTAGCTGACACGGAAAAAAGAGGAATCTGATGTTGTGCTGTCTTAGCACGCATGGTTTAGTTTGGCAAATAAGACAATCGGGACACTGCAGGGCTACAGAGTGCAACACCTCTGCATCCGACACTCTGCTTTGTGTTCCACAGAGGCTTTAAGGATGTTCTTTTTGATGTTGCATTATTAAGTTTTTCTAATATTTCTGTTTTTTCGCAATACTTTGCCTAACATGTGACGTCAGAGTTTTTAAAAAGGTTTGTGGTCTAAATATCTGAACTGGTAACTTTAGGTTACATACATAACCCTGGTTCTCTGAGTGGCATGAATGAGTATCTCACACTGGGCACGGCTTTGATGTGACCTTTACCAGAAGCTATGATTGCATTCTGGCATCCAGGATTGGCTAGAAACAAGCATGTCTGTGTCAGGGAGGGTGGAGATGTTTCTATATGAAAGGGCTTGACACTACAGTATCAAAAGCCCTCACCTCGGGGTGGTCTGGGGAGATATTCAATCAGGCTACTTAGAGAACCAGGGTTATGAAAAGTTCTTTTAATACTATTCGTCTAATGTCTCACAAAGGGAAATACTGTCTCCCAGATCGCTAGGTAGATGTTACCGGGGACCAACTGTCCTTAAATAAGACTTACTGAGGCTTAGCCATACTAAGGACTGAATGACTGAACGTTCAGCCTGTAGAGTCTGGTGAAGGTGAGGTGTCAGGAAGCCAAACTTGCTGTGGCACAAATCTCCTTAATGGAGATCCCTCTGAAGAAGGCCTATGAGGTGGTGAAACCTCTGGTAGAATGTGGACATCACCCTACTGGTGGCTACAAAACCATAAAAACTATAAGATCAAGCAATAGCCCCCACAATCCTTACACATCTATCACTCTTTTTTAAGCATGGCGTCAGGATAGCAGCAGGACCAGATGGTATCGTTGGATGGTTCCTCAAACTTTGTGCTGACCAACTAGGGTAGTGTTCTCAAAGAGATTCAGCCCATCCCTGGCTCAGTCCGTCATACCCAAATGCTTCCAAAAGTCCGCCATCTTTCCTATGCAGGAAAGGAAGTCCATCCTGCCTAAATGAATATGGCCCAGTGGCTCTCAGCTCTGTAATGATGAAGTGCTTTGAGCAACTTGTCACTTTACATACTCACATCCTCACCGCCCGGTACACTGGACCCACTACAGTTTGCAGACCATCACAACAGATCAACAGAAGATACCATAACACAAGAAAGGAAGCAAAGTGAGATTGCTTTTCATTGACTACGGTTCTGTATTTAACATATAGTCCCCTCCAGGTTGATGACAAAACTCAAGGACTTGACTTAACACCTCACTGTGCATGTGGATCGTGAGTTTCTGATGGGCACACCACACAAGGTAAGCAAACACCTCTTCCACTCTAATCCCTTAACATCGGCGTGCCCCTGGTGTATACACCTGCAGTACACCCTGTAAACACACACGGCTGTGTAGCCACTTTTGACTCAAACACCATCGCCAAGTTTACTGATGACACATCTGTGGTGGGCCTGATAACTGAAAACAATGAGCAAGGAAAAGGAAAGTGATGTAAAAGGCAGTAATAGCAGACTGTGGTTGTGATTGTGCTACTCCTGGCTGCATGTAGGTAAACATGCACAGGTGTCACATTTATATATTTGCATGCATTTTCCTTTTACTACTTGTGTATATTGTGTCATCATTTGTTTTCGTCGCCGTCTCAAACCGCCTACAACAATAGGTCATTCAACCAATCAGCCTGCTTGACTCAGGTCTGTCAGATTTGTGAGGCTTCCACGTCAGCTGCTCTGCAAGCCTCTGCAACCTATTACATTTACATGTCACTTTTATGTATCTTTAAAGAAGCATAAATTTGGTGTCAGTCAGAAATGAAACAGGTAAACATTCAATGACATATTCTTACGTTCCACAGATACAGGTGTACGAGGTGTGGCGCATCCCTCCTTTAGTGTAGCAGTAATGCTGGAACAGGCTGCAAAGAAAAAAAAAGAAGCACCAGTAAGAAAAAGGAAACTCATCAATTTCAGCACAGCAGAGATCCCACAGAACAGTAATGAGCTGAAGGACATTCACTGCCCTCTTCCTGACTCTGTACTTTTTAAGAATTCATTCAGCACTCATTCTTTAGCACATCAAACACTTTTATGGCTCTTGACATCATCGCAATACTGTGTAAGATTACAAGTCCACATTTACTGGTTCTTCTTACACAGCAAAGCACGTCAGCTGCTCCAACACAACAATAATTAAAAAACAAACAAAAAAACACAGCAAATAATCTGACTACAACATACAAATAGAAACCAAAGATATACTGATTACCATTCAAATAACTGTTATTTATTTTGCTACGGCCTCTTCAGCTTGACTTTCAGCAAAAACAGCAATCAGCCAATTATTGGTGTTGGTTATGTTTCTCTGGTGAACTAGAAATTATCATTTTTGTTGTACTTTGTGACAGTGTCCAACATGACAAATACTACTGTAAGTTCTGACTCTAGATTGATCTTCCATTTAATTATAACCCTACTCCTGTAATAAATTAGTTAAAAAATAAAGTTTTTGCTTCTAACTTGTAACTACAGTGACTGGATCAGTATAATGTCTAATACTGTAACTGAAAAGAGGATCCGTTGACAAACTGCACCTCTTACCTCTCCATTTCATATTCTTTCAGTCCAGGCTTCACATGCTTCATGACCTAGAAAGAAAATGTGGGATTATATGTGATCAGCAAATATGAAAACTACTGTATAAAACAGTTTGTAACTCTTGAGAAATGGATCTCAATGTTCACCCTGTCCACAAAGAACCAAACCCTCATAAGCATTTTGTGTGTACCTGACGTTTCTCTTTGTTCATGTGATGCTTCTGGACATCCTCACTTTTAACAGAATACAATGAATTGTGGCTTATTCGCTGAAGGACAGATTTACAAAAAGTAGACATAAAAAGTCAGTGTGAGTGCCCTCAAGCATTTGCTGATATAGGAGAACATTTTCTGTACAGCCATAGGGAAGGTTAATACATTAAAATCTACCAAGAAGAGTGGCTTTGGGGACACATGGGTAAAAACATACCTCATAACACACAATAACACACTTGTAACAGTGGGGGAAAATGAGGGAAAACAATATTGAACGTTCGTGGTGAGGGACTTCAGGGGACAGATAACAACCTCTGAAGAGGTTATTCATGGTGATAAAGTGAATCCTCTGCTGAAGTAAAATATTGTTTTATTGATACAGCCTTTTGGTCAAAGGCCATCTCTGTTAAGTACTGGCCAAAAACCACTGGATGGAGTTAAAAATCAATAGCATTTAAACAATTTATAACCTTAGAATATCCTGACATCTTAAATCCTTTGGGCAAGTTTTAAACTCAAGAAGGTGTTTAATACTGAAATACTATGGCCATTTAATATCATGCTGTGATCTTTTCTTTTATTGTTTGAAATTTTAAAAATATACCAATCTGAGCACCTTTACAGACGCTCTGTCTAGATGAGAAAGATCGCACCATTTTGTGGGCTTCACTAGAAATTCTGTTGGTGTAGCGCAGGACCTCCAGCTCCATATCAGTCTTAAGTAGACGGCTGCAGACACAGACAGAAATATGTAGTGAAAGACCAGCTCTCTTATTCTGATCATTACACTGACAGTTTATCGATGCGCAGTACAATGAATGTACAGCCAAACAGTATAAAGAATTCATACAACTCTCACGTTGAACTAAAGGAATACGGTAACTGCTGTGATGAAGTTATTTCTCGATAAATTCAACTTAGCAGCTGATATAGTGAACAAACAGAAGAAATTCAAATTCATAATGGAATTTAAACAACAATGAAATGAAATACAATATTTGATTCAAATCTATGCTTTAAATATTAGAACATGCTTGCCAATCTGACTCTATTTCTCATTCAGCCACCTTAGATGGCTAAATACTGCAGAACATTAAGGGTTTCTGCAATAATAGAAACAAACAACACAAAGCAGTGGTAACCAATAGTAACACAAATGAAAGTAAAAACAAAAAATAGCCCCTTAACGGAGAGCCACACAAGCTTTGCAGAGCATGAGGAGCAGCAGGATTCAATCAAGTCTTTCTCCCTAGGAGGTGTGCCTGAAAAGCATTCCTCCTCATTTCAGAAAATGTCAATTCATCTGGGAGTGTGCAAACTCTAATGGCAAGGACGACCAAGGAAGCACAGAGTCTATTACGTCCGTGTGGACTGGCTTCTGCTTCTAAGATGGGAAATAACAAGCCAAAGAAAAGCTCCCGTTTCTGATTGCAGACACACAATTACCTGACTGGTCAGCTGTAACTGAGAAGATTTGTCAGTTAAAAGTAGCCGAATGACTGAATCCACTTTAAGGTAATTAAGGGAGAGGCTACAGTACAGTCACAGAGTGGGCTTTCTGAATAATATTCTAAAACACATTTTAATTACTTACCATTCCACAATGACTGGGTGTAAAAGAGTGTTGTTCACCTGGAAGCTGATAAAAAAAAGGTAACAAGAAACAGCAACATTGTGAATATAAATGAAGCTTAAAAATAATAAATCCTGTTTTCACATGGCTCTGATAAATAAACTTATATGTTTCCAATTAAACTCTCCTTATTGAAATGCAATTTGATGCAAATGGATAAATTAGCTTTGAAATATAATATAAGTATATGAGACAGTTTGGGTCAGGGTGGAGAACAGATAAAATAGTGTAATGTATGCAGTTAAAAAAAGAACAAAGACGAGCTAAGGACAACAGTAACACTGCCATTAATTGATAACTAACAAGCAAACGCATGATTATTTGCTTAATTAAATTATATCCAGAAGTAGGTTATGAAGCAACAATCAGTATGCATGACAGTTTGTTGTATCCTTGGATATGAAAGAATAAAAACAATAACCTGCACAAACAAAATATAATTACAGCATCTGAATGCAAAATGACGCCAATTAAGCATACCGACTAATTCCTTCAAAGGAGGCTTCACGACAGATGCTCCCACTATCTGTATTCTGTCCTCGCTGCAACAAAGAAGCAAGCAATAAAGTGCATTCAAATGTCAATACAGTAACAATAAACAATAAAGTTGTTTTATAATCAGGCTGATAATCTATTCTATAATGACAGATGGATAATTTTATATCAGTTATTATTAAATATTATATATTGATGATCAATGTAATCATCAGGATTTTTAAAGCTGCAGATGTTACAGATTGTGAATTTCAAGGGCAGATATGTTGTGCCGAGGTAGACCTGCCTAGAACTTTTACAGACCACCATCCTTAAAGTTCAGTAAAATACTCCCAGAATACACCTGAAGTCCCGTGATCAGTCAGCTGATATGAAATAAAACTGAATATCACTAGCTGCTCTAACACAGAGAAGCCATCATCATACCAGTGTTAGGAGAGTTGCTGGTTTCAGGTTGGACAGGACATCAACAATCTGCAAGGACACAGACAGTAATTAGAAGACTGAGAGACACAGTGGAGCAGCAGAGACAACAAGCACCAGTTTTTTTCTGCTCTCAGGCAGCAGAATAAAGGTCACTGACAGACGCTGTTGTGGCTACATGGCCTCTCTAGCACTCAGCAACACATTGAATGACAAACCTCAAGCGACTTTATTATTCCTCTACCATCAGCCTAAATGTCAGATAACAGATTCCAGACACTGTCTTGATATTTGAGCATTGTTATTATTATTAATACCACTAAAACTGATTTCCTAAAACATTCACTGTATTGTCTCTGCAGAGCAGAAAAAACTCTCCCTAACAAAAACTAAAATTTAAATATAAACTACTGCAGCATTTTGGGATCATTTAATTTTGGAATAATTTATATTATGCCTAGAGCAATTATGCTTTAAATGCTGTTTTGGGGATATCAGTCTCATGAACAGTGATTTAATGATTAGCTGCAACAATACCTAGACCTGTAGAAAAGAGGTTGCCTCAACCATGTAATCAGTAAGGCCACATTCAGACAGGATCAGACAGCGAAAATGCAGATTCTTCCATTCATTTATGTTGGGGTCAATCGTTTTGGCTGCGGCGGTTAGGGCCACTGGGGTGTCCACCAAAAAACACAGAAAACTGCAGTGGAGAAGTTGAGCCAGATCCATCTTTTGGAAGAACGCAGCCCAACATCACACTGCAACTGCCAATCAGATACTTAGATCAGGCAGCAAACCCTTTCAGTCAGCCTGAAATGTCACTGAAGCTGAGGCTATCCGGGTGTCCAAGAGTAAACTATACTCTACTCTCTCTCTAAGAGTTTTAGACGAGAGACATACAGGTAATAAGAGTGAGCAAGCGCTAGCATTGACAACACCAGTTAATGAGCGAGATAAAAAGTTATTTCCTGAATGTTTCACAGCGGGTATGTTCAGCACAAAATGACACACAGCAGCGCCCCCTTCAGTCCTTACACCACCACACAACCCTGCGGTGTTTGGCTGCAGCGCCTGATCCAGTCTGAATGTGGCCTTACAGAGCTGGCAGTATTATTTAAACAAATACTGAGGTAACTATGATTCAGATTTGATGTTTTCTCATATTATATTGCAATAGTGAGCTGATATTGCTTCATGGAATAATTGGCTGTTAATTGAAGTCATAATCTGAATCTTAACCTGTGACTAATTAGGACATCTAACACCTCAGGCAGGTTCAGAGATGTAAAAATATCTGATTATCATCAGTCGGATAAGTCATTGAAAGGTCACAGTGTAAATCCAGAAATGAATGTAAAACTATATGAGATCATTTTAAATGCATCTTTCAGTGATCGTTGGCCAGTGAAAGCTGTTATTATTATAGTCAGATTATATAATTTTGATTCGTCAACATGCACACCTCCAAAATAACTCTGGAGCTGCCAACTCGCCATTATAGCTGCTCTGGGAATCTGCTGTCAGCACTGATATACTGTTTTCCCAAGCTCTCAAAATAGGCAATTACAGACAGTCTAAACAGGAATTTATATTTAGCATTGACAGGCTGTTCAAATGAAGAGAATGGAGGTGCAGTTTACAAATTTAAAATATAATTTTAGTGGTGGATCTCTGTTAGAGGTATGCACATGGATAAATTGTTTAACCAAATGAATTCACAATATGACGCTCCACATGCGTGGCAACAGCCAATGATGCCATGGATTTCCCCCAGAGCAGACATCCAATCACATACAAACTACAGCCTACTTAAAATGCTCCATGAATGCTCATTTATATTTTAATCCTGTTGAAGCAGATGTAAATAGTGCAGGTCTGTGCTCTATAGACTATAAATGTATGCAATGACACCTTCTACACCTTCTAAACCAGATATTAGTCATACTATCAGGCACCACAGATACCTTTGCCAGGAGGTTCAAATAAAAGAATGATGACTTTCGCTTTTAAAAAACAGTCTATGGAATCACTGAGGCCTTTTTTGTAACTTCATAGTCCAGTGACTGAACATCAAGGTTCAGTTACCACACAGAAAAAAGGTCACACACATGCACGCACGCACGCACGCACACACACACACACACACACACACACACACACACACACACACACACACACACACACACACACACACACACACAGGCTGTAAAGACTGCACCAACAGACACATACTTACATCACAGGTGTATTGCACCTCATCAACAGCATACTTCTCCTTGAAGTGCTCTTTAGGAAAGATCCTGTCAACATGTGAAAAATAAAGAGGAAAGTGGTCAGTGTCTAAAAACATAACAGGTAGGGTATCCAAAAGAAGAATTTAAATATTCAGGACAAAGATCAGAGGGAGACAGAAAATCTAATGAAGAACCCATTCTTCATTCCAGTAACTCCTGATCTGTAACTTCTCCTTATCTTACGCGCAAACACTGACAAGTCTCTAACACTGTATGCACCATCTCTTTTAATCCACTACCAAAAGAATAAGTACCCTTGTTTTCAGGTTTTTAAAGAAAGCAACCAAATGTCTAGAATAGTCTTGCTCATCTGCCAGTTTTTGTTATTTCAATGTTGTATTTCTGTCCATTTGAAAGAGGATAAAAAAAATCCTAAACAAGCAATAAACTAAAAAGAATAAATAAACACAAATGATTAGATGTATCTACTCTTACATGTGTACACTGTAAATACTTCAGCAGGCTTGGCTATCAATAACAATGTGTGAGGTGAAGTCTTAAACGGTTCTTGGTGGCATTTACAATAAAAAAAACTAAATACAAACATTCATACAAAAATAGATTTTTGTTGTTATAAAACATCTAACTGTGTAGGACCTGACTCCATCAAGCCATTCTTCAAGTTACATCTCAAAGCTATGGACCAGCTGGTGATGACTGCTGGCCATGTACACAGCTCTTTGAAGATTAGAGTGACTCACTCTCCCATCCAAGTAGCATAGCTTTCAGGCAGTTTGGGAACAAAAAGGATGGATTTCCCAGAGCTGACATCAATGGCTCCATAACAGTCAGGCTCGGTTACTCCAAAAGCCCAATGAAAGAAAGACTCCTGCAGCATGGAAAGAATCAGCCAGAGCATTAGTGAGGGAGATTATGACCGTCAGCTAGAAGACAAAGTTAGCTAATTCTGCTCAGATTATTACATCAGAAAAACCAAAATGTTGTACTTGATTAGAGCAGTTAGGTTTAGAGAAGTGAACACAGAGCACAAAAACAAAACAAAACTTTTAATGTGTCCATTGATTTATGTCACAAGTTTGGATGGAAGTGTTGGAAAAATTGAGTTCATAGACAGAGGTGATTTCCTTGCAGGGTGGCTGGCCTACATATACATCATTTTGACAGAATGAGGAGATTAACAGTGCCAAAGAAACTCAGAACTAGACTTGACTTTTGGAAAAGCCGGATGAGGTTTTTGTGGCACCTCGACAGAAAGTTTTAGGGATCCAACACAACAAAAGACTGACACAAGACATGCTGGAGGGACTTCAACTCACTTCTGGGATCATGGATGGATAAATAAATGTAAGACCTTGTCCCCACCTCAGCCTCAGCCTTGCACCAGTTAACTGCAGACTACCTACCTGTCTGAAAAGAATGTGTGTGTCCGTGCAGTACCTCCGTGTCTGCTCTCCTCCCTGCAGCACAACCACTGACTGCTGCACGCCGTCTTTGGCTTTCAGCCCTTTGCATAGTCGTCGACGGTTCTCTGCAAACAGTGCAGCAGACACCCTCAGGGTGTCATTACCCAGCCAGAAGACAGGTCTGTAGGGATAGCGATATCGAGGGTAGGTTGGTGGGTAAATAACAGAATTTTGTTCACATTGTCTTCACACTCATTCAACTATTCTCCGAATTCATAGTGTTTATTTAAAAAAAAGTATACAGCAGCTTAAGTAGGAAAAACTTAATGTCTTCTGACTTGCTGAACTGCAGATGTTGTGGTTTCAGCTTGCTCACACACACACAAGCACACACAGAGCAAAAAGAGGGGACCTATTATGTGTTTAGCTTTATCTGGAGGTAATCCTCAGGAATGGGTCAGCACATTTCAGCCTAAAGAGGTGGGTGAGCCACAGTCCAGCCTGCCTTCAGAAACAGTTAAGACATACACAGATAGACAACCTTTTAACTGTCTTGGTTATAAATCTTGGTCTCTGGCCATGACTTTACTGATAGGATAACAAACACAACATATCTGATTCACCCTGGACTGTAGCAAAGGTTAATCCAGAACCTCACAGTATTTTATGGCTCAGTGATTTCACTGTTGGCTAAGTATACAGGTGTAACTGTGCATCGAGGACAGATCATCCCCAGTGAGGTGGTAAATGATGTTATTGAAGAAGGCAGACACAATCATGTACTACACTGCAATCCAAATACTCTGCTGGCAAAAGCCCAGGAATAAAGAGATACCTCGTCACATGTATTATTATAAGATGTAGAGGGAAGAGTTTCTGCTGTTGTATTAGGTTACATAATGTCATAATGTGCGTCTGATGATGCTTCATTCATTCATTTTACTGAACACAGCTGTAAGCTAGCTCCAGTTTTTTTATAAAGTTTAAAGTTTAAGACTTTAGTTAGCTGTTCTGCGTGCTAATAAAAGCTAAGATTAATGTCATAAAGCTAAGTAGCTAATCTATTGTTTCTTCCTGTTTTCACTTCTTTGATGCAAAGATTGACGTTTTTCTTGTGCTAAAGTGTGATCCTCTATTTTTCTACATTTAACTTCTCAAAGACAACACAGTTAGTCATGAGCAACTTATACATCTTCTTTTTCTGCTACGTGCTCTGTAGAGCCATTTGACTGTGTAACAAACATGGCAGTGCAAGATGGTGGACTCCGTGTAAGAGGACCCGCTCCATATGTAGATATAAACAGTGATGGGAATAACGGCGTTATAAATAACGGCGTTAGTAACGGCGTTACTTTTTTCAGTAACGAGTAATCTATCTGATTACTCTTCCCATCATTGTAACACCGTTATCGTTACTGCCAAAAAATGCGGCGCGTTACTCTGATTGAAGGCAGCTGTTTTTCATCAGACCAACTAGATCTCTAAGCCGAGCGGCAAAGATTTTTCTTGTTCCTCCTTAATCCTTGGTGAGGGCGGGGGCACGAGACATCGCATAAATGATGACGATTGGCTGAGGTTGAGTAAAATTCCATGGTAAGCCAATCAGAGGTGGAGTTGGGCGGGTGTTGCTTTGCTTACACAAATTCGAAAGCCCGCGTAGCCTAGTGACTAGTCTGATCAGACACACAAAGACGACACAGGACATTCACGTGAGTCAACGAGAAACAGGAATGGCGAGCGCGAATAGTCCAAAAGTACTGCTTCTTCAAACTACAAAGAGTGAATATATTATTTATTTCTTGGTACATTGCTTAACAAGCATAATTTAATTTTGCTTAGTTGTGGCCTGTTGAGGTGCAATAAATATCAAAAGTTCCAAAACATCTATTGTGTTATTTTTATCGATCCACTCTATAAACATAGTAATTATAATATCTACAATAATCCATGACATTTTATTGGATGCTAGTCTCACTTTCCCACAGCAACATTAAAATAGTTTAGATCTGTGTACTGTGGATTTCTGTTATGTATTGTATGAAGTGTCCATTTCATTATAATATTCAGATTTATCATAAATAATTGAACACGCACATGTATTTTAAGTTCCATCAAAGAGGGGTGGAGGTGGGGTCCAAATTCTTTGACACATTTGAGCAATTAAAAAATTACTTGAAAGTAACGCAATAGTTACTTTCCAAAGTAACTAGTTACTTTTATAATTTGTAACTCAGTAAGTACTTTAGTTACTTTCTGGGAGAAGTAACTAGTAACTGTAACAAGTTACTTTTTTAGAGTAACTTGCCCAACACTGGATATAAAAGGCTATTTCTAAAGGTAATAAAAACATAATGATTTGTTTTGTTTTTTTAAGGATATATCACTTATAAGAAATAATATATCACTGTAAAGTGTTGTAGTTATGCATGTTATATTCAATTTCTGCTCAAAGATCAAGCTTTTTATATTTCATATACTTTTATATTTATACTGTTATTACCATGTCTCTTGTTTTATTCTGAGCCTTTGCAACGAAATTTCGCTCAAATGTACATTGGAAATGTGCAGTTGGATGACAATTAAGTCTGTCTATGTCTATGTAAAAGTTACACACTGAACCTTTAAGTGAGAGTTCAGTTTATTAGGATTTAAAATGATTTTTGGCCTGTTGTGAAAATGCGTTATTTATTTATTTATTTATTTTACATTTAATGATTTGTGTAACATGTCTTTTCAAATTCAAATAGCGTATACAGTTCACTACATCCTACGAAATTAAAGTTTAAAACTTGTTGATGCAGGTTGACAGGGACAGTGCAGTGACGGTAAATCTGCCTGACAACAGCTTTATTATCAGAGGAGCTCGTGAGCTTAGCGACCTAACATCTTTACGTCGCAGGACTCACAGTAAAAAACGACTCTATAAATTACCTCACATAAAATAAAAACATTTTATACTCAGTCAAAAGGCTGTAAGAAAAACTGAACTCACTGTGGTGCTGTAGCCATATTGACATGCTGGTCCCGACAGTGGTTTTCACGTGCTGACTGGAGTCACGTGAGTTTTGTGTGAGTCTGCAGCCAATCAGCCGACGTGACATTGTGCTGCGTTTATGTTTTTAGGAAATACCAAAATCAGCAGTGAAAATGCATGGAGAGCTATTGTGTTGATGTTTTTTACAAAGTCCTGTAGTCAACACGCGAAAACGCTATCGCACACATTCAAAACTAAAAAGGAAGAAACTAAAGAAACTAAAAATAAAAAGGAAGAAACAAAGTCAAACTAATAAAGGCCCATGAGCGATGAGTGAAATTCTCCAGTCCCTGAATGTCACATCATTGCAAGAAGGCTACTGTAGTTGTCAATGTGTAAACTGGTGGTATGTTGCACATGCAACATGTTATACATTAGAATGAACACAGTTAATGGCTATTGCTTTATTATTCAGTTTTTCAGTACCCTATTAGTTTTTCCATTTTAGTGTTTTGGTATGGTATGAAGTTAAATGAGTCAACAGGTTCATCTCAATCATGTCCACTGAGAGCAACAATGATTTAACACTGAGCTGCTACAAAAACAACCATTTTAGTAATTGCTAACACTGATCCTATAGAAAGACCCAACACTCGTATGTGTTTATTACATGTATTGACTCCTGATAATTATGACTCTTTAATGCACCTATGTGTGAAACTTGTTTACTCAGTCTTAAGAGATGCTCTGTCTTGCTGTTTGCAAGCATACATCAAAGAAGCCAAAGGCTTGCAAGAATGAAATACAAAAGCTGAGCCAGAATGATTAATCATTATTGATGTGTCTTGTCTAGGGCCTTATTTGTGTGTCTTTCGTGTCAATGGACTAAAATGAATGAAGAAAAGTTTCTTATAAAATGTCTGTATTGATGCTCCACTTAAGTGTGTTGCTGATGTGTGTGAAATTTGTCTGTGATGGTTATGGGTTCTCCAGAGATGTACACATACAGGGTTTGTGTGAGGGGCCTGTGCCTGAAATCTGTGATGAGTTATTGTGTTTTGGATGTGTTGAGTTGTGTGTGTGAGCTGGAGGTTGTTATCAAGGCACCAAGTGACTTACTTTGGCTACTTCCTCATTGTAATGGTCTTCATTGTTGTTGGTAATAAGTCCTATTATGGTTGTGTCATCTGAAACGTTTAAGAATGGTGATCGTTCAAGTTACATCTGCAGTTATAGCCTTGCAGAAGTAAAATTATCCATAGTCATGAATATAAATGAGCCCACACTAAGAGAATTAGAACATGTTTTATGATCTACAGGGAACACACAACGTGTTCATGCTCTCACATGCATACGTGGTGAGAATCTAGTATATGATGATTATTTATTCATAGTTTTTTTACTGCTGCTTAATCAGTGAGTTTTTCCAAGACTTTGTTTATTAACCAGTGATCCAGCTTTACAAGTTAGAGCTCGACTGAACAATGAGTCATGTTTAGTCTTCTGCAGTGGTGCTTTTACAGTAAAGACAGTAGGGGGAGATGCAACTCTCTTTTTGAAGAGTTTGAGAAATAATTAATTATTAGAGTGACTGCAGATACATGACGCCGGTAACTCTAAACAATGTGTCATAAAAAGTGGCATCCAGGCATAGATGACGGACTGTCAAGAGAGCTGGCACAGTGACAATGAAACATGAGCAGCTTTCACTACAATGACAGGTAGATGTATATGGGAACAACATATTTTGACACTCATCTGTTTTTCTGCAGAAATAAAGTTTTCAGCTTCTAAGCTCTTCCAGTCCAGGTTGATGGAAGTTATTTTAATCTGACTCGAGGTGGACTGGTAATTTACCATAAACTGGCTGGTAAATTATGCATGGACTGGAAGATAACTATAAGAATAAAAGTATGAAGTCTTTGCAAATGTCATTTGCCCATGTAAGTAAATGTGCACTCCTTATGTGGACTTCATATTTTGTGGAATAATGAACACTGAAGGCTTATTTAGATTTCTAGATATCCTTAATAAGGCTCCTAACCTTTCCACCACCCCTTTTGCCAGTGCAGTCTCAGTTAAATGAGACCATTGCACTCAGTAAGTTGTACCTATTTTTTTTTTTTTTTTAACTAGAGGCAGTTTTGCTCATTATATTCATTTGAATACATTGGCCACTTTTGAAAAGAGTGCAATCCAATTACAGTCAGCCTTGTTTTTCTTGAAAAATACAATAAACTTAGAGAAAAGTCAGATGAGCGCATAGACAAATTAATGATTTGCTCCTTCCTGACACGCAACAATAATATATCCTATTGTTATATTCTCACACACTCACACATATAATTTTGTCATTCTCCCTCAGTGGCCCCCTGGCAGTGTTTCTGCTGGAAGTACAAAGGAGGACTCTGGGACACCAGGCGTCAAGCCACCACTGTCACTGTAGACTGAGTGCCAATCCCCCTGCATCCTAAATTTTATCTCTTGTGCCAGCTGTAAGTTGTGCTGATACAGTTAAACTGCTCAGCTTTGAACCCTTGACTTTACTCCTTGTGGGCTTTGGACATCTGCAACGGAACAAGGAAAGTCTTCAGAGACACTAGGACTTTCAGGACCAAAGGGGGTCAAAATAAACACAAGAAAGTAGGGAGGGTGGGAACACACACTAGCATGACATTTCTTTTGAAGTATATTAAAAAAGAGTAGTTTTGCTGATAATACATTCAACAGTGATGTCTTGTGACAAGAAAGTTGCTGGTTTGACTGCTCAAACAGCAAACAAGGCTTCCTTTCCACTCTTAAGCAAGGCACTTAGCACTGAATAGAGAACAAAAGTGTGGATTACAATGCAGGAATGATTTTATAAGGCTGTTCAGTGAGCCCTATCATCAGTTTTGATTTATTTGATCTTTTTCTAGTGCCTTGTCACTACCAGACATACATCTAATGATAGACTGGAAACTGGAGAGAGAGAGAGAGAGAGAGAGAGAGAGAGGAGATGACATGCATCAAAGGGCGATGGAAATGAATCCCCCGAAGAATCAATTTTAATCATTATAAATCCAAGATAACTATAAGATACAGAGCATATTACGCCTTTCAAGCAAACAGATGATGAGAGTTTCACTCTAACAAAAAAAAACTACAAACCACTTTCAGTTTCATCCAGAAACTAACCCAATCCCTCTCCTACAAAAAATGCTTCAGTCAGTTAGGCAGATAGTGGAGTGTAGCGAGAAGAAGCACAATTCACTCGGATTACTCTCTTCAGGTGACCAGAAGAGGGTTTAATTAAAACACAAAAAGCTGCCTACAGGCAGACAGAGTCGGTTGAGTGGATTCTTACTGTAATATCTAGTGAGCAGAAGTGGGTAAAAAAATATCCCCCCATACACAAGGGGAAATAAATTTATGAGCTTAACCTGATGGCTTTCCTTCAACTCTCTTAACCTTAGGTCACTTGCATCAAATGTACTACATGATGTGGATAATAAGATTTGAGAGTATGGATGTTTAGATGATTGAACATGCATATAAAGGGGTCTTTTTAACTGAGCAGAAGTGACGTTACCACTCTACACTATATAAATAAATTAGAGTTATTAAACTGCATAATAATAAACTGAGCACATGTGGGAATGAGTGTGTGTCTTCCTCAAGACTTAGTGCGTCCTCTGTGTAACCTCGAGCAAGTTTATTCATTTATATGTTCGTCATGCTCCCAGATGAAAATTTTTGAAAATTGCAAGAGAAAAAACACTTCCTTTCACCAAGCTGCTGGATGACAGTGTAAAGCTTTATTTGTACCAAAGAGCTCAGGTGTGAAGGCAAGCAAGAATATGAATGTGAATGAGGAGAGTGCTGAAAAAGAAGCAGATACAAAAATCTACTTGAAATGTAAAATAGCTTATGGACACAACTACTCCATTCTTCTGTTAAATAAATATAGAACACTTACTTTTTTAAATTAAATTGAATAATTACTTTATCAAATGTAGAATTAAAATATTTCTTTCAGTCTATAAGCAGTCAGCTCAGCAGAAAAAGACTGATTGACGTTATATACAGTTCTTTTACTATATATGTCTTTATCTGCCATGAGAAGTGACTAACGCCTTACAGCACTAAGTCACACACCAGCAACTATTTCACTTATTTTACTGAAACTGGGTCATATTTTATCTCTAAAATGTTTCTGATGTCCTCTGGGCTGCTCTGTCTCAACTCTCTGTGATTTACAGTTTCCTGATGGACGTAATATAAACTGCTGCTGACTGTAGCTGCTGTTAGCTAATGTTAGCTCAGTTTGTTAGATGGGCTACCCAGACTGTGAGGTCAGGGCACCAGGGCAGTGTTAGTGTTTTTACCAAAGGTGTTTTGGACCACCAACGCGTAACAGGGCAGGGGAGGGTGAAATCATAGAAAATGTAACATACTGATTTATGACCTGATCCAATGAATTTCAATGAAATATATCAAAAATGGTGTGAGGACGATGATAGTAATAAAAGTTCCTTTGTGGGATTTCACAATTAGCAAGACAGGGAAACTATACTAAAACTGTTTAAGACAATCTAAAACGATGGTGCCGTCCACATAGTGGAATACAGAACGCAAACAATAACAGCAAGACAGCCTGTAAATCAGAAATAAAATTTCCACCGTTATTATTATTCCTATAAGCCACGGCTCCATCAATGTGAGGTGAAGTGAAATTTTCCCTGTACTGTTCTCATATGTCTGAGATTGTCAAAACAACTTTGGTTTCATATTTTACTGGAGTGGAGGGTGTTGCTGTAATGAGCCTATTACTCATCGCTTCAGGAGCTACTAATTAGCATAACTCTACCTCAACCAGACCCCCTACTGAGGCAGTCTCAGCTACAATTTTCATTCTTCTGTTAACTCAGCCCTTCATTTTATTGTTCAGATAGTGATCAGTGTTTGCATGTGCACTATATAGCACAATTTTGCACATCAGTGATGTGAGCCAATTTGTTCTGGAGTCAGTGAACAATCAAAATATTATCTTATCAGAATAATTAATCTTGATAAGCCTCAATCTAAAACCCACTATGACTTTTGTTGGAAATCCATAATAATATCTTCCTTTGCTTTGTCACATGGCAGTTTTGTAGATGACTATCAGAATAACTAAAACTATAAATATAATGTGACAAATATGAGTTCCAAGGTCATGCAATGCTCAGACATGCAGTACAAAGTGACAGAGCATATCACTCATTCATTCACATCTTGTAGAAGACATGCTGATACTAATTTGGAGTGGTCAGAACAGCAGAAGGATTTGATGTGCTTGCATGTGTGATGATTAGAGACCATATAATGACACCTTAAAGCTGCAGACCTGGAAAGGAGGGATAGGGAATGAAGGAAGTGTTTCAGATGATGAAGCCATTTAAGAATGCTCAGACGTGATAAGCATTTTCTCTGATCATTGACTACTGTCATTATAAACATAATTTAAAGCGGCATCACCTAGATATTTTTAAAGTGCAATACCACCGCTGTAATATGGACAGCTATATACATGTATATGTTCTGATTATATTACTTATGATCAAAACTAGTGAGTCGACACCTTTGCTAACAGCCAAAAGCATAAGTCACTTCTCACGTACAAAGTTACATAGTGCAAGCACAGATATTTAGGGTGTAGACTGGGAATGGCAGAGGCACTATTCACCTGATTAAAAGTCATTGTAGCATCAAAATGATTTAAAAGCTTGTTTTAATGGTAGAAATGTTACACAATGGGGCTTTAAAGTTTGTCCTGTTTCTCACCTTAGACCAAATTGTATGTAATCTCAAACAATCCTTTTCTGCTGCCTTTTCTGCAGACTGGACATCTTATAGACTGAAAGAAATCTGATAATTCTGCATCTGATAAAGTTATGGTTTAATTTAATTTAAAAAGTAACAGTGTTCTATATTTATTTAACAGCAGAATGGAGTAGTTGTGTCCATAAGCTATTTTACATTTTAAGTAGATTTTTGTATCTGCTTCTTTTTCAGCACTCCCCTCATTCACATTCATATTCTTGCTTGCCTTCACACCTGAGCTCTTTGGTACAAATAAAGCTTTACACTGTCATCCAGCAGCTTGGTTAAAAAAAAAAAAAAAAGTGTTTTTTTTTTCTCATGCAATTTATATTTTCAATTGGCTAGTCAAACTAAAACTTTGAGATTGGGAGCATGACAAACATGTCAATGAATAAACTTGCTCGAGGCACACTGGAGGACATACTCTGTGTAACCAGTCTTGAGGAAGACACACAGTCATTCCCACCCATGCTCAGTTTATTTTTATTTTCTTATTATTTGTTACTAATAACTCCAGTTAGTACAGTTATGCAGTGTAGAGTGGTAATCCCACTTTAACTCAGACCCCTTCATATGCATGAATTAATTAATTCATTCAGCAAGTATCTAAGCATCCATACTGTTGAGGAGAAATTGCTGAAGTCAAAGGTCAATGGTGAGGTCAGGAGGGAAGAAAGTGTTCAGGAGCCTCTGATGTCTTATGCTGTAATATTTATTGACACTTGGCCAAGGAGAATTAGAGACACTCTCAAGGTACATCAGAAGTGTCTGAGTCGGTCTCACATTCTGCCCAACTCATCCTGGTGGTCAGACTTTAAACCTCAAGATAACACCACAAATATTATACGCCCAGAATTAGCCAAAGAGAATGTCTTTACCCATGGAGGTGTTATTGTCAACATCTTCTAGTCTGGAGACACAGATGTCTGATTACGCAGATTGGAACGTCAACAGCAAGCTTTCTATTATGTCTATGAAGGCAGCAATAGGTCTCTTTGACCCTGGCCACCACAGTGTTGAGGTAGACTGGCACCTACTGTTCCCAATCAAAGCCAAACAATTAATACTGCTGAGGACCTCAAGGCCCACATGTGACCTCGTGTAACCTAAGGATAGAAAATTCCATAACACATACTCTCAAATCTTATTATCCACATCACATATTTTAATTTATCATCGTGTAGCACATTTGATGCAAGTGACCTGAGGTTGAGGCTAGAGTTGGAGGAAGCTGTCAGGATAAGCATTTATTTCCCCTTGTGTAAGGGGAGTATCACAGCTGTATGACCACAAGCAAAGTGTGATCCAAAGTTTGCATATTTTTTTTGTATTTCAGCCAAAAGTATAAAACAATTAAAAAAGAGAGTCCACGTTGTCTGCATCCCAATGTCCTGTGTGGCATAATAATTGTGATGTCTGTAACATGAAAATAATAATTATGGTTATGTAATTACATTTTTCTTTACCCACTTCTGCTCTCTAGGTATTACGGTAAGAACCCACTCAACCAACTCCGTCTGCCTGCAGGCAGGTATTTTAATTAAACCCTCTTCTGGTCACCTGAAGAGAGTAATCCAAGTGAATTGCGCTTCACGCCACACTCCACTATCTGCCTAATTGACTGAAGCATTTTTGTAGGAGAGGGATTGGGTTAGTTTCTGGAGGAAACTGAAAGTGGCTTGTTGTGTTTTTTTGTTTGTTTATTTATTTATTTATTTTTTGTTAGAGTGAAACTCTCATCATCTGTTTGCTTGAAAAGCACCAAGAGCTCTGTATCTCTGTTATCTTGGATTTATAATGATTAAAATTGATTCCTCCCCCTCTCTCTCTCTTTCTCTCTCTCTCTCTCTGACAAGGCAATTCAAATTGATCAAAAGGATTAAAATATTCAGAGAACCATGTTAAATCATTACTGCATTATAATCCCCACCTTTGTTCTGTATCCATGTGCTGACGCTGATATTTTGCCAAAATATATGCTGCTTTTGTTTCAGTCATCATATGACTGGTGACAGCTGTTATTCCTTCTACTACTGTGTTTCAGTATTACCAATAGCATTACTAATATTTTGTCCCTGTATTCACAAGATTACATGCCAAGTGTAATGTTTGGCTTTATTTAATTGGACATGTTGACTAAAAGCATGTAGAGATATACAGAGTTTTACGCCTGGGAGCTACTCGCAACAATCTCAGTCTTTCTTGTTAAGCATTAAGTGCCTTTCTCAAGGAAAGTAGTCACAGAGAAAGTGGGAAGGACACTATTCTGGCACCTGAGTGCATAGCGAGGCACACATCACCAGATAGCTAAACACTGTGACTTGACTGATGTACCACAAAGTAGCTTGAATGATGAAGGAGCATAAGTGAGTTCTCAACGTGCACTTGAACGTCCATTTATTGCAGATACAGAGCTTTCATGTGGTAGTTATAGCAATAGCAGCAGCAGTAGCATCAACAGTGTGAAACTGAAAACAAACAAATGCAAAATGTCTATGAAATCCGCAAATAAATATGAAATACAATTAAATGTGAGCAGAGATAATTACTATAAACACAGTGAACTAATATACTCACAAACAAAACTTCTCCAACACAGGGGGATGGAGTCAGATGAAAACGGAGCAGAACATGCTGTTTCCTACATTCATCTAACTGAGAGAGAATATAGCTCCGCTTCGGACTATGTGACCATTAACAATGTGACTCTAAACAGCCAATGAGAACACAGACCTAAAATAGCAGAAACAGGCTGCATTCTAAGCCCTGTAGGAGGTGCTGTAACATTTAAAACATAATGAACACAGGTAACATAACAGACGCCTTGTTTGCTGTTTGAGCCCATTTGAGCAGACAAACCAGCAACTTTCTTGTCACAAGACATCACTGCTAAACGTATTTCAGTAAACTGATATACTTGAAAAGAAATGTTATGCTAGTGTGTGTTCCCACCCTCCCTACTTTCTTGTGTTTATTTTGACCCCCTGTCCTGAAAGTCCTAGTGTCTCTGTAGACTTTCCTTGTTCCATTGCAAATGTCCAAAGCCCACAAGGAGTAAAGTCAAAGCTGAGCAGTTCAACTGTATCAGCACAACTTACAGCTGGCACAAGAGATAAAATTTAGGATGCAGGGGGATTGGCACTCAGTCTACAGTGACAGCTTGATGCCTGGTGTCCCAGAGTTCTCCTTTGTACTTCCAGCAGAAACACTGCCAGGGGGCCACTGAGGGAGAATGACAAAATTATATGTGTGAGTGTGTGAGAATATAACATTAGGATATATTCTTGTTGCATGCCAGGAAGGGGTGTGAAGCAAATCATTGATTTGTCTATGAGCTCATCTGACTTTTCTGTAAGTTTATTATATTTTTTTCAAGAAAAACAAGGCTGACTGTAATTGGATTGCACTCTTTTCAAAGGTGGCCAATGTATTCAAATGAATATAATGAGCAAAACTGCCTCTAGTTCACATTAGGCATTATTAGCAGACTTATTGAGAGCAATGGTCTCATTTAATTGAGACTACACTGGCAAAAAGGATGGTGGAAAGGTTAGGAGCCTTATTAAGAATATCTGAAAATCTAAATAAGTCTTCAGTGTTCATTATTCCACAAAATATGAAAGACTTGATACTTGGATTCTTATTAGCTATCTGCCAATCCATTAATTTCAACAGTTTACGGTAAATTACCAGTCCACCTCGAGTCAGATTGAAATAACTCAACCTGGATTGGAAGATCTTAGAAGGTGAAACCCTTGTTTCTGCAGAAAAACAGATGAGTGTCAAAATATGTTGTTACCATATACATCTACCTGTCATTGTAGTGAAAGCTGCTCATGTTTCATTGTCACTGTGCCAGCTCTCTTGACAGTCCGTCATCTATGCCTGGATGCCACTTTTTATGACACATTGTTTAGAGTTACCGGCGTCATGTATCTGCAGTCACTCTAATAATTAATTATTTCTCAAACTCTCCCTACATTGTGACAAAAGAGAGTTGCATCTCCCCCTACTGTCTTTACTGTAAAAGCACTACTGCAGAATCAATTCAATAAAAAGAAAACTGTTTTATGTGTTTAGTGGTGTTTCCTTGTTGATAAATGAAACATGACTCATTGTTCAGTTGCGCTTTGACTTGTAAAGCTGGATCACTGGTCAATGAACAAAGCCTTGAAAAAACTCACTAAGACATAGTAAAAAAACTATGAATAAATAATCGTCATATACTAGGTTCTCACCACGTATGCATGTGAGAGCATGAACACATTCTGTGTTCCCTGTAGATCATAAAACATGTTCTAATTCTCTCAGTGTGGGTTCATTTATATTCATGACCGTGGATAATTTTACTTCCTCAGCACATGACAAAAAAGCAGATCTTCTGTGTGACTCCACAAGGTCAGGTGACTTAATTGTGCTATTACTCTTTTAAATTAAAAAAAAAAAAAAAAAAAAAGCGCGGCTATAACTGCAGATGTAGCTTGAATGATAATGAAACAAAAAATCAGATGAGAGCTGGATGGTGTCTGTACAGGTATCTGTGTAGTATAACTGTGTATTATAATCCTCACAGTTTCTCAGTGTTCAATCTGTCAAATTTTCAATACACTTCATATGACTGGTGGATTAAGGGCATCACAGTTTAGTCACCATTGTTAAATATAGAGATGACCCAACCAAAGCATTTGGACAAACCTTTATCAGTAGTCTCTGTCCTGTCATGCGCAGTGATTTCTTTTCTTTTCTTTTTTTCAACAAACTTTATTGAAAAGTCAGACTTTACAATTATTGAAAACACATAACATTAATATAGTACAATACAGTGCCAGGGGGTCACATTATACAAAACAGTGATAAATTAGTTCATAAAATTGTTATATAAAGAGCATAACTCAGTGGTTTTGATGGCTTTTCTGTTCATAGAGTGTTGGATTGTTGTAAAGTATTGTTTGAGCTCCTTCTCAAAAATTAAAAAAGATGGTTTGTGATTAGAGAATTTGGATTTGTGTATATGGTATTTAGCAAGTAAAACAAGCAGGTTGATGATGTAATATTGATATTTGTTGTTTGCAGGATAGGAGAGGAACCCAAACAGTACATTTACATATGTGAGAGAGAAATCAGATAAAATATTCTGGGAAATGAATGTACAGACATCTTGCCAGAAAACATGTGAAAAAGGACAGGACCAGAACAAATGACAAAGATCTTCTACGGATTGTGTGTCCACGTCAATGTCCTTTTTGTATCTACGTAGAAATAACTTACAGGGATAAAACCTATGAATCATTTTCAAAAACACTTCTTTAATCTTATTTATAATCAGATATTTAGAGGGAAGACACCAGATTTTTTTTCCAGTTCAAGTCTGGAGTGAAGCTATTCCAGTAAGAGATTACATTTGGAACAGAGATTATGTCCTTTTGAAATAAAGCACGTATGTTACAGTTGTTATTATTCTTTTTAGTAGAAAAACAGATTTGACCAACACTAGTGACAGCAGGGTCTAATTTCAATAAAGTCAGTTCAGATGTAATGGAGCTTTTAAGAAGCATGATAGCACCAGATGGAATACCATCAAAAACTACAGCATATTCCTTTGGTGGTATGGGAATACCGTACTTACTTAGAAGTTCAGAGTAAGACATTAAAACACCATTAGAATTGAAAAGCTGCTTGACTAAATAGATTCCATGGTCAAACCAATTTTCCAGAAATAAAGATTTCTGTCTGTACATCTCTGTTATTCCATATGTAGTATCTGTGAGGTGAGAAATTGTGCCTGTAAATTAAAGACCAGGAAAGAAGCAGTTGTTTATGGAAATTAGACAGCTTTAAGGGGATTTTTTCAATGTTATAGTTGCAAAGAAAAAATAAATTTAAGGCCACCAAGTTTTGAAAATAAGAAATTTGGGATAAAATTCCAGGTTGAAGATGGGTTTCTAAGAAATTGTTTTATCCAATTTATTTTGAAAGTATTATTTAAGGTTGAAAAGTCAAGAAAATTCAGACCACCATGTTCATATGAGTTCCTCAGAACTGACTTCCTAATATAATGAATCCTATTTCTCCATACAAAATTATATAGCATATTATCAATGGATTCAGTTCACACTTACTGATGTTTAAGCAGAGTCCAGAGGCATTGGAAAAAGATTTAATTATATCAATGGCTACTGAAACCTATGAAGCATCCTTTAAAAATAAAGTGGTATCATCAGCTAGCTGACTAATTCTCTTTCAGCTATAGTGATACCTTCTGGGTGGTTGAGTTTAATGTAATCTGAAAGTAGTTGAGCGCAGATCAGGAACAAGTATGGTGAGACCGGGCAGCCTTGTCTAACACCACGCTTTAGATTAAATCTGGGAGATGTGCCTGCATGTAGTTTGATTGAACAGTTAGCATTTTTATACATGGTCTTGATGGCTGCACAAAAGTAAGGGCCAAAACCAAATTTTTCTAAGGCTTGAAACATAAAATTATGTTCGATGGTATTGTAATAAATTTCTGAAATATCCTGAAGATGTTTAAGGTAACATAGAGCTGCCACCACCTTTGTTAACCCGGTCTGGTCCGCTAATAGAGGCAACAGAGCACCCACCACAGACAGGTAAGTATGAAAATAAACAAATCTTTATTTTAATGAATTATTAATTAATTAGTTAGGGACGTCTGCAGCCCACAGGCCAACAAGGGCAGCTCCAGCAGGCCAGGCAGGTACTCCACCATCCGGCAAACACCAACACTGCACACAAGCAGAACACACACCACACAAAGAGACACTGCACACAGGAACCACTGCACAGCAACTGAACTGGAACACTGCACACAAGGGGAGCTAGAAATCACACTGGCTCCAGAGGGACCACTACAAACATATGCGGGTCAAACCCCACTTTTGTCACTAGGGGGAGGTAGAGCGCTGCACGGACAGTAAGCTGCCCTAAGAGAAGGCCGCTGGCACAGTTAACGTCAATACATTAAAATCCTTTCATAAGACGAAATAATATTGACACAGACATTAACTAACAGGACAACATACAGGTAGTTTATATGAAGATAATTAAGATCAATAATTAAGATCAATGACTTATCCTCCCCTAGCCTGATGACGAGACTAGGCGATGGAGATACACCTGGAGAGTCGGGCTGCTCAGCTGGCAGGCGGGGAGCCGTTTGGCGCGACAACGCGAAGCTGAGGCGGCCGCTGGAGCACGCTGGACTGGAGCACTGATGAGGCACGGCTACTCCCCGGTCCCTCGCTACACTATCAAAAGCTTTCCGAAAGTCTAGGAACAAAATTAAGCTATTATCATTGCAAAGATCAGCATAATCAATAAGGTCTAGCACAAGCATGATGTTATTAGCTATACGTCTATGTCTCATAAAACCACTTTGTGTTTCATCGATAATGTGATCTAGAACAGTTTTCAGGCCTCTGTCCTGCCGTGCTCAGTGACTGAATTTATTTCTGTGTTTTCTTTCGTACGTCGTGCTGTAACGACGCCAAACGTGATTGAGAAACAGCTCGTCGCACGGAGCCGTTTCATGCCACTCCGTGGGGCTGAGTCTGCGTCAAAGGTAATAGGCGATGTCATTGTGCGCATGCGCAAAGCTCTCCGGACTAGGAGGTTGCGAGTTCGAGTCCAGCGAGACACAAAGTCAGACTCCATGTGTTCTCCATGTGCTGCTGCTGCTTCCAAGCGCAGGTCAAACTGCCAGCAACCACGTGAAATTCATTAGTGGAGCCGTTGAACGCTAAAGGTTTCACCTCAAGACGCTCTCAGTCTTCCAGGGCATCTTTCTTTGAGAAGAGTTCAGTCTGGGGCAACTGCACTTGTTTGAAGAGCCATGAAGGCTTCATCTGGGGGAACTGGCTTCCCCTCCTCCCTCAACACAATCCAGGGCATGTAGTCCTGGTAGGGTCGTTAAGCATGTTGTTTCCACTCGTTTTGTTAGTGCTCCTTTGAGTCCCATGCGGCACATTGTCATAATCCGGGAAATGTACTTTGAAGTAAAAGCACTCAATGTGTCCCATTTAGCATGTCACTGGAGTCAAGTGTGAAAGCAGAATTGTACTTGACCTCAATCGACCCCAACGATTGAGGTGGGGTCCGATTTTGAGCCACAGGACTGCAACTAATGATTGTGTTCAGTCTGCAGCAGGCATATTAGTCAGGTGCTGCTATATTGGGGC
Organism: Sciaenops ocellatus; assembly: GCA_033000465.1. NCBI lineage: Eukaryota > Metazoa > Chordata > Actinopteri > Sciaenidae > Sciaenops > Sciaenops ocellatus. The sequence goes on from CP136888.1 coordinate 19,476,455, forward strand.
GGCTGTGGCTTGGAGGTAGAACAGGTCGTCCACAAATCAGAAGATCGGCGGTTCGATCCCCAGTTCAATCCCCTACAGTCTGCATGTCGAAGTGTCCTTGGGCAAGATACTGAACCCCAAATTGCTCCCGAAGGCTGTGCCATCGGTGTGTGAATGTGTATGAAACCTCAAACTGATGAGCAGTTGGCACCTTGCATGGCCCAATGCCATCAGTGTATGAATGTGTGTGAATGGGTGAATGAGATACGTACTGTAAAAGCACTTTGAGTGGTCGGAAGACTAGAAAGGCGCTATATAAGTACAAGTCCATTTACCAGTCCATTTACCATTGTTTCACCCGACATTTGGTCAGTGGCTTTCCTCTACCCTCGAAAGCCCCGGGAAGGTAATCCAGTACAAGTACAATGCATTTTGTAATAGAGGGGGGCCTCTTTGAAATCACATTGAACGTTGTCTCTGTTTCCACCACCGCTCTCTGCTAGCTTGTGCAGTAAAGGCCAAGTATACTCACAGTACAGTACAGAAATAGTCAACTGCAAAGTTACATGTATGTAAATAAAGAGGATTCAAACAGTACGTCGCTTCAAATTGCCTCTCCCATTCCTTACGTCTGTTTGTAATTTTACATTTTGTATCGCATTTTGCAGTTACATGTACGTAAACAGAGAGTTCAACCTTAAAGGTACAGCGTGTAAGATTTGGGGCCTCTATTTTCAGAATAGGGCAAACATGGAATATAATATTCATAACTATGTTTTCATGCATGTAAAATAACCTGAAAATAAGAATCTTTTTATGTTTGTTGCTTAAAAAATATCCTTTTATATCTACAGTGGGAGAGGGTCCCCTTTCATGGAGGCCGCCATGTTGAAACACCTTATTTATACAGTAGTCCAGAACAGACAAACTAAATACTGACTCTAAACAGGGTCCTTAAAGTGTTGTTTCTCCTTTACATTAGGAAGGTGAGGGTGATGTGAGGAGATTACAATGCAGTGATTGGACCACTAAATGCAACTAAATTCTACACACTGGACCTTTAATGTGTGCTATACCTATGCACCAATACATAGTCATACTATGTACCAAAGAAAAAGCCAAAAAGTATAGCACAGCAAGAATTAAGTTATTTTCTTTATCTGCACCTGCATTTGTTTTTAATCCTTTTTTGAGACACCTTTTAGAAAAACTGAAAGAATTTTCTAAGAAAGTTTTCTTCAGTCATTTTACTCTTTTGTAACAGCTACATTAGCTTTCTTGCAATGATGTGACATTTACGGGGTGAAGAATTTTCACCAGTATGTTCAATAGTCGCTCATGGACCTTCATTGTTCTGACCATCTTTCTTCCTTTTAGATTTAGTTTTTGGGTTCTTTTAATTTGTATGACGGTGTTCCACGTTATTGACAGGACTTTGTAAACGACAGCAATATTTTGGAAGAAATAACATCAGAAAAGTCTCTCAATCATTGAAACAATGGCTCTCAATGCAAATTCACGGTGGAAGTTTGTATTTCCTATATAAGTGAACGCAGCACAGTGCCACGTCGGCTGATTGGCTCCAGACCCACACAAAACTCACGTGACTCCAGTCAGCACGTGACAGTCAGGACCAGCACGTCAACATGGCTGCAGCACCACAGTGAGTTCAGTTCCTTATTTTCTTACAACCTATTGACTGAATATAAAATGTATTTATTTTATGTGAGATAGTCGTTTGGAGTCGTGTTTTACTTTGAGTCCACTGGCAACGTAAAGATGTTACGTCGCTAAGCGCGTGAGCTCCTCTGATAATAAAGCTGTTGTCAGGCAGATTTACCGTCAGTACACTGTTCCTGTCATCCTGCCCAACACCAACAAGTTTTAAAGTTTAGTTTGGTAGGAAGGAGTTAACTTTATACACTATTTATAATTGGAATATTACACCCATAATTAACGGTCTCGAAGAAAGATATTAGATAATACATTTTCACAACAGGCCAAAAAGTACTTCCTAATCAATCCTAAATCAATAACCTAATAAAAATATTTTGACTTTGGCTTAAAATGTAGCATTTATATACACAAAGAGTCCTGAAGACATGAAAGTATACAAAAAAGTATTTTTAACACCTCTGTTTAGACCCCTGCAGGGATTCTAACCCCCAGTGTGGGAGCCACTTGGTTAAACTACTAGTGAATTACTATCTTATGAATGCATTGCCCAAAACCTAGTTAAAACCTAGATAGTTGTAATGTCACATGCTGTCCCTTGAAATTAATTTACTGATACAGTTGTCATGTTTAAAAAAGTGCAGTGTCCGAATTGTTCCAGGAAAACAATGCAGAAATTAATGGATTGGCATACAATAGTTTTGTTGAGTGAAATAGTTGTCTGAGTCATTTTAACCCAGGCAAGCCTTCTTGTGATAAACGTGTCCAAGAATCTGCTGTGGTCATCATAAAATTGTCAGCAATCAGCAGACATAAAGTCATCTCTGCCAGAGATTGGAACAAACATCAGGCAAACCTTGTGACATTATGTAACCAAGTACAACACCAGAAATGCTTCCCTTTTATAATAATACATGTGACGTGGTATCTCTTTATTCCTGGGCTATTGCGAGCAGAGTATTTGGATTGCAGTGTAGTACATGATTGTGTCTGCCTTCTTCAATAACATCATTTACCACCTCACTGGGGAAGATTTGTCCTCGATGCACAGTTACACCTGTATACTCAGCCAACAGTGAATGATACAGAAATCACTGAGCCATAAAATACTGAGAGGTTCTGGATTAACCTTTGCTACAGTCCAGGCTGAATCAGATATGTCGTGTTTGTTATCTTATCAGTAAAGTCATAGCCTAAGACCAAGATTTATAACCAAGACAGTTAAAAGGTTGTCTACCTGTGTATGTCTTAACTGTTTCTGAAGGCAGTCTGGGCTGTGGCTCAACTTTTCAGGCTGAAATGTGCTGACCCAATCCTGAGGATTCACTCCAGATAGAGCAAAAAACACATAATAGTTCCCCTTTTTTTGCTCTGTGTGTGTGTGAGAGAGAGAGAAAGCTGAAACCACAACATCTCCAGCTCAGAAGATATTAAGTGAAGTTCTTTTCCCATTTCAGCTACTATATACTTTTTTTTTTTAAATAAGCAGTAGGATATCAAAAATAGCTGAATGATAATAGCCTTTCGACAGGACCTTCCAAATCTTGACCCAGAGTCCTTCAGTTCAGGGTCAGACTCTCTAACCAGTAGTCTAACCTACCTTCTGGCTCTCTGTCCTTACAGACCTGTCTTCTGGCTGGGTAATGACACCCTGAGGGTGTCTGCTGCACTGTTTGCAGAGAACCGTCGCCGACTATGCAAAGGGCTGAAAGCCAAAGACGGCGTGGTGCAGCAGTCAGTGGTTGTGCTGCAGGGAGGAGAGCAGAAGCAGAGGTACTGTACGGACACAGACCTCCTTTTCAGACAGGTAGGTAGTCTTTATTTAGGTTAGTAGGTAGTCCCAGAAGTGAGTTTAAGTCCCTCCAGCATGTCCTGTGTCAGTCTTTTGTTGTGTTGGATCCCTAAAACATCCAGAGGGCTTTCTGTCGAGGTGCCACAAAAATCTCATCCGGCTTTTCCAAATGTCCAGTCCAGTTCTGAGTTTCTTTGGCACTGTTAATCTCCTCATTCTGTCAAAAATATGTAGGCCAGCCACCCTGCAAGGAAATCACCTCTGACTATGATCTCAATTTTTCCAACACTTCCATCCAAACTTGTGACATAAATCAATGGACACATTAAAAGTTTTGTTTTGTTTTTGTGCTCTGTATTCACTTCTCTAAACCTAACTGCTCTAATCAAGTACAGCATTTTGGTTTTTCTGATGTAATAATCTGAGCAGAATTAGCTAACTTTGTCTTCTAGTTGACGGTCATAATCTCCCTCACTAATGCTCTGGCTGATTCTTTCCATGCTGCAGGAGTCTTTCTTTCATTGGGCTTTTGGAGTAACTGAGGCTGACTGTTATGGAGCCATTGATGTGGACTCTGGGAAATCCATCCTTTTTGTTCCCAAACTGCCTGAAAGCTATGCTACTTGGATGGGAGAGTGAGTCACTCTAATCTTCAAAGAGCTGTGTACATGGTCAGCAGTCATCACCAGCTGGTCCATAGCTTTGAGATGTAACTTGAAGTCAAATAATTTAAAAATAATTTTATAGTTGGAATCCTCTTTCAAATGTACTTTGAGGTTTGGATTAAAAGAGATGGCGCATACAGTGTTAGAGACTTGTCAATGTTTGTGTGTAAGATAAGGAGAAGTTACAGATCAGCACTTAAATGAAGAATGGGTTCTTCATTAGATGTGTTGTCTTTCTCATATCTTTGTCCTGAATACTTAAATTCTTCTTGTGCTTACCCTACCCGTTATGTTTTTAGAGAATGACCGCTTAAATTGCCTCATGTGTCTATGTGTAAGTTGTTTTGTTTATGGACTGCCCTTTTTTGACACACTGTTTGTTTTTCACATGTTGACAGGATCTTTCCTAAAGAGCACTTCAAGGAGAAGTATGCTGTTGATGAGGTGCATTACACCTGCGATGTAAGTCTGTGTGTGTTAGTGCTTTCTTTACAGCCTGTCTGTGTGTGTCTGTGTGTGTGCGTGACCTTTTTTCTGTGTGGTAACTGAACCTTGATGTTCAGTCACTGGACTATGAAGTTACAAAAAAGGCCTCAGTGATTCCATAGACTGTTTTTTAAAAGCGAAAGTCATCATTCTTTTATTTGAACCTCCTGGCAAAGATATCTGTGGTGCCTGATAGTATGACTAATATCTGGTTTGGGTTTGTACCTCGACTTCATACAGTAGAAGGTGTCATTGCATACATTTATAGTCTATAGAGCACAGACCTGCACTATTTACATCTGCTTCAACAGGATTAAAATATAAATGAGCATTCATGGAGCATTTTAAGTAGGCTGTAGTATGTATGTGATTGGATGTCTGCTCTGGGGGAAATCCATGGCATCAGTGGCAGTTGTCTGAGAAAATGTGGACAGTAGTTGGACTCACACAAAGATTGTGGAGCATCATATTGTGAATTCATTTGGTTGAATAATTTATCTATGTGTATATCCCTAACAGAGATCCACCACTTTAAATTTGTAATCTGCAGCTCCATTCTCTTCATTCGAACAGCCTGTCAATGCTAAATATAAATTCCTGTTTAGACTGTCTGTGATTGCCTATTTTGAGAGTTTGGGAAAACAGTATATCAGTGCTGACAGCAGATTCCCAGAGCAGCTATAATGGCAAGTTGGCAGCTCCAGAGTTATTTTGGAGGAGTGCATGTTGACAAATCAAAATTTCTGGTCACAGTGTAAATTTCTGGATTTACACTGTGACCTTTCAATGACTTATCCGACTGATGATAATCAGATATTTTTACATCTCTGAACCTGCCTGAGGTGTTAGATGTCCTAATTAGTCACAGGTTAAGATTCAGATTATGACAGCCAATTCTTCCATGAAGCAATATCAGCTCAACATTACAATATAATATTAGAAAACATAATATCAGAATCATAATTACCTCAGCATTTGTTTAAATAATTCTGCCATTTAGTCAGACAAAGAAATCCATTTCTGGTGTTCAGCATTCAGCTGGCACTGCTGCCCAGAAGGACTTAAAAGAGAAAACAAAAGGTCTTTTTGATCGTGAGTAGTTTTCTATTTTCAAACACTCAGACATGTAAGGTGATTCTGCTGCTTAACATGCTAACAGCACACCTTTAGATCGTTGAATGCAGCAGGAGAATAATGTGTTTTCATCCTTTTTAAGTTTGAGTTTACTTGATATCAATAATTTTGGATCTGTGGTGATAAGTCTTTGCAACAAGCCGCATTTGCCATCTCAAAAATTTCTTATATGGCAAGTTTACACTGGTTTTTGTTACCAGTGATTTTTCAAATTTAGGTATATTTCAAAGAATTTCAAATTGTCTTTTTTTACAGGTTGAAGGTATAGTTTAATTCATCATTAAATGAGTGATATCCCCACAATAGTATTTAAGAAATTCTAAGCATAATATCAATTGTTCAGATGTCCCAAAATGAAGCTGCAATAGTTTATATTTAAATTTTAGTTGTTGTTGTTAAGGATCGCTTTCTTTCTGGTCTGCTGAGACAATACAATGAATGTTTTAGGAAATCAATTTTAGTGGTATTAATAATAATAATAACCATACTCAAATATCACCACAGTGTCTGGGATCTGTTGTCTGACATTTAGGCTGATGGTAGAGGAATAATAAAGTCGCTTTATGTTTGCAATTCAGTGTGTTGCTGAGTGCCAGTGAGGCCATGTGGCCACAACAGCGTCTGTCACTGACCTTTCAATTTAGTCTTCTAATTACTGTCTGTGTCCTTGCAGATTGTTGATGTCCTGTCCAACCTGAAACCAGCAACTCTCCTAACACTGGTATGATGATGGCTTCTCTGTGTTAGAACAGCTAGTGATATTCAGTTTTATTCCATATCAGCTGACTGATCATAGGACCAATTCTTCAGGTGTGGAGTATTTTACTGACTTAAACTAACTTAAAGGATGGTAGTCTGCCTCATGTTGCCTGATGTTTGCTGCCAGCTCACTCATCATATCCAAACTACAAATCCTAATAATATATATATTTTTTTAAGTAGGTTGTTAAACATTGGCACAATATATCTGCTGCTGAATTTCTCAGTCTTTAACATAAAAAAAAATTATATTGATCAACTGCTAAAAAGTACAGTGAGAAAATAAATGTAAACTCCTTTTTACTAATTCTACAGATGTGATATCTTTGTCCGTCATTATAGAATAGATTATCAGCCTGAATATAAAACAACTTTATTGTTACTGTATTGACATTTGAATGCACTTTATTGCTTGTTTCTTTGTTGCAGCGAGGACAGAATACAGATAGTGGGAGCATCTGTCGTGAAGCCTCCTTTGAAGGAATTAGTCGGTATGCTTAATTGCTGTCATTTTGCATTCAGACACTGTAATTTTACTTTGTTTGTGTAGGTTATTTTTATTCTTTCATATCCAAGGTTACAACAAACTGTCATGCATAGTGGTTGTTGCTTCATAACCTACTTCTGGATATAATTTAATTAAGCAAATAATCATGCGTTTGCTTGTTAGTTATCAATTAATGGCAGTGTTACTGTTGTCCTTAGCTCGTCTTTGTTCTTTTTTTATGTTTGCATACATTACACTATTTTATCTCTTCTCCACCCTGACCCAAACTGTCTCATATACTTATTTCAAAGCTAATATAACCATTTGCATCATATTGCATTTCAATAAGGAGAGTTTAATTGGAAACATGTAAGTTTATTCATTGATGTTGACAACAGAGAAAAACATTTTGGCGATTGGACTCTATCGATGTGAAGCATGTTCAGGGCCCATGTGAAGATAGGAAATAAGACAGGATCCCCTGAAGTCTAAACACCGATGGTGGAGTTGAACCAGCAGGTGATTGAAGCTAGGCTAGGTCATGTTGGAGAAACTAAGAAGAGACCGCTAGATTTTGAAAGTATCCAACTTAAAAAAAAACCCACCTCCTCCCTTTATGCTTTCCTCCAAAGTCACTCCACCATAACACATTTTCATGTGCATGGTAGTGCTGGTATACAGGCCAATACAGGCTTGTGGTTGCCACAGATACTAGATTTTTTTTCTTCTGTTTTTCCAAAGCATTTGATTTATTATTTTTAAGCTTTATTTATATTCACAGTGTTGCTGTTTCTTGTTACCTTTTTTTTTTTTTTTTTTTTTTTTTTATCAGCTTCCAGGTGAACAACACTCTTTTACACCCAGTCATTGTGGAATGGTAAGTAATTAAATTATGTTTTATAATCTTAATCTTAAAGCCCACTCAGGTTGAGAATGTACTGTACTGTAGCCTCTCCCTTAATTACCTTAAAGTGGATTCAGTCGTTCGGCTACTTTTAACTCACAAACCTTCTCAGTTATAGCTGACCAGTCAGGTGCGTCTGCAATCAGAAACGGGAGCTTTTCTTTGGCTTGTTATTTCCCCTCTTAGAAGCAGAAGCCAGTCCACACACATGTAATAGACTTTGTGCTTCCTTGGTCGTCCTTGCCATTAGAGTTTGCACACTCCCAGATGAATTGACATTTTCTGAAATGAGGAGGAATGTTTTTCAGGCACACCGCCTAGGGAGAAAGACTTGATTGAATCCTGCAAAGCTTGTGTGGCTCTCCGTTAAGGGGCTATTTTTTGTTTTTACTTTCATGTGCGTTACTATTGGTTACCACTGCTTTGTGTTGTTTGTTTCTAATTATGCAGAAATGCTTAATATTGTGCAGTATTCAATTCAGAGGTCAATTATGAATTGGAATATCTTCTGTTTGTTCACTATATCGGCTACTGAATGAGCTGTATATAGAAAGTAGTTTCAGCAATCACAACAGTTACTGCATTCCTTTAGCTCAACGTGAGAGTTGTATGAATTGTTTATACTGTTTGGCTGTACATTCATTGTACTGCGCATCGATAAACTGTAATGATCAGAATAAGAGAGCTGGTCTCTCACTACATGTTTCTGTCTGTGTCTGCAGCCGTCTACTTAAGACTGATATGGAGCTGGAGGTCCTGCGCTACACCAACAGAATTTCCAGTGAAGCCCACAAAATGGTACGATCTTTCTCATCTAGACAGAGCATCTGTAAAGGTGCTCAGATTGGTATATTTTTAAAATTTCAAACAATAAAAGAAAAGATCACAGCATGATATTAATGGCCGTAGTATTTCAGTATTAAATACCTTCTTGAGTTTAAAACTTGCCCAAAGGATTTAAGATGTCAGGATCTTCTAAGGTTATAAATTGTTTAAATGCTATTGATTTTTAACTCCATCCAGTGGTTTTTGGCCAGTACTTAACAGAGATGGCCTTTGACCAAAAGGCTGTATCAATAAAACAATATTTTACTTCAGCAGAGGATTTCACTTTATCATTATGAATAACCTCTTCAGAGGTTGTTATCTGTCCTCTGAAGTCCCTCACCACGAACGTTCAATATTGTTTTCCCTCTCACTGTTACGAGTGTGATGTTGTGTGTTACGAGGTATATTTTTACCCATGTGTCCCCAAAGCCACTCTTTATGTCTACTTTGCGTAAATCCTGCAGATTATCCATAAGGGAACAATCCACAGTTCAATGTGTTCTATTAAAAGTGAGGATGTCCAAAAGCATCACATAAAAAAGGGAAATGTCAGGTACACACAAAATGATTATGAGGGTTTGGTGCTTTGAGAGATCCATTTCTGAAGAGTCAGTAACTGTTTTATTCAGTTGTTTTTAAATTTGCTGATCACGTTTAATCCCACCTTTTCCTTCTAGGTCATGAAGCATGTGAAGCCTGGACTGAAAGAATATGAAATGGAGAGGTAAATAGTGCAGTTTGTCAACGGATCCTCCTTAATTATATACATTATGATTGAACACGCTGATAAAATTGCTGTAGTCAGAACAAAAACAAAAGTCATGCCTCAGCACCTGTCAAGCCTCCAGTAACTGTGCAACTCTTATTACAGGAACAGTAAAGTAAGTACTCTGAGGTTTATGCTTGTTGTGAATTTTGGTACATCATGTCAGATGCAAGACTGATTCATGAATTTCTGATTCATCGAAAACCAAAATTTGAGACAAACATAAACATAGTTGCCTGATTGTAGCTGAAATTCAAGCTGAAGAGGCTGTAGCAAAATACTTTTTTATTTCTATTTGTATTAGTAAAATTATTTGCTGTGTTTTTTTGTTTGTTTGTTTTTAATTAATGTTGTGTTAGAGCAACTGACATGCTTTGCTGTATAAGAAGAACCAGCAAATTGGATTTGTAATCTTACGCAGTGTTGCGATGATGTCAAGATCCACAAAAGTGTTTGATGTGCTAAAGAATGAGTGCTGAATGAATTCTTAATAAGTATGGAGTCAGGAAGAGGGCAGTGAATGTCCTTCAGCTCATTACTGTTCTGTGGGATGTCTGCTGTGCTGAAATTGATGAGTTTCCTTTTTCTTACTGGGTGCTTCTTTTTTTAATTTTTCCAGCCTGTTCCAACATTACTGCTACACTAAAGGAGGGATGCGCCACACCTCGTACACCTGTATCTGTGGAACGTAAGGCTATGACAACAAATGTAATGTTTACCTGTCTTATTTGCCAAACTAAACCATGCCTGCTAAGACAGCACAACATCCGATTCCTCTTTGTTTCACAGTCAGCTCGCAGCATCATTATAGATGAAGCATTTTGAGACATTTTTGCTAATCATGCTTTGCCCTTTCGTATCAAAGGCCATGTGTAATGAACACTTCAGGGAATTAGTGGTCAGTGGATGCAAGCAGTTTTCCTGTTCAAATTAAGAGCTTCAAGAAAAATGAGAACCTGGTCATCACAGTGATTCTTCAAAGATGCACTGTGCCTGGGCTTTCCAGTTAAAAAGGACATAGATATAATGTATGTAGATTGGAATCCTTTTGATGCTGTACTGAAATAAATGTAAGTATTTTTTATAGTCTCGTAAAAGACTATAACTATATACGACTATAGTTATAGTCTTTAAGTTACATTTAATAAAATTACCACCTTTATAGTATAGTATTTATTCAAAGAGTATTTTTTTTTTCTTTTTCAATTCACATATCGTGTGTAATGTTCAACAACAGGGGCCACAACTCCTCCACTCTCCACTATGGCCATGCTGGCGCTCCAAATGACAAGACAATTATGGATGGAGACATGTGGTGAGTAGCCTTCAGCAGTTTTTAACTTTAAAACACATTGGAAACAAACCCAAAGTACTGTGTAAATAAATATGGCTGAATGAGTTTTGATGTTTTGTCTCCTTCAGTCTGTTCGACATGGGCGGAGAGTACTATTGCTACACCTCAGACATCACCTGCTCCTTCCCAGCCAATGGCAAGTTCACTCCAGACCAGAGGGCCATCTACGAGGCTGTCCACAAATCCTCCCGAGCTGTCATGGCTGCCATCAAACCAGGTTATTACCTTTTCAGTTCAAGAAATTGGGTACGCTTTACAAGTGACTGCATATCTGGTGATGTCTTTTGCTTTTGTTCAGCTGTTCTCAGTCTCCATAGTTTGTAAATGCACCAGATGTGCTTTTAGGAAGCAGCAGCTCCCATCATGTTGTTGAGTCAGCTGAGGTTCCCTGGTCTCTCACATCTTGTTGTGCGAAGACTGTCAAAGCTCCAGTAGGCTATTTGTCCATCACGGATACAGAAAGTCTGACAGCTACTACTCATGGCGGATTAGCTTTGTTAGCCCTGACTACCAGCTGTATTTCTGCTATATACTGAGGGCTGATCAGTTAGTCACTCTGGTCGATGTAACCTCCAGCATCACGCATAGCCTCAAATCTATGCTCCTTATATTGATTGTCCTGTGCAGTCCTCAGCTGTATTTTTCCTTAGATTTAAAATTCAAGACTTAAAACCATCCTGCTTGTGTTGAAGGTGTGAAGTGGACGGACATGCACCGTCTGGCTGACCGGGTTCACCTGGAGGAGCTGGTGAAGATCGGCATCCTAAATGGCAGCGTGGAGGACATGTTGAAAGTCCACCTGGGCTCCGTCTTCATGCCTCACGGCCTGGGACACCTGCTGGGCATCGACGTCCACGATGTGGGAGGATACCCTGAGGTAAAATCAGAAGGCATCAATTCTGAGATTACCCACATCACAACCAGCCAGTATTTGGAGTTTTAAGAGTCAGAGACTCCAGACAGTCGAAGAAGAAAACAAAGTTCATGTTCCTTCAATACTGATGTGTCATCAATAATAGAAAGACCCTCGGTGCAGAAGTGAGAGTGGAACAAAAGGAGGCCAAGCTGCAGGAACAAGTTCAGGATGAGAGTAGGGGAGAGGGGAAGCTGAAACGTTGTCTGAACTCTGAGCACAGATGGTTTCATGTTGTGGTGGAGGATTTAGTACAGTTGTGCATTTCTAAAGACAGACCGTTAAACCACAGAAACTCCACTGGAACTGCTGAGTTCACCAGCAGTAAGTGTCAGTATGGGAAGTACACTGTGAAGCAGGGCTCACTAAATATGAATACAGACTCACTCAGTCTGTGGATCCATGACAAACAGTGCTGTTGGCTAGTTTCATAAAACAGTCAGACATCTCCAGACACAAACAAGTTTTTTATTGTAAACTGCCAGAGATATTTTACTGTTTGAAGAACCAAAATAATTAACACTGTGCATAAAATAACCTCCATAGTGTTGGCTGCAGATATCTTACAGTGTACGAAATCCAAAATAAAAAGAAATATTAGCTGTATTAATTAGCAAATTGGCTAGTTAACAAAGTTACTACAGTTCATTTTTAAAGACTGTGAAGCTGTAGTCTTAACAGACTGTACTGCTGTACAGGAGGTGGAGCGTATTGATGAGCCTGGACTGAGGAGTCTTCGAATGGGTCGCCTGGTGCAGGAGAGGATGGTCCTCACCGTGGAGCCTGGGATTTACTTCATCAACCACCTGCTGGACCAAGCCCTGGCTGATCCTACCCAGAGCTGCTTCATCAATAACCAAGTGCTGGCTCGCTTCCGCAACTTTGGAGGGGTCAGTGTGCCTGCAATGTTTTGATTGTTTTTAATTAATTGGATTCATCTGAGAAAGAAATGAATCAAGTTGTCTACAAACCATTAATACTGAATGAACTCACCGGAGAGTGAGTTCATCAACACTTATTTGACACTTTATCTGCAGAATGACAACATTGCTATTTTTTGATCTTTTGCAATAAGTTGAATCTGAAACTGTGACTCTCAAAACAACAAGTTTTATGACTTTAAGCATAAAAATGTCAAGTAATGCAAAAATGTATTACACTATAAATGAATGAATGGTCACCGATATGCGTTGACTAATCCATGGAAAAGTCACATAAAATATCAAATCAAAACCAACTTAATTACTCAGTTTTGTTCAAATGGAAACAGTCATTGTCTTACCGCTCATGTATCTTGCTGTGTTGGACTTATAGTCTCCAATCTGAACTATTAAGTTGATGAGATATTATAAATGATATGCAAGGATGATAATGTGAATATCATAATGTGAACATTTAATTTTCAGCGACTGGTCGAGCTCATATTCAGCATATGTATTCTTATGTGCGTCTGCATTTTTGCTCCGACTGAGTGTTTCCCGCTTTGATCCTATTGTGTTTGACTGACTACTGTCACTACTGTGTGCAGGTCCGCATTGAAGATGACATTGCCGTGACCGCAAATGGCATAGAGCTGCTGACCTGCGTCCCTCGCACCGTGGAGGAGATTGAAGCGTACATGGCTGAGTCTGCAAAACCCTTCAGCCCTGTCGCCAGTAAGAAATAGTGAATGACGTCTCTGAGTAAAGTCTGAGCTGTGTGCGGCAGTGTCATTAATTACTGCACATAAACATCAAATGATATTTTTCAGTAAAACTTAAGATTACTCTTACCCTCATCGCACTTATACAACAGATACACAATCAAGATTAATGAACAACAAATAATATTACTTGTTCTTCTGTACTCAACAAGATTATCATTATTAAATGGTAAAAGCTATGACAATAAATAAAAAGGCAAACGTTTCATACAGTATCTTTATAAAGCTTTCATAATGTTTTGAAAATTGTGATAAATGCAGTCTCTTTAGGGGACAAAAAAAGTGTTCATTTTAGTGCCTCTTAGAAGAAATTATTTTTGTTTCATTATTTTTTCTTATGTGCCTCTTTTTAAATTGATCCATTAAAAAATGCTGTGAAATGAAATTAAATATTTTAATTTGCAACTGAGTGCAGCAGGTTTGTTTATTTGTATTCTGAGTATTCTTTCACAGTTCTTTCATACAAATTGGTAACTTACTAAAATATATGTATATAGACAGCCTCCTCTAGATAGATGAAAAGTAAAGTGTACAAATAATTAGTAACATGCTCTATTTTAGAAAATCTCAAAAAAATTGAACACTTGAAATTTAAAATGTAATTTAAAACTGAATTCTGGTGCTTTTGTTTCTCTTCTTGAACATTCTTGGGAAAATAAAGTCAGACCATTGCATTGGCACATTTAATAGTTCCCTCATAGGTTGAATTGTATGAAGAAACGTGTAAGCACAAGGGAAAAGCGGCTAAGGGTTAGTCAGGGACAACACCTTTGGTTTAAATGGGATATAGTAAATCCAAAAAATATATTGTGCACTTTACTAACTTTAGTACTTTATTATATATGAATTTAATAATTACAGGGTGTGATAATGTTGTCAATAGCTGAGCATGGCAAAATATATATTTTCCCCCTACCTCTAAGGTGGGTTTGTATTATATATTGTGTAATATCTGCATTGTTGGGAAAAGAAAAAAACAACAAAATCTGGATGTTAAAATAAAAACAGGTGGGGAAGGTGACCTCAATATAACATACACACTTTCAGGTATTTGCCACCAGGGGCCACTGTAATTCTCCTACCCCAGAGCCATGTCAACTCTGAACAGACAATGCAGTCCACTTTCGTGAACTCCAAATAATTGTCACTGAAATATAAAACACTTCATTCTGATGGGAGATTTCTCTATCAAAATGCCTTTCTAAATGTGAAATGAATTTTAAAACGTATATAAAATATAAAAAAAAACTGATTGTCGGGTTATGGGTGAAGAAACATCAAACAATTTATAATATTTCCTCAAATTCGAACAGTACAGTATAATGTGACTATACTGTATCTCAAATGTATGCAGACCAAAAAAATCTGTTTGAGCCTCGGTTCTAGTATTCTTGTCTTGTCTTGTTTCAGAAACTATTGAACAGACTTCAGTGACATTTGGTGTTCCAAGTGATTCATTTTATATGTATAATGCACCACCATGTGGCCATTTATAAATTACCATAGAATTTTCTAAAACCAAAATTAAAATTCAATATTAGCAATATTAGCAAATTCAAGACACTGAATTGATGACTTATCACAAGTTATGTTTGCAGACTTGATGTCTTCATAAAAAGTGAGAAAGTTGTGACCTTTTCATGACTGACTGCAGAGATTGATGGATTTTATTGAGCAACACTGCAACTGTTTATAGAACAAGGTAACAGAGCAAGCTACCAGGCCAAAAGACAGGAAAAGGTTAGGGTATCTCATTAGGGAGAATCTGGTGGTTGTGAAACTGTAGGGGAAGCTTCTAGTTTGGAGGAGATGAGTCGAAAGTTTGAGTGTGCATTCGGGAGAGTGAAAGGCCCCATGTGGAGAGGCACTGAGTTTGTAAGGGGAGCAAGAGCTGGTGGTGAACATGGAGAATGAATAAGCATCTCTGATCTCACAGCTCTTGTAGAAGGAATTGTCTTTTCATCAGCCCTAGGCAAGGTGCAGGTTGTTTCATGAGGTTGTGGATGGAGTTTTGGGTTACAGCTATCGGAATCTGTAGATGGAGGTGCAGGTTGCTGGTAGAGATTGTATGTGGAGGTTTGGACTGCAGCTGTCCACCAAAATCATCAGGTGGAAGCAGCTGTGCAGGTTGCAGGCAGATGCTGTACACAGAGATTACAATGTGTATGTGGTGGTACAGATTGCTGGGAGAGGTTGTAGGGGGAAATTCTGCTACAACTGTCTGGCAGAATCTTCAGGTGGTTGGGCTGATGCAGGGTGCTGGTTGAGGCTGTGTGTGGAGGCTCAGGGTGAAGCTGTATGGTAGGATGTTGATGAAGGTGCTCATGTGACAACCAACTCTAAAGAAAATGTGAGCAGCATGCAACTGCTTACCTAAACTTTTTTTGCTAGTGACAAAGCTAACAACCACATAGCCTAGCTGGGAGAAAAAAACTCTTTTAGTGGTAATAATTGTTTTGTTATAAACCCACTGTGTAAAAGCCGAGCAGAGAAACACAGAAGAGCTGGATATTTTCTTTTTGCCATGAAAAACAGTCTTCTCACCTTAATATTCTACATAATCAATGTGGACACATGAAAGCAGATCACCATTAATACAGCCTACTAATATAGACTCCCCTCATAATACAAATCCCACATTTTATAGCAGACCATGAGATCTGTAGTAATATAATAGACACTAATATAATAATGGTGTTAATATTGTGCCTTGGAGCTGAGCAATATGGAAATAAGGATAAAACATTTTCCCCACATATAATATTTATATCATATTATGGAATAAAACAATGATCTGAAGATAAGCTAATACAGGTATTTTCTTAGTTCCTTTAAAATGGCTGAAAGGGGTCTTATCATAAGAATAATTATTTTATGCAAAATATTGTGCAATCACCAACTAAACTGCTCAGTGCCAGTAAATCCCACAGTCTAGATTTTTAATAGACACTTTTCTAACCCTGGTTACATATAAAGTTTTGAATAAGATGATAAATGTGGACCAGTAACAGAAGGCCTTGGATGAAAGGAGCCTGAGGCTTGTATACCAAGTAGACTCATGGACTGGCATGAAAGTCTACTGAACTTGATTTAAATTTATCCCAGTGATCAACATAAATATGAAGGTTTAGCAGTATTTCATTTAAATCACACACAATTTCAGCCTACACAGAGTCTGAGCAAAGCAGGTAGCATCACCGAAGCGTGAGCAACAAAACGTTAATACTGCAACAGGTCACCCAATTACCTCAACCCTTTTTCTTGCATGGGCTACAGTTAACATACCGTAGAAAATGGAAATGCATCAACAAATACAGTCATTTTTATAGTATAATATTATGACATATATAATATGCTATAAATTACACCCGTGCCTCTCCTGAAAAAGGGCTATCTTGTAAAACCTTGTTGCAGTGTGATGTGCCCATCCACCTGCAAGAACGGCACAAACATTAGATAATTGTCATTCAGGATAACCATACTAGATAATGGAGCAGTTATTGCCCCTGTTGTTAAACAACAACACAACATGTGAATTGAAAAGACATACATAGTTACACTATAAATAAAAACTACATTACAAGGTGGTAATTTAATTGAATGTGACGTCTATAAAGATAATATAAAATCATAAGCATAAAAACACATAATTAATACGTTTCAGTACAGCTTCAAAGGGATTCAAATCTTTACATGTTTCATCAATTTCCTTTAACCTTCAAGGTTCATAGTGAAAATCAGGTTCTCTTAATGTGAACAGGAAAATTGCTTATATACACTGGCCACAAAGTATTCATTACACCTGGCCTTTAATACAAAAGGGCAAAGCATGATTAGCAAAAATTTCTCAAAATTCTTCATCCATAATAATGTTGCTAGCTGACAGTCACCGTGACACAAAGAATTTGATGTTGTAGATTCTGCATGTAGGTGAACACACACAGGGGTCACACATATATACATTCCTTGTCTTTTTCTATATTTGTTAATAAGTGTTTCAGTCCCATCCAATCAGCTTGTATGACACAGATCAGCACAACACAGTTGAGATCTGGGAGGTGTGCGTGTTTGTAACATTTACATGTCACTTATATGTATCTTTGAAGAAAAATAAATTCAGTGTCAGTCAGAAATGAAACAGAAAGGAAACTAATCAATTTCAGCACAGCAGAGATCTCAGAAAACACTAATTAGTTGAAGGACTTTCACTGTCCTCTTCCTGACTCCATTCTCATTAAGAATTCATTCAGCACTCACTCTTTAGCACATCAAGCATTTTTATGAATCTTGACATCATCGCATTACTGCGTAAGATTACACATTTATTACACGATCAATGTTTCCTGGTTCTTAGACAGCAAAGGCTGCTCAGCTGCCATTAACTTAAAAAAACACAGCTAATAAT
The DNA here is from genome assembly GCA_033000465.1 of Sciaenops ocellatus. NCBI lineage: Eukaryota > Metazoa > Chordata > Actinopteri > Sciaenidae > Sciaenops > Sciaenops ocellatus. The sequence continues at coordinate 19,494,303 of CP136888.1, forward strand.
CTCACTAAAACAGACAAACAGACACAAAAAATATGTATTACCATTCAGTGACCTTGTGTAGTTTTCTACTGTCTCTTCAGCTTGACTTTTAGCTACAATCAGCCAGTTATGGGGTTGGTTATGTTTCTCTGGTGAACTAGAAATTGTCACTCTTGTTGCACTCTGTGACATGGTCCAACATCATGAAAACCACTGTAAATGCTGACTCTAAGTAAATCTTCCATTTGATTTTAACCCTGCTCCTGTAATAGACCTGTAATCTGTCTAATATTTCATACTGTGTTTCATCGACTTTACTTTTTCTTTTAATACACATAAGCATGTGGTAAACGGCCATGTACACCTGACTGTCCCAGGTCTACCAGTGTCATTACAGGGTTGTGAATCATGTGATATGATGTACCAAGCCCATAACAAGCAAAAACCTCAGAGTACTTATTCCCCTTAACCTAGGAATTATACAGTTAGAGGAGGGTCGACGTGCACTGAGGCATGACATTTGTTTTTGTTCCGACTTACTGACTACAGTGATTGTATCAGCATAATGTCTATCCAAAGATGGGAGCATATTTGATCTATATATAAAACGTAATATCATGAGACTGCTTTAAAGTAAAGTCAAATAAAATGAGGACTGCTTCATCAAAGATATAGGAGCAGACAGAAATTGTATTTTTATGTTTCTGTTAGTGTAGCACAGGACCTCCAGCTCCATATCAGTCTAAATTAGAAAGCTGCAGACAGAGAAGAAATCGACCAGCTCTCGATGCACAGTGTGATGAATGTACAGCCAAACAGTATAAAGAATTCAAATAACTCTCACGTTGAGCTAAAGGAATACAGTAACTGTTGTGATGAAGATATTTTGAGAAATTCAACTGTCTAATATACACTGCTAATACAGTGGCTGATATTGTGAACAAACAGATGGTCCTTGATCATTCCCATGAACATTGTATTGAAATGAGCCCACAATTCTGATTTAAATCTAAGCTTTAAGTAGCAGAACATGCTTCCTGATCTGACCATTTCTCATTCATGTGTGATAGGAAAGTAGTAACTGCACCTTAAATGCCTAATACTGGAGAATATTAAGGATTTCTGCAACAGAAACAAACACAACACAAGCGTTGGTAACCAACAGTAACACATAAATAAATAAAATAGCCATATGAGCTCTGCAGGGCAGAAGGACCAGCAGGGTTCAATCAAGTCTTTCTCCACAGGAGGTGTGCATGAAAAGCATTCCTCCTTCTTTTAGAAAATGTCAATTCAATTCATCTGGGAGCATGCAAACTCTAATGCCAAAGACAACCAAGGTAGCACGAAGTCTATTACATCCGTGTGGACTGGCTTCTGCTTCTAAGAGGGGGAATAACAAGCCAAAGAAAAGCTCCCGTTTCTGCTTGCACATGAAAATGTGTTAAGGTGGAGTGGCTTTGGAGGAAGGCCTGAAGGGAGGAGGTAGGATTTTTTCAGTTGGATACTTTTGAAATCTAGCTGCTTCTTGCTAGTTTCTCCTATGTTAGCTTAAAAGACCAGCTGGTTCGACTCCACCACCAGTTTCTAGACCAAGCTGTAAATCTCTGTGGCTGTGAAGTGAAGCCAATGCGGAAGTGCCAAAAACGGCAGTTCCTCAAACAGCCACTTGAGACTGGCTCCTCAAGCCCCCATATTAAAATGGCCAACTTAAACTGATTCACTGACTTTAAAGGCTAGTTCCTTCAAAGGAGGCTTCACAGCAGATGCTCCCACTATCTGTATTCTGTCCTCGAAAACAAGGAAACGGAATACGCTACTTTCTGTTGTTTTATATTCAGGCTGATAATCTGTTCTATAATGACAGATGGACAAAGCTCTCACACCTGAAGAATTGGTCCTATGATCAGTCAGCTGATATGGAATAAAACTGAATATCCCTAGCTGTTCTAACACAGAGAAGCCATCATCATACCAGTGTTAGGAGAGTTGCTGGTTTCAGGTTGGACAGGACATCAACAATCTGCAAGGACACAGACAGTAATTAGAAGACTAAATTAAAAGGTAAGTGACAGACGCTGTTGTGGCTACATGGCCTCACTGGCACTCAGCAACACACTGAATTACAAACATAAAGCGACTTTATTATTCCTCTACCATCAGCCTAAGTGTCAGACAACAGATCCCAGACACTGTGGTGATATCTGAGTATTGTTATTATAACTATAATAACTATAGTAACTATTATTATTAACACCACTAAAATTGATTTCCTAAAATATTCACTGTATTGTCTCCGCAGAGCAGAAAAAACTCTCCTTAACAAAAACTAAAATTAAAAGCTTCATTTTGGGACATCTAAACAATTGATATTATGTTTAAGTTTTAAATGTTCTTGTGGGGGATATCACTCTCAAGTAAATAGCAATTTTTTATTTATTTTTCTTTTTTTAATGAAAATCTGGCAGGAGACATTTGAGTAATAGATGTATTTTATGTATAAGATTCGTTCATGTGAGCAGTAGTTGTAAACCAATGGAGTAAAACACACTTCAATTAATGCCAAATAAAAGATCTTTGCAGAACAATTCAGATTTCTTTGAAATATAACAAAACTTCGAAATCAATGGTAACAAAAAACAAATGTAAAATTCAACTTGTAACCATACAAGAAATTTTTTGAGAAGGCAAGACTTATGACTTCATGTCAGCCACTTAAAATATTGCTACAAAAATGGATATCAAGGAAACTCCACACCAGCCAGATACTTAAAAAGGATGAAAACACATTATTCTCCTGCTGCATTCAACGATCCAAAGGTGTGCTGTTAGCATGTTAAGCAGCAGTATCACCTTACATGTCTGAGTGTTTGAAAATAGAAAACTACTCACGATCAAAAAGACATTTTGTTTTCTCTTTTAAGTCCTTCTGGGCAGCAGTGCCAGCTGAATGCTGAACACCAGAAATGGATTTCTTTGTCTGATTAAATGGCAGAATTATTTAAACAAATGCTGAGGTAATTATGATTCTGATATTGTATTACAACGTTAAGCTGATATTGCTTCATGGAAGAATTGGCTGTCATAATCTGAATCTTAACCTGTGACTAATTAGGACATCTAACACCTCAGGCAGGTTCAGAGATGTTAAAATATCTGATTATCATCAGTCGGATAAGTCATTGAAAGGTCACAGTGTAAATCCAGAAATGAATGTAAAACTGTATGAGATCATTTCAAATGCATCTTTCAGTGATTCGTTGGCCAGTGAAAGCTGTTATTATTATAGTCAGATTATATAAGTTTGATTCGTCAACATGCACACCTCCAAAATAACTCTGGAGCTGCCAACTTGCCTTTATAGCTGCTCTGGGAATCTGCTGTCAGCACTGATATACTGTTTTCCCAAATTCTCAAAATAGGCAATCACAGACAGTCTAAACAGGAATTTATATTTAGCATTGACAGGCTGTTCAAATGAAGAGAATGGAGGTGCAGATTACAAATTTAAAATTAAATTCTCTCTGTTAGAGGTATGCACATGGATAAATTGTTCAACCAAATGAATTAACTGTATGATACTCCACATGCTGGATGGATTTATATTTTAATCCTGTTGAAGTAGACGTAAATAGTGCAGGTCTGTGCTCTGAAGACTATAAATGTATGCAATGACACCTTCTAATGTATGAAGTCGAGGTACAAACCCAAACCAGATATTATTCATACTATCAGGCACCACAGATACCTTTGCCAGGAGGTTCAAATAAAAGAATGATGACTTTCACCTTTAAAAAACAGTCTATTTTTTTGTAACTTCATAGCTCGGTGACTGAACATCAAGGTTCAGTCACCACACAGAAAAAAGATCACACACACACACACACACACACACTTACACACAAATACAGGCTGTAAAGACTCTGCACTAACACAGAAAGACTTGCATCACAGGTGTATTGCACCTCATCAGCAGCATACTTCTCCTTGAAATGCTCTTTAGGAAAGATTGTGCCAACATATGCAAAACACAGAGCATCTGAGGTTGTTTAAGTCTTAAATGGCTCTAGCTGGCATTTACAATAAATAAACTAAATACTGTGATGCACCTGACTTGATCAACCCATTCTACAAGTTACATTTTACAGCTATGGACCAGCTGGTGATGACTGCTGGCCATGTACACAGCTCTTTGAAGATTAGAGTGACTCACTCTCCCTTCCAAGTAGCATAGCTTTCAGGCAGTTTGGGAACAAAAAGGATGGATTTCCCAGAGTCCACATCAATGGCTCCATAACAGTCAGGCTTGGTTACTCCAAAAGCCCAATGAAAGAAAGACTCCTGCATCATGGAAAGAATCAGCCAGAGCATTAGTGAGGGAGATTATGACCGTCAGCTAGAAGACAAAGTTAGCTACTTCTGCTCAGATTATCACATCAGAAAAAACAAAATGTTGTACTTGATTAGAGCAGTTCTACTACTGGGGCGGGCTACTGCCGCCCCAGTAGTAGATGGAGAGTCTGACCCTGAACTGAAGGACTCTGGGTCTAGATTCGGATGGCCCTGTCATCAGGCAGACAAGCCTAAAACAACATAATTTTGTTCACACTGTTTACAATCATTTAACTATTCTCTGATATCCTAGTGTTTATTTAAAGCTGAAGTGGGAAGAACTTTACTTAATGTCTTCTGACTTGACCTGGAGATGAGCAGCCCAGGCTGCCTTCAGAAACAGTTAAGACATACACAGATAGACAACCTTTTAACTGTCTTGGTTATAAATCTTGGTCTCTGGCCGTTGATAAGATAACAAACACGACATATCTGATTCAGCCTGGACTATAGCAAAGGTTAATCCAGAACCTCACAGTATTTTATGGCTCAGTGATTTCTCTATCATTCACTGTTGGCTGAGTATACAGGTGTAACTGTGCATCGAGGACAGATCTTCCCCAGTGAGGTGGTAAATGATGTTATTGAAGAAGGCAGACACAATCATGTACTACACTGCAATCCAAACACTCTGCTGGCAATAGCCCAGGAATAAAAAGCTATCACAAAAAAATGTAATATAAAATGTATTATTTTGACATTGTGTCACTAAGAAACTAATTAAACTTCTAATCTTTGGTGTTGCCTTGGATAACATTACAGTGAACTTAACAATATGTTTTTCACTTGCTAGCTAGCAGGTTAACAGCATATTAGCACAAAGTTTTTTGTTCTTCAGCTCTATATTCACTTCCTTTTAATGGGCTCATCAAGTACAACATTTTGGTTTTTCTGATGTAATAATCTGAGCAGAATTAGCTAACTTTGTCTTCTAGTTGACAGTCATAATCTCCCTCACTAATGCTCCGGCTGATTCTTTCCATGCTGCAGGAGTCTTTCTTTCATTGGGCTTTTGGAGTAACCGAGCCTGACTGTTATGGAGCCATTGATGTGGACTCTGGGAAATCCATCCTTTTTGTTCCCAAACTGCCTGAAAGCTATGCTACTTGGATGGGAGAGTGAGTCACTCTAATCTTCAAAGAGCTGTGTACATGGCCAGCAGTCATCACCAGCTGGTCCATACCTGTAAAATGTAACTTGAAGAATGGGTTGATCAAGTCAGGTGCTACACAGTTAGATGTTTCACAGCAGTTTGTATAAAGTTAATTTATTGTAAATACCACCAAGAAACATTTAGGACAGAGTTTTGTCATTACCAAAACCACCTCAGACATATTAGATTATACTGATGACTGCACTTTTCCAGATCTGTGATCTAAGTCTGTGTTGGTGTCTAATAAGGACCTGTTTTACAGCCTCTGCATGTGTGTGACCTTTTTTCTGTGCAGTAACTGAGCCTTGATGTTCAGTCACAGAGTTATGAGTCACAGCAAATGACATTAGTGGCTCCATAAACCGTTTTTAAAGGTGAAAGTCTGCATTCTTTTATTTGAACCTCCAGGCAAAGATAGCTGGAGAGGTCCAATATAGGTTTTGTACAATGACATTCAGTAGAACGTGACATTGCATACATTTTTACTCCATTTGCATCTGCTTAACTAAACCTGCCAAGTACAATTAACTTAAAAAGAACTTGGTTTTCAGTGTTCAGTTGACAAGGCTGTCTACAGAAGGACATAAAAGAGAACAATATTCCAGATAATGAATATTTGAGCAGTTTTCTATCACTCAAACTCTTGGCATGGGAGATGTTGTTTTGCAAACAGTTCTCTCAGCACTGCTTAACATGCAAACAGTTCACCTTTAGATTGTTGTTTGTGGGTAGTGTGCTTTTCATCCTCATGAAATACCTGGCTGATATTTATCTTTATTGTTTTTCCTGTTTGCATCAAATCCATATCCATAACTCACACATCACATTTGGGCGAGTTATTAGATTTCGATTTCCTTTTTTGGGGTTTTTGTTACATGCTGCAGTGATTTTTGCAACTAATCAGCTAACTCAACATCACAACTACATTTAAATAATTTACTCCCAATCTGTTTATGTGCAGATTGTTGATTTTTTTTTTGTCAAATGTGAGACCAGCAGCTCTCCTAAAACCATCAAGCTGCTTCCTTCCCTGCATTGAAACTATAAGCATAATCCTCTCATTAAGAGTGTGGTTAAGGCACTGCATGGCTGTAGTTATCTCTGAATGCAGCTCATGAAATACAATTTTTTATTTTATATCAGTTCATTGACCAGTTACTTTAAATTAATTTAATGTTTTGATGCACTTGTTGGTGATTTGTTTGTTTCTTCATGCAGCGAGAACAGACATCAGACAGCAGGAGCATCTGCCATGAAGTCTCCTTTGAAGAAATTAGTTGGTGTGTTTAATTGGTGTCATTTTATATTAATATAATTAGACTCTCATGCACACTGACTAAACTCATTCTGAATATAATTTAATAATCAAACATTCTTGCTTTTGCTTGTTCGTTATTGTTTAATGGCAGGGTTACTGTTATTCCTAACATTTAACACACTTAGTTTTCAACCAGCCTTATCAATCATACACAGTGCCCTTAACTAATTTAAAGTGTTATTGTCATGTGTTTATGTTGAAATTCTTGATGGCTTTTCGTTTTATTACCTTCCAAGTTAACAACACTCATTTGCATCCAATCATTGTGGAGTAGTTTCTTCAATCAAATTCTCACAAACCTTGGCAATTACAGCTGTCAGGTAATTGTGTGTCTGCCTCTTACCTTTTTTTTCTGAGATAAAGAGTTTTCAGGCACACCACCCTGAATAATCACAAAATAGGTTTCAAAAATTTCTCTATTTTAACCATGTCAATACAGATACTGCATGCCTGAAGGATTTTACTTATTGTTTCTGAGAGTGTCTGCAGCCGTTTGATATAAAGCTGAAAATGGTACTAAAAATGATGCTCAAATTGGTACATTGTCATCTAACTAAACAATAAAGGAACAAACACTAACACTAATCAAAGAACTGAACATCTATTGAGTATTTAACCTGCCCAAAGGATTCAAGATGTCAGGATACTCTTTAAGCCTGTAAACCCCTTTGAGTGCTATTGATTTTAACTTTATACAGTAGCTCAGAGGCCAGCGGATAACCTTTGATCAATAAACTATAACATTAAAGCAATATTTTAGCAATCATGTCACACTGTATCTAAATCAGCAAGGACTTCAGGTCAGTTTATTAACACTCAAAGAAGAAAAAGATAATATGGTAAGCCAAAAAGAGAAGAAAAGAAAGCAAAAATGGTTTCCATGTCTGTTAATGTAATAGTGTCTTAAAGTGTTTGCTCTAATTAAATATTCTAAATCAATTGAAATATGAAACGTAGGCCTCACTTGACCGACCACACAAATGCATGCATTTGATTTCACAGTTTTACTAAGTGGAGCTTCATCAGCAGGGTGTAATATGTAACACGTTCACGCATTTTAAGCCATTTTACTACACCATATACACAGGAAACATCGCAACAACATACAAAATTATAGTTCTTACTATGTCGCCATCATGTGGTAGTGCAAAGAATGACACTGTGATAGACTCCAAAGCATGCCACTAATGCGATGCCTTGTGATATATGATAATGAGTTTATACGGAGGAATATATGGAGGAAACATCAAATGAGACAATAACTGTTGTAAAGTAGTATATGTAGACAATATTCTCTTCTCTGTAGGTCATTATGAATATGAATCCTGCATAGAAAGAATATGAAATGGAGAGGTAAGTGGAGTATTTTGTCAATGAACCTTTTCCTTTCATACCAAAGATATGTATACACCCATTTTCTTGCCTTTACTGTGTGAGGGGAACCAGGAAATGTGGGTTTGTCATTTTACACAGTGTTGTAATGCTGTCAAGATCCATAGAAGAGTTTGATGTCCATGTGTTTGAAAGTCCTTCAACCAATTAGTGTTTTATGTGATCTCTGGTGTTTCTTTTTTCTTTCTTGTGCTTTCTTTCCTTTACAGCCTCTTCCACCTGACTGCTACACTCAGGGAGGGAGGCATCACACCTTGTATCCATGTGTCTGTGGAACGTAAGGCTTTAACATGTCAGCTAGCAGCATCATTATAGATGAAGAATTTTGAGACATTTTTGCCAATCATGCTTTGCCCTTTACTATTGAAGGCCATGTGTAATGAATACTTCCTGGGGATTAGTGGTCGATGGATGCAAGCAATTCTCCTGTTCAAATTAAGAGTTTTAAAAATGAGGAGCCACTATAAGTAATAGAAAATTATTCATTTGGTGAATCAAATAATCATTTGGTGAAATACACTATTTTAGCTGTAGTTGTGTCTGTAAATCCCTGGCACAAATCTAAACATTCATAATGCTCATAATGATTGTATTTAATAAGCTGCACTGTTGGCATTTCCTCTGGCATTAGCCAACCCTGCCTAGAGCTGCTTCATCAACAACCAAGTTGAGTTCTCCCTAGTAGTAGATAGCTGATATTTTATTATCCGTATTCAACATATGAATTCACGTCTTTCCATGACTGAATTGGCCTTCTACAGTGTACAATGTGTGACTGACCACTGTATCACCGCTGTGTGCAGCTTCACATTGAGCAAGGTATCACAGTGACAGCTAACGGTATAGAGCTACTTACTTACGTCTCTCACACTGTGGAGGAGATTGAGGCTTTCGTGGCTGACTTGGCAAAACCCTTCAGCTGTATCATCAGAATTCTCAATAACATATCACCAACAGACAGGGACAGGGACTCCACCTCAGCTGTTTGAAAACATCTTAACTCAAGGCCCACTCAGTAGATTTTTTCCTGTATATATGTCTCAATCTTAGTAGTTGTTATCACATTTGGCCAGGTTGTTTAGTAATCAGAAGCTCTCCTATTCGATTCCTAGCTCTCCCAGTATATTTAAAATGTCCTTAGGCAAGATACTGCACCCCAAATTGCTCCTGATGGCTGTGTCCTCAGTATGTGTATATGGGTGAACTTAGTATTACAGTGAGCGCTTTGGATATGAAGCACTGTATCACTCCTGATGAGCAGTTAGCACCTTGAACCCATGGCAGCCATCTGTGAATGGGTGAAGTGTTATAAAAGCACTTTGAGTGGTCGGCAGACTAGAGAAGCACTGTATAAACATAAAGTCCATTTACCATTAAAACTATGAAACTTTGGCTATGTGACTTTTATTTACCTAACTACTTACAACATGCTCATAATATCAATATCTGTGCAATGGTATAATGAATTATTTTTAAATAAATGAAATAAATCTGCAAAAAGTCTTTTGTTTTTATTTATTCCTATTATAAAGCACCACATTTTAAACAGTATTGACTAGTATATATCAGCACATTGCACCACAAAATTTTGATGAACCAGACAGACACTAGAGCCTTGACTTGTCCTCGGACAGAAGAAAATTTCCTGACAGTTTGTCTTATACATGAAGTGGTCTATGTCACTGTCATTAGTGGTACTTCTCCTGTAATTCTATTCATTGTAATACTGCCTTTGTCCTCTAGATGGATGACTTAAATCAGAGAAATCATGTCTTCAATGTGATGATGTAAAACTGAATCTACTGAGGAATCACACAAGGAAAGCATACTTTAAAGTGCTCACATAGTTAGTAATTTTGTTTATTTCAGAAAATCTCAAGAACACTCCACGAAAAATAAACGGCTGAACACGAGAAATGTAAAAGAAGGCAAATACAGTTTTATTAGTTGCAGTCATATGTTGAATACTGGAGTATTCTGGTAGTTTAGTTCAACTCTTGATTGTTTGGGGGGAAATCAAGTATCACGTCATCATGTTGGCACATTCAGAAAGATTATTTGCCTGTATAAATTGAATTACTTGCATACTTGAGTTATCCTGAACTTAAACATTGATACATATACAGTACGTATGGATGAGAGGTAAGTTTATCGTGCATGGAGGGAACTAATAACATATTATCCAAAAACAATTGAACACTTGAGAGGTACAGTGTGCAGGTTTTGTATGAAACTAAAGTGTGATATGGCAGAAAAGGCGGATTCATAAACAAGGACTTACTATTAATGTAAACCTCATTTATAACATATTAATAGTTGTAAAATACTGTCATGATTTATCTTTACAATCAAATATTAATAATATTTTATTGAAAATTCAATGTATTTATGATTGGTGATTTACCAGGAATTGTACAATTGTGGAATGATCATCTCCCACAGAAAATATATACAGTATATATGCAGTTTGTCTCACCTCTCCAAAAATACGTTGGGGTTTTTTGACCATCTGCTTCTACCATCCAGCAGGCAGTGGAATGCCTACATTTCAGTTCAGAGGCTGTGACTGGTGGAGAGACAGCAACGGTTTTATCCCCACAGCCAAAAAGGGGCCACCGGCGGCCGATAAACCAGTGTCCTCCCCCGGGAGCCACACAAATAAATAAAGAGGACTTTTTTTTCTCTTCAGTTGCTGGGAGGACTGTCTGAGAACCATTAGAAAAAGACTTTTACCATTCACTCTGTCATACATACATATATACATATTACATAGGCTGCATTTACACCTCATTGGAACGATTTGTGACTGTTTAGGTGATCAGAAAAACCTAATTTGTGCCACAAATAATTTTTCTTGTGAATCCATGCTGCGTAAAGGTTACAGCATTATGGAGGGTTTGCACAGTATTTCTTTCTTAGGAGAAAAGTTTTAATTTGTCTTCAGTTGGATGAGGTTACATATCTTTGGTCAACAAAGTGGGTGTTAAATAGTTGATTATAGGTGAGACAGCATTGACTTCATATGACATCATGTCATAAATCTGAACATTGTAGTGTAAAGAACCATATTAGAACATATACTTTCTATATGAAGTCCATCTTAAACAGTTTACAGGTGCTCTCCTCCGCTTATCATGTAATCCACAAGACACATTACTGGTAAAAAAGACAGCTGCAAACTGCTCCCCTTAAAACAAAAAATAGAATGGATTCTTTATATGAAATGTTGTGGTTAAAATCCATAAAGTTTTTTGTCGGTTCCTCGGTTTGCTACGGATCTCTCTCACCCCGCCAACGCTCTGTTTATCCAGTGAGTGGATTCCTGTCCTCCACTATTCTTATGTATTCCTTTCTCCTAACAGCTGTCTCCAAATGAGCCAACAGAAATGTTCCTTCTTCAGTTTCCGTCCTTGGCAATCAAAACAATTGTCTGTTTTAAGCCAAGGTCAGGCCGGTTCACTCCCCTGGCTGGCCCAGGCACAGAGTGCCTGCAGCGTGCATTGAGTCTGGCCCAACATGGAGCTGAGGGACCGTGGTAGAGACTGCTAGCTGCGGCCCCGATGAATCGACTGTCTGTGGGTCACTCGTGAACATGAAGCACAGCATGTCGTCTTGTAGTAATCATACACGCACAGACGAGCCTGGACCACCACGTTGCAGTTAAAGTATTTATCTCTGCAGTTTTCATCTGAAACACAAAGAAAGGTTGATCTTATTTTTCTAAGCTCAATAAAATAGATAAATTAACCTTATAATTAGCAGTATATAGTACTAGGCGTAGCAGGGGGATGGGAGAGACACTAGCATTTATAGCTGCCCCCTCCCCAGTACTGCTTGAAAGTCTACTGTTGACTAAAGTTTGGGGTTCAGTGCCTTTCTCAAGGCACAATTTCCATTTCAAGCATTCAGAGCTGGCACAGAACATTAGTCATCTCTGCCTCATGCCAGGAGTTCTCCAGCTGGACATTACAGTCACAATAATGTACCTTGTGTTCATAAGGATGCTAAAATCATTAGGAAAAGTCAGTAATATTCCAAGAGGGATGTTAGAGGATGACTGACCTATGCGAGGTATGCAGGGCTCTGGGTTGCAGTCCTCTTTGTCTGCAGGTTTCAGCTGTTCGTCACAGCCATCGCTGGACATCATGTCGTCAGACAGGCAGCGCACCTCACGCACACGGAAACCTCTCTCACATGTTTTTGAACACTGAAATGACAGGAGTCAGTCCCAGGTTAATAAAAATCTATCTGAAAGTTGGTCTAACTGCTGACACTACTGCTGAAAACATTATAAAACAACAACCATAACATAATAATAAAATAAATATAGTGATTTTTTTTGCAAAGGATTGGCTCCCTTGCTTATCTAAACAGCAAAAGGGGAGAGGGTTTCATATCTTACTCACAGCACTCCAGTCAGTGTGGTACCACTTTGCTCCACAGGCTTTGAGGTTGCAGCTCTGCTGGCTAAGTGGCCGATCCAGAGAGGAGCATTCATATGGCGGCATGACCGTGAATCCTTCATCTGACTTTATCAGACACACCACTGACCTCTGCTGGCTGCCTGGGCCACACTCTGCAGAGCACTGGGTCACATACAGTGGCATAGACCATATGGATTCAATTACACATTGCATAAATTGAGGCAGGGCAACAAATCCTGATAAGTAAATGTAAAATTACTGTAAAATCCCATATATTTAGCTACCCCAGAAAACATCCCCTTAAGCCTAGCATGACCTTCTGTCATCCTCATACCTGGCTCCAGGGGCCTGTGAACCACTCGATGCGATTCTCACATGGGCCGTTGTTGCAGACCTGAGAGTCTGCAGGCCGCTCGCTGCCACAGCCCTCCAGAGGAAGGCTGCTGATGTGGTTGGTCAAGCAGAGGACTCCCCGAGTTCGTACACCCATCCCACATTCAGCTGAGCACTGAGTAAACAAGTGGAACACACACATGTCAAGTTCAATTTACAGTACACATACTATGAGGGCAAAATACATTCCTGGGATTAAATTTTGCCTGCTTTTGAATAGCCAATATTTCCACTAACATTGTGGCTTTTCATTCTCCTCTTTGTATCCCATTGTGTTTTCATAATGCTGTACAATTAAGTGATTCGTTCTCCCAGTATGAACTTTTCTCTTGTCTACCACAGTTATCTAGTCTAGTCTAGTCATGCTGGATGCATGAAGACAGACCCATACAATGACTACCACTGTTATTAGAAATGAATGAAAGTTACTATGCCTCCCATGGACTCTAACATTTACCCTATTTCCCCACTCGGTGTAGAACCAGCTCTTGGCACAGGCTCCCATGTCACAGTTCTCTACATCGATGGGCCGCAGATTCATGTTGCACTCCTCATCAGGAACAAAGTCGCCCACGTTGCTGACACAGCGTACCTCTCGTGACTTCTGACCCAGCCCACATGGCACCGAGCACTATGGAGACACAGGCCACATGATTTATACTGTACTTTGGAGGTAAGCACTGCTGGAGATACTGGATTGACTCCTTATGGTTTTTAATGAGGTTTATTTAGTGCAGTAATTTACTGGATCTCTACAAGAACTTGGATTCTGTTTTTGTTTTTCCTAGGTGGGCTGCTTCCTTCCAGTGATTTGGAGAATTAATGTATATCTTCTTTATGTCCTTCAGAGCCTATAGGATAAATTCAGTGTGTACAAAGTACCTACATATTAACTCAGTGCCTGAATGCTCACTCTGTTAACAGACTTCATTAACTTTAAAGGAGCAGTTTGATATTCTGGGAGATATACTTATTCTCTTCCTTACTGAGAGATTACAAGATCAACATCAATCTCACATATGTCCATTAAATATGAAGCAAGCCAGGAGATGGTCAGTTAAGCACAGTACAAACAACAGGCTATATCTAAATGAATCTTAATTGTTAAAACTTACCAAATTTTTGTCCACTTGGGGGCAGCAAAACAAGCAATTGACATATCTTCACCTTTTAAGTTGAATAAAATATCGATTATAGCCGTTTTAATCTGTACAAACACCAAAAATAATAATGACAAGTTGTCTACAGGGTTTATGTGCTAGTATATTTCTTGACCCAGTGCAGTGACGCCAAGAAACTAACCACCAAGATGCTAACCATCCCCTGACTGCAGCCTCATATTTAACACCAAATACAGCATGAGAGTAAACATATTTCCCAAAATGTTAAAACTCTTCCTTTAAATACAATTCAAAAGTCAAAAAGAATAAAAAAACAAAAGATACTCATGTCAGGAATGAAATCTCAAACATGGACAGCACTCTGTTTTCTCAAGCTGTCTGTCATTAAAGATGATGTACGCTAACTATAGAGACAGGTCAGAGAGGTGCAATGCAGTCACGTTGTGACCGTCAGCTGTCACTCACAGCGGTCCACTCGGAGCGGATCTGCCACTCACTGCAGATCTTCAGCTGGCAGGTACTGGCAATTTCAGGCCGCTCCAGGTCTCGACAACGGCTCGTATGGACGTTGAGGGTGCGGTTGGCGTAAATCTGGCGACACAGGACCTGCCGGTGCTGCATGCCCAGGCCGCATGTCTTGCTGCATTCGGACCACTCTCCAATATCCCAGCTGCTCGAGGGAAATTCATAAAAGCTTGGTGTTAGGAAGGTATCCTCGACAGTGTATATTACATACATTCATATATGTACTCTGTATTATATATATTTAGTTGGTTATATTGTGATTTGTTCATATGAATATATGTTTTGACCACCTATGAGGCTGTAAAAGGTTCTACCTGCAAATCTTGTCTCTACATTTTGAAAGAACATATTTGAGTAATAACAGCTTCATGTTTCATAAACTCAAACTTCCAAGGAGATGAACAGAAAACAGATGTTAACATACATGGCAGACTGCACACTGGTTCTGTGAGAAGTCTATGACAACATTTTCTTGGGTCAAACTCAGTCTTCTCAGTCAATCACAGAGCACCCAGCATTTCTGCTGCTTTTCAAACTTATAAAGGCAGATGCCACTAGTGATCTTAAAATGTGACAATAATTTGAGAATACACTGCTCTCAATTACATCTCAGTGCCAGCTTACATGTCTGAATACTGCTCATTGTCAAGAGACTGAAACTGAGCTGCAGTCAGATAAAATCAAATACCAGATCTGGGTAGTATATATGACTTTTTTGGTTTTGTTTATAGTCAACATTATATAAAAGCAGTGTGTATACTATTCGGTGATCTTTTGTTTTGAGCGGAAACACTACAAATTTAGGAAGAAATTAACAGATCATCTTGACGAAAATGACAATAGGGAAGAATCTCCACCAATTCTTTGGGATGTCTGTAAAGCTGTGCTCAGGGGAAAAATATTGTACATTGCTGTACAATTTAAAAAAATAAATAAAACAGAGGAGAGAAAAAATGGCTAAGTTACAAACAGAAATAAAACAATAAGAAGAGTTCCTAAAATGGGACTTGGATCACATGAGTTTAAACATCCCTGAAGACTGAACAAAGTTGTATGACCTAAATTTCAGCCAATTAAGTCAGAAAATACACAAGGATATAAAAAGGTGAAATTTAATTCCAATATTGAGTTTTGAGTCATGAATTGAATCAGTAAAAAGAACATCTTGCAGAGAATACTTCATCTATTTCCAGTTGAAATAAATGGTATAAACAACTAAACATGGGACACATTAGTGGGAAAGAATCACTGGGAAAAATTTCAATCCAGTTGAGGATTTTGTTTTGTTGGTGCAACTCTGATTACCAGGCAAGATGGAAAGAAATCAAAGACAGCATGTCAGGGTAGATTACAATTCAGGCAACTTAGAAACTTTAGTATTAGAAACATAAATGAAACAAGTAATAAATGGATTCATTTGCGTCTGAAAACACGGCTAAGCATTGCATAAAAGTTTGCTTGCTCAGAGAAATAAAGATTCTGAAATAGTGCTCACATTACTTTATCCCGAATAAATGAAACGTTAGCTATAAGAGATGGGCTAATCAAGGCCTCTCTTCATATTGTACCTTTTCTAACCAGGGGTCAGTGAGCAGTTTTGAGGCATTGAAGAGACTATATTGCTTCAACAGTAGCAACTTTTTGTTTTAGATTTCTTCACACACGCCATCACATTAACAGATCTATTCCAAAGAGCCAAAGAGTGTTTGAAAATGACCTGTTATTACAGCCTACAGGGTGGACACAGGGCTTAGAATAATCGATATCAAGACTGTATAAAAGATTTCAAGGAGTTTAAATAACAATAGCATCAACATTAAACAAAAACGGGCAAGGGAAACTTACTGCATTACTAAGGAAGTCTGAACAAAGTATTGTGAATTTCATTGGAAGATAAAATATCAAGCTCAAACTCTTAAAGAGCATTTGGCTTATCAGATATTTCATTACACCACTGACAGCAGTCTCATAACTCCTAGGTTCTTTGAAGTTATGAGACTATGTGGTTTCCAAGAAGAAAACCATTATCACTTGTTCTGGCTCTGTCCAAATCGTAAGATCTACACTGAATTACTGACGATATTTGGGAGGAAAACTGCTTTCAAATGGGATAAACTACTCTTTGGGTTTCTACATTCAACATCTACAAATGTCAAAACAAAGCACCTGTTTGGTATTAAAGTGTAGCAGCTCGTAAACCAACCAGACAGCTTGTTTATAGAAGAATGATATGATATTATTTATGAAATCTTGGTAATGAAAAAAATCACCTTCCCTGTGAGACTACAGAAACCTATATTTAAGGAGATTTGGGAAAACTAGAAAATGTATAGTGGCCCTTAACGCCCTTCTTTTGTTTAACTTTTTTGCAATTTCTTTTTCTTCTTCACTTGTCTTTGCGTTAAATGGAAACACCCGATGTTGGAAAGATGGATCAGTGTTTAATATTATCAAACAGTATTGTTAAAATGTGACTCTAAATAAAAGGGAAAAAAATAGCAGTATTTGAGAACAGAAAAGTGCGGTCTCTCACAAGGCTGGGCATGGCTGCAGGTTGCAGGCCTCTTCCTGTGGAGTTGGTCTGCTGCTGCTATCACACAAAGCATCCGATACTTGGACATGGTTCAGCCGGGAGACACAGTGAAAGATGGAGTGTCTGAATCCTGAAAAACACACAAATCGGATATTTAATTAAAGCACTGAATCCTATTTGAAATATTAAAAAAGGTTGTGTGTGTGTATCCAACTAACACACAACCATGTTTGGTTGATTTTTTGGTGATAATGTAAAAATTAAAGTTTCTTTGGCTTCAATTGCAAGTCACTCTGTATGTCTGCAACTGAAAACCTCAAATAGTTTGACTGACCTTTACCACAGGAAGCGCTGCACTCTGTAGCGCCAGCCAGTTTCCAGTTGTACTCTCTCGCACGTCTGGGTGGCTGGACGACAGGCACCTGGTTGTCGGGGAGACGAGGAGGGTCCCTCCCCGCACCTGCTGGCTTGAAGTTTTCCTGGTGATTGTTGCTGTGATGGTCGTATCCACCCTGTCCATTAACAGTGTTCCCTAACACATTGACACCAGAGTTTAGACATACTATGAAATGTAACAATAAGTTAGAGTCAGTGTTGAATTGACTGCTTGATGCCGATGGTAAAAAGCAGTTAGGGGGGGTACAAAGAAGGTCTCATTTACCTTCTGATCCGTGGTTTGGTTGCTGAGGCCCGACTGGATTTTCAAAGGGGACAATGTACTCATAGTGAACACCAGGATTTGGCTGCTGGAAGATCATCTGAGGCAAAGTAGATGAGACTAAGTAATCATAAAATAATACTCTCGACACTTCAGATATTCAAAGAATGTTCTTCTAAAATGTGATACCTGCTCTGAAAGGTGATCATACAATGACAAGCCTTTGTTTCTCTGGTCAAACTTGTCAGTATGAATACAAGAGAACGAGAGTCCCTACTGTACGAATCTAGAGGTCTGAGTTGATTCGTTACGTACATAAACGTCCAGGACCTCATTGGTGGGCCCTTCAGCGAGAAAGGACTCCCCTGCTGTGCTCCTGATTTCATTGGGTCGCCGGTAGGTGAACATGGTCCCTCCTCCCTCGTACTTCCCTGGTCGGTCAATGGCCCAGTTTCCATTAATGATGGATCGCCCTGATCGGCTTCGGAGAGCTGGGAGAGACAGAGAGAACCGCACAATCACCACTGGCAGCCCTGAGCCCCAAACGAAAAGGAAAATACTGCCACAACCTCTTCCACATAATTATTGTTTTATATAAAACCATTTAGACATAATGAGAACTGTAGTATACTGACACTGACTTCCTCCACCCAAAAAAGTAATTATACTTAACGGAATAAATGCTCTCACGTGCACTTTCAAAGCAATGTCTTTTATAAA
This sequence comes from Sciaenops ocellatus, assembly GCA_033000465.1. NCBI lineage: Eukaryota > Metazoa > Chordata > Actinopteri > Sciaenidae > Sciaenops > Sciaenops ocellatus. Next base: position 19,512,911 of record CP136888.1, read on the forward strand.
CGTGACAATCTGTTTGTGCTGGCAAATCTTTCATGCAAATCCTGTAACAAAATCTCCCAAGATGTTTTCCACTGATTTCATGGATTAAGTACAAGAGGCCATTAGAAAAGCATTAGAAGCGTAACATTAGACAGGCTTGTAAAAGAGTGTTTGGACAACTAAAAGCACATTAGAGATGCACAGTGTAGAACAGAGGCCTATTGAGGAAAAATCAGGAACGTGGTGAGGATACAGGTGACTCCTGATAGACTCCTGCCCTTGTCTCATATTCCTGTTTGCATTGTACAACCTAATTATTGGTAAAAATGTCACCGCCAGGAATGTACAACTTCATTTTGACTCCTGTTTAATCATATGGATGTTTTACAGTTTCTTACATTGTGAAGGCCATTGTCCATGAATCACCTTTCCTTTTTTGTTGTCTAAAATGATCCCACAGGAACATAATTCATGTGTAACACTAAGTTACTGAATGTTGCAGAAAGATCAAATAAATGTGTGTATAGCTGTACATAAATCTGTGTACTTAAAATGTGTACATTTTTATACACATGTGTACCGTGTATAAAAATGGTCAGTAAAACCTAAAAAAAAAGCAGAGCATACTTGGGCATCCAAGTAGTTGGGATCTGAAAAGTCCTTACACTGTTCCTAGTTACAGATTGGTGAAATTCCTTACCTTAATTAAAAAGGATGGTGAGGCTTAAGGGGTAAGATCCTCTAATGAAAGCATGTTTATGCACTTTCCTCAAGGGAAGCGACCATGGGGGTGAAATCAGGGCTGTTCCCCTCTTCCTCCGAACCTACTGCTGAGTAGTGGCATGGCTCTCATTAAACAATGTCTGGCATTCCAATAGTCACTTCTGAAAATAACCCGCTACTGTGTCCCCACTCTTGCACCTCTATAAAGATGCCAATTATCTGTGTAGTGCGCTTCACGTAAAGGCTCCAATGAAAGGCGGCACCGCAGTGGTGGGTGGTAATATATGCTGCACGCTGGAGAAATCCTGAAAAAGTGACACCACCCCCTGGTTGATCTGCCTCTTCAGACAAATCTAATTATTTTTACAAGCAGCTGCTGTCTGCACAGCTGGAACTAGTAGAGTTGTCAAATGTCAACGTATCCAGTAACAAACATTTCTTACACTGATCATTTAATTATTTCAACAACGCCCCTTTATGAACTTTTTGCTCAACGGTGTCACACCTTTAATCCGTAACGTAATACTGTATGTTGTGGATGGAGATTTCCATTTCTTCTGCATGTGTTTTGAGCTGGAGTGAAGGCAGAGCAGACTGCCACTGATGAAACTGTAACCCTGGGTGGAGGTAGCTAAATTAGCTGCTACAGAAAACAAGTACTCCAGAAAACACTGCAAGGCCTGTATGAAATATTGTTGAGTTGAAATATAATAGTACCCACGATTTACCAGCTAAGAATAGAAAATAGAAGTGGGATATCCGTCAATACCACTGCCTCAAAGACTTCACCACATGCAGACATTTCTGGCATCCAGCTTTTTGGACTGTACCTTGCTTTTGAATAAAACTCTTCAAGAATGCAATTTCAAGCATCACTAGCTGCTCAGACTGTTGAACAACAAAAAACCCTGTTCTCAGGCAAACTAACAGATGCCAACACAGTATTATTATAGCATGATTTTATCACACTAACATCCTGCTAAGGAACTATCTCTGTTGGATTTTCTCCAAATGTATATCACTCAGCCAACTCACATGGATTGAATTATTATGTGAATGTAAAATACGTGCAGCACTGATATTTGGCTAACCCTAACACATCTCAACCTGTAAGCAGATGCTGGGGTGGAGGTGGGGCTTTTGAAATGCTGTATGAACAGCAGCATAGCTTTCAGGTGAGCGATGAGGCAGCAGGCATGGCAGCAAAAAGAGTGAGAGCTGACATTTTAAGTACACCAACATAATGAAAAGGATGTTTTCAATCCGAACAAAGCAAACCAGTCCTGAGCAAGAAGACAGAGGACCACTGCTTTAATTAGCTCAAGTGTTGTGAAACTACAAACATGTTAACAAACACAAGTGTCTCTTTCCTACCTAGATAGTTTCTGCTCTTCACCATTTCTGTGACGTTGATCTTGGTGGCTCCCTCTGGGATCTCCAATATCTTGTGGTAGCCAATCTTGGTTAAACTGTGTTTAAACACTCCGGAGACCAGCCTGCAGGTTGTGTTGTCGCCTCCACACACACCACACTTGTCCATCACCTTTCCTGATCCAAGATACTCATCGCAGCCTAAACTCTGTGAGACAGAGGAGAAAAAGTTTTAAGTGTGAAGGGAAAAGCTTTACAGAGTGAAACAGCTGTAGATAAAGTGTCAAAGTGTGCAGTAAAAGTGTTCAATAAAATAGTTGTTTAAGATTAACTGGATGTGTACAAGTAAAACTATTTTAATTAGGATAAACGATCACAAAGCTATGCTAAATCACACCGTAACCTCCCATCATTAACAATAATAGAATAACTAATTAGCAGGGATTTTGTTATTTTTGTTACGAGGCACCATTTTGGCATGACTGTCTTTGAACTGATCCCAGAATTTCCTTTCTAAATCTCCAGGGTGTGAGTTTTCTCCGTGTCAAATTGGTGGTAATGATTTACAGGAAACCTGGGCACAGTAAAAATAGAACAGTTAACATCAGCAGTCCATAAATTCACTCAAACCAGCAGTAAAAGCAACTCGCCGTGCAAACAGGTGGTGGAGCAGCCAAAAGTGGTCCCAGTGAGCTACCGTACACTCAGACACACCGGGCTGCGGTTATTGCAGCGCCAGGTTAAGTCCCAAACAGACCACAGTCACCAATAAGGAAACCAATAGAGTGGGCATCATGGGGGGGGTCTTCCATGTTGATTCCCTGATTGAAACTGACGTATTCATCTTGCTCTGTCTTCTAACGCAAACATATTTCCCTCAGAGCTAATACATGAACTGGGACCCAACGTTCATAAAAATACATGCCAACTTAAATAACTTCCTCACAAACATAGACTAATATAGGGCTGCTGAGCTTTACATGTGGTGATGAGGTGCCAAACCAAACTCTTAAGATGAATGACATAAACAAACTTACAGGAAATGTATAATAAGTTATAAAAATGTGGTCATTACCATGGGTCTAGCTCTACTAGAGCGGCTGTAAGTCAGGTGCAGGTCAGTGGGTAGACAGAGAGCAAGGAGAGGACAAGGAGAGGTGAAAAAAAGTAAAGGAATGAAAAGCAGGATAAAGCGAGGTATAGCAGGAGATATGGAGGGGAAAATCGTGGCCAGGGGTGGACTGAGGCAGTTGGGGCTAACTCAAGAGGAGTGTCTGGCTCTCTCCCACCCGCAGCAGCTCATTCTGTTCTGGGCCAAAACACCACCTGGGCCAAAACAAACATGAAATGCCTCCTTCCACACAGGAAATAAGTGATGAGAGAAAAGAACAGCAAACTAAGAGCTCTGAAAAAAAAAAAAAAAAAAAAAACTGCCAAATGCTTCTGTGGTCAGTGTGGAATTATGTTACAGTACAGCATGGGGCTGGATAAAGCCAGGGTAAAAATCACTAAGCATAACACGAAAATATTGATGGAAAAACTTCTGCGTTTCATGACCTCACTTTATAGATGAGTGTATAAAAATCAACTCAAAATATTATGGGTGGGGATAAAGGAATACATTATGCATGGTAAAACATATTTTGGGACATTTTGAGAAGCTACAGTCTGACGTGGAAAACAAATAAAAATGCAGTCAAGAAGGACTATTAGTGACATGACTCCCAACTCCTCCGCGTCTCCATTTTCTCCATAAATTCTTTCAAACTAAAACAACACAATTATAGCAGCTAGGGCGCTTTCGCCTGAAAAGGGGAAAAATGTTCCTCTCATAAAACAGATGCTGACACGGTGAAAGGTTATCTATGGCCATTTGGATGGGAAAATGTCTGAATCAATAATGTAGGAGTGGAGAATAAGCAGTGAAATTTATTGACCCAAAATCTGAAATGTCAATGTAATATCATATGACTGTGGATTTAAAAACACACAAGGTTTTTGTTCTTCTAATATGGGAAGAACCAAGAGGTTTTACGCTTAAACACAGGATGCATTACAGAGTTATGGGACAACTTGATATCTAGTGTTCTGGACAGTTGCACCATTAAAATCACTAAACTGTCAAGACAAACTTTTCAGCTTAGCAGTAGCATGCTGCACAAAATACTAACATCCTAATCTGTCCTTGAATAATCCCCCAAATTGTCACATCTGTCCTCCTGGCTGTCTCTGACAAATGTGACCTCAAGTGTGAACCCATCAGAATGAGGTGTTGCTGGTGTCAGGACACATGAACACAGCCACAGCTCGGCAAAGAATCTCATTAACTCTTTGCAGCAGAAATCTCATTGTGGTTGATTTGGAGTCTAGTTTCTTCAATGCTTTTTTTCACCTTCTCTCGGTGGGTGGCTTGTGCCATCTGGTGAGGGAAATCGTCCTGTTTTGTGGAATTATAACAGGATTTTTAAAATGTCGCTAAAGCCCGCCTTCATCTGGAAATGGTTACATGTGTCAGGATGGTAGATTCGACTCCAACTCGTGAACACTGAAAACAACAAAATCTTAAAGTAAATCCTGATGTTATTGTCTTACAAGATGTAGCTGCGTTAAACTCATCATATTGCAGAGTTTTTGTAACAAACTGAACTCAGACACAGCCAAAGGCACATGTCAGCGGAGATTCCTTCCCAGAAAACATGACACGACATTTAGAATTAGACACAGACGTCCTGAGAGGTGAGTTTTAGTCTCTTTCTTAGTGAACTAGAAGTTACAGGAACTACACATCAACAATGGTAGAACTTTCACCGCCAGATACTCTAAACCTTGTGGTCTAGACCGCTAGAGTTGACCCACAGTGGTCAGTGTCATGGTAATTAGCTGCTAAGTGAACTGTGACTTGTAGGACAAATGTCAGCTTTTACACATAAAAGGAGGGAGCTTGACCCTAAATCCACTTGTATTTTCCTTAACCTCTTTCACTTCTTTTACATCAAGGCTTATGGCAAAGCCATTACATATCTTGTGCTACTCACAAATGCCTTAATTTGCCATTTGAGTAGTACTACATGTGTTTAAGGAGATTTAAAAAAAAATAAAGATAGGATTCTGGAGCAGGATTATTTGTGGCCACTTTGGGGAAACCAAACATTAAAGCTGCAGGCTGTAAAACCAAAACAATGAACATAAGGACACTAAAACACTCTGAAGAGCTAAGGGTAACAGCAGAGATAATTCTCTCTTTCACATTGCAAAAAAGTGTAAGAAATACATACTCTGACTCTGACTAACACAATTTTGAGCAACTACATTCTTATATAGGTCACATACTTAATACTGAGTTTTACATTGTAGCTCAGAGATAACTGATGATTTGCACAGGCCTCTTTATCTGTCAGTTATAGAGCGTAGTTGTAGAAATGATTCCTACTTGCATGTGTGCAGAGGCGTCACTTTTCTGAGATAAAGATTTAGAGGCAGCATATAACTGTCTCAACCAATATCAGAAAGTTGAGGGAAAGAGTGGGAAATATCAGACATTTGTATCATTCCTAAACATTTAACATGGACAATGTCACAATATACAGTTGCACAGGCACTAAATCTCTTCCCGACAGCTCTGGCATAATGTTACAGTTGCCTTGCAATAATAGTGCTTTTATCGATGTAGGAGGCCTGGTTTATGGCTCCACACTAGGAATGCAAATATGAATAAAAGTTAACGCGAAGAATGATATCATTCCTTAAATTAACAACAGTGGTAGACGCAACATGCTGGCATTTTAGTCTTTTCTACTGTAGTAAATTAGGTTTGAGATGTGGTGGAAAACAGCCTCAGCTTGGTGGAATGTCTCAGAGCAGAAGAGTGTGTGAGAGTGTTTGTGTACCTTAGCTGAACTGTGTTAGTTTTACAGCAGCTCAAATATTTTGTGATGTTTTGTCAGACAAAGTTATTCGGGCCTTTAACGGGTGAAGTGGGATATCATCAGGCATCACAGCTTTCTTGTCACAGTGACCTAAAGCATCATATTCTGTGCCTGAGATAATTTATGCAGCCCTCTTAACATGGTTTTGTATTCTCAAGTTATATAAGTAACAGGCTGATAAAACTGTAATGCACTGATGTCTTTCTGAAACACACACAGAGAGAGAGAGTTTACAAACCAGTTCCTGTGTCTAACATGTGAACACTGTCAGCCAGTGTTTAGGATTCTTCAGACAGAATAATCTGCAACTGACAGACATGTAAAACCCAAAGCTAAAAGAAATACACCAGCAGATGTTTACTGCTGGACCACAGAGCTACACTGCATCCACTGCATCAGCAGCGATCAAATGTGCACAGCTGTTTTAGAGCATATACGCAAACTATAACAGAAGCTATGCACAAGGATCAATATCTCTCTTAGAATATAAAAACACAAAAATACTAAATAAAAATAATTCATAGTAAATAACATGTCTTGTACCCAATAGTAGGGCAGTATGTCAACATATAAAGTCATGTTGTTTTTAGGGGCTTTGACAGACAGTTCAGCACAAATGCAATGCAAGTGACTTGCTGCCTCTCTCCGATGTCCAGAGCAGTGGTTCCCACCATAGGTTAGTACTATACTGTTGGTACCAAGGATTTTAAAATCAATAAAAAAAGGTTTTGATGGCACTTTCAGATAAAAATGACAATCCCCAGGCCAGAAAGACTAACATGGCTACATGCTGCTGGTCCAAATGCTCCAAAGAGTAATGAAATGGAGAAGGTTATGAATAAAAGGATGTTTTCTTAGTCTGGAGATGGTGGAATGGTTAAGCCCCCCCCTGCCTCCCAAAGTCTGAATCCACATGAATCCACATTGGCTGAGGCCCGGATCCCACCAGAACCTTCTAACCTGTGTCTTGGCAGTTTCCCTCTCAATTTCTCTACTGACCACAAAAAGCAAAGCAACAAAAACAACACTATGAGACATGGATTGCTGTCTCCCTTAAAACATGTTTTTTACTGTCTTCAAATGTTGCCATACCAATTACACTTCTGGAAAGAAAACTAACAAATAAGTTCCATTACAATACTGAAGGATTTCATCTCATTCATGTGGTTTCTGCCAGACAAATCTAGTGGCACAGCTCCTCATTGTAAACCTCTGGGAATTTAGGCATGCTATGAGCTGTACAGTACTCCTCCTGTAAGAATGCAGGATGGAAGTAGTGCCATATTTTAAAACATATTTATGAGCTTGGGGTTGCTTGGTGAACATGTTAAGGATCTCTACAACTCTTCACACATTGAAAGGTTTTAATGCTCTTTTGGCAAACAACCAATGAAGTTATCATTACTTGGTCACCTGTGAAACATCACCTCATCTGGAAATGCAATATAGCCCTAACTCAGCTTCCAGGTTGAGAATATAGAGGCAACATCATCCCAATGACAAAGAATTTATAGTGGAAGTGACCTGACGACACGATGCTGTGTCTGGAAATGACATTAGTGGAATCGTACAAACCTCTCACAGACACAAAAAAATTATATAACATTATAAGGTTTTAAAATTTGGTTTAGACTGGTATGAAATGATATTATGGTATGATTATAAACCCACCCCTTCTTTCATATGAAGTGCATATTGTGGTTGCCGTGGATACCAGCATCTGTCTCCCACATGCTGGGATGCTGTGGATGTTTAACTGGTTTTAATGAGCGGGGGAAGGAAAAACTCCCTTTACTTCAGTCAGCACTTCAAACACATCTGTATCTGTGAAAGCCACAGAGTTCACATGTGACATTCACACTAATAAACTGACTGAACCACTCACTATTACTGATTTACTGTTACATCCTGTGCGAAATATATGGCATTAAAGGTACAGTGTGTAGGATTTAGTAGAATCTAGTGGTGTTTAGTTGTGGATTGCAATTCCGGTCGCCCTCGGGATTCAGGTGTGAGGGAGAAACTACGGTGGCCTCGAAATGCACAAAAAGTGCGAAACTCCCTATCTAGAGCCAGTGATTGGTTTGTCCATTCTGGGCTACTGTAGAAATATGGTGGTTCAACATGGTGGAAGAGGACCTGTAGTGTTTGTAGTCAGTCAACGGCGGCACGCTGGAGATCCGGCACGCAGTCATGCTGATAAGCTGGAGATCCGGCCCGGCGCCAGAATGCTATCAGCCATGCACTAATGAAAACACAGTTATGCTTATCAAGTTCTGCTGATCCCCATACATCTTAAATACTGGACCTTTAAGTATAAAATATAGGAGAAAATTATTGGAGCATGGTCTATTTATTAGTTTTCCAAATACAAGAGCATATATGTAAGGAATGGGTTTATCTGCTCTGCCGTATTATTTCTGCCTACAGTAGTAACAGAGTGTTACTTCCAAGGCCAAGCATCCTATTAAATATATAAAGATGTTTATGGGACTACAGGTTACATTAAAAAAAGGCCTCTCACTACTAGTTCATACACCGTTTAGTATTTCCCATCTGCTTGGAAGCAAGTCCTAAATGCTATTAGAATAAGATTACATCTGACTACAGCTAATGTAGTAACATATTGCCTTATCATACTTACTATACTAGGATGAACTATCTCTACACTTCTCTACAGGAACAATTCTGTTTCTTTATTTTCATTGTCTTCTATGTGAATCATCAACTGGTAAAGACACTGACTTTTTCAACCAACTCATGGAGCTAACATTAGCTTAATTAGTTGGCTAGCTATATCTGTTAAAATCTGCAAGTGAAATCAGCTGCTCTTGCCTACCTGACTGAAATCAAGCTAATTGTTTCAAAAATCGCTTTTAAGTATCAATGTAAACAACATTTTTGAATGTCATACTTTCAGAAGTCTGACGCAAACATGGTTAAGCATATTTTCAGAAAAAAAAATCTAACCCACCATCACAACATAACATGTAGTTCATTTGACGAATCAGAATTAAAATAATTATGATACTGCCTTTTAATGCGGATAGCAGGAAGAAACAAATTCTGACTCTGGCCCAGTTATCCATGTACTATATGGAAGATGTGACTTCATCAATAGCTCAAAACTTGCAGATTTATTCAATTTGTTCCTTTCCCTCAAATTTCGCTTCTGGCTCTGGTATAATGGGAACACTAACTAGAAGACTAACAGTGGTTTGTAACCACAAATAGAAACACAAGTTCTGGTTGGTGTTTTGGATAGTAATCACTCAGTTTCCACTCTCCACAACATAGCATTTCATGAAATCATAGCAACATGTGTCAAACCAAAATGGGAACACGGACAAGCTGGGTTTATTTACTGTAATGTACGACGAGATGAGCTGAGGACAAAATAAGTGGCGGTTGTGGTTCCAACCAATTTACAAATTGCATTATAGTGGCATTTGGTCTTTTTAAATCTGTAAATGAGCAAGTTTCAACTTATCTTGTGTGTGTATAAATTATTTTGCAGGACTCAAAGTCACAAAATTAGGTCATCGTATCATCTACAGGATATCCTACAAGCTGCAAGCAAGAGAGTGAAGAGAGATGTAGGCATGAGTGGCGGGACCTTTGATCCCAACAGTAAAAAGAGGCCTCATCCACACCATAAACTGCCCTCACAGCCTGGAGCGAAGGGCAGAGCGTCTTCGTTAAAGGGCCCCCATGCTTGTAAAACACTCAGAAATAGCATTGAGCATGGTGAATCTACAGCCATAAAAAACACATAGGGTTTCTTCTGACATCACTGCTCTGATTTGGACGCACTGTTTTTGGGAAGAGAACGGTCTCTGCTGGGCATTAAGACTGTAAGGTAATGAGTTTCATTCCCACTGGGAACATCCACAAAAACACATAGATTGATGTAGTTAACGGAGGTGTAGTTATGTTTCAGTGATCAAACTGAACAGTTACATGAGCTGTAGTGTGAACAAAAGGTTGTGATATGTGTGATAAGAAAAAAAACAGTTTGTTACTTTACTTCGGTTTGGGGACTCCCAAATTAGCATATTTGAATTCTTTCTTCTTTGTACATATCTTCTATAACATAAAAAAAAAAATTAACAGACATAACATAACAGACATTTTTCCTTATGCAGTATAATTTTTGCTGTTTTTTGCTTATTTCTGAAACTCATCGTGGAAAATAGATTAGAGGTTTCTACTTCAAACGATATATTAATATTGGTTTCAGTAAGGTTATAAGTAAAGCCATTGTCAAGAAGAAAGATCCCAACATCTTTACAGAAAAATGCACATAAAACAAGATGTTAGACAGTCATTCTTCTGTCAGCTTGTTATAACTGACGATGAGGTTGGATATCGGAGGACTCTACTAGGTTGTTCTTAGTGTATGAAGAATATCTACTGCTGTGTGGACTTAATGCTCGTAAACTTGGATCTAACTCCATCAAACACTCATGATGACTTTCTGACATCAAATTAGGGGCTCACACAAAATATTTCAGGAGTAACTCAACCTGCATTTTGTGCATTGACAGATTCCAATTTATACTGTATAAATTTGATAGCTATGTAGTTTAGAGTCCCATAAAGCTGGCCAAGACATCCTCATCAAGAGTTTGGCACTTCACAAGTTTGCATTAAAAACCTCAGGCACCTCACACCAGCCTCATTAATCATCAGTGAACACAGGTGAGCTAAAACTAGCTGGGCTGAGCCACAGGCAGTGACGGGGCTAATTCAGGCTTGCAGTCTATCCCTAACAGAGTTCCAAGTACATCTTTATAGTCCCAGGACAGGCCTGACTCACAGAGTCTTCCACTAGGAGGGAAATCTAATCCCACAAGTAGCCTGTGAATGTGCTGTGGAAAAATAAACCATTCAAAGAGCAAGCAGAGCTCAGGAGATGGACTGCTGGATCATGGGACCACACTGACAGTCCAAGTTATGGAGTGACACTGTCCAGTGGTGCTTACAAACACCAACACCAGAAATATGTACCAAGCTTACTCACATCTACATCCAAGAATTCATGAGTCTTAATCAGATCTTCTTTAATCACTGAGTCCAATAAAATCAGTACTTCTCTTCCATCCACCACTTCTAAAACCTTACTGCAAAGAGAGTCCAATACAAACCTACACTGGGCAATGCATCATGTAATACACCTCTTAGAGCCAGAGTGTTAGCATCAATGGGAAACCCCACTCTCCCCCAGGTTCCTCCAGGACCCAACTAAGGTGAAGCGGGCCCTACCTGTGACCGCGGCTTCCCCTGCACACGCATGTGGAGGCAGACGAGCAGCAGAAGAGTCAGTCCTGACAGCATTCTCTCATGTGGCCACAGAAATGTTCGACCAGTCACTAAGGCTTCCACACAAGTCCAGTGGCTGCTCCCGTCAGCCTCTTCCTTGCCTCTGTAGCTCTGAGAATGCCAAAAAAGCCCTCTCACTACAGAGCTGATCTCTACGAGCTCCCCTTGTAAACTGAGCTGGGGGAGGTGCAGCTAAGGGAGGTAGAGGGGACTGGGGCTTTTTTAGAGGAGGGAGAGTAAGAGGTAGAAAATGAATAGAAGGGAGAGAGAGAGGCGGGAGGGAACGGAGGCAGAGAGGAGAGTGTGGCAGCTACTGCTGACAGTAAATTGGAACCCAGAGAGGAAGTTTGGGGGAATATTTTCAATGTGACAGAAAAAGTAAGAGAGGAAGGAAATTCTTGCGGGGCTGAAATGAATGTGTAAGCAAAACCACCATGGTTAAAATTGTGTGGAAATAATTGGCAGGTGGGCATGCCATCTTTGAGGGATGCCAACAAATAGGAATTGCAGAATTATGTACTTCTTAATACTACAATATCACAAACCAGAAAAAGAGCAAAATAATACAGTTCTGAGGTCTCATGAACATCCTCAAATGGAAACACGGTCAAATGAAAAACATATTTTTGTTGTTTCTGCTCACTCTCAAAATACGGAAAACAACAACCCAAAAACAATAAGATCCCTCTACCCTCTTTGAGCCCCCCCTCAAATACTTAATTACAAGCCACGTTGCAATACTGGAACCACAACTGCTGCAGCCAAAAAGACCAGACTCATCATATGGTTTTCCTATTGCACCACCACTGTTTCCACGACATTAAATCCTAATTCACCAGGATATACTGAGGTAAGGAGTACACTCTTCATCCTTGTATCTGACATTTGGTTTTTTCATAAAATTATATAGGCAGACCGAGCACATCGGGGACATTGTGGCTGGACCTGTTTCTGCACAAAGAGACTTTTGCAAGCACGGGTCTGGATTAAGGGAGAGATAATTGAAATCATTCCTGGTTTGAAGTGCCGTGCTGATACCACAACAGGCTTCTGCAAAGTCTACTGTAAGCACTGAAAGGCTGTGTCTCAGATGGCTGAGCACCAGGGCACACATGGTGGGAATACAACGAGAGGGGAGGGAGGGAGACAGATGGACTGACAAGATAATTCAATAAAAAAACAAAAAGAAGAAATAAAACTGCTATGTTTCAGAAAATAGTCTATATAACTTACTGTATTAACTTAGATTTACTGTCATTTGTGTTATAAAAAACACTGTGATACAGGTTGTAGGTCACTCACCATTGTAAATATAACATGGAGATTGACTTTACAGTGCAATAGATTTGATATAAAGTGGGTTGTAAATAAGATTATTTGTGTGAATAATATGCCCAGTGTCACAGATTGTTGGTTTTTATGTTTTCAATATAAATGCCAGTAGGGCTGAAGAATTAAATTAAATTGTTCTATCCAATATTGCAATTGAAAAAAAAAACTCCAGATATGTATGTATGGTCTATATATTTTAACAACAAAATGTTGTACCTTGTACAAAGCATAATCTCAAGTCTTGTTTCAACATGAAAATAAAAACATTAGTGTTTGTTAAAAACCTGTAAGGCTTCATTTATTCAAAAATTCCTGTAAGTAAATTAGTTTGTTTTTAGTCAGATACAGCTTTGTGACCAGGTTTGTGACCACACATTGTGATCAATTGTTCAGCTCTAAATGGCAGTTGATGACAATACACACAGCAGTGTTTTTTATATTTACTTGTGCATACAAAATGAGTAAAAAAAAAAAAAGTTAAGTTAAGTTAAAAGTAAAGTTAATAAAATTATATCAGCACAGTCCTTCAAGAGGATGCAAATTTGAGAAGTTTTAAACACCAGGTGATGGTAATAATCACCCTTTAAAACCAACAGCTATGAAGCTTGGGACTTAAGATTTATGTGTGCGCTCACACGTGTACCACATCAGCTTAACAGATTGCCAAATATTTGCTTGGTAATGATATGCATGTTGGCATTACACTTGATACATAACACCCTGCCACCTTTCCTAATATTCTGTAAAGCTGTTTCACAGAGCAAGCAGAGCCACTGAGTGTATGGAAAAGAAGCAAGAAACAAATATTTCCACACCTGCTATTGGCTCGGATACTGTTGAAACAAAGTCATCTGGGACACATACGCACACAAATATATACCTATCTGCTGTAGTTCATCCTGCCATTAGCATGCAGTAGTACAGTTAAACTTTGAATGGTGCACTCAATCAGAATTGTTTTCATAGCTAAAATCCTCATCCTCCACACCCAACACCTCACACACAGACACCATGAAGTTGCATATAGTTTGCACAGTATGCCGCTGGGCAATAACAATCCTTTCAGTCAACATAGCACAGCTGCAGACGTGTAGGAAGGGAACGGCTCTTTTCAGCAGTCCATCCGTCACGTTGAATCTACAGACATCTTCTTCTGCTCCCATGATCTGCCTCTGATCTGGACATATCTCATTATGGAGGCATAGCGCCCAGAGGTTGGGCAGGGCCAGACTGACTCTCCAGTACACCCTGGGGTCTTTGTTTCCTTCAACAAGTGGGTCAGCCCTGAAGCAACCTTGGCTCCAGGCGCCTGATTCCTCCAGTCTCCGACCTACACACGTCAGAGTCATGCTCTACAGCAGGTGGGCTCAACATTACTGTACACTGTCAGGGTTCGACAGACACACACACTCATACAATAGCTGTATTCAGCTCCTGTTCTTATTCCCTGTCACGTTTCCAGCCTGTCTTGGCATTTGCTGTTTGGAGAACGTTTAAATCCAAAGCTCATTAGCAGAACCGTGACTGTAGACATTTTTAACAGGTGTGGCCTCGGAGGAAAACACTCTACCTGGCAGCTGTAACGCCTCTATCATTAATCTACTGCACCTTACATCATTCTTCATTCATGCTTACACTGAAAGATGAGGAAAGCATCAGCAGTGCAAACATACTTTCACATGTTGGCAGCCATATTCACAGTCTCTAACAAATCTCTATTGCTTTTCAATCATTTTACAACATTTCCATTATTTGAAGTACCTCTTCTAAACACTCGACCCTTCAAACCTAAAGGATTAAAAGTTAAGAAAAGGCAGATAGTAGGAAGAGAAAACACATGATTTTTGTGCATCTGGGATACATATTAGTCAGCAAGGCCAGGCATGTAGGTCCCATGATTGTTCCCTTTGAGCAATGTATTTGACTGAAAAAGGCAGGAGTGGAATGGAGGAAGGCGGGTTAATGAATAAAGCAGTTCAAGAGGGAATTTGGGCTGGGAGGGGCAAGGTGTGGCTGAGGGAAACTGCTGTTTCTATTTGTCCCTTGCTTCGATTGAAAAAGCAGCCGACGGTGGATGGCACAGTCTGCAGAGCAAATATACAATCGTCACAGTACATCAGAGGTCTCATGCCGTGTGCCATCCTGAGTCAGGTGCACAGGTGCTGTGTGTGCGGTGTGATTTCAAACACTACAGCAGCTGATATCAATAATTAGCGCCTCATCTCTACATGTGCTGGAATTTCTCGCTTCTAGCATGTTGTGTCATGCTAAATGGAGCTTTGGCAAAAAGTCAATTGAAGATCTTTTTCTCTCACATTACCTCACATGACTTTATTCCTCTGTAGGTGAATTTCTTCCCACACTATTCCATCACTTCCGCTTTCCCACACAAAGTCTCTAAATTCTGATGTCACCATATGTGGTCGATGTTTTGGTTGCCTGCATTCCTCAAGTCGATCCATCCTTGGATGCTGTTCTTTAAATATCACTGCAATTCTGTCATCCACTCTTTTCCTACTACTACTATTGCGTAACACACCACCTCCCCATCATCACCACTATGACTTCCAGGATGTCCAGGGACTTTCAACTGAGAGTTTCCATCAACTAACTGCTGGCTCTACTTCACCACCTCCTGCAATGGCTAGCCTAAAACATAACAAAAACATTTAGTTTGATATATTGTATTGCTGATGCCAAAAGGCATAATAAGTGTCAAGGGAAGTGGAAATAGTCAATTAAGCTGCTTTGAAGCTAAACCACAATGATAGATGCAACTGTTGTCCATTTGTGATTTTTTTCCAGCACTTTCTAGGAGAGAACTAGAACCACTTGTCAATTTTTCACTTGCGAAAGCAAGCACAGAGTCACATAAGCGTGTGAAGTAAATGAATGAATCGCTCTTCATCGCCAATGGCAAACTTGTGGAGTTTCGGTGGTCACCACTTACAGTGTGAAGATACAGATAGACTGTGACAGACAGATTTGTAGCAAGTAGGTGCTCATTAAAGGTGAAATTTTGAAACATCTTTGCAATAAAGAAAATTTACTTAAGGTCACCTCAGACACAAACTATGGCCTGTGAAGGCTCCAAGCCTTGTTCTATCAATAATCTCCTCAACAACAACAGACAAGTTCCACGTTAACTCATTTATTTCTGTGTTAAACGTCTTAATAGACCTGCTGGTGGCCTTTTGTCAATAAAGCTGTTAGACAACATCAGATAAAAGTCTAATTTACAATAGGATTTGACCCTGAGCAGCAGGAAACCCACAGCACGGACACCCCCCCTTAGTATCAAGTCGCATAATATTCTCAAACAGCTACAATTATAAACACAGTTGTAAGTGCAACATCCACTCACACCCACATTTCTTATCTTACTCTCAAATGAACCCTAAATTCCCAGTGCCCAGCGAGCGCTGACCACACATTGAGACCTCCAGATCTCTGACATTCCAAACAAACCGATGAGGCATAAAATGTGCCCAACTGTCTCTTCAATTGACAGCCACCCAGATAGCAGCCAATCACTGTCAACAGGCGTCTGTCTGAGGAAGACCTGTGTGACCGCCGAGTGCTAAAAATACAACCTCGCATCCGTATAATATACCCTCATAAATCTGTGTCTGAGACCAGACACTGGGATTCACAACTCTCTGCCCTTGAAACACTCTCCACTGCAGAGCCCAACGTGTTTGTGTCAGCCACACGGCTCGGTATACATCAACTGTCCCCAAATCATCATCCATACATCCTTCTTATAAATCATCAATCCATCTAGCTAATTGTCATCTCTCCACCTGCTTAGTCCTCATACATACTGAACACATCAGTTCCCTGTGACAACACAGCTCAGTTGACTCATCAAGAGTGAATGAAAAGCATCACAAAATAGCGTTTCAGTGGATAAAGCAGAATAAAATACTGAGTACAATGTTTCTATTTGTTGCTCCATTAGGGCGTAAACTTCCCTCATCTGCACATAATCTAGTGAAGGTGTTTGTGTTTGTCATTTAGACTAAGAACAAGGATAGGAAAAGAGTATGGATCTGATTGTGCAAAGCTTTCTTCATTTGTGCTGACACCAATATTTGAAGGTGAAAAAGAGAGGTCCCAGCTGTTGTTGTGCTGAACTGCCAGAATACGATCAGGAAGTGGAAGTTCAACACAGAGCTGAACACTTTTTTTACTCTTCCCGTAGTCCCCTATAGTCCTGTTTGGTAACATGAAATTATAGTTTATGAGATGTGTTAAAAAAGCCATAAAGTAATGAATACCCCTCATAAAAACAATCAAATTAGTTAAGATTATTTGTATATTAGCACATAGGACTAAGCAAGCCAGAAGAGAAATCTGACCATTAATCAGAGAAAAAATAACAGATCAAATGAAAAGACAGGATATGAACAGAGGAATCACCAGTGTGTTGGAAACACATCAAATGGAGATCCCATCAAATGCAGACACTTTTCTTTTTCACAGCTTGAAAGAGGCCCCACTTACAAGGTTAAAAACTCCCCTGTCTCCTGAAGAAAGACTTTATGAGCTGTAGCAGAGCGCAGCAGAGAACAAGTGTCTGACCCCAGAACCCAAAGATCTCAAGCCTACCGGAGTTGCACAGTTCACATGCAGCAAGTAAGGGCTGACGTGGGCCAGTGAGAGCCAGTATGGGAGCCAGTATGGGTGACCAAGATCCAGAAAGTTTGGGCCAAAGTAAGACATCAATCTGTCATCTCCTTAACATCTTTACTTCTCAGCCACCATTTGTCCAACTGGAATTCTCATATTCAAGCCCTCTTGACAGCAACAAGTGCCCTAACAAGTGTCATTAAGCAGGATACTGTATCTCTACTAACTGCAGGGCTGCTGCTAGCTGAACCTGACCTGTGACTCCCTGTGGAGGGGAGCTGGAAGAAACCATACCTCTATTCCAGGATTAACTGAGCATCGCACAAACATCTATATTTTTGTTAATTCATGTCTTGTTTTACTATTTTATTACACACACACACACACACACACACACACACTTCTGTTATGCTTTCACTCCAAGAGTAATCACTTGTATTGCAAGTGTTTCAAAAACTGACTTCAGCCTTAATATTTTGAGCTAGATGCTAATGTAACATGCTCGAGATGACGATGCATGCTGATTTAATTTCTTTGTTTAGCCTGTTAGCATGCTAAAATGTGCTATACAATGGGAATGTTATTAGTTTTGCATATATTTGTTCTTAAGTCACAGCAGGAAAAGCAAAGGTGTAAGTAATACAGTTAAAGATGGCTTCCATTTAGCTGCTTTTAGGGTCATGGTATTGCGAATGTGGGTATGGCGAATTTTCACCTCCTGCTCACCTCGACTCTCTACAAGCAAAGTGGCAAATAAAACCTTTGCTTCTGGTGACGAATCAGATCCACATCTCTGCTTTGTGTGGAGTTCAAAATTGTCGCAGCCTCAACCAACAGCAAATACATGTGATCGGTTGACTACAAACGACTACAAACCAGCAAACCACATCCTGCACTGCCCACATTTCACCTCGGCAGACGATGGTCACTCATCTGCATCTGCATCGCTTATGTGTGACCATAGTCTGACAACTGAAAATGTCTGTTGGAGTATTAGATAAATTTAAATTTGGACTCTAATGTTGGTAGACGTAAAGTCAGCAGACCACCAAAGTAATTTTAATTCATGCTGAGGGGAACATGAATGTCTGTACCAAATGTCTGGGCAATCCAGCTAATAGATACTGACATATTTCAGTCTCCAAGTGGTGGACTGACTGACCGAACTACTCTGCACTCCTAGAAGTTAATGCAGTATACTTGAAGTTAAAATGCCTAAACTGATGTCACAAGTACTAATTGTAAAGACAGCATCTTTCTTCAGCCAATACCCATCATAACCATACTGTATATGTCCAATAACTGAAGACAGACTCCGCTGACATAAATCCATAACCATCTGCAGTGGGTAATGGTGGGGAACACCCTGTGAGCGTGCAGCTGGGGCTTGTCGTGAGATGGGTTTGAGGTATCTCCACCAGGCTTCGCCAAGCAGGCTATATATCAGAGCACTCATCCCCCTTTTAACAAGTCTGCCTGTCTACCACAGCGGGGAATGCATAAAACAGATGCAGCTGTCAGAGAAGAGAAGTGAGGAGTGGCCTAGGATGTTGTCTGATGAGTTTGGACCTGAGCCGCGCCCGGGTGCTGGGAAACATGCCAGTCAGAGAGGAAGACTCTGGCTGAGACCTCAACACTGCACTGGGTCTTTATTAAGAAGCATACGTCAAAATCAATGCTGCAATCTGTCTGTTCAATGGTGCATTTATTATCAGCAAGCATTAATGCTAATGCAATCTGAATTTTTTAAAAAATGGTACAATTATCATCCACACGTATAAACCCGAACTTCAGCTTTCATACCTGCTTTTCCTGTTGTTTCGTCATCATCTCCCAATTAACTGTGTAGAGCAGTAGGAGGTAGTGCAAACCCACTACTGGGTTTAGAATAGTGCATGCTAGATAGATTTCTACCCTCAGCTGGGCCCACCACCGCCAGGAGAGAAGTGTGCGGTCAGTGATCGCCCTTTAAAAATACACACACCCTTCTCAAATGCCCTTCCTTGGTATAAAGAGAGAGAAGTCGCAGCTGAATGGAATTCCAACCATAAAGGGATCTTTCTTTCACTGTTCATCTGAAATGACTAACCACATTCAAGGGGGTTTCGGTGCCTCTGAGCTGGCTTTTCCAACGTGTCCGTGTGCAAAAGTGATTCATGAGAAATGTTTACCATTTCCACTTTTAAAAGACAAATGGTGATTTTAAAGAAACCGATCAAAGGACATCAGGAAATCAAATATAGTCGACATACCTCTCAGAAATCATTCATAGTCCTATAATTTTACTAAAATTACGTAGTGCTTTCCATTTTTATTTCATATCCAACATGATATAATCTAGTAAAAATAAGTTCATTGCAAATGACATCATATATGACAAAATTTACAGTCCAAACACGTCATATCATTGTTAAGCCATGGTACAGTGGCTGTTTAAACCAGAATGGTATAAATCTATTTCTGAGGCAGATTAGCTACTTTTTATGATTAGTTTTATGCTATGTAAGTGTTACATTAAAAAAAAAGGAGGCCTACTAGGATGTTCTAATAATGAAAGTAAAGGGTCTCACCTGGTAGGTGGATTGTCATGAAATTTTATATATATATATATATATATATATATATATATATATATATATATATATATATATATATATATATATATATATATATATATATTTGTTATATGTTATATTCAGGTCCTCCTCAGGATGAACTGTAAACATTTAAGTGATACTTAGGATCAGGTCAGGAAATCTCAGTCTAATACTTCGGTTTATGACCTAAAACCTACAGAACACCCATCAGCCTCAGCTGTACTTGTGTGTTGCGCTAATTAGCGGATTAGCTGAGCACGTTAGCATGGTAAACTAACGTGCTCAAGCTAAGCATCTAGCCTAACTTTAAGCACTGCTTGGGCAGCCTCACAGACCCACTAGCATGGCTGTAAACTCTTATGAAGGGTTCACATCACACAATATTTAAATAATATAGTCAGATTAGGTGATTATAGAGTCATACATTTTACATGTTCATCCCTGACCAATATAATATTGTTCGCTGATTTTACAAGAATGTGCTAAAAAAAATGCCTTAAAAAGGAAAATACATCCTTTGTTCTGTTTCACAGCTCTATCTGACTGCACCAGCACTAGTCTTCTTTCACTGTTTACAGTTATACACAAAGGAGTGCCCACAGAAGACTTTATTGAGTTTTTCATACCAGGAGAGAGAAGAAAATCAAAAGAAAAAAGGAAGAGGGAAGAGAGCAGAAAAATTCAGACAAACTCTAGTCTTCTTGGCAGGACTTCATGAGGCATCCCAAATGACATCAGTTGTCATCCATTAGGAGACACTGCACAGGATAAAACAATCAACTCACATGCCAGATGAACATATATGCTCCCTGGTGTCTTAAGTCTGTCGGGTCAGTCTATCTGATATCATGTAGGCTGAATCCGGTATTAGTCTCGTTAGTATCTTAATGATATTAAAGTAATGTACAGAGCCCACAGACAGAGAGCAAAGACCTAACATCTTCTAGAAAAAAATAGCTGAAGGCCTTGAAGCTTCTGTAATGAATCTCATTTCATCACCTATAAAAAATCTCACAGAAACAAAAATTACTCATATGTTTTTTTTAATTCATTTTATGTGGACAAAAAAGCAAAGCACTGCCTGTCCAAACCCATTTATGGTTTATGTCATCAGTCCCACTCAAGTGTGCAGTACTATTCAGCAGTTTTGAAGCAGCTCCTTGGAGCCATCAGAGACAGGACAAATCACGAAGGAAAGCAAAACCCCAGAAATACACACAAAGAGAGCCTGAACAGTGAGCTGTTTGGCTTGCCTACACTTATATTCAGGATGTAGACTGTCTGTGAGTACGCACAGGCACTAAAATGGAACAAAAAACATTGACAGGCCATTTAAAGTTGAGTGGGTACACTGTACACCAACATGGAAAAAAAAAAAAAAAAACAGAGCCACCTTGAAATCTGCACTGAAGACAAGAGCACTGAAACCTTTGTTGTGGGCTAGTCGAACTGCTAGCAACCACAACACCTCGCTCTATCCTACCTCAGACAATCCAGGACAAACACTGACGTGTCAATACAGCAGACAATTAAAGTTGGGCAACAATCCCGGAAGTGAGAAGAGGATGAAATCACACCAATGCTCCATCAAACAAAAGCTGAAGCACTGAAGTCCAAAGCTATTGGGTACTAAGCTTGAAAGACCTTGATTTGCCTCGTTGGTTGTGGTTGTAAAACCTGATAGACATGAGTCTTTCTAACAGGCCAAATTGAGGTTGTCACTGTATCACATTCAGTAATATGAGGTGAAGACCTGCACCAGGGGTCATAGGTCAAATGGACAGAGCTGGGGTGTTATTCAGGCAGCATGAACAGTGCCAGGGACCACACAAATGGTGGGCTGTGTGGTACGAGACAGTGTTTCAGCAGCAGTGCATCACTACAACCAGCACACGGCCGATGGCTTTGTCTGTATGTAAAGTTAAAATGATGGTGAAATAAAGTAATTAAACCACATTTCCCTTTAAAACACACTCCAAATGTTTTGAATTAATACTTCATTATCATGATTAAGTATCTAAAAATCAGTTCATCGCCACAGCCTGCAGCAGAGAACCACTTTGGGACCGATATGAAAGCCAAAACTTAAATAACCTCCAAACACATCTGCAAAGTACAATAACTTCTATCAACTGTGTCAGTGTAATGTAGATTCAACCTCAGCTCATGACGTTGTTTATTTTCTCTATAATTAATTCACTTCTGTCATTTTCCAAAAGTCATTAATAAAGTGGAAACACCACTGAAACAGCTTATTAGGTATAACAGATTGTGGTTATATTAAGGGTAGTAATTTTGTCCAGCTGAGTCCATCAAGCACCCTTTAAAATGCCATTATATGTTCTGTAAGTGTGTCACTTAATTTGTTGAACACGCAGTTGTACAACTGACAATGTTTTTCAGCTTCCACAAATATGTCCTTCAGTATCTCTGTGCTATGCAAGGGCAGGCTCTGACCTGCTGGATCCCTTACGTTTGAATTATTAGAGAGAAATGATATATGGTTCGGCTCTCATCTAATCTGAATCTAGAGTGCTTGGCACAGTAGGTCAAAGTGTATCACTTCTCAGTGTCTTTGGGACAGTGCACCAGTTTGTATAGTAGCTGTGTCTGAGATACCTACTGATTTATACAGACTGTGTGTTTTAGTTTAGTTAGTTAGGACTTTAATAATGTTTAGTTTATTGCTTTCAAGTTTTAAAAATCTAAAATTAGCCAAAAGACATCATACAACTTTTGGAAGAAATGTGACAGTCCAGTGAAAACTGGACTCTTAAAAATCAGATCTGTACAGCTATGGGTATATTGCTATAACAATCACATAAACAGATGAATTTTCTATGACAGCTTTTCCATATGAACCAAAATATAATATCCATCTTGGTCGTCAGGTCAGAAAAGGGTTAAAAAGTCTGGTGTCCACCACAGCAGGGCCTGCAATTGAGAAACGACCCAAGACCACAGTCTTAGGAATGTGCGAAACATGTTGTAAAATACATTCTGATATATCCTTGTAAAGTGACCCACTCGTAAAATAAACCCATACAGCTTGACTCTCCAAGAGAATTATTTCTGATGTTTCCAATACTAGACCATCAAACAGTTTAACATATAGTGGACCTGGGCAGAGCTTGACCACCAGGGCCACATCAAAACAGTGCACTTATTCCATATTAGCCGTGTCTTGTGCAGCAGCCACAGAAACTATAGCTAACAGCTGAATGACGTAGTGTAAAACAATACAATCAAACAATATATGAATGAAATACTCAGAATACTAAGTTAATTTACACCTGCCTGACTTGAAATTGTATGTTAGATGGTGTAAGTTAAATAACTGCCTTTTTTGGATTATTATAAGTTATTAAATATAGCGCTTAACACAAAGTATAGCTGGCTGATGGAAATGTCTTTTTATTTTTGGAGATATTTGGACCAAAGAATTTGGTAAATTGGTATTTTAACTTGGCTGGTGGTGCTAGAGAAAATGGTTGCTGTTATGTAAAAATATCATATGACTGGTATTTATTTTTAATTGAGTTTGACATTTGTATTTATTACATTTAAATGTTTTGTTAAATTTTGATCCATTGCTTATAGTATTTTGACACGTTATGAGGTATCATGTTGGGTCAAGCAGAGTGCACTAAACCAGCTGACTGTCAGCTGACCCAAACAGGCACCAGCGATGACTGACACTTCAAACAATCTGTTTAAGCTGCCAACTCCTCATTCTTCCCTGTGGTTCCTTCCTGCTCCATGCTGCTGTTGCTTCTGCTGATGAATAGCTGTGCTGCTTACTCCCCCTACTCGGCCAACCTCCCCCTGTTATGGTCTTTTTTATCAATATTCTTGTAATGACATCTCTTGCTTTGAGCATGATTTACAGTGTATATTCCATATGTTATGGTAATATGTGGTTGGAGCGCTTACCCCTCGAGGGAAGAGCAGAACCTAACTACAAAAGTATCAATTCCCACAATAATGTTTAATTTCTATGACGAGAGCGGTTCTGATTTAAATTCAATTATCCAGATGTTTTTACATTATCTCTTGGTTTGTAGCTGGGGGGTGGGGGTGGGGGTCTCCTGCTCAAATGGCTAGACCAGCTGAGAAAATCTCAGTGTGGAGAGTGATGAAAACTTCTCCTCCCTGAAAACCTGCTGATGAGTTTGAATCCTCAAATACTCAGCCAGATAAGTCTAAGGCAGGAAAATAAATGGTTACCACCTGCAGATCAATAATGTTGTGTAATTGCTCAATTTAGACACCGTGTCGTGTGTGTTGAAAGTCAAAATGTGATCAAGGCCAAAATGATCAGATCAGATCAGAGGGCTTTTCTATCTTGATTAAATCTTAATGTTGCAAAGATTGTCGCTGGATTACAACGCATGGGAAATACAAGGGGAGCGAGATCAGCATGACCAACTGGAAATGAGCCCTTAAACCTTGATCAAAAGAATGTTAAAGTGAATCCAGCACACTGAATACATAGCCAGCCATAAGCAGGCCCACACAGCAACTTCTGTCTCTCCAGCTCTGAGCTCACAGGTGTGTTTTCATGGTGTGTATTAAATACAGGGTCAGAAGTGCAAATATGTCCTACATTGAGATCCCAGATCTCCTGCTTTGTCCCGAGGGGATAAAAACTTCTTCCTGACCTCCACTTCACTCCTCCACATCATACTGTATACGAAGAGCTCTCAGTCTGATGCTGTGCTGCCCTCTGCAGGTCACAGCCATCACTACCTCAGAGCTGCCGCCTAAAGCGGATAAAAGCTTGGTCATACTACTGACTAATTAGTCCAATGTCAGGATTAGATACCATATCAAATACAAAAAGGTCTCAGTCAACATTAGACCATGTTCCAAATTGCACCATAGGATATCCAAAAAAAGTGTTGAGCAAAATATTTGTACCACCTGCTCATTCACGATGCAAAATTGGGTGAAATAAGTGATCAACTATTATTGAAACCTATTACTACTAAGTACAGTACTGATCTTCCAAGATTTGTGTACATCCTTCATGTCCTCTTATTAATTGTACTGTAGTTGGTAGATATTAAAACATGAAGGATGCAGCGCGCTTGAGACAGCTCAGCATTACTTTCAAGTATACATGTTCACACAACACTATGGGGCTAGTAGAAGTGGGGATAGTCGTAGAATAAAGAAGGCAAAAAAGCTGGCTTGTGACTAAAAGTTTTCTGGGTTAATTCCACAAATGAATAAAGCTTGTCATCTGATAAAGTCTTGGCAGCTAACGGCCTCAATGACAAGGCTGTGTAGTGACGAGTCGAAAAGCATGACCGAGCTGAAAAAGTTCTCACTGTAAATCACATCTATCTACCATGGAGAAAACACACCTTTCTCCTGAATGTTTTTTTCTTCGAATTAAACAAAATGCTTCATAGAGTGGCCTACCGTACACTTTCCTGCCACGCAGAGAAAAGTCTCATTCTGCCCACACGGCGTCCCATCGATCACCCTGTCCGATTGCCGCACGTAGAACCTGAACCCTTTGGCACGGCAGTTGAGTTCACAGTGCTGCTCTGCAGGAACTGCAAAGAGATTTCAATAGCACATTAGTGTCACGGTGCATAGTAATAAAAACAAAATAGAACAGCTATGATTGTGCATTAAAGACAATGGAATTCATATAATGGACAGCACATAATATAAATTGATGTACATCTTTACATTAGTGTGTGAATAGCTCTGTACTTTCAGCAAGCATATGAGTAGATACAACGTCACATATTAACATATGTGCATTCTTTTTTTTTTTTTTAAAGATATTTTTTGGCCTTTTTCAAGCTTTTATTGGATAGAGACAGTCAAAGAGTGACAGGAATGTGGGAGAGAGAGATGGGGAATGACATGTAGCAAAGGGCCACGGGTGGGAATTGAACCCGTGCTGCTACCGAGCCTTCGTGCATGGGGCGGACGCTCTACCAACTGAGCTAATCAACACCCCCATATGTGCATTCTTGATGAGAGAAAAATAACATTTATTGTTGTTTTATACCTCGACCTCTATTTTAAAAGTGTAGTGAAGTGCAAAATAACTATAGTTTATAAACAATGTGTGTTTAGGTACAAGTAGTTGGATGAAACAAACAATAAGACGTGTCCTCAAAATGCTGAACTTTGTTCGATTCTCTGTTTTATTTGATGACACAAAACCTGCAGCGAGCAGCCAGAAAGGATCTTGATCCCTGTTCTGTACATTTTCCACTCAGGTGTTTTATCAATTAGATATACAATAAGGCCAAAAGCAAGGTATTTCTTAAACAGATGTACAAGTGTATGTTTAAGCACTGTTCAAGATGGGTGTCAAATAATCCAGACTCAACCTCATACATTTACCTGAAGTTATTTAATCTTTACATCTGCATTATCCTTCAGTCAAGGCTGCAGCACAAAGACAAGACCTCAACGTACACATCTGCTTGACAGGATATTAATTTGGAGACTGTTATTTCCATTACTGTTCTCAGAGAAATTACATTTCAGGAGGTGTTTTGGTCTGTTGCCTGGATACTTCAGGTGAGTGAGGTCAGAGAGTTTTTAGGAATGAACATTTATCAGTGAGTCTACAGACAGGTGACATACTGCAGTCCTTACATCACATCACACCTTAGTTCATAAAGGTCATAGGTCAGGCAGCTGAAGACATAACTGACAGCAGAAATGCAATTAATGATGTAAGGTTTGCGTTTTACTGTGCTAAGACGATATAGAGTGCTTTTAGGTTAGATCCTGACTATCACATTTTTGTCTCTTCCTGAACATTTTTATAAATAGGCTGTAAGGTTTGTTTTAACTGTTTGCTTTCTCTTCCTTTAACCTCCTTTTAAAAAATTGAGGGTAATGGCAGTGTTGGTCTGTTGTTTGGTCGGTCAATACGAAAACCTGGTAAATGGTTAGGGTTAGGGTTATGTAAGCATTAGCATGTTACTATTTAAACAGTTAGGGTTAGGATTACATTTAAACAAATATTTAAATGTAGTTTGATGTTGTTGTGCAGTTGCATGTGCTCATGGGAGCTGTCTTCATTGTTAAACAGCCACCATCGCTGACGGAAATCTATCTGACGCGACTCAAGAAGAAATCATGAGGCAACTAGAGGCAAGAGGGCGTTGACAGGCGACCAAATGAAATGCACTGTTACCTGAAATAATAATATGGATTTCTCTGGGTTTGAACATTGTTAGAAACATTTGGGATAATTTGTAATAAAAAAATATAGAGCATTGTTCTAGTTGTTTTCAGACATTTTGATGCATAAATGTTACATATCATATCTTTAATTGACAGACAGATATGCATATTGTGTATACATACACATACACATACATACGTAAAACCTACCCTCATTGAAAGGTTCCCACTCGTAAAGTCTGCCCATGAAAGGTTGGTTGTTGTATGAAGAACACTGAACAGCCCTGATGTGTTTGCTGGATGGAGGACAGGCCTGAAGATGGAGCACATAGACACACATAAACACACACACACACACACACACACATATATATATATATATATATATATATATATATTTTTTTTTTTTTTTTCCCCCCCATGGAAGAAACAGAGGTAAATCCTTTAACTGCACATTTGTCATTAACATGCTGCTGCAGTCAACCCTCTCTGTTTTAACTGTTTTAACCCTGTGCTGGTAGCTCAAGCTTTTCCACGTTTATAAAGCCTCGCCAGTGAAACTCAACCTCCCTGACATCGCTCCATATCTCCTTTGTCTAAACAAGCCCATGGTCTGCCGTACTTTGCTTGAATATCTGTGTCATCACAAACCAGAGACAATACACAGAACCAGACACTGTTTGAATTTATCTTAATGCACAGGCTGGATTCCATAAACTTGGATCAGATGTCCCATCCACACACTTGTGCATTACAGCTGGGGTGTAACCAGTAAGACTTCCTAAGCCAGTAGCTCTATCAGTATTTTTCTACCAGAGTTGCCAGTACAAAATATTAGTGTAAAATGTGTCCCTCCAAAAAGTTGTAAAAAATCTTAAGTCGGCTATTTGCTTGTTCCAGATGAGGTTTATAATGAAGGGACAAGCCACCTTGTCCAGTGGTATGGATCATTAATGTGTTTTGTATAGTTTTGGACAACAGAGCTCAATGCATCAGAGGAATAAAAGAAAAATTCACTGGAAGCTAAACAACATTTTGTTTTCTATCTCTAATCCTGGAGGCCAGAATCCCAAAGAGTATAACAATGGTCATCTCCACAGATCAGGTAGTCCCTTTAATAGTTGTTAAAAACTAGTTTGAAAAGGTGGGCAGTAACAGATATGCACTGACTAGTCTGAATATACAATGGTCAGACTGAAATTGACTCTTGAGTTGTTTTCAGATTCAAATCTTGTTGCAAAAGCTGAGCCTGTGAGATGTGGTCTGGGTGTGCAAGTTGAGCCAGGGCAGAAAAAAATGTTAACAGAAAGGTGTTATGTTTTTATCTTTTGGTCTAACATTTAGTTATGAAATGAAACTAAATACTACAAAAGCTTTATATACTCTTTTTTTTTGCTCCTCCTTTTTTGATTTATCAACAAAACAAAAACAAATCACAACAATAAGCAAAATCAGTAATGTTATATATCCATTAAATGCTGGTCTGGCCAACAGAATATTAAGAACAAAGTGCAGATTTGCATACATTACTGTTGCAGATCCTGTAGCGAGCATGCTCCCCTGTGCAAGAAGAAGTAGGTAGGGGGTTGTAGGGTCTCTCTTGATGCTGCTGGGGTCCATACGTCTGACTGCCTGATTGCACTCCCTGCTGGACCTGGTTGGCTGAACCAGGCTGGTAAAGGGGTGCCCAGACTTGGTTATTTTGGGGCTGCTGTGCCCTGGTATGCATGTAGGGGCTGCTGTAGCGGTGGTGGTTGTTTGTGGGGTCAAGGTTGTTTGACCTGTGGCCACCGTGGCCTCTCCCGGTGGGGTGGTGGGCATCAGCCGCAGCAGAGCGTCTCTGTCTCGAGGGGTGAGCCATCCCAGAGCCCTGGCCTGTATCCGTCTGCAATGCTGCAACATAAGGGGCTCTCCCATACCCATACCTCCCTGGGACGATGTGAGTGACCCTCCTGAAAAAAGAAAAAACAACTAAACCAGTGACTTTTTACTAATTTTTACCTCCACCTTTAGAGATAGCAGATAGCACACAAGCAGAATTGAATTCAGTTTCATCATCTGAAAATATCATCTACTAACCCTCTGAAAACCAATCAGAGACAGTACAACAGACTTCATCCACTGTATTTGGATCAATGTCTTCTTTAATTAAGGATGTTTAAGCTAAATTTTATCTTTTATTGGGGAAACTATCGTGGCTATTTATCTGTTCTACGACTTTTGAGAAGCGTCCAGATTCCAGTAGCAGAAGTCTAGGAGCTTTTGTCGTTATTTAGCTCCTTAGACTCCAACTCAAACAGCCCCCCATAACTCAACTGTCAGTGCTATTTGTTTAAAGGCAAGCACAACAGGAAGGAGGTCACAAAGCTGCCAAGCACAAGCCGAGTCTTTGACTCCATCCATAAAAGACTAGCCTTCCAGTGAAGGGCAATCAGATGGCCCACAGTGATGGCTCCAAAGAGTCACTTTTAGACCAGGCTGCTCAGCATGCAGCACAGCCGTACAGACTCTTTAAGGACTTGCAGAACTCAGCAAAGCCTGGAACTAAAACACTGAAAAGTACAGTTCTTCACTCAACATCATGATAGTCAAATTAATTCAAATAGATGTATATATTTTTTTCTTTCACAGTATTTCTTTACATTTCTGAAATTTAACACTCAGGTTAAACAAAAAGATATGGATCACTGTGTAATAAAAATATAATAGATAATAATCATGAACTCTTTGACCTCAATTGTACCTTGTGTTGGAAGTTACACATAAATGACAAAGTTAAAGGAAAAACCAGCATAATCTCTGTGTATCTGGAGCTTGATGAACACCATTCTTCCTAAAGATTTTCCTCAATTTAATGTTGATGGTGCTGGTGGAGAGTGCTCTCTAAAACCTCTAAAATATTCCATGTGTGTTTAACAGGTTTTTGGATCTGGTGATGGAAAATCGATGGTGATTCTTACTCATTAAACCATGTATTGACCACTCGTGCCCTTTATGGAAGCATCTGCCTTTGTTACGTTACTTCATCTGTGCCTCAACAATTCCTTTAAATACTAAAAAATCAAAGCCTTGGAAAATTCCATTTGTAAGTACAGTGATTTCAACACCTCACTTTCTTTTGTAGTTCAAAACCAATCCCATCATCCTGCACTAGCTGGTCCAGTACCTGTGTCCACCAGGCCGGGTCTGCTTCTCCTCCCTCAGCGCTCCACGACTGCTGCTGTTGGATGACCTCACCGTGTCGCGGTGCAGAGGAACTGTTGGCTGCAGGGCTGATATGACATGGCCTGGTTGCTGGGGGTGAACACCAACTCTTCTGGAGGGGTATTGGGATGGAGTGTAAACAGGCAGGCAGGGTCTGCTCTGCTCTTGTACCCCATTTCCACAGGTCCGGGAGCAAGTTGACCAGGCCCCCCAGGTGCCCCAGGAGCCCTGAATTTCTCCATGCTCTACCCTGAACTCCTGTTGTGGCTCTGCTCTGAACTCCTGTTGTGACTCTGCCCTCTGAGTAACCTGTATGGAAATGAAACAACCGTGATTAGTGGCACCACAGAGTGCAAAGACGCAGGATAGCCGAACACAAAGTGAATGCCAAGGATTGATGGAAAGCCTCCATCAACGAGACTTTAATCTCCCCAGATCATGGCCTTGTATAAAGGCTCAAGTCAGTGACCTCATCTCATCAACATGACTATCCTGCCCCTCTGCCTCCCATCACTGTCCATGAAACAGACCTCTGTTCATGGTTATAAAGCCCTGATTTGGCCGATTAGTGGGTGTCTGTTAGTGGCCTATCCCCTATTGGCTACCTGTATTTCTCACTGTTGACTCTATCCCTCTGTGCAACTTTGCCAGGGATGTATTAGCAGTGATCACTGCACTCTCTGTTTGAGGAACCTGCCAGGAGAAACCCTGTGCCAAGCTGGCTTTATCCGTGGAGCCGCGTGGAAATCCTGCTCTTTAAGGAGCACTTTGTCTCCATTCACAGCAACCTCTCTAGGCAAACACATGGTCGTAGTAAAAGCTCAGCTGTCTTTGACTTTTAGCGGATGGAAAGAGAATACAGAAGCAGTAGGGAGAGTTGGCAGGAAAATCGTCTCCTGTCAATCAGCCTGTGCAGCTATTCAGAGAGACCTCAGAATCCCCCCACCCGTTTCAGCCTTTGTAACTCAACGCCACTGTCATTTCCCAGTTCAGACATAGGTCAAACAGCTCGACACTCAGTGGAAACACACAGAGCCAACTTGCACTGACCCCCCCGAAATTGACTGGATAGCTGATCTGTCAGTCATCTTCACCCACGAGGCGCATCTATTAGTTTCCTCCACGTGGTTGCTGTGGCTCCAGAGGTCAAGAAGTGCTTTGCTGACAGTTGACATAAGGCCTCTCTGTTTCACTGCAATCAACAGAACTTTTCACTCATGCTCTCATTACAAGTTAACAGATTAGCACCCAGGTCATGTTCCTCCTGGGAACACTCTCACTGTTTACACATACTGGGACAGAGGAAGCAGGAATGAAAAGTTTACATGTTAGGGTGGCATTTGGCCATGCTAACAAGATCATGCATGCCACCTTCCACTAGAGCAGTGTTCCACTAGCTTGTGCCAACCAAGCGATTAGACTAATAGATAAAACAACAAAAAGAAAAATTCCGGGAAATGTTCGAGGGAGGTCTAACATCGTGTCAAACAAATCACACATGTTAGAACATAGATTTATTTTTCTCAAGTTGCACCACCTGCTACACAACTGCTGCTCACCTTCCTGTGGTCTGTTGTGTGTTGGCAGTCCAGGGGGTCCGACCAAAGCAGCAGCAGGAGGGCAGAAACTCTACAGAGAGCAGACAGAAGTGATTACTGGTGATACTGGTAGATTAACTGTGCATTATTAGTTTATAACCAAGAATATTCATGGTGATTTGCTGTTAAATAAAATATCTCTAAATTGAGGGATTGGTGAATAATCAGAAAATGAGACAGTTGCATCAAACATAGACACATAGATGAATATCTGTGTTTAAATACAAATGAAAACAAAAACTTTTAAAGGAAGAAGTAATCCATAATTAAAACAATCACTCTGACATTACCTGAAAATCCAGACACAGACTCCCTGCATAGTTGCTGGATTCTTAAAGTTGGACACTTAAGTGAAAAGAGAGAAGTTTACATTAGCATATGTCAGTGGTACTGACATTTTCAACACAAATGCTGTATGTGTGGCTACAGTGCAGAGGCTCTGCAGAGACTAAACCCAATCCCACTCTGTCTGATCACTATCCATCTACAGAGACCACTCACCTTTTAAACGTGACATAAATCCCAAGAACAACAAACAGTGAATAGTATCAACATGTAATCTATCTGACTTTACTGATAGCTGTGTCTATAAATATCTCACAAAGGTCAACAACCTGCTACTTTTATTTGCCACTACATCTCTCTCTGCCTGACAGTCCTCCAAGACACTGACTCAGGGAAAAAATAAACGACTTCTACCCACTTGACCATGTGAGTTGACCTCTCTGACCTCTTGCTCCTAATGAGGGAGCCCCCCTGCTGAAAGACTGCAACCCCATTAGACAGCAGGTCTTAGGTCCAGTTAGGGAAGAACTTTCACCCCTCACCCCAGACTGTATAACTCAGACCTACTTTGCACCTTGTCTAAATTAAGTTGATTGAACCAGACAGGATGGTCAAAAAGTCCTGAACACTATAGTGTTAAAACCAGGAGAAAAACATAAAGCCTCCACGGTTCAACTTATTTAAACATTAGGTTTTTTACTGCTATAATTATTCATAGTAGTTTCATTATTACAGAGAAATAATGTCCACGAACCTGTGGGTTACTGATGCGCGTATGGTGAAGTATTTGCTACTTCACTATACTTTATAACCAGTGTACTCTGCGTTCACAGATTCATTTCCAAGCGCAGGTATCCTCATGGTCGAAACATTAATCCAGGTGGAACTGCAGGGCTTCCCTCCAGAGACTTTGTGCTAAGCCATTTAAGTCAGTAAATCCGCACCCGGAGTTGTGAATCAGATCCTGGCGCAGTAGAAACTCCGGACATTGGTCATCATGGTGATTCCGGCCGTTCTGCTTTTACGCACTAAAGGCTGAATGACAGAAAGCTGGAAACCTACACGGCGGACAGAAAACAACCTCTGCTGCGCCCTCTGCCGCAACAACCACTCTCTCATATGTGTGTGTGTGTGTCATGTAAATATGTAGGTGTGTGTCTACTCCTATTCCAACTCCATGAGTGGCGCGCTCGGATGCGTTCGTGTGAGGAAGAAAAAGAAAGAGAGAGCTATGCCTCAGTGTCTCTTTGCCACTCATTCCTCTCACACTGAAATGTCCATATTGGAGCCACAGGCAGGTAAATGATCTCATTTAACAACTGAATTGAAGCCAAAGCGCAAAGCTGCACCTGGCAACTCGGATCAGACATCAGTAATCTGCATTCAGTGTCACCTTGTTTACCTATTTGAATGCTCTGTAATGGTTTAAGACTCCAGTAAACATATTTTCTCTTTATTATTACCAGAAAAATAGATTATTATCTTTGCATGGTGTTACCTTTCATCACACTCTAAAACACTGTTAACAAGCAAAATTAGTAGTAAACTCTATAGTATGCGATATACAAACAGGGGTCAGTTTATCCAAATTACATAAACAAATATATTCCAGCTTACCCCTGTGGGATCTCATCAATACTTCAGTTGATGTTTCTATTTGCTGATGGGACAAGCGACTGAACACTTTAGTCAGTGGTCCAAAACAGGACCAAGATTCTGCTGGACAGACATCAAACTTTTTTTTTGCATTCAGCTCAGAACAGCTGTATTGTTTCCTCAGATGAAAGGACATTTGCAGCATTCCATAAAAGGGTTTATAGCCAGCTACAGGGAACCATCATGACCATGTATTCATTAAGGGGGCGCAAGCAGATTTAGCCATGACTTGTGCAAAAACAAATAAGATAAATTGGATAAACTAAAAGACTTTTAGGATTAAAATAGGACATGGTTTTACACACTTACATATACAGCCTAGAGCAGGAGAGTGAAGAGAAATCTGACATTATTATATTCATACGCTGTAAAGGCTTGGTGTACTGCTCTCTTTAGCCAGTTTGTTTAATTTGACAGAACAAAACAGAGCTGTGCATGGTTCAGTGGTTTACACGCAACACTATATGTGCCATACAGTGTGCAGCTCATTACAGCCACTGTCTGTAAACACTCTTGCTTGACAATGGCTTCTTTATGTAACAAAACCTAATCTGTAAACACTGTGAAATCTATCAGTGTGTTTGTAGGTCTAGAAATCTAAGTGTGCATCGGCATCCACTCATCCATGTGCTACT
Source organism: Sciaenops ocellatus (assembly GCA_033000465.1). Taxonomy (NCBI): domain Eukaryota; kingdom Metazoa; phylum Chordata; class Actinopteri; family Sciaenidae; genus Sciaenops; species Sciaenops ocellatus. Next base: position 19,547,338 of record CP136888.1, read on the forward strand.
GCACCATATGTAAGTATGTATCTGCAGGGGAGTTGGTCCTATTCTTGCTCCCACTGACTGTCCTCACTGGAGCGTAGATATTGATGCTGGTCAGGAATTTGCCTTTAACCCCAATGTTTCCAAACCCTTCACAGGCAAACAAGTCTCTAATTAAAAGATTGTTAATGAACTACTGTTCCAGACGACCCATTGAAGGCCTCTCCAAGAGAGATTTGGAGTTGGGAGTTGCTGTTGTCTGACACTGGACTGAAATGTGCATTGCACTGAAGATATATGCAATCACACTTTAGCAGGATGAAATATTGCACAGCATTGCTTCAGTGTTTGCATATATAAGACGGATTACTGCCCTGGTGAAATAATGTAATCTGATTCGCTGCTCCTTTATGTTATCAGATTTTATGTTGCTTTAAGTAATAAATCGCCACACACATTTAAATTACAGTTTCAGGTGGTATTTTTTTTTTTTTTTTTTTTTTTTTTTTTTTTTTGCAGTGCATGGCTAACAATAAACAATGCACTTGGTTCATTCCAGCAGAAACTAATAGTTGGTCCTGTGAGGTGGAACGAATTGGCAGTCTCCAGACGAGACAAAAGTCTATGAGAGGGTCGAGCACATCAACACTGCAGCCTCCAAACCAGCGCTTAGGCTTATTGCTTGTCATTCACCCGAACATAAATTGTGAAGATAATATTGCATGACCGTCGTCTTCTGTTAAGTCAATGTTAGTGCAGTAATGCTGCTGTCACTTCACTCACTCTTTTTGCCATTACTCTAACCTCCTCTAACATTATTATGACAACTTTACTCTGTTCAACAGGTATGACTGAAAAACTTACAGCTGGGTTAAACAAGTTCAAGCATGTTGTCTGGTGGTTATCAAAAAGAATTCTGGGAAATGTAGGTAATAACAAACTAAATACTGTAGAGGTACACAAGGCAGAATTAGTCAAGTGGATCCAACAAACAAGTAATTACTAGCACACTTAAGAATATTTGTGTAATTATGTGCACCCTTCTCGTTGGCAGAGCTGAAGTCTACAATGATGCTGTTGTGACAGAAAAAAACACTGCTTTGATTTATCACAAGTCACTTTCATCTGTGACCCAAGCGTTTAGGTAACAACTGAGATAAAAGCATTTTAATGAACATGATAACTCAGATTAACAGAAAATATAGACAGTCAGCGATTAAGCTGTAGAAACTCGAACTTGTAACTTTTTTATATGGATATTTTTAAATATTGGTGAATTTAAAGCTACATATTTCCCATTTAAATAAACCAGTTTGTCATGTAAGTAGAGTCTTGTAACCAAGAGGTTGTCAGCTCAGTTGCTGCAACAGCCAACAGACACTAATCCCTACCTCCACATTCACCGGCAGTTACTATAAATGGTTAATGTTATATAACAAGATGACTCCTGTGTCCCAGTTGTGTAGAATATGCATATTGTAGCTGGAAAAATAATCATACTTAAAGGTGCAGTATGTAGGAATTAGTGATAGCTAGTGGTGTATTTGTTGATTGCAAATGCTTCACCTCACCCTCTTCTTCTTAGCGTGAAAGAAAATGTCAATTTCTAGAGCCAGTGTTTAGTTTGTTCATTCTGGGTTTCTGTAGAAAAACATGGAGGTTTAACATGATGTGTGTCTATGTTCAGCATCACTAAATAGGCTCATTCTAAGGTAACAAAATATGAATATTCTTATTTTCAGGTGATTATACAATAATAAGTTATATAAGTTAAGTTATTAATATTGAATTTCTGCCTGTAATTAGAGCTTCATTTTAGAAACTAGTGTCAGCTGAGACTTACTACAAAAGATAGGAGAAATGGAGTAACCTCTTACAGCTCAATTAACAAAAAAGATAACAAGTAAATAAGTTTATAGTGGCTGACATTCATTGGTGCAAACCTTCTTCTTCTCCTCCTTACTGTTTATACAGCAGGTAAAATAAGTATTGAACATGTCACCATTTTTCTCAGTAAACATATTTCTAAAGGTGCTATTGACATGAAATTTTCACCAGGTGTTGGTAACAACCCAAGTAATCCATACAAAGAAAGAAACCAAAACAAATAAGTTCAAAAATTAACTTATGTGTAGTAATGTGAAATGACACAGGGAAAAAGTATTGAACACACAAAGAAAGGGAGGTACAAAAAGGCTTGGAAAACCAAGACACTAGCTGAAATCAGTAATCATAAAGCAACCCTGCCCCTTGTCAGTGCAAATGAATATCAGCTGGTTCAGTCCAAACTGATGGCCCATAAAAAGGTGTCTCATTACCAAGGTGTGACACGAGGAACATCTCATGATGGGTAAACACAAAGAGCTCTCTTAAGACCTTTGCAACCTTATTGTTGCAAAGCATACTGATGGGATTGGTTACAGAAGGATTTCTAAACTTCTGAATGTTCCAGTGAGCACTGTTGGGGCCATAATCTGGAAGTGGAAAGATCATCATATCACCATAAACTGACCATGACCAGGTGCTCCTCGCAAGATTTCTGACAGAGGAGTGAAGAGCCAAGGACCACGTGTGGAGAGCTTCAGAAAGACCTGGAATTAGCACGTACAATTGTTTCAAAGAAAACAATAAGTAATGCACTCAACTGAATGTTGAAGCTTGTTCAAAGTTTGTTGCACAACATTTGGACAAAATACTGGGAGAACATAGTCTGGTCAGATGAGAGTAAAATTGAACTCTTTGGATGCCATAATACACACCATGTTTGGAGGATGGAATGCACTGCACATCACCAGAAACACCATACCAACAGTGAAGTTTGGAGGTGGCAACATCATGGTGTGGGGCTGTTTTTCAGCATACAGGACTGGCAAACTTCATATAATTGAAGGAAGGATGAATGTAAAAATGTACCAAGACATTCTTGATAAAAAATCTGCTGCCATCTACCAGGATGATGAAGATGAAACGAGGGTGGACATTTCAGCAAGACAATGATCCCAAACACAGAGCCAAGGAAACTCTCAATTGGTTTCAGAGAAAGAAAATAAAGCTGCTAGAATGGCCCAGCAAATCACCTGACTTGGATCCAATTGAAAAATCTATGGAAAGAACTAAAGATCAGAGTTCATAGAAGAGGCCCACAGAACCTTCAAGATGTGGAAGAATGGGCCAAAATCACACCTGAGCAATGCATGCGACTAGTTTCTCCATACAGGAAGCGTCTTGAAGTTGTCATTACCAATAAAGGCTTTTGTACGAAGTATTAAATAAATATCAGTAAGCGTGTTCAATACTTTTTCCCTGTGTCATTTCACATTATTACATATAAGTTAATTTCTGAACTTATTTGTTTTGGTTTCTTTCTATGTATGGATTACTTGGGTTTTTACCAACATCTGGTGAAAATTTCATGTCAATAGCACCTTTAGTAATATGTTTACTGAGAAAAATGGTGACGTGTTCAATACTTATTTTACCCGCTGTAAATGTATGCTAATAGAAGTACATTATTATTATTTTTTTTTTAAGGATTATTTTTTTGGCCTTTTTCAAGCTTAATTCTGATAGAGACAGCTGAAGAGTGACAGGAAATGTGGGGAGAGAGAGATGGGGAATGACATGCGGGAAAGAGCCACAGGTCGGACTCGAACCCTGGGCTCCCGCAGCAAGGACTGAGCCTTCGCACATGGGGCGGCTGCTCTACCAACTGAGCTAAACACCGTCCCAGAAGTACATTATTTTTATAGACTAATTGCCAAAACAGTTCATTATTAATATTCAAATTCAAACATATTTCATAGTATTAGTATTAGGACACATTATACACACATTATATCAGCCATTAGAAACTGAAATATTCATTACAACCCAATTTTCTTCTTCAGCGTGGGCATGAAATCACCATGGTGATATTTGACTTATATCATATTTGATATTTGGTCTCTTAGGTGAAAAGATGTCATTTGGCTTGAAGGTAGCACAAATGGGACGCTCATAGAGGGTCTTGAATACCTTGATGTGGACAAAGATGTTGGGTGGATAAACAGATGGAGAGAAACTCTTGCAGCACAGAAATTAGCTAACAGTGGTTCTCATGCACTCACGGTCGTCAAGGCCTGGAGCACTGCCTTCACTCAAATGCCAAAAATGGGAATAAATTTAACACAAATGTCATTATGAGGCTGTGTAAAGAAGAAACACTTTTAATTTGAGAAACAGATTGATTGTGGGTTATTACTCACTGAGACATATGGACTTTGTTAATGTGTTGAGCCCTCTTCACTATGTGGGCCTCAACAACTGCACTGTCTTGACTTCTACAAACTGCTTCTCAGCAATCAAACATTGTTCTCACTGTCACTGTCTTCATGCTGTCACTAGTGAATTGTGTCAGTCCTTCGGGACTAGACTGCTCTCACAATGTTGACAGCCGTAGTGTCATAAAATGACTAAATGTGTCAGCACAGAGCATCGTTGTTTATCAGAGTCGCTCAAAATAAACTCGCTGTAGCTTTTTGATAGCAAACATTTGCACTGAGACACACTGGTGTCTCATCAAAGCAGAAAACACAGCATTTATTTTACATGTTCAGATGAGATCTTCAGGGGACAGGTGCCCCCAAAAGCAACATATTATGCAGCCGTACTGTTTTCTAAATCAGTTTAACAAATCTATTGGAAGATACTGCGCCGCAGTATTTGGAAAATCTGGGCCATCTTCAGAAGATTAAACAGTTAGGTTCTTATGTTAACCGCTCACACCACATTTTAAAAAAAATTAAAATATTTGTGTTTACTGTACGTCTGGACAAAGTACGTAAAGTATTTATATAAAGAAGCCTTCCAACTTTCAAGACAGTGTAACACCTGAATGATTAAGAAAACCAGAAAAAAACAACCCAAGACTGAGGAGAGACAAACTCAGTTAACACACAACCTGCTGTTCTTAAATCAAATATCCCTGAGCAAGGCATTGATCTCCAGTGTAATGGATGACGTTGGACAGCAGCACCTGTCAACTCTTTGGTGTGTGTGTGTGTGTGTGTGTGTGTGTGTGTGTGTGTGTGTGTGTGTGTGTGTGTGGAGGTGTTTAACACTCCATCCCCCTGCAGTCACTCCTCTAGGTCGGTGCAATGCTCTACTTGCCTCATTAAATAAGGAGTTAAAAAATTCTTTGTGGGATGGTTTGAGTGAGGGGAGCAGGAACAGGTGGTGAGAAAGTGGTGAAGCCTCTATGCCTTCAGGGACATTCCAGTCTGAGTTCACACTACCCAAAGGACCCTTCATGGTTCCTGGACCCTCCTAGCACATACACACACACACACACTCTGCCTCATGGGAGACCAGTGGTCTGTGAGGTGTTGATAATGCAAGCGTAAACTCCCTAAGAGAACCAGGAGAGATGAACTTGAGCATTAACATACTTTAGAGGTGGACTCACTGTTACAGGAACAGGCGAACACTTGCACCCAGATCTGACGCCTGATTAAAGAAAGATGTTTTCTTCACTCCCGTGGCCAGATTTTGTAGAGAAAACAATCATGCAAACCGTGTAGACAAACTGAGTGTTAGTACAGAATCTTTTAATACTAAGTACAATACAGAAAATCAGTGGTAAACAAAGAAAAGTCCTTGTCCTTGTTTGTGCCCTTCTTTTTATGTCAGGCAGGAGAAAGTGAGAAAGCGATGCATGATCAAGATTTAAGACACAGAAAAAGCATTCTAGTCTCGACAAAAGAGACACCAGACATTTTCAGCTGATGACAGTAATGGTGAGGAGGGCTCATTCAGAAGGCTTTTAAAGTGCAGAGGATGCTCTGTAGGGTCCCTTTGACTTCCTTCAAGTGTGTTACAGCTCCAACCACTGAAGAATCAAACTTCACTGAAAACTTTTCAGTGAAAATCTACATTCAATCAAGATGCTTCTGTCATGACAATTTCTTCAGACATCTTTAAAACAGTCTACATCCCTCCTAAGAAGGCGCTTCCCACAGACAAGGGAAATACACCCTTCAGTTTCCAAAGATTTTAATAACTGATAGTCAGTGATAAGTCACTAAGTGAAGATGTGTTAGGGAGTTTTTGAGATGAAGCCCCAGGCAAGCTATGTCCATGTGTGCACATGTGTGTCTAAGAGTGAACCTTTGGTCCTCTTCACTTGGTCTCAGAGAGCTTTGCAAGGCTGGCTTGGCGGAAGGCCGCTCGGTCCCTCATCTCCAACACACAGTCCCTCACCATCTCTGCAAACATGGAGGGCCAGAGCTTGTGTAGAGCTTCGCCCTTCAGATTGGTGTCTGATGCTCTTTGGACCAACTCCTGGAGGTACTGCTCTATCATGGTAGCGCGCTCCGATGACTCTACACTGCCCTCCTGTTAGGAAAACAAGAAAAAATAATTCACATTAATTGGTTGTAATACATATATTAAGGTGAGGTGTAGTGGGAAATAGCAAAGGCTTGCACACTTGGTAAGTGCGGATCTGGATCAAAGAGCACACTCATTAGACATATCAGAATTTAAAATGAAGCTATCACAGTGCACATGCACAAATCTTATGAGTTTTAGAGAGAAGTGCAATGCAATGCAATGGTTTCAGCCTCATATGTCGACCTTTTAGGAGAACAGTGGAGTTCTATATGCCACAGAAGCATAAGCTGTATCCAGCATTAGCTACATAGACAATACTTGCATGTAGCATGAATTCATTGCTGGTATTGGTTTTATTGTGGAACTGGATAAAAAGCTAGAATAATGCCATTAATTGAATTAAAAGTTTTACTTTGATGTAGTTTCAAATCAGTAACAGATGAAAAATCTGCTGATGGAAGCAGTGAACAAGAGGCAGAAAAGCAAGAGCAATATAAAGCCAAAACAAGTACTTATATTGTACTGCAGTGCCTGATATGCACAAACACATGCACAAATATGCCACTCTGCACACTCTTGGTGGAAGGAAGGTTAGATTGTCCCTGAATAAAACCATACTGAGACTGTGTTAGTGCTACTGTCAGCCTTCTGCAGGAAGTCATAGGAGCTAAAATGCTGTGATGCAATGTTATTTACTGTTGGTAATTTTTGTTTTTAACTGCTGAGTGAGTGAATAAATAAATATAAAAGACTCATTCTATGATAAAAAAAAATATATAACAATTCTTATTTTCAGGTGATTATATACCAATTAAAACATAGTTTTGCATATTATATTCCACTCCTGCCATATTCTGTAAATAGAGCCCCAATATCGCAACAAGAAAATGTTTGTCACATCTTACTCTGACATCAAAGCATCATGACATTAATACACATGACCACAAATCTGCAACCAAAGATAGATGGAGTATTTTCTAGGCATCAGGTAGTTACTATAATAACCATAGAAATAAAAAATGAAGAACTGTTTACATGATTATATCTGACCAATGTTATTCTAGCAAAAATTCTAATATATCTCACCCCATACATGGTCACATGGTCACAGTACCTTTGTTTAAAAGAAAGCTGTAAAAGAGACTACGATGAGCCCTGATAACTGGACGTCTCCTTCATAAAAAAGAGTGAATATCGAGTTATAACTGACCAGCCTGATGTCCTGAAGTCCTGGTGTTGTTTTCAGGTGATTTAATGAAGATAACACAGTGAACGGCCATGTGTAATAGCACTGTGCTCTCTACTGAACATGCTCTCCAAGGAGCTGACCTCCACCAGAAGCTGTTCAGAAAGCTCCACCTGCTCACAATAGTGGGAAATTCTCAGCTAAATAACAAATGGTTCAAAATGTTATAGTATAGTATCGAAAACTCTCTTCCTCTTGTAGTGCTCTGCATGCGTTTGAGAGAGAAAAAGAGAGTGAGACTAGTGAAGGCAATGTTTCTGTAAGTTATTAATGACTCAGAACGCTGTTTTGTCACTTGACCCACTTCCCGAACTTGTGACATTTTCTAGTAGCCTAAGTTAGGCTGTGGGTCAACCCATTGTGACTCTCCCAAACAGTGTTACTCTTCATTAATGTTGGATTGTAAGTGTAAGTGTCTGTCATTTTTGTGCAGGTTTAACCATTAGTAAGGTGGCTGTTCATGAGACCAGCTGTATTTTGCTACGATATCACTCATTTTGCCTCCCAACTTCTGAGGTGACTCCAGGGCTCCTGGTACAGGCTGATGTTTAGTGGGGTGTCAGGTATGTCACTTAACAACGTAATAAGGCCATGTTGGCTGTTGGTAGACAAATGGGTTGAAGTAGTAACGTTTCATGAGTTGTTGCAGTTTCTCAAACCACTTGGCCATTGTTAACAAAGCTGACCTCAGGACTTTCTGCACTGCAGTCTCGGCTTGGGTAGTTAAACAGCGCTCTGCTCAAGCTTTCTCCCAGGAGCTTCCCGTTGTCCCGCAGCTCCTCCGGACTCAGCCCTGCCCGCCGGCCACGCCCCTCCAACAGGAATTGCAGCTGGCGCTTCCTTCAGGGTGAAGAGAGACAAGAGTGAGTTAGACACAGTGAAGAGCCATACAGACACCTGGGGAGTAACAGTGGCAGAAAGTGAGTGACACCAAGGTAATTAAAGTGTGTTCTTGTGTCCATCAAATAACGCGCTGTCACCTTAGTAGTGTGAAGCAAGACTTTGGAAAAATAAACAAATTGGCTCACTTAGAACTGACAGCATAAATGTAAACGTGTTTCTTTAATTTCACTCAGCAGCAGGATGTGTACAATTATAAAAGCAGTGGAGGACTTTAAACTTGATGTAAACTACAACAAATGTTGCTGTCTATCAGTATGAAATCTCCTGTGATACACTACTGCACCAACATGTTCCACAGGCCAGTGCCAGGATGCTGAAAACGTCTTTTCAGAGGCTGGAGGCAAAAATTCCGTATAGGATAAGATAGTAAAGTGTGCGTAAGTATGTGTGTGCATGTGTGTGTGTATATACCAAAATGCATTAACGTGTGTCAGTCACATATCATGCTGACTAACGAGGTCAAACAAGCTTAAGAACAGTAGAACTGTGTGTGTGCATGTTACTGTCAGTATCATGATGCCATCAGACAAGGTAAGTGTTGTGTATCCATCCAAACAAAGTTTAATTGAGTGTAAACATCCCTTGAGAGAACAGCAGTTATGATCAGGTCGTAACAAAGTCCAACTCAGCCAAATGTTTCTTGTGCAAAGACTGTCCCATGTGTGATGGAAATCTTGCAACACTGTTTGTACAGTTAATTTTTCAGTTTTGTGTTTGAGCCAAAAGTTAACATAATACTTATGAAATCTATTTTAAGGTCTTGTGAAATATTGCTGAGTTTTGTAAGATTGATGGAACATGAGCCTAAAGCATTATAGTGGCTGCATTCAGGAGAAGATCAAGGGATCAGCTGAAATCAAATCATCTATTGTCCTTTAAGCTTTGTTCATTGTTAGGGGTGTCACAATTTCAAATTTAGAGTGTTGAAGTCAAAAGCAGGATTGACAATTCTCCTAGAACACCATGATTAATCCTCATGATGGATTTTTGCAGACAAAAATCATGGTAAAAAAGCAAGTTATTGTTTATTATTTAAATTTGGTCTTAGTGTGGTGTAAATAACATTTGTCAGGGTATAAAGTCGATGATCTATTCATCTTGACCAATCTTTAACAATGGCATAGTGCTGGAAGGAATAATGTTTAAATTGAAAATCAAATCAATCACCGGACACGCCTATTCATTATGTCTTCTGCACATATATATTTTTAGTTTTAACCTTATTTTATTTTTCAATTTTTGGTATATCTTATTTATTTATAAGTATTTATCTTCTACCTTGTGTATTGTGAGCTGCTGTAACAAGTGAATTTCCCAGGAGTCGGATCAATAAAGTCTTATCTTCTCTTATCTTATAATGATTATCTAATTATTTTACTAGTACTTTCTATCCAGAATATACACTTTATATGAAACACAGTTTCCAACAGGGAGATCAAATCTTGCAGCATTTAGTGTAACAAGCGGATACATTTACTGAAGTGGTAATGATTCTGCATGCAGATAAAAGCGATTAAGATTTCAGCACTGATGCAAAAAGTAATCTTTGCCCTTCAGCTGTTGTGTAATATATTTATTCGGAACAGTGTATGAATCAGGGTGAGTTGCAGCCAAGGAGATGTCCTACAGTGTACTAGTTCATTTTCAACACTATTCTGAAAGGTTAATTGAGGACGTTGAGGCAGTTCAAATTGACTACAAGGTTCAGCTATTGCAATATGACTCAACAGTATTTCTACATTTTGTTTATATTTTACTTATGTTTTTTTTCCTGCACAATCAGAATTCACATGTGCATCACTGTCTTCCACCTCTGACTGAATAACTCCAAATTATGCCATCAAAATGGAAGTTATTCAGAGAGCTACGTGTAATACAATTTTCTAACCCAGTCAGATGATTCGACCTGGAAATTTTCCAATTTTCAGAGGAATAGTAATACTAAGAACCATTAAATATTGTTGTGCGTGATATATTCACTAGATTTTTGCCCTGCGAGGATGTTTTTCAATAACCAGGAGTGACAGACCTGAAGAACTTTTGGCTGTGGAGAGAGAGGAATGTTTGTGTCAAAGTGCCAAGTACCCACCCTAACCCTGAGACACACAGTCTAATTCCCCTGGCTCCTTGGTGCCAGGCTCTGTCTCGTTGTCTCACACAAGCGTGAACACACACACACACACAGCATGTATACACGCTATGCACAGGCATGCACATACATGAAAACTTACCTACACACTTACAAGAGGTAAGCTGTAACTCACACATATGGACATTTAAGACTCCACACATTCTTGACATATCAAAACAAATAACATATGCTGTCCAGGACACAGCACACACCTGTCATTAAACTGTAGTTAATGTTATGTTGTAGTTATGTGCGAGATCAAGTTCTCACCTGGACTCCTCAAGAACCAAGAGGAGCCGGCAACGTGGAGTTTCGGTGGCTGCTATATGACCCAGTGTCCCAAACACACGCTCTGCAGCAATCACATCATTCATGGTGACCTAAGGTAGACACACCAATGAGAACTGACACATACAACAAAAGATGTTTGATTGGTTGGCTACTTGATGTGTATCTCTACACTCTAAAAACATGAAAGTAACTGTTTCAGCTTTGTCATAAGCTATACCAGCGTTTTTTGAGGTGGGAGCTGCGCCTCCCCAAAGTGGTCCAAACTGTTTCAGGGGAGGCTTAGTGAATGAAAGCAAAAAATATTACATTAGTTATCAAAAGGAGATCACACAGAATAGTCTAAATGAGTGGGATTTTCTGACTTTCCCAGAGTCAGGAACTAATAATGCTTTAGAACAGACCTTTTTTTTATGGATTTGATGTAGTCTGAAGTTATTTTAGCTTTGGGTATCTTCACTGGGTTCATTGGTTGAATGTCTATGGGATCTTATAACAATCATGATAAAGATGTAGTGATTATAGATTCTGATGGTCTAATTGTAGTCTGAGAAAAAAAAAAAAATCTGAGAAAAAAAATCCCAGAGTCACGATTATAACATTACAGATGTATAAAATCACATGAGCAATTTGTGTTTGTCTGTTTTGTAATTTTGCAGTTTTAGTAAGAGTAGAGTAGAGTAGTTTAGTTTTCTAAGCTTTGTCTGAGGGGAAGCCCACAGTCTCAGACGTTGAAAACCTGAGAACAGTTTGACATTTTTCATGCATTGAACAAATAAGATATATCCTATTATTAAGTGATCCTTAGAAGTGCTGGACCGAACCAGGGTAGTTGTTCCACCTCTTTCCAGTCTTTGTGTTAAGCTAAGCTAACAAGCAGCTGGATAGTAACCTTACAATTTACAGACAACCTTAAGAGTGGTATCAGGTTTATGATTTAACTCCCCAGCAGAAAGCAAAGCGTAGGTCAGAAAGAGTGAAACTACTCCTTACATTTTCAAATCTGTTTATCTACAATATATTGCTTTTAAAATGGTATATTGAACAAAACAGCAGGAGGACTGCATTAAAAACCGAGCTGTTTCTCACCTCCTGGCCATTGATCCTCTGCAAGTTGAAGTGGTGGAGGCGGTAAATGACGAAGGATCGCCACAGAGCCAGACTGACCACTGGATTGCCCTCCGGGTGGATGGTCAGCTGGTCCAAACGCCTCACCTGAGCCAGGGCTGCCAGTTGGGGCAGACGGCTGATGTTAGTTTCCAAGAAGATCAGGTGCTGCAGAAAAAAGAAAGTTGTTTCAGAGTGGTTGAAGTAGAACTAACTTGAACTATTTAGATTTGAAATATATTTGGCCCCAAAACAGGAATAATGAAATGATTAAAATGTCTATGTAATTGATGTTCTTGTTGTAACCACTCTTCCCCTGATTTTGAATTTCTTTTCCAAAAAAGTGAAAGTGAAAGTAGATCATTACCAAAAAATAAAAATATAATCCTAATTACACTGCATGTTATGAGAAAGGTTTTCATTCATAATATTTAACGTGAAGAAAATTATATGCTAACTGTGTGACCGTCAGCTACTGTCTGGACAAAATTAGCTTTGTTTAGCTCAGACAATCAAAGGCTCACCACTGAAACTACTTCTAAAGACAATCTAAATGTCTATCTCATTGTTTCTCCATCACTTCTCTGACAGTTTTGTAATGATATCAATTTAGGTTGGGAGTAGTTCTGCCACAGATATTTCTACCAAGGAGAAATTGATGTTTAGAATTACCTGAACTGGATATCCAGTACCTTTAGTTATCTGCTGTGGTCAGATCGTGTTAAATTAACCTTGGGAAAAAATTTACATTGTGCTACTGTGGTGGTCTAGTACCAAGTGAAAAGTTGTCTTCTCAAGGAAATTATGTCAACATTACCCTACAGCTAATTATGGTATGTGGCTAGATCCCTCACCAATAGATTAGGGAACTTGACCCTTATTCGTGGCAGTGTTGGTACGATGGCATCAAAGTTGATGTAGCGGAAGGTTATTACAGTGACAGCACCAGCAGTCTGAACTCCCCAGCCCCTCTCCAGGGCCTCCAGGGCTCCAAGACCAAATAAACGCAGGGTGTCTCCATCCAGCTCCGCCAGGTGACTGTCAGAGAGGGACAAGCTCTGAACGCTGCCACTCCCTGTCTCCAAAAGCCTGCACATAGACAGACACACACACACACACAAACAAAAACATGATATGCTTGATGCACAGAATATCTTGATACTGAAGACTATCTTTGAGCTAAAAGTGCTTTGCTTAAATGTGTTTGAAAAAGCAGGCATTGTGCTAAAAGAAGGAAAAATCAACATTGCTACAGAACACACAGTGGTTTAGTCAATGTCCTATTTGTCGTGCCTAATTGCTTTCTATTCTCCTATAAGACAGTTGAAGTGCCCTTCCCTGATAAGAGAGTCGTGAGAGTGGAGAATCTGGGTGAGTCTCAAGGAGACATAATCTCCTCCCGAGCCCATGTGCTCAGCCCTCTGGGTCTGCTGACACTCAGGGGACTTTTTCAGCATAGCAGGGCATCAGATGGCCACTGGCTGCACGCTACTCAACACTGATCATTCTGGGTTCAGCCCGCCAACAGACTAATCACCCCTATTCATATTTCACACCCTCCCAATCTCCCTGCAATAGAAAGCCATAGTGGTTAGAGGACTAATCCTTTGATTACAGAACTCAAATCCAAGATTCTTGTTGAGACCAATTTTTAGAACATGTGTGTTTGAGTCAAGTGAGACAGAAGTGGAGATGGAGATGAAAAATTACAGCAGATATACCATGAACAGAGAGGTACATATAGGGAAACAAAATGAAGCTGTACTGTAACTGAAGCTTCTTTGAAAAATGCCATCTTTGTTGCAGACACAGTAAGACCGATCCCCCCAGAGGTGACTCCTCTCTGTACCAGAGAGAAGGAACAGTTTCCTCTTTTAATGCCAGGTCCAGAATACATGATATATTTGTCTGTTAAGATTATCACTGTGTCAGATTAGGCGATTCATATATACTTGAATAATACCTGCTCAAAACATGACAGACTACACACTGCTCCCCAACCATCGTCACTTGCCATCTTCAATAAAATAGATTTCACCTTGAAGGAGGTGCTATGGCTGCTTCCATGAACAATGAACAATGTAAACAAACAGTGGTGGTGTCTATGCTACTGGCTGTCTAATGTTTGGAAAGGCGTGAAAAAGAGAGAAGAAAAAGGTGACCTTTCCTGTTTCACAGTTCCCCCTCACAGCATCACTAAAAGCATCATTCCTCTTTCATTTTGCCATGTTTACAATTGTGCACAAAAGAGGACACATAATGGAGGGCAAAAAAATTCTGACATGCTAGGCCGTTTGTCAGGACGCCCTGATGCATAGCAGATGCAGCGTTGATTGCCGTCCACCAAGACGCACTGCACAAAATAAAACAACTGATTATCGCACCTGACGCCCATCGGTGTTCCCAAACAGACCTGACACCGTACATCTGCCAGATCAGGCTATGATAGGACTGATACCATGTAGCGTGATCCCGGCATAAGGAAGAGGATCAAAAATTTGGAGACAAATCATTAAACTGGATTACTAAAGGCCCCCTTCAAAATGAGAGTTATGCTGCAGAACATTGGAGTCTAAGGAGGTCTAGGTAAAGAAAAAACATCAGGGAGAGAAGAGAAGAGAATGATGAAGACAGAGATCTACTTCTCAGTGTAAACAAAAACCACCTCTGCACCTACTGATGTTCACAGACTCTACGTATTTTCTTTCTTGTCCAGCATCCAAATACATTTGGATGAACACAGTGAATCCTCACAAGTAAGAAACAAGAGAGTCGCGTTCTTTGGATTCAAGAGACTGTTTTGGGGTGAAGACAGTGAGGATGATTGATATGTGGGCACTAACCAGTAATTATAGTGGAACATTGCACCAGCCCACATCATATATGTAAGCTGATGGAGGAAAACATGACAAAACACTGACATCAGGTTCTCGGTGGGTGATACTTTGGCCTCGAGTCACTTTAACTGATTAATTCTTGCGTAAAAGACAAGTGAATGGTCAGTGCCTCGGGAGATGACAAAGTGCAGGACCAGTTCAGACCATGGCTGGTTGGGAGACTTTCTGTGTATGGAAGTATACGCTGTGGCATAACACAAAGTCTTCTTTGAGGCTGTAGTTTGCCTTGGACTTGAGTCAGTTTTAATTAGTTCAGTTAGTTTTAAATATGCTTTGGGAGAACAAAAAAAGCCACAAATTACACTTGCCACTACACACAACAACCAGATTAATCATGTAATACAGCCTGACCCTCTTCAAATAAACCTGTGACTGACAGGGAATATCCCACTCAATAACAATATTTGTTTCCAAATTACTTTTACATGATACCTAAGGTGATCCTCAGGTATCCTCCATGCACTTTGTATGAAAGTCATTCTTAATGAAATGTCAAGGGATGGCCATGGGACAATATGGGGGGGTGCCATGGATATATTAAGAGGAGAAGTGGATATGGTGTGGCAGAGGCATCCTTGCTGTTATTTTTACCCAGTGGCCAACTGCCAACGCCAACTAAAAATCCCCTGAAAGCACAGAAAGCCTTTTCCCCAAAGACCACAATGACAAACACACATCTGTAAAACTGTTGACAGGACACCCCGAACAACACACAAGGTCAATTATTATTCTGGTTCCTTACACCTTACATTAGTCTGGTTACACTGCTGGATTTTATAACTGAGGTGGGCACTGACAGATGTGAAAAGGCGTCAAAATATGTACATGTTAAATGATGAATGTACTCTTCCAGATGATGAAATGTGCATTAAAATGTAAAGAGCATTGACTGAGAGCCGGTGTAACACCAAAAGTATTAAAGTCAGACCTGGTAAAGGAGACATTTTAAAGTCCAAGGGTGTCCTGTCCAAGCACACACATGGACAGAAACATGGGACTTGGCCAGCAATAGATGGGGTGCCAGACACTGAAAGGCAGTTTAATCTTCAGGACATGACACGCCTCCGAAATGTAGGCTTGCCAAAGGCAGTAAATCAGGAGGAGTTAGAGAGCGGTGCAGGAGATGGAGAGTAACATGTTAGATAAGTCACGTAAAGAATGAGAGCAACTTCTGTGCGCCTGGAAGTGTGCCATCAACAGACTCTGTACTGTGTCACATATTGTTACCCCATAGTCATTGCCGAAAGGCTGCCATGTGTCCCTGAATCCCCTTCTGACATGAACCCAGCAACTTACACAAGGCGAGGTAAGACAGAATGAAGAATCTGTCACAATTACATGGACCCTGCTCTGGCCTATTAAACTCTGAATCGAATTCAATTAGGACAATCTCACTTAATCCTACAGGAGTTATAAAAAGAACATTTGTCATCTCTCAACAACTTAATCTCCACGACATGGCTTGTAGCATGCACATGTCTCCAATTGCCTGAATACTGTGTGGTAGTGACACGTATGAAACATTACTCTCTGAGCTGTCATTTCTAAAGAGCATTTCATCATTACCATTCACTCTGTTAAAAAGTGAAAACAAATGGTTCAAGTGGCAGATACTGGTGCAGTGCAGATGTTGGGCTTACTGGGTGCTGAGTGCTGCAGACTGTTACTGTAAAGTGTGTTTTATTCAGGTTTCATTTTAAGGAATTGTGTAGATAACTCACTGATTTATGTGGCTGAAAAGCCACCTGTTCGAGGTCTCAGCACAGCTCTTTATGAAATTAATGTACAAATAGCACAAAAGCTTTTCCGTCTCCCCACATGATGACTAACCCCACTATTGAATTTCTGAGTAGTAACTCTTCCGCTGTCATGCACCCCTACTCCCGTCTCTCAGGGGAAACGAGGTCAAATAAATCTTAGATTGTTTGCACAGGAACGAACTTGGGCCTGCATCACAGTCACACTTTGGCAGTGACACAGGCTATTGTCTTATAACTTATTGTAGGAACACATTGACACAATCGTGCTAAACGTGCTGTCAACATTCACACAACTTCATTCTAATTTGTCACCAAACTGGGGCTGCTAATGCCAAACAGAGATGACATCATGTTTTTCCCAAATTTTCATCACATTTACTATAATCTGAGGCAATGTTGTTGTTGTTTTATGTAAATGCTTTGCATTTGCACATAACAAGCACACACTGTACATTTAGAGATTGCATAGCAATTGATCTGATGATTAAAAAAAATCAAACTGGTAGTTGAAAGGCAGTTTTTATGCAGAATAATCATATATACTGTTCCGACTTTTGTAAACTTAATCCATTAAAGTTGTGTTTTAAGTTGTCTCTAATTGATATGGTAGTCCTCAGTAGACATAGAGTTAAAGTTCATTACTCGGAAAGAAACACACACACATGCACCAAGTGGTTGCCCTGCCCACTAGGCTGCCACTGAGCAGATCCAGATGTGTGACTGTCCAGCCCCTGACCTAAATGGAAGACCAAGAATCTTCTGATTCTGGAGTAGCAGGATTATGGATGACCTGTAACAAACCAACACTGTCTCTTCAGGGTGCAAAGGAATACACCTCTTCCTGCTGTTAGTAATTCCTGGGAATTCACACCCCAAAGGACCTAATATGTGATGTCACGCACTAGTGAGGCAAAAGTGTTGATTCACAAACCTCAAAAGCAGAGACAAGTTCATCCATCATCTGCCTCTTCATGCTCTGCATTGGGTAGTATAATGTCATTTATTTCAGTGTCTAGTACTTCAGTTTGACAGCATACGGGCTGCACTGTGTAGGTATGATAAGCCTTCAATATACCCCCACACAGCTCAACAAAACAACCTTTAAATTTCTCACCTACCTTACATATAGCCAGGCATTTTGAGGGTTGTATCCTTTGACTTTTCAGTCACAGCTATTGCTTTAATTTCAAGCTACTGGTGGTGCTAGGGTTTGTAAAGGCCCTTGTTATTTTGAAATTCAATACAAACCAAAGTAATACAACTCTCATCTCATAACATTGTGGTACATTGAATCGCGTGAGTCCTGTTCGTCACCATAACCTGTTAGGCCACATGACTGAAGTTATAATAGACCTTGTAAAGGAAGCCATTGCCATTGAGGGATTGTGCTTCGGGGCCATTTTCATATCCTGGTGCAGGAAGGAAAAGCTTTGAAACATGTAATAATAGTCCTTGACACAGCCCCCACTTTCATCTCAGCCTCCTCCTCATAACTCATCCAGACCTGGATCACAGTCTGTGTGTATATCAGAGCCCTACGCTCACATTAGACTCAGCACAGACTGTTGATTTAGAGCACTTCCAACATTAGGTTATAAACAGTGGGAGAAGAAAACTCTCCTCAGACACCTTAGACATGCATAGACTGATTTTACCAGAGAGCTCACAGAGCTCAAGAAGCCCACGCCCCTGGAGTAAGTAAAGGGGTCATTTTATTGAGAATATTTCAAGATGGGTTTGATACACCAGCTGTTGCAGGGATCAGATGTGTAACCAGGATGATCTCTCTACAGTACATGCTCTATTTTGACTATTCTGTGCACTGTAAGTATGCATTTTTGCAGATTTCAGTATTTAAGTTCATGAGAACCTGACTTAGCGGCCTTCCCATGTGAATGATAAAGTTGTGTGTATCTATGAGTGTCTCTCTGTCTACCATTTACTGTTACTTCATGTAACACTGCCTGAAGGGAAATTCCATTCTACCAATACAATGGAGGTGTCAAAAAGACAGATATCTCAAAACCTTGGCAAATAAAACTATCTACATGGCTAGATATCACAAGTCAAGTCAACTCATAAAATTTGTGATCAGTCTATGTCTCATGAAGTTACTTGTCAATATAGACAACTTTAGTATTTTTTGGTATTTAGGGGGCCAGGGCCAGTACTTATTTTGGACTTTATGGGGACGTATACAGCAGGGTGAACACACACATGCATTTTAGTCTTACTTAGGATCTCGTGGGCTGTTTGGACGGCTGTTGGTGCGGAGTCTTGTCTCTGTTCCCCCTGATGGTCGCTCTGGTCCTGAACCTGGGCTTACCCGTCTGATAAAAAAAATAAAAAAAATAAATAAAAATCTCAGCATCAAAGCATATTCTTTTTAGAACCTTCTCAGATGAAAGAGAAACAAGCCTGTAGACGCAGGCTCAGATTAGAGGTGTTTAAAAAACTATTTTGCAGATCAAAATCAAAGTCTCTATAATTACATACGTACATTACAGGATTAGAAATAACTGCATCATATCAGACACAAAATTAAGATTGTCATGCCAGATAAATTGCACAAACTACCCTCAACCATGCTTCACCCATATCTCCTCAAGTAGTCCCTATATTGGTACTTTGATGGACACATTTCCTTTCCTCCATCTTAGCTGTCAATCACAATAAAAGGCTATACCATCTTGACGTCTCTTAATGGATGTCATTTTAAATGTTTTAAATGTCTACCATCTTCTACTTTGTTGCTTTATCTGTCATTGACTATTGTGTGTCTATTCAGACAGCGCTGACATATTTGTCTAGATTTTTGTAAACATGGGACTGATTTAAAATGACCAGGGTGACCAACATTAGTTGGCCAACAGCTCTGAAGGGTTGCAATTTTATGTGAAAACTGCCGCTCTTCAACAGATACCCCATGTCCAAAATCAGAAGAGGAGACTCATGAGTACTGAACATATACCAAATCAAACTTCCTGGAACCTCTTCACCCAACGTAAGATAGATTCATTTCTCGTGTTTTTAGCTTCCAAACTCAGCTACATCATGTACAGTCGGATTAAATCTAAATAATTAGACTGTCTAGTGTGAGCCATGTTGACTTACCAAATACAAATAGTATGTACGGTAAATGTAACTGTCAACAGATTTGTAAAATGTTGAATAATAGTACAGATATTTTATTTTATCCCAGGATGAAATCTCAAACAACATTTTGTTTATCACAGGTCACTAAAACCTGCCACTGTAACACTTAATAAAATCCTTACTTACTGACAATGCCTAACTGGATGAACACTTGGCTGGCTTGAAAAATTAACAAAATTCACAATTTTAGTTTTTTATGTGACTGGCCAATAGACTGCCAAATATCTCAGAAAATAAAGAGTTTAAAGCCATGCTAACTACTCGGTGAGGCTGTATTTATGCACAGTATTGTTAACAGCTGTTGTGAGAAAGACTCTAACAGCCAAATGCTGATGTTAAGCAGGTAAAACACTTATCATGTATCTTAGTTTACTATGTTTTACCATGCTGCATTACATTTGCTGATTAGCATTATACAGAAGTACAGCTAAGGCTGATGGGAATGTCATTGGTTTTGTAGATACTTGGGCCCACCAAAGGTATTACAATTCACCCTAAGTGGGACATAGATGTCTGCACCCGTTATTCAAACGTTAATCCATAGCCTATAAAAAGGCCAATAGGTCAGTAATGTTCAGCTAAGTGAACTGAGTCTGAATGGACTGCGCGTTTCTCTAATTGACCCAAGGTATATGAATTATGTAGATTTAAACCACGATTATACTACTGAAACCACAATTCGCTCTGGACCAAACAGGAACATGAGTCATACGTAACATTTGTATTTTACAAGCCAGTGGCTCTAGTTTTACAAATGTAACATGATCCTTCTGCTGAAGTGATGTGTACCTGGGTTCATCTGGAGAAGGCTCCTGTACCAGGCCATTGGTCTGGGCGGGGCTGTGGGCGGGGCTGTTCTCTGGACTAACTTCTTCTTTAGCACCGTTTGTTGGTGGCAGCTCCAGGCAGGCCCTGACACCCTCCCACTGCTGTGCTGCATTACGGATGGCCAGACGCCGCTTCTCCTTGATGAAGGGAACACACACACACACGCACACACACACACACACACACACACACACACACACACACACACGATCAAAGGACAAAGAAGGTTTCAAATGACAATTCTCTTGAGCAGAACACAGAGGGCATAGATGAAGGTAATGGAACATCTCTGTCTATCTTCACATAATCACAGGCAAACATGTACCTCCTGCCTTCCTTGTCTCTATCATATCACATTGCACTCAAGTTAGATTTGAAATCGTATATGCATGTGTTGGTCCAAATTATTTGCTTCTGTTATTACAGTATTTCAATTTAACTGCAGTTGGCTCTCATAGCAGTGAAAATGACATCCCTGCCCTGCAAGAGAGAAAATTTCTGCTCTTTCAATTGGTCTTTCCTGGTCGAGCTGTAGTTTCGATACACTCAGTTATGGAATGTGCCACTCCTCAATGCAGGGGTGAGTCAGTACCAATTCATAGTGAATCCTTCGCCCTTATGAACTCTTGGCTACAGCATTCAAATAACAGTTTCTCAACACGGGGGATTAGCAGGAGTTAGGTTACCGAGAGACAATGTGTTCCACACAGAGACCATCTCTCAGCAAGAGTAACCACTGCAGCGCAGACACAGCACAGGCACATTAATATATACTGTCACACACACACAAATACACTGACTGCAAAACAGATGCCTGTGCGAGACTGAACATCTTAGACCATTTAAAGAACTAAAGTAAAATTTACAGATACTGTACCACTGTGAACAGTGTATCCCTCCTTATATATTAACAATGCCCCCGAAAGGGCACTTGTGTTGTGTATTACTGAAGTACTAATGTAGATATGTTTGAAAAGTTGAAAGTCCATGTCAGCATCCAAAAAGTGTATTTGATGGCCCACTAAAACACAGCCTCAGCAATCACAGGACACATAAGTTAGAAGACACATAAGAAGAAAGAAAAGAGTTGAATGTATCTTGCAACAAATCTTGTGCATGACCTAAATATTTTAGAGGTTTCTCATTAAATATGTTTTGATGGGCGAGTACCATTAGGTGACTAAAGTTATTGCCCAAATACACACATCATCCTTACTTTAACCTGGATACCATCATTGTAATGGCCGGATGCTGGCTAATACTGTAAAATGCATTGAGTCCAAAATACACAATACAACATAACATTCAAATGGTACTTAAAACAGGTATATCCAGTGCTTTGAACCTTTGCAACTAAGTATCTTCTTCCTACCAAGAATAATTAACCATACAACAGCCAGTGTATGAAAAAGGGGCACCAGTGGGTTCAGAGGACACTTGTTAATCTACTTGAGTTATAGGCTGTTATGTGTATTTGCTCTATAATTAAACTTTAAATCCAGGCAGACAAACACAACAGGAGCAAATCAGATCACAGCGATACCTTATGAATGGTCTGCTTGTGACTCTCCCTCTTCTTCTCCTCCTCTTTTCGAGCCTGTACACCAGCCATGCGCCGATCCTCGTCCTGAAAAAGATAGCTTGTTCTATCAGAGTGTCGCTCCATTCATGAGTTCTGAATTATTCAAGAGAGAGGGGAACCACAAAAGAGGCCGCCTGGAAGACTGTTCTCTACAGCAGAATTGGACCACTGTGGAGGATGGGAGAGATTCTCACACCAGCCGGCTACATCACAGGATTATATGTCTGATTTTCAGTCTCGGATCAACTGAGCCCAGCTGTTGGGGAAAGCCAAAACTCCCAGAATGCAATGCTGCCAACACAATCTGAGTGTGCCAGTTGAGAGCTGGGGGATATTCAGCTGTTTGTGACAAGCTAGCAGAGACGATGCTTCAGTCTGATCAATAGAGGCAAAATGCTAAGCTCACTGGAGTCAAGCACTGTCAGCTAGTGGAGGCAAGAGCCAGGGCTGCGTTACTTTAAGGTAATTTTGTGAGGAAAAACAGCTTCTCATAGGAAAAACTGCTATTCTATGAAAATGATCAATATCTTACTGATTGCAACATTAAGTTGATTAATTGGTTGTTTAATATTTCCATTTCCATATATTTAAGTTATTTCATGATATGATATATATATATATATATATATATATTTATATATATATATATATATATATATATATATATATATATTACAATAGTTGTCTTTTATATAGAAGTTTTTTGTCAGTTTTGTAAGTATATATTATAATCAGAGTGGAATTATATGTTCTATTAGTCAATAAATTATAATGACTGCAAGCCAGCTGATAATAGCTCCTGTCTATATGTATGTGTATCCAAACAGTTCTGGCACATATATTCCCATAGAAAAACCTGACCAATCTGCCAGCAGCCGGGCTTAGACCTTATCTCAGATAATCTGATCTCACTTCCTGGGGGCACTCTTTTACAAATCAGTAGGAGGGGAAAATCTAGATCTTCACTGGTTACTACAAAGGTTGCCCCAAGCAATATTATGTCACCTTTTGAAAAACTGGAAACTTCTGTCCTAGACTGATGTTGTTGTCAAATCAAAACTTTGCATCTCCCAAAAGCAAACTTTCTGGAAATGAAACGCCTTCCCTGTTTTTGGGATTGACAGCTACAGACAGTAGTTTGTTGTAGGGGTTCAATGGGCCCTGGAGATTATGAAACTTGCTAAACCTGTTAAAGACCCTTAAAATTCAAGTGAAAACATGAAAACGGTTGAAATTGGAGTTACAAGTGTTTTTTTCAAAGTATCCACAGTATGTTCTGAGGGCAAGGTGTGTGGTACTTACAGATTCCTTTAAAGTACAAGCTCAGACCTGGGTGCTCCCTGCTTGACAGCCTCTAAGAGCATGCTGATATTTTACTGTAGCACTTTGCTGACATGCTATATAAATACAATGATTTCATATCTATGCTTGAGTATAATCATTGTTTTCTTAGGCTGGATATACATTATGTGTATTGTAAATGCTTAGATTATGGTTTAGTCACTGATGCATTTTTGCCTCTAATACACAACCAAGAATGCTGCACTAATGTCAAAGAACAAAGATTAACAGTATGACATTGTCAAAATGTACAGGAGCTGGGACATGCTCCATTGACAGTGAATGGGTGACTGCCTATGTGGGTTCATCCTAAGTTTGTTTTGAACTATGAAATCATCACGTTTATCATCAATCAAAGTTTATGTCGAGACAGAGTTGCACTCAAGAATCAACATGTACAGTGCCGTCAGGAACATTATGCTCAGACAGTGGCACAAAGGTTTGGGCTATTAGCTGAACAATGAATGTGTGATTAAAATATGACATGCAACACAGGCTTTCGTAAATACAGCACAGTCATGTTTTAGCTTTGGGTTTGTCATAACTCTACATGAGTCATTGATTTTGCTTTGCTTTGCTGTATAGCAGTATAGCATAATAAAAACTATGATGTGAAGATCTCCCATTCTGGTCATATGATTTACTGTCCTAAATGTGTGGTAATAAAGAAAATATCCAAATGGACTAAAATGTACAGCCACAGCTATAATTAGTAGAATAGTGGGCTTACAGACACAGTTAAACAGTTTAGCCTTACTGTGATGCGCTTCATGTCCAGCTGTCTCAGATGAAGCACACAGCGCAGGACAGCCTGCTTGTACCATGTCTCCAGGGCTACAGGATTCCCATCCAGGGTGAGCTCAGAAAGGGAGCGTGACTCTCCAAGGCAGGCTAGCTGATCAAAACTAGACACAAGGAAGAACACTTTGAATGAGATCAAGAGTTAAAGCAAATGTTTCCATTTCCACAAAGTACACTGAATGCTTTATAATGATACAGAGACATGGGGACCTAACCCAGTATTGGGAATCCTGAGTCATCCACAGAGTATGTCAAAACAAGACAACGTTCCCCCATCTATATTTGGATTCTTGAACCTTTAATTTAGACCTGTATTGACAGACATGGAAAACTGGTAATTTAGCACACACACTGGCAGCCTGACATTACTCAGGGGGCAATGAAGAGAGAAAAATCTGCCACACTGTTGCCCTTATCGGCTTGTAGCAAAAACAGACATGAAAGAGCACAGTCATGCTATGTGAGGCAGCTGAGATTCTATCGTTGCTAATTTGTGATAATAACCTTGATGAATCATTTGCCTGGAACCACTGATGCACCTACTACAGTGGACTGTGCCTGATGATGGCCTGAGGTTTCTTTGGATGCAAATAAGGGTCAGCTAATAAACCTCTGATGAACTATGAAAGCAAGTATACTTGGTGCTCTAACAAGTGCAAAGAAAGACCTCATAATTCACAATTAATTTTGGGTAATCAGGGAACAACACTAATTTGAGAAACGTGAACAAATCAGAGCATTATTTTCTCCACAGCTAGATCTCTCTTCTGCACTTAAACATAGTGTGGAGATGCTGTGGGCACGAGACTATCATCAGTCCAACATATGCAGTAACCAGTAACCTGGGGCATTTTATTCATTATCTATTCACATACATGTGCAATACTTTGTGTCATTTCATATAATTACTTATAACAGAGGTAATTATAGTCTAACAATAATGAAGAAGGCATTTTCACAGTTATTATGAGAGACTACTTGACAGTTCCCAATGGTTCTTGACTGCATCTCATGCATTGTGCATAATTATTGCATTTGTAATCACAGTGACCAGTGCCCTCTTGGGTATTGTTATGATAAAACTGCTCAATAATAGTCACAGTAATGAAAAGTCAACCTGCACCTGTCCCTCTGTGCTATCAAAGCTCCAAGAAGAAGCGAATATCAAAAATATTTGTGTGCTGTGTGTGCAGCGAGTGGGGTGTGGCTGAAAACTGTGTACTTTCCAAATTCATCTAGCACAACAATCCCTGCATCCATGCCTTTACGGACTTCACATTATTAGATCTGTCTTGCTCCGGTTTCATAAGGTGTCTTATTTCGAATAGATAAAGTCAAAAATGCAATATTATGATAAGTGAAATAATAATAATGCAGAGATTAATGAGGTATTGTACTGCTCCAACATCCTCTACTGGGCAGACCAACTGCACCACGTAGATGAGTGACCCTCTACCTAGCAACAGAGCACAACTGTTCTCCTATCAGCATTGAACAGTTTCAAAAGGTACAAACACAAGATTTCTATTCTGCCATAGTCAGGATCCATACAAAAGAGTAGTTTTAATTAAAATTCCTTTACCAAACAGTCTTATTAGTATAATGAGAACACATTTTAAGTGTACATACTTTGGAAATTAGTTGAATAACCACACTAAACTTATATACAGTGTCACTCTACAATGTCATAACAAGTTTAAGAATACAAATTGATTTTTGTTGCCTATTTCTTTGTCTTGATTCTCTCTGCAACAGTGTGTCAGATACACAACCGTAAAGACACTAGAACAGTGGGGCTGTCTTGAGATGTCAGGTCAGATCTATCACAGCACAAGGTGACTAGGATAAAGGAGGCTAATGAACACTGTCCCATCCAGAATCCCATATACTGGCCCCTCCTCCAGGCAGACACAAGGCCTGTGCGGCTTTAACAAGCTAACTCTTTTACATCTTGATTGCTGGGCTCAGAGAGGGGGAAGCAAAGGAAGAAACAGACTACAGATATTGGAATAGGTCTGTAAAGCAGGTTAACATTTGCACTAAGCAAGAAAACACACCTGTCATTCATCCTGCACACCTAGCAAAGCTGCTCTTCAATTCACTCAACCTTCAAATCTGTCATTAATTTTCCATGGAAGTGAACTACCCTCTATCAGTCTGCTCCTCTGTTGTCTGAATAACTTACATGTATTGGCACACCCATTTCCAAGGTAACAGCATGCTAATTACTAACAATAAAAAAACAAATCCAGGTTGTTGTTTTCTAGGTTACAGAAGTTGCACATCACAGCAAACCTCTGTTGTGAGTGTGCGTGTTTGTGTGTATTCTGTGTGCAGCTGGTTGGCCAGGCCCTGCCAAGAGCCAAAGGAGCAGACGTGGAACTGTCCCTGGCCCTGTCCTGTGGGGAGGAGGGAGTTAAGCGGTACGAGCGCTTACCTGGTAATGTTGTTGCAGCTGAGAAAGAGTCGCTGCAAGCAGGGCAGGCGGTCCACCTCAGTCTAGAAAGAGAAAGAGAAAGAGGGAGAGGGAGGAGAGAGTGATTGAGGGATGTGAAGAGGAGAAGGTGCTCTGGAAGAGGGCACTGCATCGTCACTGTCGTCAGAGCTCTGTATCCCTCTCCATTCCCTCAGTCACCTTGCAGCTCTCAGCTCCAGCATACAGCATCCCCATCCACCCTGCGCATGCACACACACACACACACACACATACACACACATACAGCTCACTGCCTTGTCTGCACATGGAGAGGAGGGGCAGGATAAAGAGAGAGAGAGAGAGAGAGAGAGAGAGGATGAGGAGGAAGGGGGGAGGGGAGAGAGAGCAGAGTGTGTGCTGCGCTAATGCAGAGATCCCCTGCTGCAGGAGGCTAACCGGTACTGCTCACTGGAACACATACACATCCATTCACATACACTATGAGCAGCTAGCTACTGCACCTGCATCATCCAAGAACAATAGCTGGGATAAAATTCAATGGAAACAGAACTGGGGTTGTTTTATCATCAGGCAGCGACAGCATCAAAATCAATGCAGAATTTAGTGGGGGTGGGGTGAGCAGCAGCAGCTGGCCACCTGGCAAGCTGAAGAGGATACCCAGGGACATGCAATGTCACAACCGCAATGACTAAAGATAATCAGATGGATGTGTGGGAGGAAATCAAGCTCAGTAGTATCCAGGTCTGTCCTGTGTATGTGTGTGGATGGATGGATGGATGGATGGATGGCCAGTGCTGCACATGCTGGAAGCAAAGAGGACACTCCCAGCAGCAGTCTGAATGAGCTGCGTCAGCGTCCGCCCATATTGCAGCCACTGCCGTGCAGCCTCCTCCAGAACTGTTGGCAGTGTCCATTCAAATGTGAGATCAGCCTAGCATTGAGGCTATGCTAGCTCCTCTGCAGGGAACAGTACTGCACTACTAACACTGCAGTCCTCATAACTATATAAATATAGTACAGTTACTCATCCTTGTTTGATCCATTCTACTCACTAAATGCTCACTATAGTACAGCAACATCAAGAGCAATGCTTTGTCTGTTTGTAAGTCTGTTTTGTGTGTGTTACAGTTTGATGCTCAAAGAAATTAATATAATGAAATCAATTTACCTGTGAATCTTAACAGTGAAAATTTTGTACATAATATGGAGTAGTTTCATCTTAGCTTCATCTTCATCTAGTGCACAATAAAATGACACTTTTCAAAATATATTTTAGTCTCAACACACTAAACTCTATGGTTACAGCAATCATTCTCACCTATCCCATTGGCAGACGTGCTGTAGACCACCAGTGACTTATCAGTTAACTTCACAGCAAGAAATACAGATACTGCCATAGCACCTATGTTCTTCTCTAAGGATTAATCCTAGACTATCCTACTACGACTAAGAGATCTGTTTTGTTGAAAACTGTTGTACGATACATTGTAGGCTTCATTCATCTTGTTGCTCTCCATTCACAGCTCTGAGTGAATACTGGACTTAACATTTGTCAGGTGACTTGAACCTCGGCTAAAATAGGATGATCATGTTGTTTTGTGTTTGCTGAACATAATTTGCCAACTGTGTTTGATAATCCAGATTTATTGTCTCTTAGCCTTGTAGTCAAATAAAATCACATTGTCATTTGGAAATACAGAGCATTGGTATTAAACATACTGAATAATTTTTTATTATTTGCATTGAGACCAAGAATGTGTATTGATTTTTGTTATATTGGCTGTGTAATGCTTTACTGTGCACCTCAGCAATACAGGCACATGTCTCTCTTTTGCTTTTATAAAACTGCAAGTCATGCTATCCAGTGCTAGCTTAATCTGACCCTCCAACACACTCCCAGTGTCTCTGTCTGTGCCAGTCCCTTTATGGATGCTGGTGAAGCGGCAGCCACTGCACGCTGTCTGAGGCTAAATATAGCAGCTCTTCCTCAGACAGAATGATGTCATCACTGAGCTGATGTGCTGCATAACAATCGCCCACCAATGTGGTCTCTTTTTCAAAAAATCTGATCTATCAGAACCAATCGGCAGACAGGATTTCATGTGATGTTAGGTACAGTTGTGTTGCTGGATGTGTGTGCGCGTGCGCTGAGAAGCCTGCGGGTGTGCATTTATGTGTATGTGTGCATGTGCCTTCACCTCTTTATTGCGGCTCCACCCTCTTCTCACTGACAGTTTGCGTGTCTTCATTTTTCACACTCATACTGAGCTCTGACAGAGGCATTACTCCACAAACACAGAGCTACCTCTCATCACCGCTGTCTCTGTTGCATGCAAAAACACACCACAAAAGAGCATGAAAGCTGCTCAAACAAACACACATGTACATGTGGATGCTGAGGGTTTTTTAAAGATTGTAAGCTGTTGACTTGAGGTGTGAGCTTAGCTGACACACATCAGGCTTGAGGTATTGTGCGCTAGAATAGCAGATCCTAAGTGCATTATGCACTTACACACATTGAGACTACATATCTGGTGTTAAGTGTGCCTGTTCTGTTGTTTTTGCACTGCACCTCAGAGGGATCACTTATCGGTCAATAGGTCTGATTTTCAGTTGCAAAAGTTTCTGTGTTCCTTGACCATAAACTTGATTTTCTGAGGACTTGGGCATTACAAAATAAATCATCATCATTGCTATTATACTGACCATGTCAAGTTTTAATAGTTTCTACAATTACTTTTTTTTAATGAGAATTCTGTTTTCAATAGCAAAGATAATGATACTTAATAATAATACGCTTACTGGTTGAAGCTGCAGCTTCCCAGCCTAACACAGTGTAGAGGCAGGGTTAAAAAAGTGTCTCTATCATGGAGAAAATCAGTGAGATTACAGTTGAAAATAGGTTACCTGAAAGCTGCTCACCATTAATACAGGCAATGCCAGAACCTCTTTTTTCCTATTCTTACCTTTATTAATTTATTGTATTTATTTTGACTTTTGTTTGTATTTTTATTCTCACTGTAGTATCCTACACTTCTAATACTTTATCAAGTATTAGACACAAATTATGTTTGGCTAAGCATTGTATTGTTAATTCATTGGTGGTATTTGATATGTGCTTCTCATGTTTATAAGAAAATTGTTATTACCAATGAATGAATTTTTTCATAACAATGTTCAAAATAAACATACAAGTCAAAACAAGTGTAATTGTATGAGCTTTGTGTGTTCTTTGGATTATGTGTGTTGAATAAAAATCCTTTAAAAACCCAGCATTTAAATTTATTAGAGCCCTCATTGGTTAATAAGGCCCTGAGGGTCGAACAGACCTATGTAATGTTAGACGAATGAAAATTATGGATTCAGGAGACATGAATACACAGACAGACTAGATCTGACTAATCAGCAGCAGAGCTACCTGATAGCACTGAATCTTTTTTACATTTTGAATTGAAGTCATGCTTGACTCATTACTGGCCCCACAAGAAGACAAGCCCACTGGAAAAACTCCTGCTAATCCATTAAGCCAGTCTGCCTCTGGGTGATGCCTTTCTGCTTTTGTCTGTTTCAGAAACGCTCACGCTGAATATCCAACTCTTCCAAACAAATCTCTGTTCCTGCTGCCAAAAATGTAAAATGCATCACTTAATGACTGCCACAGGATTTCTCAATGGGAAGACCTACCTCTGTAGGCAAAGGTTTTATGAAATAATTATGTGCTGAATCACTGCTATGTCATCAGTTATTGTACTGTAAGCATTAAAGTGTAACAAAACGTGTATCAAAATTTATTGGATTTAAGTAGAAATGTCAATTACACCTATGAATAAAAAAGTGGATTACAGCATTTAGAGAGTGTGCAACACAACTGCACTAAAATTTACATTAACAAAACAGATGAAATACATGTTCAGATCCATTATAGGATGACCAAAATGCTAATTATCTTGACGTGTCGAAAAATACGCCTAGACTCTCCCCAAGATATTAATGTAACGGCTTGGTTTTGGTATTTGAAGTAGGGTTGTATTTCTTTGGCAATAACCATAGAACTTACATATTCTTACACATAGCTTAACTGTGCCGCACACTGTATTACACCATAGATCAGCCGTTCAGATCAGAATCAGCAATCAGAAAAACACACACGCTCCATCTTAAGGTCGCAAGGTAAAGTGGTGAAAATATTCTTAATATAGAGTACATTTAAATGGATACAGATTTTTTTTTTTTTTTTTTTTGAGGTGACTCTTTTTTATGTGGCTAAAAGAAGTTTTTGACAGCAGCACAAAGCTCTGCTTCAGTGTCGGGATTCCTGTCTGCTTCTACAAACCGGGGGTGTGCTGACTGTCATCTACTGTAGGTGGTACACTGACTATACATGAGTACATCATACAGCCCCATTACAAAATACTCTATCTGTATAAGCTATCCCTGTGCATATGTAACATATAATGCTTATATAATATGTATAGGATAAATGAACCTAACATATAAACAAGTCTTAAACTTACTTATAAGTCTCTCATAGCATTTTTTCTGGTCCATTATTCCATGTTTCATCTACCTCAAATGAAAGAGAAAACCTGGATCAGAGTTACACCTGGAGGATGGTTATTTACTTTGCACCTCATACAGGCACTTGGCAGCAAACACCTTTAATGACAGAGGCTGGAGAATCTGCTGAGGAGTTGCATTTTTCCTCTCCTATGTAGCAAATAAAACATCGCATCTGATAATTAAAACTGGAAGGAGTTTTGGATCAGAACTTGCAGGCAGAGGACAGGCTGTGTGATGGCAAGAAGTTTCATACAACACAATGTTGGGTTCTGTTTGTATTTTCTACCCCGAAAAAGCAGGAAAGGGCTTAGGGGATTTGCATACAAATGAAGGGGCCTGTTTTGGCATGCACTGTTCTGTTTATCAGATTAAAACTATAGAAACCAAGGGGAGTGAATGTCCGTGTTTAGAATATCCAGTTTCTCTTTCACTGTGCCAGAAAGTTGGTGGGAGGTTGTGGGTAATGAGCTACGTCTCCCTAGGTAACACCACCGAGATATATTTCACTACGGGCTTCCTCACAAAGATTCTATTGATGTAATCTCTGTGTTTGTTATTTTGCGACAGTAAAAACTGTTACATGTGATCTGATAACAGAGGAAACAGTAATCATCCAGGGACCTCATCCAAAGGAATGACATGAAGATGAAAGATGAATCACTTTCATCCCATGAGGAACATTTTCCTACAGAACAATTGTCATGATTGTGTTGTCAGGGTGCATGGCTGTGTCTATTTGTTCATCAAAATGTATAAAAAATGCACCATACATGTGTATTAGGTGCACACAACAGACACAGCACAGATGCCCCAATGCACATGCTCAGGGTGCAAAAAAAAACTAGTTAGATCCTGCTACAGCAGCAGCCAAAACAAAGGTTTTAAAGTCTGCATCTACTGTAATCTGCAACTATCTTAATTACTACTACTTACTGGGATATCTTGTAATACATGTTTATTATATTTCTAACTCCTGCATGCATAGAAGAAAATAGAAACCCCACAAAGGGAAAGGACAGAAACTGTTGGTGCCTTTTTCTTTTATATGAAGTAGAATAGTGCAGAGCATGCAGTGAATAAAGTGCTTTAAGCAGTCACTAATTGGGAAAGAGGCCCCCTTACCACCACAGAGATGCAGTTGTGTCGTAGGTTAAGTTCATTCAAACAGTCCAGGCCCTGCAGTTTTTCCACTCTGGAGAGGCTGTTTCCTGCCAGGTTCAATACTCGCAACTCGCTCAGGTGAGACATGTTTTCTATCCTGCAGATCTGTATGAAAGCAAAGTGAGACAAAGATAACATAAATTTATGTAAAAGGTCAATCTAAATATTGGACATATAGAGAGACACAGAGGGAGGTAGGATTAGCAGAGCATAACACACTTGGATATCACACGCAGCTAATTTTTTTTTTTTTTTTTTTGGGTGCAACAAAGCCAAAAATCAGTATGCCCCATTTTCTTTGCAATGCCTGAGGCTACACCTTCTGCTAAAGACAGTAAAATAAAAAATACTCCACCCCTCTATGTACCTCTGAGGGAACCACGGCAACAATCTCTATCACTTGTGAAGACTGATATGTAGCCAGTCAAAGCTGTGACTGCACCTTGACCCCTCCAAATAGTTGGGGGTCAGTCAATGGTGAAATGATACCCATTTCTCTCTCCTCATCTCTCTGGGAGAGAATACTTAGGGGCCCCTTGTCATAATGACACTTAGAATACTTCAGAAGAATTCCTGGTTGCTGTTACCCTGAGAATGATGTGTTTGCCCCCTACAGTGCACACTGTACATGTGAGGATAAGGGCAGCATGCAGTCAAAATGTCAAAATCCAATACTCAAGGATCACAGCAGGTTAAAGAGGTCAACTGGAAAAGAAATTAAGCTAATTAAATCATAGAAAGTAGTTAAAATGATACATATAGATAAAGATAAGTAGCGAGCTGGGTTTGAGCTTGTGTCTTCAACTATCAGCTGGTCATTTTCCTCATGTGCTCCGTCCTGTAAAGATGTCATGATGGAAGTTTTTTGCCTCCTTCTTTCCTAGTGTTTCTCATTGTTTCTGTCTTGTCTCTCTCTCTCTCTGTTGTTTGTGTTGCTGGGCATAGCATCCAGCTTTCCCTTTCACCTGCCTAATCACCTCGGCTGTTTCTCATCACCCATCCTTCAGTCTCCCTTGTGATAACAGTGCTAACAGCCAACTATGTGAATTCTTGGAAACTTGTTTTTTGTGATACCTGCCTAACCATGATCTCCCTGTGTCTCAGAATTTTTTTTCTGCCCTGTCTCGTCTCAGCACCTGCTCCTGGTATTTTGCCATTGCCAGCTCAGCACTATTCCGGACTCACACACTTCAAGATCTTATCCTGACCTTCTGCTGTAGTACTATAAATTGTTAAAACTGAATCTAGTCTCTGGCTTGTGTTTGGATCCACTACTGTTCAACATAACAGAAAATTGTTCTAAAAAGCAGGCTCTGCACAAGTTGGGCTTTGGGTAGTTAGTCTGGCACTCCCTGGTGTAGGACTGGTGCTGTGTGACAAATGGATGCAGGTGTTGACTAGATCCACAACCCACAATATAATTAAAGGAGAAAAAAAAGCAGGCCTAACAATGTTGACTATTTCACAGGATGAGCAACTCCCCTCCTACATTTTCTTGGGGTTGCTCATCAGCATCCACAACATAAAATGAAAACAAGACCGGAAAACAAAGATTATTGGATGTGTTCTGCACTTTGGGTCGTGGGGATTCCCACTCCATTGTTTTAACTCTGCAGCATCTGTGCCTTGGGCCAGCTCCCCTGGTGGCCAGACCTGGGGCCTGCCACCACACACAGCACATGTGGGATGCTAATGGGACACCCCTACACATGCACATAAACAAGCTTATAAACTAGGCTACTTACTAGTTGATAAATATATTTACATTCCCCACCCCGGATACTGATTATTAACACACAGGACACACACACACAGACATGTCCATCTGCATACAAAGGCTGTTTTCTTTTCTTTTTTTTTCTTGGCTAGACCTCCATTCCTGATCCTTTGTTTACTACATGCCCACCAGCTTGAACTCATGTTGTATTCATCATGTCCTCTTTGTTTCTGTTGTTTATCTTTGTCTTATTGTGTATTGTAACCACCTATTGTACAATAAAAAAAGTTAGTATAGCACTCACAGATGGTCTGTGAGATCAAGCTGAGGTTCATATGTGTGAAAACTAACAAGATTTTAAAATCAATACATAAATCTACAGGGAGCCACGGCAACATGACAAGCAGTATGTTTTCCTTCAGGAGTCAGCATTCAGAGTTTCAGATTAATTGCAGCTGATTTATCTCTTGTTTTGGACAGTTCAGAGATAAAAGTGTGTAGTAATTAAACGATCAACCAAAAGGGAGGAAAGACCGTTACATTTGTTTGTTTTAGACACATTTAAGTACAAACATGGGATCAACTGTGTCATTTTTACAGTGCTGGCTCTGATTTCTCCAAGTATACTGACAGTAGGTGTGCATATACAGGTGTCAGCACAGTTAAAAGAAGAGTGCATCAAGTCCACCCCAAACACCACAATTAAGCAATCTCATCTGGTGATGGATGAACGGAGTGAGATCATTACGCTGCATTCAAAGGCCTTTACAAAAGTTGGATTGTGGTTTCACAGCTGACTTGAATACTTTCAGTCAACACACAAACATCGCACACAAAGAGGACAATAGAACCTACAGTAAAAGGTTAGAGAGACAGGCCAGTGACAGGTTCAAATATCAAGAAAGAAAATGCATGAATGTAAAGCAGTCAGTGGATGGAGGTGTATGCTGAGTGAACCTTCCCTGAATAAATTAAGGTGTGAAAAAAAAAAACACTCATCACAAGGTTAACATTATCTCAGGCCTAGACTTGGACATCCTTGACCTAAGCATGGCAGGCGTCAGCATATCAGACCTCTGTCAACATACAGACACAGTATCTGTACACTGAAGCAGATTCTGGATAGTTTTGCTTGTAAATATTTGAGGATCTTGTGTTTCACACCATGAATTAAGTGCTTTCCCGAGGTGTAGGTCGGACATACAGAAAGTTAAAATGTTTTTTACATGGCAAATGTTTGACCTGTCCTACACTCGTAAGATTACATTTTTCTAAGAACTTGAGATATGGAAGTAGGACACAGATGTGGGAGTGCAGAAGCTGTATGCCATGTCTACGATATTTGTTAAACATGAGTAGAAAACTCTATTAAATGTGAATAAAAAACAGAGAGGCAGGACAGGGGCCTGTTCTTGTCTGGAAAGTTCAGAGCAATGGTTAAGAGGGATATGCCAAAAAAGAGGAGTAACATCAGCTTTTGGCATTTCATATAATGGCCTTGTGTTGTCAAAGAAGAAGACACAAACACAGATAACCTTGTGTTAAAGATGTCTTTTATGACAGCAATGTCTAGTGCATTCTTGTTGGGAGGCTCTGTCCCAGCTTCACCCTAACCCCAGAGTACTATGCTTAGCACACATGACAGATTTAATCAAAATCATCATCTTTATTTGTAGGATATTATTTCTACCATGAACATGAGCTTAAACAACCTCTCTGACTGCAATACTTTTTCTTCCTTTAACAGACCCTGTGGGGCATTTTCCACTATCTTCACAGAATATTTAAGTCAAATTGCTTGAGTGGAAAACATCACTGTCTAACTAAAGGCTAGTTATCCCACAATGTCAGGTCACATTGTAACCTCAACACTTAGTCACTGAGACCAAATGTGGGTTGGATGCACACTCCCAAAGAGACTATCTCCTTTTGAATAGCTCCAGCAAACTGGAAATGAAACAATATCCTGTTAC
This sequence comes from Sciaenops ocellatus, assembly GCA_033000465.1. Lineage (NCBI taxonomy): Eukaryota > Metazoa > Chordata > Actinopteri > Sciaenidae > Sciaenops > Sciaenops ocellatus. The sequence continues at coordinate 19,583,571 of CP136888.1, forward strand.
AGAAATACGTGGGCAAAAGGAGTGATGTGAGCCTCCCTGCTAGAGGATGGGAGGAAGAAAGGATGACAGTAATGTACTGTTTTAGTTAAAGCCTGCACACAAAATAAAAGAGGACAAGCAGCTGGTGTTCTATGGCTGGTAGCGGCTAAACAACAACCGGACTGGGTAGAATAACAATGCCTTTGACATGATTTGAATTCCATTCATCCAATAATCCCCCCATTGACTTCATTCACTTAATCATCTTGTTTTATCATTGTGCAGCAATTCACATTACATTTGGGTGGTCAGCTCTCTAGGGAGTTTGGAAGACGTTGAGTTAAGGTAATTGAACAGTTATTTAACTGAACAAAACAGGGGGTTTTGGAGTCAGTGAGTGAAAAGTAACCTGCGCCGCTAAGAATAATAGATTTATCATCTGCTCCTCAGTAGGTGCCGGCCAACAAAAGGCTAGCTCTGAATACAATGTACTCTCATTGCCAACAAAGACAATACAAATGATCTTGTTCTTCATTCTAAAGTCACCCACTATGCAATTGTCAAATTAGCAGATTTTTTTTTAATTAACTGTAGAGATGTAGTTTGGAGACACAACAAGTGGACAGAGCTTGAGACAATAAAATATCCTCTGTAGGGAAAAATAACAAAACACTGTAGCAGTCATTGAATAGTAATTGGGACGCTTGCTCATGCAAAGAGCAGCCAACATCAGAGAAGTAGGGAGTCTTACCAGGACTCTGGAGTAGCTCTCTGAGGAGGGGCGTAGGCGGCAAGCTGGCAAAATGCTAATTTGACCAAGGGAAGCCTTTCTATTCTATCTTCCCTTTCTAGGAGCTGCTAAAATCCTCATTTGACATCACTTGAGATCAGTGAGCCACGCTTTATTGTGTAGGCTGAACAAACAGCCCCCAATAATAGATTTAGACTCAAATGAATTGAGGAACAGCATCTTCTGTAACAGCTCATAATCATTCCCAGTGCTGAAAATGTGGAAACAGTTGAGCCTGTTGAATAAATTATGCTCAGGTCACTGAGAAATGGATGTGGGAGTAGACACTTGACAAGAGCTTGTGGGTTCTGATGGTTATCAATCCTTTGTTGATTTAAAAAAGACATTGCAATACCTAACAGAGAACAAATCCTAGACATGATGCATTTGTCCCTCATACTGTACAGGACGCTCTCAGTCAGCCTACAAAATATTTAAAAGGTGTAAGACAGTAATAAGTGGACAACTTAACTATAATGTAAGCCCTGAATTGTCATTTTATAGGCCAGCAGACTACGATGAAGGGTTTAGAAGGAGCATGAGGATGTGAATTCTCATGCCTGGCCTCCTGTTGTCACGTCTGTTTAACTCTAGCATTTACAGAGCTGCATCTCATCCTGCAAACCACTAGTTAGCTACAGTGTGGAGGAGGTGGAAGAGACAATCCACTCCTGCTGAACTCTGCAGCTGCAAATCATGATCACCATCTACAGCAGCTAAATGAACTACACAAAACACACAGGCTTGTAAGTGGAAGGATAGTGAAGGACAGTACCTGATTGTCATGCAAATCCAGGATATTCAGTTTGGACAGGTTTTCCAGGCAGCATATCTTGTTGATTCTGAGAAGAATCAGGAAGAAGTGACATAAAAAGTACATGAAACACAATTTGTCACAATGTCTTTTAGTCAATCACACATTTAGCCAGTTCTTAAATGTTCAAGGTGCAGACTATAAGTGTATAGGAAAATCTTTGGAGGACAGCCGACTGCCCAACAAGTGTATTAAAAGGTTGCATTCCCCCGGGAAAACTGAACATACAGTAGTGTACAGTGACTTACTGTTCAGGACTGTCCATATGGATTTAGATCATATTACATTTGAGGATGAAAGGCTGTAGTCACTTGAAAAATGCCAACGGAAAGCTAACTCAGTGGTGTTTTTTACTCTTCAAGAGCCCACATGGCCCTTGAAACAGGTCTAAAAATGAAATGTGTTTTGCAGAAAAAGAAACAAATGGCAGAGTCCATCTGTCAGATCTTGATGTCATTTGCATGATTTGTGACTTCTCTTCCTCTTGCTGACATTTTGAAACATAAATGACTAACATGATAATGAATGGTTTTTCAATGAATGGCAGCTCATAAACTACAGGCAAACAAACAAATCTGACATATTCTTGCGTTTGTTTTCTTGTGAATCCACTGACGACAACCAACCTGTTTTTCCCCAACATAAGGATCCTAAGAGAGTTTAGAGCCTCAATGCCAGTCATTTCAGAGATGTGATTGTCACACAAGTTCAGGAAAACAAGCTGCTGCAGATGTGACAGATGCTGGATCATTGTGATCTGATTGTGCTGGAGGTTGAGAAGCTGTAGTCCATTCATAATGCCCAGCTGGGGGCATTCCTCCAGACAGCGCCTGTAAAAGTAAATTTAGCACAATTCAAGCTTTATATAGATGACTGCAGATCAGTGCTTAATTTTCATGACATAACAACTGCATTTCACCTTCAAGCCATGCAGTTAAGTATCGATATACTGACTTATTTCTGTTCTGTCACCATTGAAGCAGTTCTGTTTGAGCACCTGAGACAAGTAGGGGTGGGTATTTTAAGGTACTTTGCTGCTCCCTGGTGGCAATTTGACACATTTACCATTTATTATTTCTATCACAGATGCTGTGACAGCCAGACTGAGTTCATGAACGAAACAAAGATTAATGGCATAGGGATGACACTAAGAGTAAAGATACATAGAACTGCCCTGACACATGACACATGTAACATGTCAATTACATGTCCAGTTTACAGATTTTAACCAACAGATAAAATTCTTAATGTGTTAGGAAATCAAAAAAAGAAAAACTGAGGTACCTGTCCAAGTCGATTCGTTGAAAACTGGATGCAAAACTGTCATGAGGCAGACGACTGAAGGGAAAACCAGGGACTGCATTGTACCTATATCCTCCTGAACCGCCTGACATAGACATTCCACACAGCTCAAGAAATACCAAATATCATAGTGCATTGCATAAAAATCTATGTTTTATAGTATATGTAGTATAAACTCAGAATCTTAAACTCTGCAATAGAACCAGTTGCACTTCCAGTTGCAATTCCACAATATTTTCCAAGTGATATTTACATATTTACCTGCTGGCTTGGGGAGGTTTAAGGCATTACAGTAGTAAGAGGTCCCTGCACTGTTGGTTGGTTTCCTAGATTTGTTTCTAGCTTCTTGTGCAGCATGTGTAAATGGGGTAAATGCATCCAAACCACTTGGAGCACCGCCTGCTAGTTGTACTAGATTATGTACAGGAGAACATGTAGGATCGCTGTCAAATGATGGCATAGGAGGTGTCTGGACAAGTCCTCTCTGGCTGCATGCATGCAACCTGTTTTCTACGGAGAGTAATAGAAAGTATAGTGAAACAGTTCTTAAGATTACTGACATACCTTATAAATGTACAATACAGTGCTCAGTCACACAAAAATCTCTTGGGTGATTGGTGGGTGGGTTAGTGTGTGAATGAGTGGACTGTGTCGAGCTTACCTGGGTTAGAATGATTACTTGTTTGGGCAGTATATTTCTCTTTTACAGGATCTTGAGAGTCAGTCTGTTAAACGATAAATGTAATAAAGTGTGAGGCATTGAAAAGCTTCTTTTTCAGTATGTTATTCACGCAGTACTCACCACCCTCTGGGCTCCCTCTGGTACTAGTGATTTGACAGTAGTAAGGTGCAACTTGCAGCTGTTGACCTGCACAAATTTATCAACTGTGTTGCATTAAACAATACACAGACTCTCAAACACTAATTTCAACTAGCTTAACATTTTAATAGTGCGTATATATTGATACTATGGAACAATGGTAGGAATCTATTAAAAGTGGCATTTACCATGGGGGTGAGAAACACCCATCTATCGCTGACACTGCTGCTGTTGTGTTTCTGAGATCGCATTGTTTTGCTCTCAGTCCGCTCCGGCTCCATTTAGCTAACCGTTTGCTAAAGTTGACAGATATGAAGCAACAGAAGTCTCAGCAACGATTATTATAAAACGTTTAAAATAAATACGCGACTTTATTCAAAAACCTTCTTTTTGTAGAGCTATTTGTTGTTCATCTTAACGTGGGGCACTACAAACTTCCTCAGAGACCAGCACTGTTGCCATGGTAATGACAGCGTTGCTTGGTTACGCTCACTTCCCGTGTCACTAAAAAGCACTCCGTAGGGAAACTAGTCCTAAAATTGCTTAATTTGTCAAGTTGGCCTTAATTTGTTGTTTGTTTATTACCAAATATTGTGTTTTTGTCTTGTAGAGATGACCTGTGTTACATTTAAAGTATAGAGGCCTGTATTATTTAAGTTCAAATTGTGTTCATAACATCCATAGTGAGAAGATATTTTTCTTTAATATACAAAAAATGACAACAATTACAACAATGAGGCCAAGTGTTATCTGTTGGTTTCTGGCTCTGTCAGGTGCAGTCTGTAGGTGTAGTCTGTGTACAAGTATATATACATAATGTATAGAAAGTAGGCAGAACAGGGGTCAGGTAAGTAGGGGCCCTCGACTAGTCAAGGATAAATGTCAGCCAATCGCACACACCCGTCCAGAATACACCCACTGCAAAGTAAATGTAGCAGAAAAACAAATCAACTGATGTACACAGTAGCCTAAGTAAACACTAGTAGCCTCTGCTATAGTCTGTCACATAGACCTTTGAGATGTGGGTGCAGTCACATTTATTTTTCAGCAAAACAGATGAACTACAGTAATGATAGCAAACCTACAAGCAAATTAGGCAGGTCTACAGTATGTAAGCAAAATGTTGGTGTTTTGTATAACTAACCAGTCAAACATTGTTTTCAGAAAATCTGTATAGTAAAGGCAAAATGTCTCATCATGAAACAGTCACTCTGACCCACTCGTACACCACAAAACATTGCTGTAAGCTGTTTGACAGAGAAAGTAGTGTATTTGCAAAGATGCAAATTAGACATAATAGTATAGCACTTTTTCCCATCTTAATTCCAAACATAATTAAAAACAAAACACTTCAAAGAGCAAGTAATTACTTGTACCTGCCACCGGCACATTTCATTTTGGCTTGTGTCCTATTTCTTTTTTTCTTTTTTTTTTTTTTTACTCCATGTAAGATTGATGCATTGCCGAGGAAAGAGATTGCTATGATAATGACCACAAGAACATTGAAAACAGACCTCTCTCACAATTAACATTTTGTCATTACAGGAAAAGGAACAGGTGTAACAAATAACACTAACGATGCAGACAGTAAGCCAAGGCAGTGAGTCACTCGGATTTCTCGGATATCTTGGAATTTTTATTTATTTATTTTGCTGATCTAGCCCTGCAATTAGCTTCCTGTTCACTATACCTCAAAATCTACTCTGGCTGAGCATTTTGCTGCATTTGACTATAGGTTAAACATTTCCTCTATAGATGTTAGGTCACAAACCAACACATTTCAGAATGTGCTTATAGCTACACCACAGTTTGTGCATTATTGTAAAATTTGTCAAACTAATCACAAAATATTTCTTTCTCCTGTTGAACATTTTTGTCTTGACAGAAAAGCAAAGGCACAGGTGTAACTAATTAGATTAATGACACCGTCCACTGTGAGAGAGGATCATTTCAAAGCGACCAAGAAGTTAATATGAGCTTTGTTATGTTGCTGTAAACTAAAACTTTATTTAGTTATTATGACATGGATGGATAACAATTTAGACACCATCAGTTTTGGTGCTCTTTCTTTGCTCTATGTATAATATAACCCTGGTGACTGACTATTTAATCCCAGTCAGTAACATCACAGAACACCAAATGTGATTAAATAGATTGTGTTGTGTATTTTCAGCCTTTTTACTCTGGCAGTAATAAGCGGTTGCTCAGAGAACACAAGTCCAGATTCATCAAAGGGACATCCCACACACTGCCTGTCACAATCTATTCATGAAACGCAGCCTGACACATATTATGTGAGGCGATCAACAGTTTGTATGACAGGCCATATTGAAGAAGTGCAATGTAAATTTCAGTTGTGTATAGATAGATCTACATATGTAGCTTTGCTATGTAGCTCTGTCATATAAGATTCCTAAAAGAAACAGAGCTAATCAAATGTGTTATTTCTGTATTTGCCACCTTTTATCAGTATCTTCCTGGTTCCTTCCTCTACTCCAGGGTGTGTTCTTCATTATTTTTATCTCAGTTATAATGCCACCACCCTCTGCCCTTAGTAACCCTTAAATTTTGGTACTTGACCAATGTCTGAGTGTCACATTTAACACATTTTTGTTACAGTTAAACCCAGTGGTATCAAGGATCTGTCACCAGGGAGATTAATACATGCAGGAGGGAAATTAGATCAATGTTTTTGTTCTTATAATTGGACATCCAAATAACTAGTCAGACTCAGGCTGAGTCTGCAACACAGTGAAAGTTATATATAATGTCAGTCGTTAGAAAAACATAGACAGTGGCTTTTCCTAATCATAAGAAATGCAAAAATAAACATGATGTAATTGTACCAGCAGTACTGATTTGTTGGCAGCAGCACACCATGACCTCCACCTTAACTGACAGAGGACATGTAGATGTAGAAACAGGGATGCCAAAGGAGCTGAAAAGATTTATTCTGTTTAGTCAGAGGGGAAGGATGGTTGTAAGTCGGGGTGACATTCAGTATGTTCACACACAAAGAATAACCTGTTCAGGAAATTGTTTTATTGTAAAGTGTATTGCTCCACAGAAACCCGCTTCCCTAGTAACCACTTTAATTATTTGCTTTATAAACAAAAGGATGTCAAGTCAAGTCAACTTTATTTGTCAACGCTGCCATATGTACAGGACATACAGAGAATTGAAATATCGTTTCCCTCATATCCCTGGTGTAAACAGCAATACACATGAAATATAAAAAATAAAAAAATATATACAAGTTAAAGAGATAGTGAACAGTATAAATATGTGCAAGCTTAAAGAAAACAACAAAACAATAAACATAGAAATACTTTGTGGTTGTTTTTGTTGTTGTTTTTTTTTATTAAAATAATGCAAGATCTGTCTTTAGTTTAGACTGATTTTATCTACACTCATTTCAAATTCACATTCCTAACCAGCACTCTATTTGCTGTGATGGCTGCAAGAGATGGGGGTTGCAAACATTTCCTCACAGGGTTACAACCATCCCCCATTTTTGCAGTATTCCTCAAACATGCAAGTAGAAAACTGACAGGAAGGGGGAAACAGATTGGTTGCCAAAGCTCCTTCCATCTGCCATATCGTTTTGTCAGTAATATCAAGACAAAGTGAGGAGGTGGCCTTCTCTGAATGAGAAAAAAACAACAACTATTGTTTTCAATGACCTTAAGTATTCAAAAATTCTTGATTGAAAATTTTCGCACTGTGAGCTTCAGAATTCACCCATTGTTAACTACTGTACGTCAACAGTAATTACTGCAAGTGCCACGGCAGGTTTTAACAATGGAACTGTATTTTACACCTCAAAGGGAACCGGATCAAGGCCCCATTCATAGTGAGTGATGATGGGTGGGTTTGTTAAACCTCTGTTGATATATGTCACATAATTATTGATGTCACGTCAAGCTAGTGCTTTTTGCTGTGTGAAACAAGACTAAGAGTCTGCAGCTATACTAGTGGGACTGTAAGCATCAACATGCACAGCAATGCTTGCAGCTAAATGCTAACAGCATGCTAACATGCTCAGAATGAGAATTCTAACATGCTGAGACTGCACGCATAAGGTTCATCATGTTCATAATCTTAGTTTGGCATGTTACGAGTACAGCGGCGCCTGATGGGAATGTCATTAATGTTGCACATTGCATGCAACAACAATGCAATTGCTGTTGGGACATTTCATTCAAAAACACAAATGTCAACTTCACTAGAGGAAAAGTCATGGAATAATAAAAGTCATTAGGATTCATCCTCAGAGGGACCATGAATGTGTATCTATCTATCTATCTATCTATCTATCTATCTATCTAAAGTCAAGTTAATTATCATAATTTAAGGGTTCAGGTTTTTAAACTGGGGTTGTGTGAGGTACTGATGTACAGTCAGTATGTTCCCTACAGTAGACAGCAGTCAGCACGTTCTCACTTTGGAAACAGAGGTCAGAAGCAGACATGGAAGAAGAGCAAAGCACCACTGTGGACACGGTCAGCAGAAAAATCTGTTTTAGCCACGTAATGGCCCACAGAATGGCACCTCCAAAAAAAATAAATCAATCTGTTTAAGTGTAACAATTGTGAATTCTATGTTTGAGACAATAACAAAGTGAGAAGTGTACACTTAAACAGATATTAATATTTTATGATGGCCTTGTTTACCTGACTAAAATAAGTTTTTCTGCCTGTTCACAGCAGTGCTTTGCTCTACTTCTATACTGGTACTGCTGTCTGTTCTCTGAACTGGGAGCACACTGACCACTGTCAACTGTGGGTAACACCCCACTGCTGCTGACTGGTGAGACATGATCAGGAGAGCCATCACAGTCTCATAAAATAAGGGTTTATTCATGTAAAGAAATGTTTCAGTGAGATTTAAGGGTGCATGTCTGTAGCTCAAGCCTTACTGATAGAATAAAAATTGCTGAAAAGAAAAAAGTTAAGTGACAAGAAGGAAAAGGAAAAATCCTCCTCTCCCTGGAGGGGCTGGTGGTTCATTGGGTGCCAGAAGTAATTATAAAAAATGAACATGCTGTGTCATGGTGCGAATTAGAAGAAAATGCCCAAAGTGAGATTTAAGAATAAAAGATCTCGTACTCACTACATGAGTTTCCAGCTTATTCACACACCTGTATAAATCAAATAACCTCAATATAACGGCCCTGTAACATCCTGTCTTTTATAATTTTTCATCCTATTTAGTTTTTGTGTCTGAGAGGTGTTGACTCAACTCCATGGTCATTTTGCAGGATTTAGTGTGTGGTGATGTTGAATTGTATTGTGTTCTACAAAAAAAGCCTAAATGATAGACACATCTTTCAATACACACTGACCAAATGGTTCAAAGACACCTGAAGAAGGTCATGTTCTTCAAAGTGGGACTGCCATGGCCAGCAAACAACACGTTACAGTGCTGTCTTTTCCCGGACAGTGTGCTTCGCGGTTTCACAACAGTTTGTGTAAGGCATGAGACATGAATCTAGAAAATCCTTGAAACAGGTTTATTTGTATTAGACTTTTTTTGTATTAAACAGTTGAAGTGATCCTGCCGGCAGTCTCACTCATGTCATCTGAGAATATGAATCCATAAAAAGAATGCTTTAGCTTATTTTTGCCAGTCTCTTCCTTATCCTCCCCCCCTTTCTCTCACTCATTTACTGTCTCACTGTCCCCCCATGTTGCATTGTACACAAACTGGAGCACTGTATGGCATGTGGTGCAGAGAATGAGTCAGACTGCCCACCAGCTGTGAGCGTGGCTCGCCAGTGGGGAGGAGTAAAGATATTTCATGCAGTGCAGGCAACAGCCAATAACACTGGTGTGGGTGATTTACATGGCTATTAGGATGGAGGCCAACAACAAGCTACAAAAATGGACTTGAGGTGTAGCCTAGAGAGACATATTCAGATGACTGCAATCATAATTAATGCTTTTGGTTGAACACCTACATATGCTCAACATCAATGAAACCAGCTATTCAGGAAATGTACGCCTGCTTTTGAAGATTCCCCAGACAAAATTAGTTATTTAGTAGTTTACTTTCACTTTTTTTCACTGACCCCATGGACCAAGAGCAGGGTCACAGCTACCATTGAGGACACTAAGGTCTTGTCCTTAGGATTGTTTCTGGATATTATTAGAGCTGTGCTGACTTTAGGATGTGTTTACATAGACCTACTATTACAGGTACACCCAAATGACACTTTATTGGATGATTTTGGTATCACGTGGAGTGCATGTGCTTTAATTTGACAGTTTTTCAGTAATAAAAAAGAAGTTATTTCCCCACAACACCAAATGTTAATACAGATCTGGGTAATGTGGAGTTTTTATACGTAGGGTAGAACTCTCATTTGACTTCCATGAATATATGCAAATAAATGTACGTGAAACTCTTCCCTCCTCCTTCTTCAGACACATGCACCACTTGCCACATGCTTACAACCAGCCGCTGAAAGCATATTATCCAATTAGCGGGCGTTAGAGAAGGGGTCGTCCTTGGCACGGCAGTTTCCCAATTAGAGAGGAACACGTGAATTTGCTGCCCTACTTAGAGCCATGTAAACGGGACATTCGTGTCTTCACAGTAAAAACCCAACTTACTCTGTGTGTGAAAAAAGCGAGAAATATGCACGCCTTAGTAAACGCCTTCATGCGTTGCCTCTCCTTCCTCTTACCTCCCTCTTGGCTTTGTGTCAGCTTTTGCTTGTGGGTTGGGAGTGAGTGCGAAGAGACGCTGCCGCGGCCCAATCCCAGAGCTCGTTTCAAACGCAGAAAGCCTCTTACATATGAGGAAGTAGCAGTAGCAGCAGCAGCAGAAGCCCAAGGAGGCTCCAGCCCGTCGGTCTTACCAGTTCCAGGCTGCGTCTCGCTGGCTGCTACAAGCCCCGCTGCTCCTCAGGGCCCTCCATCGGGTCGGATCTGGATCGGGGGTCTCTGGCGAGCCGTGGAGCGCGTCTTCGGAGCCCCCTGGGTCCTTCTCCGTCATCACTGGTGCCCAAAGAAACGTCGAGCAGCTTTACGCACCCCGTATCCTGTCTGTGCCTTCGAGTCAAGCGAGATTAGAAGCTTCCAGGGAGGCGCTGCTGCCGCTGCTACAACCGAGCAAGGGAAGAGAGCGGGTGGAGGCACCTTGACTTATTCGAGGAACATGAGTGGGTCCGTGGGGATCCCCGATCTGAACCCAGCGGAGTGCGCCTCTGATGCGTCAACGGAGCAGGGCATCGATGAGGTAATCACCGTGGATCAGCACACGCAGGAAATGGGGACGGTGACGATAACAGTGGCCATTCAAGCGGCGGAGGACGAGGAACCCGAAGAAGTGTCATCCAATAATATTGACTTCCTTGGAGGCAGCTGTAGTGAGGACGAAATCGGAAGACATGACAAATCAAGGTTTGAGTCATTGGCTACTTAAAGTTAATTGTCTTAATAGCCAGTGATGCCCCAAGGTTTGTAAACTATAAATATAAGTTAATTATCATCATGTAGTTAACAAACTGTCTCCCTGGCTTTGGTTGACTTTTATTTTTCATAAATGTGCTCAATAAATGTATGGAAAGTGTATTACTGGGTTCAGTAAGGTTGGTGGGTGAATGAAACGTGTCCCTCTTGGTGTCAAGGTTATTTGAACTCTACTCGTCTATTTCTGCACCGGATTGTATAGCTTATTTTGGCCCCTAACTTCAGTTGGTGAACTGCCAGCACATGAGCAGCGTGGATACTGTTGGATTGTTTTGTTTCACTGAATGAATGCCAGTTGCGTAAAAAAGACACTGTACAAATATAACTGTAATTCCGAGAGAGGTATCACTGTGACCACAAAAGGCAATGACGGACGTGACAGTGTGCTAAGAGGACAATAGATGCTCCAAATTGAGGGGGTGTAAATCCTCAGACATACCTGAGGGATATTATTATCTCCTGGGTGGGATGGCGGGAAGTACCACCTGTAGGCAGCATCACCACCTATAAGCAGACACCTGAGGCAGGAAGGAGCGAGAGAAAGATAAAGGATGGCACCTTCACTTTAATCTAATTCCCCTGCGTCATGGCCTGCTATTTTTATCCTCTGGCCAATAAGTTCCCGACTTGGACTACGTGAGCAAAGGGTGAGTCAGTGACAGAAAGGCCAAAGGGGAAAATAAATCGCCACAACAAGTGTTTCAGTTTGCCTGTAGGTTACACCTTAAGGGTTCTCTGGCATAAAGAGCATCTGGAACAACTGTGTAGCTGTGCTTTGTGACACATTTTTCACACAGGATGTATTTAAGATAAACATCTGATAGGAAGCATGCTTGCATCTGATAGAGAAAAGTGCAGATTGTCAGCTGTCAGTTTTTTTTATAGCCTATTCATGCAACATTCCTTCACAGACTTGCAGTGCACTACTTATTAGTGACTTGTAAGTGAACTTCAAGTATCACTTTACATTGCTACTGTGTTTTCCTCATTTTGCATATTTAAACTCTCTTTCATATGTGCTGACACTGACAGTATTGTCTTCTAAAAAGCGCAGCTCGTGGTTGTCTTTATCTGAGGTCCTGGGAAAACAGTGGGCTCGTGCCAGCTGTGCGGTCAGCCGACTGGAAAGCTGTTTACTGAGGGCGTGCGAGGGAAGGGAGGAGGCTGGAGGAGGTGATGAGTCATACCACAAAATTTCATTCAGACCCTCACTCTAATCTGCAAGGCTACCTGACTCTGCTGCTCCACAGTTTCAGCCAGGTGTCTGACTGAGATCAAATAGTGCCTAAAAGCCTTGGCTATGCAGTGTTTGTACCAGTTTTTGTAAATTGTGTGAAGTTGATTTGGTTGGCCACCATATTCTGTGTGGGAGGGAGAGCCTGTGACTCTGCGCCCTTCAGATGGAGAGGTTTTGGCAGTTTCAGGATTGGTGGGACACTGTGGTGTCGAGGTCTGGCACTGAGGCATGGTGGCTCTTACTGGAGACACAGCTTGTCAACTGCAGCAAGGAAAATTGCAGAGGGAAATGGCAGAATGATGATGTATTCCTGCCAACAACTTGTAAGCCTCTGGCTTATTGTATTAATGAAAGTGAAATGTGTAACAGTTGTAATTTTGGCAGTTCAGATATGAAGCACTCTGCTGTTTTCAGTGATGAATCTCTTCTGACCAAAATACATGTTGTCTTCCCACACACAGCGGTGCTGGGACCAGCGGAGGGGAGTTGGAGGAGGAGAGCTGGCAGCCCCCGGATCCAGAGCTCATCCAGAAGTTGGTTGTGCAGATTGAGTACTACCTGTCTGATGAGAACCTGGAGCACGATGCCTTCTTGCTCAAACATGTCAGACGCAACAAACTGGGGTTTGTCAGTGTCAAGTTGCTCACTTCGTTCAAAAAAGTAAGCATTGCTGCAAAGGGGTATGTTTAGGTACACTCAAACATATAAACTAATTTCCTTATGATAGTAGTAGTAACACTATAGTAGGAATAATAGTCCACTTATTGCTCATTGTGTGCTTTATTCCTGAGATAATAGTAAAGTGAATGTCTAACCACAGTCTACATACATAATATTTGATCACTGACTAAAATGTACAAATGAACGGAGGACAAATCAGTTTTAAAGTGAGAGGCTGCATAAAGTTCTAAGCCATTTTGAATTCCCAATGACATTAAGGCTGAGAAAGAGGATTTAATAGTAAAGACTGGCTGTTTCTAGTGTCAACATGACGCTGTGGGAGATGCAATGATATTCTCACATTGATTCGCAACATCTTGCGCTACTTTATGCTCATGCATGCAGATTTGATGGGCTGTTTTGGCTGTGATCTGTTTATGCCACAACCAATCTGAATCCAGCCACTCATTTTTAATATAAACAAGGATTCAGACATGAGTTTGATAACACTGAGGTGAGTCATTTTCAACATGAGCAAATTATACAGTGATGAATTGAATAATAGTGAAGCCAGGATGTTGTTATTAAATCGGTTACAGTGCCATCACTAGAGATATTGATTTAATATCTCTATTAAATTTAATTATTGATTTAGAAAGTATGATTGTCAGGAAGGCAGTATAAATAATTGATTAGCCCTGCTGAAATTATTGTTTAACCAACAAATCTTAACTGATTACATAACTCTCAAAGAGAAGCTGTTGCAGGGACCAAATTTGTGAGTTAATAGTTGAGAAATGGCCCTCTTAAATCACTTAGCATCTCACCCATGTAACCCAAGGATTGTCTCTTTGCAGGTAAAACACTTGACTCGTGACTGGAGAACAACTGCTTATGCTCTGAGACACTCCAAGATACTTGAGCTGAACGATGAGGGGCGTAAGGTGCGGCGTAAATCCGCGGTGCCAGTCTTTGCCAGTGAGTCGTTACCTAGCCGCATGCTACTGTTAAGTGATTTGCAGAGGTGGCCAGAGCTGGCTGCTCTCACTAAGGATAATGGAGGCACTGAGGGAGGAGCCACTCAGCAGGAGCAGCTGATGAAGCTGTTGCTGAAAGCGTTCGGAACATACGGCGCCATCGCCTCCGTTAGAGTCCTGAAGCCCGGGAAGGACCTGCCGGCAGACCTGAAAAGGCTGAGTGGTCGCTACACTCAGCTAGGCACTGAGGAATGTGCCATTGTGGAGTTTGAGGAGGTGGAGGCTGCTGTGAAAGCCAATGAAGCTGTAGGAAGCGAAGATGGAGGGGCCAGTTCGCTGGGGTTGAAAGTAGTCCTGATTGGCACCAAGCCGCCCAAGAAGAAGGTACCCAAAGAAAGACCGCGTGAGGAGGGAGGGATGCGTAAAAGTCGCTCACTCAACAGTAGAGTAAGAGAGCTCCAGTACCACGGGGATGACTCGGCCTGCAGCTCCTCAGACACTGAGAGCAACCCTACATCCCCTAGGCTTGCCAGAAAGTCCCAGTCCTGCAATAAGCTCAGCCCCACCACTGCAGGGATCAGTTTCCAGAACAATCACCTGAGTCCTGGTATGTCCCCGCGTAACAGTCCCTGGTCTAGCCCCCGTGCGAGCCCCTGTTCTCAACGTAAATCTCCTCATTCCCACAAGTCTCCTTTAGTCAGCGAGGGCAGACTGAGCCCTGAGCCTGGTCGCCGCTGGGCAGACTACTCCTCAGACAGCAGCCTCACCCCTTCAGGGAGCCCATGGGTTCAACGCCGCAAGCAAGTAGCATCTCAGGAGAGCAGTCCGGTCGGCAGTCCGATGCTGGGTAGAAAGATCCAAAATGCTGACGGTTTGCCACCGGGCGTAATGAGGCTGCCACGGGGTCCTGATGGAACCCGGGGCTTTCACTGTGTCACTGTTGGCGAGAGGGGAAAGACTGCCGCCACTCAGACTTGATATGTGGAACATCCTTCTACATTCCATATCCCCCAGAAATAAAAGGATAGATTGGAAATTTGAGCTGTTCTTGGCCGTGTCGCTCAGCCCCCACCCTACCTTTTGAGACTGTGTAGATATATTTTTGTTGAGTGCATCAGTTTTCAGTCTTTGTTATATTTTTATACGATGTTTTGAGTTACCATGGTAACATTAGTGAGTTACTAATGGAAATCTGAGTGAATGTAAATTGATATTGCTTTGAAATGGACCATATCACCTCCAAACTTGTTCAACGTGGGGCAGGTTGGAGAGGGAATTCCACTTTTTTTTTATTTTTAGATTGAAAGTGTCCTCTGTCTTGTGTGTAAAAGCTCACAACATTGTCTGTGGATGGTGTATACATGTGTAAGTGGCATAGGCGCATGGACTTGATAGAGATATCACCATATGCCTTTTCTGTATTTGTCTACTGTGAGTTCCATGTCTACATGCTATTTAAACTGAGGCCATAATCGTTCCACTGCCATAAAGGTTGGACAGTTAAACTTGGACGTGATATTTTTTTTTTTTTTTTAGGTTTTATTTTTCCATTTTTAATTTCAGTGTTTTCAGTACTCTTTGGCACTTAGTTGGGAGGGGCCCTGTGAATGTTATTTTTTTTTTCAGCAGGTGGCTGGTTTATTTATTTTTTAGCTTTATTGTTTTTTGTTTTTTCTTGACATATCTGTTTCCATCAGTCTAAGCTCAGAGTGAGGTTTGAGGGATCAGGTCAGGCAGAATAAATGCTCATACACCTGAGCTGGGGAATTTGTACAGTGTGATTCCTATTGTACAAATAAATCACTAAAATTGCAATTGGCTTGACTTTCTCTTTTGTTTGTGACACATTTTGAGGTGGCGATGATGGTCTGAAACACCCATGAACCAATCTTATTTTTCATTTCAATATGTAAGCAAGATTAAGTGAGAGAGTGTTGCTGTGCCAAGACTGTAGAAGCTTTTCCGACTTGGAAAGCAGAATTGGCACGGTGATGTGTTTTTGCAATGGAATGCACAGATGGGCGGCTGATAAGAGAGTTGATGGATTATAACCTATATCAACCCTCCACAAGAAACATTAAATTGACAAAATGGTGGAGCAGACCAGCTGCACATGTTCATTTATTTCCTGCATCTTGGTATGTGCAATGCCAAAAAATAGTATTCACTACACTTTGCCATATCGTGCTTGAGTCCTACACTGAGCAGGAAATGGTAATGCCAAAATGTCTGCAAATGATCCAGATTGCATCCAAATATGTAACGCACATGCAGCATCACTGGTTGCATAAGTAGACACCTCCCACAGTCAATATGTAGCAGAGGCACCTTTGTGACAGCAATTACAATGTTATGTTCTGTGTGGATAGGTCTGTGTCAGGTTTACTTATCTGAACATCCACATTCATCTGTTGTCCCTGCTCTGTCAAAGCCCTGCGAATGAACAGCAATTTTCCCGTCTCGCCACAGATTCTTGATTGGATTGAGGTTTGGGTTCTGAATTGGACTGTATTGTTGTTGTGAATACAGTACATTCCTATTCTAGCTTTGGCTTTGTCCAGTTGAAAAATAAAGCCTCTCCCACAGTTCTCTTGCAGACCACAGCAGATTTTCCTCTGATTTGTCTTACATCAAACAGGATAAAGTATGTATGATGGACAAAATGCTCAATTTTGGAAGAGCATCTCTCTTTTTGTGTCAAAATTTCCCCCCATGCCTTTTGGCAAACCAGATGTGTGCCAGTTACAGCTCCTGAGGGTCTTTGAGTGTCCTTAAACCTTGGTGGCTGCTCAGTAAGGCTCTTCTCACACTGACATTTAGTTTTTTAGGACAGACTTTGAGGGACGCTAATCTTGATCCACAGATTGGTACCTTTCAATAGCTTTGTCACAAACTTGTTTGGCATTACATACAGGAGATCTCTATTCAACTAATTACATATGTGCCTTTAAAATTAACTGCACTAGTGCTGATTTTATGCCATAACAAAAGGAACATACAATCAATCCTTTTGTGTTTAACATTTGTTTTCATTTAGATCATATTGTAGAGCTTTGTTTTCACTCTGTCATGAAATGGTCCTCTCTGCTGATTAGTGTCAAAAAAAATTAATTACTCCATTGTGAGTCAGTGTTGTGTGACAAAACAAAATCAAAAGGTCCAAGGGTGGTGGATACTTTTTATAGGCATTGTAATTTCTGTCATGTCATCAGGTGGTTTCAAATGCTCCTTAGCAACCGTCCAAGTGTGAGAACAAGGAGCACACAGTAGGATGCTTATAGAGTGGTTAGACTTGTGTGGTTCAATTCATGTGGTTGCAGCATTCTGTTTATCCACTTTTTGTTAGCGTACGGCACAATCTGTCAGCCAGTGTTGGGCTCAGGGGTCAGAGCCAATACTCCAGAATTTAGAGCTAGAGTGGGACTAAGTGGGATTGCATAAGAGAGGGATGAATAATAAACTTTTGTTCTCTTTGTATGATTACTAATTCAAAATCAGGAAGTCGTGATACTGTCTGCCTATGACAGACAATATGTTGGCTCAACTCACAATGACTCTTAATTCTAATAGTGTCAATAATGACTGTTTGGGATAAGTACCACAAAATTAAACTATTATTCCCATGAGACTAACTGATATAAAATCATAATTTTGGATGGTTTCATGCTCGCAGCAATGGGAATCTTATGATGAGGGATAATAGTGAATACCACTCAGGCTATCATTTATAATTGCAGCAGTAGTCATTGATGTGTGAATAAGTTATTTAGTGAAGTAACTTAGCTTTTTATTCCGGACTTGATTTTGTTCCTCCAGACATAATAAGTAAGATGTGGTGATCAGAGGTAGAACCTTCCAACTTTGTTACTTTATGCCATGTCATTGTGCATTCAGCTTGTGTAAGTATTCTACCATAATTATAGTATGTGTCAAATCTAACGTAACAATTTACTCATATTTATATATACTTATACCCAAATGTATGTAGAAACACCATTCAGTATACATGAAATATTATATCCAGTGACAGGTAATGCAAGTAAGTATGCACAGTAATTCAGACAAACTGAGGTCATGCTGGGGCAGTGAGTAGCAACAATCTTAGGGAGTATGCTGTGAATTACAAATCCTTTGGTCAATATTTAAATTACAGGCTTTAAAAATGATGTCTTCTTGCAGAATATAGGTGAGTACTCTCAGCAAACTCAGAGTTCATGACAAACACTTGCATCAGTCTGTGGGAGGGAGCTGGCGAGGCTGTGAGTGGGCGGCGTCAAATTTGAGGAACTAAAATTAGGGTGGAGTAAATTCTCAGCAAACAGTCTCAGCAAAGCGGCCAATTGGAACAGTCGACACAAAAAACAAGAACAAGAAAATACTTTTTCCCCCGCTGTGAAGCCCCCTCCCCTTCCCATTATGTAACATGACTACAGTTAAATTGGAACAACAACATTGTTGAAGTAAATGGAACTAATTTAGTGAAATACCAATACAACTCAGTCACTCTGAACGTTTCACCATTCTTTCTGGCATTTTCAGTGCATGCTCAAAAGCTCTTAAACATTGCCAGTTTAGGAAGGAGGTGTTCCTCAGCCATCAGGTTAACCCCCTCATGACCCCCTCCTTCTGTTACACACCTTTGGATAACATAGGCTTCTGACACCGCTCACTCTGTTCGATGTGAGAAAAAGCACAGACATCTGTGAAAATGACCTCAGCTAATAATAGAGCTCTGAATTCCAGACAAAGGCTGCAATGAGAACAGCATTCAAGCAGAAGAATCAAGCTCATAGCCCCTGGAAACTGCACCTGTCCTGCTTCTATATTGAGATGATGCTAACATTGTTTAAAAGATGATACAGCTTCAGAAGGATAAAAAAAAAAAAAATTATAATAAGCAGCAGAGTATGGTCCACGATGAAGAAATATGCTGCTTTCCTATTAGAAATGAACACAAAAAAATACCTCATAATTTCTGCTTGAGTGAAAAAAATCTTTGCTTCTAGTATGTGGGGTTTTTTAAAATAAAAATGGTAGTCAAAATTGCGTTCAGTCTCTTCAACCGTTTACCCTTTTTATGCCTTAAAAACCTTATTACAAAACCTGATGAAACTATCCACCGGAGCACCATACCCGCACCAAACCAAGGAGTCGATGACAACATTTAACCACGGCTCTAGTGTATCCACTGACAACCTGTCAATACAGTGAATTACAATTACATAAACACATATGATATTTAACAATTTTATTTACATAACTTAAAAAATGTCATTTACAGTGTTCCAACAGATTAAGATGACCAGACACTGAAAACATATTTACATGAAGTGAGAGGTGAGCCTGTTTGTGCCACACAAATCTTACAGTGTTAGTACATAGATATTTGTTTTTTACAATGTGAAGAATGAAGATGAGTTTGAGGATAAAAGACCAGTTGATCACAGGATATCTCCAATATCGCCAACATGGGAAACCAAAAGTAACCACAGCTCATTAGTGCAAAAACATTTAAGGTGTTGCAATGTTTATCAGTTACAAACATATAATGACTTATCTGTCCAGAAATCTAAATATATGTTGGAGTAAATTATAGTTCTTGACCTGGTTCACTACCAGATCTTGTTGCTTGCTTCTTGCTTTCTCTAGGCCTCAGGGTTATGTTTTTACAGTTGCGGTCTGCACTGCTGACTCACTGTAGATACGAAATAAAATAAAAAACACTGGATTCATCCCCAAGAACAGCTATCTGTTGTCAATATCAACACCTAAACAGGTTCCCTTCTGCATATTCATGCTATTTTTCAGTTTTTCATTACCTTTCATCTTCTCTACTGTGTTTAGTGTCACCATAAAAAGGTTCTGTAGCAATGGTTACCATTTGACCCCCCATTGACGCATTTATCTTGCAATAAGGGAGGAGCAACACAATACTCCAAGGTGGCAGTATGTCTGTGAAAGCAATCAATCTATATATCAGCATGACACAGCCTAACCACCAGTAAAGTCAAACCTACCGGAGAGACATAATTACTGTCTCTCCATCCCCCTGCACAGCTCCATCTGCACAATCTCAACAGGAGATGGATGCAGGATGATGGGATTGATCTGATGGTTGTGTGGGTAGAGTCATCGTTGATGTAATGAGGAAAACACTTCCTGCCTGTTAGCAGATGGGATGAGGACGTGTTGCACAGCGAGCTTGGGCAGGCAGACGTGCTAAGAACACAGCATCTCAGATCTTCAATCTTAGAGAGCGAAGCGGTGTGAAGCAGAAGAGGGCACAAACCATCCAACCACGTCTCCAGAACTTTGCTTCAGATGTAGAGCGAACCGTCAGCAGGTCCCACATAACCAACCCCTATCAGAAGAACATCTATCAAAGTCCAAATGCCCAGGCCGCCGAAGCTGAACAGTTTGCCCAGGCCTTCTCTCCACTGGCCCAGATAAAACCGATCTGCCCCAAAACCACCAAGCGTGATGCTACAGAGAGACATGAGAGAAAAAACAGACAGTCAAAGATGCTGGAACACATTCTTGTTTGATTTGATTGTTTCCAGCATCTAAGCTGGTGGCTTGTGAAATAGGTGTGGCAGGTGTACCTGAGTGCTAATGCTGTTGACCATTTGTATCCACCAGTCCAATTACAAAATAAACGTTTCTGAAAGCGTCTTTTACCTGCAGAAGAAAAAGACATTTAGTGAACACACAGTGGACCTGGTGTTAAAAACCAAATGAGCAAAACTAGAAGCCCAATAACATTTCAGGAAAACAAATAGCATGACTGCATGACTTTTATTTTTAGACACCACAACATGAAAAATGTAAATGACTCTAAAACTATATACACAGTATGTATTTGAATATGTATCAGCAAAGAACAACTGCTTTTTTACTATATTGTTCTACATCCATGTTGTGCATGTCCCTTTGAAAAACTGTGAATTATCATAATAATTTGCACCCTACAGATTGCCTACACCTGTATAAAACCACATTTTTGTTGTTTTGTTCTCAACAAAAATTAATTTTGTAAACTGGATGAGAACATCTGTAAAACTCTCCCTTCCCAAAACAACTGCACTATGTCTGCAGTGCCTGACTGAGACACAGATACCCCACTGAAAGTAAACACGCTGGTTTTACAACGCAGCCTTCATCGTACCTAAACAATGTACATGGTCTAACACGTCACAGGTGGCATTGTAGCGCTTGCGTGGGCAGGACACTGTCATACAGTTGGTAGAGTTTGAGCAGCGGTACTGGGATGGGTCCAGCTGCCAGCAGAACTGACAGCTGATGGAGAGAGAGAAGTTGGTTTGCGGATGTCCTGACTCTCCCTAAAAAACAACAACACAAAAAAAGCAGATCATCACTACACAATGTTACCAAAATAAACCACAGCAGTTGTTTAAAACCTCAAACCCAGCACACACAACTATTTGTTACAGGGACTTTTCTCAAGAAGCGTTTAGAAAACTTCCAGTTCCTTCAAGCACAATGTGACATTATGTGCCATGTTTCATTTCCCTTTTTAAATAAATGAGAAAAAATTTCCACGCTTACTCTACATTTATGCAACATAGACCAATCACGATATGAACTGCTACTCACTATACAGTGAACTCCTTTTTTGGGTTTACAGGTGAAAGTAGCTGGTTTCCTGTAGGTGCAGTTGTGTTGGTAATTGCATTGAATGCAATCAGCTGGCAGACGACTACACAACCCCCCACTGGGACACTTGGCACTCTCATCTACAGGCGGCACTGCAAAACAGTAAAAATAAAGTTACAGGAGTTCTTCCATTTCTAGCTAAAACAATCAATATCATCACAGAGCTTTTGTGCAAGGTAATTTCACGACTTTATGCCTGGGATCATTAATGTGTGTGGCAATGGGCCTGTGAATACACCCCTCTGAATTTCTTGCCAAACTGTGAAAATAAGGCTGCGGGAGGTAAATGACTTTAACACTCTGCCCTCAACAAAAAGGCCACCAAAAAGTCCTTTAGCAAGGCTAATCACTCCTGATCGCTCTATTAAAGCTACCTGCTGGCTAATACTACTGATGTTAAATATTGACTGGTGTGTTTACCTGAGGCTACAGCAGGGACCACCGGGCTGGTGATGACAGGTCCGTGCTGGGCATCTCTGGAGTAGGGGGGCTCCTGGCCAACATGAGGAGAGCTCAGGTACCCTGAATTAAGAAAATAAACGCCCAACTCACTTATAAAGACAGCCACGCCAATAACGTAGCTATAATCTACAAGTATAGGTCATGTTAGTGATTAATACTGCAGGACTGTGTTTTAATAAAACATCTAACCTAGCTCAACATTAAGTTTACCTCACTGGTGTATTAACAAGCTACTTTGTTAGCTCTCATAACGTTAGTAAATCAAATCAAAGGTATAAATGTTGTACCACACACTGCTGTTCAATCAGCGCTGCTCACTGTTTCCGTTGTTAAATAGCTAGCTCGCTTGCTAACCATCTAATGCTAACACGATAGGAGGATGCTAACAAATAGCCCCAATGTAAGCTAACCACATACCCGAGCCAAGCTGGTGTAATTTGTGTAACTGCCCCGATAAACATACCGTCAACACACTGTAGGACCAGATCCATAAACAAAACGATAATTATTCCGTAGGTTTTGAAGCACCGTCCTCGGTCCGGTCTCCATATCTGACAGCTAGTAGCCATTGTTGCTGCAGTGAGCTAACCGAAGCTGCGTTCACGTGAAGTAGGAAAAAGCGACGTCAGCGACGCTCCGCTAGTCTTTGCTGGCAGTGTCAAGAAATGTCCACACTGTCTATGGTCTGAGGCATTTACGAATATGGCACTACTTCCCGGGTCTGACTTCAACCGAAAACCATAAAGATGCCATGGAAGAAGTGTTCCTATTACCAAGTGCTGATAATGCGTTTTTAACACTAACATTTATTGCTGACAGATGCATGTACGTCTTTGTTATACAGGCTTTGATCTAAGCACTTTGCAAAGTGATCCATTTGAGTCCAGCAAAAAACATCATAGTCAGTAAAAATCAACCTCAAAATCTTCACAGTAATCTTGATAAATATAACTGCTTTGTTGTGACTATACATCTTAATGCCACTGAGTATTTTTAAATAGTTCACATCAACCTTCGGGAGGAGGCATCGCCATTAAAGGTGATGTTAAAATGCAGTACAGCACCAAAAGCCTTGTTATCAGCAGTATGACTGAAATAAACGAAAAGACAATATAAGGCTTTACATTATTCATCTTTCCTACGAGTGTGAATGCAGCGTAACAGACAGTCCAACTTCCTGGTCCTCATCTTGCCACGCCCACCAAGCTCCACCCACAAAACCCTGATATCCATATAATTAACTTTTAATTTTTTAATTTAAGTTTTTCTTTTAATTATGTCACATTTAATTTGATGTTTGTCGGCTATGAATTCTGTAAATGACAGCAACACTGAATATGAAAAAGGAACTATGGGGAATTTCCCTTAGTGACACTGTTATATAAATTACATACATATTAAATATCATTATATTGTGTATGAGGATATCGCCTCATGTTGCTCAATAGATAAAGACTATCACGACCGTGGATGAAGGTGGCTTCATGGCAGATGTCAACTGTGACTAGGGCGGCCTTCTACTCAAGAAAATACTTATTTAACTGGAAACCTAAGAATTTCACTGGAAAATCCTGGCCAGCAACATGGACGAACTAAATCAGTCAAGCATGACAAATTCCTGGAAGGCTGCATGTCTCTAGGAAATAGTCCAGCTGTTTATCATCACATCTAAATCAAAAACATTAATCTCTTATGTGGAAAAAAAAAGAAAAAAAAAAAGAATCACTCACATTCAGTCAATTCAGTTTATTTCTGGGGTTCTCCAAAGAGAAAGACCTTCATGAAAAATCAGTGCCAAACTCACAATATCTTCATCACGACAATGATCACATTGTTTCCTTAAATCATCAAGTAACTTCCCTTCAGATAGACTTAAATTAATTTGACAGTTTAATACTCACACCACGTACAAAACGTGTCCTTTTCTACCCTCCACACATGATCATGTGGACATTTCAGTCATTTTTCAGCACCGTTCATTGAATTTACTTGTCAGCTCATCAATTCCTCTGTCTGATTTCTCCTCTACGCACTACACTTTCCCTGTACCATCGTTACATGTGCCATCATTTGTCCCTTTACTGCTCATCTGACTGTAGTTGAGGTATTCGTATGCAAGAGTCTGGATTGTTCTTTGTCTTGATCAGAACTCCTCCTCTGCGTTTCGACAGCGAGATTGTTTGAGCAGGGTCAGGCGAGCCAGCACCTCGGCCACCGACAGTTCTCCGTGGACTTTGTTGTCCCTCGTCCGCACATTGACACAGTTAGTCATCTTCTCCTTCTCTCCGACCACTGCCAAGACGAAAAGACACAACAGCTTGACATGGGCCAAGTCACACCATACACAGACACACAAACAGCTACCCTCACACATTCCCCGCTTTGGGCCACTGAATTCAATAACTGTGGGTGGCCAGCTTGGAGGTCCATTTGCTTTAAATTGAGCCAATTAAGACTTATTATTCTAGTCTACCGACAACCCACAATTGAAAATTACTGTGTTTTTAGCCCATTCACTCCAAATTACATACTCTTTACATTCTTTTTGAAAACATGCCTTTATGTTTGAGATTCTCGAACATTTCTTTTGAACCTACAGCTGTAACTGCAGATGTATTTTTAAATGTCTGCAGTGCTTCTAATGCAACAATAATTGTGACAAATTGTGCTGAAAATAAATGCAAAAATGGTGGAAGAATACATTATGAAAAACCATGTTAGGACTTGGAAAGGTTTGGCAGCAGTGTAAAATATATTTCTGGTGAATGCACTACTACATATGAAATAATCTGTCTGGTCCTTTTATTGATATTGTTTTAGTCGCCTAATCTTCATTGATCCTACACCTTAAATGCTGATTTATTTTTTTTGTTGATTGATTTACAGCTACTGAAGCCATAAATAGCTTTCCTCCCGTCTACACTGTGGTGCAGTAATTACAGGTATTAAAAGGGGGAAAAAAACAATATATTGTCTTTAAAATAGACTGGATGGTGTGGGAGTTAAATGTAAGTTTGAAGTGATTGCAGGCAACATTGAGAGCAGCAAAAAATGAAGTGAAAATGCTGTTCAATCAGTGGTCAGTCATTGCTACATAGAGCAGTAAATTTCTCTCACCAAGAATGAAGTTATATTGGGCCAATTGAGCGTTACGGATTTTCTTGTTTAGAAGACAGCTCGAGTCAAGGTCAGCATCTGCCATGAAGCCAGCTTCTGTAAACTGCTTACACACCTGACATGTGGAAAGCAAATAATATACAGCTCATGAGGATTTGAATGCCACAGATAAGTATTCATATGATAGATGGGGAAGTGGAAGACTTACCCTCTTGGCGTAATCCTCACAGGAGGGGTTGACAGGCACTAACATCACCTGACGTGGAGAAATCCACAGAGGCCTGGTGGAAGGACAAACAGAGTGTAATAAAGATTAGAACACTACCACCTACATTTCACCCTGACAAAATAAACTCCTGGGTGAAATCTATGTGGTATGGAGATGTTGAAATTAATTAAAGAGGACATTGTGGTTTAAATGTTACTATTAAGAATTGGGTGGATAGTTTAGCAACAAGATAGCAAGTCACTCATAACTACCATAAAAACTGTATTGGAACAAAAATACAATTTTATCTGCAGGACACATCAGAGGCATGGCACACGTGGTGCAGTGGTTAGCACTGTCGCCTTGCAGCAAGAAGGTTCCTGTGTGAAGTTTGCATGTTCTCCCCATGTCTGCGCGGGTTCTCACTGGGTACTCCTGCTTCCCACCACAGTCCAAAGACATGCACTTAATAGGTTATATAATAATAAAAGTAAAATAATATAAAAAGTGACTCATAGGTGTGGATGTGAGTGTGACCCTGATGAGGATAAGCGGTTGCAGAAAATGGAAGGACAGATGGGTTATGTTGTGTTTTTTTATTATTATTAGAGGAACCAGAAAGCACCTCACCATTTCCCTGCATAGTTTTCGGTGAGAATGGCAATCATCCTCTCCACTGAGCCCAGGATAGCACGATGGATGATGACTGGTCGCGCTTTGTCATCCCCGTCCTTCCTGTAAAACATTGCATCAGAAAGAATATTTAAGGTTCCTGTGAAATGTGTCAATATGAATGTAAACCAGACTTACTCATTTACATTTATTACTAGACTTCTGTTTTACACAATTTCATGCAAAATGTGCTTTAAATAATAATAATAGAACAATAATACAGTATTTATTTTTTATTAACACCACAATCACTCTACCTCTATGTACCTCCTGGCTCTAAATCTTACTGTCTTCAACTTACCTATCATCAATTGAGCCTTCAACTGACCTACACAGCTAGCTACCTCTTTCCTTTTTATAATGTAATACTGGGCTGATGGGCTTATGTACAAGTCATAAATATCATTAACTCCCTGCTGTCTATTGCTGTGTGTTGTTTGTCCATTCTGGATTTGCAGATTGAAGTTCTTGGTGATAAAATCAGCCACCTGTCACCTGTAGTTCAAATTTGCATTCAACTCTTCACTTCCTAAAACACATAACTCTGTGGAACACAGTGCACAAGCTGAAACATCTTATTCAGTAGGGGATTAACACACAATCCTTGGTGCAGTAAAGCACTCAGAGTGTGTCAATGTTTTGATTAGGTGACTCACCCAACAAAGGTCAGGTTGAAGCGGATAGGCAGCTGGAAGTCCAGTTGAATGGTTGCACATTGGTGGTAACGTCCAATTGCATCTTTGATCTTAATGTCAATCTGCAACGGCACAGAAAGAATTACAGTATTTTCCAGACCTCAGAGAAATGGAAGGATTTTGTCGTTTGTCTTTTGGCAGGAAATATGAAGAAATAATCTGACCTTGGGTCCATAAAAAGCACCGTCTCCAGGGTTGAGTTTCCATGGCTCCCCGAACTCATTCAGGCTGTTCTCCAGTTGCTGTCAAGCATGAGACATACGTTAACATGTATAATTTAAATCTCAACAATGGAAAGTGATTACTGTGAAGAAGGCCAAATCATACTGTAGTACACAGTTCAGTACAGAACACAGAGTTCAGTCTGCACTTATTTATTGTAGTAATTATACCATTTATATAAGTAAAGCCCTCACAGGAATCAAGTCACACAAATGACCAATGTCTTTTATTGACAACACACCTCCTACAGAATTCCAAGGAACTTCACAATGACTCACTAATCTGGTACTACTCTATAAACACAGCCAGCTCTTTGATTAGTCAGTGTCAACACGTGCATTTTATTTGCTAAAAATGGTGCTAGGTGCAGCAAAGCCTCTGCATTTTATATCATGTGCTACCAAAGCAGTGTTGCATACTAGATAGATCTGCTGAATGAAGAATTCAGCTGGTACTTGCCGTAATTTTCCACCATGATGTAGTTTACCTTCTCAGCCTGGTTCCACACGGCGATGTCGCCCAGATACTTCTCTGGACGAGTAGAGAGGTAGAGCTGGAAGGAGAATCCAAACACATCATAAACACAGCGGAGGAAGTCAAGACAGCCCTTCATCTCTGACTCGATCTGTAGAAAAAAAAAAAAGAAGAAAGATAGAGAATTCAGAATTGAGGAAATGACTCATAATAAGTAGGTAGTTGTTGTTGTTGTTGCTGTTTTTAACATGACGACCTAAAAACTGTTTGTGTAACAGCAGAAAACAACTGATGTGGTCACCTGATCCATCGTGCAGAAAATGTGAGCATCATCCTGCTGGAAACGCCGTACTCTTGTCAGCCCGGTCAGTGTTCCTGACAGCTCATTTCTGTGGAGGACCCCGAAATCTGCCAGCCTCAGAGGAAGCTCCCTCCATGAGCGAGGCCTGTGGCTGAACATCAGACTGCAGGACACCCACAGAGCAGGAAATAAATAGATTGTGACACGCATTAAATATTTTGTGTGACGTTTGATTTACAGTATTTGGGGCACGCTTCAAATGTTTACACTCAGAGTGCTCTAAATTTACCAGTGTCCGGGGCAGTTCATGGGCTTGAGTGCAAAGATGTCATCCTCTACAGGGAAGGAGAACATGTTTTCACTGTAGTGTTGCCAGTGGCCAGATGTCTCCCACAGTTTGCTGTTATAGATGTTGGGTGAGGCTACTTCCTGGAAGCCTCTTCTCCAGTACTCATCCTAGAAAAACAACAAAACCGCAAAAACAAGCTAAGTCTGGCTGCACAGGTACTTTATTGAGCCAAGCTGAATCATGACATTTGGCCCGAATCCTGAGCTTCAATGGAAATCAAATTCCATGAGCTTTATTTATCCATTTGTTGTCCTTAAGCAAAATATTTATTTTCCAGTTGAGCTGTTAATCAGCCAACAGTGGAAGACTGGTGTTACTGGAAAGATTTCAACCATAAATATGTGGGACTGTGAAAATGAACAGGAAGGAGCTTAAGACCATGTGTAAAAAGTGTGTGTGCTCAGTCAGATTATCCTAAATGAACACAATTTTGCAGAAAAAGAGGGATAGGCAACCTGAATGTTGTGTGTTGAATGACAACTGACTGCATCTCTTCCACTGCAGTCATAAGAAGCCAGCCTTCAGCATCTATAAATGTGAGTATGGTTCCCTGCACAGTGATTTCTCAGTGTTAAACGTTTTGGTGATGTGTCGTAGAGGGAAATACATCGCTTGTTGCTCGTTTTTTTTTTTTTTTTTTTTTTTTTTTTTTTTTTTTTGCACGGTGATAACAGATTGAAGTGATGTGATAATGATCTTGCACAGATTCTGTGCAATGTATCTAAGGTCTTCTTGGCTTAGTCTACTGTGTTGGTGTGTGTTAGTGTGATGTGAAAGTCTTCAAGATGTCAACACATCTCTCCAAATAAGTCACTGAGACAAATTCCTGTTCAGTCACTGAACTTGGTAAAAAGAAAAGTTCAAGTCATTCTGAAATTGTTTGCACAAGAGTGTGTGCTGCTCTAAATGAGGAATTTCTGCCTAACTTAATTACCTGATGTGGAAATTTAGCGGTTTCCCAAGCACTAATAGTTTGTCTTTAAACTAAAAGCCAAAAGAACACTTTCAAATGATCATTCTATGGAACCGATCCGAGAAATCACAGGCTACTTTTAAGAAAACTGATGTGCTAATAAGCACATTAGGACGGCAATCTGAAAATCTTGACATCTCTGACTTCATGATGTTCAGTTTGTCATATATTTGGAGTTGAAACTGAAAAGTGAAAACTTAACAGCTCAGGCTATAATTCAGACATTACATAGCAGTCAGAACTGTCCAAAGCTTTTACTGGGGCTGTGAGCAGAATTTGAACAGACAGAGCTGAACTAAACTATTCAGCCCACGGATAAACTCACAGCTTATCTCTGAGCTCCTTGGTGATTGCATGTTTTGCAGAAGTGAATGGTTAGTGGTCTGCATTTCAATGAGCTGGCAATCATTCCAAGTACACTGGAAATGTTAAAGCTAGCGTGCACCTCATGAACTCAGGTTGAGAGTCATTATAAGTGTTTGGTGATTCAGCATCTCTAGAGTACTTTTTTTTAAGCAATTAACAATGCACAGATGTTGTTTCTGTTTCTGATTTTATTCCAGCATAAACTTGTGTTTAGCAATCTTGTCAGATCACACAACAGTTAACATAACTCATGTAATTATTGTTTCTAATTTGAACCAAAGCTCAAAAAGGAGCTTTTAAGGGCTTTTAAGGAAAACTTGCTATGTTAAAAAAAGCAGTATAATGAACAAATGGCCTCTCTAGCACTTTGTAGGATGGAGAGAATTGGACACAAAAATAGACAACGGGGATCAAAGTCTTGATCTCAAAATCCTCCTTCACATCCCTTGAGCTCTATTTGTTGTCTAAATGAGATGATAATATATACAAATAAATATTAATATATTGATTTTAGGCAACAGTGAAAACAGAGCTAAAAGATGGGGGTCATTGTCTAAAGGCTTTTGTAGCTCACATCCACCACGACTGAATTTTCTATCCAAAAATGGTATCAAACTTGGTAAATATGCCATGAATAAAAAAAAAAAAAAAAGAGGCACTGATAGACAAACACTCCTACCCTGATGAACTCGGTGAGTGTGTTGTAGATGTAAGCTCCACGAGGCATGAAGAAACAACTGCCGGGGCTCAGATCATGGAAGAAGAACAGCTCCTGATCCTGTGAAGCAAACAAAAAGAGTTTTTAATGACTTCACATATCCTTATTATCTGCAGGTGTAAACCCAGCAAGATACTCCTCCGTACACAGCAGGAAGTTATTTAATCATCACACAGCAGAGTGACCACGAACAAAAAAACTCAATGTGCCTGGTAGCTGGAAAGCAGGAAAAACTGTTTCTTGCTGTCAAGTGTGAAGACATATCTTATTTTATTTCTATTATTGTTCACAATTATTATGAGATTATTATATTTAGAATTAGTACCAACCTTTTTATGAAAAATTTTTTTTTAGAAATGAGCCTGCTTTATAAAACACCACTCTCCACTGTTTTTATATAGTCACACACACACCAGTGCTGTCATTTCCTCTATATAAATGTGACGTAGAACATGTTTGATCAATTTTATCAAATCTATGTCTAAGACACAGCCGGATCCCTGCTGGTGCACCTGATGGGATGTTTTTTTACTTCAGTGCTCTTGGTTCACTGCATCTAGGGGTTTAGGAAATGTTGTGCTCCCATTATGCAGTGCGCAAATGAGTGAGCAAAGGGTCGATTTGGGATCATGCCACAGAGCACCATCTTTAAAACAACATGCCGCTTTTGTCACCTCCCTCCAACTGGCTTCAACAGCAATGTCTTGAGTCTCGCGTTTAATATGGAACTGTGGTATTGGTTCTGACTGAGGTGCTGCCGTCTGTGTCTCCCATGCTGGGAAACCAGCTGGGGTGTTCAGATGACTCACAGTTGTCACGAATATGAAGAAACACAGTGCCCTCAGCTGGTACAAAACAGCAACAGTCGAGTTATGTCAGAACAACATGGTGTTGATGTTTTTGTCCATGTCCTGAAGCATTCTTCATAATGTCAACCGGGTTACAATAGGAAGATAATTTGTTTGTATCTTGTTGAATGTGTCATTACAGAGCACGTTGCCTGGAGACATGGCCCACACTCTTTTCAAGGTTTCACCACATCTGTAAAACCACAATCCTAGACTCTAACAAGGAAAAACTCCTACGAAAACCTCAGGAGATGTATCAGCCATAACATTATTCAATTATGAATAAAAGCTCTCTTTGTACTTGATTTCAGTCGCCAATACTCGGCCTCAACCAGTTGGGTGGGCTTGGGCACGACTGCCTATAGTGACTCACTTTGCCAATTTTGCGATGGTCTCTGTTCTTGGCCTCCTCCTGAAAACGTTCCCACTCCTTCAGCATCTTTGAGTCTGGGAAGGAAATCCCATAGATCCTCTGTAGAGTCTCCATGTCAGAGCGGCCCTCCCAGTAGGTTGAAGAGTTCTGATGACAGAGGCAGAAAAGAGTGAAATATTAGCGTGTTAGCACAACATTACTTTTCTGGAAATCATGAGAACAGCATGAATTGGTTTGGGGCTTGTGGATTTAGAGCATTAGACCCTGTGTGTATTTTTCTCATACCTTGTAGATCTTCATGGCTTTGATTTTTCCTGTATGTCTGACATGAGGACCTCTACACAAGTCAATCAAGGGGCCACATCTAACCAGGATTCACAAAGTACACAACAGTCAGCTTCACAAAACACAACACACAAAAACCCCAAAATAAATCACACAAAATCTAGTTTCTATAGTTACTGCTTCCTTCTTCTGGACAACTTACCTGTAGACTGTAGTAGTGGGGGTGGTGACTTTCTCATTCAGAATGCGGCACTTGAATTTGTTGTACTGAAAATACAAACGGTTAGTTAGAAGTTATCTAATGCAGATGGAATATTCTCTGCACACACACACACACACACACACACACACACACAATGTTTTCACTGTTTGTTTTGCCAGTTCCATGCAAACAACAACAACTACTACTATTACTACTATGGCTACCAGTTCACTTCCTCCTCCTCATGGCAAGGTTGGATAAACCTATGTCACTTTATGGCCAGGGAAACAATAGTGGCACAGGACAATAACCCCTCATATATTTCCAGTTTTGAACATTTCAAAAACTGGACAACAAATACTCCAATAATTCATTCTTCCACACAGGCAGAGGATCTGTTAACAACAGATGGGAGTGTTATCTTTCTCTCTCACCTTAAACATCTTCAACAGGGTCTCCTTGCTGATCTCAAGCCTCTCAAAAGGCTGCTTTTCCTTCACTACAGTCTTACACAAAGTCTCCAGGTCCCCAAATTCAGAGCTGGACACTCCCCTGGAAACAGGAAACATGCTCAGTTCATTACAAGTGCTCATAGTCAGTATCATGACTTTTCTATAATAACCTAATCAGGGTTGACCTGGAGATCCTGTGTTTCAACTTAGTACTTTTAAAAAATAAAACACTGCTGTAAGCACTGTTTTTGGGCAAAAGACAATCCATCATTAATAATATACATGAGATGACTGGAATAAACTTATAGAACAAACTATGATCTTTTCAAACTAGAATACATGTCTGAACATTATATGATCTTCTGGAAAAATGTACATTTCTAGCCAGAGCAGAGAAGACACAGATAGTAAAAATACTCACTTCTGTCCATCCAAGAACATGTCATAGTAGAAACCATTCTCAATAGGGGGTCCATAACACAAACAACCTCCATAAAAGCGCTCCATTGCCTCCCCCAGGATGTGAGCACTGGAGTGCCAATATACCTAGGACACAAGATGAAGATGAACTTGCAAAGTTTAGTCAAATTAAAGCACATAGTTGCTTGGACCCTTATAAAACATCAAAAATTAAGGAAGACTCTACATTTGTGGTGAAAAAACACAAACAAACAAATTAATCACATTTTCAATTAATATATATAAAAAAAGATTTCCCATTTTAAAACAGATTTTCAGAAACAGAAATTGCAGTCCAACAGATTACATGTGTGTTTTCTCTCTGTAGCCACTGAAAGATGTGTTAGAAACCTTTTTCATTATTTAAATTTAAATCTTGCTATGTACTCACCGCCTGAGCATCCTCACTGTCAAAACGCAAGATCTCAAGAGAGCAGTCCTGCTCGAGAGGTCTGTCCAGGTCCCAAAGCTCCCCGTTCACCCGTGAAATCACAGAGTTGTCAGCCAGGCCCTGGCTGAAAAATCAAGTGCAAGAGAGTTGCCTCAGAAACACTGCTTCCACATTCAGAGTGATTTCTACCATTATAATGAAAGGAATAATAAGGAACATTGTTGGTGTCTAAGGTGTCTGCTTGAATCAGACATTTTAATTATATTGATTGTATTGGCAGCCATTTACTGATGTCACAACAGTAGAGTGAACATTGGTAGATGTGGCCACATGTTTGAGCACTACCTGATAGCACTAGCCAGCTGGTATGGTGTGGTGATCCAAGCCTTGGCCTCCACTTTACGTCCATCTGACAGCTCCACAGTTATGGGCTTGCTGTCTGCAGCTTTCTTTGCCAGCAGGGCATCACTCTCCCTCTTCAGCTCCTCATAAAGGCTGAGGCGCTCTGTGATGTATTCAGGCCAGGGCTTCAGCTACGGTGGGACAATATGAGAAACAAAGTTAAATAGTTTTGTGAAAGGCTGGGGAGTCGAGGGGAAATATTTTTTGCTGTTAGACTGAAATGTTACAAGTTGTAGAGAGAGCAGGGTAACTTCACAGCCCTGTGCTTCTTTAGTAATCACCTCTTTCAAACCTCCACCTCCACCTCCTTGTTCCTTATCCTGCTTCTTCTCCTTCTTGTTGTTCTTCTCGGCAGGTTTGGTTTCCGTGGTTGCCACCTGTCCACAGAGAGGGGTGTGTTTGTGTGTTTACTCTTACAATGGGCTCTTAACACTATTTGTGTTTCTGAGTCACATTATAGACCTGTTATTAATACAAGTGAACATGTTAAGTGTGCACACGCCATGACACTGAGTGGGACAGCTATTTATGGAAATGGGCTGGTCCAGTTTGTCGTTTGGCTTCACTAGACAGAGGCCCGCTCCTGATAATGGTGTAGCACTGGTAGTACTACTCTCATTATATTACAGATGAAGTCATTTAAACTGGCTAATATAAACTATCCCTGTCTTTAAAACTACCTTATTATCAGCCCGTTTGTTTGCTTGCTGCACTTTGCTGGTGTTTTTCTCCGGAGATTTGCCACACTTCACTCCTGGTTGTTTCTTGCCCTGTGCCTCCTCCAGCTCCAGCTCCGCCTGCAGACCTCGCCGGAGGTGCAGCAGCCGGTACCTGAGCTTCTCATTCTCGGTCCGCAGGCACTCCAGCTCTGGGGAAACCTCCACAACACTGGCGGCATCCAGACCTCGACTTAATCCATCGCGGAGAGTGGATATTTCCGTGGTGAGGAGCCGGATTTGCTCCTCCTGGACGGACAAACGTGCAGCCAGGCACTCCGCCATCTTTAAATGACCATTTTAACCACAACTGACAGCTAACTTCCGGTGAGGGTTTTTGGAAATAAAAGCCCAACAACAAGCAAGCGACATGATTAACAAAATAAAACAATTAAAATAATATGAATACGCTTTTCAGTATTTTAAATCACATTCTTCTTCTTCTTCTTCTTCTTCTTATTATTATTATTATTATTATTATTATTATTATTATCGTTGTTATTATTATTATTGTTATTATTATTATTATTATTGTTGTTGTTGTTGTTGTTGTTGTTGTTGTTGTTGAATTCTGTTTTTCTAAATCAGACTAAAAGAAACTAAAGTAACATTTCTTTGGACGAGTGGAGAAATGTAGCTATTATTAGCTAAATATTATTCAGTCAAAGTAATAATTTATTACCTTATTATCAGAATGAATCAGAATAACAATTGGCCAGTCAATAATAATTGGCCAGGTATGTGTACACATACAAGGAGTTTAACTCCCTTTATACAGCCTAATTATGAGGTCCTAACATTTGAGGCTCCTATGGTCGTTTGAAGTACCGGAGGACCAACACTAGGTGGCGGTATCATATTTTCTGATGTCATTTTAATGTCAGCTGATCACCGCAGTGCACCGTGCGACTTTTCCAAACCTGTCACTAATGTAAACATTGACTTTTTATTTATGTGCTGTGTATTTGTTAGCCTACAGGTAAGTGTCAGCTGTTATATATTTTAAAAACGTTTGAATGAACTCCGACTACCTAAGTTTTATTTCGGCTAACGGTAACTAGCACAAAGCTAAACCTACAGTAGTTGTATACATGCTAATTAGCGAACAGTACATTACCAGCACAGCAAGTGTTTTATTAGCCAGCTTGAACTGACAGCCAACTCCCAAAATGACGTTAACCAAACTCTGTTTAGTCAGCTTACTGTCTGCAGTCTGTTTTTTTATCAGGAAGACACATTAATTAATTATTAATGTAATGAGCTTTAACGAGGCTGTCTGAAATCTGGCATGTATTCGCGACAGCAAACTTTGATTTTGAACGTCAGGTTAAGAGGTGCACCTTACATCATACATTACATTAACTTGCCCTCTTAACTGTTTTAAAGTGTAATGGTGTGGTTAGGCTGGCCCTTAACTAGGAAGTCCACAAGGAACCCCATAGTGTCTTCACCAGGTTAAAGGTTAGCATCACTGACCTTGACCTCTGACCTCCAGGTAATAGGATGATGCATACTATTCTTTCATTCCAGTTCAGACCTACTAAGGACATTTAATGTTGCTGTCATCAGCATGGCTTCAACCTCCAGCTTTGCTCCACCAAAACTGGCTGACTTCATCCTCACAGAGCGACTGGGCAGTGGCACCTATGCTACAGTGTATAAAGCCTACAGAAAGGTGAGTTTGTGGTGTTTGTATTTGATTTTAAACTTTGAGTTAGGTGCCCAGCTGACTTTACTCTGACTTTGCTGACCATACTAGATAGATAGATAGATAGATAGATAGAGTACTTTAATGATCCCTGAAGGGAAATTCTTTTGTTGCAGCAACATTACAAGTAACAACACAGAACAGGCACACACTATATACAGGCATGAGGTAAAACATTTGGTGACAGCAGTATAAATAGAATAAACTCTAAGGAGGATGAACATATGGTTCTACCTCTAAAAAATATACATATGAAAAATATACATAGGGACTCTTGTGCAATGACTTGTGCAAATGTGCATTGTAAAAACTTAATTTGAGAGAGTGCAATTATGCATCCATTATTATGTCCATCAATCAGATCAACTGTTACAGAATGAGTCTCCTCTCTCTGCACAGAGGGGAGTCATTATACGGAGTTATGGCAGTTGGTAGGAATGACTTCCTGTAGCGGTCCTTTTTACAGGGGAGCTGCAAGAGTCTCTGACTGAAACTGCTCTGTTGTTTTAGCAGGAGGTCATGTAGTGGATGGGAGTTGTTGTCGTCCATAATACTGAGAAGTTTGTGGAGCATCCTTTTTTCCACAACCAGCTGCGGGGGCTCCAGAGCAGTCCCCAGCACAGAGCCTTCTCTTGATCAGTTTGTTCTACTATATATACCGCTCTTTCAATGAATGTGAAAGATATGAGCCTTTATTAAATGTGGTTTCTGCATTCCTAATTTTGTCTGAGGTTTTGACAGTCCACGATGAGTATATTTACAGTCGCACTGGTATTATAGGTTCAGTCAAAAACTGAAAAAAAAAAAAAAACTTCTGTTAAAACTGAACAGGGGGACAGTCGAGAGGTGGTGGCAGTGAAGGTGGTTGCGAAGAAGAGTCTAAACAAGACATCTACAGAAAATCTTCTCACAGAGATTGAAATCCTCAAGACCATGCGTCACCCTCATATAGTCCAGCTAAAAGACTTTCAGGTAAGCTCATTTATATTTTTTAGATTTGTAGGTAGCTTACAAGAGGTGTGTTGTGAATAAACAATAGTGTGCATCTATCCATGCAAGCTATATATTAATTTAGGGGGCCATGACATCTTTAAAAGACACAGCAGGGAAACAACTTAAAGTCAACAACATCTCAAAGTTTGTGTGTGTCTGAAACAATAGCAACAGCCATTCCCGGAGTGTCTTCTGTTTCTTTAGTGGGATGCTGAGAATATTTATCTGATCCTGGAGTGGTGTTCTGGTGGAGATCTCTCCCGCTTCATCCGCAGTCGCAGGATTTTACCTGAGGGGGTGGCCCGGCGCTTCTTGCAACAGATAGGTGAGGCATTGCTAAAGTGGGTTAAATTGTTTTCTTGACTTTACTTTTGCACCCTTACATGTACATAGTTTTGGAAAAACTGTAAATCACTCTTGTGGTCAAAATAATGTATGTATTCTTATTTAATGCAAGTTTGTGC
Organism: Sciaenops ocellatus; assembly: GCA_033000465.1. Lineage (NCBI taxonomy): Eukaryota > Metazoa > Chordata > Actinopteri > Sciaenidae > Sciaenops > Sciaenops ocellatus. The sequence continues at coordinate 19,621,149 of CP136888.1, forward strand.
TCAGTTTTTCACATTCTGTGCAAATTTTAGGACTGCATGGTGTGGACTGTGTTCAGTATCACTGTGTTTCTCTCATCCTGTATTTAAATGTGTGTTTGCATGAACAGCCTGTGCCCTCCTGTTTCTTCATGAGCGAAACATCTCACACCTGGACCTGAAACCCCAGAATATTCTGCTCAGTGGCTCTGTCCTCAAACTAGCAGGTGATCTCATCCCCACTCACCCAGTCAAACAATCATGTAAACACGTATTAATTTGCACGTGATTGAGATCATTTCAGTGCCAGCCACCAGAAAGAATGAATCATTGACATGTTATTGTGTTTTTATTTTCTCTGACCACATTTGCTTGTTCATGTTGTAATTATATCATATTCTCTGAAGACCTATGTTAACTTACAGTTAAACAACAGCCTGCTGTGCCTGAGCTATAAATATTACAGTTGGTAGAGCAACACAGAAGGCTACTTTAGTTTTAGGGGTTGTAGCCACTGAAATCTTTCATAATGTTGTTTACATTTTTATTTGTGCTCAGATTTTGGTTTTGCCCAGTACATGTCACCATGGGATGAGCAGAGCGTCTTGAGAGGTTCTCCTCTTTACATGGCTCCTGAGATGGTGTGCCGGCGCCAGTATGACTCGAGGGTAGATCTCTGGTCGGTGGGAGTTATTCTTTATGGTGAGTACTTTGTGTTCACCTTTTCATCTTCTTTGAATGCAGAATACCCTTAACATTAATTACAGAGAGTCTGTTATACCACAATGCACAATGTCTTGTGCTCTGTAGCGTGATTCCCTCCTAATAATAAATTGTACTATAATAAATAATAAATAAACATCACAACAATATAAAGTTTTGACTGGTCCTGAAGGCTTGAAATAGTGTATAAAATAGTGTATGAAATAAGTATTTCACAAATAAAACTGCGTTAATCATAAATAAAACCATTAATCATAAAATGGCATCCTGGTTTGCTCTTTTTAGCTGGCTTCAGTACAATAATAGCACAATACTGATAATATTACAGTAATTATGGAGTGACAATGTACAATACATAATGGGAGGAGCTTTTTACTGTCAGTCATGTAAGCCAAACGTTGCATGTCATTTATAGACTGTTGCCAAAGAATTTTTCTTTGAAGACCAATTTCATTAATTTCAATGACAAGTTAAATATACAAGCTATTAAAGTAGATAGATCATTTTTTGAATACAGCATGAGCATTCGAAGCATGCACACCCTTTAACTTAATGCACAGTGGGTGCTTTTATTTCTTTTTGTTAAATACTCTGTGTCACTGCTGATGATCCTTTTGAAATATATACTTAACAATATTTGTGTACATATAGAGGCACTGTTTGGGCGAGCACCATTCGCATCAAGATCATACAGTGAATTGGAGGAGAAGATCCGGAGTAACCAGCCTATTGAGGTAAGCATTGAGCAATGACTCATTCGTGAATTGCTGGGCTGAGACCATCAGCAGTCTTGCTGAAAAAGATGAATGACTCACAGATTTTTTCACTGCTCTAAAATGGTGCTATTTTGAGCTACATATTTATCATTGGATGGATGCACATGTTCAGCATACTCCAGTTGTCAAATACAGTATTATGTCTAGTCTACTGGAAATCTGTAAGGCAGGGCTTATTTTTAGATGAGTTGCTAATGCATGAATTGTTATATTTAATTCAGTGATTGTATCAGTAACAGTAACACGATGCTACTACAGCAAGTTGGTTAGTTGTAACAGTTGTTTTCAAAGTAGATTAAATAATCTGAATATACATACGCATACATAAACACATCTCATTGCCTGGGAATAAGACAATTAGAGAATATTAAGTTGTATTTTAAAGTGGTGGTTCTCAACATGAGGGTTGGAGTCCCCAAGGGGGCCATGAGATAATTTCTAGTGGTGCAGTCTTTGTGGAGAATAAACAAAAATTGGAAATTGTGGCAAGTTGGGGTGGATTGCGAACACCAACTTTATTCTGGTTGTGACTCCAAAGGTTGAGAACCGGTGTGTGTAATTTAATTCTAGCAGTGTAGTTGCTAATTGCACCTACCTTGCCTCACCATCTTCTTTCAGTGTGAAGGAGAAACTATGGTGGTCGCAAAAAACTTGAAAAGCCCTGTCTAGAGTCTTTAGAGTTTAGTTTGTCCATTCTGGGTTCCTGTAGAAACATGGCAGTTCAGGAAAAGTGCAAAATTAGCTTCTAACGTTTGAATGTTCAAATTTCAAAGTCACTGAATAAGTGACCATTGTTTTTTTGGTTGATGATTGAAGCAAATCTATCAGCCGCTTGCATATTTTACCAGCATTTGGCTGCTGGCTTGTGCTCATTTTGTGCCCCGCTTGATGCCACTAAATCCTACACTGTATTTGTGGATATTCAAGATTAAACCACTGGGTGGCACACTTTGACAACACACCCTTGTCATCTCCAGTTGCCTCCAGTAATCCAGTAGTCTCTAGAAATTAAAGGAACAATTTGGGTTATGAGTCTGGGTTTGTAAACAGGCCTATATATTATATTTAATTATGGCCTGTTAAGAAACTCAAATTGGTAGTGTCTCATCTATAAATCATTGATTTCTTGATCTATGTGTGAAAACTTGATAATTAATATGCCTTTACTAATTGGATGTTTGAACGAGAGTTTTGTGTTGAAATGAAACAACAACTGATTGCTAGCAATTAAAAGTTGCCCACTGCAAACGCAGTCCAAATGTTAATTACAACACAGCAACCATAAAGGATAACAGTACTTTTAATGATGGAGGGCTTTCCAAAACACTTGAATTCTTTTGTCAGACATTAGGCTTGAGCTCAATGCATTGCATTAGCACATGGTCCATTACCCAGGGATTCACATAGAGAGTTTGAAGGTCATCTTTTGATAAAAAGTACCGATGTGAGACTAGAAGGTCTCTGGTAACAATCAGCTGTCCTTTTCCATTGGATTGTCCTGTGGATTGAGTGTAACATAATAAGGTCGTGTTTTGTGCATCAGCTCCCTCCTGGGGCCAGGGTATCCAAGGACTGCAGAGACCTTCTGTTGCGGCTGCTAGAGAGAAATCCAGATGCCCGGATCACCTTTGCAGAGTTCTTCACTCACCCTTTTGTGGATTTGGAGCACATGCCGAGTGCAGAGAGCTTAGTGAAAGCGGTAAGAGAATAAGAAGAAAGGGAAGTATGGGCTGGCATGTGTGTGTCTACTCAAGATGACCGTGAATAATGTGTTTGATTGACTGAGCACATGTACACATGTGTTAGGTTTGTGCTCACGCCTGCCCCACATGTGCCTTCACGCATGACTCTGCATGCATGCATAAAAAAATGGAGAGCTGTAGCAGTTTGCACTCACTGATGCCAGTTCCTATTTCCTCTTTTTAGAAAGAGCTAGTCCTGCAGGCCGTTCAGAAGGACCAGGAAGGGGAGAGGTCCGCTGCTCTGTCTCTTTACTGCAGTGCCCTTGAGCACTTTGTCCCCGCTATTCACTGTAAGATACCACTGTAACAACCACTCTCATATCCTCTCTGTGGCTTGAGTCCTTCAACAATGCATTGCCTTTGTTTAACCACAATAAACTGGCAAAGTAAACGCATTAAACTTAAAACCAAAACCTCTATTCTCTCCCCTCTCTCCAGACGAGACAGACCGACAACGTAAAGATGCCCTCAGGCAGAAGGTAGGCCTGAAAATACTCCCCACATTCACATTTGGAATACTTTCAATTGGTCTTTTTTTTCTTTTACTCTCCAGTGGCTTTCACTTGGAGTGAATTCTTTTCTATGAATACCATATGGCATGCATGGAGAGCATATGGCATGGTTGACATGATTAAGTTGAGTCAATGTAAGAGGACTTCCCACAGGTCAGCCAGTATGTGTCCAGAGCTGAGGAACTGAAAGCCCTGGTGGCCTCGGACAACAGACTGAGCTTTGAGGAGGCCCGGACCTCCAGGGATATCCTTCGAGGTAATGAACAACTGAGTGCAGAGGCAGGTCTGCTCAGGAGATGTATGACAGGGCAACTTTAGTATTGTGTTTTTATACTTTTCTAAATCAAATAATGTAATTTAAATGCATTTCCCCCCTACGTGATTATTATTCTAATAAGTACATCTTGAAAAATATAAAGATGATTGACCCTTATTGCTTCTTCTTTAATAAATCCTTTGAGCAAAATTTAATTTTCTTTTCCCCTGCCGCAGAGGTCAGGGTCAGCTACAGAACAGCAGTTCTGGGTCTCTTAGGAATTCTGTGTTTTGCTCAACAACACTTATGCTCTATTACCCCTAAAATAAATATTATGAAATCTTAAGTAGTCACTGAGTATCTCTCAGTTTCCACAGTACCGGAGTCTTAAGATGCTTCACAGTACAATGCATTGATGGTGCCTTTAGACTGACACTGAAGTGTTTTCTTTTTATTCCAGAAATGTCTAGAGACCAACCACGGCTGCTGGCTGCTCTGCAGATGGCCTCTACTGCCATTGCTAAGGTTAGAAGAGGGTACTGCTGGATGATGCTGCTGGAATAGAGAAACAAAAACAGGGTGAAGCAGAAGTAATACAACAGAAAAACACAAACTAGCAGGATACAAACCAATCCCCTTTCACAGATTGCTTTTCAAACTATATCTTTTAAGATCACTGGTGAACAAGAAACATCAATATTGCAGTTTTGACACTTTGTTAGCCTTGCAAACTCTTTTAGATTTTTGCCTGTGCTGTTTATGCCTAACAGATTGAAGTGAAAAATAATGAAACAAACTTTGCAATGCTCACAGACTAAAATAGCTGAACTACGCAAGTATCAGGTTGGGCTATGTGTCTCTGTAGTCAGAAATAAAGTAATGTTTTGCCTCCTTTTCAACTTTCCGTATAGGAGGAGAATGGAATGGATGAGCATGAGGTTCTGGATTTGTACCAACAGTGTCTAGGAGAACTTCTGTTGGCACTAGCAGGTAGATAAACTTCTTTCTTTCAGTCGTCCTGTCCTTTATTGCTGTTGACTATTGTGCCACTCCACTGGGGCCCTTGCTTAAGGACACCTTGGTAGTGGTGGGTGACTGAAGATGACATTTAAACCAGCTGATACTTCTTTTGCATTCAGAGACATCACCTCAGCCTCAGGCAGCTGCGTCTGTTTGCATATTTGTTATTCGAGGAACAGAATGAAAGAGATTTAGATGAAAAGCCATTTTAAAGGGCGGATAAACATAAGAGCACATAAAGTGATCGTGAGACAGCGGGCACAATGAACAGACTATAAGAGAAATTCATTCAGAGTTGAGGGTACAGCCAGAAATTGAGACGGGTCAAGAAGTGGCTGAACAAAGACAATGATACTCAAGGGAAAGGCTGGAAAAGAGACAAAAATGACTTGGAGAGAGAGTAAAGATACAGAGATACTTTAATGGAAACAGAGAGCTGGATAGAAAAAAAAGACTCAAAGAGATGGAAAATAACTGAGAAAGCCATTTAGAAAAAGTTAAAGACAAACTGACAGAGAGAAAGACATACAGAGTGAAGCAATAGACTTGGAGAGACACAGGGACACTTAATAAGCGACAGACAGACAAAGAGAGGAACTACAGAAGAGACTCCAGTGACTCTCTCTGTGGCCTGGCGTCCATTAGGCCGGGCTCATGAGCTCATCTGGAAGATCGGCCTAATGGAAGAGGTGGGATAGAGTGATCCAGATGTGGCTTTGAGCCGGGATGAGACCCGGTGCCAGCACCCTGTGTGTGGTATGAGAGCCTTGCCATCTGCTTCCCATTGAGACAGCACACTTTACTTCTTTGTGTTATGTTACACACTAGAAACAAATAAAAACAATTATCTCTCTAACAAAAAAAGAGCTCTAATCATGCAGCCAGTTTTTGAACGTTCATCCAATAGGGGTTAAAAGACTGCTACTTTCTGACTTGAGTTGATAGATTCTAGGTGTTACACATACTGCCTAATGTAGCAGTACATAAAAACAACTTAATTACAGTTATAGGCGAGTGTTTCTATTAGATGTGTTTACCAGAACTTCATCAATAATGTATAATACACTGGTCCAACTAATCTCATGCCATCCTAACCAGCCTCTTACTCCAGTGTCAGGGAGCCACGTTGTGTGGCACAGCAGATACCACCAGAGGGATTGTGGGGAGAAAACATTGGTTCTTTGTTTGGTTAAGAGCTCTTTGTTGCACAGCTTCCCAACATGCCTTGCCACCAGAGAGCTCCCCTCCTCCTCCTCCTCCTCCTCCTCATCCTCCTCCGCCTCCTCCTCCTCCTCCCCTCTCTCTGTCACTCTCCCCTCCAGGATGACTGACTGTGAAAACACTGGCCTACATTAAAACCATTTCCACCCTTGAGCCCCCAGTCTACACGCTAGCGAAATCCAATCTAGTAGTTGACCTTTTCTTGAACAAACAAGATGATTAGGCAGTGGACTCTGTTCCCGCCCCCCTCTCCTCATTATCCTCTGTATCTTTTTTTCTTTCTTTTGTGACGAGACAGCCGAGCCCCAGGGCCGCAGGAGAGAGCTGCTCCACAGCGAGGTGAGTAGTCCAGGAAAGGCTTCTGGTTGAGTGCTCATGGTAAGAACGACTATCTGTCACCTTGAGGCCCACGGCTGATCACCTAGCACAGTGTACGCTCCATCACATGACCCATGAGACTTTTTCCAGCAGTCACATGTGCATGTTTTTGTGGTGAGGGCCAAATGACATAATTCATCATCTATATTACTGTTACATACCATAGATCACTGTCCACTTTGTAATTGGAACTTAAAGAGGCTGTAATATTTTACTTTATATCAACAATGGACCACATGTATGGGAAAAGAGGCACACCTAGTGACAAACAGAGAAATAACACCCAACTTTGCAGTTCACCTCTACTCTATAAAGTTCTTTTGTTTCGTTCTTTTTTTTTTTAAGATATTTTTTTGGCCTTTTTGAGCTTTATTTGACAGAGACAGCTTGAAGAGTGACAGGAAATGTGGGGAGAGAGAGATTGGGAATGACATGCGGGAAAGAGCCACAGGTCGGATTTGAACCCTGGGCTGCCGTGGCAAGGACTGAGCCTTTGTACATGGGGCGGATGCTCTACCAACTGAGCTAAACGACATCCCAAAATAACAATTATCTTTAATGAAAACCAACAAAGTTTGTCCATTAACCTTCTTTTGTCTTACTGCAGTAATGAGACATTTCTAGACTACATACATGTGTTTGGACACCATCCCGAACAAACCCTGAATTTAACTGAATACTAGCATTGATATTGTACTTTGACAAACATATGCAAAGGACTTATGTGTCTACCATTAATACTAATTAATGTTAATGTTCTTGTGCATTGTTTAGCCAGACAACACTATTTCACCAACAAACCCCAGAAGAGAGAAGGGGGTTTGAGTGGCCTCATAGACCTCCCTATTTGAAGTTTTATTGGTACTTGTCTTAAGTAAATTCAGATGCGGCTGTAATAATCTAACACAGCATTAGAGAGGCGGGGTTGGGGGATACGATCGAAAGCATGTGTGTATGTGAGAACCCAAAAGCGCAAACACATGCTGCCATGACTGGCCTCCATGTGCGCTTCATATCTACTGTAGAGCACACTTTAGCCTCTCAAAGCTGTAATTCAATATCCTGGCTTCTCATTGGTGAGCCACAGCTTTGATCTATCCACTGTTGTTGATATCGTGTCATTATGGCGGAATATACGTGAGGGTCATGTGAGCTGTGTTTCAGTATATGTACCTTTAAAACTCAAGCAAGTTATCAATATGCCCTATGAACCATCCTCACCCATGTAGATTTCTTCCACATTTATTGTACTTGGTGATTAAAGGGATTGTGATTAAAGTGCTGTGGCTACATAAGGTTGGGGTCAGGGCTGAATCCTAAAAACCTGTGGTCAGAATGATTATTTACTGCAACAGATTGGTATTTTAAAGAGAAATTATGGAAGCCATCAGTTTAGGTCTCCCATGATTATGCCCCTTAGATGTTACTGCAGTAATACCCAAGAGGACTTGCTTTATACTGTGACATAGTGGTGATAGAACTAGGTATGAGGTGCAGCCAAGAACCTTCAGGATCACATGAAGACTGATTACCACAGTAAAGAGTACCCTCAAGCATATGATCGCTGCAGTTACTACTAGCACATGCGTACCATATGAAATGTTTTCAAAGAAGCACATCAGCAGAGCTGATCAGTTTAATTTAATTTTGACATGGAGTGTATGTCCCCATGCATAGTTATAGTGTTTCCTGTTACACCACGGCACCACGGTTTACAGACGAATACAGAAAATACATCAGGTTATTGAAAGCTGTAAAAAAAGAAAATGGAAAAAAATATTTACTTTGTTAAAAATAGTTTCACCTTTTTAAATTCCCCGATACTTTCTTAAAACATCGTCCTCTCTTCGTATTTAACGTAAAATGTATGGAAGTAATAATCATCTCCAGTCAAGAAGTTTAATTTCATTGGCGCCGTAATGTAAAACAAGTGTCCACAAGCCGTTATATGTGAGGCTGTACTTAGCCACAGCAGTGCTTTGAACTAAATGCTCATAGGGTCATCCTGCTAACATGCTCACAGTGACACTGCTAACATGCAGTTATGTTTACCATGTTCCTCATCTTAAAACATCAGTAAAACACATATTGCCAATGCTTACTGTATGAATGCATTAGCAAACCATTTGTGTTCAAAGTTTAAATTATCATTGCATTAATTGGAATTTGATGTCTCTCACCAGATTAAAAGCCTTATGAGCAGAGCTGAATACATCAAAAAGAATATCAAGGTAAGCATGAATACCTTCCAAATGTTCAACTGAAGGATTAGACACACATCTTCAGACTGTATGGGTAAATTTGCCAATAAGAACGCAGAGATTAGGGGAAGATTAACACTTATCATTGCATACTGATAGATTATTGGAACTTAAAACATAGATGGTTACAACGTCTAAAAGTCTGTATTTATGGTCCATGTTCTATTGTTTGCTTATTTGTTTTGGTTTTATTTTTCAGATGCAGGAGACTCAGAGGGACGTGTCTCTGGATCGAGAACCTCTTACAGACTCTGTGAGAAGCTGTGAGTTTTCCTGCTGGCATTGTATAAACCGGTCCTTTGGTCACGAGAGTGTGTTTTGGAGAACCTTGCAGTGGTGGGGGTTAAGTGAAGAATTGCCACCTAAAGATGTAATGAAATGTCGTTCATTAAAGGTTTTTCCACTAGTAAAATATGAGCCATTCTCTTGCTGTGCTGGCCACCCCGCAGGACTGTCTGGCTCTTTGATTTCATTTCAGTGCAGCCCTGGGCCGCTCTGTCCTCTGCCCTCTTGTAAAGCCTACCTTGTGAAAGTGAGACTCGGTGCTAGCAAATAGTTACCCTCCTAACATGCAAACATCAGAAACAACAACAGCACACACATGCAGACTTAATTCCTTTTACATACTACCGTGTAAATGTGCTTTATTTATATTTAAACAATCAGCACATGTTCAGTACAATTATATAAAAAGCAGTGTATCAGTAATATAACATTTAATATATTTGAACTTTCCTGACTAATCACTATATAAACAAACTACTAAACTATATAAAAATGGATGTTTTATAAATATACCTTACTTTTTAATATACTTGAACTTCCCTAGCTGTAACCTACAGTATATATACAGCCTAATTCCCAGTGCTTTCTGGGCTGAGCTCTTGGGTGGATAGTGGATACCTAAAGCCCAGACAATATCCTGTTCTCAGCAAGAAATTCCTGGGGAATTATGAATTTTAAAAAAAGTAAAATGAGGAAATGGGGGAAGGGCACCAAATTACTCTAGAGGCCGCTCAAGTTTCACGAAGAGCGTGGCTTCTTATTCTGCTGCTGTTATTTTAATAAAACCACACCACAGTCAGCCATACTGACTGGCACTGATCCAACAGCAGCTGTACGAAAGCAGGTCACAGCAACGCCCAAGTCTGTCTGGTGACCTTTAGACTATACCATAACACGCAGCAAAATATTGCTAAGAACCCATCACACTATAACCCTTAGCTAATTTACATTTTAGACGTTAAGCTGTATGCGTTTTGTTTCAGTGTCCCAGTTACAGCGAAGCCTGAACTGCTAAACTAACAGACTCACAGACATCACCTGCATGATTAATGTAAAGGCCACACAGGGCTAAATTCTCTGCAAAGGTATTTCCATGGCGAGTTACAATGCTCATACTTTACATAAAGATTAATGATATTAGTTCTGTTTATGTTGTAAATGCTGTAAGTGAATTCTCGGTAATCTGTTTAGATGTTCAGTTTAATTGAAAGCATTAAGTTACAGCCTTGATTCCAACATTTTGGGATGCTGTGTGAAATGTAAATAGTGTCATTCTTTCAAAATATTTGGGGAAGGGGTGTGCTTACCACATTGTTACATCATCTTTTCTTTCACCAACGCTCCATGAGTGTTTGGGAATCGTGGACACTAATTGTTGAAGTTTTGAACATGAAATTCTTTCAGCAGTCCGGTGGTCTCTGTTCTTCATAATGTGCCTCACATTTTCACTGGAGACAGGTTTGGACTGCAGGCAGTCCAGTCTAGTACACACATTTTTTTTTTTTTTTACTACGAAGCCATGCTGTTGTAACACATGCAGAATGTGGCTTGGCTTTGTCTTGCTGAAATAAGCAGGGGTGTCCCTGAAAAAGATGTTGTCTGGATGGCAGCATATGTTGCTCCTAAACCTGTATGTGCTTTTCAGCATTAATGGTGCCTTCACAGATGTGCAAGTTACCCATTATGCCATGGGTTATAACACACCCCCATACCATCACAGATGCTGGCTTTTGAACTTTGTGCTGGTAACAATCTGGATGATCCCTCTCCTCTATAGCACGGAAGACATGACGCCTGTGATTTCCAAAAGCTATTTGAAATGTGGACTCATCAGACCACAGCACACTTTTCCACTTTCAGTCCATCTCAGATGAGCTTGGTGCCCAGAGCATTCCCTTTGGATGTTAGAGTCTTAACTTGCCTTTGTAGATACAGTAAAGAGTCTGAAGTGTTCCCGAGCCCATGTAGTAATATCCTTTTATACAATTATTAAGTGAAACCTGAAGAATCAAAGGCCACAGGAATCCATTGGTTGGTTGGTTTTTGGTTTTGTCCCTTATGTTCACAGATTTCTCTGGACTCTGTGATTATTTTTAAATGATATTATGTGTTGTAGATAGTTAAATCGATAAATTCCTTGCAGTTGTGTGTTGGGAAACTGTTTGCCCACGCAGTTTAACAAAAAAAGTGGTGAACCTCGCTCCATCTTTCAAGGATGCCCCTTTAATACCCAATCACGATACTCATCACCTGTTAATAATGAACTTGTTCACACCAAAGTGGTGATTTTCAGTATTCTGTTGCCCTAGAAACATTCAATATCTTTCCTTTTTGGAAATGGGGTTGGTGAATGTAAACAGTTTAAATGGTATTGTGAAATATAGGAAATTGGATTGAAGTAGGAGAAAAAGTGGGTATAGAGTCAATTCAAACCATTTTGTCACATAATATACTCCATCTAGCTTGAAATGATCACACATCACTGGTATTTAACAACATTGAGAATGTTTAGCCCATGAATTAGTTTTCTTTTGGACATAAAAGCGTCAAAACAAATTTGGAGAATATTATTCTGTGCAGTCCTAAAGGCACCAACAGACGTCTCAGTGGATGACTGATGTGATTACTGATCCCATAAATTAGCCTTTGCCTTATTATTTGAAATATAGTGGGTGATTTAAAACTAGAAACGTGTTGTAATCTTGAAAAAGCAAAACCTAACACTCATCAATCATTTCTGTTTTCACAGCTTGCTGTTTGCAGTAAGCTTGACGGCCACCGTGGGAACTCTGCTGGGATGCCGCGCAGAGCAACAGGCTGGACACAGAGCTTTCACCTGACCAGGTTTCTGTCTGGGGCCGGATCAAACCTGCATCACACCTCACTCTAACCAACTCAGAAGGCTGTCTGGGTGGGATATTACAGCTGCCAGCCAAATGTGGTCAATGTTCTGGTTATTGCTGGAAAGTTGATGATTTGGCACGTCGAGAACTTGTGTTTATTCTTTTTGAGGGGAAAAATGTTTGCTTGGTAAAAAACTGAAAGTAGTGCTTGAATTTTGGATTTGCACACTGGTGAATGTGAAAGTTAGTCCCCTGCCCTTTACACTGTGTTGTTGCACTGGTTCGCCTCAAATCCCTCCTCCTCACACACCATTGATATGTTAATATTGGACAGCTTGTATGACAATACCGCACTGTCATGGTAAACGAGTTAAACTGGGACTGAGACTTATTGTAGCGCAAACCACTCAACAGTATTTGCAGCACACCTAGAAATGTGAAAACCTGAAAATAATCAAATAGGAGCTGTGACGTTGAGAAGCATCGCATCAGTTTTGAACTGTAGTATTAAGCATATTATATCAAGGCATCTGCAAACATACACATACTCCCTCACCCCCTCCTTCCCCACTGCCTTTACTGTGGGTCAACCGCAGGCTCACCATGCTCTCTCCGCTGATGGAGCCCTCTCCACCACTATGAGGGGAAAACTGGAGAGGTGCGGCCTCTGACTTATTTACACTAGACTTGCATTTTCTTAGGTTTGGCAGTGGCTGGGTATTTGAAGGATACAGTGAGTTGTGGCACTCAAGTGAAGCCTTCATAACTAGGCCTCTGTGAAACGGTAAAAAGCTTAACAGTCAGTGGCAGGGGATAATCCTCCCTGTTGTAGGTCTACATGGACTGTTTTGATTTCAGACAGGTAAAGCGCTTCAGTATTCCAAAAGGGAGCTTTACTTTGTGAATATAATTTTGCTGGAGAAAAGACATGAAACAGGCGTCAAAGGAGAAAAGCATAAATATGTCTACTGGCAGCCTTGCCACACTGCTGTTTTATTTTTTATTTGAATGTTTATACAGCTGTGATTTTATATGTTATGTATTTATTAAATGAGAAATTCAGCGTAAAATAAAATGACGATCTCTGAAGTCTCTGGAGTCTGGACGTTTTGTCAACAGCACAAGGCAAACGTTCGTCTTTCAGAACCTATAGAAAGATTTATGTGCTGTCGTGGGAGCAACGCTGCTGGTCCCTCGCCATCGTCATCATCTGGAAGGCCGCTCTGCAGAAACAGCTGGCTCATGTCCACAATGGGCGGAGAGAGGAAGGCAGGCATGGGAAAGTAAGGACGTTCAATAATTATATGATTCATATAGAAGTCTGGAAAACTATAGAAAATGAAATAGAAAAATTCCAGATCTCAAATATTACTCAAAGAATTTATTACAAGTATTTTTTTCCCTTTCATTACCCATGACTCTTCTGCCATGCATTATAGATCTATCTCTTTGTGCAGCACTACAGCTGCAAGAGAAAAATAACCTGAACTAGAAATTAATAAACTGCTTGGAGGACCACTGGATTAGTCCCACCTGTAAAAACAGTTATAAGGTGTACTGTGACTCTGGAGGAGCTTTGTCAAGTCTGAGAATATAACCCTGATTATGTCATAGTGATGTCATCAGGGTTATCTGGGCTTTGAGAGTACACTAACATAAAGCCTATGTTTGCAAACTGGTGGACGCTTGACAGATGTGTGTGTTAACCAGGTAGTTGGTCTACTGAAAGATGCTATTGTGTTACATCACATGAAATTTAGAAGCCGGTGTTTTGGGAGCTTGAATTAAAAGTCAGTTGATGAGTAACCAAACTGGATGGAAGTACAATGCTAAATCTCTCTTTTAAAGGTCCATTTTTTTAAGATTTAGGGAACTCTATTTACAGAATATGGCAGAAATGGAATATAATGTGTATAAGTATGTTTTCATTCATGTATGATCACCTGAAAAATAAGAATTTTTATGTTTTGTTAGCTTAGAATTGGCCCTTTATATCTACAGATGCAATGGTCCTCTTTTAAGGAGTCTGTCATGTTAAAACGTCAGCTTTCTACAGTAGCCCAGAACAGACAAACTAAACGCTGGCTATTGATGGAACTTTTTGTGTTTTTTGTGTGTTTAACAGCCACTCTAGTTTCTCGTTCATGCTAGGAAGGAGATTGTGAGGCAAGGGGTTTGCAGTCCTTTAAAATAATGACTCAAAAGACAAAATCTTAAAGGAATTTGGGAAAAAACGTGTCTACTTCTCCTAAAAGCAGTGAAATACAGAGAGCGGTTGTAGTTGCCTTAGGTTTAACAAGTGGTTTTCAAATCTGCCCAGGACTCACAGTAATGTTTGTTTTCTACCCTACCAGCTGGTTAATCACATTCACCTGGCATGCCAGCCAGGTGTAAATCACTCCCAGACTGTATGGTTAGAACAGAGAACAGCATGGCCCCTGAGACCTGGAGCAACAGGATGGAGAACCACCGGGTGCTGCATTTGTGGCTGGGCTGGGGAGGGAGCTCTAATTGGCTAGCGGTGCCCATGGTGTTGGCTCAGCTTCATTGCTTTAATCATGACATGAGCACGTTGCTGCCAGGAAAACTTTGGATGCAATTTTGACCCTTGTGCTTGCTTTATTGCTTGTTTGTGGGAGTTCTGCCAATTTATACTGTGTTGCCCCCCCCCCCCCCAAAAAAAAGTGCAGAGAGTATCCTTACAGTAACACAACCCAGAAACGAAGATTCTGAAATGGAAACCTTAATCCACCACCCTCATCCTCCGAGACACCACCCCCCCATTCTCCTTTCCCTAACCACAACGTACGGCATTGTGGCTTTAATTGGCCTCCATTTTGCTGCAGCTCCAACAACACTGCTTACTGTCCTCTCCCCTCCCAGGCTGTCTCTCTGTGGCTCTGTTGATACTTCTAATGGGACAGTGGTCAGGTCATATTGGCATCAACATCACCCATAACGAGGGATCTCTATGTTCCAGACCTGAAGGAACTGGGTGCCCTTGACTCCAGCACCCCCTGCACTGAAAACAGAGAGCAGGTCAGCCATTCACTGTGGCCTGATGGTTATCATGAATGGAACATTGTACCTATGACAGACAAGAGCCTCCTAAATCTCTGGGTCACTCCCACTTTGGAGTGGTGACCAGAAAGTGAGGGGGTCGGGGGGTTTGTTTCAGAGAAATGTTGAATAAAGATAATTTAGAAAATGGGCTCCAGCACAGTGCTGCCTCTGTATCCCCCTGTTCCCTCCACACACTCAACTCCCCAAGGCTGCTCTGCTCATGTTTGTTTTGATTTTGCTCCCAGAATTGGGATGGGGGTGGGGTAGAGGTGGACGGGGTGGTTATGTTGGAGGACTTAAAGATGCATGGCATTGGTTAAGACAGATTGGACCAAAGACAATCTAACTAAACTAGAGGGAGTCATGCTATCCTGTAGCTGCAAGCCACTTTGTTTCTCTATCTCCCTGTTTTTATGACACAATAGACAGTTGGAAGTGCTTGAGGATTCCTGTGGTTAACGAAAAATCAGGAGAAGCTGTGCAGAAGTTGTCTCCAGGCTTGGAGATGTAGAAATTTTCCACCTGTAACTCAAATAACAGACTTCTAACTTCTACATGTAGGTCTATTTTGTCACGCAAGGCTTGGGGATCTTGACAAATGTGGGTCTTTTTAATCAAATGATGGTGGCAGCAGTTGACAATGTGTAGAGATGTGCAACACCTCTGATTGGTTTAACTAATCTCTTCCTTCTTGTGCTCGGAAACACTGATTTTCTAGTCTTGCCACTGCACTTTTATACCTTTTTGGACGTGACTGAGGTTACATTTGCAAAACAGGTGTACACCTCACACCTAGCTGTAATGCTAAATGACTCTTTTACAGTTTGTTAATGACTTGTAAATACCATAGTAAGTGTGGAACAAGCCCCAAATGGTCTCTTGCTTTTTTTTAGTTTTGGTCATTAGCAAGGATTGTCCTGATACCAGCTCTGTCAGATCGATTGACGTGTTTCATTGACTGTCCCTCTGCCTTCCTCTTCTAGCAATCCATCCATCCATTTTCTGTAACTGCTTATCCTTATCAGGGTTGCAGAAGACTGGAGCCCATCCTAGCTGGCATTGGGCAAAAGGTGGGATACACCCAGGACAAGTCCCTCTAAACTTAAGGTGATTTAATTAAAACAGTTTGAGTCTAAATTGTTCGTCAAATCTTTCTTTGTCTTTTTGCTCAAATGAAAATGTATTGCGCAATGACTAGACACTTAAAATTCCTCAGCAGGTTTCAGTTACACTGATCTAATCCCTTAAATATTAGATGGTAAAACAAAGCCACATGCAGTGCTTACTTTGGAGTCACTTGGCTGACTTGAGAGTGACACTTACAAACAATAACCTCTGCCTTTGGCTTTCACATGCTGTATATAGCATCACTGTACTCAGATGAAAACCCATCTTCAAAACTTTTCAGGAATTTGGAAAAAAAATACAATGTTTTAATATTGCAAAGAATGTCCAAGCACCACTGAAGCTTTTACCTCTTTTAACATATTATTAAACATATTCATAGAGTCATCAAAGATTCCCTGAACCAGACTTTCAGTTTATGTAAAATCACAAAAATGTAGGACTGAGAGGAGAGAGCTGTCCTCACACAGTGACGTGGATTCAAAATCAAACTTTAACAGGGCTTTCGGGACTTGTTACAGACACTTTATATGACCACATTATTTTCTTTCTTGATCTCTTTGTGGACAAAACACATCATTACACAACAACTTCAGCTCACAAACATTTTTATTATAAACCTCACCCTCCCACATGAAAGACACTGCTCTAAAGTGTTTACTGCTATGTTCCCACAAGGTGAGATGAACAATTGAAAACTCTAAAACTCATGTCAGGTTTTGTGGACAAAATCTGAGCTACGTTTTGGGTGTTTACATTGTATTAAATCCAAGTGACAGTGGGAAGACACTGGCTTATTTTACTGCATATAATTGTAAAATATATACACATTCTTCATATTCTAGCTTCATAATTTAACATTTATTGACATTTTTCATAAAAAAAACAAAAAGATTAGTGTTGACACAATTTGGCAGCTTCATTAAGAGTGATCAATACTAATGAATGTTTTTACTTTCCCTTTTTGCTAAACAGCTTTACGTGGTGTAGTGGAAGAAAGAGAACAACTACTGGTTTAAATCCCTGGACTACTGATGTGGATCTGCAAAACAGGTAACACTGGCCCTGTTCCTCAAACATGTGTGCAACTACAAATTAATGTGACACATTTCTCATCCTCAGCTTCAAAACATACAAAACAAAAGCCTTCAAAGTACATTTTCTGAGGACAACAACCTTATTATGAATTTGAACCTGAACTCAATCTCTCTCTTTTTAATTAGTTTGAGCTTCATCTGTATTTGTGCATTTCCTTTACTAACAGTCCTGCATGTTAAAAGCAATCTACATGTAGACTCTCATGCTCTTTTAACAAACACAAAATAATTAACATGCCCATGTTTGTCCAGTCAGAGCAGATTGCTGCTTTTGAGTGAGCATGTTGTTGTGACACTGCCATGTTCACTGATTAATGTGTTCCACTGTAGACTCGATAAGGCAGAGCATGACCTGGTGTCTGCCAATCGTTAATATCCATAACATTTATTTTCTTTGTTTGATGAGCTCATAAAAGCTTATTGCAACAATTTACGTCCGAATCACACAATTTGTTTAAAACCTCAAATCGTTTATGTAACAAAACCAAGCAGGAAAACCTCTTATCATGAGCAGTGCTGTGGACAAACTCCAGGTATGATATGTTGACCTATTTGTACCAGCAACAGACAACTTCTCCTGGCTTGCTGCTTCAGTGTGAAAGCAGTTATAAACACAGGGGTCTTTTAAAGGCGTGAAAGGGAGGCAGGCAGCAGAGAGGAGGAAGAAGGGGTGGGGGGTGTCTCAGGAAAAGTTCAATAAAACAATCTCGTATGGGGGGAGGGGCCCCAGACAGAGTGCTGGAGAGGGGCTTCAGTTAATTTCAGTACTTGATCCCACACCCTTGCCTGTCCTTTGACTGTTGCCACGAATATTTGAAGTGTGGTTGCTGTAACAATGCAGAGGCCCCTGAAATGGAGAGCAGAGCAAACAAGAGACTGGACGGGTCCAATGTTTGTCTAAAGTCTTAATAAAGCCACACTCCAAGTACCATTGAAACCAAACAAACAGGAGCTGGTTAAAGGCACACAGAATGGCAATGCCCTGCAACAAAGTCTGGCATGGTTCACTTCCTCTAATGATCACCTGAAAGTATTTTTGTCAAACGTGACCACAGGCTTCCCTTCAACTTAGCAACAAGTGAGCAGTCCTCTCAGAGCACTGTAAGGCCATCTATGTGAAGATTTGAATCACATTGTTTTAAGGCAGTTTTCCTGAGTGAGATGTGCACTAAGAATTACGACTATGCAAATTGTACGGTTGTGGAAAGCCTACACAAATCACTACTGTGCTCACTGTCACCCTGCAACTAAACAGGGATGGCAGAGAGGCCTGGGGGAGTGGAAAAAATGACTTCCCTTCTCCAGCAGACCTGGGTGCAAGTCCTGTGTTGAAGTGTTTCTGATTCCATGCCATTTATAAATCCAACATATGTTTCAAGTAGCCATCATCTCAGTACAATATCCATGCTAGAGGAAGAAACAGGAGCATCATGCAGTTGGACAACCTCTGGGATGCAGAGGAATGATCAATATACACCTCCTCTTTGTCACCTTTAGGGTCATAGTCCTCATCCTCATACATGTCATCCACCTCAGGCTGGTCTGCAATAACAATGTGGTCTCCAATGGCGCAAAGTTTGCTCATGTTCTCCTTGACCACTTCACAGAAAGGTCTCTCTACCCCATCGCAAACACAGCGGTTCAGCAGCATGCCATTTGGGATGAAGAGCATCTGTTGAATGATGGCTTTACACTTGGAGGAGCACTTCCTGCCGTTGAACAGCTGCCCGCAGTATGACAAGTAGGCCGTGAGGGAGGTGTGGCAGTTGCTGTCTTCTTCACACCGCTGCCGGGCCTCCATGCATCCTATCCCCCCTGCATCGCTCGGGTGTCTGCGGGGGAGGCACGGCTCTATGGCTCGCTTGGCGCTGAGGCACTCCAGATCTCGGGCGCAGTCGCAGGTCTCCAGGTCCGGCCCGTTGCGGGTGTGATTGAGCCTTATCAGTGCGTTGATGCAGTGGCTCGGACACTGCCTCCTCGTGCCTCTGATGTTACCCTCACATGCTGCTAAGTATTGACTGTATGCAAGGTCGCACTCGGGCTCGTCGTGGCACCGAAGGAGCGCCTGCCAGCAGATAAGCTGGGCATCTAAGGCCACCAGCACCCATGGAAGAAGTGCCAGGGCGCTGCACCAACATTTCATGCTTGGATGGAGTTCTAGTTCGGTGAGGTGCACTTTCTCCACCAGCACATTAGGATCAGGACACTTTACACATTGAATCTCACAGACTTAAGTTCATATGTATTCCATATAACTTATTGCAAGCAGCCAGTTCATCGGGAAAACACACTTAGTCCACAAACTTGCACGTAAACTACGTTTGCGTCCCCCTGGTGAGCTCTGCAACAGTCGGGGAAATCACCACGCGTGGCTGCAAAGAAGAGAAACAGCGCAGTAAGAGTCATTCTGGGAAACATGTCCGTTCAAAAAGTGAGTAACCGTCCTCCGAAGTGCAGCCTGTGTCTGCTCCATGTCCCGGTGCAGATCTGAGGTGGACACCGAAACGCGCCGCAGGGCTATCCAAAGTTAACGCGCACTCTAACCACAGTTATTGTCCACAACTCTACACTTGAACTCATCTTTCTTGCCATTGTTGGTTTCGGATCCTCTCCCCAGCATCCATCCACGCATTCCAATGTTTTCTTTTTGTTTATTTGTTTGTTTTTTTGTAGTTGGTAGAGGCTTCTATCTGTCGCAGTTTGTCCCGCTATGTGCGTCTTTGTCCCTCTTCTTGCTGTTACGCTTCACGGTCCGCCGAGCATTTCCCCACAACACCCCTCCTTCTGTCGAAAAAAAGAAAGAAAAGTTTTCCTTCCCCCCCTCCTCTCTCTCTCTCTCTCTCTCTCGCTCTCATTTACAATCCTGGCCACCGATTGGTCGTCATTGAGGAGTCAGCCGTGGGACCCATTTCCAGGCAGCTCTGCTGCGCACAAATCCTCTCAGTACATGACGAGATAGGCTGGATAATAATGTTTATGATTTTCCTTGCATGAGACCTCCAGGATCTGTGTGGTCCGCTCTTCTCCTGTAGCAAAACACAAGTGGAAGAGGGGAAGAGTCGGGCGGGCGGGGGGGGGGCTTGCAAAACGCATTCCTTTGCAAGAAGCTCACATCTGCAACTTCACTGCTCCAATTTTCAGCGCGGACAAACAAATCTGTTCCCCTTTAACCATAAACAGAGCAGGGGGAACCCTCTGTGACAACTGCCTCGTCGTTAAGGGTTTTTCACTTTAAGGTTCTCGCTAATTGTCGTCGTCGCCCCCCCCCCCCCCTCCCCGTCCTGCCTCTCATTCTGCAGAGTTTGTAAGCCCCGATTGATAGAAAAGAATGGGAGAGAATAGTATTTTCTGGCCCGTTTCACCCCAATTGTGTCAGATTGGCCATGCAGTGGCCCAGTGTCTTTCCAGGCTGCAGATTGTCCACGCACTGCGGCCTATCAATAGAGAGGGGTTTCAGCATCAATATATTTTACAGCTATCCCCTTTCACACCACACTTGAAAACTACCAATAGCTCAGGCTTTCCTGCCATTGAAATGGTAACTAACTTGATTTTTTTTTTTTTTTTTTTTTTTACTTTTTTTAAATGTTTTTTTTTGGCAAAGCAGCTTCAGGTCTGCCCACACTCAGACACTGTGCCACTTTTGCACAAGCTTGACTAAACCAGATGGATACCCGACCTGCAGTCTTTTCAATTATTATTAAAACAATTATAGAGTTAGCACTAGACCTATCCCGAGTATAAGTACTGTATGTGCAGCAGGTGGACAAAATACCACCACAAATGACAGCTTTTAAAATAACCACGAAGTTGAATAAAGCTCTGAATTATAGTCTCATAATTATAAGTGTCGCACAGTAGTGTTTTTATAGAGCTGCAACTGTGTTATTTTTGTCCATCTTCTGCATACTGTGTAGCCTACTACACACTCTGTGGCCACCTCATTAGATACACCTGTACACTCTGTAATAGCCCTTTGCAGGCTGCCGACAGAACTTTTAAAAGATATCCATCTTCTACAGTATCTTCTGTGAAATAACCAACACTACAACTGATTTATTGATTTCATAGGATTTTAACAATAGCCACATGAACATCACCCCAAAACTGTCCATTTCCAGGACAAAGCCAAAATACATGTGAGTGGTCTACATTTACTGCCCCACAGTGTCTCCAACATGGCTGTAGTGTAGATGATGTTGTGGACTGTTGCATTCTCCAGATATGTAGCCATTCATTTTCTGAAATTTTTAAAACTAGTTTATCTTTGTAAATTCTGTCTCTATAAAGTTTATAACATTATGTTTTTGTTGGCAATGTCAAATGTGTAAATTCAGTTATGTTTATATTACTGAAGAGTAACAGTTAAAGGTGGTTTGTACTGGACTACTTATATTGAGAGGTGTTTCTAAGGGGGTCAGAAACACCTCTCAATATAATGCAATCCAGTGACTCAAGACTGAAGTACTTAATCATAAAATAACATGTTGTACATGTACCTAATAAAATAGTCACTGAGTTTATGCACAAACATGCATGCATATTTGTTTTTATGTAGGCCTTTAGTATGACACGGACTATATAAATTATTTTAACACTGCACTGTTGCAACAGAATGGGAATGTGTTTTCCTCATTAATCTTTTAAAATTACAGACCACAACATCCCCATTACATGTCAGTAGTTGATCAGCAGCTGTCTGCATCCTGCCTCTGGGATGCTTCTGGAGTCGTGAGTGTATTTTTGTCTCCACCTGGTGTTCTGGTTGCTGCAAATGTAAGATCGCCACATATTCTACAGCAACAGTCACTGTGCAAGAAAAAAAAACACACAAATCAGAAAAGAAGTTAATTATCCTAAAAATCAGTTTATTGCAGTTAAAACTCAAAAATCACTGAAATACTTTCAGAGACAGAATGATGGAGATACAAAGAAACGGCCAAAGAGTGAGAAGAAAACTGCGTGTCGTGGCAGCCATTTCCTGAAAAAAATCAGTTCCACAGGATGACAACACAAAAAAATAAAAAAAATAAATCATACTTGTATATTATTATTATTGAGCTATTGAATTATTATTTCAAGTCACACACACTCATACAAAGCAGACAGTTTGCTTTATGGCTTCTGTTCCACCCATTAATATTGTCTCATGATCAAACATGACAGATTCTATTATTATTATTATTTTTCTATTATAAAAGGACTTATTGCAACGTCTCCTCTGCTTTATATTGTTGATATATTACAAACATACTGTTCAGCTATCACATTACAATAACCAGTCTACTGAAAATGTGTTGCCTCACTTTTCATTTAGCAGTAGTGTGGCACCTACAGCATCTTTGAGAAAACAGTCAATATATTTTTTTGCCCACATTTCCATGTACACGTAAAATTAAGACTCTGATAATCATAAATCAGCCAAAGAAAAACACATTTTGGCAGTAGAGCTATAACAGGAACCAAAAGGAGGAACAGATATGAGATCAAAGCTGACATCACCCTCACTGCTACATAAAATCAAACACTGGCAAAATGTAGCGCATATGGATTAAACACAACATCAACAACATCTCCGCTTGATTCGCCCCCGCCTCCACTTAAAAAACAACATAGACAGAATACTAAGTCACGCAGTAAACCCACAGTGACTGTGTGCTGTGTAACACTACGACCAGCGCCCTCAGCCACAGGAAGAGGTTATTTTTTGTACAGAGACACCACTTGACATATCACATCGGCTGAACAACACGAATCCACCAGCACGAAACGGCACCACTAAGACGCAGGGGGTCAATGAGATGGAGGACAGGTCAGAGGTGATGTGACGGTCGACAACACTACAAGACGCAGCGAGTTAATGAAAACGAAGAAAGTGAAAAATGAGCTGCTGTTGACAGTATAGGCAAACAGCAGATACATTTACATCTTATACAACATAAATATTTGTATGTGGATTTATACTCACACCGTAGTTACACAGTTTGACATATTTGTGCCATTTCCTTTTTATATCGGTCGAACAAAGGCTTTGGCATACAACTTCTAAAGCATTTACATTTCTCTCATTTGAGCAGCTTTTGTTTATTAACCTCTAGATGCAGCACAAACACAGATTTGCTCCCTGTGTAGTTGATATTAATGCTTCGGTTCAAATTGGGAGCACAGTTATTGTACACACTTAACTGTAAATTCTTACAGCACATACAATGCAGCAAATCCATCCTGCCCTTAAGTAAGACACAATTCCTGCCCGCTCACAAGTTATTTTTCGCTTCCAATAAAACTAAAAGTAAAAAATCTCCCACACAAACAAAACAAACAAGAAGCCCATCTTTGTAAGAAGTAGCAAACAGATGTTGGAGCTCTAGAGAAGACAACCTTGTACGGACGTCCAAGGCACACTGAAGTAGGGAAAAAGCAAAAAATATATATATATTTTTGATGATATGTCTAGGAAAAGATTAAAACTAAGATTAATGCAGCTCACAATGAGCTTTTATCTGGGCACCAGGAGGCAAACCAACATGAGTAAGCTACTTCTAAAAAGCTGCCTCATTTGTTGCTCTAAGTGAATATTGCCCATTTCTAAAATTGTGTGCTTTTGTATGTGGAATATAAACAACCCCACAAACGACTCCTGCATTTTATCCTTCCTAAAATAAATGTCCCAAATTCAACATATGGGCTCCTCACATGAGTCAGCGTCAGTCTTCTGTACGTGTGTTTTTGTTACAGCCAAGCAGCTGATTTCAGTGAACCTCTCCTGTTCAAGGTGCCCGTATTCATCAGTGAAATCATCTGCTGTGTGTTTGGATGCAATGAAAACCTGCACACACACCCGAGACCCCTGCTGCAAAATCAGATAGTGTTATCACGGCTCACGTGAGGTACAGAAAAGCGAGGGAGGTTAGGGAATGAACGGATTTAATAGGCAGATATATTTTTCAGAGGAGCTCTGAAGGCAGAAATAATCTCATGAGTTGGATCTCAGTAGGAGGAGCCAGAGAACCACAGTTTGCCAGAGTGCAAGTAAGCTAATTTCAATAAAAATATGAATGGCATTCAGGATTTTTAGGATATCTGAGGGTTAACAAGAAAACTAACTAAACTATAGCTAGAATTTGTGTTTTCCAGCTAGTAAGATGAGGTTTCCAGCTTTCATAATATCTTCATCTTTACTTTTTTTCTGCAGGGCCTCTGAAAAACTGTTATTATGTGGCTTTGCCAACTGACATTCCACCCAAGCAATAAGAATATTTCTACCTCCAGAGCTGCTCTGACTTTGAAAAATATTTGTACAAGTAAAACTCTCATCCTCTGGGACTTGGAGTTAGCCAAATCACATGAGACTGCAATTCTCTGTCTGCTTTTTGAGGTCTTCCAGTGTGGCCTGGGCTTTGTCTTTCAGCTGGTCGATGTCCACGTTTTGGATGTTGGACAGCTGGCCCAGCACCGACTGCTTGTGCGTTTCCTCCTGGTTGTCCTCCGCGATCATCTTGGCCAGCTCTGTGGGCAACACCACGTCATCCCCCGCCTGCTGGATCTGGGTCTCATCCATCTCGTTCTGAGGTAGATACACACATGCATGCGTGTCCGTATTGACAAACCCAACAGAACAGGAGAAAGAAGGGCAACACATTTAGAACACTGTAATAAAATACTCGGCAGTAAGATTATGTTGGTCTTACAGAGGCAGCGATCCTGTTGGGGACATTATTACGTGCGTCATGACATTGCTAGCCCTTCAATCCAAACATGCATTGTCTTTACAAAAGCAGAACTGGATTAGTTTACCTTTGGTAGTCTGTACTTTTCCCGGAAATGACTTCTAACTGTGGCTCTTTCAGCTTTCTTCTGGGCAAAATTGGCTTCTCGTTCTTGCCTGCAAGAAAGGAGGAAAAATGTTTTTTTGGCAGGATTTTCTCAGTGTCACTGAACATACAAATTTAGATCAACTCTGTTGCCAACCAAAGGCTAGGAAATGTCTTTTTTTAATCAACTGCATTCTTTCACCTGCGGAAAGCTTTGGAATAGCAACAGTAACTCCAAGCACTACACATTTAAGGGGGAATATCCCCAATTATTACAAGCAAACCACACATATTATCTAAAAATTAAGAAGATCAGTGCTCATTATTGCCCTTATATTGCATCTGTGTTTTAAAAGCATCATAAGGTTAAGCTGGATTTTGGAGGCCTTGGAGCTTAGCATTACTACAGAGTGTAGATCCAGCAGAAGGTGAAGCAGCAGTGATGCCATGGGGGTAAAATACAGGAAGGAATACAGGAAGCCCCAGATGCAGTATCTAGTGATGTAGTTGCAGATTGCAACCCCCTCCATTCGCCCTCCTGTTCTAAATGTGAGGGGAAACTATGGTGTCTGTAAAATGTGCCAAAAACACAAATCTAGAGGCAGTGTTTGGTTTGTCCATTCTGGGCTACTGTAGAAACATGGTGGACTCCGTGGGAGAGGGCTCCTGTCGTCTGTGGATATACGTAAAAGGCTCATTTAAGCTAACAAAGACATAATGATTTTTATTTTAAGTTGATTATACACTAATGAAAACATAGTTATGCATATTACTGTAAAAGGAGCCCCCTATTTCTTACACACTTTTAAATTATGCTGATTTTTATTAGGTGTTTTTTCATCTTTTTAGGCTGAAAACCC
Source organism: Sciaenops ocellatus (assembly GCA_033000465.1). NCBI lineage: Eukaryota > Metazoa > Chordata > Actinopteri > Sciaenidae > Sciaenops > Sciaenops ocellatus. The sequence goes on from CP136888.1 coordinate 19,647,101, forward strand.
TCAAAAAAGCTTCATAACTGTCTTTGCAAAATAGGCAGTTTGAGGCAAACCATCTAAAAATTAAAGATGACACTCCAACCATCTTAATAATTGCCTTAAGTCTACATACAAGAGAGTTTTAGGTATTTCTAAAATTTCTGTATAATCTGTATGGGAGAAACAAAATGTTCAGGGATGTCCAATATTTATTGTTGTTGTCTGTTCAATCATCCTGTTGTCATTAAAACACAATCCTGTAAACAACTCAGCCTCCTATAGTGTGTAATGCCTCCAGCAGAGGGCAGGCAATAGGCTACTGGCAATGTTCCCTCTACTCAACATCACTGGAACATTTATGGCTTCAGTGTAGTTCATAATTGTCCCTCGTAAATTGCAACATTTGCTTAAATGCCTCTAACATGAGTCAACAGTGTGACATAATGCTCAACAAACTTGGTTGTATGGCCTGAGGCCAAACATAGCATGAATACAGTGAGAAAATACCACATTTTATTAGAGTCAGTGAAATACAGTAGGTGCTTATTACTAAATCAACACTATGGATGATATTCTTCATAGTGGCAGAGCTCGCATAGTACGCCCAGAAGGATCAAATCAGCAGCATAATATTAAGGCGAGGGGACACACTGGAGGACCATGGGCATGGTTTGCAAAGTGTTTGTACCCAATGTGTCAGGGGAAGGTCGTTTTATATGGAGATGTAGAGTTCATGGTGCTGTCCGTGTGAGCCCGAGTTCACTTTGTGTTAACATGAACGGGCCAAACACCAAATGGCACATAGGCCCATGCAGCGCTCACTTGCAGCCAATGAGATTTGTGTCTTCTCATCTCAAGGGCATCAGATGACCAGGGTTGTCACGGTGGCCCGGGTGCTGAGGGTGATAAAATGTCTACATGTGACACGTCAGAAAGGGCAACACAACCCCCCTCCACTCTCTACGCCAAAACCTCTGCTTTAATCTGAGCAGTATGAGCTTCTCCGTGATCTATGCTCATGTTTAGCACCTCTGACTAATAACTCACTTCCACTGAAGGTCACATTATGACGGCGGAGCACTAAGCATTTCGCCATGCCTCCTGTAGAGCTCAGTGGGCCGAGCTGAGTGTTAGTACAGCCAGAGTGCCAGAGTTAGGACTTCACTTCCCACTCGTGCTTAAAATGCCTCTGCACATGGTACTGTGAGGCACTTTGGACAAAAAGTGATCATCAAATGTGTTTGTGCTGATGAGCCAGGCTTTGGAAACAATTGGATAGTTCAGTTTTTTTATGCTTAAGAGCAGATGCTGGTGTAACAACTGAATCTACCATTTTTCTGTAAAACTCGAACGATGTGGAGCCCTTCTCTAAGGGAAGCATCACACTAATCAATTGTGAGTTACTGTCTGCTGGGTGAACTCTTGTTTGCCAAATGACCTTGTTGTTACCTCATCTTGTCCTCCAGTGGCTCAGGAAATATGCACCCCCACAACAACAACAAATATGTAAATCAGGAAAAATGAGCATTTCAAGAATTCACTTTTGCAGGTGAGACAGTGCAAAGATTTAAATGATAAGAGGCGAGCATGACAAAAGAATTAAAAGGCGTACACCAGCTGTGTGCATAAAAGAGGCCATACCAATCTAAAATTCAATCTTTCCACTTTTTTTTAAGCTGCAATACATTTTTACAATGGCAGCCATCTCAAGTAGTAACTTTAATATGAATGATGAAAGAAAAAGCCAAAACTTACTCAACATAGATGATATTGTTGGATGTTTGCCCTCTGATTTTATCTGATAAGTGGTACTTTAGCCACTTTATTTACCACACAGTCTGATTCATTATTAATAGGAACATGTTTAGTCCCAGACATAAAGAATCCCTGTAGACATTTCCGTGGAAGAATAGATCCAGGAATCCCAAATTAAAAACACAACTACACAATTTGCTCAGATGCTCAGAGAGCTCCCTAGGCGAGAGTAGCAGCTGTGTGTAGAGCGCTCATGTTATTGCATTGATGCGTAAAAAAAAGCGCACGGCGCACCGGGAGCGCTCTGCTATTTACACACAAAAACGCACAGTTTTAAATGTGCCATGCTTGTCGCTGCTTTCCCGACACATTATGTATTACAACTTCACAATCACAAGCTTCAATCATTGCCTTACTTTTCCTCCTCTAACTGTTGCTGATACTGTTCAAATTCCTCTTGAGTCATCCCCTGCGCGGCGGCTTCTGATTTCTCCGCTTCGGGTTTCTCCTCCGTCAGTCCGCCTGTCAGGTTCTTCAGCTGTCCTCCCACCACGTGTTTTACCATGAAAGCCATGGCTGTGCCTCGGTGAGTCCTCTTTGTTAGATCGGCTGAGAAGTTTAAGGCTTTTGATGCGCTCCTGGATAGAGTGGTGACGGTGGATAAATGTCCGTCAAATTACACTTAAATCAAACGCCTGGGAGTGTTGCACAAGAGTATTTAACTTTAAAAGGCTCGATGGGAGACTGAATTATTCCAACGGCGCGTTGCAAGCTGGCAGATTCAGCACCACTGGCCCTGGACAGCTCCGCGCCGTGAAGGATGGAGTTATTATGAGTCAACAAGTTTGGCGCTGAACTCTACCAATCCTGTGACTCCGTCCGCAGCTACCACTCCCTCCACCCAATCCTAGGCACCGCCGGACTGGGTGTGCGCTTTTGCAATTGCGCGCGTCGGCGTCGTGGGCTGCTCCCGTGATTCGCCGTCTGATTATAAAACTCACGACGGACTCCGGGGAGAGACAAACAACACGTGACGAGCCTCAGTGTCTCCTGGCTGTTTTGGTGCCTCCGTCTTTCTCAGGGTCATCTGTGCGCTGAAGCCTAATACAGTTTGTCAACACACAAAGAGGTTCCCTAATTACAAATTATTCAAATGGTTGTCTGTTAACCCACGGCATGAGTTCAGTTTATCGGGCTAATCACTTAGAAATGATGAGTCTTCTCTAGTAGGGTTTGTTTGATTTGCAAGAACAGGCTAATTTCCACAAGATGAGAGGAGAAATGAACACCCTCCATGCACATTTAATGTCTGTGTAAATATTCCTTGCCTCAAACATTCAGCATCTTGAGCTGACATACTAAAATTAGAAATTTTGTCTCTAGTTGCATCACCATAATATTCATGTGGTGACTCATGTGTCTGTAGTACACACAAGTGAGTTTATGATATCAGTGTCTTATGCTTATTAGGCTTTCTATAGGATTTTCTGCGCTACTTCCTCTCATGTCTTTACAAACTGTTTGATGCTGCTGCATAGTTCAACTTCCATCACCAGAAAATATGATTTATTAAAAGGCTTGGTGCTTGTGGATGACACTGTGACGCAGTGTTCAGCTGGAAAGCCTCACTTCTAAAAATATTACCTACGTGTGTCTGTGTGAGAGGAAAATTTTTAAATCTCTCACTCTCTCTCTCTCTCTTTTCTGTGAGATTCTTGACATCCAAAGTGTGAGAAGGGAACTTTGATTACAAGTCAACAACTTCAGCATCCTGATCCTCACAGCAGTCTGACATCCAGCCTGGCCTACTTTTCCGGTCCCTGTGGATCAGAAGAGACGGAGCACGTATCAGTGTCTTTTTGTTACAAGCTTAGCAGGGCCCTGTTAGCCTATACCTGGCTTGCTTTTAAATCTCTCTCCAACTTCAAAGCTGCCACTGGTGAATAGATCGAAACGTAACACAGCGAATGAGATCAAACCTGTAATCTCTGTGAAATTTAATAAAAAAGACAGAATTTGCCTAACCAGCATGTTTCAACATGAAATTATATCTTTTCACTTTGGATATTCACACCCATGCGATCAGTTCCCAGCCCAGATCTCACTCACTTTTTTTTTTTTTTTTTTTTTTTCAGGTTCTCTGGCAGGTACACAGGAGAGGGTTTAATCCAAGATGTAAATTACACACAGGCACACATTTTAATGAAGAGGAGGAGAGCCTACACATGATGACATATTCTGGCAGCTGAGCCTCACAGAGCAATCATGTTGGCCTTAAAGGTGACAGCATCTCGTTCTTATGAAGTATGAAAAGACACAACAAGTCCTGGTTAAAAACTTCTGGATCAATTGAACATACTGAGTCTTCTCCGTGTGGGCCTAACTCAATGAAACACCAGTTATTGAGAGAGTGAATAATGGCTACTTCAAAGGCAGTTAGTGTACGTTAGGTCAGGGTTAGTCTCAGGTCAAGTCAATTTTATTGTCAGCACTAACAAGCAATAAACATGAAATATAAAATATGTACAGGTGTAAAGAGATATAAAAAATGATGAAACAGCCTGATACCCACTGCATTTATTTATTAACACAAACATTAAACATTATAAACATAATTTAACATGAATACTGGGCTTGCAACAGCATAACAGTTCAACATGTATTATTACTTAGAAAACCTGCAAAAATTGAGTGCATTTCAAAATTGCATTGTGCACTCATACTGAGTACATAAGTCGAGTGAATAAAAGTGAATTATCCACATGAAAATATCACCTAATGAGAGTTATAGCCAATTGCATAGACAATTACATAATCTGGTTCCATTTAAGGTTCCACCTTCATCAAATAATATCTGAAAATATGAAAATATGTTCAATAAACGTGCTTTATGAAGAATATTATAATCTAAAATACAGCTGATTTTAAACTCTTGTGGTCACTGTCTCTAAAGAATGTCATGATCAGTAAAATTGTCTCACGTTTCAGGATATTTTTGTATTCTTCGCCTGCAAAAGAGGATGCAATCAGCTCTTTGTTAAAAAAAGAACATATGGCATTGAAATGAAACCTTCACGGTCAAATCCAGGAAAAAAAAAACATTACTCATATTACCTGATTTAAAAATAGGCTCATGCTAATACCGCCTGGCTCCCGCTTGTGTTCAGTTAATTCTACTGCCTACTCAACTTCAATTGATGTCTCGCTGTACTGTGAAAATTAACAGTTACGGTCTGTGTTAAGTATATATGAAGCATAGGTGCATGCAAAGCCTTCACACAGATGTTTAGTATAAAAGCCATGCATGCTTACACACAGACCTGACACGATACTTTGCTTTACTGCATAAACATCTGTGTTTAGTGTGCAGAAGTGCTGTTAGTCTGAAATCCATAAATAATGTAGTAAAACATTGTAAATGTAGAATAATGATGAAAAATTCAGATTTTGTGTATATGATAGTGAACCTAACCCTTTTGGCCCTTTGAATAAAAAAATGAGTCAAATGCAACAAAAGGTTACAGAGGCATGAGGCATGGTGTGAGTCAACATAACCGAAAGCATCACTTTGGCTCCCGCCCAGTCACACTTCCAGCCTGGTTACACTTGATCTTCTAGGATTAGGAGCCTGTGTGGGATTGGGAAAGATGGGCTTATGTACACTATCACACACACACACTCGCTGATCCTCAGCAGCTGAATACTGCACCTTTTGTTTCTTTAGACATGGAATGACAAGGGATTAGACTCATCAAACAAATGTGCCTCGCGGCAAACAATATGCACAATCAGGGAGTTTTTTAATTCACATAGGTGGAAACGATGCCATTAACAAGTCACTGGGATGCCTATCTAGAGGAAAGCAGTGTGTAATTGTTGCCTCCCTCATGAGATGATATAATGTCACGCTAATCCCATTAGAAATGAAAAGTGCTCAGTGCACTCGATGACAAAATTAGTTTTTGTATCAAGAAAATATCAGAGGCCATTTAGACAGGCTAATGATTTGCTTAGACTTATTTCTACCTTCATCACTTCCTGGACAGAGATTGAACAGACAGGTGGGGTCACAGCAGCATGGCACCATATGGTGGCAAGCGAGTCACCCCAGCAGTGGTGGTTTGATGCCCCGCAGGTTGTCTAAGAGGTGTTAAACTAAACCGTATGTCAGCGTGGCGACTGTCCCCCCAGCTAACATCAACTACTTCCTCTTGAGCTAAATATTATGGCCTTGCAACAGAGCAAAAAGAAGAAGCATTTAAACTTTTGAACTTGACATTTAAAGCTGCATTAAGCCAGGCTGGAAACTGGTTTGTGTAAATGCTGCTCCTGAAGGGTTGGTGGAAAAGAGAAGAAAAAAAAAAAACACACTGAAGCTTTGTGGATTATCTGGAGTCATGGCTACACTATTTATGGAAAGAAATGTCTCTAATAAATATATATTTTTAATGTTTTAACAGCTCAATCAAAGTCAGACTCCCTTGTTTTATGTTGGGATGGTGGCAGAAATCTCAGAGATATTTAAAACTTGGGCAAATAATACCGGTATCTATCTAAATTTATCTTTGTTTTTTCTGTATGTGCATGTAGAGATACCACATACATTATATTTGGGTATACTGGCACTCAATATAAGTTGTACCAAAGCTGGTTTGTGTAAATTTTGCTCTTGATTTAATATAATTTGTTTTGTTTTTTCTTACATGCAGCTGCTTAGATTAATTATCTGTATTTTATTGGAGCATTCACTCAGCAGAAACAGTCTAATTTACTCTTTTTTGTTTCAGTCAGCTTTGATAAAAAAATCTGTTCATCCTTGTCAGTGTTTAGACATTTTAATTCATTTTTTTAATTTAATTATATTCATTTACAGTAAGGTGTGTTTGCACCTTTTAGACCGTATAAAGATGTTTTAACTGTTTGACTGATATCTCCATGGTATCATATAAGTAGGTGGAGACCTAAAAGGCAAAGAATGTGTCATGATGTCTGGATGTGAATAAAATTAAATCCAGCCAGTGGAGGTCTGCTCTCGCTCTATATGGGCTATATTGGATTTAACATGTATGCTTTCACAGAGGGGCAGCATCCTATTTGAAAATAGAAAAAAAGTACATTTACTGGAAAGAGTGAAAACTGAAAACAGGACTGGAAATGAAATTGCACGTTGGCATGGATGAAAGTGTGAAAGGAAGCTGCTAAGAGACTCAGGCAGTGACAGAATTCACAGCAGAAAAATGCGTGGATCAAAAGTGAGAAAGATGAAACACAAATGTTCAGAGAATTGGCTGAAATAGGTTGTGAAATTGAGTGTGAACAGAAAAAAAAGGGCCCAAAATGGTTAGAAACATTGTAGAGCAGCTGCCTCGATAATTGCGGTAACATAGATCTGGGACTGCACTGCGGAAATCAGAAAGACAAGTAATCTCTGAAATAAATGAAATGTCTAAACTGTTGATAAGCTAGATCAAGAAATGAATGCCAGGGAGTTTGCAGGTAGGGAAGCTCCTAACCAGGTCACAACAATTGTGGACCTCAATTTCCACATAATTTTCTCTACTTTAGGTGTGCTGTGGTGAATTGGGCGAAGCTCCTTTGTTACATTTAATGTGTGTGCGGTGTCACCGCGATACCTTAGACAATAGTGTGCTTTCAACTTTGTAGCAACATTCTGGGGACATGAGGTCTGTGTCAACATGACGATGCCTTAATGAACCAATTCCCAACCTTGGGATTTCGATCCCCAGTGTGGGTCGCAGAAGCTACATAAACCGGTTGTGAGACCTTCTTAATTTTGAGAAGTGTCAGACAGTTTTCTTTAAAAACATAGATTTGGTCTATATCTCAGCACTTCTGTGAAGAATGAATGAAATTGTTACTTTTTAACATTTGGCTTATTATATAAGATACAAACTTCCTTTTATTATGTTCACTATTTGTGTTAATACAGTTTATCAGTTGTTATGTACTATTATTGTTATATATTAAATATAATATGAAATGTCTATAACTGAGTCAGTTTACTCAATGGTAGAAAATGATTTTCCCAGTTTGGAGTGGAAGAACTTGACTAGCTCTAACCTCAAGCCCATCTAACATCTCTGAGGTGAATATCTGCCACTGCGCGCAACTTCGGTGGCTGACCTCACCACCAGTCTTGTGGCCGAGTGGGAGCAGATCCCTGAATTCAGGTTTCACAGACTGGAGTTGTTGTAGCAGCATATTAACAGAAATGTTGTGTGCATTGTTTGGTTGTCAATGTCCTTTTCGCCATATATTGTATTTCACCACAAAATCTTGTATATGCACCTTTAAGTCCAGAATGACAGCCAAACATTGTATTTTTCATGTCCCGCTGTCAGCCATTAATTTAATTTGTATTTCTACTCATCCACAGTCCTGTACTTACACTTCCTGCAAACTGCAGTGCTGTTAATAATAATACTCTCATTTACACACACATCTCATTTACAGTCTCTTGACTCTGTGATATTTCTGTTTTTAACCCATGCTTTAACAAGTTAATCCATGTACTCTGCATTAAGTATTCTTTATTTTCTGTAAAACTGCTGCCAACCTGTTAAAACCACTTTAAAGTAACCAGCCAACATCAAATGCAGCTCCTATCTCCATGTATGCACAGACCAGTATTAATATTAGCATGCTCCACTTCTGTGCATTCAAATGCATGAACTTGTATTAGTGTAAGTAGCTCTGGTGGGTTTAAACCTTATAAGCATTGCAGCTTTATTGCCATGCTGTACCCACTGGGCTATGAAGTGGGCTAAGTCTCTGCGCAGTGAGACAGTGTGTGATATCATCTCTGTGCTGGACGTCAAATGATAAAAAGGAAGAGGATTTTTATCCACGTTTAATTAAGTGGTTAAAATGACCCTCAGCAGCAGCTGTAGAAGCAGAAGCACAACTAGTAGTAGGGAGTGAAAATGAGAGATATATTTGTATGTTTATTTAAGGAAAGTTGACATTTTATAAGAGACATTTTTATTTTCAGGAGACAGGAAAGAGAGAGACAGAAGATGCCAGGCTGGAAAGGTCACGGGTCAGATATGAGTGAACATTATAAACATATGGCCGGCTGCTGAGCACGCTGTAATGCCTCTGCTTATTTAGCTTCCCTTTCCCCTCATACATCTTTTACACCTCTCCGTCAATGTGCTCACACATTTTCTTTACTCTCCGCCTTTCCCTCTTCTAACCTTTCCCTCTTATCCTCCCTCCCCCCTCCTTCAAATCCCTACCATCCTCCCTTCTCCCATCCTTCCATCCCTCCCCCGTCTTTCCTGCCTGATTTAGACCTCTTGCCTGAGAGGAACATCAGAGCACAATGGGTTAGTGCTGGCTGAGCTTAAATGGAATGAGAAAACCGGAAAATTCTCTTTCATGAATAGATGCAAACAATCGGCAGCATGAGGGTGAACGAAGGAGAGGAGGATGAGATGAAGCAGGCTGGGAAGTAACACTGAGTGAGAGAATACTGGAGAGAGATGGCTGAAGGGATGGTTGGAGATTGGATGAAGGTCAGTGCAGAGGGGGCAGCAGTGAGTGACCAAGAATGATGAAGGTTTTTAATTCCAAAAGCTATTTTGACAACAAATTGTTTCTTGACATTTGTGGCCTAATAATATACTGCAGATAAACCCATGCTTTGTATGTGGGGTTTCCAAGAGGATGACCCTCAATTTGCAAATAAAACTCCATATTAAGCATTTCAAGGATTTTCTAAGTTCAGAAACAGTCTCTTAATTTCTCTATGCTAGTGTATACATGAGTACATTACATGAGTACAGCAATGTTTTGAAAGGTAGGAACTATCTATCAAATTTGACTTCAAAGTAGTAGCTAACTAGTTAGTTGGCAAACTTTAGATAGATATCACTGAGGAAATATTTAGTCAATTTGTTGACTTCATGGTTCTTCTCTCTTCTCAAAGGAAACACATCATACCAGAAGATTGTTGTTGTTTCCACTCACTCTGTGTCAGGTCATCTCATGGTGAAGTCTTTAAAGGACCAGTATGTAAGATTTAGTAGCATCCAGTGCTTGAAAGTAAGGTCCCATTGTCCACGGGACAATCAAATAGCACCTGGGAAACAATGATTCAGTGTCTTAGACAGAAGAGAAATTTTTCATTACCAATGAATTCATTATTTATTCTTAATGACTTCATTACTAAAAAATGATTAGCAACAAATTTAGCAACGTATCCACACCATCAGGGTTAGGATTGTAGCCAAATACATTCACAGCAGCAGGTGAGCAGTGTGCGGAGGAGGCTTGTTGTTCATGATGTAGCCTATCGGACCAACGTGGTACTGAATAGGTGTTTTGCACACTGTTCCTTTACCTGGTCAGTGCTTCTAAAATAAACGTTGTGTTCGCCTCTTCAGCACAATAACATCTGTCTGTGTCTCTGTAGCAGAGCTGTGTTATCAGTCGATTGCACAGGGGGAGGAAATTGTCCACTAATCGCAGATGGCATTATTTTAATTGATCTGTTTTTTTAATAACTTCAGTTACACTTTATATACTATCATTGATTGTGAACATGTGGTATTGAAAAAGTATCAAAGTATCGATACTTTTGACAACCCTATTATTGACTCAGTTTCATGACCTTATGCCTCTTCTTTTACAGCTTCTTCTTCAGTTTACAGTTAAACATTGATCTGTAATTGTCACTTCAAAGTGTTTCCAGGCTAATATAGCATATACATGACGTAACTGATGCTTCTGCACTTTAGGCACAAATGATTTGACCTCTTTAGACCTCTGAACTCTCTGTCTTAAGATGAAAAATCATGCATCAAAGTATTTCCAGAGCTCATTTATGGCTGTCAAATGCCGCCACTTAACATCCAATGTAGTAGCACCGTTTGTATCGCTAATTTTCATCAGAATTGATGTTTGTATTTTTTTAATCTAAACTAAACTGATCAAATAGAGTCCTGAATCTTCAGTAGAAATCTTAATGCACTTATTACACATAACTCATATACACATCTTCTCTATACATCTTGTCATCTTGTTGTGACCCTGAGGTCTGCCTGAAGCCTCATCCTCCATCTGTCTCCTGTGTGTTGAAGAGTTACAGCTTCATTTCTCTCTCTCATGCACACACACGTACACAGACACACAGACTGACGTCAGAGAAACAGTCTCAAAATCATCCTCTGAAAGCTAGCGTTAGTTGTAGACGTTAACGTTACAATGGGAGTGTTGGTGTTAAGAGGATACTCACATCTTCATCTGCTGCCATAACACACACACACACACACAGATTTCCCCATCTCCCCACATGCGTATCCATGCCCACATCATACATCCTTTATCCTTGTTACATAACTCCCCTCCCCCATCAGCATAATGATAAGTTATGACAGAAGTTATGACGCCAAGTGTCTAACACACTCCTCAGTCCTGTTTCCCCTGCAAACATACACACACACACACACACACATATATAATATATTGACAAGCATACATGCAGGCTTTGCTGTCACTGACATGATGACGTTTCCCAGCACAGAGTCACATGCAGTTGAGTCACAGCAGAGCTTGGCTTGTTTTTACATTAAAATAAACATGGTCTTGGTGCGTTTACACTATGAGCACCAACTCCCACAGCCTGACCTCAGAAAACCTGCACTCTGCCTGTCTTTACCCTGATGTGCTCCCCCGAAATGGGCAAATTCTAAGATTCAAAGCAAACAAGAGAGAAGAAGGCAGAAAAGATGGTGTCTGAGATCCTTATAGTGAAGATGTGCCACCTGCTGTCGATACTGCCCCTCACTGTCTGCCACACTGACCCAACTCCCGCCAAAATATCCTCACTGACCACATGTGTGACCATGCATGTTTTCCTTTGCGTGCAGCCTCTGTCTGTCCATTCACTGGAAGTTTGTGAGTGCAGATGTTTACACAATCCCAGCGGACACGGCCAATCTGAAAACAGCTGTAAACATGCGGCCTTGTGGAGTCGGGACAGATCATAATGGGAGCATTCTTACGTGCTGATATGTGCTATAAATAGGTGTCCGACATTTGTTTCCATGCGTGCAAATTGGGCTTCATGAGCTTATTAACAGCAGCATGCAAATCATGTGTTTAACTTGTATAGTCTGAAGCACATCCACTTTCATACTCTGTCAATGACACACAAAACCTAATTGGGGGAAAAGTGATTTAAATGCCCATCTGTGACCTCTCAATTTTTCCAGATTTGATCTAAAACATTTCTTCTCAGTTTTTTCGTTTGCAAAATTTTGACAAATCGTGTTGTCTCTACTATCAACACTGAAATGTCAACATCCTGACATATGCTGTAACTAAGAGCATCCTCTCCCTCCCTCTCTCAAAAACACACACAGCTGACTTCCTCAGAGAGCTGCGGCTCAGGACGAACTCCTCTAAGCTCACCATGCCCGATGACCTCATCTGATCTCAGCCCTCACACATCACTGCCTCTGAATCCCAGTTATCCTTAGAGGCCTCATATCTGTAAACACCAAATACACACACACACACACACACACACACACACACACACACACACACACACACACACACCAACAGTGATTTAGTAAGAGGCTGTGTCGTTTCCCATGTGAGCAGAGAGTATGAGTCAGTGTGTGTCTGTGTGCACGTGCAGTGGGGTGGTTGGAGGTGGAGCTAATCGTCCTCATCCTGTCACTTCCTCTGTTCCTCTGTCTGTTCAGGTTCTGAGACGACCGTACAGATAAACAACAGACAACAGACACATGTATCGGCTTCGTCTTCATCTCACACTGATGGTCACAAAGAGTCTTTGCTTTTCCAAAAAGGACATTTGTCAGATGAATCAAAACACCAGACGAGCAAGGAACAGAGCAGTAGAGCGGGCCTCAGAGTGTGGATAGACCTGCACTACACTGACAGCGTAAGAAAAGGAAATAGACATGACAGAGAGCGGTAAATTAATATTTCTAAGTATTATGAACAATAAAGTCATTACTGGCTATTATATATGGTAATTCATTAAAGGGTCGTGATAGTGATAGTTGTGATGTTTAGCAGTTACAGTAGTATTGCTTTTATTTGCACTGAAATTTGACTCTTTGATTTCTGCCGCCACACCGTAACAAAGAACATCAATAAGATTTCATTTGTTGTGCTCAAGGCATCAAACAAACTTGCAATTAAACGTTTCACAGTAACAAATCTTTCCAAAAGCAGTGTCAGAGTTACTCTGGATAATCCACAGACCTCAAGCTCAACAGTTTTTCAGTAGAAAGTAGTTTTGTTCCAGGCTGGATTACCAGCTGGGCAATGAGTTTAACTGTCCGGAAAACTCTCTGCGGCCCTGAAAGCCCCAGGTTGTCATTGTAACAATTACTTTGTTGTAATTTTCTAAATTTGTTTGGGATTTGTTTGGAAATATGTACCACTAAAGCAGAACAACAACCAAAATGATACCGGTCTTCAGGTGGCTTCTGCAGTTTGACATCATCTTGACATTTGTAGAAGATGATCAAGGAAGATATGTCAAGGATATAGTTTAATACTTTTAATAAATGAAATTAAATCAAACTTAGTTAAGTTACACTATTTGGTGCATATTTATACACAGGTTAGTGTTTAAACTAATGACAGCAGAATGGGAAATGTGTGTATTTGGAGCTTTATATGGCTTAAACAAGCTAGTTAAAAAAGTATGTTTTTTCTGTAATTTGGGTGAAACGACTCTTCAAATGTTTCTGCCCAACCTTACGTGGCCTCTACCCAACCTAAACAACATGAGGCCGGCGCTGATGAAACCCACTATAAACGGCTCATATGCTCCACTGAATCAAGCCCTCACCCCAAAGGCAAACTCATCATCTTCATCTCTGCTGGAGTGCTGACGTCCCTTTCTCTCCTCCCTCTTCCCGAATATCAGACCTGTGCTCACCAAATTCAATTAACTGGCTCAATCAGAGCGTCTCTGCACCCCCCATGGCTGAAGGTGAAGGTAAGGTGAGCTCCCAAAGTAGGCCGGTGACGTCTGAGAAGCCAGGGCTGAATGACGGAGCCATCAAACTTCCGGAGGCTGGACAGGATGTGGGATTTATGTGACAGGCTGCCTGAAGACGTTAGCATTCCTGGGCGTCATGGACCTCGCCAGGTCGATGGCCTCCTTGCCACGTGACAGAGACTGTGTAGACGTTTCCCTCCCAGCTAGGAGAGCGTGTCCGTTATGGCTTGTCCCCGCTAACCATGCGACCTGTCACAGTCCAACACTACACACCTGGCTGACACATCACAGGAAACATAGCAGTTATATAAACAGCAGAACAAGACAAAACACGTTGGTTTAGTTTAGCTGCACAAATATTTAAAACAAACATGATATACATGATACCAGTGAATCGAAAACTCACTCAATAAGAGAGAAATACAAGAAAACACAGCAAATGTAGCGCACGGTTAAGATTAAACCAGTGGAAACTGTATCTGGCTGGGGCACCTTACCATATGTTTCTATGAGTTGTTAGTAGCTCCACCCAAGAGACACATGATTTAATTTAAATAACTGTTAAATGACAATTTTACCAAAGAGATATTTTGCAAGAGATTTCACAAAAATTTGAGAAAATTCAGCAGAAAATGACCAGAGATTTGTGCAGCAGAACGCTGTTCTTTCATGTTTCCTCTCCCTTTAATCATCTGAAGACCCCTTATATTCATCCTGTGTTTAGGGGCTTGACCCTGACAGGAAACCATTACACAAACCTACCTGTATTTGTACTGTATCTAAGAGACGATTAAGCACCATCTCAACCTGCAACAACAGTAAAATACATGTACACATACATACATATAAATGTACACACTGATGCATCAGTAACTAATAACGTCATATCTAATACTAGTCATAGGGCCATTTTGCTACTGATAACACTTATTTTCAATTCTACCTGTAATGGAGCATTGTGTTGGTACATTGAGTACTCTGAGCACTTCATACTCTCACCACTGAATAATATGAATGATTACAGACACAGATTGTTTACTTTATATATACTTTATATATACACACACACACACACACACACACACACACCCACACACACACACACATATATATATATATATATATATATATATATATATATACATATACATATATATATGTCCACATTCATTCAACCATTCCTTCTTTTTGCCACAGTTGAAGAATTAGATATTTTTCCTTGCTGTTCATGGTGTATTGTTCTGCAAGAACAGATCATCTCTTGTTTCCTCATTTTTGCCACAACACCCCTCTTTGCATTGTATTACATTGACACTTTGTTCATTCAGAGAATATGATATGGCATCATCTCTGGCCTGTCCCTGCATCAGTATCAGGCAGCAGCGGAAAGTCTGGGTATCCATAAAACGTCTTTTAAATATGACACCTTAAATATCAATTTCAAACCAGGCACAGTGTTGTAAGGCCGTGTGCGTTGTATGTAATTATTTTTTGAGCTTCAGTTAATTCTAATTATTAAATTACTTGTTTAATGTCATATTTTTATATATAATATACAAATGTTGTATTCTTTTTGTGTTCTTAAGGGGAAAATAGACATAAAAGTCTGTATGAAGCAGAGCTGCTGTATGTAATGTGATTGACAGCAGCTTTCACACACTTTCACAGCCCATCTTGTCATGTTTCCTGAGGTGATGGACGCTCTGTCTCTTTCTCGACATTTTTTTTCTCTCTCAACTCTTCCTCAGATCTAAAGCTGAACATTCAACCATCTCCTGTTTCCTCCTTTGGGACAGAAAAAAACACAATAAGCAACAGAGTTTCATGGTAGAAGTAATAACCTGCAACAGTTTAATATGAATAGATATCTGTTTTGTCTATTTTGTCTAGTGATGCACTGTAAAGGTGATTCAGCCTATAACCAGTGGTTATATGCTTTTACATTAGTTGCAAACATAGTAGAGAAAGCATTTTTGGAATAGTTGGGAAGGAATATTTAAAATAAATTGACAATTATTAGTTTACACGATAGCAGGATACATCAAAAATGAGGTCCTATAAAGTCTCTGAGGACATATTTTTGACTGGTAGGCTGCTGATTTAAATTCCTGGACTTGCTCACAAATCCTTGACATGGAACATAAATGACAAATATATCAAATCCTTCACCTATCTCTCTTCACTCTGAGGTGCTCTTGAGTAAGACTATAACCCCTCAGTGCACCAGAGGTGCTGTTAACCGGCCAAGGATACTTGATTGAACATAAATATGGATATATATATAAATATGGATCAATATGTGAGCAAGAACATCCACCAATAAAATAGCCCAAGGTCAGTTATGGATGATCACTCAGAACGCAGGTGAAGTATGTCAGCTTGAAATTAAAAATGTCTTTTTTTGAAGTACCACTCAGGAGTCCTTTGTGTGCCACAAACATGTTACATCTTCCCCCAAGTTTTCACCATGGCCACGACTAATCATCTCTTCGAGCCAGTGCAGAGTTAAAATGAACGTTCTTAGGAGCCACGTGAGTCACGCACAATGATGATGCCCACGTCTGTGTGTGTGGGGGCTGATGAGTAATCCAGCTTGGACTGAGGTAGGAGGCGAGCCTTTGAAGCCAAGTCTCAGTGGAGTGGGGAAATATTAAAGCACAGACCAGGCTAATCACCCCGCTAATGCCAATGTAATGCCAGTGAAGGCACAGACAAGTGAGGTAGTCACCTTGGTCAAAATTTTATTGTATATGTAGATTTGATCCTACTTGGGGTTTCACACCTCAGTGTCTAAATGAAATAATACAAAAATAGGATAGTAGTTTTATTAATACAGCCGACTGAACAGGAATGAACTCCTGACTCTTGACTCACTGGACCAAAACGTCACTGTTGTGGCAGGAATAATCCGCCACAGACCAGCTGCAAGATGAAAGCAGTGACGTAAAACTGGCCTCAGGCTGCATGAACAGCAAAGGTTGCATGTATAATTCTTACATAAAATGTAACAGTGGACTGAGGTCGCTACTATCAGATAAACTAGGGGTCAGACAGCAGCCAGTCTAAACCATCAATTAGAGAGTGGACATACCATAGCAGGAGCAAGCACCAAGCCTAAATTTTAGATTTGACAATATGAGTAATACAATACTGCAGAACTGAATCAAAGCGGGACAGGGGGAGGTGGGCGGACCACCTCTGATAAGATGCCGTTAACACACTTTTTTTCCCCATTATAAATGTCATGATGTAAATGAGTCCTGAACGGCTGATTCTATGTCAGCATTAACCTTTAAAGCGACACTAATGTGTTTTTAATCACAGCACAGTCATATTACCTAGTTTACAGCTCAAGTGTGCAGTAACAGACAAACTGCACCTTTCGACAACAGGGCGATTAAAAGTGCTTTATATAAGACAGAAAAGATATAAAAGATATAAAAGAAATAAAAGAAATATGAGCCAATAAAGACACATAAATAGGAATAAAATAATCTAAAATAGAATAAGATAAATTAAAGCAACATTATAATTTTTCTACCATTAAATAACAGATTTAGATAATTTTCATGCTGCACTGACACGTTCATGCACAATGTAACTTTAGTGACAGACTTTAAACTCAAGTTCAACTTAAGTTCTCATCTCATCAAGTTTTTGGTTGTTGAAGGTTCAAAAATGAAACAAAGCTGGAGGTAGTAGGCGTTTAGTTCTGACCAAAAGTTACTCTGGTGTCGAGTCTCTCACTTTTTTGGTTGTTCAGCACCAAAATCGCATTGTTTGAAACTGTCATATAAATCTGTGTCATCTGCATAATTCTGGTAAAATATTTTGTTGAAGTATAGAAAAGCATTACTTGCAATTAGCTTTTCAACACTCTTTTCGAAGAGACAGTAAAGCATTTCTCCAAGGTGCCTTTTTTTTACTAAAGACTTTTACCTTTGCAGGGATAATGACATAATAACATTCGTTTTTTTATAACTGAAATTATCTGCAGAATTATTGACTGAGACCCAGGCGGGGGTGGATGTGGAAGAGAAAGCCTGCATGAATAACTCATGCAGGCTTGATGCACTCACTGGTGTTTTCTGATTAACTCTGACCGAACATCTGTGTGCACAGACATAGGGAACTCTAAGAAAAACACCACAACCTGAGAAATGGTTAGACCTCATGGTTATCCAGAATACAACACAGCTCTTTAGTGCAGCTGTCCTCGGGGTTGTCAATGTAAGACATCTACACCGTTAAAGACAATGCAGATGGTAGACATAGAAAAAAACATTTGCACTTTATTTAGGTGGCCTGTAGATGTTTAAGAATACAGCTCGACATGAGGAAATCAACTGAAAAGCAACATGTTCAAAAGAAGCAAATTTCCCACAAGACATCTGTGTGTACTGAATGGAATAATTAATCGAAATGGCAACTCCGCCTCTTTTCCTGTGCCCTTTAGCTGAAATTGGAAGCGGTTGAGTCAATAAGACCTGCTGCACTTTAAAAGTATTCTTTGCCAATTTAAAGTTTTTTGTGACATGCCAGAAAACAAACTGTGTGTGTGTGTGTGTGTGTGTGTAAAGTTGAGTGCATGTTTTTTATTCTATTACTCTTGAAAACAGAGGGCCATAAATGCTCATGGTGGGAATTGAAGTCCAGAAGAAGAGTCTGTTTTTGGAAGTTCATGAGGGTCACTGTACGAGGCAGCAGATCTATGCCCAGTAGGAGAAAGAAGAGGCATATTGGGAGTAGTAGAAGTCGGGAAATGACCCTGTCTGTTCTTTTTGCCGTGTTATCATCAAGGTTGGGGGGTGAATTTAATGCCAGCATTAACCAGCTCTTCCTTTTTATCAGTGAATCCCACAAGGGGTGAGGCAGGGCAGGGAGGAGAATGAAGAGAGGAGGAATTAAGAGACTGATCCATGAGCTGGTTGTCATCATACTGACACTGAGTCTGTGATGTTTTGTCTTCGTGGCACAGAGGCTGCTGAGTGTCAGGCTGCATTATCTTAGGCCTGGTAAATGGATAATGCAGACTGAACCAAAAAATGGTTCATCAGTACTTTAACTCCAGATCTGCTATACTGATAACTTCAATCTGTTGTTTCCCAGAACAGATTGAAGTTATCAATGTTCAATGTTATCAATTTTATCAATATCAATGTTTTTTTGCCGTTGGTCCACAAGAGACTTTTTGCATTCATTTTGTTGGTATTTTCTGGTGTTTCTTAATGTTATTTTGGAGAAAATTATTTTAAAAAATGTCAATGACTTATCCTGCACTCTGGGGTGTATGCTAATTTTGAATGAAACACTTTCTTTCTTATGACGCCGCCTGAGCAGAGTGATTCTGATAATGTCTTTGGTCCCAGTCCAGATTCACTGGAAGCTAACAGTACAAGAAGAATCAGCAAATAGGACCGCTCTACAGTCCGCTATTGCTGCGTAGCGGCAGCATTTTTGGCTGCTGCAAACAGCAATTTATATCTGTGCCAAGTCTCTTTGTAGCTGCCTGTTTTAACAAGAAGTAAATATGCGGAAGCAATAAGCACCCTGGTAGCCACTTAATGGGAATTTTGTGACAACCAGGAAAAAGTTGGAAAATATCAGCTAAGCAAAGAAAAAGCGGGAAGAGTGTTTGCACTATAGCGAAGCAGAAAGGGCTTATTGGTGACACTAAGGTATTTCATGACTGTTCATGCCAGGATGTGATAGAACATTCACAAAAAGCTGTGGAATAATTACAGTTGGTAATCATAATCATTATATTTCACAAAGTAATGAGGATAGCCATAATCATGCCATTATACAAGCTCTACCACACACACACACACACACACACACACACAAAAGACAGTGGTGGTAGCATGCTGTGATGATCAACAACATGATTTTAAATAGCTGCCTTTTAAGGATCACATTATCACAGTTTCCACACAAAGCGCCCTTTAATAATGCAGCAAAGATGTATAAGGCCCACAAATCATGCAGCACAAGAATACATCAACCATTATAAGCCACTGAGGCAGTGATCCATTAAATTGAGAACACAAAGGATCAAAGTGAAAGGGTCAAGCACTGCCCTGAGTGCAGTTCATGTTAGACCTACAGAACAGGTCATCAGCGGAGACATACATATGAACACAAGCTTTCATACAGTACCCAACAAAAAGCTACTGTACACGTATACTGCCTTCTGTCTGGCGATCATGGAGAACATGTGAGCGCCCTAACAGCTTGCTTTGCTGCGGCTATGTGATTATACATGTCTGTTCACATGTGAGTTGCCACGATGCATCAACTTAATTAATGTGAATGTGCTCGGAGCAGCCCGGAGTCATTCCTGCCCACGGTAGAGAGGCTGTTACATCACTCACACACAGAGCAGAAAACACAGGAACACAATAAGAAGACTATTTGAAGACATTTTCCTGCCTGTACTGTATATGTGGAATAATGATCTAATGTGATATGAAAGACAAATCCCTGTTCATTTGTTGTACTTGGAGAGCCATTCCTGCACGTTTCCTTTTATTTTCTTCTTCAGAGCAGCTTCAGTGAGGTAGTCTGTGCTGTGAAGCTACAGCTGCCGAGACACACACTGACTTCTGGCTGCCTTCATTAGCTCCTCTGTTTCCACGAGGGTCTGGCTAACAACCCTACGCAGGCTTTCAGCCCTCATCTGTGTCTCTCCTCCCACTGCTTTCCGTGCCAAGCTGCAGGAGTGGAGCTCAGACGGTGTGTGTGGTCCCTTCCCCATGGGTGCACAGGGGCACTGGGCTAAAGGAGGGGGTCCAGTGGCCCCGACGTTATGCACAAATTCGTCCTCAGAAAAAAAGGCAAACCAATTTTGGTGCCAAAGTTCACAATTTATAATATAATATTTTTTTATTAAAATGATTAAAATATCTAATTGCTGCTAATGCAAAAACTGTTCCAGCCTTTAAACCGAGAATGCTTTTAGACATGTTGCTGCAGGAGTGAGTTGATGTGCTCTCTGACCCAGACGCAGTCCTTAAATTACAAACATCCCCCCTCCGTCCCACTACTAAAAAAAAAAATCCAAGAATGTAGCTGTGAACATACAGTTGTGACAAGCCTTTGACTGCACGGTTTTATTTGCAGTCTCCAAGGCATTTCATGAACCTTAACATTACTCACGGTTGGCTGCAGTTCCTCATGTGTCACAACAGTTTATAGTCTGTCCTCTGTGGATGCTCACTAAGTCGCCGAAACAAAGCCTGGGTCATTTGTGAGAGTGGAAATCCTGAAAGAAAGAGCATTAATTTTCATTTCTGAGACAGGAGATGTTCAGACGTCTTCTCCGCTTCGGTTTATCATTACATCTCCACAACTGTCACACCACACCATGCATGTAAGTAGAGGGTAGTGTGACTCTTTGTTGCTACAGTGAATTCTTGCATGTTTGCCTCTCAGAGACCACTGTAGTATAAATACCTACTTCCACTTGTGAGCAAACCTACAGGTAATCACTATTTTCTAGTAGGTTCTTTGTGTTCTTGTGGTTCTGGTACGTTGAGGTGTAAAGTTTAGCATTCTGCTATAAATGATCCACAAGGACGTTGTCTGCTCAGGCAGCCTGCCACACAGCTTGATGCTCATCTATAAAAAGTGATAACAAACTCCTACTGCTGAATGACAGCAAGCATGACGAGTCTTCAGTGTCAGACTGTTGCTCTGACTCATACAGCGAGGATTCGTCAAATCTCACATCATCTGGCAGTCTTGTCAGGACTGGAGCGACGCTTCTTTTAAGCTGAACCAACAAACTTTGCACGCTAGCGTCTCAAACTGGCTGCGAGACGTCACTCAAAATTATTTGAACTTCAAAACCCAGAAATCCTGTAAGGTGGCATCAGTAAACTGAAGTCAGCCTGTTCATGTTTACCAACCCAACTGAGCTTTCATTTCATCACTTTCTGTGGTTGGAGTATATTTTAATCATGTTTTTTCAATGTTGCTACCTGACATTATAATGGAAGTGTCTATTTCTATGCTGTTTCTTGTCCTGTGATCTATATAACATCAAACAGTATGATAAGTCTAGTGCTCTAAAATGCATTCAATCCACTTGTTACAGTCATAAGCAGCATTTTAATAACTCAAACAGAGGGCATACTGATATGAGCTTGCTACATTTGTGCAAATTTCTCCATGCACTGGCAAAGTTACACAGCTCCCTGTGGCATTTACCAACTGAGAAAGGGCGCCTGTGAGCCCTGTGAACCTATGCGACTAGATTAATGGTGAGTGGGATCACGCGCTATAAAAAAGCATGTTACATAAGTCCGGTTCACTCTTCTTTTAGCTCTATTTTGGTCTCTACCAACTTCTGAGAGAAATATCTGGATGTTTAGCAGCTAAATGCACCAATATGTTCACCAGTTAGTATGTACAGTGAGTTTATCAGAGCTTTTTCGCTGAAACAGCTACCTGCAAACCTTCAAACATTAAAGTTGTTGACCATGAAAAACAAAATAATGAGTTAAAAACTAAGCTCCACAGGGCTGAAGGGGACTGCAGACTTGAGACTTGAGTTGTGATATTAGCAACCCCATCCACATATCACGTGAACAGTTTTACAGAATGCATCTTTAATATTTAACTTTGTTGTTTTTACATTCTTCTCTGTGATTTTATGTTAAAGTTTTGTCTGCATTTTTGAGACGGTCAAGAGGAAAATATAGGTGGTAAAGTTACTACGTGGAGTTGAATGGTCTCATAATGGTGGCTCCCAGGGGCCGCAGGGCCCATCACCCTCTCTTTATTGGGATGTGTGTTGGCACAGTACCCCCCCGCTGGCAACCAGCAGGCCGGGAGCCCGGGGCTAGGGGAGGTGAAATGTCAAGAGCAAAATGCAAATTCATGCTGACAAGCCGGTGCAGAAAACATGTTCTCTGCGACTCCGGGAACCTTGATATTTCACAAAGTCAAATGAACATGTCAGCCAACACTGCAGGGCAACTATTGGGTTATTTAAAGAGGAGGTTCAGAAAGCAGGCTAGTCTTACATCACAGGCAGCAGGGACTGTTTACGTGCAGCTCAGCGGACAAGACTCGCCTTTGTTGTGGTTGTTATCCTCCTTCTCCAGTCTCCCTCTGTCTGTGGGCCATCACTGACTCTCAGAGTGAGACACAATGAGGGTGGGCCGATAGACGAGACACATACTGGTTCACATTAGTCCGTCATTATATCACTGCTGCCCTCTCATCCGGCAGATCCACTGTCGGACCCAGTCCCCATGTGTTATCTGTCTCCAGCACTGAACTCCCAAAAACACTACGTGGCAAACAGCTCGAGCTTTGATTAGCAGCAGGACACCTTCAAGACATGAGAAGCAGCTTCAGCCTAAAACAGTTGTAAAGATTTACTCTTGTCTGGTGACTTCTTGCTCAGTGACACTCTCCTTTTCTCAACGTCCTCTTCTTGTCATTATGTCTATAGATGCTGCTGAGCCTGGTTACATTGCCCGCTTGCCATCTGCATTCCCTCACGCCCTGGGCCTGAAAACTCCTCCTCCTGGTGATCCAAAATGGCTGTGGTACAAACACCAACACTCTTTGTTATAAGCTCACAGTCTAGGCAGCCAGGCTAAGAAACTAAGCTAACATTAGCTAACAGCAGCTACAATTTGGAAGGAAAATCTTTACATCACAGAGAGTTGATGTGCATACGTCTGTGTAGCATCAAAATAATTTAAAATCAAAATAAAATTATTTTATCGTATCAAAGTTACACAATGACGCTTTAAAATGAGGATGCTCATAATGGACAGCTATCCTGTAACCTTTGCTGATGATGGATAAGCCAACCAACCGTTTTTGCAGTTGTGACTTATCACTTGATAAATATCATAACACCATCTACTGTGATAAGGTCATCTGGATCGCCTTGAAGAGGTGTGGATTAATACTGGTGGCTTTGGTGATCCTCTGACTCTTTCTTGAGTGCCACGAGCAAGTTGACATTTTTGTTTTTTCTGTCTAATGCTTCAACAGCTATTGAATGGACAGTCTCTAGAGGAGAAAATCTCATGGGTTTGGTGATCCTCTAACTTTTTATCGAGCACCATCATCACACGAAATTTGCATCTTAAATTTGCATGATTTTAGCATATACCTTAAGGCACTGCTGTGTAGAACTGTACAGAGCTGCTATCATGGCTGCAGTCTTTGTACAATATACAGTATGGTATCATTATGAGTATGGGGTCCTGTTAAATAACAGTTCACATCTTTCAAGCCGGTCTTAAAACAATACCCACATGCTCATATGTGCATAGAAAATGTTACTGGCTGCTGCAATAGTTTCTCCTCTCAATTCTCAAGAGGGTATCTTCCAAAGTTAATCTTTTTTGTTACTATGCCTCCACTGCAGCTCACTAAGGAAAGATCCATCCGTTATCTGTAACCGCTTATCCTCATCAGGGTCACGGTGGGGCTGGAGCCTATCCCAGCTGACTTTGGGCGGGAGGCGGGGTACAATCTATTCTGCTTTTATATTTCCACATTTGAAACACTTCAATCTAAAAACTCATCAATGAAACCAGTCAGCTAGAGGATGAGCTGGAAAATCACCTCAGTACATGATGGGAGTCATTTTGACACTTTCCCATGTTCCCAAGCACTCCATGTTTTCACACCCACTATGTGCACTGAATAGATCACAATAAATGTGTTTATTCACTTTCATGTAGAAAGTTACGCTAAATATGAAACTAGAGCAAGTAGACAGTTAGTTTAGCTTAGCTAGAGAGGCGAGGTACAGCCTGCACAACTCATCACAGGGCACATAGAGACAAACAATCATTCACACCTAGAGGCAATTTAGAATCACCGATTAACCTATTGAGCCTATCTTTGGAGTGTGGGAGGAAGCCGGAGTACCCGGAGAGAACCCACGCAGACACAAGGAGAACAAGCAAACTCCACACAGAAAGGCCCCAACTGAGGTTCAAACCAGGAACCTTCTTGCTCTGAGGCGACAGTGCTAACCACTGCACCACCGTGCAGAGTAAAGAAGCATGGTACATGAAAATATCGCATTTTGTACTAAAAAGAGGGCAAATTTGGAAGATGTCAACTTTGTCTACCACAGACTCTTGAAGACTCTTGATTATAACTAATATTTTTCTTACACAGGGGGACTGTCTGTTTCACTGTACATATGTGCATGTGGATATGGTTTTAAATTAGAACTTTTAAATAAAATGTCTGAATAAGCCACAAGGTCATTATGGGCTGCATTTAATTCATAGCTGAATCACGCTCCCTTTCCTCTTGAAGTCGATGGATTGACCCTGTGCTGATGAGCTGCTTTGTTTGTGAGGTCGTCTCCTGCAGTTAGACATGACAAAAAACTGAGCTGTCTGTGCAACTGAGAGTCAGAACTTCAAAATGTGAAGATGTCAACGTTTGCGTGGCATAACTGATGCTTTATCAAAGTAAATAAAGCATAATGCAATAAATTAAACTCCATATGTTACATTTGGCCAACAGGAGACTGATTCAGGCTGCGAAAACTGGCAACGCCACTATACTGCTGTGACACAGCACAGGGACTGAATGCAGTAACCCCACCAAGGACAAAAAAAGTGGCACCCATGTCTGAAAGGCTAACATCCCTGTCTGAACAAAATGTCCACAAATAGAAGCTAATTGCAACAGGAAACTGTGTATTTTTAGGCTGTTCAGTACAGAGTTGAGCCCAGACAGAACAAAGCATGTGATGCGTCCATGTAAAAAGATCTCTGTCACTGAGCCCTTGTGCACATTTGACACAGCCAGCCGCAAGTCGGCCTGATAATGTCAATATCATTTCCTTCATCTCCTGTCAGCTTCATTCCCGCTCCTTGTCACTGAAACAAGCTGGAAATGGAGCACTCCCACACTCACTCAATGACAGTGCTGGAGCTGTATAAACAAACCACTCTGTCAGTAATTTAAGGGTATACAGACTTTCTCCCCGTAATCTCCTGCATCCCTGAAGAGTTCAAGATTTTGGGCAAAATACTTTAATTTGCTTTCTTACTGAGAGTCAGAAGAGAAGATCAATACCACTTTTGGAGTAAATATAAAGCTATAAAGTAAGCTTTGCATAGCAAAAACACTCAAACTCTGTGCAAAGGTAACAAAACCTGTTTACCAGCACCTCAAGTTACATCTCTATATATGTGGATTAAATAAATAAGATACAATGTAAAAAATTTATTAACTTTAGAGGTGCTTGTAGGTGTATTTTATGCTAAGCTGAGCTTACTTTCTGCGTGCTCTAGTTTCATATTTAGAATAACTTTCAACACGAAAGTGAATAAACACATTTATTGTGATCTATTCAGTGAGGTGCACGTAGTGGGTGTGAAAACATGGAGCGCTTGGGAACCTGAGGAAGTGTCAAAATGTCTCATGTACTGAGGTGCCCTTGATCAATTTTCCAGCTCATCCTCTAGCTGACTGGTTTCATTGATGAGTTTTTTGATTGAAGTATTTCAAATGTGGAAATATAAAAGCAGGATAGCACTGCAAAAACGAAAAACATCCCCCTGAACAGTGATGTTGAAAAACTGTTAATGCTGAGTGATCCGGGCCAGAGACAGCACAAAGATTCGAGTCTTCATGGTGAGTCATATGGCTTCAAGAAATCTGCCATCATGTAACCCAGCAACAGCACACGAAGCAAAGACTGACTGGAACGTACAAAAAAAATAAAATAAAGAGAGACCTAAACCCTGCCACCTCACCCTCATTCTGTCACACATGTAAATCTGTCAGGTCCAGCTTGACGTGCAGGAGAATAATGCACATGCCAACTCCACAAAAACATGCGCAGCTGCCAGCTTCTTTCTCGGACTGTGTTTGTGTAATCAGATTAATTCAGGAGCTAATTTGTTTTCTTTGGGTGTGCCTGGCTGCTGTCAGTAGCACAGATCCATAAGTTATTGAAAGCTGATTAACACATCAATCCTCCTCCTTGTGGCTGCTAAGAACGCCACGCTGTGTGGTTGTCAGGATTACTTAAGTGTGAACGAAAGGACCAAGGCACCCAGATTTCAGAGCTGTGCATTAACTCTCACTCCTGTCATCACAAGCTCTCAACACAGTGATACCACAAGCTGGGCTTTACATTTTTAAAATACATTATTATAATTCATCATGTTTCATTGAATTAAAACAGTTTACTGTGCTTGGAATTTAAAAATAAAAGATCAAATATGGTGACATGGAGGCAGATGGTTTGGAGGTGTTAGACTCACAGCTGATAAAACGTCCTTGAACAAGACACTGAATGTCATTGAAGGATGCAGCTGCCTCTGACCTTTGACCCCTGCAGTGAAATGTGCACATCTCCAAATCTAATGTCCGATGTGGGTAACTCCTTCCAAAACTGAATTTAATCTGGGATTAAAGCTCTGTGTTAGTCTTTTTCAGTTCCCTTGGGAAGACAGATTGCATGATGCCTCCTGGTGGTGACTTTTGGCAGTCAGGCGACATCCAAAATGTTCCCCCAATCTGCTAATGAGCTGTACTTTTCGCCAGTGAGCTGAGGAGACAAACTGAGCGGGGGTGGGGGACCTCTGCAGCAGGCCCGTCTCGTGCGGCCGTTGAAAGATGGTAAATTAAGGCTGGCATGATAGCTCCTGACAGCAGCGCAGTCTTGACAATGAGCACAAACTGCTTTGCTTACGTAACCAGCCCATTGTTACCACCCGGCACTGTGATTAAAATTCATAGGAATCCCATGAAATTACACCCCAAACAACTGTCTGCGACAGGAGCAGGAGGTAGAGGGTGAAAGAGATGAGATTTGAATGAGTTAAAGTCGAAACATAAGACACACAGCCAGACAAATTCTGGTGTCATCCCTCTCTGCACGTCACTGCACTGAGGTCGAGTGGGCGTTCTCCAAAGGCGGCACGATGAACTTGGCATATTTTGAACCGCTGGGAACTGCTCAGCTGACAGAAAACTAACACTCGTTCACACCTGTAACGCTCTGCTAACACTTCACCACCTGTTCATAACACTTATGCTATCAAAAGAGGATCACAGGGGGATTATTTATAGTTGGTACATCTGTGAAGAGAGCGGGCTTCAAAACCAGACAGATGCAAGACACATCGTCATTTTGTCTCATGATTCTTGTCACAGGTTGCTCATTCAGTGCTGAAGATTTTAAATCAAAGGACTATTTTCTCTCTTCAGGTTGTTTGATGTGATTTAAGAGGCCAGGGAGGCTAAAAACTAGTCTGAATTTTACAAATGAGACTTCAAAACCAAGGAAAGGAAATAGTTGTGATGACAAATTAAGTACGCTCCATCCTGTGAGCCGTCTCACATTCATCTTGGAAACCCGCTGAAAGGGTTCAGACACAGTTTGAGAGGTACTAAAAATAAGTGATGTTTCTTAATCTTAAATATTTTGCAGACTTTAAAGCATGTTGTAGTTTGAGCTGTTGGCCAAGTTCCCTCGAGCAAGGCAATGTAATATTTCCACTGTGGGCATTTTGAATGCTCACGCCTGGAGGGAAAGGAGCTTGTATGACCACACTCGTTACCCAAACACACACTCTCTCCCATATACATACACGCCGATATAATGATGCAGGTGTTCCCACACTGTTCAGATGGAATGATTTATTCATAATCATGATAGCATAATAAAACAATGAACATTGAAAGCACTGACAGTTGAACCCAAGGCCTCTCACACACAGCATGCACCACCCCGACCTCAGCGTTCACAGAGACACTGAACATTCCTAACGCCAAGAGACTCCTGGCTTCTGAAAGTCCTCCTTTTTTTTTTTTTTTTTTTTTTTTAAATTCTCCGCCCCAGTCAGTTTTTTCCTTGTTCTTTTTTTTTTTAATCCTTTAAATATATTTTGATATAAAAACAAGCCCACGTATGATGAATCAACCACGTTTGTGAACTGCTTCTCCCCCTTCTCCTCCTATTATTGTCCGACACATCCCCTCCCACCCGACCCGACCCCACCCCATCCTATCCCACCGCTCCTCCGGGCTGTATTGGTTGGAGGACGAACATGATACTGGCACCCAAATCCTGTCTCTTCCTGTTCACGGTCTCTTCATGGACACTTGAAAAAAAGAAAAACCCCAGTCTGATGGGGTGATGGTGGTTGTGGGGGTGGGGGGCAGCACTAAAAAGTAACGGTTTGATAACCTCCCTGAAAAAAAAAAGAAGAAGAAGAAGAAAAAAGCAAGCAATAAAAAAGATCTCTTAAAAAAAGTAATAAAAAAAAAAAATTAAAAAAATCAAACCACAACAGTCCAATCGAAAGAAGTGCTGGAGGGAAGTCTGGAGCTCTGTAGACTGGAGGCACTTTGGCACAGAGCGAAGGCCCCACACCTGACACCACGCCGAGGGGAGGGAAGGATAAAAGGAAGGATGGAATGACAGAGAGCTGGGCTGAATTCATGCAGAGCCACATGGTGATACAGAGGTTCCAGGAATGATGGGGGGGGGGGGGGAGAAAAAGCACCTGACAAACATGGAGGAAAAGGCCAGCCTCCCCTCCAGTTAATGTCATGTTCAGGAGAGGAGGAGGGGAGGAAAAAAATAAGAACGAAACGGGATCTTTAAGGTAGAGAAACTTGGACCAAGAGAGAAGAGACAGAGAGAGAGTGTGAGTGAGCAGGTGTAGAAGGAGGAAAATGCAGTGGCCCTTTTCGAGAGGAGAGGAATCTGTCTGGCAAAAGCTATACAACACAAACAGGAAAACAGTCCTTGTATGGAAGCAGAGGGCAGCTGGCGGACGTCTGAGGTTGGGGGAGGGGGCACAATATGGCAGTCCCACACAGGTCAACAGGCTGGGCAGGCAGGAGGAAGGTGCTGTGGTCCCTCTTCTTCTTCTTCTCCGCTTCTTCCTCTTCCTCCTCCTCTTCCGGCTTTACAGCTGTGCTGGGCTGTGTCTCGCCCCCCTCCTCTACCTCCGTCGTCCCCCTATGCCTCCTCTTCACAGGTAGAGCTCCTTGGCTCTGATATGCTGCAGCTTCTCCCTCAGCATGCGGAAGGAGGGCCGCACCACGGAGTCCAGGGTCCAGCACTGCTTCATCAGGTCGTACACCACGGGCGGGCAGCCATCTGGGGCATCCATCTTGTATCCCTTCTCTACCCGGGGCACCACCTCTTTCAACGGCTGAGTGACGGAGACAGAGTAACAAAAACATGTTGAGATCATATCCAGTTGATGCACCTGACAATCTGGCTCAACTGTACCATGACTGAGGCAAAGATTTTCGAAGCATGAAGGTGAAGCGTGCAGAAATAATTAACTTCATAACAGTACATATTGGGTCACATTTTCATCACCTGCTCCAGCAGTCTAACGACACAAATCTAATTATTTTGAGGTCAAGACATTTCACTGATCCTGTACAAAAATGAATAAATAAAAACTGGTCCCAACAATAAAGCCTGCCATCTGCTGGTACACCTCGGACCTTTGTGAGACAAAGCAATCTGGTGTTCAGGTACTTACAATTCTAGGGTAAGGCACGCGCCCAAAGGAGTAGATCTCCCAAAGTAGGATTCCATAACTCCAGACGTCCGACTTGGTGGAAAACCTCTGTTGGACAAAAAAAAAAAAAAGCATAAATAGATAAATAAATAAATGGGTAGCCCACATTCAAACACCAAACAAAAGCACTCAGAGAGTAGCTCAGGTATTCTGGGCTTCCTCAGTCCAATAAAACTGTGTCTTTGTCTGCTTTAGTGCTATTTCAGGAGTTCAAGGGAAGAAACATGAATAAGCAATAACCACAATTTTGAAAGTACTTTTTTTCCTGAGTATAAATTAAAATGTTTTCAAATGCAACACCAAAAGACTTCCAAGAGTTGAAACTTAAGTGTATAATCCACTGTTTGTACTTGTAGATTTAAAAGATTAAGAGGAGAAAGCAAATTGCTGCTAGTTCAGTTAAACAAACAAAGCACAATGAATCCAGTCCATGTGAACTAGTTAACAAAACTGGTCCCGGTAGCATAAAACTAGACACATTGGGCCTCATGCAAAAACTACTTGTATGAACAGATTTCTTCTTTTTTTTTTTTGGCCTTTTTCAAGCTTTTATTGGATAGAGACAGTTGAAGAGTGACAGGAATGTGGGAGAGAGAGATGGGGAATGACATGTAGCAAAGGGCCACGTGTGGGAGTTGAACCCAGGCCGCTACCGAGCCTTCGTACATGGGGTGGACGCTCTACCAACTGAGCTAATCCACGCCCCACAGATTTATACTTAATTAATAATTAATTAATTTACAGCCACAGGACAGAGAAGACAGGAAAGGCAGGGGACAAAGAGAGGAGATGATACACAGCAGCAATGACCCAGCCCACCTGGTGCCCAAAAAACAATTGAAGTTTGTGCAGTTATGAGAGTTTTGGTGAATCTGATTTGAAACTTCTAGGATGAGATTTAGGATGATAAAAAGAAAATGTACTTGTATGAGACTGAATGTTTGTTTTTTCCTTGGTTAAAGCAGAGTCAGCATCATCCCTATAAGAATTGTCCTACTGCTTTAACTTGAGCAGCCGTGTGCTCAGATTCAAAGTGGATTAGGCAGGTGAAAACAAATGCGAAGAAAGCAACAACACATCAGCCCAGGTCTGCTACCCGTCCACGCCTCGTCTTCACTCACTTTCTCTCTTAGTGCTTCGGGGGA
Organism: Sciaenops ocellatus; assembly: GCA_033000465.1. NCBI lineage: Eukaryota > Metazoa > Chordata > Actinopteri > Sciaenidae > Sciaenops > Sciaenops ocellatus. The sequence goes on from CP136888.1 coordinate 19,678,546, forward strand.
AGTCCATTTAACGGGCAGCTTGGCAGTGTCCTGTATGGAGGAAGCCTCCTTGGTGAGGCCGAAGTCGCTGACCTTGGCGATATTGTCGTCAGACACCAGCACGTTACGAGCTGCCAGGTCTCTGTGGACAAAGTTGTTGGCCTCCAGGTACTCCATGGCTTCACACACATCACTGGGTGACACAGAGAAACAGGAGAGATGATGAGTGAGGGCTGGATGACTAAGGTAATAAACAACCCACAGATGTCCATCTAATCTGTCATCATCTGCTCTTGCCAGGAGACCATCAAATGATGACTACAGTGCAAATGCAAAAAGATGGTGAAGGTGGAAGAGAAAAGAAGAGCTAAATCAGAAAATACTACAAAATACGTTTCCTCTTTTACTTGCTTCATATCCATGCAGATAAAATCTAATCCCTCTCACACTGACGATGAATCATGAAATACTTCATGTGTATTTATGCCCAGTGATGTGAGTGTTCACACTTATGTAATGGGTGCACTCATTTCAAGTTGTGCTAGGTTACAGCATGAGCCCAGTGACTGTTAAATTAAAAATAAATAAGACTTTAAAAAGGCACTTGAATTGCAGATAAAGCAGCCATTTATCAAGGCAAACAACCTGCAGAATGGATGCTTGTATAAACAAATGGTTCTATTATGTTCTCAGTCAAGTGCGTGACACTGTTCTTTTGAAAGTCTATTCAAATCCTGACAGCTAAAGAGCAGCAGTTTAGTTTTTTAGATCCAGAGTGGAGCTGTCTTTTTTTTTTTTACAAATGTAAGTACTTGAACAGAGATGAAGAGGACTTACAGCGAGAACTTGAGTAAGCAGTCTCCACCGAGGACGGTCCGCCCTCGAGAGCGCAGGTAGTCCACTAGGCTGCCCTGTGAGACAGTTCAGATTATTGACACAACACGTGAAAGACACAGAGCAATTTAGGCATAGAAGGATCCAGTGAAGTAATGATGCAATAATAACTGAGCAACATGCAACCACACTATAAAACAAATATGTGTGACGTTTTGTATGTTTGTGGCTACAAACAGGACGGAGTGACAGTTTCATCATCCAAATATCATGACAGACATAAATCTGAAGTAATTAGTAATATTAGTTTCAAGACATTTAAAGAATAGTTCCACATTTTTTACCTTAGCCATGTACTCTGTGACGATGTAGAGACTGCCCCTCTCCTCGACAATTACCCCTAGCAACTGCACCAGGTTGTTGTGCCTCAGTTGTCTGTATGGAACATAACAGACGCAGAAGAAAAAAACAAGTCTTAATGTGCTGGAAATAATTAAGTTGTTATTGAGGAGCAATGTGTCTGAGCAATAGTTGAAGGATCTTACGTCATGACGGAGGCCTCTGCGATGAAAGCCTGCGCTGTAGCATCATTTTTGATACACTTGACCGCCACCTTGGTCCCTCTGTAGTCTCCTACCATCACATCTAAAAAGGACACAGACACGGTCGAATTTTAGTACAACATCCAAGGCAACAAAGCCAAAATTCTGGCTCTGATTTATGAAGTTAAAGGATGCAGAGATCCTTGTGAAATTAATCCCTCACCTCCAAACTCTCCTTTGCCAATGGTCTGCAGGAGTTTCAGCTCCTTTCTGTTCAAGGCCCAGCCGCCTGCCAAGACAGGACAGATAACACTTAGCAGACTTCACAGTTGACAACAATCACGCTAGTCTAGCCAGTCTAAAAATATTACTGTAAATCAGCCAATGAAAAGCATGTATTATCTCTCCCTGATATATTTAGCATGGAAAAAATTTAAATCAAAGAACCAGGATGTCTTAACTTTTCAGAGAATCAATTTTTTTTTCATTATTGGTGAGTTTTACATTATATCTTCTGGTAATAAGAGTTCTACTTTCTGAATGATAAATCTCTCATTTGGGTGGAAAAGCGTTGATTTATTTCAAACATTTAGTTTTCCCCAGTTCTCTGAATTTGCCGGGTCAGATGGGTACATGAAGAGGAATGAAGAGAAGCAGGGGTGGAGGAAGACTCAGATTGACCTTGAGGACGGTAAAGCTCTGGACCTCCCCAGACACACAAAGATTAATTACCCCCTGTTGATTAACACTATTAGGACTAGGATGATAGCGGATTCTTGTAGGAGATCCCGTCATTATGTGTACACTGTGCATGTGCTACAGACTTTATGCTTGTGAGGTTTACGTGAGAGTATATAAACAAGAGTGTGTGTGTGTTCATTGGTGTCGGTGTCCCTGTAGAGCAATGTAAGCTGAGTGTGTCCTTACTCCTGGAGAATTCGTCTTGCGCTGCCACTGTTCCCTCCATCAACTTGGGTTTAATCAGCCTGGTGCAAAGGCCATCGGCATCTTTGGTGTAATGCTGGGGACATAGAGAGAATTAAGTGCATTATTAATACGTACATAAAAGACAAAAGTCAAAATGTTTAGGTCTATGAAATTACAAAAGAAGTAATGTTTGAAAGCCTGCAGTATATTCTGTAATACTTCTTAGACTCAATTGTGTGATCAGGGACTGATGTTCGTAGATTCAATCTGAAGGCTGAGTCAGTATACAAGCGTTTGATGTGCAAAATAAAAGTGAGGATGATGCTACCAGCAACACCTTGCAGAAGAACATGAAAGAAGTGATGAAAAGAAGATTCATGCTGCATCTGAAGAACTGATGTGAGGGAGCTCCATCTTTTTAATATGTACAGGATATCAGTGGTGTTTGCCTTCACCAAAGAGACAAAGCATGACAGAACTTTTATAAACACACATCAGTATTGAAGAGGAGAACGGTTGTCTTGAAGGACAACAGAATCTCTGCCTCATTTCCATCCAATATCGATATGGTTTACTACACACAACCGTTAATAGAATAAACACAACTCACTGAAACCCAGTGCACCCGTACTGCAATCATACATCGACTGAGGTGACAGGATGAGTCATTTGAAATTAGTGAACCTTTGCTGGGGTTTGACAGCATGCATAAGGCATCTGATAGTAAGTCTGCTGCTGGTGTGAAGGTCTGGAGTATTTATTGTGGGAACCAAGAGCAGAGGTGGAGTGTGTGGGTGTGAGAGAGGTCACTGCATTTGACCTTTGACTCCCAGAAACACCACAAACCAAACAAACCCTGAAACCTCATATATCTGCTACTCTTAATGAAATCTTAGACTTAGCACTATGAACGCAGATATCTCATTTTAGTGATATTCTGGAATCATTCTATATAAGAAAGAAAATAACTCTAAATGTGAGAGGCAGAAAAAGAGGCAAACGTGCGACAAAGAGTGAATCCTTTCTAACGAACGGCTGAGGTCGCATGGGTCATCAAACCTCTGCGTGACCATCAAACTAATAAAACAGCAAAAGAGGAAGCTAACCACCACCACCACCACCAACGACAAAATCAATGTTATACAACTGCAGCATGGCGAATTGAACAGAGTGCAAGTTACCGTGACAACCACCAGGAGGCAGCATGGTGAAGGAGCCGCACTACATCATTTAGCACTGATGCTCACATATGCCAAACAACAACTGCACCACCCCTCTATACATACATACATACACACATATACACACACACACACACACACACACACACACACACACACACACACACACACACACACAAACAATTTTTTTTAAAAAAACATATTACAATTAAATTAAATCTTTTAATGCATGTAAATGTATTTTTCATTCACAATAGTACTGGATAAATACGGATAAATAAAGATAAAGATCTTGCCTGTATATAATTAAGACTGAAGGTTGTAATTAAAGTGTAAAAATACAAAATGGGCATTGTACCTGAAAATACTTTCACTGTGCTGTTACACCCATATAAATACCATATGGAGCCATCTTTATGTCACTCCACCAGCATCACTGCATACAATGTGACTGACAGACATACAGTAACATCACTGTTGATTGGTAGTGACTGACAGAAATGAGGCCTGGTATTCCGTGCATATGTATGCTATATGTATAAATATACGCCGTGTCTGTGTGTGTGTGTGTGTGTGTGTGTGTGTGTGTGTTGGTTTCTATGTGAAGCCTGCTGTGACAGGCCAATAAGAACAGGGTAGCAGTGAGCAAGCCGGAAAAACACACAAGAATGCAAGGAATCCTCTCATAGGCTATTATAGACCCAAGGAGAAGACACTGGGGAATGCAGGCAGAGGAGAGGATAAAGATATAGAGAGATTGGGACTGAGAAATGTCAGGAGGGGGAAGCGTAGTAAGAGGTTGAGATGGATAACAAAGAGAGGCGGAAAGAAAGCAATATGCCAGGTATCCATGAGGGAGCACAAAGAGAGAAAGAGGAGGAGGGAGGGAGGTGGAGAGAGGACGTGGAGGCAGAACTGAGCCTGGAGGGTGTGAACAAGAGAGAGAGAGACAGTGAGAAGGATAGAGAGATAGAGATTGTGGGTGGCTGATAACAAGAATGCACTGGGGATGCAGATGGTCTCAGTGCCAGCTGGCATGTTTCTGTCGTCCACTTCCAACACCCCGCAAGGCGAAGAGATGAGGTCCAATTAAAAGTGTGATAGCTGCCAATCCAGCGCTTCTCTTTATCTGAGAGGATGAAAAGCCTCTCTTTCCCCCCTCTCTCTGTGCCATCATGTCTCCTGTCTACGCCTCTCTACACTCTGTCCTTCCTCTAAACCGATTTTCAGACAACAGGCAGGGAGTGAGAGGATCAGACAGCTTTTTGAAGAATGTGAACATGGACTTGAGTCTGATTTAGAGAGAAACTCCATAGGGACGCTGAATGTGTGCTCATGTGTTATGTAATCACACTGCTGCATGATCACAGTGCAACTAGATTTTATTTTACTTATTGCAAAAATTGGATGGATCATAACATCACGAACATATAAACAATACAATGCAATACAAACATAAATATGAATTTAGTACATCTGTCAGTGATTTAGTAAGTAACATATAACTAGACTTTCATTGCTTCACTACACTCCGATTGATCGTGAGTAAACACTACCTGAAAACAACTCGCGCCTAACTTCTTGGGGAAGTGTCTACAGGTATGTTGCTGACTGTCTTCACATGTAGATTCAAGACAAGATTTGAGACGAAAGAATTCCTGAAAATTCAATACAGCCTTGTCGACCTGCAGCTACTAATTATTGTTTAATTACTGATAAATATGCAGATTATTGTTCTGTTCTTGATTAGTCTTTCATGTCAGAAATGTCAGAGTACATCTTCAAATCTTCAAGTTTTGTCCAATCAACAGTCCATAGCCTAAAAAAAATATTAAAATCCTCACAATTGAGAGGCTATAACTATAAATATAACTATAAATATTTGGCATTTTTGCTTGAAAAATAGCTGCAGATGTTTTTACTGCTGACTAACTTATGAATCAAAAGTGTTGCAACTCTACAAATCTTTATGAAGAAAATTTGTTGTGGCACAGCAGCTGTTTTAGGGTAGAAAGCATTACCAGCAGGTTGGAATGTTATCTTAAAGGAAGTCTTAACAACATGAAACATGAGTGGTATTTATGGACAGAATGTCATTGGTCTTTACATGCTCTCTGCATGCTTTCAGGTCTCTCTATTATTAAGTTTAAACCAACTGATCGGCACTGATAATTAGTGGCCTCTTCCTCCACCAGACTAAAAGCCAGGAGTATTAAGGCTATCAAGTGTATCATGTAAAGACAAAATAGGAGCTTAAATGCTGCTGTCCCTCACCTCAACCAGCTGCATGAGGTTCTCGAAGTACTCCTCCTCGTCAATGGTGAGCTTGCCGTTGTGGTAGATGATGCGGTAGTGCTCCACCTTGCCGTCGCAGCTGACGCACAGGGTGTAATCGCCGGGATAGTTGGTGCTCTCCCTCACCAGGAATAAGCCCGTCTCCGGAGGATACAGGAGCCGCTCGGCCTGCTCCCGAGTTATCTTCCCATGAAACCATCTACAAAAAAGAAACAGAAAGGGACAAAAGCGGGGATTAAAGAGGGAATAAAGGAGGAAAAGAATGGAGCGATATTGTGGAAAAGAAAGAGAATAATGAATGATGATGGGGGAAAGTGAAAAAGAGAAAGAGTTCTTAAAGAGGAGACATCCAATATCAAAATGAAGCATCTGGACAAAGAAAGAATTGGTGAGGATTGTTGGTGATTCTAAAACTGACCTGTATTGTTTGCACGTGTACACCACACACACACACACACACACACACACACACACACACACACACACACACACACACACACACACACACACACACACACACACACACACACACAGACACACACAGACACACACAGAATATCGTGGACTAATAAGAGACAGGTCTGATCCTTGTACAGAAATATCACGTGCCCCTTTTTGTTCTTGTGGAAAACAACTGCACTCATCATCTGCTATGTGTCAGTGCTACCAGCATCAGATGCTAAATCCTTTGACAGTTCCTACAAAAAGTTCACACAGATTTTCATTTTCACTATGCTCATCTTGCTCATTTGCAACTTCAACCATACAGAAGGATCCACTTCCACATATCACAGCCCACAGCTCTCCTCTGAAATGAGAAGTGAAAAAACACAAATGTGCCTGCAGCAGCACTTCCACTCCGTTCAGCTCGAGCGGTGCAGGGGCAGGGCCGTCTTGTCTTAACTCCGGGAGTCAGTGAGAAAGTACCTGAACCCAAACAACAGGAAACATGGTGTTCGCAAACACACATGCATGCACAAACACATACACACAAGAAGCCTGGGGCAGAGTCGGAAACTGACACACAGGGACTGCAATAACAGGAAAAGTGCAAAAACTGTTCAGACGACGAGGTGGGTGGGACAGAACCAAGTCACCCACTCCTAACTGAGGTCAGGGAGACAGACCGACTATTCCAACACATATTGGAGGGAAAAAAAAAAAAAAAAAAAAAATCAACTCAGGCTCCTGCTAAGCTCAAAAGCTGTTCAGAGATTTGCTGGTTTTAACATGTTCTCAGAACAAATAAAGCTCTTCTTTATTTCTGATCTTTATTTAGAAGCTGGCTGTATAGCCCTGCTTCACCCTCCCCATATGGCCTCGTGGATACATCATACATACATAGGCTACTAATGGATGGATTAGACAGCTGCATTACCCTTTAGAGTGAGTGCATTTGCATGCAGATTAGCATCGTGGTTTTGACCAAAAATTCTATATTGAATACAGAGAAACCTGGTTATTCATGATCATTACACTATCCAGGTTTCAGATGTATATTCTAGCCTATGTGTAGGTGTCCTGATTCTTTCAAATCTCAGCCTTTTTTTCTGGACTAACTCAACAAATGCGAATGAACACAGTTTATTAGCTGTTTGAACTCTTCTTTGGCTTTTCCATCTGATCGCCTGTGATTCAAAACAAAAGAAACAACAATTTCATGATCTGCAGTACCAATTAGTACCCATTTAGCATGTTGACTATAATTACATCATTTACCTTCTGATTTTTTGTATTACTGACTACTATATAACTTGAGTTGAGGAGGCACCTGAAAACATGGCAAAGAATTGTCAAACAGTTGGATGAGGTGGATCCTGGTCTCTATCTGAGTACTCCAGCTAGCATATCCACGGTTCTCAAATCCGAGATAAGGGTTTAAATAAATACTTCTTAATGTTCTTGTTTTAACATCAAATAAACTGTTACACGTGATCCATAATTGTTTAAGTGTAAAGGATCTTAAATTTCAAAGCGAAGTTTGTAGTCTGAGTCCTGATTGTAAGGATTCATAATTTTGATATCAGCTGTCTTCACCCTTGGTCCTGAGCACAAACACACCACCATCACCGTATCCCATCGATTTGTGTTACTCCTTGTGTGAAAGGTCGTATTAGCCGCAAACAGTAGCGGCCCACAGGGTCTCTCTATCCGTCTTGGCTCGTGAATAGGTGGTAATCAACAGCTATAATTGATTTAGCCCGTTTTCCTGTGGCTGCCTCTGTCACTCCACCTTCACCTCCTTCTCCTCTTCGTACTCAGCCTCCTCAGACAGCAGAGGCCCTTGTGGCAAAGCAGCTTAATACGGGTTGAGTTGATTAGATCAGCGCAGGCAGTTTCTCCGATGGACAGCAGCTCCTTAACTCCCACTAATCTAAGAGCAGGCGCCAAGCGTGGATGGCCCAGAGACACACATAGCTTTTTGGTGGCCACACACTAGATGTTGTGTTCAGGGCAATTAACTAGAGACTACATCATAGTGAAATTTAAAAAAAAAGGCACAAAAATGTGATAAACAACTTGGTGAGGACAACGGGAACGGAGGAAGCAGGGCAGCTAGGCTGAATACCCCAGCTCTTTTTAAACGTGGCGCTATTACATGTGGCAGATGTCTGCCACACGGGGGCAGCAGAGCGAGCAAGCTGCTAGACCCCAGTGAGGAAGCCGAAGACTGTATCCACTGCTGACTATCAATGGGTCAGGGTGAGCAGGGGGGCAGAAGACCACAGCTGAAGCCTTATGTAACCCAGAGGACAGGGAGAGGTCTCTCAGAGACATCTGTTAGTGATTCACACAAACACACACAACAAAAAAAAAAAAAAATCAACTAGTTCCTGTGGCTTACAGCTAATGGCTTCAGAGGAACGACTTCTTTTGAGTTGGGTGTTTTGAAAAAACCCTTAAATATGCAGTGATCTCAAAGGCAGCAGTAAGAACATGAAGGCGGCAAGTGGAACCGTGCAAAATATTTAGTAGCCTATTGATTTATATCAAAGTCTTTACTGTAGTAAAGACTTCGAGTAGAGGCCAAAGTGGAAAATTTGCTTTGAATCTAATCAGAGGTACAGCAAATTAGGAGCTACTACTTTAATGTTACCATTGGGCCTCTTCAGACCACACACACATAACAACAACTTGTCAGAACTGGATGACCCTACGACTGTGTTCACAATGGTGTGGACAGGCTGTATGAGTAGTGGCAAAGTGAGAGGTTAAAGCTTTCAGCAGCAGTTGATGGAGCGAGACAAAGCGGGTCAAAGGTCTGTTTAAATGTTTCCTGCTGATGTTACAGTCACAAACCACCGTATCTCTATACGCACTGCTGAACTAAAGACTGCAATGCTTGTGACTGCCTAAAAGTTTGATCCTTGAACTGGTCTCTGGATTTCAGGGAAAAAACACTACCTTTAGGGTGTATGGACTTCCTCCTGGGATTATAATGAAAGGATTCTCAAGACAAATGTGTCTTTCTGATAACAACAACAACACATTAAACAATGATAAACTTATATGATTTAATTGGATCTGATGGATTAATTTAAATACATTGCATAGGAGAACATGTCTCACAGTGCATCACTTCTCCAAGAGGAATCACTATCCTCCTCTAAATCCTATAATTCCCCACATCACACTGAAATGAAAAACTTTCTACCAATCTGTAACATTTCAAACACTTGTTTATTATCACTTGACTTGAAAGCGTTGGCTTTCAGATGACAGCATCTCATAGCTATGTGATGATACTGTAGCAGCCTGTATGCTCTCGGCTTTCCTGTCTCGTTTCATTTGCATATGCTTCTCGTTATGTTTTCCCCCTTTATGAAATAGCTGCTGTTTCAAAGAGCTTGATTCAAATGTAGAGCACAGCTGGCCCTGGCTTGTGTGGCAGGCAGACACAGACATGAGAAGAGTGTACAAAGCAAAAGACTGTCAGAGATAGAATCTCCATCTTTTGATGCTTTGGAAATCAACACTACATTTTCCCTCACTGCTGGGGACAGACGTGAACGGGGGTACAAGTTGTTCACACACTTTAGAAAGAAAGATAGAATATGTGGCAAAGATATAGATGATACACAACCACAGTAAAAATGATTATTTGGATTACTGTGTTTGTTTATTTATCATTATGTATCATCATTTTCTTACACTGTTCTTTCTAAATGAATGATTTCAGTAATCTTAACATTCTACAGTTACTATTTAAAATTACTTTTTAGTCAAACACTGTTTTTACAATGTAGTGGCAAATTACACAAATTATGTGTAAACACAGCAATGGTGTAAATTTAACATGTTTTATTGTGTGTAAAGAGACATGCAAAAAGCCCACACACACACACACAGAAACACACAGTTGTGTTGGGGTTCTCCTTCATTACCCCGCTGGTACTTACGGCATGAGACTGAGTTTCCCTCCTGACTTGACTCCTTCCCTTTTCTGGACATAGTTAGCCGGAATGGTGCCCTCTCTGCCCACTGTGTTCCTCGCTCTGTACCAGTTTGGATCCTGAAACACAGGACAACATAAATGTTAGAGCTAATAATAAAAATAATGATAATAATGTGTCATTCTGTAGGTGAGGGGCATTCGTGTTCCTCTCTAAACACACTGAGTGAAAACAGTAGGGTTAGCAACCTACAGTACAGTAGTGGATTCAGGCAGTGAGGGCTGCTGTATATCTGACGCACTGAGTGGAGACATAGAGTGCCTCTAGCTTAAAGGAACTGACTGTGGCTACAAATCTATTTGATGGAAGTAAGTTCACTGGCATTAACAGTTTTTGTAAATTGTATTATGTAGCTGTAGCTCTTCGTCTGCTTTGTGCCTTGCCAACATGCAGTATATTTTACTAATTACATCATTTCTCTGACTGTTAATGGCATGCCTGTTGATATAATATTATAAAAATATGTATTATTTATGTATATTACATGGGAGGGTTATTTGGTTCTATTTCAGTATAGTAGTAACTTCAAATGAGAGATAAAAAAGTACACGCACTCTTTACTTATTAGTTATTATAAGTTGTTGTGTAGTTATTGTTATTGCTTAGTTAATATTAGTTATTGCTTGCTGAATCAATTCAGTGATATGAAACTGCTGCAATGGCTCTCTCAAGCTTGCTGTGCTGGTTTTGAAGTGGGTTGTGTGTAAGCAGAAACAAGTTTTGAGCCTTCTAGAGGTGTCACGACTTTAATTCATTTACATTAGGTGGGCTGAGAACAGTACAGTCTGTGTGAGAATAAACCTTTCTTTTCAATATTTAGTACATGATCAGTACCTGTGAAAATAAAATATGTAACAAATAATTATATATACACCTTTGTGCAATATTTCCAATATATTCTGAGCTGCCCTCCTACTTACCCTGGTGACTCCGATGATGGTCAGTACATCTCCTTTACAGAAAGGCAGGTCCTGTTCATTGGCAGTCTGGAAGTTGTACTTGGCTACACACTCTGTGCCAGTCGACCATGGTGCCTACATCACACAGGACAGAAGAAGAAACATTGATCTCACATGATGTAACTCTATTTCTCTATCTTTATTTTCTGTTAGCTACAAAAAAATCAGTTAAAATGACAAAATATTAGGTAATAGATAACACAAATGTGACCCTTATAAACAGGTGATTTTCACACATATGCCACTACAGTTTGTTGGTTGTTATTAATTGGTAGAAAAAAGGAAGAAAAATGAAAATGTATCTGCATGTACTACAGCTTTCTTGTACATGTTAACTACTTTGTATAAGGAAACAATAAACTAGAATACATAATAAATAAACTAAACTAATAACAAAGTACAAAGCAACAGGTGTTAGTGAGGTCCTTGTACAAGCTGCTTGGTAAGACACAATACAGCTGAATGTATCTGATGCAGTCTGAGCCAGTAATAATGAATAATGAATTCACGACTGTGACTGAGGGGAATGCAGATACAGAAGAATCTTGCTTCTCCACTGTTATTAATTTCCATGCGGGCACTTTAAGTATTGGGGAAATTTCCTTGAGGATCTCGAGTAATTTAACATGTAGCCTAGTGGTACACACAAAGCAGCTGATGAAGCAAACCATGGGCTGCTGCATTCACACATTTTCGAGGCAACATAGGCTTTCACTATGCGTGCACTTCCATGAATGAAAGTCAGGGATTTGATGGCTGAAAAAGCAACATATTCATGTGCATTTGCCTGCTTATGGTGTTTTTCTATGGATGACTGGATGCTGATAGTTGCACAACACAACTGTTGACCTTCTGGTCACAGGCAGGGCAAGATAACCAGTAGGTCACACTGTTTCTGTTCTTTTGCGCCTCAAAATATTCTGTGTCAACAACATTTGTGACCTCTTGACCTTTTAAAACTTACTGTATAGTTCTAGAAACACAATCAATCTAAAGCTGGACACACAATGAATCCATAATGCATTTTTGTTGCTATAAACCACAGAGTCTCCTGCCGGGGTCTAGAGGTTCAAATATGCAGAGTAAAAAAAGCCGGGGGGAATCTCGTGGACATCATCAATTACCGAAATAGGTGGACATATGTCGACACGTTGCTGAAGTGCTGCGCCTGGTCAAAGCATGGACTACCAAGGAGAAAAAGCTGCTGCTACACATACTTTACACGAGATTATCTTAAGTTGTGGCAGTGTTTTAGACAGAGACCAACAACGCAGTGCTCTGTAAGCTCTGCTAATTGGAAATGGATTATCACAGCAGTATAACTGCTATGCATGAACTCTTGAAGCAAAAGCATCCTGGAGTGCTTTGTGATGACAGCAGCAGCAAGACACTATGCAGTTTACTTTTTGTCCCCACCCAACCAGGACATATCAGGATTATCAACATGTGAAACGTGTTTCTGTTAATAAGTATAGATTTTGGAAATGTTTTTTCATCACCCCCATTTTAAAAAGTAATTTTAATCACTGCTGCTATGGTAACAAAACGTTGAGTGGTTTTAGTATACAATACAAGAGTATACAATCAATTATACAATGATTTTCTTAACTCATATCACTGATGATTGACTACAACACTGAAACATTTATGAAACAAGTATTTGATAATTAGGGTAAATTAATTGTTGTAATAATCGAGTAATAAAAAAGAAACCTTTAGAATAATCAAACCTATAAATCGTTAGATGCCGTCCTACTGAGTAATCTGATATAGCTATTGATTGTGGCATTATGACATGAATTATTAACTGAAACTGAGATTCACTGTCAAAAGCATAATCAAACCTTCAGAAAGCTAGTAAGAAACAAATCAAAAAATACATTTAATGGATAGATCCCAGCCTTGTTTTTTTTTTATTCTGAAAAAGGTGATGATTGTGAAAATCTTCACCGGACTGTAGCGAAGCTCTGCAGTGTGACAGATAAAACCAACCTGGATCAATACAGACATGTGGAAGCAGAGGATGCATGAGAGAGAAAGTAATCCTCTGAAGTTAGCACTTGGGAGGCATTAGTTAAGCCACTGAGACAGCCAGGTAATGTGAAACCACTAACACTCAGCCAGACACTTTGATGGATGTGTGTGCGCGCAGCAGCTATGTACATTAATACATTACTACAGATGTTCATTTCAGCACCTCGGTATCTCACATGGATATTCATACTGCATGTGTATATTAGTTAACCATTATTCAGTCAAGCAGTCTCAGTGAAACTGACACATTATGAGTAGGTATTAACGCTGGGCAGTATGACCAAGTTATATCATGCTATATTTTATATGTTGGTATATATATTGATATGCAACATGGTGCATCATTTTTCCATATCCTCTCAGTGTGCTAAAACATTTTATAATTTTATGATATCTGATTAATAAGTAAAAAAAAAAAACAGCATACATTTTCTATTTCCAGCTTCTCCTTTGTGGACATTTGCTGCTTTTTCTGTTTAGGAATTGTTACACCTCGTGTCCCATCAAGAGTATGGTCTATAGCTGCCTATGTGGAAAGTGTCATGAGGTTATCATTAAATGCTATATATAAATAAAATTATTGGTTGATTAATTGGTAATGGACAATAATATAATAATTAGCTACAGCTACTTCCGCTGGTGAATTGCAGGGTTATAGGGTTAGGTGAAAAAAAAAAAAAGACACACTAAACAAAAAAATGTAATCTAGACTAGGGAAGGGGACTTTGTCATCGATATCAAACATCAGTAATACAATCTGACAGCTGGTGATGGAGAATATTAACCTTCAGGAAGAAATAAGTTACGTCAGAACTGAAGACAGGCGACAGCCAACAGTTTGTGGAGATTGCAGACAAAAGCCCCCAGATCAGAGGCATTGGTGATCCCCATGTGTGAGCTGAAAAGACGATGGCTTGCCAGTGCCCAAAAGATATCTAGCAGGCTAAATATCTGGTTGTGTTGGGATGTCATGCAATAAGCTACAGCCTATGAGTGCAGCACCAAACAGTAAGCAGTTAACTGGAAAGTTACTTTGGTAACAGCTGAAAATACTGCCACACACATGTAAAAGACGATGAATTAACAGATTTAAGAGTCTATTTTAAATTCGGCCAACCAGGACATATTTTAGTGAGACGACTTCAAGACTCCTTATTACAAGACAGAAACAGAAAGCTGTGTAGTGTGAACAATGTGAATACGACTTGATGACTCTGAAAGTCATGTAGTGTGACCAAGGCTTAAACAAGTCAACTGTGGCAGATGCTGGTTTATCCTGAACTCCTTGTTTAGATGGGTGTAGTTGTATATAGTGTAGAGAGGGTAGTGTTTAAAAAGTGTTTGTGCAGGAGTGTCATTTAGCTCAGTTGGTAGAGCATCCGCCCCATGTACAAAGGCTCAGTCCTTGCCATGGCGGCCCAGGGTTCGAATCCGACCTGTGGCTCTTTCCTGCATGTCATTCCCCATCTCTCTCTCCTCACATTTCTTGTCACTTTTCAAGCTGTCTCTGTCAAATAAAGCTCAAAAAGGCCAAAAAAATATCTTAAAAAAAAAAAAAAAAAGTGTTTGAGCAGCTATAAACTGCAAAGGAACAAAAGTGTGTGATTGATTAACTTACATGCATCCCAGACATGATGAAGGGAATTGGGCAGCAGGTGTCCTCAGGCAGGAAGCGGTCACTGTTCAGCTAGTACCATCAGAGCTGGAACAAAAAAACAAACAAACATACAAAGCATTAGAAATACAATAAATAATATATTTTTTTACAGGCTAAAAGCAAGTTATTTACTGAAATTTGCTCACTTTTTGGGGCTCCTTTACCCTACAGATAATCACTGACCTGTCAGTGTCTACAAGAAGAGTAGCTTACAGAAATACCTCAGCTGATAAAGGTCATCACAGTTCATATTTTAACATCTTGGAAGGTGTACACACTCTTACCATGTCCACAGAAAGCAAAACTAAACAGCCACATAACAGAAGAAAGACCATTTTAAATTTTCCATTCTCAAATTAACCTACAGTATTTCTTTTCTATATGCTTCTTCTACAGTTGTGGTGTGTAGTATAACTGGTGGGAAAACTTGTAGAATCATGTACCATGATATGGATTTGACTATATGAGTGGTGTGGAAAGGGTTTTAATGATCATATCACATAACTGGACCATGACCATCAGTGCAAGTTACTGCATGGTGGCCAGTGAGGGAATGCTTCCCTTTTATGGTTAAACAAAGATATGTTTACGTGCAAAGAAAAAGTGACAGAGTCAGGACATAAAGAGGAAAAAATGTCTGCAAGTCCATGTCCTTCACTTTTGGACAGCCACGGGTGCCAATACATGAAACATTCCTTAACTGTGTATATGTAAATACATATATCCATGATGTCTATGGAGAAATGTAAAGGCAGTAACAAGAAATGATTCATAGTATATAAGTCATTTTAAATTTATTTGACAATCAAAGTTAGCTGCAGATAAAAGACAGCTAAAACATAACCCCACTACCCGAAACGTGGCTTTATAACTCTAATTATCTGTGTGTGTTGTTTTGTAGGAATATTATGTAGATGGGATGCAAAATCTGGAACTATGAGACAGTAAATGAGAGGAAGGCAGCTCTGTGGTATTAGGCAAGTCTGTCGAGCATCTTTGTCTAGTCTTTTAAAGGTGACCTTGATACAGTGACAGGAGTGTGAGGGTGAGCTGCAGAGAGACGCAGAGAGAAAGGGGAAGGAGGGTGAAAGAATGTGATGATAAAAACTGTATGTGATAAGAGAATACACATCTGTCTCAGTTTACAAGTGAAAAAAGAGACTGTGTGTGAATGTGTGTGTAGGCTGAGGAGAGCATGTGTGTCAATGTGTGCAGCACTTATAATGCTTTTTTTATTTTTTAAATTACTATTGTGATCCTTCATTGTCAAAGACGGTATACATGTAGCAGTAACTCCTGCAGGAGCCTCCATTCAAAGCATCTCACTTCCGACCAGCCCAGAGAACAGGAAGTTGAAATGGGGAGGGAGAAGGAGGAAGTAGGTGACGCATATTTTCCAGTGCATCGTACGAGATAGGGAGGGGCAATGTGAACATTGGTACTCTGGTCACTGCCTCCCTTTGGACGACTACAGTCGCTCTTACTGAGACATCAGAGTATATCGATAAACACAGAAAACAAAGCACTGCAAACAGGTATAATTCATAGCTGAATTAGTCTGGTTATAAAATGTGTTCATTAACTCCCCTCCTGTTGATTTCCACTGCTAGTCTGAGGTGGATTCAATTAATAAGAGTCCACGGCTGTCACCCTGATTCAGTCCGTTTCATGGAAAGAAACATTTTGTCCACTGAGCGAAAGTTGTTTTCCATTTATAAAGTAACTGAGTGCTCGGTGTAATTTTAGAGCCATGAAAATGATGCATCTCCTTCAGAGGGCTTGACTACTGGCTAGCATGCGCCCAAAGAGCATCGATGGCCAAGCTTCACAGCACTGCCATATCCTGTGCTGAAACAGGAAACAGCCTAATTGCAGACCGTTGCAGATCTGTATGCAAACTGACAGAGCCAAATATATCCAAGGCCAGGCTGCTCTGCTGCACCCAGAGGGCACCCGCTCCTTTCCCCTCGCCATTCTTTACGTCTAGAGCAGCGCTGCTGGAACAGAGCAGCACGGCTCACCAACCCACAACCACACTAGTGAGCCAATAGAGGAGAGACAAGTGAGTGCTATTCTTATCTCTCTCCAGTGCTGAGGAATGCCTTCGAGCTATTCAAGAGCTCCAGCATCACACTGCTCACATTGCTCTCCTTAAAACTAGTCAAGTGGTGCTGTGAGTGAAAAGACTTCTTCTGTTCAGTTTTTTATGGCAGACTGTAGAGCAGCCAAGCATATGGTACAAACGCCCATGAATGCATTGTGATACCATACATGTTTGATGCTAAGAGAGGTTTGCATAGTACTACGCCACCAGGTGATGTGCTGCTGTAGAGTGTCTGTGCAGAAACTCCAAGCTGTGTGCAGACCAACAATGCATTGCATCCAAAAAGGGCTGTGTGTTTGGGCGTGTTGCTACAGTTACTGCTCAGAAGACAAAATAAGAGCCAGGAAGTCCAGTTTGAAGGCTTATCAGCTGCCAGGATGCTGCACAACAGTTTATATCCGAGCTTTTTACAATGCTTTACAATCCCCTGTCTTGATCCTTGCCATATAAAGAGTAAATTAGCAATGCCACATGGCATAAGGGCTACCTCTTGGGTAGGACCGCATCGACTGGACTGACTTGAATTGGATACAGAGTGCTTCCGGCTGATGTAACCTGGCTCAGCGTTAACGGTTGAGCTAGAATCAACTGTTTTGCCAGACTGCCCTGCGTTTATTTCTCTAAAGCCCTCAGCAGACACAGTGCTTTTTCTTTTTTCGGATGCTATTGTTGGTTTAAACATGGCCTAATAATTTGTGTTCTAACTATGATCAAGCACTAGCTGGGTGCTTAGGTGTATATGTCACATGTTATGGTCACACATCAAAGTATACATTGATTCACTCCAGCTACCAGATGTGCCAAACATGAGTGGAAATCACTTCCTTCACCACTCCCCTCCTCCTAATTTTCTCCTTCTGTGCAACAGGACCTGCTGGTGACAGTGCCATGGCAACACACTGGGAAGTGCTACATCAAAGGCTGCTGTTATATCATTCAGAGTGCAACACTGCCTTTTCCTTTGCTGTAACTAGATATGTAACAGTAAGTAGATATGATATGATAATATTACTGTTTGTGCCATTTTCATAATAACTAGTATTGTGTTCTACTTTGACTGCAGTCTGTACACGTCTTTGT
This sequence comes from Sciaenops ocellatus, assembly GCA_033000465.1. Taxonomy (NCBI): domain Eukaryota; kingdom Metazoa; phylum Chordata; class Actinopteri; family Sciaenidae; genus Sciaenops; species Sciaenops ocellatus. The sequence goes on from CP136888.1 coordinate 19,696,592, forward strand.
ACTGCAACCTACTGCTCTGAAACTGCTTTGAAGAAAGTGATAAAGTGAATGTGCAGTCCTGTTGCTCATCTACTTTATGTCTGTATGATTGTTTCACCACATTAATAATTCATTGCACTGTGCCTCTAAGACATATTCAATATACTTTGAGATTAAAGCAATGTTAACTTTTGTTTTCGTACTGCACCAACATTCGGAATCCTGAAGCTATGCCGCTCTTAGCTGCACAGAGCAGTCAAAAAACATCCCATGGCAGGCCTGCGTCTCTGCTCTAAGCCTTCCACGCCTTGTTAAAAAGACAAGTCTTCTCAAAGTCTTCACAAATCCTCTGTCAAGACAGTCAAGGGTGTGTCTTCTACCTCAATTAACATAGCAGTGAAGAAAAAGATTACTCTTACACTCACTTATCAGGGAGAAAACTGTGATAAACAGTGATGATCTATCACTAATTTTAAAATAGACATTTTTAAATTTTACATTCTTGTTAAAAACAAAGAAAAAAAACACAGACATACCTCTGCCACTGGAGAAGAGACTGACTTTATCCCGTGACAGCACAGACAATGATAATAGAGCAACAGTACATTCCTCAGTTCACCATCACCATCTTATGACAGCACAGCTCAGTCTCTATGTTCCTTGTCAATGAAGCAGATTTGTGTCTTGATGGAGTTAAGAGCCTTTTGTCTCCATATTTCCGCTTTAGAAGCAAGTCACAATTCAGGACATTTAGTTTCACTCTAATCCAGCTCTTATTAGCTAAGACTTGGCCCAAGAATCACAACACTGTTTGTCCTGGATAACTACCATGTGCAAGGAACTATGGGAATGTTTAGCTGATTGATACTCTGTCAGCTTTTTTTCCTGATCAAGTAAAAACTTGAGAAGGACTCACCAGAAAAAGGCTGTTTTTTATTTTACACTGACTGTTGTCAGTTTCTAAAACTACTGCAGCAAAGTCTTGGGTTATATAAACAGAGGACTGAGTCCAAGCAGGCCCAGGGCCATCCACAGATTACAGTCCTACTTGCACAGCGTCCACCAGAGGTTATAAAAGTCTACTTTTACTTGGGGTGACAATTTAGCTTGGCCCAGATATATGGCTATTTAAATCAGGATGCCATTAATTGTCCTAAGGGGAATTCAATTTACTGAGCCAGCATTAAACAACAGCTCCCCTCACACTCAACAAGGGACAGCATTATATACATTAATCAGTAAACAACATTCCCAACAAAATTCCAAGTCTGGTAGGTCAAGTAATGCTACACAAGAGCTCTGTATGCTGCACAGAGAGAACTAAACATGTTTTTATATTTGTCATCATGCAGCTGTGAAGAGTTTTTAACTTTATACCCCACTAAATGATTTTAGCTTTTCTACACTGGTCAAATGTTCCTCAAATAAATGATGTTTTGCCCAAAGAAACAATCTCCTCCATTGTTCCTCTGCGTTTGTGTCGCCATGTAGATGATGTCACTGCAGTTTCACCTGCTGCTGCTATGACAATTAGCTAAGAATTACAGAGGGGGCACCAGCTGCAGTGGAAAATTAAACTGAGAAAAGTACCTGGTCCAAATGCGTGCCAGGTCTTGTCGAGTCGAGACGTACAATGCAATGGAAACACAGAACACAGAAATAACAACTGTCAACCATGCATAGCCATATGGCTGCTATATCTACTGTGGTTAATGTTCAATATAATTGTAAATTACTTTCTATCTATTGTTTATCTATGTAGCTTTTGCTGCTAGAGATTCAATGTGACCAAACCTATGTCAGGTGTCTGGCTGCCTTTTTTTGGTTTCTATGGCTAACTGATTTGAAAATGAAAACCACAATATATAAAGCTGACTTCAGATGCAGACACGGAGATAAATGTATGATACCTGTATGATCTGTAACTGCCTGATCAAACAGGCCTGAACAACTAGTATTCAAACAACCATAATTAAGATACAACTTTATTTACAGAATAAGACTATAAACACACCTGGAATTAGTATATATAGATAGACTGTAAATTTTAACCATGTCTTATCTCTTTTTTAGGGCAGCATCACAAGTTTAGTGCCATAGTACAGCTATGGTTATAAAAACTCTGACTGGCTCAGCACAAAGTTTGTATGGTAGAGTGTACTGGCAGCAAAAGAAAGGGGAGAAAAATATGTAAATGTGACCTACTGGGTATGCAAATATACAGTATACGCGCACAAAAAACACTCACACTGCTGGAGGCTCTTGCAAAGTGGACAGCAGGGAACTGTCAACAACAAATGACCCCCTGCTCCGTCTGTGGCACAGAGGGGACAAATATGACACCCCTGGTTGGGAAATATGCAAATAAGAGCCAGTAGTGTGTGCAAAAGTGAGGTAATATGTTTTGGCGCCTGTCCATATATTTGAAATTTGACACAATTTGCATTTTGCCTCTGTCAGTGTTTCACATTTACATTACAGACTATCAGTTGAGGCTGACGGACACTGGTAATTAGGAATCATGTGAGAGAACTGGTGTCTGCTCGTGACAGAACAGATATATCTTTTTTTTTTTAATTACAGGATAAACCCTTCATCTACTTGACCACTCTGGTGTGCAAACTGTGAGCTTCGACTTCCAATAACAATGCTGAGCTGTGTATAACAAATATAGTCTGATCAAATGAAATTCCAATAGTTATTTATAGTGCAAACCAACAATAAGTACCAGTCTAACGATAAGGAAGACACAGAAACCACAGACGATCTTTGACGCCTGTGGCTAACAAGATTATATCTTCATTAAATCACAGCAAAATGCAAGACTAATGGGCTGACAGTTGAATAGAGGATGTGGATATGAATAGTCATCCAATATGGGATTGAGTTTTAAAAAATACATAGGGGGAAGTTTTAATAAACACAACAACCTCTGGGTTGCGTAAGCCACCAACAGATTGAGACAGAGACTTGTCCACCCTATGGACTGTTTTGAGCAACAATACATATGTTATACAACGCCGCAGTGCTGTAGCTGTATTTAGTTGGGAGAACATATCAAAGTGGCCACAGACATGGCAGCCTCTCTTTGTGTAGAGCTCTCTGTCTCTGCATCTGTAACTATGTGAATGTGTGTGTGTGAGTACATGAACCAGGAAGTGGGCTTCAATTAGTGCAAATGCAGAGAGATAATGTGCCCAGAGATGGAAGTCGTATCCCCAGACATGTAACAGGCCTCAGTGTCCTCATGTCCTTTTCATCTTGATGATCTTTATCCCACCACAGCAGGCAGTCGCCACTGGGCCTCCACATGCTTCAATGATCACACGACTCTGACAGATAGTGTACAATGCAGGGATGAGGCAAAAAAAACACCATATAACACAGCTGCTTCACATGCCAAAACTAAACTTAACAACATCAGAATAAGGTTTTGATACCAGGAGCCTGATATTTAAAAGAATAATGGTGTAAAGATCGCTATACGCTAAATTAAAGGCCTCTATTGTTTGTTGTCCATCTCAGCCCATAAAGTGTAGCAGTACTCTTCTTTAAAACATCTGGGCTCTACAGTACAGCATACAACTGCATATTAAAGTCAAAATTAGAGTGTGTGTAAGTGTTAAATTATTCATGTGGTGAGCGACTGACTTCAGACAGGGTAGTTGGCAAAATCCACAAAGTGATTAACCATCATCTTTCCTTATAAGCAAAGCAAAGTGTACAAAACGCTCACTTAGCAGCTTCTCCCACACTGACCGATGCTTTTACTGGTTTAAATGACAAATGTCGCCGAGGGCAGATGAAATCAGCTGTCACTAATTAATGTTTAAATAATTCTTCACTTGATGACAGAACAAAATGAAAATGTGCTCTCTGTATCTGATGTTGGTATTGGCCAAAGATTCAGAAAACAAATTCAGGAGGTCTGAGAAGAATATCTAGGTCTCTAGCTTGTCCATTGTTCAACCTGTTCTCAAACAGCCTTTTACTTACTGTCATTACCTGCTGAACATGTTAAGTGTAGCAAGCATGTGTGGCATTAGTCGCTGAGAGGCATTCAGAGAGACCATTCAAAGACCTGAAGACTGAGGTGTTGATTTTCAGTGGGATTGGAAGTGATATCATTATTTTGACATTACAGGGAGTCATTAGATTTTTGCTAATATCAGCTATCCTTCTCTTGCCTACATCCATCTGCTATGCATCTCTCTTACTGTACCCTAAACCTCAAAACAAGAGGTGACAGTATTTACTAATTTTACACAAAATAGTAACTTGATTGGAGAACTAATATTTCAGACTGCAACAATGAATCAGTCGAACTTTTTTATTGATCAATCGATTAGTTGTTTGGTCCATAAAATGTAAATGTAAAATGTTCTGAAGCGCCAACAACATATTCAACAGGCTAAACTAAATTCAGTTGGATCTCCGCTTACACAACTGCATATATACCATGAGATGACTGAAATTTGTCAACCGTCAGAGACGGTAAGTAAGCTATTCCCTTATCTCTAGTATCTCTCAGGTCAGATACACTGTCTGCTGCCAAGTACGTGAGAGCAGTTCTGAAACTGAAAAACGTCTCTCAGAAAACATCTGCTGGAGTGATGATCAAAATCAATGTTGCCGGAGTGTCAATTAGCTCAGTTGGTAGAGCATCCACCCCATGTACAACTTGCCGTAGCGGCCCAGGTTTCGAATCCGACCTGCGGCCCTTTGCTACATGTCATTCCCCATCTCTCTCTCCCTACATTCCTGTCACTCTTCAGCTGTCTCTATACAATAAACTTGAAAAGGCAAAAAAAAAAGTAAAAATAATAATAATAATTAATGTTGCCAACAAATCTTGAGCACATGCTGTGTCATTGATTTAGTTAGCAGGAACAATTTACAACAAATCACACCACAAACCTTAAAAAAAAAACAACTTTAGAAACGTATTACTGATCTAAATTTTAAAAAGCTCAGATAGTTCGAATCGATTCTTGTTCCTAAAGAAGTGACAGAGATTGGAGGAAACTAAAGTTGAGTAAGCATCTTGGTACAAACGAGTGCATGGAAGGGACACTGAAATCTCAAGAAGAGCAGAGAAACAGGAGCTGCAAGGAGTAGTGAATAATAAAGGAGAAGATCATGGAGAAAAGGAAGTTAAGGGAGACTGTGGCTTACTCAATCATTACAACTGTGTGCCTGCCTCTGCCATCTGCCACATGAAACATTTCTAGCCTTCTTCACCTTTTTTTAGCTGTGGTGCCTTTCGAGGTTGCTTTGTGGCCGTTGAAACATTTATTCAACTTTAAAATGATTCCCAACACAACCACAGACTTCTAGCATCAACCGGCAGCTGCACTGTAGGGATTAAATGTAAGTGCCTTGCTCAAGAGTATTTCACTGTTAATCATTGAGGGATGAGGAATGCAAGATTGATGACATTTTGCAGACACAGATTTACCAGATGGCTCAGAGATTTGAACTAACAACCCTTGGTGCATCAAATCTGAATCAAACATTCATTTGATCCTAATAAGACATGATGTCTGAATGTGTTAGGAACACCATTTGTCAACAACTCCTGAACGTGATCAGGAGGGAGTGCTAAAATGAACTGAAGAGGAGGGAAAAAAATATCACACATCCTTTCATTGCAGTAGAGCAAAGGAGTCATGTGCGTGTCTAATCCACAGCCATCGTCCCCTATTTTTATTTACCTGAACGATGAATGAGAAATAGAGCAGCGTGACCTCTCCCACCAAAGACAGACAGACAGACAGGTGGGGAGACAGGCAGTCCTCCTGCTTTCCTTTCTGACGTAACAAGTGACAGGCTCGGGCTCGCCACTGATGACAGATTACAAAAGCAGGGAGGCAGGAAGTGGAAGAAAGAAAGGAAGAGGGATAGAGAACCCCCGCCCCTCATGAGCTCTGGGAGACTGCTGGACTGGAGAAAGCAGAAGGGAGGAAGGGTAGTGGTGACAGCTTATTGTTTGAGCTGTGTGTGCCGTGGTTCCAGTCTCAGCACACTCATCCAGGCCTGGCTATTTATATCCTCTCAATATCCATGCAGGCGGAGGCAGGCTGCAGTTGTTTTCATCATTGCATACATTATGGAGACACTGCATTAAAAAGAGTCTGCCTGCTGAGAGTGAGCCCTGCTTCTGTCAGGATTTCCCCATTTATATTTGGGCAATTTGGATGTTTTATCCCAGATTGAATACTGTTGTATTGTTGCTTAAAAGCACGTGTGTACAAGTAAAAAAAGTAAAGAAGAATTTAATCCGCAAAAAACAAAACAAAACACATATTTTCCTACGAGGTTAATGCTACTAAATATACTAAAATGGGCAGTTGAGCAGTTTGGCAGTGTATTTTCATTAAAATGGGGGACTTGTTAAAAACAATTTAAATAAATGGTCAAAATCAAAGTAGAAGAGGCTGAGATATCCTGTTTTTAGTTCCCAGTAGGGGAGGAGGCTACAAAATATGCTGGACCCTACATATCCCATAATGCAACTCAACAGCATCTGTCATCATGATCTCTCATGAACATGACATCACCAGGGTTATTTTCTCAGACTTAAAGCAAACTCGAGAGCCACAGAAGATATTATACAACTGTTTTCACAGGCTGCACAGCCCTCCTCATGACCAATAAACTGAACTTCATCATGTAGTACCCCTTACAATTCAAATTCCCCCTCAGCTTGTCAAACTAGTAATGCAGTGCAACACTGAGGATATCAGACTTCTCTCAAAGATTGGTAATGCAGATGCAGAGACAAAAAATTGTGAGATAAATTGATTTAAGTCATTTTAGGAGAAATACTGAGTTCTAAGACAAGCATATCATCTATATAGTATTTTACAGTAACAGACAGTCAATACTAGATTCATTAGCTTATAACTGACTTGTAAAACAAACAATTTCTTGATTAGTTGAGTGACAGAAAGTTAATCATTAACTATTTTAATAATCCGTTAATCACTTATGTCATTCTTTAAAGAAAAAGAGGCAAATATTCACTGCAATTTCCCTGCAATGAGCAATATATAATTGGTGGATTAATCAACAGTTAAAACAACAGTTAACTGCTTTATATGTTTTATATTGAGCATGTAGTGATGAGAGTTAAGGAATTAAGGGGAAATGCTAAAGTACTCAAGAATACTGTAACAACAGTGTGTGCGTAACGGTGGTATTCCTTGGCAGCATCCAACCATTAGCCATTGCATTTAAGATAAAGAGGCATAAAGAGGCAGTCTTGCTGACGGAAGTATGCATGTGTCTGTGTTAAAATGCAGAGGGAAGAGGAGGATAGAGCAACTGAGAACTACTCTGGCCTGAGTGCAAAATAATATGTGGAGGCAGGTAAGTGTAGGAAGCTCCCAAAGTGGTGATGTGAGGGTTGGGAGCTGGAGGGGATGCAGGCTGAGAGCCAGAGGGTTGCAGGATTCTGTGAGGCTCTGTGCTCTTCTGACAACAAGACATCTGCTTGGCATTGCAGGTGCACACACATACTTTTCAGCCTTTGCTTATTCTGTCAATGTTACTGACAACATAGACACAAAAAACTAGAGTACACACAAAATGCCCCATGTCCACCCGCCTAATATATGCTGCAACTTGCATACATATACATAAACATTCTTTAACCATGGCCTAATGTATGCTGCTGTCTCTCAAACATGTGCATACACAAACATATATACGAAAGGGCTTCAAACATCCCAGGTGGTGAGAGAGAATGAGTGAGAAGGAAAGGGAATGCAGCTTTTCGCTGCTTCTCGCCCTCCTTTGATGGCAACACATGACAAGTCTTCCATTCAGACCAGAGGAGGAGGAGACGAGGAGGCAAAGCACGGGGATGGAGACACAAAGAATGTCATTAGCAGCAGCCACAGCGGGGTGCTGGTACAATATGGCAGCGGCATTAGTGGTGACTGGAGCTCCAAATCTCTTAAATAAAAGAAGCATTCAGTGGCAGCAGCACTGACACCATGGAGAAAAATCAGTGGACTAAAAAGAAGGGAGAAAGGGAGGAGAGAGGCACATAGGGAGAAAATGGGGACTGGGAGGGAGAGCCTAAAGGCAAAATCTAAATTGCAGAGGACACTGATATATTATTTGGCTCAAAATAGAGATTATACAGATTACCTGAGCAGAAAGTAATCCAAATTGGGAAAAGAAATCGACTATGTGCAGATTCAGCCTCTAAAAAGAAAGTAGACACAGGCAGACCCGGTGGCCAAGAGAGAATACAATTACAGATAGAATAATAACTGTACTTTGTCCTGGAAAATGAGGCGCACTCATCAGGTTATCATTCAACCAGTGTGTGTGGGCATCCAGAGCAACAAAACGGCAGACAGCAGTCTAAATCTGGTGCCCTGCTAAACTTTTTCATTACTTCTAAACATAATGAATTTGACACTGTGTGAATTAAATGACAAATCAGTTTTGGCACAGAACATAATAAAATAAAATAAAGATAAGTTGAATGAAGTTGCCCTAATGTTCATAGTTTTCTTCAAATAATTACATTTCTGAGCTTTATGTCAGGCCCTAGTGACTAACTTGTTTTCTGTTTTCGTATGTAACTTTTTTGCTGAAATTTTCATCAACATCTAACGTATTTTAATTAAGAGTTTAGAGCGAACAAGAGACAGTGACAGCACAGCACTGAGACATGGAGGAGATGCAGGGAGGGACATACAGACGATACAGAGGGAGGGAAAGTGATGCAAACAGATGGAGAGGACAGAGATCAGGAGAGCAAGGGCATATGAAAAGAGAAGTTAGAGTGAAGGGGGTGTAGATGACCGAGGATGGATGGTTGAGACACACAGGGAACTGCCTGTTTTCTTTTTGGTGGAGGTCTGTCTCTGCTGGTCCTTAATATTAACAGCAGTCATCTGCCGGTTCCAGTGCCAACTATGAATAATAGAGGCTCCACCCAGCTTTGCCAGCACTCTGAATTATTAATTCACAACCACAGACTTGCATTAGTGCTCAGTGTGGATCACTCTGCACTGTGGGGTGCAGGCACATTTGCCTGCTTAGACTGAACCACATGCATGCGCTCACACAGAGGAAGTGAAAATGCGTGACAGACAGACAGACATTAAACATATGCACTTTCTTGCATGCATATTTGGCTTTTCCTTAGAAAACTCTTATGGGGTGAGCAGATCTGCAAATACGTTTCACATTTTGGCCGACAACGTATTTAAATTTCTCTGGTTGTAATGTTGGGTGAAAAGAGATGCCAGCACTTCACTGGTCAAAATGACCACTGTGTCACGAATTTTAGCAAAACTGGATCATATTTGATTGAGATAAAATATTTTGGTTGATCTCCAGTTTCTTGTTGGGCAGAAAACTTAACTTGTTGCTACAGTATTTCCACTACATAGACTTGCTCGACTTGACTGCTTGTTTTTGGTACATCTGCTTCGGTTTCCAGATAGTGCTTTGGATGATACCCCCTGGTAGTCAGAGCGATGCAGTTGGGAAACAACAGACAGGCGCTTTACTTTGGTCTTGAGAAGATGGAGCCTTTATTCACTGACAAACTGTAGCTGTCCATTTACTGCCAGATTGATAACTTCACTGCTCTCTTCTTCCTCTGTACAGCTCGCATTCACCGCTTTCCCTCTCATCCACGCACACACACACAAAAAGGGGCTTCTTGTTTTTTAACAGAGGATATTAAGGGATGGTGTTTTCACTATTGATGGTAGCTTGGCTTTGGGCTGTGCAATATGACAAAAATGTCATATCCTGATGAAGGTAATATATCCAGATAACAATACATGATATAGCACATTTTCAATGAATGAATAAGGTTGGTATGATTTCATTTCACATTTTTTATCATGTCTATGTAATATAGCTTTTAATTCACATGTTGAATACTTTATATATCTCTCTTATTTTGTGTGTGCCATTGTATTTTTGCATTGTATTCAAGTTGATTGCCGCTGTGAGTAACACTATTGCCCAAGCCAAATTTCCTTCTTATCTTATAGCTTATATAAAATTACCACATGAAAAGCCTGATTCTGATTACATTTTACACTTGCAACAGTCTTGTTAGATGCTAGTTGCAACAACAGCTGTTATCTCCTCTCATCTTTGTGATTCTTTTCCATACAATGAGTTGTGTGCAAGAACCTCTTGCAACATCTGAATCTCGGGGTTGTTTTGAGCATTTAACTGTACTTTTGTGGCTCTCATCCGTAGACTTTCACCGGAGTGTTTTACATGATTCTCAAGTAGGTGGTAAAAGAGGTTAGGGGTGTTTTGAGTCTGTTGAGGGGACCGGTCTACAGCATAATTTGTAACATTTGTAACATCACGGTTTCTGGTCCATGTTGGACTTTTCATACCCAAACTACAGTCATGTGACAGAAGTAGCCCCTCTTTTAGATACGAGCTCCTCGTTTTGTCTTTGCTGGTCGAAGTCCTTTTGACTAAGTTATATTAGCTGGCATGCTATGGTTATCACGATAATACAGCGCTAGTACAGTATGCACTGATAGAAAATACGATAAGCATTTAGTTCCCCATATTTTTGAGAGATGAAAGAGACTGCCCTTGAAATATCGAGCAAAATAACCAGTTAATAACCATTACTGTTTCAGCCACAATAGTACGACTCGAGAGACAATGTTAACTAGGTCATTAGTTTCTTTTCATAGAATAGGTTAAGAAACGTAGCCTAATTAGGTGAGAGGAGAACTGCCTGACAGATGTGAATGTGTACAATGCTGCTCTGACAGCATGTTATGCACTGTGTATATACTTGGCATACGTGAAGGTCTGAGGGCTGGGTGTCAGTCTGAATGCGTGTGAGTCATTGATGAAACACTAAGGCATGTACTGTATTGTCACTTCTCGCCATGTGCCACATGCCCTAGTTTAAGCCCTTATTAAAAAAAAAAAAAAAAATCACACCACACATACAACAACAATTCACGTGCGAGCACAAAGAGAACTCACTCTTCTCATTGGCTTTGCATCTGCCTCACCTAGAAGACAACTTCTACACCCCACACACACAAAGCCAGCCAACCAAGCTCTAGAGTCAGGTAGCTCAAACAGAAAGAAACCCTCAACACAATAAACACATACAGCTGTGTTAAGGTATTTGAATGTGTTTGTTTTGCAGTGCAGTGTAAACCTGAAAATTTGCATCTGCACGCTACATTCAGAGTCTGATTTCACCTGTACAGTGGATTGTAAAGTGATGGTTATGGTGTGGGTGAGAAAACACAGGCAGACACTGACATGCAAGAAGTACAAGGGGAGAATTTCTCTTAATGCAGAGCTAATTCTTGCAGAGGCAGCAACTGCATATCTTGCCTGCGGAGCACAGGGCCTGGGGAGTTCAGTAAATTCACAAAAGCCTAAAATGCTGTGTGCAGTGATGATAACGCTGTTCACTCTCACAGCCAAGAGATAGGCATGCAGCTTTAAGAGAAGTCTGCACAAATAGGGCGAGCAGTCTGATACCAAATCTATATCACAGGAACAATGTACAATATATCATGATAATTGTGTCACTCGCAATTTCTACTTAACGTGATTTTATTTTTCTCCCCATTCACTCTGCTGATGCATGTATGTATGTAAACATCATTCCAGGAGTAGCACTAAGGCTGTCCTCCCACCTGCAGTCCACTTTCAAATAAAATAAAATGTTAGACCAACCACCAGATGTGAACACAGCATTACTGACCATGTTAGGCCCTGTCAAACTGGTAATACTTTAGGAAATTGTGATGGGTGTTCTTCACCCATTTCTGACATTTTGTAGACCAAAAGATGAATGCAGAGAATGATCGATGGATAAAAATAATAGTTAGTTACAACCTTAGTTATTTTTAATAATATATTAAATTAGAATTATACATTTTTTAATGTTAATCCATTAATCACTCAACCTCTTCTTGATAAATCTTCTTTAGCCTTTAACATACTTTAAACTACTTTAATATACAACAGCAAAACACCGGAAGCAGCAACTGTTAATTTTGGTATTAATCAGTTCCGACTATTAATTATCAAGGTTATAGTCAATTCTCTATTAATCCTCTTATCGATTAATTGCTTCAGTACTAAACTACATAGACATTTTTTATAATATGTGGTGACAGCAGGAGACAGCAGGAAGGAATAGCACCAGACACATTATGCAGACCTGAGCAAACATCCTGGCCATGAATTGCATTGCAGAATAAGATTTCAGCCATGTGCAGGATTCACCAACATCACACCATTCAAGGTATATTAATATTTGGCTATACGCTTAACAGTGCTCAGGATTGGTCCAGGAACATTACTTTACATGAGAATATAAACAGACTGGTACTTTATTACTGCAATAATATCATAGTGACAACATGAAGCGCCTCCTATGACAACAACAATAGACAATCTTCTGGTTTCCTGGCTAAGCTAAATGTAGGAAGCATATTTGGCAGCACCCATGAAAATAATCTACGACCTAATATTTATCTAGACTATGCTCCGTACTTGACACAATGAAGCTAAAACAAGTCAAAGAATATGCGGGGAGGGGTCTACATATCCTAAATGGTTGGTACATTCTTAAGCTCCCTGGAGACTCGAGACGGGGCGCTGCAGTAACTTGAGATGAGTGGCTTTATTTTCCTCTGATGCTGACCCCACCATGGTCTACTCACAGACTTGGACATCAGCAGTAACAGTGGATGATGTGTGCAGGAAAGTCACCAAGTAAAACGAATCGGTGCAAATCAAAGTGGGTAAGAGACTGGAATGAGGGGCCCTGTGTGAATCTGATGTGTGAATGAATGAGCGAGGGAAAACAAGAGAAACTCAGCAATGTCAGCATTAACTATAAATACATATCACTATGAAAACTCAGCTGCAGAAATCTCATTTCCTGAATTGACTGACACCATTTCTAGGAAGCAATGACCACACTCCATGTCGCAAGGCAGAAATAGATATGATGACCTATTATACACTAAAGAGCAGAGTCAAGCATTTAGCGTGACTTTTGTTTCAGCTGTCACCTACAAACTAAATTGATTATGAAACAAGATTGTTTCCGGGAGAAATCAAGTTGCAGTTGATATTCATTTTTCACAACCTGTACTAAGAGGACAGAGAGAAACAAACTATGTATTTACGCCCACGTAATGTCTTTAGTGGAACAGTATTTGCATGAAATGAACAGTAAACAGTTTTTCAGTTTGGTGGGGTTTTTTTAAAAAAATATTTAATATTTTTTTGTTCTTGATGGTCTGTTACTTACTCTACTTACAACATATGCACTAGCCGTAACATACTGATTCATGTATTTCTACATATTAGTACACTAGTGGTTAATTGCAGCTAATGGGTATGCAACAGCTCGCATAGAGAGTGACATATCCTGAATATGATGTTGATATTAGGGTGCGTGTTAAACTAATAAGCAAAAGACGAGATAAGCAGAAAAATAAAATGAAGCCAAAAAGTGAAGAGCGAGTCACAATATTACTGTATAACTGTCAACCCAATGCTGTTGCGTTTTACAACTGTGCTTCATTATGGCCAATATTTCAGTCAAACTGTATGAGACTGCTGCCTTTCCTGTTTAAAAACATCCCATCTCATCCCAAAATGACAGCCGTAGTGAAGACGGTTTAGAAAAGAGCACAGGCTATATATATATATTTGGATTCTATTGAGTCATCAATATCAAATCTGCACCAGCCAAGAAAACCTTGACAGGCTTCACACTATCGCACCAGATAATAACCCATCCACGTATTCCAACCAGTTAAAGAGTTTCAACAGCAGTGACAAGGACACAATCCCTCACTGGCTTTCCACAGGTGAGCGCTGAATTGTATGTATTTTCAGTAATGATGATGAATGCTACTACAACACATATTATCCAATATGTTTAATATCCAGGTGCCACTGTTGTTAGCTGTTAGGGATGTTAGGGATTCAAATAAAAAAAACAAAGATGAAGATGTCTTAAGATGTCTCCAGCATCTTTTACATTTTAGCTGCAACCCTTATTCAGAGTGTTAAGTGCAACAAGAAGACATAATTTAACATTTCAAGCAATGATTTAAAGGGTATAGGCCACAGTACCAAGATGATGACATTCTTGTGCTTAGGATTTCAGTGTATGCTAATAGGGTAAAAGATAAGACCTAAAGAGTTATCCATCTGCCCATCTCTAAATCCATCATTCTCTATCCATTTAAGCATCCATCTTATGCATCAGCTACCTACCTCTCAGTAAGCCATACCCAGATGTAGGCCACAGTCAACAATAAACATCTCTACTGCACTGCACAGATCTTCTGGTTTAATCTCTCAATTGAAAACACAGGGGGGGGGGGATGTTGCTTTTATTAAAGAGATAGTCTGAAAGGAGTTGTTCACACAGTAAAGACTGAGTTTAATGTTCCTTTAATAGAAAACCTGTGACATCATTAAAGCAGAGGCGTTTCCTGTATCTTTAGAAGTGCGTCAAATGACTCAATTGCACAAAAACTACTCTGGAGTGCATTGAACAGCAATAAAGAGAGGAAGCACTGCTGCCTCACTGCTGAGACAGGATTCATTGTCGTCACCATCATCCTCAGCGATCAGTCATCCTGTCTTTTCTCTTAGGACATTCACAATAACGTCAGCAGAGTTTTATTTCTCAATAAATGCACAAACTGTATAACTAACTCCTCTTGTCTCCCTATACTGGCCTAAATATGGACTTCAGCGAACCAGGACATAGGTGTTGTGTGCAGAGAGACAGCGCGATCAGACAGTGGACATAAGCAGGGGAAGTCCGTCATATAGGTTACATATTGGCACAGGTCTTTGGTACAGTCCACTTCCTGCTTGGCTCGGGAACTTGCGTCCAGTGTTCAGAGGTCAGTTTGTTGCTTCATCTACAATATGCGCCTGACACGGTGTGTATGTGTATCTCTAATATAGGGTTGTCAAAAGTATCAATAATACTTTTTCGATACGTGTTTAAAATGATACGATCTCTGTTAATTACATGTTCAATAATTTCTAAAGTACTGAAGTTAACTACAATCTGCGATCAATTAGCTAGTGGACAGTCTCCACCTCGCTCTTTTCCTCCCGTGTGGTCTGTTCAGAATCACAGCGAGAGAAAGAAGTTATCTGGTATTACATAGAAGACACTGACACTGTTCTCCTTTGCAGTAGTAAACAGTGAACACAACTGTTTGGTCATTCTGTACCACGTTGATCCAAAAAGACTACATCATTAACAACAAGCTTCCTCCGCACTTTTCTTGTTTTGAGTTTGTTTTTTGGGCAACTTTATAACAATTTTGTTGTCCCTGTTTGATACCTCAAGAGAGAAACGGAGAAAGCTGGGGCAAGCAGGTGTGTGAGGTGTGTTGGCGGGAAAGAGACGAAAAAAGCAAGGTGAGCAGATTAAAGTAGTTTGTGAGTAAACACTAAAATTAGGAGAATTAAAATGATGACATAAGAAATAAGCTATTATAAATATGGTAATGTATTAAATTATAATAGGCCCACCACAGTTACACTGTCATATTGTATGAAAATCTGCACCTCAATATGTGTTCACAGTGTGTAGGTTGGTTATTTAATTAGAAAAATGGGAAATAATCTTTTTGCTGTGGTATATAAAGAGGTATAGAGTCTAACCAGACCAGATGGTAGTATCTGTTTTAGGCTAATCCACTGAAAGATACCTGGCAAATGTAAGTACTTCATTACAATGAAAATCCTTCAATCCCTCCATTTTAGACTTTAAACACTTCTGCTGATTTGCAGTTTTGCTCCCAAAGGCCTCAACATCAAGAGATATTAAAAAGGGACAGCTGCATCCATATAAACTGCACAGCACAACCACAAGCAACTGACAAATCTAAATCATCTCGAGGTACAATATCATAATATCAACCAAATGTTTAGTAAGAAAAATTTCAATTAAAGCCCGCTGCTATGACTTGTGTTGCTTTTGTTTTCCCATGGTGCACGCTGGCAAGATGAAGGCAGTTTAAACCTGAAATATGACAAGACAATAACTAGCTATTCAAGACAGATGGCATAAAAACAGCAATGAAGTCAGCCCAAAACCAGGCTGAGGCAGGAGAAAAGTACAGTCTCAGTTAGACTATTAAGTAGTAATACAAAAGATTAGATGATTGGTAATCATCATGGGTTTGCATCACAGTGATTAATCAGACTAGCAAATCACTATGTTGGGGCAAAATAAGCCAAACAGTATGAAATACTGGAGACAAATGGCTCAAGTCAGCTGGAAACATGAAAGGTAAAATTCATGACACACATAAAACAACACTGCTGATCAAACATGGTGTTTAGTTAGACTGGCATTTTATGCAAAGCTTCAGAATGAAGTTAATATTCATCAGCTAGACGACTTTCTATGCTGACAGGTTATTTTATTAAATTGGACACCTGAGCAAACATCCTGACCATGCGCTGCACTTTACAGTTTTACAGTTAACAAAAGGTATGACAAGAGCTCTTAAAAATGTACTAGAACATGACTTCAGCTCTGTGTTGGATTCACCAACAAAACACAATTCAGTGTATAATAATATATGGTTATACAATTAACTATAACTAGGGCACATGCTGGTAAAATATTCAAGTGGCTGTAGATTTGCTTCACTCACCATCCATTTGACAAGTGGACAAAAAAGTTAATTCTGAACCCTGTTCAGGACTGTTCCAGGAACATTGCGTTACATGAGAATATAAAAAAGAGAATGACATTATATTACTGTAATATGGTGACAACATGAACTTATCATGTTCCTACAATACTGCAGCTAGCTAGGTAACATGAAACATTCCCTATTCGATACCTGGTCACTTCTTTATGATACTGTAGTTCTGTAAACTTTACACAACTCAAAGGCAGAGTGTTAAACATGAAACAGGAACATTTGACGGACAACTTTTCTGTGACCTTTCTTTTTTTATTTTTCCTCACTGATTAAGCCCAATAGTATCATTTTAATCTGTAAGGAATTATATGTGGTGACAATCTGACAGTGCAGGAAAGGTATCCTGCAGTGCATATATTTGTATTTGTCTATATTGTGTACATTCATACAGGAGGCAGCTGCTGGGTTCAAAGCTTAATTTAATAAACATCTTTAAAATCAACATCCTATCGTTACACCATTAGTTGGCTGTCCAATTATATCCCATTATATCCCTTTCCGACTAACACAGCGACACAGGATAAACCCACATCTGTGGTCAACCAGAAAGGGTCTACGATATCATATCTTGCCTAGTGACCCCCATCTCAGTTTGGTCTGAACACAGCTAGACACAGGCTTGGATGATGTAATGTGTGACTGAGGCTGAAAACAAGTTATGGAGATCTGCATCGTATGCGCACCACTCAAATAAAAAGATGCTCCAGACTTCAGCTTTTCTGCGTGGATCCACTACAGGAGGATGCGTCCGACTGTTTCCCTCAGCTGAAAATTTTCCTTCTGCTCATTAATTCAAATGAGCTCTCACACAACCCCAAAAAGCAGATTGATGTCATCCATCTGATCCATCAGCAGTAGCTCTGGGTATAGGTTTGTGAGAGGCGACTAGGGGCCCATGGGTCATATTTAAAACTGGTGACTTTGTAGTTTTGGCTGAGTTATGTCTTGGAGTTGAGGAATTCTTCACAGTACTGTTTCTAAATTACAACCTCAGGTACAAAATGTGGATAATAAAACATACCAGCTGTCATCTGCAAGTGAGGGTCCTTATACCATTACCTGTTATATGTAGCAATCACAAAAACTTTAAAGAATATTTTTGAGAAATAAAATACCAACACTTTGCTGAAAGCTGTGCATTGCAAGTAAGGCTGTGAAGATAACGACATGGCCACAATATTGTGGTCATAGCCTACAGTGGTGTTCATTGATGTCATCGCTGCAAATTTCTTGGTGGTTTCAATATCTTGTTATTTCACTGAAATGCGTTTGAGCTCTGTCGCACACCCATTACTTTTTTCTCCACTGGCATCCTGCGAAGACTCGCACTACTCTGCCTCTGATTGGTCAACAAGTCAGAAACACAGCCTCTGGTTGGTTGACAGTCTCAACCCAAGGCAACATCCCCCAAGACAGTGGATAGCAACAACATGCAACCAAAACTATTTTCAACACAGACAATAGGAGAGATTATCAAAGAAGACATTCAGTGTCAGATTTATAAAAAAAAAAAAAAAATTTAAAAAAAGGACACCACGGTTCAAGGCTGCATTACAAAGCTTTGGAAAGGGGTACAATCACACCGGAGCAAACGTTAAACTGCGGTAACATTAACCTTTCCTACTCAGGTTCCAGGACCGTTACTTCATGGATAATCTCCTTCACTTTACCAGCTGTTTAAAAACAATAGACAAGACTTTGAGACATTTACTGCCAGGTAGACAATTCACTGCTAAACTTTTCCCCTGCTCCCCTCATTTACACCATCACTGTCGCCCACACAGTTGCTACATTACACACTGCCCTATTTTCAAAGGAAGAGGGGGACCACGGGTCCAGTAGCAAAGGTGAACAGTGCAAAGAAGAAGATATATATATATATTTTTAAATATGGCTTTGTCTAAAATGGTATCTCGAAATACTAAAATGCTGGCTTATCTTTTACAGTGGAAAAACTCTGGAGGCTGTGGGTGTACTGAAAGACGAGGCATGTGTCAGGCCTGCGGCTCTACTCATTGCCTACATTGTGCAGCTAGCCAGCAGGCGTGGCGGGCAGAAGCCTCTCGGCCTTTAAGGAGCTGCCTGACTGACCAGCCGCTGCCCAGATGGAGAGGCCTCGCTGAGTTTGCATGCAAGATGGCAGCCACAATGGGACTATTCTACTGGGCAGCATGATCACTAGGAAGGAGGATAGGGGGCCTGCCTCTATCACAGTTCAGCAGGTGCTGAACCGAGAAGATTTGCACATAAGTGGGAAAATTATTTAGGACCAATGAGGATTGTAGTCTTTGTCTCTCAAGTTCTTCTTTGAGGCAGCACCTAGATAGCAACTCTAGTAAATTTTCTAAATTATTAAATACAATATCTTGATGTGCTGTTATGCTGCTGAAATCTGACATTTCTTGTCAATGTAAAGAGAAAAAAACAAGGTCTTGAAGCCATCACGCATCAAATCATCCAGAGAGACTCAGAGTCACGTCCGGTATCGACAAACAACAAAAAACGTCCTCTTGATCGCTTCCCAGCTGAGAGCAAAGGAAACTGTTGTGCACCTCTCAAACATCTGCAAAAAACACTGTCATATGATACACCTACTCAGCCTGAACACAATTTAAAAAGAGGAAGCACTGCAGGTGCAGTGCAGATTTCCTGCCAGTTTCATTTTCTATCATCCTTCCTAAATAAGTGGACCGTGGCACTGCTCACCACTTTACATCTTGCAATGTCTACAATGCACCTGCATAACTCAGAATGTCACATACCTTACCAGACACAGTCAAATGTATCATATATGTGTGTGTTTGGGTATAAAGACTAATGCAACAACTCAGTGCCCTACATTTTAAAGCTACTAACACACTATTCCAGGCTGCTGAACTGCAGATAGCCATGAACCAAATGTTGTTGAATGCATCTATGCAAAGTGATACAGCCTATGCCTTGAACCATCTGTGATGTCCTGTAGCTCATGAGTGTCAGTATACTGTTAAATTCTGCACCAAAGTCACCACGATAAAACGGTCGTCTGTTATTGTACTTGCTGATTAAAGACACAGCGGACATTGAAGAGAAGAGGCTGGACGGGAAGAATGAACTAAACGCAGTCATTGTGTTGAGGTCAGCAGGGCCTTGGACAGGCTTCAAATGTGCAATGAGATGGTCAGTGTACAGACAGAGGAGCCATTACTTCCCTGCTGAGCACATAAGCCAGACTCAGAGCTTAACATAAGACAGTAACACAGCTCAGCTCTTTGCTGATCCTTAAGGATCGACCAGACGGCGATTTTTTTTTCTCCACATCCTCATAACTCACTCCTAAAAAGCAGAGAGCCGACATGTAGCTGGGCTTGCAGACATGTCCTGTCACCTCTTGTCCTTGTCAAGCTGCACCTCGATTAGACTACTCCGATCTAGTCATCAGTCAGTCAGTCAGATGGGGGAGGGAGCTATTGACAAAAAGAAGATGGAGAAGTGTAAAACTTTTGTGTGGTCAAATATTTAATCTGAAAATCTTCTGTCACCTCACTCAATGGGTCTGACTTCACATATGGAGAGCTGTACAGTCTCACCACTGAGACCAGGGCTGAGTCACGCTGTGTTTGGAGGACTAGTACATTACACAGTGTGCTGAAATGTTGTCACACAGAAATTACTTCAATTAGTACGCAAAAAGAAAAAGGCATTACTTGCAAAAACTCTCAGCACAGACCCTATGTTGTGCATCATGGCATACCGGCAGCAGGTTAGCCCTGACAGACGCAGCATATGGATCCCTAACATGTTGCTGTCTGGTTCAATAGATTCCTCTGGGGATAATAAATGCCAAGCCCTCACACCCCCACTCGCTCCAACCAATCTTGGTAACAGATTTTGAAAACCCAAAAGCTATCATGCTGCTTCATCAGCACTCTGCACTCACTGTAATCAGCACAACAGCTAAGGCAGGTGGGCATTAATATGAGTAATTTAATGTAATTATCTATCAAATCAGACAGTCCACTTGCCATTGTCTCTACACTGATTACAACGCATAATCCAACTGCTGGTCAACCTAAAACTGACTGTGGCAATCAGTTATTAAAATAGGCAACAAGATCTGGACACATGATATTTTAGAGCGCAGACGCTGCGATAATACGCTAACAGTAAGATTTGTTTTATGAAAACAAACCAAGAGTACGATTATAAGTGATTAAGCACGTTACAAAGCAGAGCAGTCAGGCAGTCTTCATCTAAAGTGCATGTAAAGTAACAATGTGCTACAGACACTACACCACTTTTGTCAGTCAAGCCATGGCTTGCAAAGGTATGTACATTTCAACATTTCAGTCAGACAGTGATTTACTGAGTGAGGGACTCACAAACAAAGCCAAAGCTGCAGGGACGGCAGGCTTCATGCTGGTCTGATCACAGTAATAACATTTAAAAAATACATTTTTAATACATTTTATCTCCTCTAACCTCTGTGTTAGCATGCATGGTTGCTAAAATGTCTTTGTGCGTGACACCAGCTTCAGGATGGTGTTCTTAGCTTAGCATGACCTCTGACCTCCCTGTGGAGGGGTGCAGGAGAAAAACAATTTCCCTGGGGGATCAACGGTATTACAATAACAGTGTTTTTGTCCCTCCAATTACCTGCTGTCATTATCAACAGGACACTGTTCCTCCTCTACAATTATATACAGTGATGCCCAGTCCTCTGAAGCCAAGACAATTACTAAAGAATAATAGTGGAGGACATGTTATATAAAAACAATATGAGTGAGGAGATAGGGATCAGTGTTTCCTCAGTGTAAGGGGCTGAACCTCCAGCCCTGCGTGTTCTAGTGAAGCGCGGAGGTGGCTAAAATTACTGGGTCCATTATCGGACAGTGCCATTTCTTTCTTGCTCTTCCTAAATACAAAACAATACCAACTAGCTAGACCACAGCAGGAGCACACGTTTCATATGCACATGGTAAGTAGTTCAATCATACACTAACTGTCCCCTCTACAGTCAGTTCAACGACATTTTACACAAATCAAAACGGCGCATCCGCCTGTAACACAATGCTGCATGCTTCCCTGTTTTACTGGCTCCCAGATTTACCAGTGGGCTTCCCAACAATACAGCACCCCACAGAGTGTACAAACGGGCTCTCTATTAATGCAAAACAAGACAGAGTGTAAGTAAAAGTCATGCCCACAAAGCTTTAGCCGAGACCAAGGCGTACGACTATGGGTAGAGGGAGGTGGGTGACGAGGAGGTTTTGGGCACAGCCGCAAAATCCCCCTTAAACAAGAACATAACTGTTGGTCACTACAAAAACGTTGTTTAGCAGTCCCCTTGTTTAGTTTGTTGCTCTACTGTCAAACCTAGTGAAAGTATTGGGGAATAGACTGAGATGTGTGGAGACCTAGCATAAAATCCTGTCCGATAATGGATCTCGTCGACGTTACATTGTATGTTAACTAGCGGCTAACGCTAACAAACAGATTTAGCTCTGTACATTAAAAACCGTTTGAAGCCGTTAGTGGATATTAAATAAAAACCAAGGAAAATACACAACATCCAGACTAACAATGGCCTCCTCCTGGTTGTTCCCGAAAAAAAAAAAAAAAAAAAAAAAAAAAAAAAAAAGCGGTGCAGCGGCAACACAACGAGACAAAACAGTGACTGCGCTGTGGGCAACTCACCCAAAAGATACCACTGTTGTGTCGACCAGATGTTGCTGCAAATCAGCGATGAAGGCCCATTAGGATGACTCCTGTGGTCGGGGGGCATCCAGGTTTAAGCGGCGTTCAGATAAGACAATCCCAAAACGTGGCTTTGCTTTGATGGTACTCTTGTCTGCATATGTGTGTATGTTTGCGTGTGTGTATATATGTGTGTGTGGAGCTCTGCGAGGCCTGCTGCTGGCTGGCTGGCTGGCTGCTGCTGCTGCTGCTGGAGGAAATGGTCTCCGCTCCGTCAACGCAACACGCAGGCGCAGAGCAACAGCACAGCCAGCCACGGGGGCGAGCGGTCTGTGAGCACAACCGTGTGGCCAACAGGTGAGACTGTCAACTGATGGCAGACTTGTTACTGTGAGAGGTTTCCTCTGAGCTGCATGCTGCGATTCAAGCCATCATCATGTGTAGTTGTACATGATGTCGTAATATACCGGTGCGTTACTGTATCCAGGCCAAGTGGTGATTCAATGCAGTGTGCTGAAAATTGGACTCCCACACAGGTGTTTATATGTGACATATCTCTGAGGACAATTGATATGAACACTGTTGTTGTTACACACAACAGACAGAAAAATATAAATATAAAATAAGTCTCCCATGGGCCCCAGGGCCCTTATAATCATTGGTAATTTGATTAAAGGTCCAGCGTGTAGGATTTAGTGGCACCTAGCAGTGAAGTTGCAGATTGCAACCAAGTGTAAACCTCTGGTGCTGCGAAATGAAGCCGCTTGAGACACACTGTAAAATATATGGTAAAACCTATAAATATGGTAGAACCTTTTCTAATATTACGGTAAAAGGATATTAGTACTGTTGATTTCATGTATAAGGTTGGCGTTTTATTGCATATTTTATATATAATACCTGTAGATTTTACGGTGAAAAACTGCCAAACTATGATAGTAAAAGACTGTAAAACATGCCATCAAGTCATGTCATATTTCAATACGGCATTTTAAGGGAATTTATACAAAATAAACTATATTAGAGACTGTTAATTATTTAATGGCATATTTTTTAGTTTGGCAGGCGTTCTGTCCATTCTTTATACTGTCATTGATAACTGTCATTCACTGTCAATGAATACTTTAAGACGTCTCACCCTCTCCTTCCAAGCATGTAGGAAAAACTCTGGCTGCCGAACTCACATTAAAAGCAAAAGGCCATATCTAGATCAATGTTTGGTTTGTTTGTTCTGGGCTACTGTAGAAAAATGGCCGTTCAAGATTGGTGGACTCCATGGAAGAGGACCTGCTTTCACCGTAGATTTAAAAGGCTAATTTTAACAAAAACACATCAATTCTTATACTTAGGTTATTATACACTAATGAAACACACTAATGCATATTGTATTCAATTCCTGCAAAGAAATATTCCTTAATTACATCCCTTACACACTGGACCTAGCAATATAATAATAATAATAATAATAATAATAATAATATACATTATTACCCGTCCACTGATGGCAAAATTCCACAATAGCCATAAACAGGGGTCTAATGTAGTGGTTACACAGCAGATGCATTGACATGTTGTAGCAGGTACAGGTGTATTAATGATAGGTGCATGCTAGGTGCTGCTGCTGTGCATGTTGGTAATGGAACTTAGCCGTCATTAATGTTATTAAGTCTACCTGTGTTTTTTCTGCTGTGACAAGTCAAAATGTCTGCTGTACAACCAGTCCATAAGTGTAACTAATAACATTAATGATGGCTTCACTCTAGTAAGCAAATATGCACAAATCCATGGCCCTGAAGTGAAACTCTAACATGAAATGCAGTTATAATTAATGTTATGGATACACCTGTGCTCTTCATGCTACGTTACAGTGTATGCTATATTAAATCCCAATTAAAACCACAAAATCAGTTAACTGTCAGGTGTGTGTGTGTGTCTATTGAGGCTGACATAGATGAACACAGTGCCTCCAAAACTTTTACAATGTCATTAAAAGAACTGGGTGGTGCAGTGGTTAGGACTGTCACCTCACAGCAAGAAGGTCCTGGTTTGAACCTCGGCTGGGGCCTTTCTGCGTGGAGTTTGCTTGTTCTCTCTGGGCACTCCTGCTTCCTTAATAGGTTAATTTGTGACTCTGAATTGCCTGTAGGTATGTATGTGAGTGTAAATGGTTGTTTGTCTCTATGTGATTAATTGGCAACTTGTCCAGGGTGTACCCTGCCTCTCACCCAAAGTCAGCTGGGATAGGCTCCAGCCCCGCTGTGGCCCTGATGAGGATAAGCAGTTACAGGACTAAAAAAAAACTGGAGAACATAACACTCCAGACAACAGGCCTTAAAGTTAATTCAAGCCTATTTTAAGCCAAACATGATTTTTGACATTTTGTTGTATCGCAGTAGAAAAAGCACAGGTGTAAATTTTAAAATTCAGGATGGCAAAATTCTATTTAGCTGCTTCACTTTCAGGCTTCTATTAGGTATTGTGCACACGGGCTCACTGACTTACTTGAATAGAACAGAGCCATCGTTATTGTTATGAGTATCACTTGTGCATTTCCTGCCATGACAAATCAAACTGTTTTTAATATGAAAACTGGCCTATTAGAAGGTGTATCATAACTTTATGGAGAGTAAAAGAAGAAGGAACATTAATGATTCGTACTACCAGAAATACCAGATGCCACTACAAGAATATTTATAACAGTATTATGAAAAATGGCAGATAAGTATCACAAGTAACTCATTGTGTAGAAAGGGCCCCTTCAGAGTGTTATATTTCCCTCCTAAATATAGCAGCACTGAAAAAGAAATACCCAAATATAGTGCACTTATGATGATTTAGGTGTTGTATTTTGTCAGTGACCATTACTCAGATCTTCCACAGTTTACACACAGTATGCACAAGATATTTTTTTTTATTTCATTTGCATTTACAGTAAGGGAGCACCCACCCATCCTAGCATCTACGTTTTGTCAGTAAAACCAGGATGAATGTTTATCAATGAAATATTTTTTGCAGCTTCAAATGCTTTACATGTATCCATAAAAAACACATTTAAAATGTATTTTTAAATAAACATTTAAAATGTGTTTTGAGGTCATGTTTTCGAGAAGCTATAACAGGCTGACAAAATGTACTCAGTGGTTAGCATTAAACTCAAAACCACAGGTATAAAAACAATTTGACTACACTCCTGCAAACTGAGATAAAAACACATCAGCAAGAAATTCACCTTATTTTGTATTGCAGTGTTTTCCCTTTTCCCCGCTAAACCTAATGAATAAAGATGAGACTCAGACTAAAATCAAACTTGCAAGAATTTTTCAATCATCAAGTGTTTCATTTAGTCTTTGCTGCAATGAAGAAGAAGTAGTAGTTCTGAGAAAGCACAGAAAAAGAGGCTGCAGTGTCTGAAACTGTTTCCCTGAGTGGAGGCTCTCAGGTGAATTTTTTAATATTTATTTACATTAATATTCAGATGCCCTTTAAGAACTTTGTAGAAGCACCAACAGATTAAGTTTCATCTACTCTGCCCACATCAAGCAACTTTGCACACCTGGATCTAGCCAGTTCCTGGTTTAAGCAAGCTCTCAGGAGATATAGTACAATTCACAGATTTCTTGAAGAGCTGTCAACTGAGTGACTCTCTTGAACTCTCTTGTTCACCACAGATTCCTTGATTCTTTATTTTGTTTTTTTTGTAGAACAGCCACAATCATTGTTTTAATCCAAACATTAGCCAATGAAATGTGTTCAGATACTGCTGTACATTAAAGGGCTCATTAAATCCAAAGTGTAGACATTATGAAGACTCTGCAAAGCCTATCAATCTGTCATTTATTACTTATGACAAACGTTTTTTTGAACCTTCAGGTTTTTACTTCAAGTACTGAAGTTTGACAAGTTCAGTGATTTAAGAGCTCTTAAAAAACAATGTGCATAATTTCAAAAGTGCATAGCTGCCAGTTTAAGATAAGGCTGTTTTTCTTTGTTGTTCTCAAGTTGACGTGTTGCTAATCTGAGGTTTTATCTTTACCGACTACAAGAGAGGAAGTTGGTCAGAGCTATAATTGTACTGAACATGGCTGATCTGATGTGTCAAAAATGGAAAATGCTTAATTAGGTGGCACTACACCCACAGTAGTTAGCTATAATCCTTAGAGTTGAACCTGGTCCAAGATGGTTTTAGTCCTTGGAATGTGTGCTTCAAATTCACATCTAATCTGCAAGACTTTAGCAATACAGAAAATTAATCCTCCAGAGTATCTGATACCACTTTTAATTTTCTGTCTCACTGGTTATAAACTCAAGACACCTAACAGTGCAGAAAGAGTGCTATCACATGTAATGTAAATGCAAATATAAAGTTTTTCTATTCATTATTCCTGAGATCTGTTCCACAAATAAATACAAATATAGATTCTGTGTAATACCACCTTTTCTGTGAAGCATGCTACAACAAGACAATATACACCCATTTGAGTGAGTAACAGAAATGCATCAAATTGAAAGACAATGGACATGAAAATGCAGATGAATGGCAGATTTGGGTTGGCAGACAGCTTTTAGGGTGAGCTGCGCTCCGGGTCACAGGGTCAGGATCACACTCCACAAGCAATCTAAAGGAGGAAACAGGAACTGTGTCTCTGCTGCTCTCACTGGTCACGGGATCAGAGGTTACAGATAGACTCACAGTGGTCAGCATTTTGTAAACATATTCACATAGTCACAGAGCCCTTATCAAAACACACCAAAGAACAGGAAACCTTTCTCTCTCAAAAACAAGAGGTGTCTCACGCAACACACTGCAATCCCCCCTCCCCCCGGGGGTTTCCAGTGGGTAAGAGGAAAAGCCTACACCATATGCTTTTAGACGTATCATAAAGTCACCTTGTAATGAAATATTGGTTTGGTCATAATGTTGTTTCTCAGCTATTGCCACATACATAATGTTAGCTTTATACACTGTGGAAAGGCAGACTACTACCTCCTATTGTCCATTTGTAACTAAATGCAATGTAAATGGATACTCTCTTATGCCGAGTGCAGAGGAATGACAAATTTACATCCAAAGGGTGAGTGGTAACGGATTCCAACTTCTTGAAAAACCAGTTTAGGGATGCCAATGTCACAGAGATAGACCCTGCTCTCCGCCTTAGGTAACGGTAGTGGAAGGCCCAAAAAGAGGGTCCACTTTGCCTCAACCATCTGGTGCTGCTCGCTGACTGCGGGATCGATACTTAGGACAGGAGCCCGGTTCTGGTTAGCCCAGTCAGCGGCTAATTTATACCAGGACTGCTCTCTCAGGAGTCGGTTCTCATGGCAGTCTAGGCAGTTGATGACCAGATCGACAGGGCTTGTTGGCAGGTCTAGGACAAAAGAAAATAAAAAGAAAGAGACATAAAGTTGATGGACGCAGTGCTTCAAAGTTGCCTCATGAAACAATGAGAGAATACATTTTTGATCATGCTAAGAACTGACTTTACTGAATCTTTACTATCCATCTACAGGAGTATAAAATGCTGCTCCACAAGAGGGCAATATTTATCTGTGCAGGTCTGTTCCAACAGGACAAAATGCACCGATCCTTACACAGATTCTCTGAATTGTATTTACATTCATCATCATCACTTTCAACACTCATCAGCCTGTAGACCTGACATCAGGGTCAGTGAAACCTGAGGAGACAGGGATTTAATCATGAAATATCTCTGTCGGTGTGCGATACCTTTGACATTGGCTACTTGCTTGCCGCTGGTTCTGCTGTAGAGGTTGACCTCACTGGTGACTGACTCCTGCATTTTGAGAAAGTTGGGCAGGAACAGGATGACCTCCACTTCGTGGTTGGCCAAGTGTCTACCACAGCTGATGCCCTGGGCTCCCTGGATGTGTGGCCCACACAGAAGGACCACAGTGGGCCTCTGGTGGACGTTTTTTGGGTTGAGTCTGGGGACATCAAAGAGACGACAAAGAGATTACTCCACAAAAAAGGCAAAAGCTTAAAATAAAACTCTGAATGGCAATACTGTTACTGTTGACATTATTTATTAGGCCTATAAGGAAGAAATTATTCAAAAGTTTGATGCGAGGCTTGCGTGTAGACTTTTTGAGTATCAATTGAGTGCCTGTTGGCTGTCAGGGAAATAATGGAACACTATTGTAGTGGTTGTGATCCTTGTATTACAATACAAAATTAAACTTGATCTGAGCTCTCAGTACTTCCAGTGTAAATTTGAGACACGTAAGTATTGCACTGCTAAATTGATAAAAAAAGGATCTGAGACAGTAAACCTGTTTGTTATATGAACCTCTGCTCTTAGGTTCTTTGATCTTTAAATAAGACTACACCGCTCATAAAAGGTGCAGGTAAACACCAAACAAGGCTGCTTCGGTCTATTAGGAAGTTCTTGACCTGCAGTGTGACTGCTCACTGTAGTGCTTTTCTAAGAAGACAAACCCTGAGGGGGGTCAAGGTTAACACCATCTAACTCATGTAGAAACATGGTAGTAAAGATGATTGCCATGGAAACTGGAAAACATGACAAGAAAACAAAAAGTTGGATAGAGCCGCTTTTAATGATTGTGTGACTACTCAGACAGGCATGTTTGGCACTTTGTTGTGCATTCCTCTTCCTATTTTACAAATGACAGAAGCTCTATCTGCACTGTACTGTTCACCAGATGAATAGTCATGTATTCCAGTAACTGTTTAACTTTATACACTTTACACCAGAGTGGTATTCTTTACCTGTTTGGTCCGCCCAGGAGAGTGAGAGCCATCTGACTGGAACAAACACCTATCGTCTCCAGCCTGCGCTCAAGAGACAAGCCCCAGCGCTCTGCAGCTGCGAGAATGCGCTTATGGAGCTCATAGGACACACTGGGAACCACCAGACCTGAATCTGCAAAGAGAAAACATGAGGTAAGATAGATCGTAGGGTCTATATTTTGTTACTTCTGATGTAACAGAACATAGAGCATGACAGGATGATTGTTAATAAAAACACTACTCTGTTCTAGCAAACATCTGGCCAGATGCACTGTCCTTAAAGAACAAAGCACAAGAAGGGAAATTCTCCACTGGTAATAAACTCTGTCATTAACATTCCTCCAATGCTATCAAAATCATGTCAAGCACCATGCCAAACCAGACAACTGAGCATTGCTTTGCTTTTTGGTAAATGTCCATAACCTTCTTCGATGTATGCCTAAATCTTAAATTCTTAAATGTCTAAATCTCTCGGAAACAGAGGAAGTCAGAGTAACATATATAACGTTTAGGGAAAAGAATTTGTCCAATATTCGTACACATATTTGTTGTCTTACATTCCTGCATCCAATAGAGTGGTCTGACATGTATCATGTTTCTAAATTAGACCTGAAATGTAACACATCTTCATCAGTACTATGTAATTTTGCCATCTATCTTCATCAGTGCACTTTGAAAAACAACAGCTGGAGTAGAAGTAAAACCCAGAAACCTGACCTCTAAGACAACAACAAATGTTGGTTTACAGATAAACACACTCCCAGGTTCTCAGGGGGTGGTAGGTATGTGTAAGCAACACAGATCCTCATGCGAGGAACCCAATCCCCAGGGAAAAAGCCCTTCCTCCTCCTCATGACCTGATCTTGTTCCCATCACGGAAGATTCTCCATTTCCCCTCCTGTTTGTCACTGCTGTCTGCAGCAACAAAGGGAAGATTGGCAGCCTTTACAAAACATGACAAACATGAGGCAGCCACAGTGAGACGCCTATTCCCCGCAGGCCCTGGGTTCACACGCACCATCATATGGTTTCTGACCAATCCTCAAACCCTTAGCTCTAGGATGGGGCTGCACTAGGCTAGACCCCCCACATCGGTTGCTGTCTCAGTCAAAACATACAGTAGGTTGGCGTGACAAAAAAGGAGACAAACATCATATACATAAGAACACCTGCACCTGTATCCCAACAAGTGGTGAGAGATTGGGGAGGGGTAAACATGGGGGAGGCATGGTGGTAACAGTGGATTAAATTCAGTTGAGCCCTTAAAATTGTTGATTCATATTGTCAATAGCTATTGAACAAAAGAAACTTTTTAAACCAAAGTCCTGACAAATGACTGTGTTCGTGGTTATACAGCTGTGCAAAAATCAAAACCACACTAATTCCTCCTTTTCACGTTAGAAGCCAAACTCAGATATTGGCTGTGGGCTTAGACAAAGTCCATTTGGCAACAATGGAGCGGTCACTATGGCAAACATGTTCGTTTCAGAGTTGTGCTTGCCTAACAAACATACCATACATAAACCAGTTACAACACTACAACAACCTTCTTCTTATTCCCCTCAACATTTAGACCAAAAAAAAAAAAAATGAATGAGGAATGATGTGCCCTTTCTGAAAAGGATCGGTGTGTGTAGGATTTAGTGGCATCTAGCTGTGTAATTGCAGATTGCAACCTCCTCCAATTCAAAGGGTAAAGAAGAAACTACAGTGGATGTGAAACTGTCTGATTTGTTCTTGGCTACTGTAGAAACATGGTGGACACCATGCAAGAGGACCAGCGGGATCTGTAGATATAAAAATCTAAGGCAACAAAAGCATAACAATTCTTATTTTCAGGTGATTACACACTAATGAAAACATGGTTATGCATTTTATATTCCATTTGTGCTATATTCTGTAAGGAAAGGCTCGCTACATCTTACAAACTGGGCCTTTAAGAATAACTTAGTAATGTTATAGTGCCAGTGGTTGTGCATAGGTTGTAAGGGGCAGCTCAGAGTCAGTACAAGGAACTGTATAAGTGCAGGAAGATTACCTTAGATACTTGATAAGTAATAACCAAAAACTGTATTATAGCTTGACAGAGAGCTACAGGCCAACCAGTGCTGGACTTTTTAGGCTGATACTGGTATCAATATTTAAAAGTTTAACAATAAGTCGACCGCTAATTATTTTTACAACATTTTAAGTTAAAAATTTGCTCACAACTTTACAGTTGAAAAGTCACCAGCTCTCTCTGGTATGTAAGGGCATCTCTGTTTTTTAACTACCTTACATGCATGCATCTTTGGCATTTCTGTACTCTGTAAGAGGCCTTACTCTAGGAGGCCTGACACGCAAAAAAGATGTTTCAGATGTTTAGCTTTTGTATAGAAAATGTTTAGACATTTAGTTGCTATATGTGGACTGAACGTCTCTAATCATTTATATTTCCACTGTCACATCGATCTTGTTTTTCAAAAGTCTATTCTGTTATGGAATTCATCTTCTCTTTAGTTTCTTTCTTCTGAGAAAAATACTTAAATCCCTTTGCTTTTATCTTGTCATGTCAAGTCACCTAACCTTGTCAGAATTGTTCACTTCTGTGTATTTTTTGAATGACTGTATTACAGAACTACAATCCAGCCTTTTATCACTGTACAAACTCAAGTGTGTGGAAACCTTTAAAGAGCATGTGCTAATCCCTAGCTGTCTATTGCCTGTGGCACATTAGAAGGGTAATGAAAGTCAAGCTGGGGGAACTGCGCGGCTCAGGATCCCTTTGATAAATAAAGCTGCTGGGAGGCAGTTAAGTCCTTAATGGCCTCCTACAGATCTTTGGCCTGGTAGCTGAGAACTTGGTGGCCTCACTAGTGTACACAAATTCACACAGACACACACTCCCGTGCTAGCACACACGTCATCCTCCAGCACACAAGCTGAGTAACAACACATATACACACACAACTTTGTACCCTAGCATGCAACACGGACAGAGTGACACACACATTCAGCCACACAGCATACACGTACACACTCATACACAAGATAATTACCTATAAACACAGAGACTGATGCCGTGCCTGACTGAAATCCTCACTTATCTTTAGGTTCGCCCTGCTCCCCTCCCACTATTATTTTTATTGATACTGCACAAAAGACTGCTAATATGTTTTAGTGGGCAACAGGAATCTGGAACGTGCCAAACCTCAGCGATAAGCACAGGAAAGTCAACTGCCTCTTGTCATGCAAACTGCTGCCTTGAGTGCCAAGCTCAGGGGAAGTGGGAGTTGCACTAGTATGCACTAATTGCTTTTTAACCATCCCACCAGGTACGTTTCATAATAACTCCCTTGCTGATGTTGCTACTACAACGCCCCCCCCATACTTATGCCATCTCCTCCTTCTTCACACCCTCACACACACATGCAGTGATTTATGCAGACACACACACCCACTTTCGATGTGATGTGAAAACAAACTCAAGAGTCAACTAGCAAAACCGGGTAGCTATGAGTACGCAGCAGCACTAAAATAAACTGAGCTGGAAGCAATCCTTCAAGCATGACAAGGAAACTGACGGGACTGAAAGCAATACACGCTGGCTGGATGTGAGCCATGTGAGACAAAGGCTTGTGCTGGTTAGGGAGGGTTAGACAAGGCTGTTCCATTCCTCTCTGCTGCACCGCAAGAGATGAACTATGTTGACCTGCACTGAACGTAGCAAGATGCAGTGTTGTTTCATAGGTGCACAGGAAAGAAGCTTAATGCAGTAATCTGGAAGATTTATTTTAAATGTTAATATCTTTTGTGCCACTTATCACTCAAACCATAAAACATACATTTCATTGAAGTTTCTGTTTGAATTCAATTCAATTTGTCTGTTCAGCCATCGTGAGTGCTAATGCTCATGTTTACATTTTAAACATTTACATTTTGAATAATCCAACAAGCTATAGTTGCTGTTCCTGGACACTTATATCAAAAAGTCTTATTGACAGCAAGATGAATAAGATCAAAAACTTAATCGTCAGCAGGTAAAACAACCACATAATCCTGCACACTGTTGATCACTTGTTTTCACCTTTTTATGAAGATCTATGGATCTTAATCTCAATTTAACTTTAAGATGCATCACTTCCCTATGTTTACCATGATTCCTGTATCCTCAACGCCCAGTGCTTGCCTGCTTGCCGTGGTTGCAGGCAGTTTGGGTCAAATGGGTTAAAATATTTTGTTATGACACAAATTTCCAAGTTTGCATCATGCTTTGTCTGAAGTGGTGGTAATTAATTAAAAAAAAAAAAGAAATAAATGAGTTAACCAGTTGACAGCTGGCTTGGTTGTAATTTGTGTTGTGGCCTGGCTTGTTTGCACTGAGGTTTCACTGCACAGCTGGAGTCAATCACACCCCAGGAAAGACGATAACACAACCAAACTTATACAGACTGCAACCTACAATAAATACTAGTCTGTAGGAACGGGCCTGTCAAACACCCATACCAGAGCATTATGGCAACCCAAACATACACCTTGGCACTTTGTTTTTCTGATTCTATTACTGTATTGTTGATTTATCTGTTTACTGGCAAAGATTTCAGGTCAAAAGCACTGTGCCGTGTTTCTGCTTCAGAGGTGCTGTTTATGTAAGGTTGTACGTCGGCATGCTAATTACAGAGTGCAGAGGATGGGGATTATGATGACAGCCCTGGGAAGCAGATCTGCCGGCATGGCAAGAAAAGAAGGCTCTGCTTGGCAGCTGTCTGCTGAATGTTGGACAGCTGCTCCCGCTGAGCTGCACTGTGTCACCGCAATCAGATTCACTGGGACTGGGATAGAAATCCTAGAAACACCATCACTACTACAACTGGCCTGTCACCTACATAGTCGGGGCAATAAGTAGCTAAAATCCCATCTACCATCACCTTTGTTCCAGGCTTCCTAGCCCATTTGAAGAATTTGGTGTTAGTGCTTAAAAGAAGCTTTTACCAGCCAACACTTATCAACACTAACACAACTGTCAATTTTGACAACCAACATGAAAAAAGTTAGTATATAATTAATGCACTATATCTTGTCCACTATTCCACCTTCTCCTGCTGTGTATCCTTTTTCTTTATCTTGTAACCAGAAAACGGTGGAGTTTGATCCCTTGAGTTTTAGTGTAACAACCTACGACCTCACTTCTCACTGCTCTAACTAAACCATTTTACTCACACTATGAACTCCAGGGCCTGTGTTAGCATGCCATTTACTTATCATATTTCTGTATTAACCAGTTATATAATACTCAGGTTCCAGGAGTGAGCTGAAGTGTGAGAGAGGACGAGTTTGTCATCTCTGTGGGCCTATCTTAGGGGTGGGTGTGTGGGGAGTAAAAAGCCAGCACCTTCATGATAAACAGTAACCATGAGGATATGATTCCAGTCCGTCTGCCCCAAGGTGACCTCTCGCTGGCCAATGGGAGAACTCAGTGATAACTGTGGTTTTATTATTGTGTTCAATAGAAAGAGACACTACAGCACATTCCTCAGCGAGAGCTTCTCAGTATTGTGCTCAGGATCAAGTCTAAAAAAAGTTTAAAATATTTAAACTTTTGCTTTAACTGTGTTTCACGACTGTGCTTCAAAACAATGTTATTAGATAAATTGATGGTACTCCTGGTCAAAAGTTTAAACACAGTGGAAAAAACTGCTCCTTCCAAAAGAAACACAGTGTTCACAAACATGCTCACTGATAAAATGTCCCACAGAGGGACTTCATTTTATCTCAAGGTATTTGCCAGTACAAAGAGACTATCTCATCTGACAGTAGATTATATTGAGTGCATACAATCACAGGAAAATGGGAACAGGTGAGTGAGAACAGGTATGCTACTACTGTTGTCAAAGTTGGTCCTTAAAATCATAAGACCAGGTCTAAACATCTTCTGAATTATTCTTTTTCTGTCCTCATATCATATACAAAAAAACAAAACATAAAAAACATATAACAAAGTAGGCACACAAACCTTGTTCTTACACTGCTATTGTAACTGGAGTGCTTTATGAAAAATCTGCCCTCAAGCCAATAATAACAAAAGGTTGTTCTTCTTTAAGGGCATAATATAGTATTTATTTAGTTTTACTAAAAATATTGTATTTTAATTTACAGCAGGTACTCCACAACTGCTGAAATGAAGGGAATAAAATCAAATAGGAAAATAAGTGGAGTTGGTTTCTAGTGAATATGTAAATCTAGGTAAAAAATAAATAGTTTTTGAATTTTAAAAAAAGGCTAAGTGATGTATTTTTTTGTATCTAAGGAAAGAAATTGCATTTGCTGAGGAATATTTCTTTTTTTGGCTCAACAGGTTTTCATGGTATTTATTTATGCCACAATTCTCCACCAACCATGTCAGGATCAGCTATAAAATTGCGTTCTACAATAAAGTCGGCTCAGCAAATATTTCTTGTTGAGGCAATTGAACATGGGTATTGAGCTGAAAGCCAGTTGCCCTAAAACACCACAGGATTCAACACCTGTCTTTGTAAATGAACTGTTTGTTGCTGTCATACTGACTGGCATCACTATATCGAGGAATCACAAGCAACATAAGTGCTGTAAGTGCATAAATATTAATCCTTTACCTGTGTGTGTGTGTGTGTGTGTGTGTGTGTGTGTCTGTGTCTATGTCTGTGTGTGCACATGCATGTTCTCACCTGTACAGTACTCTTTGCCCACATGCTGGGGCACCGCTATCTGTCTGTATATGACAGGTTTGCCCTCCAGAATATTCTCATCATGGCGATAGGACACAGGCTTCTGTTCACCTGGCGTGCTATGATGCTGTGCCCTGTTACTGTGGCTGTTGGTCCCATCAATCTGGGAGAAGACGGCAGCTTTATCGAACAGAGCAAGGTTTCCCTCAAAGTCAAAGTCTGTGTCGAGGTCTTCCTCAGTCCCATCTCCAAAGCACTCGTCGTCCTTTGGCCTCATCGGCCCTGCAGCACCACCATTCCTCACACTATTTTTCTTTGGTGTGGCCTGTGTTGCCCCTCTGATATTAGCTGGAGCTGTAGGAGCTGGAGAACACAGAGACATCAAGATGGGAGAAAAAAAATGACATGAGGGGTTGTGAATGAATCATCAGCAGTGACTGAAAAGCAACTAGTCAAAAAGCAAGTAGAATTTCAGTTTAAGGACCATTGTTATGTTATGTTATGTTTTTTTTGATTAAGCAATAATATATTATATCACATACTGTATAGCCTACATATAACAATAGACTGGACAACAATAAATCAAAGAAAAAGTAATGACATGGAAAAGTCTATTTAAGTTCATTAGATATTTAAGGGCAAATTTTATTTTATTTCAAATTTCAGATCTTATACAGTGTGTGCTAACTTAATAACATACAGCGTCTGTAATGGTCCCTAGAACTACATTTAATAAAACTATAAAAACAGGCTTTATCCTGGGCTACCAGAGGCACATCCTCGCTTTAATCTCAAACCCAAAATGCATAGATTACCCACAAATCCCATCTCTCAGCTCTGCTCACATGCTAATCACCCCTCAAAGGAGCTATGAGCTGTCTTACTATGTATCATCATGTTGTATAAATGCTGTAATCCACACACAATAAGTTCCTGCACTTAACAGTTTCAAATTCTGACTAGATGCTCGAAACTCCTTTTATCTAGTGTAACTCTGACTGCTAACAGGTCTTATCCTCTCACGGTTAGTTACTATAACCCACCGAGAACAAAACACTGCTGACACACAAAACATACAATGGCCAACTGAGCAGTACTCAGTAAAGTTTACATACATGTAAGGACAAACAAAAAAAAAAAAAACCCCGAAATGAACAGAGAACAAAAAAAGAAAAACTGGAAAAACCTGGCCTTCAACCCCAACCATGCTGAGCTCTCACGCTAACCAGGAGACACAGAGGCACAGTCGCACGCTACTGTCACTGTGACAGCTAAGGTACTTTGGACTTTGTCACGCAAGACACTGGGAGGCTTGGTCATAGTAAACTGGCAATGATGCAAAGCCGCTCAGAAAATACTGTATGAGATAATTTGCAATAGACCTCAATATCACAACACTGTCTTGCAGCCACCACTTCAGTGACAGATTTTTTTTTTTTTTTTTTGCATTCATTCAGTGGTGCGATGGTGTATCAGCGTGCAATTAGTGTTTCCATTACTGCTCTGTCAAAATATTACAATCAATGTGTCTAATTTCCCTCTAAATACAGACAAGTGCACCACTAATTGATATACTAATTACACTATAATACATTATAAGCAGGTAAAACATTATTGAGACTGGTCCAACATGTTGAGGAGAGGGGTGGGGGGTTAGTGTGTTCACCGCTGTGAACGTGAAGAAAAACTAGCTTCTATATTTACTTCTTAAAGCCAAGGATGTTGTCTTTATTTACAAGGAAGTGTTTTGTCATGCTATGAATCAAAAATCTGAATGATCTGGGCAGACCTCCAAGTCAAACAGGGTAATGAATAACAAGTAGCCAGACAGACAGTGAACTTGACTTCAGTTTAGACAAACTTACCACTATAAATTTGACTGAATATTTCAAACTGAAATATGGGTGATAGTAAAACTGTTGACCACATACCTATTAAACTGTGACAAGCCACAACTAGTGACAAGTGGTGACTGAATATCTGACTGTTACTGTTCAATGTGTGATTAATGTTATCAAGGACGGACAAATTAACTGATACATGTAAGGATATAAACAGGAGACTGACAGGCCAAAGGGGGGTAAATGCAAATGCAACTGCAAGACCATAACAACATTGTGTGTCAGTGAGAAGCCATCCATAAAAAGGAACAGAGAGCTTGTGGAGATGGTGGCGGAGGAACAGCAGCCGTGGTAAGCAACAGGGCTATGGCTGACTCGATTGAGCTAACTGCACTACTGTAAGAAACTTGCTTGTTGCTGATTTTAATGACTAAACAAGCTAAGACAATCTGAAACATGAATCTGCAACATTGTTCACTACTTTAGTAACTACAATAGTCGCTGTGTAGTTAACTTTGGATGTCCATAATCACACTGAATATTTGGAGTTGTATGAATGCACAGCTAAACCTTTCCCAGATATATAGAGGTTTAAAAGAAATCTGAGGCAAGCATTTATGGGACAAAACAAGCTGCACACAATTTCATTACTTATACAGAGGTAGCATGCTGGTTATGGGAATAGTTTTCATAAGGGCAGACTCTGAACGTCCTCTTCCAAAATGCCCTTTTATGAGATCTGGTTGGATCTAATAGAAACTTCTAGAGTCCTATGCATCATTCACAAAAGCAGTTTCTAAATTCCCATCCTACTCTCCCATAAAGATCAATGGCAGATATTCAGAAAACATTTCTGGAATCCGTGTTCTTGTATAAGCAATGGCCCACCCTTCTTTCCCTTCTTTGTGGCCGGGGGCTTCTTGGGAGCATGGCATTGCGTGTGAAAGGACCAGCCCTGCCCAAGCCACTCAGCACTTTGGCCCCATGCAATTTGGGCATTAGCTCCCTGGCCACCAGCCTGCAAGCTGGAGATTAAAATAAAAACTCAAAAGGTAAACATTGCTTCCACAATTGATATCGCTTTAGGCTTCCGAGCACACTGGGACAACATGGCTTCCTGTCGGGGAGGGGGGCGGTTTCCTGTGCCGAGCAGGAGCGAGGGAGGGAGAGAGAGAGAGGACAGTAGGGCATCGAGGCACGAAAGCCTGGCTTTGCATAACTTTCTCTTTAGGAGACACAGAGAGGGAGGGGGAATGTTTATTGATCTTAGTCACACACATATTGTAAAGAGGAACTTTGGTACAAGCCTTTAGCACGCTATGGGAATCTTAGGGGGGAGTCATAGCAAGACAGTGTTTGGTCCCATGCTCAGACTTCTTAGTAAGAACTAGTAACACACAGGGAGTAGCGGTGAATCAACAAGCTACAAGTCTTGCTGTCACAAAATGAATAATGCAGACTGCAACATTTCTTTTCACAACAGAATTAAAAAAATATATAGCCAGCTTCCTATTGTGCAAGAATCATCCTCCATGCACAGGAAAAATACCAAGGCAAAGGTGATTTTTACAACCAGGCTGAAGAATATTACACATTGTCCATTAGCCAATTCTACTGACCTCTGACTCCTCTATTGTTTAGTGATCCTGAGTGTGAAAGTGACTGACTTTAACTGATTCCGGCAGAGGCCAGAGAGCTATCCAAGCAGGCTTCCTCCTGACTTGATGTTGACAAGAGGAAATGCCATTTTTAACCTTTATCTAATCAGGAAGGTTGAGTAACACACATCTTATTTTTACAACTACATGTACAAGGGAATGCAGATGTGCTTTTCTATATCCTTGTGTGTCAAAACAAACAGCTACATCGCTGCATGACTAAAACATGTGACAGCCAACAGTTTTTCATGTCTTGCAGCTATTTTGATTTTTTTTAAATCCCATTTTAGATATATACAGTAAATTGCTGCCACAAAATAAAACTACAATTAAGATGAAGGTTTGATAATTAGCCGTTTTTGACAGTCAAAATTTTAGAGGTTTTAAAAACAGTGTGCGCACAAAGCCAATACGAGGACAACTACAAAAGAACTGCATGATATTAGGTTTGAAATAAGTCACAGCTACAACAGCTTGAGATGACTCATAATGCATTCTCAAATGACTCAACAACATCTGCCAAAGAGGAACAGTAGTCACACTTTGATCCTCATCAATAATGACTGCAAAACACTAAACAAGACACAACACTACAAACCATGGCATCACAAATTACTCCACAGTACTACTACTGAGCTGAATCAACCACACAGTCCAAGTTTTAATATAAACAATAATAGAGGCTTCACAATGGTACAATGCTTTGGCTAGGGCCACTGTGTTGGACTACATGTGGACGGACTAATTGTTAATTGTTCCTGTTACTTTGTCTCCCCTTTCTTTAGTCTAGCCAGTCAAACTTAGCTGAGCACTCTGTCCCATTCGGATCAACTGCAGACACTGAAAGAGCTATTAACTAAAAATTCCTCTTTACATTTGTTTGAGAAATGTTTGTGAAAACTTTGGTTGCTTTATTAAATTACTGAGCAGTAATGAACATAAAAGAGATACTTGTGACCTGTTTTCAATGATCATCAGGGAAACTAATGGGCTTTAGGCCGAGAGACACATATCTGAGAAGTGAGAAGTAAACATTTTAAACAGTGTAATCTTGTGACATCTGAAAAATCATTTGATCTGCAGAGGAATTTGATTTCCTTCGTGGAAAACATCTTGTGCATCGATTGTACAATCAAACACAGTAACGTTGAGTGACTTTGCATTTTCAGGCCATCTTCAATGGCAATTATCTGGGGATTAAAAAAAAAAAAGTTGGGCAATATGTGACACTACTGTGTATCACATTACCTTCAGTCAGTGAACAATATCTATTTTCTACTCCTCAACAGAGGAGTACTGTATGACCATGCTGCGGTAAATTCCTGTAATGACTCCCGATATGTACTTTGCAACAATAGCTCTGTGATTCAAGAACTAGGATATGCAACTTCACAATGAATAAGCAAAAGCTTTAAATAAACTGGGTTTTCCTACCCTATGAAAACCAACATTAACACATGTCTTAATATTTTGGAACTTTTGTAAAGCAGTAATATTGCTACACAATCACGCTCTTCTTGGACAATGTTCAGCTTAGTTGTAGCGTGATTAGCACCAGCTGTGGTGACTGCAAAGGTCACAGGCTTTGGTACAAAACCTGATTCTGTTATCTGATGCTGTTAACAAACTTAACTCATACTTGGAAAACAGCAAAGTTAGTATCAGCAAATGAGCCAATGGTGGAAAGTTTCTGTATGAACTGATTCTGTATTATGTAAAAAAAATCCATGTGACATTCTACGATGTCCCTAATTCTTAGGTATTAGGTGTAGGTCTAAAATAATATCACAATATTTCAGGGTATTTCTGCAAAGATGATATTCTTGACAATATAACAAATTACTGAAAAATATTTGGCGTCTGGAACTAACAATAGCTACTGAGATCGTCTTGTGGCATTTTTGGCTCTCCTCATATTCATTACTGTACTGCCCCCTTTTCTTGTTACGGTCTTCTTGCACTTCATGGTTTGTTGTACTTGTACATTCTGTCTTTTGAAACCAAACCGCTGTGCTTCACTGTGGACATGATAGCAATGTTACTTTGGCCTTTAGCAATGCTTGTTGTTTCAGTGTACAACGGTATGACGTCATTATGGCAACAAGTTGGAATACTGCTATCATCACAATATAGTCTTATAAAATTATGCCGGTATTATCATGAACAATATGATATTGCATACCCTTTTAAGCATTATGAAACACTAAATATTGTTCATATTTTTTAACTTTTA
The DNA here is from genome assembly GCA_033000465.1 of Sciaenops ocellatus. Lineage (NCBI taxonomy): Eukaryota > Metazoa > Chordata > Actinopteri > Sciaenidae > Sciaenops > Sciaenops ocellatus. The sequence continues at coordinate 19,738,182 of CP136888.1, forward strand.
TCTCTACTGAAGGCAGTGAATGTGAAAGTGATTAATCAATAGATCACCCATGTACCTACCTCTGCGTAGGATGGTGATTGGAGCAGTGCTAGAATGAGAGCTGCTGCTGGTAACATGTGGGTGAGTGATTTTGTTACTCTGGCCTTGGCGTCCTGAAGGTATGGAGCTTGGTTCTGTTGCAGCTCCCTGAACAGAGCTGGGCTTGTCAACTGTATTCTGGATATCTAGGAACTTCAACTCCTTAATATCCATGGCACTAGAAAAAAAAAAAACAATATTGAAGCTTAAACACCATTATCCTCATGTACAGGACATTTATCAAGTCACATACATCATACAAATTTTATCTATTTCAGAATCTCTACTGGAATTTGACACGTATTTTCAGTCAGAATGTAAAAAATGTCAAAATATAGCAATCACATAAGGCCTGTATAGCTCATCGGGTGAAAAAAGGCACTAACGGATATGGGTCTAACAATACCTCCAACAAGGCCACACAATCCTCTTGATCTGGTTAAAAAAAAATCTGCATTTAGAGCTGGATTTTACTCCATCCAAATAAGTACAGTAGATTAGAAATAACAAAATGGTCAAATTGTCTGTCTCATAATGAGAAAAAATACTTTTATTTAAAATTCCTGTCGCTAACTTGCATTAAACTGATCACTTGTTTATCAACCCTTTGCTCTCCTTGGCGGTGCTGGTGGTAATACATAAATAAAAATAAATTTTCAGCATCCTTCTTCATTCTTACCTGAAAGTGACCTCAGGAACAGGACATCTGACCCCATTGTGATAAGGCTGTCTCAGTGAGATGGTCTGGCTGGCGTGATCGACAGATGACACTTGTCCCTGATAAACCCCCAGGGTCAGCCCACAGTTTATAGACACAACGCTACCCAACCAGTCTGTGGCCATCCTGCTCACTTTGATCCTATGGTTCAGAAAACATAAGAAAAATTATAAATCAATATATAAAAGTCATAACATGAATATATAAATATATAATGTTATAAATCAATCTAAAGCAGTGATCAAAGTCAACAATTGCTTTTGTGTATATTTCAGACGGGGCTGTAGCGTAACACACTCAAATGTAATTACTTTTAGGCCTGTAAATAATTAAAGGATTGAATTAAGCTCTTATTTTGGTTGCTTTGGGGAGCTTGGGCTTATTATTATATTTCTAAGATAACAGCTATAGTCATAATTTCAGCCCTGAACATCTGGCCTCACTGTTTGGGCGCATTAATCCAAATCTCACTGAATAATATGCCAAATGTGTACTAAATTTATGGGCAAATGTCTAACCCAGTCCACTTTATTATTGATATTTTCTTCTGGTATACTCGGTCTACTAAACGTTATGCAGCACCTGAACTTAATCAACTGATTCACGCTGCTCACCTGCAATGTAATTCACGAGTTAACATTACGGTGTAGAGAAGGTGTTGGGATGAAATATGAAACTTAATCGGGATAGCTAGTCGACAGCTCGTATAAAAAAGCTGCAGCCTTAATTAAAATGTCTTCATTTAGCTACCGAGCATTGTGGAAATGTTTGCTACTTCACTTACCGTTCATTTAAAACGGATTTTCATGTGTTACATGAATCTGCCTGAGGCAGAACTGAGTATTAAAATCTCTGTGGGGAAAATAAGCTTAAAATAACATCCATATGAGGGCACTGCCCAGAGAAATATGTGAACAATCACAGCATTTAGCAGTAACCAGTAAGCTGTGAACGCTAGCTGGACGGCTAGCATTAGCGTCGCTTCGTGTATGTTTTTTATCGAAGCGGATTGTTGTAAACTTGTGACCAGTGTGTACTGATTTGAAATGCTCAAACTGAGAATAATAGTGAACTGAGAGAAAGAGTTACCTTGTCGATAAATCTGTAGCGAGTTGTGAAGGAAAGCCAAATCTCCAGCGGCTTGTTTGCGCTGACTTCCGAGTTGACGCGTAACGTCACTTCCTTTATCTCCCACGTGGGTTTGTTGTGATTTTTTTCCCTCTCTTTAAAGTTGAAGTCCACTCAAGTGAGAGCTAAATATTATTATTATTATTATTATTATTATTATTATTATTATTACACAAACAACATGAACAAGACAACAATCTTTACAACATATTTTATTTTATTTGTGTGGCTGATTAAAGGATGCTTCGATCACACAGCCATACATGTTATACAATCATTTATACGTTATATATAGAAATACAAAATTGTATACCCTTCCAATATATTCCAAAAACTCACTGGAGCTCTTTTTATGCGTTTATATTCCATGTAAATAAACAGCAAAACTATTTCACCTCAGATATATACAAACGCTAGGCATAAGAAAATGGCTTTAGAAAATACAGAGAACTTGATATACACACAAAATCACATTTTGGGATACAAATATAGCTTCAGTGTCTTAAATCCACATTATATTATGGAATAAAAATGTTTAGCTTACAAGTGTAAATGGTATCAAAAGGTATTATCTGTTCAATTCTGAGTCCTGTGTCACAGAAGAAAAACATATTGCAGTGGTCTAAATCATAATGCCTATCCAGTAAAACATACTGTTTGCCCCAAAGTTGAACATGGTAATTTAATCTCTGAGCAATTAATAACTTCTTAATGGGAACAGTTTAGTTTACTACACAACTCAGGAGAACCAAGTATCTCTCCTATACTTCACTGAGAAGCACCAATCATCTGCAGGAAGATCTCATAGAGAACCAAAAACATGACAGGGATATGTTCACACAAACATAGTAATCTCTGACAATCCGCAACAAGCATTATTCACTGATTTGCTTCAATGTCATTACGGCTGTGAATCAAATTAGGCATCTGGTGCCTTACATTCTGAGAAAGATGCTTCTTTCACTAACTCTTGACTTGAAGGTGACCCATGCATTGTTAGAGTCAACTTATACCAATTAGTGAGTCATACATTGTACATTCTGAATAGCTTCACTGCTCATTTCTCACTCGCATTGTAGCTCTCAGGTGGCAACGTTTGTGCTTCATTGTGAGACCGTATTCTGGTGTCATGTCCAGTGGTTTTCCGGGCATTGCATGGAATTGCAGCTTCTGGACGATGATTGCCAAGAAGAGGTAGACTTCATTTCGTGCAATGACCTCGCCGATGCAGCGGCGCTTTCCCATGCCAAATATTGTTATCTTCTCCCCTTCCATCTTGTTGACCTCAGTGCCATCAGCGCTCAGGAAGCGATCTGGGTTGAAGGAAGATGGATCTTTCCAAATCTTTCTGAAAAGTGCAGAGAATGAAGAAATAAGATGAGCTGTGCAAATAACCATATCAATAAAAAGCAGGTTCATTATCTACTAGGGGTATAATCTCATTCAGTCAGGTCAAAGTGGGTGTGGGAAGTAAATGAGGGCTGCACTTTGCTTGACAGCTACCATCTTAACTAGTTGTACTGGGATACTCTGAAGTGTGAATGTTGTGTCAGAGTCAGCCATATTCAACCGATTTAATAAAGACCAAAAAAATGTAAGAAAAAGAACTTACGGATCATGGTTGATCTGCCACTGATTGATGAAGACGCAGGTGTCTTTGGGAATGAAGTATCCATTTAGCGATGTGTCTTTTGATGTGCTGAAAAAGAAGAACAATGTGTTAATTCATTGTGAATTTACAGGTTTATATCACACACATTCTAATGCTTATGATGGCTACGTTTTTGTTCTGTCATTAACACCTCATGTTCATAGGCATGTGTGGTACTCTCATGCGTCTAAAAGAGATTAACCTCACCAGTGAGGGATGGTGAAGGGCAGGAATGAAGAATGACGAAAGATCTCCAGGATGAAAGCATCCAGAAAGGGTAAGTTGGGTCTGTCAGAGAGACGAGGAGTGCGATCCAGACCCACTGTGTCCTCTGGAAATCAAAAGAGATCATTGACTATTAGCTTATGATGAGGATAGATGTTACAGTTTAAAGTCCTGTCTCAATTTTTTTACTTGATTAAATAATTACAATCATCTATTTAATTTTGAGAGCAGCAAATGTGTTTCTGCATTACATTACAATCCAATATCATCAAAGCCATGCATTTGGCACACTTTTAGTGTCTTGTAAAGTAAATGCAAGGAAGTATTTTGTGTAAAAGAGCACTACTTACTCAGTTCTTGATGAAGCCTTTCCTGCATCTCTGGGTGAGCCACCAAGTACATCACTGACCAAGACAGGGCAGTGGAGATGGTGTCAAAACCTAGAAGAGAAATGTAATCTCTGTAAAGACATGTCTTTTTTTTCTTTGTTTAGGGAGAAATCACTTCTGACCAGATCATTCAACACACAAAAATTCAACCTACCAGCTCCAAACAGGTCATTGACAATTCCTACAATCTTCTCATCTGACATCTGGATATTGGAGTTCTCATCCAGCTTCCTGTCCTCACAGTGATCAATGAGGGAATCAGTGATGTCGCGAATGTTGTCCTGAAAGAATATAATCGTACAATAAATGACTAAAAGGGGAAACCATGTCTCTTTTTCAATAATAATATGGAAGAATAAGTATTCATGATTGATTTAGTGAGTGATGTACCTTATTATAGGTGGCATAGTGCTCACTGACGATCTTTTGCACAAATGTGTTGAAGCGGACATTGAGCCTCATGAAAGTCTTCATTGTTGAGCTGGGCAGGTATTGAAGAATAGGGATGAAGTCTGCAGGGTTACCGCTGCCCACCACCTGACCGAATTCGTCACTGAGGTTCACCAAGCTGAGAAGCTCCTGGTCATTGTGGTCATAGCGTCGGCCAAAGCACATTCCACAGATCACATTAGCAACGGAGACAACAATGTGTCGGAAGGGGTCGAAGCTGCCATCAGCCTTCATGACATTGTTGAGCTGTTTGATCAGATATTCTCCCTCTTTGCAAATGTGTTCTTCCAGCATGCAGGAGTACTCTGGGGTTGTGCCGTCCAGGCTGGAGAAGGAGCGCAGGGCACTGTAGGCCAGCTTCCTGCGAGCACGCCAGACGCCGGCCTGGTCTGTACTGAAGGCCAGACTCTTGCCATCATTGATGAACCTGAAGCTGTACAGGTCAGGTCTGCCTGCAAACTCTTCCCCTTGCTTGATGAGAGCCTGTCGAACTGTGTCAGTGCCACTCAGCACAATTACGGGACGCATGCCAATCTGGATCTGGAAGACATCACCATAACGCTTGCTCATGGCAGTGAGACTCAAGTAAGGTTTGCTGCCCACCTCTAGCACATTTCCGATGAGAGGCAAAGGCTTTGGTCCAGGCAGTCGACGAAGACCCTCAGGGATCTCAGTATGAAAAAACCTGAGAGCCAGGTAGACCAGACACAACACTGTTATGGCCACCAAACTCTCAGATACCGACACTGATCCAATGAATGGCAGTATCATTAGCACCATGATGACAGCTCCTTTTTTTCTGGCTCCGGCGCAACCTTGAAATTAAAAAGGAGGGGCATTGGAGTAGTGAAGACGAGAGGTGTTGTGCAACATGCTGACAATATGCACAATAAAGTTTAGACTAACTGAACAAAGTCACACAGCATGTGTTTGTTATTAATTGTCCTCTATAGATTCAACTGCTATAATAATAATTTTTTAAAAAATCCTCAATAGGGGGTTATGTAAAGTTTATTCATCTAACACCACACTGACTCACACAAGTACCATGAATAAAACACACTGATTTAAAAACAATGTGCAGATTAAAAGTTGCAACTGCATATACCAAACTCACACTTATTAACAGCCTGGCTTGCAAAATAATCTCCAGTCAGCACTTTGCTCTTATCACTCTGACATTGCCTGCTCAGTTAGAAATCAATCTGTCGTCATATGTATATATTGAGCTTACCTTAGTCGAGTGGTTAAAAGGAACAATGTTGCGGTTCCACAAGCACTTTGAAGTAAACACAGGAAAGTAAATAGTAATAGTGAAGAAAATATCGTTGTGGAGAGTGGAAAGTTATTGTCCGAGTTAATTCTCTTGATGTTCCAAAAACAGAGAATGTGCTTTGCTTTATAGTGCTCTCATCAGCTTCATTGGCTGCTGTTCATGACGTAACCTCTCTCTCTCTCTCTCTCTCTCTCGCTCTCTCTCTCTTTTCCATGAATGAAGTTTAGTAGGAAAGGTGCGTGACTGGTGTGTGTGTGCGTGTGTGTGTGTGTGTGTGTGTGTGTGTTTGCAGGCGCGCGAAGTGTAATCAGGTTGAGACCTTACGTCAATGAAGAATATTGATTGTTTTTTTTTTTTTTTTTTAATCTGTGTGTTGTTTGCTTATGTTTATGCAAACGTCTTGTGATCAAACACTCGGCAATTACAGATTACTTTTCCATACGTATTAAGTGTTGTAGCAAAGCTTTATTGATCAACCTGTTAAAGATTGCAGGTGAGTTTTAATTAAATGCGATAACAGGTGGATTTCACGCATTTCTGTTGAGCACGCGATGTTATTGCTCGGCAAATGTTTTGATGAGATTTAACAAACTGACCAGAATAAGTGGGAAAGTATTACTGTGGATTTTGAGGATTTTATTGTGAAAACTGAGACGAATGATTTGGTTTGGTGCGTGGGAAAAATACACTAAAAGAGCTCTATATTTAAGGAAATAGTCCATACAGCTAACATCCAACACCTGGAGACGGTATCTTCTCTAGAACTAATGGAGTATTGACCTGCCAACAGAGACAGCAACACGTCTGCAAGTAAAGTCAATCCAGGGCTCTTCCATTTGAAACAGGAGATTGTGACAGCTGCCAAAGCAGCCACCCAGGCAGGTTTAAGTCCTGATAAAAACAGTTTAATGCCATTTCGTGCTTGTACCTGTCAGCTCTGCGCTGGAGTTAAACATTGACCAGTTGCGTGAGAGCGCAGTGATCAAACCCTCACCTCCCCTTTGAAGAGGATGCTAGGGAGGGAGGGAAGGAGAGGGCAATCGTGCAAAACTGCTGGAGAGCAAGGGTAGATGGGTTCAGTACCATTTCTCTTTGTCCTCTTTTTAACCTTTTATACCCAAGTAGGCATTTGCAGCACGACACCGCTTCACATTCAAAGTGTATAGTCCAGCCATTGCTCAGCACTATTTAGGGCTTAAAAAGAATAATGTCTCACAAATTCTTTCAATATATGAATTATAAATGCTTTAATGAATTACTTTATTTTTAATTTTTAAGCTGTTGCATGTACCACTCTTGGAATTCGCGCTGTCCAGCCACTGCATGGCCTCTCAGTCTGTCCGGACTCGTTCAACAGGTGTTACAGTGAAGTCTGTGACCTGTTCAAGTCTGCGATTGAGAAAATACACTATAATACACCACGACTGTCTATATAACATCATGGTGAAAGCAGGATTATAATTTCCTTTGCAAACTAGAACAGTCTCTCTGACTTACTTCTCTAAACCTGTTTTATTTCTATTTTCATTTGACCGTGTTCATAACTCAGATTTTTCGCAAACTAACCAGATGCAAAGTTAATCCATTTACAGGAATTTCAACGAATATGACCCAATATTTGATATAGATGATTATATTATATTATATGTTTTGTATTGACTGATTTGTTTATTATTACTCGTCGTCTTTGTTGGTGGGATGATGGAAAGTTCTTGAAGTTTCTTCAGTTAAAATTTGATTTGCTTCAGGTTAAGTGTGTAACCTGGCCCAGGCATCAGTCATCCTAATTTAGGTAATCAAGAATCTCATTTGCTCTAATAAAGTTTTGTTTTACTGAACTTGGATATAAAATCTGGAACTGAATCATTTTATTTAGTTAGTATGAATCGGACTACAGCCATGTGACAATGGGTGGACGAATGACTACTGGGTATCAAACAACACTCACATTGTATGACTTAATGTCCTTTAAAGGGAATCCAGACTGTAAAGTATGGCCGCTACAGGAAGAACATAATATAATTTTTGAAGCAAAACATGACTCTGAAAGGCCCGGACGACCACTTTAATGGTGGAGTGTGAAGTAAAAGAAAATAAATAAATAAATAAATAAAAAAGGTTGAGTCCTCTTCTTCTCTTTTTTTTATTCAAATACATAATATATAATTCAGGATCATGTAACGGTCGATTATAATTTTGATTTATATGATCTATATGATTTAATCTGTGAAAGATATAAAGTTTGTGTTGTATTGTCAAAGAAAATAACCATAACCATCTATAATAATTTTATCTTGTGAAATTAGACAAAAATAAATAAATAAAAACAGCCTCACAAACTAAAATTAAAAACATAATTTATTACATATAATGTTGCACATAATATGTTCATTATAGTCTTAAGATATGTCTTTTTTAAATATCAAGTGACAACAGCTTAGTTATGTATGTATGACGATTGCCTCCCAAAATATTTTTTTTGTCATATTAGGGTTAAAAAAAAAGTTTGTTGGCACATTATGGTTTATTATTTATGTTGCACTGTGAACTTGTAATTGAAGTGACTTGTTGAAGAAGACAACAGGTACTGTAACGGGAAAATGATCTTTTACCACACACAAACATTGCCACCTAAAAGTGTAGCTTTGAAGTCAAGGAAAGGTTCTAAGGGGAAAAAGTCCGGTAGCTCAAACTTTTTCTCGTTCGTTTATTTTTCGTAATCCACGCAGTTCATCGCTGTCCTGATCATCCCGAACTGTGTGCTGACTCTCCGGGGACTCTCGCCGTGCGCCGCAGGTCTGCGCCTCTGGTGCTGCAGGTTGCGTGAGAAGCGGAGCTGCCGGTTAGAGGGGAGGGTCTCGGTCTTCTGGACAATCCTAAATCTGCTTGGTCAAGTCACGCGAAGGCAGCAGCCTCTGGAAAAGACACAAGGGTCTTAAACTTGCAGAACAAAGAGCGCAGGACGCGAGACTCTCTTTTTTTCCCTGCTTGGGCACGAAGGTGCACATATTTGCGCGCTATAGCTTCTGTAAATGCGAGGATCTTGGGGCTTTGGAGTCATGCAATCTGCCACTCAAGCTTCATTCATTGCAGTCATGCAACACGGTGGAGCCAGACTGAGCACAGGCGAGAGAACCCACCAAACGGCAAAACAAGTTACGAAAACTGGAACTTGTGAAACAATTGGTCAGTCTTTCTCTCACGTAGCGGGTCCCAAAGTGGAGCCTGGGATCGCTGAATAGGGTGCGGGGAGTCTTTCGGCTAAATTAAGAATGATTTCATGGTTAATTTGAAATCAGGACAGTGAGAAAAGCAACCCATAACTTAGCCTGTAGTTTAATTTTCTAAACTGATCACAGAAAAAGTTGCAATATAAATATATAACAACAACCCAACAGATATTGAAAGAATTTAATATTTGGAGAATCCCATAATGAGAAAACACCCATTTAATCCAATATTTTCTACACCATAATACATGCACATGTAGCTCACTAAATTAGATTTAAAAACTTATGAAAACATTTGTCACATCACAGCTGTCACCCTGCATGTTGACAGGCAAGAATGACACAATGGACACAATGCCTGTTATAGTGCCTTTGCACCAGAGATGACATCCTGTTGCATTGGTGGGTCAGTATGTAAAGAGAAAACTTATCTTTCTGTAGTGTTACAGAACTCAGAGTTCAAAATTATAAACCCAGGATGGGGAGAAACACTTGTTACATTGACTAAGTATGAATCTGATCCACACTTGAGTGTGAGTGTGTTCTGGGATGAATTTGACCCCAATTAAAGATATGTGTGACTTTGTGAGCACCATCTTTTTCCCACTGAGACAAAACTAGGGGAACAGAAGAGGAAGGATGTGGATGTGAGTCAGCGGGGGGATTCTGCGGTGAGGTAGTCTGCTAACTTCTTAAAAAGCTTAGAGAGATTACAGGCTACTACGGGAAGTCAAGAGTAGTGTTGTACCGTACAGATCCAAAGCCATGTGTAGAGTTGACCATGAGTGAAAGCAGTGGTGGGTCATGTCAGGATGTACAGGATGAGTTGGAATGCAGATCTGGACACTGGCCTCGAGGTGTGTGGTGTTACTTTGCCTGTGTCCATTTCACAGAACTAGGAGGGAGAAAACACACACACACAGACACACACGCACAGAGGAAAAAATGTTTTGCCCACAGCCATATACCTCTTAAAGAATTCTTGGACATAAAAGCAGGTGTAATGACTGTGAAGGTTGTTAGCTTCTACTCACGCAAAGGCTGTCACGCACACCTTCAGAGCAGGTGTGTACCTCCGTTTCACTGTGTGCGAGCGTCTTCTTTTGCATACCGATGCTGTCAGGAGGTTGTTTTTACTTTGTGTTCATGATTTAGCATTGAGCTGAATGAATGAATGAACCTGTACGGGTTGTCATGAAGCTATAAAATATCTTCAAAACATGCAGATAAAAATCAGAACGTCATGGTGGCTATACCAAAAAAAAACAAAAAAAAACTGTTGACTTATAGCATTTTACACAGTCATATCAGTCACATCAGTCAGCCAATGTTTATACATATACATGTACTTTTTATGGTGCTTTTGAGACATAACACACATAAAGAACATTTCACATTTCAAACATAAAGAACTGTTCAAAGAAGTACTCAACATGGCATACACCTCCTTTAGAGTTGCTTTTTGAGTATCTATACACCATGAAAATCACTGACCTGTTAAAAAATAGCTGAACATTGTTAATTTCTGTGTGTGGTGGTGGGATTCACACAATAACACAATATTTATTGAAAACCCCAAAACTTGTCCTCACGCTCTGGCAAGCAGCTGCTCTGCTTCCTTCTTGACCTTCTTGAATGAGACACTGAAATGTTTACCTGATCCAGCACCGCTGTACTGATGAGCTGTGAACTTTGAGGAAGTGAGAAAACAAAATAGGAATTTCCCTTCAATGACCTGTCAAGTATCACATTCAATTCTCACTTCACTCACAGGTCTCTTTACAAGAAAGTTAAATTCCCTGTAAGACAACGAACAAGACAATTTTCAAATGTCAAAGTAAGGGATTGCTAACAATCGAAGCAGCAGTAGCTGAGATATCTGACTTTTAGTACCAAGTAAGCTCTTGGGCCTAACATTTCCCATAACACAACTCAAGGTCTTTAAAACGCTACGTATTTCAAGAAACTCTCCCTATGTCAAAGTAGTGCTCCTTATGATGAGTTAACTGAACTTCATATGTAAAATTGATGTGAGTGCCCCTTTAATGCTTCCCCAACTGTTCTAAATTTAAAAGCTAAACCTCACTGTAACATAAATGTAATAATACAGTTCCTCTGAGCAGAACAATTGCAATTGCTTGACCAGTAAGACGTCTGTGAATGGACTCCTGGCCTTGCGTGTGTTCGATCGGCCAAACCGTAATAGGATTATTTTGGACTGCAGGTCATGGCACCTCACATGAATGTTGCCTATAACCTAACACAAACTTACAGCATTTCCCACTCACTGCATTTAGGGCAAGAATTAATACAGGTCTAACACATCATCTCATGCCACACAAAACTGCATTTTATGTTTTCCAGTACATGTTATTATCTTAGCTGCTGCATGAAATATGGTCAAAGTTCTCAATTTGACCGTAAAACAACAAACCTTGCTGGATGCAGGGTGTACAATTTCTTGTTTCATTAGGTTTAAGTTGCAGACCGCAGGTTGCAGCATGCCACTCTCTTACAGTAACTTTATTTTTATATAATTTATTAAATGATGGTTAATGATGTTGTTTTCTTTATCCTGTTAAAAATCATTCCTTTCTTAGTTTTGATCCACAAAGGGAAGTTTATCATAAAACCTGTGAATGGACCAAAGCACTTAAAGACTAAAGAAGTATTAGAAACAAAATGTACTTTTTTCACTTCAAGTGTTATATTATTATAATATTGTATCATTGGATCAATAACAACTACAATATTTTAATACATAAAGTAGCATAAAAAGGAAATTCAAATTCAAATAAACTTACTTAAATATATTGAGTAAATATGCGTAGTTACTTTCCATCAACTTGCAAGGACAATTCATCTTATTTGCACCACTCAGTGTTGAACCAAAAGGATGCTCAAACTCCATGTAAGTAAAAAAAAAAAAAAAAATTAAATAATAATAATAAGCATGTATTTTGTGCGAATTGTGTGAAAACATTCAGATAAATTAAATGTAAAAGAATCATTAAAAGACTTGTAAAAAACAAACAAACAACATATTTGTTTATTTTTTTTCTTGTAATATGAGGTAATGGATTTAAATGGCATTGAAATATGAACCACCTACTGTAGTTTGAATCAACAGATTGTACAGTTATAAAGATAAACAGATAAACACCATAGAGTACAGGTTGCACACACAAATTGTATTTTGTTAAACAGGTAAACTGTGCATGACAGGACTTTACATGTTACCTCATAAATAAGCATCCGTCCAGTTGCAAATCTGATTTTGAAATGTTTTGTACAATCTAGCTATGATTTAAGGTGAAAACAGTGCTCTTGATGTTATGATTTTGTAATTTTATTTTTATTTTATGAAATACCCCTTATTATTCTGTTATTGATCTCTGGATGTAGTCTATCAAACGTCTGGCGCAACAGGTGACTGCACCATATCAGAAGACAGTCAAACATCTCTAAGATCAGGTCAGGTCAAAACAGAGACAGTCAATAGATAACAGGGTCAGGGTGGGTCAAGCACCAAAATCAGCTGCTGATATGTCGTTCACATGCAACCATGAGCTCAACACAAGCACAGTGCAGAGTCTTTTTCACAGTGTGTGTGTATGTGTGTTTGCATGGCAGGGAGAGAAAGATCTCGTGCCTTGTGTGTGTGAGAGTGTGTGTATGTGCATGGGTGGGGGGTACTAGATCACCTTCCCTTCCTGACCAAGCGTGAATACCAGATTAGTAACTGAGCTAATGGCTTCCCCTCCCTCCCACCCTTTACAACCCTCCTCCGTCCTTATGCAAGCGAGTATTTGCGCTCTGCGGCAATAACAATAGTTGCGTGCGGAAGTATCTCGGTCATCCATCTTTCTGTCACCTCTCCCTAGTGGATCACGAAGGTGTCATAACTGAGCGTAAATAACCAAGTCCAAGGAAGGCGAGCTCATAAATGGAAAGCCCTTAAAATGCGTGTCTGAGGAGAGTCATGACCTGCACAGCAACAGGAAAAAAAAAGAAAAAGAAAGAAGCACGAAGCCGACCAGACACGCTGTGCGTGTGAATATTTGGCTTGGTTTCAGCTTGATACAGCAGAATGAATATAGCTTATAAATAACATCTCAGCTGAAGTTTTTATGAAAAGGTTTTTCTGAGAAGAAATCATAAATGCTATAAAGAGTAATTAGTCTTTTTTAAAAAAACAACAAAACAAATGGATTCAAAATACACCCTGAGTCACAAGAGTAATATTGTGCACATTCATGCTCCAGAAGCAAAATATTTGTCTGTATGTGTTAATGTAAAAGTTGAATTATAGTTGCATATTTGTGCATGGTGTTGTTGTCCAGCTTCTCCATTCACAACACAAATACAGTGTACTGGTTTCATCTTATCTGTACAATCGATAGAAAATGTACCAAGTATACATAATATACACCATCAAGCAACACTAGCTGGTAACACATATACAGTGATAGTTATGAATAGTTTGAGTTTTGTCATCTAAGTATGTTAAAATTTAAAAACAACATGAAAAACACATGAAAAAGCATATTCATCACATCTACCCAACTTATAAAACAATATTCACATTGTCAAGGATAGGTCTATATATATGTGTACAGTATATATAATACAAAGTTATAAAACAGAAGTAAAAATCTTTTTAAAACATGTATTTTGGACTTAACAAAGATGTACATTTAACAAAATGAGATTTTAAAAAAAGCAGAGAATTTAAGTTAGGACTCCTCTCCCGCATTTAAAACGTGACCTCTGACAGTGAGCTTGTGTGTTGTGAAAGGTTTGTGGTGATGAGACGAATCCTGACTGCAGGCAGAATCATACACCATCCACCTTCTGCTGAAAGTGAGTAAATTGACTGAATTGAGGTCATAACCCCAATTAACTGTCTGGCCATGGCCACATGCTGGCGCCATGGTAAAAAAAAGAAAAAAAGTTTTCTCCCCTCTCCCAGGAAAATATTTAAAGCTCCATTAAAGGTCCCGTGTGTAAGATTTACGTCCCTCTGTATACAGAATATGGACAATAAAATACATATGTTTTCATGAGCATATAATCACCTAAAAATAAGAATCGTTGTGTTTTTGTTATTTTAAAATGAGTCTTTTCTATAGAGGGAGCAGGTCTACATCTACAGCGTTTGTCATGTAAAACCGCCATGTTTCTACAGCAGCCCAGAACAGACAAACTAGACGCTGGCTCTAGAGTAGCTGTTTTCGCGTTTTTTGTGGCTACTACACAGCAGGTGACTGCAGTAACCAACTATGCAACTAGATGAAACTAAATCCTGCACACTGGACAATATTTTTATATTAACACTGACAAATATGATTGTGTGTAATATGAAAAGTGTTGCTTATAGTGACAAACCCACAGAAAATTGTCACCCACTCTTAGCTTTGTCGATTGTTTTTGTTTTTAAAACATTTGATTCTCATTTCCAGCAGCAGCAGGCAGCTGTTCAATAAACTCAATAAATCAATAAAAGATCTCACAGCAAACAAAGTGTGCAACTTCAGTTAGACAGTGAAGAATTTCACAAAACAACCAAACTAAAGATCCAGATATTTTCCTCAGAATCGGAGTTAAAAGGAGAATGTTGGACTTAACTTTAACCTCTGCCCTCTTGTGGACAAATATCGATTAGCGCAGCTTTAAAGATATGATATCTCGAAAAAAGTAGTTCTACATGGAAATAGCCAAGAATTTAATTTGTTGTTTAAAGTTTATCAGCTCCTGTTAACATTGGGATAGTTGTGTTTATATCTAAAATATTATGTGGTGTCTCTTCAATGAATATTACCGCCATTTGCAAATCAGTTGTTGTATACTGAAAAATATTGTTTTTGAATATTGAATTCAGAAGTAATTTTGTAAACGTTGCAGGTTTAATATTACTGTAATATTCTCATACAGTGAGCAGTGATTCAATATGGCTATTCCTGATCTCATTAGCTCTTATTGCATCATTATTTGATCATTTATTCTCTATATGATAAACACTCATGTAGGGTTTTGTGGTGGCATTTGTTCTAATAGCCAGTCCTCCTATGGGGAAATAAGATATGGATAAGCTTGGCACGCAAAATAAGTCATGCATGACAGAAATTAACCTCTTCTGCCCCCTACACACACACACCCACCCACACACACACACACACACACACACACACACACACGTTGCCCCCACCACAACCTTCATTCTCTGTGGTGCAAACCAACAGGGCCGCCAACCAGCCTATCATCTATGGGTTAATCCACAGAGGCTGATTTCAGCAGAGAGGTCTCACTCTGATCCATTTTCTGGGAATGGGCCAATTGGTTGCAACTAATTTGCATCAACGGAAAAGTTAGCATGATCAGTTTGTAGATCAAGTTGTAGATAAACTTCATTAGAATCATCTTAAAGTTGGACAAATCAGCTATTTACTTGTGGAGTTAAGTGTTACCACACATAGGTAAGACTTTCAATGATTGGCCTAAACAGTGAGAAAACCCAGTATGGTGTACATACATGAATCTCTTGTTGGCCAGAAATTAACAATGTAGGATTGTTGGAAAGCTAATACAAAGTGAACAATATTCTAGCCAAAATGTGGAAAAATCATAGATATGCAGACTTAAATATCTTGCACAGTTTTTATTTTTCTACAAGCTTGTAGGTATGAAATGGCCAAAATATCAGTTTAATTGGTATATTTGCTAGCACACTGTGGTGAGAAATGGGGAAAAAATGCCATAGACAAAGCAAAATGTTCAAGCCAGAGCACAGAACTGATTTCCATCGGTGAGCTACATGCTGGCTCATAAAGGCAGAAGTGAAAGTGTAATAGATGGGTCATTACCATTTAAATTGCCTGTACTATCAACAGAGTGATACTGTTGTCAGATATAGTTGCAACAAAACCCATTTTCTCTATGCCCACATTTCCATGCTGGGAGAGCTTTTAAATGGAAAGAAAAAGAGGGCACCAGGGTGCATGCAGTAGACAGGAAACTGGGCCAGTTGTTAGTCCTCCCTCAATAGACGATCTGCGGGTTAATCATTGTGCATTGCGTGCAGACTATGTTTGCTTGGACAGAGCCAAGGGTCGGGAGGTTGTGTACAGAAAGAGTTGAGGGAGGTATCGGTCACCCTTTTCTATCAAAACAATCATGGTCCGTTTTTTTAGACAGCACGCTAAGTTGTGTCAAATAAAAGGGAAAGAAAAAAGTTTGCAGTTATTCATCTGTAGGGCAACTGTGCCTTTGTACCATATCACCAGTTGGATGTGCTCATATTTTCCCAAAGATGAATGCCTTCACTTAAAAAAAGATAATGCATGGCATTAAGACACAAAATGAGCGTAAAATAATGCTATGCAATGAAGGAAAGCCTCTCGCCATCCATATGCAGCGGCTCTTCATAGGGAAATTATAAAATAATCCAATCACAATCCAAAATTACCAATTTCAGCATTTTTGCAGCATTTTTTAAATCTGCTTCTCTCACTGTTAAGGGCTTGGTTATGTTTATGCCTCTAAAACACATAGTGAAGGTTAAGGAACAATAATTATGGACAAACTAACACTGACTGTTTGTAGGCGACAGGACACAAACCCCCAGTCTGCAGTTAGAGTTGAACACATTCTGCATAATCTGCTTGTACTGTCTGTACTCGCTGTTCTATAAGAACGTCACCCTATTTCCTGCTTTGAACTGAACCAAACAGATTGTTTTAAACTTTCTGAAGCGACTAATGCTGTTGTTTGTCTTGCAAAGGCATGTCAGCCCTCTGTCTTCCATGTGAGCCCACTCTGTAGTAAAAACAATATTGACAGACAGAAAAAATAACAAGGAAAAGGAAATGATCTGACAGATACATAAAGGTTAATATTTTTATATTTAAAATATTTTGTTGTGCACACTACTGTACATTGAGCTTAATGAGATTGAAGTTTGACTATGCTCACCTTTATCCAAAACCAACAGAGAACAAAGTCAGGGATAAAAACGATAAAAACAGAACTCCTCTGGTGTCATGAGTTGTTAATGTCCCAGTTATCCCAGTCTCAGGAAGCTGGAAAAGATCTTATAATAGTTTGCAAGCTAGCTGCAGAAACCGTGATACCGTGGCATGTTTGTCCAGGTTTCTGTCACTGTTCTCACGCCTAATTAGCAGAAGGAAAAACAAAAAAATGGGATAGTAAACAAAGCAATGATGGACAAACTGAAATGAATGTGAAACCCTGTAATGTGGTGGCTAAATATTTATCACGTTGCTCTTGTTGTACTGTTGTACTGTTGTAATTACATAATTTTTTAGTCAGAAACCAAATTCTCATGCATGTATGGGAGCAGGCGATCAAAAATCTGAATTCTGTTAACATCATGTAAGAGTTACACAGATTAGACTTATCAAGTAATTTGATATTCCATTATCCTTATATGTTAATATTCCATCTAAACATCATGTCACAGACATGTATAAGCTGTAAAAGACACAAAACTGGTGCACTGATGTGCGTTTAAAGATAGTACATAGTGTATATTTGAGGGAGGTTTTTGCTGAACTTAAATAAATAACATCCTCCTGGGCCCTGAATCTCTAAGGACAAGCCGTCCACTATTGTTGAAGAAGTCATAACTGACTCCCTCACTCTGGTGAATAAGAACAAAAGTCACACAGTTGTGTCAAACATTAAATCTATTTGAATGCAGAAGATTTCTCAAATCTGGCAGAACGTCAAGAGGTCGTGCAACCGATTGTGAGGGCAAAAGTATTCCTCCATGGTCATGTTGTAGGTCATGTTGTGTACACTTCTTCATCCTTGCATCTTTCCATGCTGCCATGGCTTGAGGGACAGAACAATGACAAGAATATGAAGCTTAAGTGTTATCTGCCTCCAATCTCTGATTCGCTGGTTGGGCTGAGTGATAGACTCTCCACACATTGCTCCTGATCACCTTTGATCCCCCGGGGGATTTTTTTCCACCCAAAGTACCAGTCTTCAGCCAGTTCTTGTCTGCATTTCCATCATGGTCTAAAGAGTTACAATGATAATAAAAATTAGTCTGCTGACATATGAAAAAGTGGCGGCTGTTTATACACTACACAATGAACAAAAAACAAACTTGTTTGCGGCTGCAGATTTTTAAAAATTGTGGCTGAAATAAAATGTGCGTGCCCCCAAAGTTGGGGCTTGCAGCAAAGTACTACTAACTAAGTGGGGACTGTTTGGGAAGTAAAATAATGTCCCTGGAACTTAATTTGGACCCTGGTCTTTGTGGTGGAAATGCACCGAGCTCCTCCAAGGTTCCTAGTCCCTGGAGAAAGTTTCTGTGGTGGAAATGCAGCTTATGAACAGGGGATTTCATTTACTTAATCGATCCACTGTGGTCACCTTGGTTAAATGTTGCTCAACCACCACCAAGCGGTAACATCCACCATCCTATCTGGGCTGCTCTGCATGACAATAATGAAATAATATGATTTCCTCTGTGCAGAAGCTGGTCTGGACTTTCTCTGTTACCAAACTGTCACCATGCCATGGTGGGGAGAGCACTGCTTTTTAAGCAGATGAGAGGAGACCATGTGAATGTCAATGATTAGTACCAGCCGGTAACAGACCCACTGATAATGTGTGATAATACATTCTTTCTAAGCCCACCTCGTTTCCATGTGGCGCATGAGTGTACCATTCATCTCCAGCAAGAAAACTAAAAGTGCACAAACTAAAATAAAACTAAAATAGCACATTGCACTTGTATTTTACAGCATGTGTCAAAGAGTTATTATAAACCTTTCAGTCTTTTTGAATAGTTTATTTTTTCTTCAATGTGACCCAAACCTTTCCTTAAATTGCCACAGACTGTACTCCTGCTCTTTCATACTCACTTCAAGGTAACAATCACACCAAAGGACTCAACATGCAAATTTGTACATTTACTACGGGTTTCGACAGCATTTCTATCTTCTGCATTCAAGAAACTTGAGTACAGAGGGTGTTAAAATGATCGGCAGAGGTGAATAATTCCCTTGCGTGAGGAAGCTCTGGTTATGCAGGTACACGTGTAGCACTGAGGCTATTGTGTGCCAAACTTTATCTCCTTAATCAGTTCTCTTTGCCACCAGTTAATCATTTGTGCATGCCAGGGCTCAGACACATTGGATTCATTACACGCAGTGGGAGAACAGAGGCAGAATGACGACACCCTGGCTGATAGTGCTGACTTAGCCGCTGGACAGCAGTATAAATTACACAGCCACCGGCCCTCCTTTTGTACCAGCGGGAATAGATTTAATCGTGTGCATTGTGAAGTACTCCAACATCTGATCTCTCTGTGTCTCAACATGTTCTTTTATGCAACACAGTGACAAGGAGGCAGATAAAAAGAAGGGCTGACACATCTGGCCACTGGACTTTTGCATGTATGTGTGTGTATTTTTTGCATGCATGCATGTGTGTGTGTATTTGTGCAATTTCACATCTTAGTTTTACGTTGTTTGCAGTGATGACTTGTGTGGTTTATTGGCACAGTGATAAAAACATGAAGGAACAGTGAGTAACACACTTTTATGTACTTATATATACATGCATACATTATGCAGTCGGGGCAGAGGCAGATAAAAAGGCAAGTGCGTTAACAACGCTGTGTGTCGTGTGCTGGCATGTGTGATAAGTAAAGGCAGTAATCCAACAGCTTGTTAGCTCGCAGGTCCTCACAAAGCAGGAGATTAAAGATGGTGATCATGATACGGGAATGTTAAAGAGACACGACAGAAACCACTGAAGGAACTGCCACACCTGGCATGTGCATGTGTTGCAATGTTTGCCAGTCTGTGTGTGTGCATGCTCGCTGCTGTAGGTATGTGCTGAGGTATGGATGCGTGTAAGCTTTAGACATGAGTGTGTGTGTGGGAAGGACAGAAAGAGGAGTCTAGTTGTTTGTTGCCAATGGGTGTAACTTGGCTTAAATAAATTTTGATCCCTACAGGGCAGCACTGCTTGTCATCCACCCATCTCTGGGATGTGAGCATCTCATAAACACCACAACAAAAAATGTTAGCTCTCCTCTCTTCTTCTCCTTCACGTGTTTACAGAAACACTACCCTCTCCACTCCTCTGTCTGTCCACACTCTGCAGGCCCTCTGCATCAAAACAAACACGCTCAATAAAAACTGAGAGCTGATGAGTGATATGGAAATCACATTTGATAATAAGTTTAGACTGGGAGAGGAAAAGACTCTATCTCACGAGGAAATACTATTGATGTGTCATGTCACATGTGGTGACACGACACAGTGTTCACACAGTCTGCCCTCCAGTACCACATCAAATGAGGTTACAAATAGATCTGCCAACAGTCCATTACCCTGCCTGTCAGGTGAGAAATTATTCAGATTTGATCTCAAGCCAGTTCTCAGCTTCCAAATGTAATTTATGAGCAATCATAACTGTAGCAGTTCCACAAAAAACAAACTGCCTAATACATTACTGCATGGCCTCAGGTGATTACAGCTTTTTATTGTCGAGCTGAGCTCTTTGATGTTTGTTTACTGCATAATGATACACAGCAGTACTAGTAAATAGCAACGTATATGAAATAAACGTTACATATAGTAGTCAACAGGCTAAGGTTTGTTCAAGCAAACTTTCAGTTAGAAAATGTTTTCTAGTTATAT
Organism: Sciaenops ocellatus; assembly: GCA_033000465.1. Taxonomy (NCBI): domain Eukaryota; kingdom Metazoa; phylum Chordata; class Actinopteri; family Sciaenidae; genus Sciaenops; species Sciaenops ocellatus. Next base: position 19,759,011 of record CP136888.1, read on the forward strand.
TAATCATTCAATTCGTAAAGCATAAGCAGCTGACCCTGTACTGACGTCAGCAGTGAAGGTGTATGCTATTGCTGCTGTAGAAAGTAAGATAAGTAGATAAGACATTAGTGCCAGCCTCTGTGAATATTGACTCTCTCTCTACCATTTGCTTCAGTTGAAGTCGAGACACCATTCCCTGTTTTGGCATAAACTCCTGGCCAGCTCTGGCAGACTTAAAGGTCAATGGTCACCTGTTGCTGATCAGTTATGACCTGCAAAAATGTTCACAGTCAGCCAAAAGAAGTAGAATTGTGTTGATACATCTTGTGTAATCATATTTAATTGCCTGGTTGTGTACACAGCCCTTCTCTATGCATCTCTGACAGATTGGCCCCTTAGGGCCAAGAAATCTTATACTAAACATGTAGTCAATAGAGCAGTTAATAGACATGGACATTGAGTAGTCCAAAAATATTCTCATGTATGAGTTATATGCACTCGTATATTATCACCTAGTTTTGACTGCTCACTTTGCTGCTCATGTTGCAGAGATGTTGCATGTTTTCTGCAGGGTAGTTTCTTTATACTAAAGACACATTTGGCCCCTTAATCACTAGATCATGTCCTATGATCGTCATCCCTGCGTGCGATGCAAGGGGAAAAAATTAATCACTCTAAATTTGTCATTCCAAACTCTGTAATACACCTTACAGGCAAGCATTACACAACAATGTTCTAGTAGTGAGTTATAGTACAGATTTCACAAGTTCCAAGATTCACTGTTAGTCACATTCAGTGGTTATTTCATCAGGCACTATACGTTTCATTCAACATATCATTTCAATCTTCACACTAAGCAAAACAGCTACACTGTTACACATCTACACAGATTTAACAAACTGGACATAATGTGTTTATAAGTGAGTTTTAGAGGTGCTGGTAGGTGGATTTTGTTGCCAATGGGCAAATCCAGGCTAGCTCTATCCAGCCTTTATGATAATGCTAAGTTAAGCTAATCAACTGCTGGCTACAGCATCAAATTTGGCGCACAAGAGTGGCACCGGTCTTCTCATCTCAAGAAAGCATACAAGTGTATTTCTCTTCTTTCAGTGGATAGTTGTGGGTCTGATGTGATCCCAGATTCTCAGCAATCACTTTGATGAGTGCAGGGTTGTCATGACTGATTATCAAATGATGGCCAAAACTAAGAAAATAAGAACCAAATTGTATTAAACTGGAATAACAACTGGAATGTACAAAAGACTTTGGAGATATTTAAACTAGGCTTAGACATCTGTAAACAAACTCATACGAAATATTTCCGATTGCAAAATATCTAAAAAATGTTGCGTTTAAATCTATGCAGCATGTATAAAGGGGGCACTAGAGGAAGAGAAAAACCAGGAGAGACGCTCATATATGGGTGTGGCACCAACAATGTCCTTGTGACTAAGTATACGCCTCAATTTCTTGTTTCTTGCACAAAGGCAGGTGAGTAAATGTGCAGGTATCCAACTTTGCATTCCAGTTCCCACAGCATGAGTCACCCATATGCTTTCGAGCAATCAGCCTACATGACTTACAAATAGCGCTTGCATGTCAGGGAGATATCTTTTTGCGGAGAGAGGTGGTAGAGGCTGCAACAATTTACAGTTCTGTTAAATAAGATATGATGATCCTCATGGAGATTTGGATAAAACAGATGGCAGAGAGAAATGCACAATACTTCATGCTCTGTCTCTGTGTGTCATCTTACAGGTGTCACTGTTAAATAAATGACACAATATTAAAGCACACATTGAACAGAAGGATTCAGATATAATGCCAGTTTTGTAGATCCTTGTTTTTTTCCCGAATCAGTCATTAAGCTCCAGGCTCCACAGTAAGCGCATAAACAATCTTGGAGCCACTCCCATGCACAGATGAATGAAAACTTTTTGTGAATGACAGCAGCTGTTGACAAAGAGTTCTCTCTGTCTGTCATTCAAAATCTTTCATACTGAGAACAAGCTGTTTTCTTTGGCAGTAGCAGGCCTCCAACTTGCAGGACGGAGAGCTCTGAAAGTACAGGCATGGGAGTTGTTTACCATAAGTGTATCCCAGCTCGGTTTGCTCAAGTTTCTGGCTTTGATTCTTGGTGAAATAAAAGTAATGTTTTAAAAAGTAAAGGATGGTGTTGGTTAGCTCAGTTGGTAGAGCATCTGCCCCATGTACAAAGGCTCAGTCCTTGCCACAGCGGCCCAGGGTTCGAATCCGACCTGTGGCTCTTTGTTGCATGTCATTCCCCATCTCTCTCTCCCCCCATTCCTGTCACTCTTCAGCTGTCTCTATCAAAATAAAGTTTGAAAAGGCCAAAAAATATCTTAAAATAAATAAATAAATAAATAAATAAATAAAAAGTAAAGGATATTGAAAAAGAAAAAGGCATAGTGATCTTTGGAGTGGCAGACTCAGCAGGAGAATGCAGAGTGAAGAGTTGGCACCAGAAACGTGTCACCAGTGTTTTCCAAAGGTATGGAGTGCCTAGTGTGCACACCTGTCTTTTGCCATGCGTCATGTGTTCTAGCAGTTTTTAGACATATACAAAACTTTAAAATGCAATGTGTTGAGTAGCACTGCTCATCAATGTCTTTTTTGGCCCAGATAGTATATCAAATCAAGAGCAAGAAGCCGGCTTTACTACTTTACCACTTCCTGTTTCGATGCCAGTAGATGTGATATAGGTGAGGTGTGGAAGCAGTCGCATCTGTGGCAATGTGTCTCTGTCTGTTCAGCCCCTCAGGCTGTCTGAGGGACAGGGGTAAAAAATTAGCTGCTTGCTGCCAGTCCACAGAAGATCATGATGCATTTAAGGAAAACCAGTTCCAAAGATTAACCAGTTTAAGATTAAATCTTAATTTAAATTCTGTTTATGTCAATTGGTGGTGACGCAACATGTCAATATTAATTATAATCATGCTATTTAAAAGTGAATTGAATTGAAATTAATTTTCACAACAACTGCCAGTGTTCAAAAAAGTACACTAAAAAGTTGAAACACTAAACATAGTTCAGTCTTAGTGAGTCAATCCAGTGAAACACAACGGGCTCACAAACTCAAATTGTAAAACTAGGCAGTGTTGATCAAATATGAATCATGATTCTGTCACTGCATTGCATATTTATTGACTCAACAATCTGAAGCTGAAGCTGTACCACGCTGTCGTCTAAATGTGGTCAGCTCTGGCTCCAAAAAAACAAGATGGCAACAGCCACACTGCTTCAAAAAGGTGGTCCATAAAACAGTGGGTGATGTCATGTTAGATTACACTTGGCTGAATTACATTGATTTATTTGCCTCTCTTCTTTTCTAACAGACTTTGACAGGCTATAAAAAATGTCTGTGCAGTCAGTTGCACAACAGTGTTTACTATTATGGCAATGTTTCTTTTTTTTATTTGGACTTACCCAGCAGATGCTGAATATTGGCATATTTGCCACTCAGTGGGGAATTACCCTGGTCAGTAACCATAACACACTTGGTTGAACAAGTTGTGTTTATTTGGTTTGATTATTAGTGCCAAAGGTATATCGTGTAAAGCCATGCTTTATCTTGCCAGATATATTTTCAGAACAAGATTTAAATCTGGAAAACAGATTGAAAGTTGACAGAGCCTTAAAGATATGCATCTCAAAACTCACAAAGCTTGTGATTTTTTTATTTGAGGAAATTTCTAAAACAGCTGCTATGTATTTTGGCTTAAAAGTCAGAGGCAAACACCTGTGACGGCCAAAAGGGGTGAAGGAAAGAATATTTGCCATATTTAAAGTGTCTGTCCAAACAAACAATGGCCGATGAGTTACAGTTAATGAGTTACTTTTAAAAGACGGCCATGGTCTCTCTCTCCTGACCTTTGCTGCACCTTGATATCCCCTCTATAATTATCACAAATAGGATGTGTGACACCTTTGTCAGAGTCCAGTGCCCATCAACTAATCGACTTCCAATCAAGAATGTAAACATAGCTCATAAATGAATGTCTTGCTGCAGCATCCCCTGCATAATCCAGTTCATTCCACAGGAAAACATAGTAAACAAAGTGTTTTCCAAATTTACAAAATGCAGGATGATGGGTTAGCAAATTACCACTTGGTTATCTGGGAGATGGCAAAATGGTTGTGCACTCTGGATTGTTGGAGAATATGATTCCATGTTAGTTGAATGGAAATTTAGATTTTAGATGTTTTAGTACCCTCCCTCACTGCTATTATTCACCAGCTGGGTTAGTTGAAGATGTGCCCTTTTTAGTCATGTTAACATTGTGGCTTCATAGATGGAAATGTCAGTCTGTTGGTGCACCACCATTTTGTACCTCCCATGTCATCAGCTGGTCAAAATTTTGATTTGTCCAAATACTTTGGACCTGCAAAGCCAGTGATATTCTCACCAACCTCAACTGTACTTTGCATTTAGAGTTAATTAGTAATGTTAGCATGTCAACATGCCAAACTGAGATGCTTAATATGGTAAACATACCTACCAAATATCAGCATGTTAGCATTGTCATTGTGAGCATGTTGGCAAAATTATAGTCTCACAGAGGTGCAAGCATGGCTGTAGACTCTTGTCTGACAATGGGGACCAGCACTCTCTATTGTTCCACCATGTCCAGGTGACACTGTGAATGTCACATGTGTTATCCGTGACAGCTCAACAGTATTTAATGCAGTCAGTTTGTGCCAGACAGGCTTCCTTAATCTTGACAACCCTCCATCACTGCTATTATTCACCAGCTGGGTTTGAGCACAACATTTTAAGAATACCTCTTTGGATGGCTAGACATGGTAGGCAGCATGGTAACTGAGGTCTCTAGAAATATATACGATTCAAGCTACAATCAAATCAGTATAACTTTCTCCCTTCAATAAGCCGTGTATGTCAACAGAGTATGACTCACAGTTGTTCAACAGAAATGCACGCACAGTGTGGTATGTAATCTATATTACAGTAACTAAGGGTTTAGTACAAAACATAAATACCATTGACTGCAGTGCCAGGGTTAATTACATGTTGTTGTTTTATTAACAAACTTTCATGACCCGGCAGGCACTGCTCTGCTCTCTCATATTAACTATTATCAGCAGAATGGGCACTCTTGCTCTGCGCGCGTGTTTTACCTTTATTGTGTATGTGTGAATCCACGTGTGATTAGACTGATACAATACAAAGGAGGACATGAAAGAAAGTTCACACCTAAAACATAATTTTGAAACACACAGCAGAACCTAATAAGTCTAATAGCAGCTAATAGACCGGCAGCATTGATTTCTTTTCATTTACTTTAATTTCCGATGTCAAGACTTTTATAGAAGTGCTGAGGAAATGCCATTGTGCCCTCAGGATGAATCCATCAAAGACACGTGATGAAACGCCAACACATCCTGTTGGTAAATCTATGATGGACTGTAAATCAAAACTTCTTTTTAACTGTCTGTCAAATATTTTTATAGATGGGAAGTTTCCTGCTTTATTCCCCACCCAGACAAGCTACATTTCACCTGCAGTCTACACACCTGGTGACAGGCACACACATTACCACCAATACACACATACGAGCACTTTTACACGTTATGTATTCACATAAGGAACATCATTTTTTAATATTTGATCGTAGGTTAGGGGTATTTTCTTCTGCACACAGAAACACTGACACTTTTATCCTGTGTGAGTGATAATAGGCTGTCAGTTCATAAAGTGTTTTCTCTTTTTTTAAAATCAGAAACTGTTGTTTTTAAAAGCCATTTTAGTCGGTGGAATGGTGGCTTTTAACCCAGGGAGCCTGATCTTAATTACTATATGTTTTGATATATGTGGTGGTGTAAATTAACAGAAATTCAAAATGGAAAATATTGCTGCAAAGAAAAAAAAGATAACTTTGTATGATATAATGCAAAAAATATCTTTCCACTTTGGGTCCCATTTTAGTTTTCTGTTTACTTAGGTCTGTAACAGAACAGAGACAACAAAATAGTCCATTATAAATATATACGAATACACAGGGACTGTGTTGCCAAAAGTAAGACTAATGTTTAGGTACAGGTATTGAGAGCTGAAGAGAAACTGAAACTTCTTCTGCTCTAGAATTCAAAACTTGCTGACATTGGTACCTATGCTAATAACTAAAAATCCAGCCTCCACTGCCATGCATGTAGTTTTTTTTTTTCATGGGAGCTGTGGTTTTCTTCTGTGCTCACAAAGTAAACATTGTTTAACTTTCTTAAATTCATAAAGTTTTCAACACTTTTAGTGACAGCTGCTGATATGTCTTGTAGAAGTTAGAAATGAAACTCTAGGAATGCACTTTATTTTATTAGAAAAATCAGCGAAAGAAATTCTGAATGAGAGATTACACTGAGTTACAGAAGCTAGTGGAGCAATGGCTAGCCTGGAAGTTACAGTTTCTACTGTGATAAAACTCAAGGATCCACTTACTTAGTTATTTCTGATGCTTTCAGCCACATTGCACTGTGGAACTTGCTCAGGCATACGGTGAGTACGGGACTTTGGTCACGTAATGACAGGTGGTTTCTGTCTTTGTGTTAAGATAGTGTCTGGCATCAGATATAAATGGCCTCTTTGATCTTGATCTGGCTCTCCACTGACTTCTAATGACCTGTTCCCATTGATGTTGGTCTGATATTCACACACAGCTGATGTCTGCTTCCAGTGCGCTTTTTGTCTTATCCCCAAGCTCGTTGCCATTTCCCTCATGCACTGATGCAATATATCATATGTACTTTTCTTATCGGGGGAAAATAAAACATGTAAAAATTCAATTGAAAGAATCTACAGGTGCAAATGCTTCTTCAGCACCTGTAAATTCCTATCAAAGCCATATATATTTAGACTGCTGCTTAACCAAATCTAAACATCCATTTAGTATTTTTATTAACCGGTCATGGGGAAAGCTGAGTTAGATGTTTGGTTTTCTTCCCAGTCAACAGATTGTGAAATGATAAGAAAAAAAAACTTTACAATGATTACAGATACAAAGAAAAAGTGATGGTGTTGAAAACAATTTAACAGTTCCTGACACGCAGCTTAATACCATTTGGGAACTTGTTGTAGGTGGTGGCTGTCATATTGGGCTGTGAATCTGTTAGTTGAATTAAATGCATCACTGTTGTACAATTACCTGTCAAAATAATGTAAAAACAGCATGACAGCATGTCTTTTTTTTATGTTTTATTCTGCATGCAATCTTATGTCAGGTTTTTGATGTAGGGTTGATGAAGCTGTAAACAACATAAACTCACTAAAGGAGCGCACAGATCAAGCAGGTATCAAGTCTCTACAAGTTGGTTTCTACAAAAAAAAAAAAAAAAAACATTGCCTGGAAGGTAAAAAAAAACATCCAGTCATTTATTAGAACACTATTGCATGCTATGAGAAAGGTTCAGTATTTAGTGCATGTAAAGGGGAGAACTCATTGAAGGAGAAAATAACAGAGAAATACCTGATGTGCAGTTGTGTAAATGTGCATGCCTTCTGCAAGTGATTCACAAAACGGCACTGAACTCGATTATCCATGGCACTCTTCAGCCAGTTCGACACAGCTGCTGTCTAAGCAAGACCTTTGTTATGGTGGGAGTCATTTTGTAAAGCTACAGGTGTCTGCACATTGTTTGCCAACCCCCAATTGAATTATCAGTCTGTTTTCCAAGGAATGACACTTGGAAATTCCAAAAAATACCACTATCGTGCCAGAAAACTCACAGTCTGCCTAGGCCAAAAACAACAGTTTGTGATGTTGTGCAGTGTGTGTGTGTGTGTGTCTGTTTATATCAATTTATCTGCATCAGTGTCAGCATGATTATTTGTTGTGCATGTATCAGCCTCATAAAGTGATTTGTACTGATATTAAACAAACACAAGGGTTAAGCTTGAACGCTCCAGGTGTCTTAAACAGATATTTTGCGTTCATAACAGCCATTGGTTGATTTAGTGGTTCATCTGCATGCCATCATTTACCCAGCTGTGGTTTGGCCCCTAAATATCAACAAGTCCTCAGTTTCACACAACAGGTAACTGGGAAGCAGACGTAGGAGATTAACTGCCATTGCAAAGCCAAACACTGTTGACAGGAGATGTTACAACTTGCATTTGTTTTGAAGAATGTGAAGACTGCAAGAACACACGTCATTATGGCAATATTATTATTTTCTTAAATCATAAAACAGGCCAGTGTCAAATGCTGCTATTATGTTGCTGACAGGAAAATGATTGGCAGGGAACAGAGTCAATTTCCAAACATTAATCAGTGTTCATCATGTGCACATAAACACTGCTGACGTTGTGAAATAGACTAATAGATGTTATGGTAACTTGAAGTGGAAACATTGCAAGTGTTCATGTTATGAGCAATTCACTTAATAGTGACTTTTGTATATTAAATAGAGAAAAAGAGAATTGTAATTTTTCCGACATAAACAAGTTAATGAACTTAATGAAGGACACCATCCAAAAGGCAACTATTCTCAACACCTAAAAGCTAGCCTGTAGCCTGTAATAGAAAATATATGGACTTTTGATAAACATGACGCCAGTCAACTTTGCTGAAGTTTCCAACTTCCTTTTTAGATCAGTATTAATTGACTTTTTGGCAAATTGGCGGCATAAAAAGCTGTAAGCACATCATAAAACAACAAACATGCTAGCAAACAGTTGCTTATTTATACATCCAGGAGACATTAAGCGACTCTAGCACTAATGTGGATCTTTGTTTTTTGCCAACTCAACTTATATTTACTTTGCTTTTTGCGCTGTTTTGGTCTCCACCAACTCCTGAGGGAAATATTTGACGTCTGACTTGAGCTGCTATATGCTGTATTATGTTTACTAGCTAGTTGTTTTTCTCTCTACGTGTTTCTGCCATTGTTAATATAAAAACAGTGATTAGTGCAGCTTTTAGGGTGTTGAGATTTGTATGCCTTGACACGTAAAAAGAAAAAAGCAAATTGTAAAAGTGCCGCTGCCATAGGCCGGGTCAGGAGGTCTGAAAAGATAAAGCTGTTGTCCTCACGCAAGGCACCTCTGCAACCAGAGGCAACACTCTTTTTTTCTGTAAAAGACAAGGGAGCCGTGGACTTGCTCATCCGGTTTTTCACACTCTTGGCTCTGCTGTGTGCATGCGAAAAGCTTGTAAATGACAGAGGAAGCCAAGGTGTATGGAGACCAAGTGCCTCAGGCCAGGGGAGTTTACACAGCGTGTTGCCATTAATCCGCCCTCTCAGATTTTTCTATCCAATTCTGCCATAACAATGCCAATCAAGTGCAGCTTTCCTGTGAAGCTAAGTAAAAGCATTTGGCAAGTGTCTGATATGCATTTTTGACAGATGTGATATTGTATCTAGGTTTTACTGTGGAGACTCACATCATCTGTATATCATTCACATCGTAAATAAATCAGACCTATAGCTGTGAACAAATGTGGAAATCTAGTGCTCTTGCAGCCATGACATTAAATCATTTTATGTGTTTTATTTTTATTTGGTGTTATTGGCTTACTTTTGTTTTGGCCATGATACAAACTCAATTTATCATAAAGAACATACCATAACATGAACATCATATATAAATCCAATACCAATATTATTTTAAAAAATAACTGAATACATAATAATAAAAATAATAATCATGCTATATTATAGTATGTAGATAAATAAGTAATAAAATAAAAGAAAAAGTGTTGCATAAGTATTAAAAAATTTATTGCAACACTAGAAATAAGTTCTAGCAACATGTAGATGAAAGCTGATTGCAAAACAGCAATAGAAAAGTGGTACTACACAATATGTCATGATAATAATCACGCTTACTCAACATAAAAAAAAAATAAAAATAAAAAAAAACATTCTTCCCTAAGGCCCCAAGGAGGGAGGAGAAAAAAACAACAACAGGGAACGTATAAATATGTGGGCCATGCTTGAAATTATATTTTAATTCATATGATTCAGTCTACTTTCTCCATGGAGAAAACTTTAATGTTTTAACCATTAATTTGTTGCCTCCACTGAGCTTCACTGAGCTTGCATGTGTGCCACTGAGAGACTTGTGCAGAAACAAACCCTCAAATACACCAGAACCAATTGCAGCGTGCAGACAGCTTCATCTGAAAAAAGTCAGATTAACCACTGTTGTAATGTCAGGTCTTGATTGAGGGATCAGTGCTTCTGAAAGGGCCTCATGCAGTGGCTTCTTAAACAGACACCTGCAGGACAACAAATAATACATACTGATCATGGGATTGGTGGCATGCTTTTGACACAGCTAATAAGTCCATTACTCATCAGACAAGCTCAGATTCTCAGGCCTCTTAGCAGCTCCATTATGAACAGAATGACAGAAGTCTGCCTACAATCGGAAGAGGGTGTGCCCAGAGACAAGGACTGGAAGAGGAACAGGCTTCAGAGAGTAAACTAGGGTGCTTAGCACTCAGCCTCAGGCACGTAACTCAGATTTAAGAATGAGTTAGCGTGTCAAGATAGCGTGTCTAGCAGGAGACCACGCCTGCACCTGTCAGGTGTTCTGTGGCATGCCTGTGTTTCGTGCGGGAGATCATATGTGCGTGCATGGCTGCATGTTCGATAGTAAGACATGTCTTAATGCGTGCGTGTGCTCCCTCATCTTGTTGCACATTGCTACATACCCTAGAAATGATGGACACTTGTGATTTAACGCCTTCAATGGCTATGGATCCCTGGAAACATCTAAATATTTAGCAGGAATCCAGCGGTTGAGCTGCTCTGGCAGCCAACTTCCTTGCCCTTTTGCTGACGCATTAAATCTGGTTATATAAACTGTATTTTTTTCTGTGTCACTTCCAACTATCCCAATTAACTTTGTCTGTGGGTTTGATTAATGGATCCTGACTGAGGCAATCCCAACCTGTGTTGAGGTTTAGCATATTTTTATATTTGTCTGGGTCACAATTTACTTAGTAAATAATCCGTATTTAAAGCAAAAATCAATCCAGCAGGTGACATCTGTAGGTAAATGCGTGTACGTAATGACTGCTCTTCACATGGCTCCTGCTTAAGCTGAATCCTCAAATAACAACAGAATTTTTCTATTACAAGCACAGAAATAAAGCAATGTTAGACGTTTTGCTGCAAACACAGTAAGGACATCATACCACACCATACCATCATCACCATTTAGAGTTGCTATAGCTAACGTGTTAGCAAACAATTGTTATGCATCCAGCAGACTTGTAGCAACATTAGCCTTCATTTGGAGCCAAGTTTCATTCACACGAGGAATTTATTCTATATTGACTCTCCTTGTCTCAGTCAACTTCTGATAAAAATATCTCTTTAGCTGCTAAATGCTGCTCTATGCACACTTGCTAATTGCTAGCTAGTTAATACTTGTTCCTCTACCATTTGGTGTTGGGCAGGTAGCCCACTATGCTTTTTTGGTGGAAAATGAGGGTGATTAAAATGGGAATCAAACCTGTAAAGTTTTGGGCCAGCAAATCAAAAAAGTGAGTTTAAAGATGCAAGTTGTTAAGAGCTGGGTGATTATTCTCTGTGGGTTTGTCGCTGAGTTTTAAAAATATCAATCAGTGCAGCTTTAAAGTTTACATCTGATGCCTATTATACCATAGAGCATGGTAGAGGTGAAAGTTGAGGTGAGTCCAACTTTCTCTGGATGGATGCAGCTGTTCGTATTGCACCCTTAGGTTTTTGTGTCCCACCCTCCCTCGTCAGCACCTGAATTTTATCTATTGTATGTTCCTGTTCTTTCTGTCACTAGGTGGTTTCTTTGTGGTTTACAAAGAAGAGATGACTGATAAACTTGCAGCTATGTTGACCTGCTACTGGAGCCTGCACATTCTCAGAAAACAATTTTTTATACTTTTGTGCTTTCATAGCGAATAAGCTTGGGTTTCTTTCTAACCTCTATAACATAAAACAGTGGTGAAAAGTTCAGTACAGCTCAGTGGTTCCTTCTCATGTGATGAATGCAGTTTCCATATGATTTGATTTCATGGCAAAAATGAAACAAGAAGGGAAGGAAGGTTTCAGAGAAAGCGAAATATAAATAACACCATAAAATTCCTTGGTGCCATTGTGAGAAATTTGGATTAGGATCTGTGGAATGAAGAGACGTGGTCAGTGAAGGGTGTTCTGACTGTTGAAGAATACTCTTTGTGATATCTGATTTCAAGAAACTTTGTTAAATGCTGTTGCAATAAAGTAACTGGTGTGCCCTGTGCTGTCAAAGAGAGGATTTAGCAGCTTCACAAGTTAGTTTAGACAAACCGGTGTATGCATGTTTTAGCCAGTTTATGATAATGTACACCCAGTCTACAATAACATTTAACAAAGCAAACATTTCTTTTTTTACATCATTATTTTTGGGACATGTGATGCCTTTAACGGATAACCGACAGTATTGATATGAGAATAAATGAGGGAAAATGGGGAATGACACCTAGCAAAGAACTCTGGTTAGATATAAACTAAGGTGTGCTGTAGTTCATGGTTGGCACCTCAGCCTTTAGGCCACCAGGACGCCTCACATTTTGAAATGTTTTTTTCCTACCTTCAAGGCTGTCAGTGGAAGGTCGGAAAATCAACTTGCAGGGACTTGAGACAGGCATTCATTTTGTTGGAGCGGTTTTGGAAACTTTGAAATAGATTACGTTGCTACTGTATGATGATGTGACTTTAAATGACGTACACTGTGATGGATTATCTATTATAACCTTTCAAGCAAGTTTCCAGTTTCTGCATTATGAGTTTGTGCCAAGCGTCAACAATTGCATGAAAATCAATCCCAAAGTATGTGGTATACATTGATAAAATTTGGAAAAACACTGATATGGTCCTTTAATAGTGACTGGGGGATAGTGAGATGGAGACTGTGTGTGACCCTTTCTAACCGGCTGATTCATCCTTGAGCTAATTATTGAATAATGTACCACCTCTGACTGTGACCTCCACTGAAGGGAGCCCAAAGAAAAAAACTCAAAGGCAAATCAATAGAGGATTGATTGAAGAAGAAATAACTAATTAACTCACCTGAGTATGTGCTTGAATACATGCATTTTCATTTCCAAAAACAGACACACAGTATGAACACACCCCCAAGAATAGTCACGCACACAAGCGACTCATAAGCTTCTTCTCGCACGTAAACCACATACACACACGCCTACACACACACACACAGACCCAGACTGTTTGAAGTGACAGCCGTGCCGTGCATGAGGTGTGTTTATGAATAGCCATAGTGTGCCAGTAAGGAAATTCCACTCATACAAGAACACATCTGGCCAAATTTGATCTGCTTTATCTCCATTCTCATCTAAAGATGGCAGCAAATAGTGACACAACTGTCCTCACAATACATCATCGCTGGACTGGAGTCCTAACGTAACATATGTCGATGACATAAATGAAGTCAGAGATATGATTGTATGAAGAGTTATTAAAAAATACATTGTATGTATTTTTAGCCTTATCGGGCTTATCAGCAGTGATGCCAATAAAAAAGATTTTACTACAAAATATTTTACTGGCTGACAATTATAAATTGTGATAAGCTGTACATGTGAGATATTCAAATGTTAAAGATAATTCAGTCTTTTTCCTTACTGAAAATAGAACAGTTTTTGCTCCTATCACTAATCTCATTATGATGGAGGTGACAGATCTATTGTCGCAGGTGGTATGTGAACTTTTTGCTTCGATGTGCACTCTGTTGACCTCATCTCTGCTGTCCCCTACAGGCTGAGAGGAAAGCCTCCAATTGCATGACAAGTGGTGAAGGAAATTAGATAATCTCTTTCACTCTCTTGCATTTCTCTCGCTGACATGGTTCCTAAATTGTTTCATGTTGTTTTTCCTGATCCTAGTTGCTCTGGCAACGACTGTACTGTGAGCAGTGACCGCACGGCAGGAGGCGGAGCTGTTAGGTGAGAAGCCTGTCAAGTAACACACACACCCATGCACACACATTGATATAGGTATATTGGTAAACAGACATTAGAAATACACACACACACACACACACACACACACACACACACACACACACACATCCTACTTTATCTAAATCTATCAGTACAAAGACACACTCCCACAGCAGAAGATCTGTTAATCTTGATCAAAGCATCAGCAAAAGGTCAGATGGTGTATGTCCATGTCTTTGGTGATGGGTACGAGCCCAGACAGGCCCCCCTCTGACACCCTGGGGTCTTCAATTATCCCTCCAGCTGTTTATACCCAGGCATTTCACCTCTAACCTCTGATACTTACACCTCTCATAATGACACTCAGCTACGCAACAGTTCAGAAGTCGGTGCTGAGGATAGTGAGCGGATAATGTGTCTAAGCACATAAATTCTAGGATGATTTACTTCTTTTTCATATCTTGTGTGTTTGGGAAGCTATTGATATATGGATTGTAATTATGTTAGGATTTAGTGCTGTGAAAACTCGCTGAGACTTTGGTTGTCTCTTGCTATTCCGAGTGATACACTGATGGTGAGGCTCTACTTCAAGGGGATTCTCTGGGACTTATCACCCTCTGCTGGTGGACACGCTTCACTTCAGGCATCAGGAGTGCAGATTCACATGGTTTTTAGTTGCAGGAATACAGGATGATTAGAAAAAAATGCTTTTTTAAAGCTTTGTTTCTCTAAGGTTACTGCTGCAAATAGATTGTGGATCCCTGTTCAGAGACATTTTGGCATTAAATGTTGAGAGGGAGGAAAGGAGTGTTGTTCATTTGCGTATTTTAATTGATGACAAGCTTTAGTCAACATCTACTTATGGTATTATTGGTTTTAAATTATCTGGCTCATTTAAAAAATAATGGGAGAAAGATACATGTGTGTCTCGTTTTTCCCTCAGCGTTAAAATTCCCTTGATCAACACATTAGAGCTTTGAGCTGTCAGCTATAGTAACAGGAGTACATCACTGTAAAAGAAGAAACCCTTACATATATTTACCCCAACATATACAGTGCTACCGATTCTGGTTGAAGGACATGTGTGCAGCTCTGAGCCGTGCAAATAAGCATGTTAATCACGGTTTTATAGTCGTGAACTGTACTACATTTCCAAATGACCATTTAGGGATATTGCTCATGCAATTGCAGCATTGACTTCACATTGTAGTATAAACCAGCAGCCAAGTGGGACAAAAACAAGACTGAGATGATAAGATTGATACTACTATGACGTCTGTACGATAAAGATTAAACAAGCTACTGCCAGCAGCTAGTTAACTAAGCTTAACATTAACATATGAACTGGCTTTGTTCAAAGGCACCAAAATCTACCAGCTCCTCTAAATCTCACTAAATAAGATGTTATATATTGTTTGTTTAATCTGCAAAAGTGTACCTTTATTTCATTGTTAAAATGAAACGTTAAAACTGAACTGCATGACAATGCTGTATTGTTTTTGATGCACTCATTCTGCCATGCTTCATCAAAATATTTAATGTTTATTACTTCTTTTCAACAATTTGATGATCAGTTCACAAAAAATAAACTTTAAAACGTTCAAATCTAGATTCAGACAAACCTTTATTGATCAATGAGTTAGCTCTTGTTGGCAGCTGCTTCAGTAAAAAACAAACAAACAAATAAAAACTTCCCTCTTCATGTCTCTTGTTTCTGGACAACTCCCAAGTCAAAATATGACTCTCACAGTCAACTGGCCTGATGATATATGGGTTATAAAAGTGACTGTAAAACGTAGTTATCTGCCACTCCCAATACATAAATCCATTTCATAATTTTAATTTAAAGTTTTGATTTTCTACAACCTTTTTAAGTAATATTTAATATGCATGTTATTTATAAGCAGCAGATATGAGCGGATTCTTTAAAATATACTGACCAACGATTGGCTGCATTACATATTTGGCATTTGACAACATTTGAGTTTTCTAATTGCACAATTTCAAAAACACATCTGTTTTTTGTGCAACAGTAGAGGATTGAGATTGTACAATGAATGAATCATGAATCAGTTTCTGAAGACGCCTCAGAGGAGAGAATAGCTGCAGAGCTCAGACTTGAGGGCTGGATACTGCAGACAGGTGCAGGGGAGGCCTCTCAGTGAAGGTCCTGGGTCTTTGTACCAACGCCCTGCAGGCAAACTGTCAGTGACAGCAGAGCTTCCATAGACAGACTCGGGAACAGGAAAAGATGTAGACGATAAAGTTCATCGTTTGAAGTGGTTCAGCTTAGAGTCTCAGACATAAAGGCACTCACTACATCTTTCTCACTCTATGTCCTGCACATTCATCCCTCACTCACACCACGGCATATGAAAGGCAGCCACAAGGTGCTTACAGTAGTTAACAGAGTCTGTGGTCCAATTTCTGGTTTTATAATCCTTGTTTCTCTCTGATTTACTGTCTGTGGCAGTGTTGAGAGTGTAATCAAGGCTCCATGCTCAGGTTATCCCAGCTGTGAGAAATTATCTACATGTTGGCACTTTGAACACCAGCATCCTTCAAGAGTCAAGTTTGATGTTTGTTTTGCTGGGTTTGAGTGACTGTTACTGAGTGAGTTGTCAAAGGTCAGGTATTGAGCATGAGGTCTCCTTGTCCAGAGCCCCACTCTGCAAAGTCCATTTCCCCACTGGAATGAGGAGGATTGTCCAGAGAGATGCCTCGCCGCTCCCCAAACACCTTCTCCTGCAGTTCAATTATGTCATTGCGGATGTCAGCCATCATTAGCAGAAGGAAGTCGAAGGAGCCGGGTGGTCCCTGAGGAGAGAGAAGAAGGAATTTAAGATGCAGATGCCATGCATATCATTTTTCACTTTTCCTTTCCTTTTGTGAAGTGTGCAGCCCAAAGGATGTAAGAGAATATTATACTCATACAAAATAATACAAAACATATTGTGCACCAGCCTCTTGTACAAATTAAGCTGTCTCTCATTGAGAACGCTAGTTACTACGTCTACTTGAAATGTGAAAATAAAATAAGATGACTATGGCATTAATTCCCACAGTTCAAGTTTGAGTGTGTACATTCACTGTATGTTTTTGACTATCTACATCCAGAGTGCAGGTCAAAGGAGGAAGCTTAAAGATTAACTTTAATCCTAGAATATAAAATACGGTATGACAAAAATTAATTCACTTACAGGTGGACCTCTGAGACCAGGAGCTCCTCTGTCACCCTGTAGATGAGGAACAACACAAATTAAACCACTTTCAAGAAACAGCTTTGTAAGAGCTGTCCAAACTGCACTGCGCCAAATTCAGACAAATCAAAAACAATTTGTCCTGTTTAGCGAGGAACAACTCATTAAAGTGTCAAGTATGTTAACTATAATAGTCATTATTGGACTAACAGTGTTTGTGGTGTATCATTTAATCACTGTATAATCAATGTAGACACTAGAGGGCAGTGCACAGTGTAGGTCCACACACACATACACAGACACACATATAGACAAGAAGCACATACAGTATGAGGAAAATTAATATATGCAATCCTGACCTTTAGTCCATCTCTTCCTGGTGCCCCAGGGGGTCCCTGTATGATTAGTAAGACACAAGTAGGAGAAAGTTTGTCAAGTTAATCATATGAGGAATGAGCTATTCATGGTGCACAACAAGCAACACATTTTTTTGTTCATGTAACAAATTCATTTTTGTTCAGGTCTCATTTTAATCAAAGCATCTTACAAACTATGATGAGTCTGATAAAAAACAGAGATGACAAGAAGTTGTAGCAGCTCTACAGGAAAATCTTGACTAGTACGTGATCAGGTTTGGCAGTTTTACAGAAAATTCCACTACACTGTTTGAAACCAGTGTCTGTCCTCCACAGTCAGTGGATTTATTAGTTGTTCACGTAAAACCAGCATCATCAGACCCTTATTCATATGACTTATTCGTTGAAGATGTGAACTCCAGGTTTAAAAGTGCCAATTGGATGTCCTGAAGTCAGAGCTCCAGTGGGAACTAAACTAAAAAATATGTCTGTGTACAAAACAGATGTGATAACTCCGACATTATGATGGAATTGTTTATTTTTCTTACCACTGGGCCCCTGCGGCCTCTTTTGATGTGCTTCAGGTCAGGCTCTGGACCCATGGGTCCCATGTCTCCCCGTGGACCCCGAGGGCCAGGTGGGCCTCTCTCTCCTGGGTCCCCTCTTTTTCCTGGTTCTCCTGGGTGTCCTGTTGAGGACAGATGGACACAGGGATAAAGTACTACATGGTGACTACTAGGTCATTAAAAATGACATTAACATTAAGCTTAAGGCTTTTTTTTCTTTTTTCGTCTGGTTTTGAATTTTACACTTATCTGCTTTGATCTTATACACGTCTTTCTTGCAGTATCTTAAAGTGTAGAACATTTTTTTTTATTTGATTCATTTCCAGCACACAATTCTCTTTTCCCTTTCTGTTGTTCTGACTGCTGTGCAAGCAAAATCTGCTGTTGCAGATGCGGACTATGTCTATCACAAACACATATATCTACACTTGGCAGTGGGTTTTATCGTCCTAATGCCTGAAGTAACTTCATATCTGCATTACCTGGGACCCCAGGAGCTCCTGGAGGACCAGGAAGACAAGAGCTATCTGGACTTTTTCCTGTCCTCCCCAGTGATGGCTTGTCACTGCTGTTGGCCAGGCCAGATACCTTCAAACACAAAGAGGAAAGGCGAAGCAGAGTAAATAGAGGAAAGGAAAATAGGGTGAGTAATTTAAATGGGTTCTCTAAGATAGACATGTTACCTGGTTGGGGGACTGTGTGTTGCCCAATTTTAATTTTAGCTGGAGCAAACTGTTTTTCATGTTCATAAAATCCTGACAGGTCAACGAGCAGGTACCAGCACTCATCAAGGTATCTGACTTCCCCGATGAACTCACTGCAACACAAAACAACACGATATATTTAATTTTTATATTTATCTAACACATATTTTCAGCATGGCCATCTGCACTGGTAATGAAACCCCCTAAAATTGATATTCCCTTATAAACATCATCACCTCCATCATCAACATCATTACCAATTGTTTACATGGACAAATAAACATATAAACACAATTCTCCTGGCCACTGCTAGGACTGGGACAAGGACTGTCATTATACTCATAGATGGATTTCTATCTATATTATTTATTACTGATACTGATATTAGTGAGTTAGATTCTTTCAGGCTTCCACTGTTTATTATGTTTATTCTAACACCTGATGGAGTGATGAAATGATGTACTGATTGAGATTCTGATACTGGATTATCATCCAAAAGCTGTGAAGCACAGCTGAAACATATGAACTCACAGTTGTGTACAGAGATGCAGGAGCGTTGGTCCGGTGACAGTATATAGCCACTCCGACAGCGACACAGGAAGCTGCCCACTGTGTTCACACACTCATGATCACACATGTTGCCGCCTGGCTGCTCACACTCATCAATGTCTGTATGCATATGTGTTTTCGTGAAGGGGGAGAAAAGAGAGGCAGAAAGAGAGAAAAAATAAAAATAAATAAAATCAAAGTTTGGAGGTTGCTTTATTATTTCATGTCTTCACCTCTCAGCACGGATCTGAGATTGTTTTTTGTTTTTCAAAATGTAACAGCTGTTAAACCCTTTGAGACTGTGATCAAGAGCTACGTATAATAACCCTGTTGTGATTTCATTCTATACAATTGCATCTGCATGGCATTTTACATTATGTGCCACTGTGGTGCAAATTTGGCGAGAAAGTGGCTGAATTGCTTTTTGGTAAAGAAGAAACTACTTTGCTGCCCAAAACAGGAGGAGGGCACTGTTTTTCCAGTAAAGAAAAATCCTGAATAATCACTTCTGACATGTTTGTGCTGTTTTAAATCACTAAGGAAAGACATAAGGACTTTTTTGTGTGTGTTTGCAGAGCCTCTTCTGATATGTCCGTGGGCCTCTGTAAGGAATACAGGACTGTAGCGTGATGAAATGTCTGAGAAATATCTCTTGTGATAGTCAAAAGTATTTAACCAGGAGATGAGAAGGGAGTGCACTGACCCAGACAGTAAGGAGATTTGTGATTGCGGTGTCTTTCTCGGTCGAAGCGATAGCCGGGATAACATGTGCAGACAACTCTTCCAAAGTTATCAGTGCACTGCTGCTCACAGGGTGACGCTGCACACACATCCACGCCTGCAGAGGGAGAGAGAGGAGGCAGAGTACACTGACTGAGCATGTAAAGTTATTCAGGATCACAAAATCAACATTACTGTAATCACCCAAGAGCTCTATTAATCTCTATTACCGCCTCCTTACACTCATAAATTCCCACATCCACAACTGGGAGCTGACCAGTACAACTTCTACTGTCAGCCCACAGACAGCTCTATAGCCACAGAAGACATTTCAGCATGTATCAGCAGGAAAAACACAGACGTAAATAATAAAAAAGAATGATGACTGAATTCAATTTCGCTGCTTTGGTTTCAGGATCCTGGCTCACTGTCACCCTGTCATAGCTTAGTGGGACACGGTACACAAACAACTTTTTGTTTGTATCCAGTGAATGCCAGATAATTTTACAATTTAATAGCTGACTTTAAGAAAAATAACAACAACCCACAAGAAACATGTCTGAGGGCATGCACAGTTCTTTGATCTGATCCCAGGACTTTTATGCCTCAATAAAAACATAGCTATGAAAAGGTATATGTAATGTGTACAATGTAATCCAATACAACAGCTCCACAGCACACTGGCAGAATATTAAAAACACCTCTCACACATAATGCACTCCAGTATTACAACAGTACCAACCATCATCTTGATAATAAACATAAAGTGGAATTTTTACTTTTCTGACACAAAACAACAACATCTAAACAATTTATTAACAGATATAAAAATAAATAAATAAATAAATTTATGTATATTTTTCACTACAAATCCTATTTTCGTCTATCGATAAGTATGCCATTTCATATCTAAAGTACATTTCATGCAACAAGGTGTAATGTAAACACTGTCGAGCCTCAGAGCACAATTTACAGAATATCTGTATATGCCGTATATATAGATACACACAAACACACACACAAATGATTAGACAATATGATTTCTCAGACACAGATGCACCTTTAAAAGTCTATTACAGTACCTTCATAGAGGAACAGCATTCTCTAGTGGCCAATGTGAATCACTGTTCTTCAGTGAAGGCACACTACACTCTATATTCCAAGTATTGATGCTATAAACAACCACAAACCTGTTTGTCATTGTTGTTCACAAGTGTTTCTGATCATCGTTATGTAAGTCCAATTTTCACAATTATCAGATCACCACAAACAGGTGAAATGTGGCAGTTCTCTCTGTTTTTTTTTTTGGTTTTTTTTGTTGTTTATGCACTGCAATTATTTAAAACGAGTCCTTAAACATAATTACTCCATAATGGATAATAGTCGACCATAATATGTGCGTTATCTGGACTTCTTTGGAGGTCCAAATAGGCAAATCTGGTCTCCAGGACATGTTTAGTGCAGTCTGTTTTAATCTATAAACTGTTGTAATGGATAAACCATATCAGATTTGGAGCGTGTGAATCAGATGTGAGAGTTCATGAGCCAAATGTAGGACAGTGTGTATGGTTTACCTACTTTCAGGTATACACTGGCCCATCACAAACCTGAATCCGTCACAGCATTTCCTCCTGAAAAAAAAAAGTTAAAGAAAAATAGGTTAGATTGATACCACTCTCATGCATGTGAATACATAAAGATGTTTGTAGGTGCAGTGGTTTAGTTTTATGGACTGTTGAATAAAGACAACATCATTCTGGATCCTGTCCACAAGAACTGTTGGGAGTCAGAAAATGTACACATCTAGCAAACTGTTGCACTGAGGCTGTGGACATCAATGACATCCCACATTTCACAGTCAGCTGACAGCAGACCTTTCAGTGTGCAGATGGAAGTACAGTATCAACATACGGACCATACATAGCGAAGCAGCGACAGGAACAGACATGTATCACACTTGTTAGTAGCCTATATCTCAACTCTATTATTATACAGTATATAGTCTAACAGTTCATCTTCATCTTTTCATCTTCAAGTTTGGTGGCATGCAATATACTGAAAACTTCTTTTTGTTCTGGTTGTTCTTTTGCCATGTCTGTGGCCAGTTTATATATTGTAAAGTTACTGCAAACACTTCTTGCAAACATTTCAGCAGACTTCCACTCCATCTGTCTGAGAGCTTCTGGTCCGTTCTCCTGTTTTCACTCCACAGTAAGAAGTCCACTCATAAATGTAAATAAATGTGGAAGAGTAGCCGCACTACTTATTCTGATTCAGCTTATTTCCCTTTGTCCCCAGGCCAGTCCAAATAATCAACTAAAACCTTAAAGTCACGTTTTTAACTTACAGTCTCTTCTCTTCTGATGTGAGCTCGTAACAGCTCAGTGGATGCAGTATTTTTGAAATACTGTATTGTGCAACGAATATTGGGCAACAATTTCTCCCGAAATTGATTTATGGTGTTTGGCAATGACAGTCTTCCAGACGTCCCACAACAATCCACCACATGTTACAGACATTACAGTTGAAAAAACAGAGAGGAAATGGCTCACGAACTGGACCAGTACACGCAACAAATATTACACACACACACAGACACACACACTTGAAGGAAGAGAAAAAACTGCAGGACTCCTGTCCTAAAAACTGCATGCTGTTACCACAGGGGATTTAGCATGCTGCCTCATTCACTTCCCCCTCAAGACAACAAGTTGCTTTTATTCTCCTCCAGCCTCCATGCAGTGTAACCCTAAATCACTCTGAGATCCCCCCTCCTTCTCCTGAATGAAAAATAACCTATAAAACGGTGAGGCAGGCCTAAACTGATGAGATCCAGATGAGGGCAGCTTTAATCTGCAGCTTGTAGCTGGGAGTGTTGAGAGGGATGGATAAGGCCGGGCATGAAGCTGAGGTGGAGAAAGGCGAGTGAATGCATGGAGGAACATTGTCACTCATTCAGTCAGTCTGTCAGTCAGTCAATCCATCAATAAGTCAATCAGTCTGTCAGTGATCGAAGTTGGTTTAAGACTTTGCAGATCCAAGTCTGTCCTGGATAGGAACTCCATACCTTTGCATGAGTGTCACCAAAAAGATTTTTTGACTTAAAGATTCAAGTTGATCTGGTTTAGTAGTATCCGCTTTAGTGAGCCACACTGCTAGGCTGATCACAACTCAATACTCAGTCAACAGTGAGAAAACTGAGGACGATATGACGATTAGGTATCTGTGCCAACATTACAGACCTTTTCATATCAAATACAGTTTCTTTTATCATCATGATTTTAGTGCCACATACATCTCTGGCCTCATACTACCTTACATAAAAAATATTCTGTAGAGATTTATTTCTGATGAGTATTTGCAGCACAAGTGATACATGTTGCTAAATTTAGTATTTCTCACAAATGGGATCAAGCAATATTCAGACCATAAAATGCACTTTGTTCTCTCAGTTAAGCAATACTGTGTAACGTCAAATAGTGACAGAATGACTCTGAGGACACCATTCATGTCTGTCATTGTGTGCAGTCACTTTTTATGACAACAAAGAGTAGACTGATAAGTTTACAAGTTTCTTTATTTATTATTAAAAATGTAATAATCTGTACAGGTGAATAGCCAGATGCATGCTAACATGCTCACAATGTTCACCATTTTAGTTTAGCATTTTAGACCATTTGCTAATTAACTCTGAAACACTTCGTACAACTGATGTACAATAAATGTCAACCTGCTGATGGGACTACAGAAAAAGTCAGGGGATCACCAAAGTCAGTAGGATACATTATCTGAAAATGTCTGTACTAAAATTTCACGGAAATCAATCAATAGTTTTTGAGCACAGTGGCTGAAAGACATCGCCATCCCTTGAGCCTCCTACTTTTAACATTTAAACAACAAAACAGAACTGAGACAGCA
Source organism: Sciaenops ocellatus (assembly GCA_033000465.1). Classification (NCBI taxonomy): domain Eukaryota; kingdom Metazoa; phylum Chordata; class Actinopteri; family Sciaenidae; genus Sciaenops; species Sciaenops ocellatus. The sequence goes on from CP136888.1 coordinate 19,782,964, forward strand.
GCATATAGCATAAAAACAACTCATATTCCAGATCCAGTGAGCAGCGAAAGCTGATCTCACTACAACACACTACACATCCACTCACAGACAGGTCGTCTGCCAGTCAGAAATGCAGCAGCCTCTGCAGATCTCCCTGGCGTGTTTGTGATGGACAGGAAAGGGAGGCTGTGGCGTCTGGACAAGCAGATGAGGGTGGAGGGAGAGGTGACCCGTATGTTTTTGTTTTGGAAAGTGAAAGTATGTTTGTCAGACAGGCAACGGGCCCGGTCAACATGACACGGCCCCTAAAACACGGACCATTACATCTCAGTGGGATCTGACTCATGTATGTGTGTGTAGACGTTTGGTGGGAGTGTGTTCCTTTTTTCAGTATAATAGGAGTTTTATTTTGGAAAGAAAATGGGCATACATTAAATATGGGCACAGAATGTTGGCACCACCATTGAATAGAAAATACGAGTAACGTAATCTCCAAAATCCAGAGCAATCTGCCTGTGCAAATGTGTGTGTTCATGCCTGTGAGCATACATCTGCTCATACAGCATGTGTGTGAGAGTTTGTGTGAGGGCTTGGATACCATCCAGTAATTGGGTACAGCCTTTTAATGTCAGTCAGGGTATATTAGTGAGAGCGATCCATGACGCAAGCAAGCTCCCTCTCCTCCTCTCTCTTTTTTCATGTCCTCTTCATGCACTTTACTTCACTCGCTCCACATTCAGTCTGTGATTTGAAACATGTCGATTTATATTCAGGCCATTCTATCGGCCTCTTGTTTCACAGCGCACTCCATTGGTTCACTAGTTGTTGACATAATCTCTGTCTTTCTCTCTCTTTCTCTCTCTTCTCCCCAGGCTGACATGTAGTTGGCCTCATGTTGCCCTCTGTTCATGAAACCTGATGAGGTGTCTGCCTTTTCCATCTTTATTTCATTCAGACGAATATTTTTCTGTCCTCTCAGGACTTGCTGAGGCCAAGAGGATTACTCAAAGCCTTTAACAGCCACTTCAACTACAGCTCCAGCGAACAGGTCTATCTGTCTGCTGATTTTGCTCAGAGGCATTTCTCTGCACGTAAGTTTTTAAAACTCTTCACATAGATTTCTTTACCAACACTCAGCTCAGCACAGCAGTTAATGTCACATCCAAACTGCACTAATGCAACAAAAGCACTTCATGCGCACCTCAGGATCAGTTCCAGACAGTGAGCAGTTGCTGCAAGGAGTGGCAGGGCTGCAGCCACTTTTTTGCCGCTGCATTCAGAGTTCAGCTTTTTCAATTTGTTGCTGCAGCTCACCATGTGACTATGGAGACCACAGAAACCACAGCAAGGGATATGATGCAGCAGGCTGGTTTTACCTGTAGCCTATTTGAGTTGGATCCTGCATGTCTTCACCAGCAGAGAGCAGACAGATCAATGAAGAGCATCATGTCCACATCACTTTTTATGTCCTCCTAAGGTCCTCTCTTGTTCCCTTTCCTCACCTGGCACAAGACTTTCATAGGAGTCCAAGTATGAAACACTGAGGGTTTGATGATCCAATTCACAGTTGCAATTAGCTTGTTTTTTTATTATTTAGTAGCAATGCAGCAAATTGAAGTCTAATTTACTAATTTTAATAATAATTTTGTGTTACGTTAAAGCAATAATACATGCAAGGCAGTGATAGGGCAAGGATCCACACAATGAGTTACTAACATTGAACATAAACATAACATAAGATCACCTTTAAGCTTTATTTGGATTTGATTCTGCATTTAAACTTTAAATGTGTAATTTTCAAGATTCAGAATACAACACTGTTTCGCTTGCCATTATTGTACTAATATTTACAAGAGAGTTGTCAAACTGTATTGCAATGTTTACATGTGTAGATTTGTGAATGTCTACATAATTTGTAAGTTAATGAATATGTACACAAATGTGTGAATGTGCAAAGTGTTTGTATGTATAGAAAAATACTGCAGTTTCAGCTGTGTATTTTCTGTTTTTCCATTTCTTGAAGACTCCTACCTTGTTGATAAAAATCACTTACATTCAGTTTCTAGTACATTTCTACACACATCTTGTGCATATTTGGAGATTCGTTTACCAGAAAACACATGTAAAGATTGTGCTACACACATTTGTAAATAATATTGATGTTGCTTGTTTGAAGATGATTTGGAGAGCATGTACTTATTGGCTTTCACTGACAGTTTGGATATCATTAACTGTGACTGCTGGCTGCGGTTTTTGACAGTTTGTGTACTCAGAGTGCGATAAGTTACAATAAACAAAGAACTGGAAATCGACATGACATTAGCTCATACCAAGCCAATAAAACACCTCGATTTGCTCTGATACAGATCCTGCAGAGGGATAAGACAGAAAAATAGACAAAAATGGGAAAATACAATATATCATTATCACCCTTGACAGGCCTCTGACATGACCCAGTGGTGTGTTTTCAGGATGATGTGTCTACATGCAACCTCCAGCACACCATACTACCACATGCCACATTGACTGATCCTATTCAAAGCATCCTCTCTTTGGGTACCAACTTTCTCCCTCCAATCTCTTCAGCCTTGGTGGTGGCTGACCCAGGTAGGGGTCCAGGCAGGCCCATGCACAGCCTTAGTTTGCTGCAGCAGTTGCTGCCAAAATCAGCATGGCAGCACTGGAAGAAACATTGAGACAGGATCCAGAGGCAGGCCTGGGCCTGGATCACTTTACACTGAAGATAATATACTTTAGCAAGGGGTTTCACTGTTATTGTTTCCCATCAAGCTTTACTGTGATTTATTTGTGCATTTGCAGGCAGGAATGTGGTACAAGGACAGGATATTCATTACAGCACCAAGAAAACCTCACTACCTCCACAAGTCGCCAGTCCAGACAGTGCAGGACACTCAGTGGATGAGGCTCTCCGTAGACGATGCTGTCACTATGCATTACGAGTCCCACTCATATTGCAGAGAGTTGTTCTCCCAGTTTGTAGGTAGAGTTTCTCACACGTGAGGCTTCGGCATCCCTCTCTTCTGATGTCCTTTGAAATAAATCACATCGCCTCAGAGTGCAAAGTTGTGGGCTGATCTGAGGGGGATGTTAAGGAAATCCCACGAGTAAGAAATGAGGGAGGATGACATTGACAGGAGGAGGAGGATGGTTAAAAGACAGGGATGAAGGTTGTTGTCAGCTTAGAGATTCTCCCTTGGGACTCTGGTGGGAGGAACACAGGAAGTGGAGCTCAGTGGAGGTCAACGGCCTCTTGACATGCCAGGACAGGAGACCGACCGTGTGTGTACATGTGTATGCGTGCGTCTTGTCAGTTTGATGGATGCCTTATACTGGTGTGTTACAATTACAGCATGTTGTATTCATCAACTACTCTGTAATTGATTTATTTGCTCAGCAACCCTCACAGTTCAAAAACTTGGCTGGTCGTGTTGTGTATGATGGTGTGATGATGGATTATGTTGAAACACATTAGCATGATGAGACCAACAAAACACGTGTTTCTGGAGGGATGCCATTTTTCATACATAATCTTTTGGGAGTCAGTATCGTTTATTTCTGACATTGAGCCTTTTTCGGTTTGAGTTTTGGTCTTTTCAGTCTGTTGTTCTGCCTGGTGGGATTTAAGAGATTTTTTTATAAGCTGTAGCTCTTTGTGACGATACTAATTTGTACTTTTCCACCCATTTGTCTCACAATACAAAGAACATTTGAACAAAATTCCAACTTGTTTGATGATTAAAAGTCTTTACCTTCACTCCTCTCATGATCTTGGCAGTTTCATCTCAACAAAATCAAACAACACCAGCCTACTCTTAAAGGTCAGCTTCCTCTTAAAAAGGTGTGAAGGTGTTGCGCCCAGCCGCATGTACAGCTTTTTTAGTGTTAGTGTATAATTGCATGTGTGTGTGTGTATTCTTTTAAAAAACCCGCGTGAGTATACATATGTGAAGGTGTTAGTGTGGCGAGCGTGAGCACCTCCTCTCCTGTTTATTTGCTCTGCCAGCCCACTTCCAGGACCCTGGCCTCTGGGGAAACATCAGAGCTTTGGCCTAACAGAGGAATCTTTGACTGGGAGCACAGGAGGTCTGAACTGCTTCCACCAGAATACAGACTGACCTGCACTCCTCCTCCTCCTCCTCACTGTTATGCCTCACCTCTTCCCAACGCGCCTCATCTTTCCAGTATTTCTCCTGCCACTTTCCCATCCTGACCCCCTCTTTAAAAACACCCTTTAACCTCTTGTCTCTTGCTCTAATTTACCCACTGTCAACACTGCAGAAGGAAGATTTTGATACAACCAATAAATATCTGACCAGATGCACTCAAACTCTTACATTTCTCACTAAGAAACAAAGTTTAACAAATCGATATTTTCTATGAGTGCTAACTGCTATTATAAATGCCAGGCCAGCCAGGACTGCTAAGGTTTTAGTGTTTATATTAAATATGAGTTAAAGGAGCTGGCTACGTCAGTAAGCACTCCTGCTGTTATAATTGTTACAGCTAGATTTTTTGATACCACACGTCTGTAAATGTGGACCTGGAGTCAGGGGGTCATTATACTAGCTTAGTATAAAGACTGCAAACAGGGAGAAACAACTATCCTAGCTCTGTCTTAAAGATAATTTGGCTGCCATCATTAACAAAGACATTATTTCTAACCTTTATTTAACCAGGAAAGGTCCCATTGAGATTAAAGATCTCTTTTTCAATTATTGGTTCAATCATGCTGTAAATATTTCTTGACCAGGTGCAGTTGCCTGGAGTCTAGTCTTCACTGTGAGTTTTAAATATTGGCAAGAAAGTGAATAAATGTATTGCCCAAAAGGTCAAACTATTCCTTCAAGATATGAAAATATTCAAATATTTATTATTAGACACAGACCGTGGATCTTGGTTCAAGTCTGGCTAGGAACCTTGGGAAACCCCGCTTCTCTCGATGCCTCATTTCCTGCCATGTCTGATGGAAGTGTAAAGAAGAATTTCAAGAAAGTAGTTGGTTTGCGTCACAACTCAGCTCAAGGTCGGCAGAAGGAGATGGCTTGCAAGAAAGTAATTTTACATAAGTAGAAGAGAACTCAACATAAAGACAAACTACAGTAAAACCAAACAGGGTGGAAGTCAGGGGAGAGAGGAAGACTGGCTGACTGCCACCAGCTTATAGTCTTGCAGACAGACCAGGTGAACTGAATCTCCCTGACGATCTGACTCACCAGGATCCTGGAGCGAGAGGCCTGCTCAGACTCACAGTTTGTCAAAAAGTAAAAAACACCTTAAGCATGATCTTGTTTATATGTCTCAATTTGTTGTTTTAAACTTTAGAATACTGAATAAGATAAATTATTTTTCTCTACAGCTTGTACAGTATGTTACATCTTGTTTTAGAGAATATCACATTTTTTGAAAATGCTTATCTTAGAAGGAGTTTCATGCTTTTGACAAAATAAATAAAAAATGATCAGTTGATCGTTCCTTGGCCGGTTGCAATGTACAGTTTTGTTACAGGTTTCTGCACAGGCATATATTGGTACCAAACGTGGCAAACTCATGTGAAGATAAAACTTCAGGATGCTGCACATAGTCACTGCAACTGTTGTTTGCCAACATCAGTTAGATAAAGCACTGAGTAATCCCTACAAGCACAAGATTAAAAACATATAAATGTCTTAATTAGTGAGCTTTAAGAGCCCTGGAAGACCTTTTTTCACTTTGGACATCTACCCAAAATTTATTAACTATTTCTTTAAAAATCAGTCAAATCTTCAGAATATGATGAATAGTAAAGAAAATACAGGCATATGAATCACCTAATTCACAGGGTTATTAAACATGTTTGTGTGAGATCATATCCCTTTCCTGCCTTTTTGTTCCATTATACACAAAACCTCAGACACCACAGATTTCCAGCGAAGCCTGATGATTGACAATTATGCAGCATCTTTCCACCTCATTGTGACATTTGGTAAATTACACTACATTGTTTCTTTATTTATGATTTCCCACAAATCTCTGACCATATTTTAATGAAACATAGGCAAACAATTCACTTTCACACTCCATGCCAGTTTGCCAAGATTGGCTCTTAAGTACTTTGGTTTTAGGTCAGGAGAAGATGGGTTTGTAAGTGCTCTGCCATTGAGAGACTGAAACATTTAAGGCTCAACATTTTTTATAAAGGCCTGGTTTTCATTTGTTACAAGAAGACTAAAGGAGTGATTTCATGATTGTGGTGAACTGATGTTTGTGTCTCGGGGCTGACAGAGCTCTGAGCTGCTCTTTGCGACAGACACACACGTGATTGGCTCTGTCCGAGTCTACAGGGATATAGAGGTCTGTTATCCTACTGTTCTTGACAGCAAAAAGAAGTCGAAAAACATGTGAGGGAGGACACAGGGAGGGATTCCCAGACAAGTTATGTTTCCATCTATATTTCTACTCAGACAAATGGAAGTAAATGTTTAAAATTCTGCCAGAAATAAAATGTAAATTAGTCTTGTTTCCATCAACATGACTAAAGTGAATCAAGGCCTTTCTGACTAATCAGATCGTGATATATGTCAGCTACATGCATTTCTTTCTGTCAAACATTTTAAGACAGATTTCAGACAGTAAGGTCTGTAAATGCTGTAATGTTTTAAGCCAAAAAGAGTTTGATTTACTCACTGGCCCACTGGTGCCAGATGTTAATGCCCCCGCATTGTGAAAGTATCTGGGAAGTCATAGCAAATATTGCAATATCACTATTTACCAGACAATTGTGTTTCCATTATGATTCATTGTATGATGTTTTGGCATAAAAATCCAAGCTGTGGCTGAACAGAATGTGTCACATCAGTATGTGTGAATGACAGAGAGAGAAGCTGTCAAAAATAACACTTATTTTTTGGATTCTTGAATAATGCCTTGTTTATAAATGGTAATAAAACACACTTTAGCTGAATGAATTGTGCAGATAATAGTGACTGATGGTCCGATACAGCGATAAGGGAGCAGAAAGGAGGGAAAAAGTAACCAAAGTAGGATGGGTAAGTGTAAGATAAGGGGTGAGTGAGAGCAGCTAAGTAGTGAGGTCAAGCCAACGACAGATTCCTCATAACGATGTGTCTGGTCGAGTTTTCATACCAGACAGGAAAGTTGTTTTAAAGGAGGACCTTTTAGTAAAAATCCTACTAGAGAGTAATGGACTGATAAGACCAAGAAGGTCTTCCAAGTCTTCTAAATGGTCTTGTGCCTGCCTTGCTGTCGAATTCCTGGAGGTATTGAGAGATTTAGTCTGTTTTCAGTTGCGTCTCTCCAGCTGTTATGCTCCACACCTCTATTGTAAACTACTTCAATTTTGTTACACATGAGACAAAGCTTCATACATGCAGGAACATGCACCCCGCTGGGCTTGTCGACTTCAAACAATACTGCAACAACAATGTTGTTCCAGTCTGTTATCAATTGGTCGGAGATTTGTTTTGTTGAGTATTGACAGTGACAGTGCAGCCATAAAAGAGCTAATCTAGAGCAGGTTGTACACAAAACAGAGGAGAAAAAACAGGCATTGCGCTTGTCCAGAGGGCTGTTCAGGTGCACACTAATCAGTAAAAGATGGAAGATGATGACAGAAGTTTTTTGGGAGGTCTGACTCTGGTCTGCAGCTCTACGAAGACAATTATACCTCCATTAAACACAGGAAGCGCAACTCAAAGGCCTCATAAAAGTTTGCTCTGAGAAAATGAAGACAGAGGACAGCGCTAAGTGCTTCTCACTGTAATGAAACAGCAAAACACAGAGCGGTATGGCTTTGCTGAAAGAATCTTGTGTCAACTCCAAGTGTGAGAAAAATGAACAGGTTACTGTTCCCACAGTTTGGGGTTTGTTGATCACCATCCAAAGCATACAGAGAGAAAACGTGAAAGGGAGAAAAGAGAGTGATAGTTTGAATAGGATGTCCCTGTGGACTTCTGGATGCAGTGCAAACAATCCGTAAGCCGATCGTGTTCAGTGCAAATGTGTTGCCCTCATGTGCAAGTCGACTATTTGTTTCCACTTGGCAAGAGCAGAGATTCAAGCATTTCAGTGTTTTCAGCTCATGAGCTTAATGCAAAAAAATTACTATATCCACTGTGTTAATGATGAAGACTGAGCTGCAGACAGGGCTGTCAGTACCTCACTAAAATCCTCTGGATGATAAACAGTAGTCTCCATAACACACACATGCAATATGTGTATACCATATATACACACACATATGTTTACAGTTTATCAGATTTTGTCCGACTCAGTTCCACCAGACATCTAGTAACCCCGATAACACATGCACACATTTACGAGCGTAAAGGATGAGCTCATTTATGTGCACCTGTGCACACATAAAAGTATCAAATGTAAGGATATTCAATCCAGACATCTACAAAGTGTAACAACTAGAGCCAGACCGATATATCAGCAGGTATTGGTTAACCACAGATGTATCAGTACTGTATATATGAATATATATATATATATGAAAACTTTTTTTCATAATACAGAAAAATATACTCGGGGTCATTAATAAACTTTGTTCTATTTGTGTTTTTATGTTGTCCTTTATAATTATTGAATCTTAAATTCAGCATCACATTAATTAAAGCAACATTGTGTAGAAATTGATATTGCTGCAATTTAGTGTCCCCAGTGTCAGAGAGCAATTCCACTGTCGAAAATATGGACAGCTATACAAGTGAATTTGTTATGATTACATTACTTATCAACTCAACAGATTTGCTAACAGCCAAACATCAAGCAAGTGCAACACAATACATAGCCAGCCAGCCAGCCAGCCAGTGTCTGTGTTTCAGCCTTTTATTTCACAAAGCTCTCGCTGACAACTAAAGGTCAGTCCCAGATTTACTTGTGTCCCGTTTGCTTCTTGCTCAGTCACTCTCTTCTTTTATCTTCTTAGCTTCCTCCTTCCTCAACGTCCGCTTTGGTTTTTCCACCTCTGCCACTATGTCCACAGAAGCTGCCAAGCCCGGTTACGTTGCCCACCTGCCCAGCTCCGATTCTGGCTTAACACTGGCTCCACTCTCTGTCAGCGCTTGCCTGCAGCCAAGGCCTGAAAACCTTCTCTTCCCGCTGGCCCAAAACACATGTGGCGCAAACATGAACACTCCCCGGTGCACTGTGCTCAAGGTTTGGGACGCTTGTCTAACAAACTGAGCTAACATTAGCTATCAGCAGCTACAGTTGGCAGCAGTTTTCTTTACTGTCCATCAGGAAACTGAGTTGAGTTGAGAGTTGATGCGGAGCAGCCGGAGGATACCAGAGGGAAAACCAGAAAACATTTTCTCTATAAAATATGATCCAGTTTCACCAAAATCAGTAAAAAAGTTGGTGGTGGGTGACTTAGTGTTGGTGTTACGTACTTCTCATGGGTGATCGTACCCGGAGCACAAAATTACAAACGTACAGGGCACTATGTGGGACTGACAGAGGAACCATTCGCTTGATAACGTATTAGTGTATCGAGAAAATGGTGTCATGACTGATGTCATTTTGTACAATAAAGTTTATTGTTAAACTGTAAAATATCCCCGATTATATATCTTTGTCACACATTTTTGATTATAAGTTGCAAAAAGAAAAAAAAAAGATTTATTATTAAAGTTTATTTATATATATGATGAAAATTGGATGATATATTGGATTTTTTTTTTTTTTACTCACTAATATCGGTATCAGCATCAGCCCCAAAAATCCAGTATCGGTCAGGCTCTATTAACAACATACATATGCACCCATGCCCAAACATATTCACATCAGACACACGAAACACACAGTGATTTAGCATCTGGTCCTTGTTACCTGTTTCAGGCCCAAATCAAACCACCTTTTCCCATTCTTCAGTCATACATCAAACATTTCTGTTTTACAAAACAGACATCAGCACCTAATTTCACTGTTTATTGTTTTTCCACTTGTGTATTGATCCTGTCATGGCAGGACAAGCCACTGGGGCTGCTGCTGAAATGTAAAGCGTGTGAGTGAGTCTTATTATTATTGAGCGATGTTAACACGTATAAATTACACATTTTTTAGGAGAGAACAATGCAAATTCACTTGAGTTTTACAGCAGCTACAGCAGCAGTATAATAGCTTGCTTTATGGCTTGTAAAATGGTGACCTTTAACTTCAGATCAGCCGGCCCTGAACACTCAGCCCTGGAGTGCATACAGTAGTATGAGCCACACACCGACATACACACAGAGGAGAGAGGCCTTTTTTGCAAAGATATTTGACATGTCATGGTAGGGAAAAGCGCAGGAGTAAATAATAAAAATAATGATTCCTGAATCTCATCTGCTGCATGGCAGTTTACTGTCATTGTCCCATCTGTTTCATGGACACTTGGGCTATGTCATTATTTCACTTTGTCTTTAATGCAATCTATTTATCATGCCCATATTCAAAGTGTGAATTTATTTTATATAACCCATAGTGACTTCAAAAATTCCCACAATGAAGCAAAAAAGTGTCCATCTCTGCCAACAGTCCTACAATGTTATTCAATGTTATGCCATTCTCCTTGTAGATTAAATAAATATGGAATAATACACCTGTCAATGATGACGCAAAATAAAAATGATCAGAAGAGCACAAAATCTCAATTTATTAGTCGATACACAGAAAATTACTCTCTCATACAGTGTACTCATACAGGGAGTATTGAATTAAAGTGTCATGAGCTAACTTTTGTTATGATATGGCGCTATATAAATAAAATTGAACTGAATTGAATTGAATGAGTGGATGAGGGAGTGATTTTGGAACAAGCCTGAACAGAACAAAGCCATTAATGTTATTAGTAACATCTGTTTCCTCACTACAAGTCGAAATGTCTTATCTGAAAAGGGCCTGTGAGCATTGTGGGTAGCTTGTTATAAGTGTGGATAAGCAAAAAAAAAGTCACAGTACATAAGTAAGTAAAGTAAATGGACTTTACTTATATTTCTGGTCTTCTGACCACTCAAAGTGCATTTACGCTACATCTCTCATTCACCCATTCATGCACATTCACACACCAATGGCGTGGCCTTCAGGAGGAATTTGGGGTTCAGTATCTTGTCCAAGGACACTTCGACATGAAGTCCAGAGGATTGAACCTCTGATCATTTGATTAGTGGACGACCCGCTCTACGTGTTGTATACTGATGAGTACTAGCCAGTTTGAGCACTACTAACAAATATATCAGTCAGTCAATGTTGCCTTGTAATAGACCTTTTTCACAGCAGCCATTTCGAGATGAACTAGTCGGGTAAACGCAGGTGTTACCAATGATACTAATTGCTTCAATGTAGCAGAGCCTTTCCAGTCCCACAAAAATGGTCTCTCGTCGTTGTAAAGACATTTTGCACTGCAGGCATTTTACTGTGCCGTGACAGGAAAAGCACAGGTGTAAATAATAAAGTAATTTATGAAATCTATTCCAATCCATTCATGCACAATACCAGGTAACCTGAACTCAACACTTAAATTGAATGCAGCCATTATTAATGTTATTAGCAACACCTGTGCTCCTCTTGCTGTGACTTCATAAAATGGCTGCTGTGAAAAAAAGTGTGGGAGAGGAGTAGTCCTTGTTCTTGTGCACTGTATACAAATACAGTTTTATCAGACTATACACAAGGCAGCTAGTTAGACTAAACAGCGTTGTTACACATGAGAAAAGCAGGTGCCGTGTATCGCATGCTATCTGGGACCAATTGACTAAGGAAATGCGGTATGTGCAAATACACTTTTATAAAATTACTGATGTTTCTGATCAAGGAGGATGTGAGAGGAATAGAAGACAGAGAAACACATGAAGATGAGTTAAGGTGAGTTAAGGTGAGTCATAGAGTGAAAGGGAGGAAGCATGAACTAGAAGAAAATAAAAAAGAGAAATAAAAGGAAGATGGGCAGGGTCAATGAAAGAAGGAGGGAAGATGACGAAACAGAGAGCTTTAAAGAGAGGAAGCGACAAATATGGATGCATAAAAAGGAAAGAATTTGAGTGGGAATGCAAGAGGGAGAGTAAAGTACTTAATGTCTACTGAGCGAAGCTGCTAAAGGCCTGATTCACCAACAGCAAACGTCAGTCTCCATCACACCACATGTCCTCATCTAGGTGGGAATCCAATTACAGGAGAGAGAGAAAAACACTCAGCAGCTTCTCTCGCTGCTCTGATTTCCCCTTCTTGCTCTTTTTAAAGACCTTTACATGGTTTTCCAGGCAAACCCCCAACAGAGGAGAATGCTGAGCCTGCCAGGGTGCAACTTTATTTCGTTTGGATCAAAAAATACCACCGCTTCCAAAGCCCCCATCTCCTTTTCTCTACTTTCTTTCCTTTTGCCACCTCCCTGTGGTTTTCTCTGCTGTTCATGTTTTTGTTGGGGTTTTTTTGTGATCTTTTTGTATTTTTATTCTCACTACACTGTTTGTTAGTGGCCCAGCTGTGATGTGTTTCATGGAAACAAACTTTTATATTATTCATTTTTATTCAGGTTAAATTATGCTTGTACTCACTGGTCTGTCCAAATTAAAAAGATGGATCACTGCACACAAAAGTGCATCAGATAGAATAATAATAATTTCTCCACAGCCAGACATTTCAAAGAAACTACTCACCCCTTCCTTTCTTCCGCCCTGAGCAGATAAAATCTCAAAGAAAGTGAGGGAAAGGCAAGACCTGCTGGGGGAATGTAAAATACAGGACCGCTCAAACTTTCTCCATATTTTTGACATATTGCACTCTTAATCTAGGGGTGCTAAATCACAAAAAATACAATTTCTTTACAGATAACTCGTCCTGCATATCAAGTGACCCCACATGAGTATGTAACAGAAACCATAGAGGATAAATTCCTTGCAGAGCATCATGCCAAACCTGGGCCGTTTTTAGTGTGTCAAGTGTCAGATGACTATCGAAGAAACATGCTCCTCCATTTATAAGTGACTGACACTGTATCATTGTGACTAATTAAGTAAGCTAATGGCAGCGTAAAAGTCACCATGATGCTAGAGATTGAAGAACCCTTTACAGCAGCATACTACATTATTTTTTTTATCATTTACTGGGACGTGTCTCTCATCTAACTCTCATGTCTTTATCTGCCTTGTTTACTCTGTATATGTCTTGTTAGTCTCAATGACTGTCATGTCATTGTTTGTTTAGTTGAATAACTCATTACCTCAGTTTATTTCATATCTAATCTGCTGTACTGTTGCTCTTTTCTGAACAGCTAGTGGCTTGTTTATGCATTTTATTCTGAAAGTCTGGCTCTCAGATGGCCTGTTTTTCTTTCACACATTTTTGCTACTCAGTGATGCATCATTATTAACCCTGGGGTTTCTCAAGGACGTATACGGGTGTGAGTATGTGTTTATGAGGAAAAGGTTCATAGCTTTGAAACTATGTGCAAAGACCATGTAGGATCAGAGTTGAGGTGAGAGCTCAAGTCTAATACCCTAAATCCAGAAGGAAACAAAGGAGATGAGAGAGAGCTTAAGACCCTGAGGTAACGCCTCTCTATCTTAAGTCTTGCATTGAAGGTGTCAAGGAGCAAAGTTCACACACACTCTCACACATGCATCACTTACAAATTACACCATGCAAGCTTGGATCTCATCCAAGAGCTGTCAATCACTCCAGCATGTCAATTAGTCCGTCAGCAAATTGCACTGCATGAAAACCCAGATTTTCGGCCCACTAAAATTAGCATCTGAACAACAGCAAACCCGACTTGGCTAGAAAAGAACATGCCCCACTCCAGCACTGGATGAAACCACAGACCACAGAACCACAGAAAAGAGAAAATCACTCATAACTAGCTGGTAGATCTGTTGCTATTGGTCCCCCTGGGTCATTATAATACAGGCTTTGATAAACCCCTCCCTTAAAATATTAATAACGATAATATGACAAAACTACAGCAGTCACTGAAGGCTGATATATAATATATATAATAATATATAAAATAATATAATGTTGGATCTACTGATGTTATTGTTATCCCATGGGCTACACTAAAATCATTATCAAGGAATAACATTGCAAGGAACTTGTTGATGAACAGCAAAAACTTAATTTATACTCAGCACAAATGTAAAATTCACAAACACAACTGTCAGTATCCTCCATTTGAAACCAGGAGCATCCAATGATCTAATGAAATGTCTTTTTGCCGCCTCACTGTCATATGTGTTTGGTGGTTCTGTCTGAATGTGTTACAATGTTTCACTTCTGTGATGTGTAGCCATGTACTTTGAAAAATACTACGTGTGAGAGAGTTCATTGTGCAGTTGTTCACAAAGGCACAGAAGGTCTTTCATCTTTAGGGACTTCCATCTTGTAGAAAGAAAAAAAAGGATTTCTTTTGCATCTAGACCTACGTAAATATTTACTTCCTGAAAATAATACATCAGTTTTGAAGTCAAAGAAGTTGATGGAGTTGAAGTTGGTCACACTAAACAGTGTGCAATATTCATGTTTTTGGTATCAATTTGAATGGACAGGATTTAGTTATTAAGTACAATAATTTGAGAATGTTTTGCACTACAGCAGACAGCAAACTTTACATCTGTATGTGTACAGGAGATGTAGAGGGAGAGACAGTGCCTGGACGATCCACGACCAGTTTATCATAGTTTATGAGAATGCAGCAAAGTGAAGACAGAGACCAGGTTTCATAGAGGACACGAGCATATATAACACAGATCTGTTTGTCTGTTAACAGACTCCAGTCTGTACTGAGAAACTACAGGATTGTAGAGTAACATCAGGCGTCATGATCAAATAAAGTTTTTATATCACATCAACACTTCTGTCCATATTTAAACATTCTTTCTAAGTTGTCCACATGATCTCTCTTTCTCTCTGCTGTGAGTCTGCGTTTCAACTGATGGGTTTTTAATGTCTGGTTGTGAATGGCAGAATGGTGCGCTACTTTTTTGTTGCTGCCGCATAATTGTGGGACTGAATTATTTCCTTTCCTTTCGTAAAAGATCAAGACGGTATAAAGTGTTTCCTGTCATACTTTATTCTTTCACCCTAAAATGATGAGATGTGATCATTTTGACAAGGACAAGGACAGGATCAAATTCTTGACACTAACCACGCTGACCTTCTCTGGTTAGCACAAAAACCCAAAATCACTGACGTTCTGTAATTACGCCCACTTCAAAAACAACACTTAGCATCTGCAAAACTTGTTTACTTCATTTGACCTGACCTCAACCCCAACTTTAATACTCAGGCTACTAGACAGAGGCCTGGCTTCTGTCTCTCTGGGAGCAAAACAGAGAATCAGAGTCCAACAAGAAAGAGAGAAGCTGTGGAGTTGAGATGGAGTCCAGGCCATGAGTCGGGTCTCATTAATGACCACTTTAAAAGTAAAGTTTTTAGGTGACACACAGGGCAACTATGGGGGTTTGTGTTGGGACTTGGTGCCTGGGAGAGAATCAACGCCTCTTATGGACACTTTCAGAGTTTCCATACAAGGTCTTTAACATTTCCACTCGAGGAAAAAAAACAAGGAAAACAAAAGAAAGATGCTGAACTTTTGTTTGGCAGATTGTTCAAATTATCTTATAAACATACACTGTGGCATGACCTCCAAAACCACTGGCATTTTGTGTCAGGCCTTTACATCAGAAACCAAATATGATTAAACGATATGGCCTGTGTATAAGACTAAAGACTTTCAGCTCTTTAGTGAAGCAAGGGAACAGCTGATGTGTGTAGATCAGCAAACAAATAGCTAACCTTCAATAGCCCCTTTTAGGACGCCTAAAGCGTTACCGTCTAACACAACCACAAACTCATCCCAGCAATGACACTGTGGTTCATTTCAAGCAAATCTCAACCATGCAGTTTAACAACTAGAACCAGCAAAGATATGAACTCACTGAGGTAAGCCAACAACAACACTCACTGACTAAAAGCAAACCAAGCAGGCTACAAATTTGAAGCTCATGTGTTCTTTACAAAAAGATGGCCTGGGTCGGACACCAAAATGTTAACGTGTTGAGTCAGACTGTCTTTTGGTTATAGAACTATAAATGAGTGAACAAAAAGTACACAGTAAAAGCTAATGTCTGCATGCTAACATTGACAATGCTAACATACTGATTTTTAACAATTGGTTTATCATGTTAGCATGATAAAATCGTATCTTATTAACACTGAATTTACTGAGACTGATGTCACCAGTTGTAGAGATATTTCACTAAAAACTACAAATTCAGGAAAAAGTCAGGAGATCTTCTCAAATTTAAGATTCAGATTGAGATTGTTTTCATTTTTTAAATTTTACTTGCAAAGCTAACACCAAACAACATAAAACATTTGTTGGATGGAGAGTGACAGTTTGCCTGAGAATAACACTTTATTTGCAGATTCTTGCTGAATTGTGGTTTGCTCTGCATTGGCTTGTAACAATTGTTCTCAACTGGATTGTTTTATGTGGAAAAAAATACAAACATTCCTCCAATTTGACTATTTATTGTGTAAGCATTAAAGGGACTGGGTAAGGTAATCTTGAAAATAAAGCAGCTATTAGTTAATTTGTTGTTAATTCCTGGTGGGATTAAAATAGTTTTTAAACCACACAGCCACATAGATGGAAACAAACTTTTATCCACATTCAAACACAAACATCAGGAAAAAAACATCTTGGACAGACAATACTTGAATATAATGGATTTTCTGCATACATGTGTATCGTTTTAAAGGGTGGAAATCAGAAGAATCCACTCGTCCAAACTGAATCCTGGCAACATAAAGAGGAAACAGAATGCAGCTATAGTATATCTGATGTGGATATAATCCACATGAAATGCATGCCAGTTGTAAAGAGGCTTTCCGAAGGAACAGTCAGCACGCTATCACGTTCACAGATGCAAACTCTGCATGAGTAGTGTAATGATTCAAGACAGGAAGTGGTTGAAATTTAAGGTTGACTTCACATTATTAAAGCTTGCATGTCACGTGGAGCCTTTTTGTCTAGTGAGCTTACATATAGTTGGCTCAAAAGACAATAAGGAGTCTAGTGATGCTAGTAAAGATGTAGTCAGGTCAAGCACAGCTGTATTCTTGTAGTATGTGTGGAAAGTGAGTGAGTGAGTAGCTCATCTATAACAGATGAATTGTACGGATGCGGCCAACAGTGTAATGATATCAGAGACCCCTGCAAAGAAGCTTCAGAGACAAAAATTCAGCTATAAATGACCAAATCCTGTGTGAGTCAGTCTTGAGAAATTTCTGGAGGCAAAGTTAAGAAACACTGATTGTAAGCATTCCTTCTTTTTCCAAACCGTTTCTTTTATTTCTCAAAGACAGCCTGAGTTGGACTGTGTTCATCCGACCACATGCTCTAAACTTCGTTGTACTGTAGGTTGTGGAGGAGAGCAAGAAACAAAAAGTAAAATAAGAGAAGTGGGGGTATTATTGACACATGATCTTAATTCAAAAACTGTCTTCACTTGGTTTGATCCTCTAATTTAAGGCCTGAGAAAGAGATGCATTTTAATAATGTGAGGAAAGAGGAATCGAGCAAACAGATGTGTTATTACTGCCTGTGTCAAGAAACATCGTTCTCTCTCCAATATCATCTGAACTGATGTCAGTTTTTGATGATTGCTGCATACCTGAATCAGCATTGTTCCTTTTTGTATTTACACATGTACTGTAGCGCCCAAACAGTTGGGACACACAGTCATGACATCTGTGAATCATTTTAAAGCTGCAATTCACAATCATTTTCAACGCCACTTAATCTGCTCATTCTTGCCATGCTTAATCGATTCATCTTTGGTCTCAGAGAACACTCCTCCGCCCAGATGTCTCCTCAGTCATTTGTCTAATTACAGCTGACAGGAGATGATTTCACAACTTCTACAAAGTGCTGGATAGTGCAGGACTATTACAGGTGAAACATTTGGAGGATTTTTTCATCATAAAACTTTCACAGATCTTATTACAGTTAACAAATTAAACCGATTTTTCATGCGTCATTAATTTTATTGCCATATAAATACCCCTACCAATGCTTTTCACAGTACATCACATGTATTCCTACACAGACATATGAACGAAACATGCTTCCTTAACAAGTTTCTCCTAACTTGAAGTCTGCTGGCTTTGCTAACATTAGCCACCACAAGATACTGGTCATACCAGACCAAGTAAGGCTCAGTGTTTTGAACTGAGTAAAGGTGCGTTTGAATGAAGTCAACTTTTCATGTTGTAAGAGCGAACATGTTTTTTTATTCTTTCACTTTAAAACTGATCACCATAATTCTTTCTGTTGATCAACTAATCCGTTCACTAATTTTAATTAACTTTACTTCTCCCCATGAACAATCTGAAACCAAAGAACATGCACTCTTGCTCTCCAATCAAGGCTCATTCTTCAGGCCTGATTATCTTTCCATTTCGGTTAAGATGGATTTCAGTGCCAACATTTGATTGACACACTGGTTGTCACTCATTAGCCTATACAAGTTGACCTCAGACAAACATTAAAAGTCTCTCATGACATCACACATACACTCAAATGTAGCTGCTGTGATGGCATTTAGTATTTATGTGTGACTTGTATACTGAAAACCCAAATTTGACATACTTGGCAGCGGTACAGTGCTGAACCCTTTAGATACTGCTAACCTAAATGAGTGCTGCTGTGACAGGAAACCAGCATGTTGGATTCAGATGTAAATGATCCTTCTCAGCTCCAGGCATTTCTCATTTCTGTTTCTCCAACAATATAAAACATAAGTGGAAAAGGAATCAGTAAAAAGTTATATATGATACCATAATAAAAGATCAGCACTTATGAGAAAAACAAAAGTGGAATGAACTCAAAGGGAGAGATTGATCATTGTAGCAACAAAAGTAGCATACAGTATGGAAACAATAAAAACCAATCATGACTCCAGACATCCATCATCATCCCTTACTTAATCTGCGTAAGAGCATGAGCTCACATAGTGTAGCGTGATATTGTGGGTGTTATCTACTGCAATAATGAGCCCTGCAGACCAGAACAACATGCCAGTCAAATGAAAGGATGGTTTATAGTTCAGTGGAGCCGATCAGTCCTGTAAGAGTCTAACTCCACAGCTGAGAGTGTTTAGAGAGAGCGGGTTCAGAAAGCAAATTAACTCTCATCATCAACCGTAAACCTGCTGTAACAGCCAGCACAGACAATACAGAGACAACTTACACAGACTCGGACATAAACATGCAAGCTCACACACTCGCTCACATCAGTCAGAATCTGGGTACGAACCATGTATATTTGGCTTGGCATGCCTGAAATCTAACCTTCAGCAAAGACAGAATAGAAATGGCCAGCACAATAGAAATGAAGAAATTGATCTGATTCACTCTCATTGCTGTGAAAACCACAGCGGAGGAGGAGGAGACCTGCGGCCGGCAAGGTCTTTGTTTAGATGGTGAGAGCATTGAGGTTTTACTTCTGCACAACACCACAAAACCCTCTGAGACAGAGACATTACATTTACATTTTAGGCTTTTAGTAAACTTATCCACAGTAACGCACAGTGAGTGAAGCAGAAATAGACAACAGAGAAGATCAGTAACCAAGTGCAAGACGTGGAAAGAGTCAGTGCACTGACAACAGGTTGGTCAAATGAATCATCCAATGAAATATACATTTAAATATCACTGTTAGAAATCAAATATCTGTTTCCTGAACTCTTCTGCTTAGTGTTGAGTGCTACCATAATTTACGTACTTTAAGAACCATAATTTGCTTCATTGTTTTGATAGCAACTAAGCCCACTTTCTTTGGAAAGGTGTGATTTTTTCCAAATGGTTAACATGTCATCTTCAATCAAAACTCAAGAAATATTACTTTCTCCCAGATTATTTGAATATGAGAGTAGTGCCAGGTGAAGAAATAAGACACCAAAACCAGCAATGCTTGGAATATGTCCAGGCTGTCTGGACACGGCAGAGCTGTGGGTAGAGATTAGACTGACCAGGTCTGAGTCAAATACAGTTTTAAAACTTAAATTGTCCAATCATAGCTTGGCAACTATACAGCAGGCCTGTCAAGTTTGAGATTTCTCCACATGTAGTAAAAACAATATTCCTGTCCGAAACCAAAAACATAAGAAAGAAACGGATTAAACAGCATGTTTATCTTCCTTTGGAAAGGTTAAACCTAGGGCAACTGGACTTGGTTGTAGATACGTGAAGACGTTTCACCTTTCATCCAAGAGACCTCTTCAGTTCTGATGTCCAGTCTAGTCCAACTCCTTTGGCCCTTCATTTAACCCTTCTCATAGAAAGATAACCTGGACAACTGAGGACCTTCACAGACTTCTTACAGCATGTTTATCTCTTCATAAATAAGACACAATTGTTAGTATACCCAGCTAACGACCTTACAGCACATCATTAACTCACTACAACAGTTTAAGGAGTTAAAGGTTACATTTAAAAAGTGTACCCTTTAGTATTTCCCCACTGTGCAGACACAGGGCATAGAGTTTGGAAATTTTAAACTTACACATTTTACACAATTTTATACAGTAACCTCAGCCAATGTTATCTGAGATTCTGTGTTACATTTGCCAAACACACTGGTAAGTCCCCATCCTAAAATCATTTTCTCAGCCATATTGCTGAACGGTAGTTCACTGTTGAGTCTCATTCCCAGGTCATCATATATGGAGACTCCCTGGTTTGTTAAATGGCAAACAAACAACACAACAGTTGCTGTTTGTGTTGGGAATGACACTCAATTATCTACAAGCCGCCACCCAAACAGGGTTATGTCATGATGTAATGTCGTAATGTTCTGGTGTTACATTTTCCTTATCTTGCTTATACTGTACTAACTAACTAACTATGACTAACTAACATTGATCTACAACTGATGACAAAGAAAAAATTGGGTTTGAGACAGCGTACTAACTCATGAAGGTAATGTTAGCACTTGTATTCTGCACCCATACTGTTGTGCCCAGGTGCTATGGCGGATTCCCCACCGAAGCTTCCCTACAACGCAGCAACAGACAGAAGAAGTACAAGCCTTCAGCCTTGACTCACAATCTTTTCATTTGAGTAGTAAATAATTTAAATGTATCCTGTTGATGGTGTGACCCTTGCTGGTGAAACAGGTGAAAGCATACTAACTCATGAAGCTAACGTTAGAAGCTTACTACTAAAATTAAAACAGTGGCCATTTCAGGCAGCAAAATCGATGGTTGCTGTCAAGTGGTTGCATGCTTATGTCTACCTGAAATCAAGGAGCCATTGTTACCAAAGTTACCAATAATCTTGAGTGGTAAACAATATTATTGTGGTAAACTGCTTATACGCCATACAGTGGAAAGCTTAACAGGCACAGCAACAGAAACGAAGGGGAGTGCAGCTTACAGACGTCAGCCTCAGTAAACTTCCTTCGTCAAACCGGCCTCAGACCTACAGCAAGAAGTAAACATCCATCAAGACAAACTATAACTTCAACTCTGAGTCTGTCAAAAAGATGGAAATATGTGGCAGCTGCTTCATTATATCTGTCTGGACAACACACTGCTCTCATTGAAGCTGGATTTAAAGCAATATTTATGTACAGACACAATGGATCAATCTAGACGCCCCTGAAGTTATTTGCAAAATCAATTTGATCCAGGTCTGTGCTGAAGTGCCTTGAGAAACATGGCAAGGAAAGTACATCCACCTCCTCCAGCACCACACATCTCTTATAGAGCCAAAAATTAAACACGACACAGAGCCTGTTACAGTCTAACCTTGACAGTAAACAGATCAGATGGTCTGGCCTCACACCAGGTCTGGTACCTCATTTATTAAAGGATCTTCTTACGCCAACAACCAAATCCAAGCCAAAGTTTAGCTTTAGAAGAAAGTTATCTAAACGTCAAAATGAGTGATTTACATTGATTTTCATCTGTTGTTTATGATGTATCACAAGCTAAAAGTCTTACGACCTGTCATATCGTCTGCACTGAATTCATTTATTTCCTTCAACCTATGTTTCAAGGTGTTCATACGGTATTCTTTCAAAGGATCTTTTTCTAGATTCCACCCCTGGAGGGTGTATTTAATAGAGAGAGAAGAGCAAGAAATGAAGCAATTTCATCAAGAAATATTTCATACCTTTCAAAAACTGCCCTAAATTCCCCCCTAATATCATCTTTGTTGTACTTGTCCTTGTTTAAAATTACAAAAAACTTCTCTTTTCTCTAAGTTCAACCAAATGTGGAGTTGGTTCTCACTATAAGGAGACTGTTGTCCCTGACTTCCTCTAAATAGATACAGTGCAATAAAAATAACAAATCTCATCCTCTCCTGTCAGACTACTTCTACATTTTAGGTTATGATTCAGGCCTAACTCCCTGAGGGGGGGAAGCCTTCCACAAATGTTTTAGCTCTGGCCTCAAGCTGAGAGAAAGTTCAAGTCCAAATTCTGTTTTAATGTCACAGAGCCAGGCTGGTGGGATTCAATTTAGTGCAGATGAAAATTGCAGCACAAGGTAAACCTCATCTTGACTTCTTAAAGGGTTGCTGCTGTTGCTTGACAAATTACAACACTTTTACAACTTGAGTGAAGATCATCATTTAGTCTGTGAGTGATGATCTTCAGGAAATTATTATTTTTCTCTCCCAAGTGGATATATGGTTTCCAAAAAATGGGGATGTACTGTGTGGAGTTCTGGAAATGACACAGCCGGTGGTTTAGTGGTTACAGAAACTGTTCCACAGCCCCAAAAAGTTTCAATCCTCCCTACAAACATCAGCAGCAGCCTGTCCTGTCAAAGTGTCCTTGAGCAAAACACTGTTCTGGGAAAGACAGTCAACTGGATACCACAATATAAAAGTATAATGTAGACTAACTCACTCAGCGGTTCAGGCTTATTAGACCCAAAGAGACCCAGTGGAAATGTGAGCTGTGAACTGACGGATTTTTACCTGAAACAAGTGCTGTTCTTCCCCCCAGCTCTGACGCAGGGATACTCCACGGTCAAGATCTTATTATCTGGACACTCCGTTCTAAAAGAAGAAAGACACATGATGGCAAATGTGACTGACTGTCCCATTGTACAAAGTTTTCCAATATATAGTTGGCAAATATTTTGATAATTGAATAAGATAGTTGATAAAATCAATTGTGTTTTGTTTAAAAAGATGACTTATCTACCATTGTTCCAGCTTCTCCAATGTGATGTTTTTTTGTAAACCAAATATCATAAATTGTTCTGATGACTTCACATTGGCCTCTGCACAACTGTGACAGGAAATGTCACCACTTTATGCATTTTATAGGCAAAAACATTACTGAATTAACTGAGAAAACAATGAGGCAGATGAATCTCTAATGAAAACAATCATTCGTTGGAGCCCAAACACACTGACATACATAAAAACCATATGATTTTGTGACCAAAATATATTTATCAGGACAATTTACAGTCGATAAAATGATCCAAAACTTGTCAGTGCTGATATATCGGTCTAGTTCTTAACTCTCCTGTTATTATTAAGAAAGAAATGTCATTACACATACATTGTGAATCTCAAGATATAAACCAAAATAACAACATACATACTGTAACATATTTCTGATTTTATTAATTCAGTATTACAGTGTAGTCATTAACACTGTGTGTCTGTGTAAAGTCATAAAGGCTTAAAGGCATTAACACAGCTATATGTGTTTATGTAATGACATGAGGTCCATCAATCACAGTAGATGTTTGTAACAAAATCCTCTAAATTCACACCGAACCTTTAGGGTAAACATCTGAGGCTACATGGTTCCTTATAGTTTTTTTAGAAAAGGTGGACACCAACTAACACATGCTGGTTTACTGTTTGGGGTTTAACCTGCTGCTCAGTGATTTCCTCTTCTCCTCAGATTATTGGGTACATGTGCTCCGCTCACATCCTCTCCTCACCTCCTGACCTACTGTCTCCGGGCACCTTAATAGCATCTGTCATGTTATGTCTGAGCACAAGTAACATTTGGCTCTCTGCACCGCGACCGATTCCAGCCATTTGGAGTTTCCCTTTTGCTTTTTGCATTTCCTTGAAAATCACATTAGATTAGACGCGCTACAGCGGTTCATCCAGGGGTCTCGTCTTTGACAGTCTCTTCATACAGTTTGTCGTAAAGGGCACAAACCAATAAAACATAGAGTAAACTCTATTAGGGTTTTTGGCAGTGCGCTAATCTGACAGTGATGTACTGAGTTTAAATTAAAAGCCAACACAAACGTAGGCTGTGTATGTGGAGAGGATGTTGCCAAGAGCTTTAGTCTCAAATTAATCTTTAAAACCACTGCAGATCATCAGTAAAATGTTATTCAGACGTTGTGGTTCAAGTTGGAAAACTTACAAATGAATGTTTTGCGTCAAGATTAAAAGAAAAAAAAACCATTTGTAAACCACTTCATCCCCGATTAAATTTGTAATGGATATCTCATCCATAATATGTCGACATCAGCATACAGCCGTTCATTCACAAAAGATCCAGATATTTTTAGGATCCTCTAAACAAGTCCATGAGACTCACCTCGAGGTGTCCACTGCAAGCGTTGTCCTGATAGAGCTGGCACCAGATTCCCACAGGAAAACAACACAGATAGCGCCAAATGGTAAAAGAGACGCACCATAAAGTTGACCCATGTCCCCTCTGCGCTCCGGGACAGATGATCTGTTCAAGCTGAAAACGCCTTCACATCAGCAAAAGCGCCAATGTTTTTCATCTGTCAGTTACCCGCGCGGCTACTAGTTTCAAAATATCAGAAATCCTTGTCAAGTATCCCGCAGAGGTGACGCACATGGAGCCTGTGGGATAATAAAGTGCTGCGCTGTGCGTCCGGAGCCCCGTCCCAACTTTACGCACTGAGGCAGAGACCCCTTGGAGAGCTACTGAAGGGTTTACAGCCCAGTGTGTTCTCACTAATCCCCCCTGGATTTACATTCCTGCCTTTAAAGAAGAGACTTAAAGTGACTAGGTATACAATAGCACATTGGTGGTGATGACATATAGCATAATAATAATAATAATAATAATAATATTAATGATATTAATAAGAAGAAGAACAAGAAGAAGAAGAACAAGAAGAAGAAGGGGGAGGAGAAGAAGGAGACTCCTTAATCCCCAAATTATATCCAAACAATCCTACTGACATCTTGAAAATTAACACATTTAATAATTGAGTTTCATTTTACAGTGAGCTGGGGGGAAATTTCAGGCTTTGGGGAGCTGCTGGATGTGGTGACCTGTGAGAAATGGGGTTAATGAGATGAGAAATGTCTAATGTGGGCCAGCTAATGACAAATGGACAGACTGCCAGAAAGACTCTATGGATAACAATACAACTTTACCACTAACTTAAACCACATTTGGTGAAGCGCTTTTAATACAAAGTGCAATACACTGACACTAAAACAACAGACTAAATAACAAAAGAGACTCAAACTGCAAGCAGAATGAAAAATGTCAAAGAAATACAATATGAATTCAATAATAGCATTCAGAAAGTTGGCGTAGGATTTAATAAAAAAGCGTTGGCAAACATGCATTTTCAGCTTGTAAAACTAATAAATGTTGAGGCGAGTTCCAGATAAGTTCCAAATATGTTCAGCAGAAGAGCTAAAAGAGGTTTCACCATGTTTGGATTGAATTTTGGGAACAACCAGACCACTGCCAACCTCCAAGGTTAAGTGTGTCGATGCTGCAGCAGAAGATCCAAAATATATTTTGGTCTCAAACCATCACAATGACTGATGGGCTAAAAGAGCAGTATGTTTTTTGACAGACTGGAATTTAGGGCAAAGATTTGACATGTGGTGTAATGTGGTCTTTTAGGATCCATGTGGCTGAGAGCTTTTTAAAAAATGCCAGAGAAGTATCCTAGCAATAAAGACAATGATTAGTTCTTTTAAATCTTATTTGAACATGAGTTTTGACAGCTGAATTTAGTGCTGAATCCACTTTGATTCAAAGACGGAGATTTGTGCTGAGTACCAACTTTCAATCTTTCCTATTGAGCACCAAAACTCATAATCTTCACTTTTGTCATCCATTTTTAATCTATGACATATAACTCATTATATGATGCAAATGTGAGTGTCATCTGCATAATTATGATCCCAAAATTAATTCTTTCTTAACAGCAATCAACAGGTTCAAGCCAGCCTCAGAGCCACAGTGCAATTTATATGAAGTCCCAACTGTACCCTATAGCAGTGGCCAGATGGGGCCACTGAAAATCTCACATCGTTAGTCAATGTGACAGATGGTCAAAAGCAGCTGGCTGGCTATACATGTTTTATTTTCTTTTATATGACCTATGAGGAAATGGTTAATTATTGATTCAGTTATGTGTTTATTTATTTAATTCAATGATTTAAATGAATTACGTTAGAAAAGAGCAGGCTGTTGTCATAGCAATATCAAATTATAAAAAGTATATAAGTAAGTAAAAGTATGTATTTTCACTGTAATTAGAGACTCTGTGCTTCTCATTGAAGTTACTGTAAAGTGTATTCAGTATGTGTAATGTTGACTGTATGACTGCATTTTCCTGTCAGCCAGTTTTGATTGTTTCATAATGCAAATTACTTACAAAAATCCAAGTTTCGAAATAAACAAGATAAACCCTATCCCAACAAACTTATCTGTCAACTTTGGTGTGGAAAGTAGAGTAAAGGTGGAGGGAGGAGGACTTAAAAATAGAAGACGAAGAAAGGCATTAAAAAATAGCTTCCATGTGGAGGTCAGTTTTTATTTCCCACTGTTTGTTTTTTTTATTAAACTTGTGATCATAGTTTAATCACTTTATCTGCAAGTTGGCTTTTTAAAGTTGCACATACTGATATCTGATTAACCCAGCAGACTATACAGAGTTTGTGTTTTCACATTATCATGATGAATTGCAATGTACACATTAACATCTTGAATCAAGGACATTAATGAACTCATCTGAGCCCTGTTAAGTGTATCTTTCGGTTTCTTTTTATTGGTCATGAAAGAAAATCCTTCATTTCTTTTAACAGGTCTTTCATATTACTGCAGCTAAGAAGATGTTGTATCTTTATTCCTCTTCTTGACATATGGCTGATATAAAACAATAATAATACAAATGAGAGCCTTCCCTACATGAGTAATTGGATGAAATCAAAGCCAAATTGCATTGCTCAACATTTTCTACTTACAGAACCTGATAAGAAAAAAAAAAATGTAATGCTGTAATAAATTTTGGTGGCATATTACACATGCATCCCTAAAAAAGTGGATTTAGTAATGTATAGTATACTAATAATGTCACATGAGATAAGAAATTGCATAAATTAGATTAAGGTCATCATTATTTCACACACACAACATGAGCCTCTCTCTGAATAAAGACAAAAGGGATTTTGTTGTCCTTGGACGTCATAGAAATGTTCTAGAGAGTTTTCTATTCAGGGTGACTCAGTTGCCAGTTTGGGTTCCTGTGGGTAGTTTCTGATGATTAATGAAGAAATAAAGGTTATTCCATTGTTGTGAGAGCAGAGCTGACCAATAGTCACCTCAATGGAAAGCATGTCGCAGTGGTCAGTGGACGGTCAGGCGATGTTAGGTAACTCTGTACTCAGTGGTCTTTTACACCGTCTATTCCCACCGGTGCATGGGGTTCTTGGCCACTGTTCAATAGAAACAGCTGGTTTTATTCACCACAAATGAATCATGTTAGAAATACACATGCACTCACTTACACACATACTGTATACATGCATGCACACAGTAATTTGGCCTAGCACATCAAATTAAACTGCACAGTCTCCTTTGGCTCCATTCCCTCTAGAATCAAATAAATTCATAAAATACATAAAGCAACATTATTAAAGAACCGCAGCAAAAGGCAGCTGTTGAAATGGCAGTCTCTGCTTCATTATTACGACCACACAGGCCACGGTTTCCCTTGTTCCCACGAAGGAGGGTCTCCTTTTCACGGTTTACTTTGGTTGTGGTTTTTATTTGGTGTTTGTCTATCTGGCTATAAGAAGGCTGGATGAAATGTGTTTTTCATTGAGGGCTGGGGCCACATACTGCATCGTTACCAACTTCTTGTCATTCATGGATAAAACTGCCCAATTGCAAAACACATAAAAGCAAAGATATTTATCCTCAGCTTCCCAAAGGGAGTAAAGTTGTGGCATAAAATGGGCACGTCTTTGTTGCTCATCACCTTTAGTGTGGATAAAGTGCATTTACCACTGAGTGCTCAGCATTGCTTGAAATTTATCACTCAGTGATTAAGTTTACAATCACACCAATCAACAAAATACTACTAATCAGCTGACAACAACTAAATACTAAGACATATAATGTTTGTATATACTGATCTGAGGGAGGCATTTGCATACATGTAAACACTGAACAGAAATGTCTGAATGCATTTATTCTGATTGAGACTTTAAATACGATATGACAATTGAAATTAAGCCATTTTCTGGAGCATTCCTCCAAA
Organism: Sciaenops ocellatus; assembly: GCA_033000465.1. NCBI lineage: Eukaryota > Metazoa > Chordata > Actinopteri > Sciaenidae > Sciaenops > Sciaenops ocellatus. Next base: position 19,811,487 of record CP136888.1, read on the forward strand.
CATGTATTTTCTTTGTACAACCTTACCATGAATAGAAAGAAGAGTAAATTGGCAATAAAAAATTTTTTAAAAAAGTGGCTTCAGTAAGAGTTTGAATACGTTATATGCAGGGGATGGACGTAAAAGTCATGGGGGTGTAAGAGGGATAGTCTCAGCAGGTAATGAACACTACAACAAGGCACTGAAATCAAGGATGACGTCAGTATAGGTTACGATTAGAATTATTGTACCGCATCATAGATCTTACCTTAATCTACCTTAATGAATCACTGAATAATCACTGAGTAACACAAATGAAACACACTCAAGATGTTGTGTGACCAACAGATGCACATTGGGTTTGGCTAAATGCTAATTTGCTCATGGTGGCGCCTCCAGCAGTGATATCAACATTGCTGAGTGTGAGCACAGCAAAGTTTTAGACACTCGGCTGCATAAAATATCATGATTATTACCAAAGTGCATTATAGTGACAGTGGTCTTCAGGTAATGCGTATGCTATGTCATCTTCTAATATTAGTGGCTAATTAGCTCCTTACCTTTTAGGTAAAGAAATGTCATGAGCTGTGCTAATTGTATTTGTTAGCAACAGCACTGTTTAATAATTACTGTTAGCATGGTTGTTGTGCTTGTGTTCTACTCACACACACACACACACACACACACACACACTCATCATTCATATCATTCATATCATTGATAACATCCTAACATCCCTGCACTTCTGTCACAGTTCTTCTCAAGACCTGTAAGGGGTGGCTGTGGCTCAGAGGTACAGTGGGTCATCAGATCAGATGATCGGTGGTTCGATCCCCGGCTCCTCCAGTCTGAACCCCAAATTGGACCTTGCATGGCAGCTAATACCATCAGTGTATGAATGTGTGTGAATGGGTGAATGAGATATGTAGTGTAAAAGCGCTTTGAGTGGTCGGAAGACTAGAAAGGCGCTATATAAGTACAGTCCATTTACCTGCGAGTCTGTAAGTTTGAGCGACATGCAAACTTTATCTACTACAGTTTTCAGCCTCCTAATGTGAAAACTGTGACAGTCAAAGGGTGGGGAAGTTTTTGTGGGCTGACTGATCGACACATCACCCTGTAAAGCTGCTGATTGCAGCTAAAAGGAAGGGGGGGGCAGAAGTTGAAAAGTTTGATGAAGGTGAAATTTCCTCCCCCGTGAAAAGGACCAAATGATTTAGAGTTGGTTCAGGAGATTTGGCATTTAACTACTTTGGATATGTATGTGGAAATGAATCAACAAAAACAAAGTTCACTGGCACAAAGTCACATAGTCAGATTTACGTAATGTTGCTAATGAACCACACCCACAGCAATGAGCAAGAATTATGGCAGTGTTATGGAATTTGTTCAATTCAAGTGAGTTTTCAGTGTTAGAAAAATGTCTTAAGATCAACAAAATTCAGTTTATAACAGTTTGTCCTATGTGTACCACAGCAAAACACTTCTTCTCTACCTATAGATAAGCTCACAACGGTTTGATCAGAGCCTGTCAGTGCTGGGTTAATGTACTAATACCACCAAGGCCAATGTGCAACATTGTTGTTGCATTTTCTTGATATAATCTCAGACTTTCAAGTACCTTTTAGAGGTCCCAGTTCGTTTTAGGTAGCAACATGCCCTCACTGGCCTCAAATGTCATCAGGAGTACTTCAAGGATGTGTGTCGTCTCCATTCTTTTTTTTTTACCCTACTTTAGCTCAAAGAGTGCAATCCTTTATGATACTGTCTTCCTTGGGTGTGTGGAAAACATAAGCCTCTCTTGAAGCCTTGTCTTTTAAGTCTTTTCTTTCAGACAAGTCCATGCAAGATGAGGTTCAGCATCTGGACATGTGAAATAGTACGACCTTGAATGGCAAGAGGAGGTGGAAGAGTTACAAATATCTCACATGAGGAACATGTTGTAACTATATCTGCGTGAAGAGGACAAGTTTATAGCTCTAATTGCTCGTTACCCATACAGGAACTTAGACTGAAATCTTTCTTATTAGAAACAAGTGGCATGGTGGAGAGGCATCAAAGCTCCTTCATCCCACACAGGTATGTCAGGAAGGAAGATTGGATCATCAAACAGTGTACTACCCCAAAGGTACAAATCTCTTAGCTGAAACCACTGCATACTCATGCTCGTACATAACCAAGCAATTATTGTCCAGCAGTCCTAGTAATACACTGCAGCTGACTTTGATAAGCTTGATATTTTTCTAATGTTTAAAAATTCCATTGTCTTATTCTTACTTAATTCTTACTTTAACTATGTAAAGATGATTGTATAGTGGGCTTACAAAGTTACCCCTATAAACACCTTCTCACCAATCACCTCTTTCAGTGATGTGCTGATGTGAGTCAGTTTACCATAGTCTGAAAAAAGTCTGCAGAGATTACACAATGTTAAGAGATACAATACTGAAAGATTTTTTGGCAATCAGTGAATCACCTGCATAACATAGCTGAAATAAAGCGGACAGAGACATCTTTGTAATCTCACACCAAGTAAAAAATCTGACTAATTTTATTTCATCATAATGCTGTCCATCATGATATGGACACTGGACAGTAACATTTTCCAGTCTCTACGTTGGCTAAATGTTAAAATCTCTCTTGCCTGATAAACATAAGTCCAGTATCATGACCTCATGTCACAGAGCTGCACAGAGATAAGTTATTTTTACAAGTATACTCAGAAGACAAATTGATCTCTGTAACCTCTCTTCATCTGACTGATTTATTTGTAGTCAGTCTGCCATTAACAATACTCTCAACAAAAACTGCTCATCGATAAAATATTGACAGGGAGATGTATGAAGCAAACCTGGCCAAAGTTTCCATGATTTCCAGATACCTTGCTTCAATTTTGTTTTTATTGTCATCGTGTTGCTCGGAAACTGAGGGAGTGTTGTTTGGTAACTGAGGAATATGAGTGTTGCATGCGTCTCTTATCATAGTAAACACCTGATTGTTCAAGTCAAATGAACACAGATGCGATCCATCAGTGTCAGAACAGACGTGTGGAAGGAAGCCTCTTTTGCAATACAACTTGCATTGCGCAACTGAAATGTTTTGGTGTTGGTTTATGTTTAGCAGAGACGAAAGTTAATAAATTGACATTTGGCTGACCTTTGGACAAATGCTTTGCCTTGCTTTTTTTGTGTCTGTCTTTCATTATTTCTGACAATTAGTTTTATTACATCAGACAGCAATAAATTAAGCAGAACCTGTCCTTCAACAACCACAAACTACTTTTAAATGTCTTTATCGGGTCTCATTGTTACATTTCAGAAGGAGTTGAGGTGAAGCTGTCGTGTAGTACATGCTATACTCTCACTCTGACATGTACCTGTGTCCTTTGCCCCACTGGGACAAGGTATGAACCTCTTATTGTCATGAAATCCAAACTGGAAAAAGACGATTTCTTTCCTGGTCATAAAAAGCTCTAGAGATGTGGCGCAGCCAGTGGAAAATCATTTTTTGGTTTACTTTACAAGGTTTTGACCTTCCAACTGCTGTTCAACATCTGACTTTAAACTTAAGAAGCAGGCCTCTTTGGGGAAATATTTGTAATACTTCTACTGCAGATTAGATGTGTTGAATGAAGGTGAAACGCATGTACAGTGCGAATCATTTATACAAAATTCCTATAACTGTCAAACTTCTCAAGTTTCTGTCCCATTTGTCTGCAGTATATCAAGCACTGTAAATCACGAAGTCCTGTCTCCTGTCCTGCCTCATGTTGATTAAAGTTGTGGTTACTGTATGATGCGCATGCACATAAATCAAAGTGATGTGGGGAAAATACTCAGTATCCCAAGTAGGAAACCTTTTTGTTAGCTCCAAATGCACATTACAAAAATGTATATCAGCATCTATTCATCTGTTCAGAAACCTGGATTTTAAAAAGGTGGTTGATGGTTTTGCACAACAAAATAATGAAGGAAAATGGCTGTTTTATAGTAAGGCAGCTCACACTGTTACTGCATGTTTATTGCTATTGTGCAAACATTTTTCATGAGCTGTGATCAATGCTTGATCAGTTTCAGTATGCATGCCAGTGACATAAAGATGGCAGACTTTTGGCTTAGGTTGTAAAAAGCATCACGTTGTTAGGCTTGCAGTATTACAGAGGGAAAAATAATCAAAAACAGGTGTGCAGTGTCTTATGATCATGATCAATAGTACCTGTTATATTGTTTTGATGGTAGACAATGGGAAGTTCATTCATACTAATGCTTCTACTATGACTCCAGAATGATGACATAGTGGCATTGTTTTTTTTTTTGCCTTCCTGCTTGGCAGACTTTCTCAGTTGTTTGTGTATTCTATCACATGAAATACAATCCTAGCCAAACAATTTATGACATGCTCAGATAAAATGGACAAATTCTCTCTTACTCACTTCTGCACAGTCATCTCATCTTTAAGAAAGAATTGCCATAATCAAAAGCTGGTTTCCTGCTAAAGTCACAGTGCACCTTTCCTCCCGTGTGAATTCACAATACCATTTTGCCCTCTTTGATTCCTGTCACTCCTATTGTACCCGCATAAGCTCCTATGATTTATAGGAGAATAGTTTGTAGGAGGCTTTGAAAGGCTTTCTTTTTCTCTCACAGGTGCAACCAGCAGTCAGCAGCTGAAAACACAGAAAGCAAAAGCAAGTCCAGCTTTGACGTGACACAGACCTCAACACATGTCGCCCCATGCAGCACCGCAGCCACGTCCTGAAGCTGTGTCAACTGTGATGAATTTGGCTCAGCTCGACAGATGGATGATGATGTGATGAAGTAGCCTACACAAGGAGAAAGAACAACAATAGAAAGGGTAAATGTGATCAGTTTCAAAGCTGGAGCTTTGTGTTATCACAGGTGAGATGCTACTAGGTATTGACATTGAGTTAGTAGGATCTTTTTCACTGTAAAGGAAGTGCTGACATTTTCAACAGCAGCTTGTTTTGACTAGTTTTTATGCTAAGCTAAGCTAACCAGCTGATGGGAGTGGCTTCAGAAGAGGCATCGATCTTCTCATCTAACTCTTGGAAAGAAAGCAAAAAAGCATATAGACACAAAACTTTACTTTAAGCATGAGCAACAGCAATGTCTACTTCAACAGAAACTCAATCCTTATCAGCGCAGTATGTCTGGTAAAGTATGTCACAATGTTCTCCAAGTGCTGCAGATTAGAAACACCACAGTGGAGATATCACTAAAGTCAGAAAACAAGGAACTAAAAGATTACAACTTTAATTTGCACAGACAGGAGGTTACCAAAGAGTGTCAAGTTGTAGATAAAGTTTTGAGTTATTGAGGTTAGCCACCTGTAGCAAATGTTGCAAGAGCACAAATAGTCTCTCATACTATACTCCCTCATGACAACACTTCCAGTATTAGTTCTTCTTAAGAGGGCATTTATCTTTCACTTACTAAAAAAAATCCTGTCCCATGTGTGACCTTCATTAGTCATGCGAGTGGTACTTAATGTAAGTGTAAGCATTTATACTGACTTTGTGGGAGGATGTATTTTGATAAATCACAAGCTGTGAAAACTGATTCAGGTAGGTCAACCCTTGGCTACATCTTAATCAGTCACACCAGAGGGGAATCCCGCTGTAGTAGCACCGTGGCCCAGCCAGGCAGAGAGACCGCACACATTGTGTGTGTTCAGTGATCAGTTTAATGGGGTAGAAACCGTGGCTATGTCTGGAATGCCTGCCAACGTGGCCATGACCTCCTCAGACGGGAGGGATTACAAGCTGTAGGAGAGGATGGAGCATCTTTTTTCACACACTGGGCAGATCTTGTGGTCAAACCTGCAGATCAGCAACATCAAACGTGAAAAGGGTCTGTGACTTATAGATGCTGCCCTCGACAGTTTTTCTGCATATGCAGTCTTACAAGGTTTGCAAAGACCCCTGACTGACCCATAAAACAAATACTGTGTGGTGTAGTGCAGGCTTTACGCAGGTATATGGAGTATACCTACTTATTTTTCAAGCTGCATTGGGGACACTCACTTCTAATCCCCTCTGATGCACATCAGCTGAATTTTTCCTAGGATGAAATGATAATATAATGATGCTTACTCCCTGAGGTCAAGCAGCAGAAGTTAAGTGACAGTGTGCAAATACTACTTACTCATTTTTCACAGGGCTTCCTTTCTAAAAGAAAAAAAAATGGGGCATAAATTATGAGTATCCTCACCTCTCTGGCTGTAGATCGGGTGTAAAGGAAAACACTATGAGAATTTAGCTCTTTGCAACAGAATCTCAGTGAAGTAGTACTCCTTCACAGCAGAGGTTAAATACTTGACCCAGTGACACACACCCAGGACTTTCAAAAGACCATGATCAAATGTAACATACTGTATGATTGCACTGAATTCCCAGCATGCATTGTCACAGTGAGAATCAGAGCTCTACGCCTGGCAGTGATCTATTACTTCAGCTAAATGGGACCACATGCAGGCAAAAGTCAGATAGTTGGAACTCATATTGTCCGATATGAGTTTCATGAAACAAATTGTGCAAACAGACTCTGTGATCAATGCTTGATCAGTTTCAGTGTGCATTTTGGTGACTGCTGGTAGACTTTTGGCTTTGGCCTAAATGTTGTTAGACTTGTAGTATTTCAGAGGAAATAAAATCAAAACCAGCTGTGCCGAGTCTCACGATCCTGTGTGGCTGATCAATAATACTTGTCTTTTATTTTGATAAATAACAACAGGAAGTTCATTTATGCTATGGCTACTACTATACAGAATGAGGGGCCTCCTCGTGCAGCAGTTTTGGGTGTCTTGTGCTAACGTTACTTATGGAAGGTGACTTAGGCATTTAGCTCTTTGCATCAGATTCTCTATAATGTACTCCTCCTTCACAGGAGAGGTTAAATACTTGACCCAATAACCACTACAGGACTTTCAAAAATCCATGACCAAATGTAACATACTGTATGATTGCACTGAATTTCCAGCGTGCATTGTCACAGTGGGAATCAGAGCCTTACTCCTGGCAGTGATCTACTACTTCAGCTAAATGGGACCACATGCAGACAAAAGTCAGATATATGGCAGTGAAAAAGTATGTAGTTGGAGTTCTCTTTCCCCACATGACTTTTAATTTACACCATGCAGTATGAAGTAGGGATCTGAATGGGGAAAATGTGTAAATCTCCTCAGTGAAACTGCAAATTAAACAGCTCTGAGAAGATAATGTGAAACCTTTGTCATGAATCAGTCTGCACAGGCTGAACCATACATAGCACAGCTGTATGGCCCAGGACAAGCACTGCTGCATGCATTAAGTCACACATAGGGATGGTGGTAAAACACACACAATGAAAAAGACAGGATTATTCATCATTCTGTTCACACTCAAGGAAAATATTTTATGTCTTCACTGTTGCCTTAAAGAGAACAGAGACAGGGCGACTAATGGGGCCGATTTTTCTCTCAGTAATGGCACACTAAGAGGTTCTGCTCACTGTCCACTCAGCAGCAGGCTTCCCAACTTAATTGCTATGCTTTAATTAAATGGACAATGTGCTTCCTAAGAACCCAGAGCTAATCAGATCAGCTGGATGAATAACGATGGCAGGCAATACTAATTAGAGCTGCACACTAAATCTTACTCGCTGTATGTGGGGTCTTGCTACCACACGATGTTAGCATGTGTTCTTTATGTGTGTGTGGGTGTGTTAGACAAACAAGGCAATATTGCAAGGGCTCTAAAACTGCAAATGAAAAATAATTGGCACTCACAAGATCAATTAGAGGCAGCTGCACAATGTATGTATTGCATTACTGTTGTAGCCACAGTCACAGCAAAGAATGCTTTCTGAGTGATGAGATCAGGTTAATGATATTTCACTTTCACTATTTTTACTTTTCCTGCTATAACACACAATAACTGTCAGTACATCAAAGGTTAAACACATTAGAAGTACATTTTCAGTACAATTTATAACATAGTTATAAGAAGTGTATAAATTAGAGTATTGCAATTTTAGACTACACTTCTTCTCCACTATATACGCCACATTGGAGTAATTTACACATTTATCCTTATTTTCTGCTGTCCTCCGTCCCGATTTCGTTTTGCTTCTTTGCTTCTAATATTTGCTTCTAAAATATTCCTGCTCTCTTGGCTCTTCTTCTGCTAAATAATAATTGTGATCCTCCATTTGTCTGGATTTAACTTCACAAACTACTAACAAAACACAACAAAGTTAGCCGTTAGCAACTAGCAAACACGTCTTCCTCCTCCTCCTCTGTCACATCTGCCGTCTTCTTCGTCTTCTTCTTCTATTTCTTTTCCTGCTACATTGGCAACGTAGTGGAGAGTTGCGTTTGCGCCCCTCCTTTGTCCATTCTAGGCTACTGTAATAAATATGGTGTGGCAAGATGGCGGCTAATGTTGTTTTACCCGCAGTATATGTAAATAAAAAGGCTAAATCTAAGGTAATAAAAACATTAGGAATGTTTTCATAAGGTGACAATATACCACTGAAAACATAGTTATGTATATTATATTCCATTTCTGCCAATAAATCACCCTAAATGTTATACGCTGTACCTTTAAGCTGTCAGATAAAATATGCAATCATCATATATTATTATAGATATCAGTGGTTTCCAACTTTTTTTGCTTGTGACCCCTAACCAAACAGCAGTGGCTACTTGGGGCCCCTTGTCACATGTGTCTATGAGTCTAGGAGTTGTTGGAAGTTTCCCCTCTAAACTTCTCACATGGTTTCATTTAGGCCCAAAGAGGTAAACCTGTGCAACATTTCTGCTGAACCAGTGCTTTCGTTTTTAATACTTGAAGTACATATTGCTCATAATACTATCATTATTCAAAAGTGGCTCTCGCCATTCAGTCCACTTCGCAGCAAACCTGCCTCTAATTATCTTCTGCTAGTTTATGATTTTTGCATGTTTGTGCTTGTTGCCTTCCTGCCTGCTACTTTTTTGGATTTGTTTCACTTTGCAGACTGACTGCCTGTTGCTGATAAGTGTTTTGATCTTGGACCAAGTAAACATCATTTTAATCCTACCTGCTCTGTTCTTGCGTCCAAACATAAATTACCAAAATCATCACAAAAACTATTCCCATGAGCATTTTCTGATCTGTCACACCTGATTGTTGTTTAAACCAAAACTGCCTGGTTAATGAGAAAAGATTGCGGTCATGGTTAAAAGAAACAAATATAGTTTGTTGGTAGGAGACAGGATACAAACTGGAGCTTATGGTGCCAAAGTCAGTCACTATCAACTATCAACTATACGCCTTTTTCTATTTCTTTACAACATTATAACAATTTCATCCTTTGCTTCTGTGAAAGTTTTTTTTTTTTGCACTAACGTAAGAACTCACTTGTCTTACGAATTGTTAAAAATGTAATTTTAAGCATTTAAACAAACTGCCATCTTTCTGTAGCACCAGTTGTTTCGCCAAACCAGGAAACAAGACGCAACCTGAATCCCCATCAGCAGAAAACTAACTACTAGGTCCTAACTAACTGCTGTAGTTTAATCTTAGTTACTTAAAGTTGGTAAATGGCAGTTCGAGTTAGCATTTTCTATCCCCATACATGAAGACATGAGTTAAAACTACCTCTCTAATCACAACAGGGTGGCTGTTCTAAATAAGGATTTACAACCCACATTAAAATCAACACAGGTTTCCTGGTTACCACAAGACTTAGCAAGACAACCACTTTCTTGTTTTTAAAGAAACACTAGCTCTGTTTATGAGGAACTATAAGTATGACTGGAACACGTCTTTGGCCAATCAAACTGTTTGGTTGAAACTACCTGTTGTTTTATAGTTTCCTTTTACTCGCTTTGCTTAAAGAATATGTATGCTGAAAATATGGGACAGACCGGCAGTGTTCCCATGGTCACTGACCTAAATAAAAAGCCGTCTTCCATCATTTCCTTTATGAGGACGACTAGGCACTTGTCCCTGCAGACTTACAGGTCAAACCTCAGAAACCTGTCAGAGGCACTGAGGGCCCAACTAAGATATGTGAGATGCAATATAAACAAATAACGAACAAACTGGACTTCAGGCAACAAATAAATTCTGCAGTCCTTAACAAGGCGGGCTTTATTCTACAGAGAAGGCAGTTCGGGAAAAGGGTGGGAAGTGCTGATTTTAAAACTGTAAAGGTACCAGTAAGCAAGAGCAGATGGGGACAGCAAGAAAACTTCTTGTGGTAAAGCCCTCAAATTGCTCTGTGCAAATGTTTGGTTTTATTATTCGGCTGTCTTTACTGTTCCCTGTAAATTTGGAGCTTGTGAAGGTCGTCATCACGGTAAAATGCAGAATGCTTATACCAAGGAAGTTGTGTCATTAGCAAACAATGATTTGAGCAAGCAGGGATGAATTAAAAGCATTTGGGTTAATCAAAACCATCTGATGATGAGTGACAAACGGCCTACTGCGCAGAGTGCTGAAGCGGTAACTATTGAAAGTCGACATTGGAGGTCTGTAACACAATAAAGTCTGTCTAAGTCTCTACTTTTGAAGTTAGAAAGGCAAGACAAACATGGTTACTGCCTGAATACTCTTACACTGTAAGTCATTATCAAATCACATTGAGAAAGCAGAAGTGCAAACTTGTTGTTACATACAGTTAAGAGTTTTATATCTCATTGGGTCATTGGGTGTTTCCATTCAAGAAAACTGAGACATCCCTCCAGATGGAATTCATTGTGGTCCATTCAGGCGATGGACAATGGCAGAATTATTGTATGGTTACATTCTTAATTGATTCTCAATCATTAGTTTGGCGTAGAACGAGGAGGATATACGTTATTTGTGTTTGGTTACGTGAACAGTGTCCTGTGACCGAAACTTCAAGATATGTGCACATATAGGTATTGAACGTGCCCTTTTCTCTAACCATCACACTGTTGCTGTTTTCTTATTTTATTAGCAACACACCATCGTTGTCCTACAAGACAGTTCTCTGTGTAAGACAGCAGAGAAAGGGAGAAAATAGGGGATTTTCCAGCCCTGTAAAACTTGAGATCTGAGATCGCCTTCTCACATGAGGACTGACGTGTGAAGTTAATTACATAAACATCACAGAAAGGGCTGTTTTTGAGAGTTTAGCACCTCATATGAGAAACAGGCAGCTGTGTGTATATGTGTGTGACTGTACCTGCATTTGCTGAACGTCTGGTGTGTGTGTGTGTGTGTGTGTGTGTGTGTGTGTGTGTGTGTGTGTGTACAGTATATGTGTGCGACTGAATAGGCATATGTGTGTGGTCTATATCCCTGTGCAGCCTGGCGTTCACCTCCCACCGTGACAGTTAGCGAAGACAGAAAAGGGGTTGATAAGGAACAAAGGGGTTAATAGGATCTGGGACAGGCTCTTTCAGGTCAACATAGCCATGACAATAGACACAAAGTCTGTCACACTAAGTGCCTGGTTTAGCTAGAACAATTTAAATTCAGCATTTTATCTTTTGGTCTTAGCGTCTCTGTGTCAGACATTATAGTGTTAGACACAGAAACATCATCCCTGGTCTGAGCAGCACTCCTAATTAAGAACTTATTGTGATGAGACTGGCTGAAACATAATGAGCACTGTGAGGATAGTAGGCAGTAAATAATAAAGCCCTTATAGACTGGATATCATACTGTTTGAAGATATCAAATAATACATAATGCTTTGTTTTCTCTTTCTTTAAATCAACATATAACGCTTTGAAAACTCCCAGAGCTGACCTTCTGTGCATCACATGTTGAGCCTGAAATGTTTCCCGTAACATCATTGTCACATAATCATCTGACTTCCATTATTGGTTTACTCCTATTTATTTATTTCCCCTGGCAGGGGAACAGAGGCGAGGTGACGCAGAGTCGCCAGAGTCTGGTGGATGGGAGTGGTTGCGTAGTATGTGGAGCAAGCTGCTAGGGCTGAGGATAACAGCTTGGCTGAGTAAGCATGGCTCATACTGCAGTGATTACAAAGGTAGAGATACAGTACATGTGTGTCAATACTGATCAGTCCTTTCTTTCACAGTTAACTGTCTAATGCATGTATGATAGGAATAATTAAGGGTTTTTAATCAGAAAGGCCATGATCTGATGCTCCCTAGAGATTATATGTTTGCTTAAAAGCTGCATTTCTGATTCTTAAGTTGCTTTTGGAGTAACATGTAGATCCTCTAGTAAGGAAAGGCGTCGTATTTTGTGTCGAGCATGGTATTTAGTAACTGTTATATTTAAGGCAAGCTGTTACTTTAGTGAGATTGGGTTTGTAACCCGAAGGCCACCAGTTAACATTCCTGACACCTGACAGCTGTAATTATCTGAATGGATAAAGTGAGTAAGTGAATCTATTCCTCTTCTTAAACAAATACGGTCATAGTTTCTGAGAACAAGACTTCTAAGCCCAGTTTGCTGCTATAAGACTTCTTTTTAGGTGTTTTAAAACGTGTGTAGTGAATCTTTATGTAAATAAAAGTAATACCACGCTGTAATAATGCTGCATTAAAAGCTTTTCCTTCACATTTTTACTTAAAAATAGGCAAAACTACCAATGGCTTTTCTTCAATCAAACAACAAAAGTAGGATATATTCCTTTGATGAACATCCATTGAATTTTGCTGACAACAGGCAGATGCCATAATGTTCAAATAATAATCTGGACTGAGTGTGGTCACAGTCCTGGTTCTACTCTTGTTTTTTATCTCCTTTATAAGACAGTATCTTCAAAATAAGACTCCAGCCCATAAAATGTGGTCCTTGAATTCTCCAGGGTTGAAACACCACTAATAGCACCCTTCAACAGCATCCTTAAAACCCATCAGAAGTTCAAAAATGCATTTCGTGCAGAAGGGCCTGTGAGCAAACACAACAATGGAGATAGTTTGAACAGAAACGAGTCTCACGTGTTTTTGTTTAACGTTGGCTGGCCCATTGTTTACACAGAGAGACACACTGAGTCCAGCTGCTCTGGAATATTTGGGCCTCGCAGTCTTTAACACATCTTCATTGTTGCTCTCGCCAACCTCTCCCATGCAGCTGCAGTCATGCACCATGCTGTCCCACTGAATGCACAGCAGGGACAGTTTGCTGTGATGGAGATATCTGTATGAATACGCAGCCTATAGCGTAATATCTGTGATATTTCCATCACATTCTGACAATTATTAGCTTAAGGCAGAGCACATAATGGCAGGTGAATCCTTCTCTTGGCTGCCTTTTTATTTGAAAAATGATGCAGCATTTTAAAGAGGTGAAAAGCATATTAAGGAACAAAAATTGGGAGGGGAGGCAGTGTCAGAGAGGGGGAGAGTTATATATTTTTTTTCTCTCTGCTGAAGGGAGGGTCTTTCAACTTTTCCACATCCCTGATTTCTATTTTATTCTCAGACATCTTAAACAGGTCATCAATCAATGAGACTTATTGTATAGCACTTTTCATACAAATAAAAAAAATAAAATAATAAAATAAAATTCTCTGCCAGCCATAGCTATTAAAATTCATGCCTTGTCTGCAGATGACGTCCTCAAGTGGCTGCATGTAGAGGTAAAAAAGAGAAGGATCTAAGATTGAACCTTGGGGAACACCACAAGTAATTTTCTAGCTTTTTGATGAACATTCACCTATACTAACAATTCTCTGTCATTGAGATGAGACTTAAAAACACATTACAACATAATTTGATCCAATTAAAATGTATTTTTAACATTTGGATTCAGGGGCAGGGTGCTAACTGTTCATTCATTAGTTCTTTTATTAAAAAATAGAGAAGAAGATGCACCATTTTGTTACTTTGTTATGCCATCACTAATTTAGTTATTGGTGATTAAACAAATCATACCAATTCAATATTGTTATATTATTTTCACATTCAAGTGGGGAGGGTGTTGCAGTTTTCTTCTAAGTCAAGAAATTATTCAAAATGCTGGTGAGGGTTTTTATTTTTCAGCATTTTGTCCACATTATATGAGAGTGGTAACATGTTTACATGTTTGCTCTGCCTTGTCTTGCTTAAACAATCCCAGCAACCTGAAAGCTGTCCCTGTCTTCTTCAATCCAGCAGGCATTTGATCCGGTGCCGACAGACTCGAGACCTCTGACTGTGCTGTGGCTTCAGGTCCCAGAGCAACCTGAGCCGGAGAGGGGTTAAAGTTCTGAATTGGCACAAGGGGGCGTGAAAGCTGGTCTAATCGAGACAGAGTGTTCATTAATCATGGTCACAGAAAACTATAATAAAGGCAAAGAGGCAGATCTGATCTCAGCTATGGTTCTCTGATCTTCCACCAGGTCTGAAGTGGGCTCCAGATGTGTGGGCTGACAGTGTAATCACACACACACACACACACACACACACACACACTGGCCCATGCACACATATTATCTTGCACATAACATCCACATGCATTCACGTCACACACAAGGGATTTTGTAAAATCATGTGCAGGATTTTGTCTTCAAAGATCAGAGAGGCAGGGTGTGTTTGTTTTGACATAATGTAGCTCAAATGTGGCATTATTGTATTACTGAGGTGGAGACAGCAGCTTCCACCTGGAGCGACAGCCAGGTCTTTGGCCTCGCTTCACAGACATGTAGTCATTGTGTGTGTGTGTCAAAAGCAAAGTCATGTTTTCCAGGTTTAGTTCAGTTCAGTTATAGTTTCAGCCAGCAGATGCTCTACCTCAGAGATCCACAAGAGGGCAACATTTAGTATTTCATAACATGCTGGTAGTCATGACTGACAGAAGAAGCAACTGTGAGTTTATTGAAGTAAGCAGAGGCATCTCAGACCCATCAGTGTATGCATGACATTTTTTTAAAAATAGTTAAACTGTAAACATTACCTGATATTACTAAAACACTAAATAAACTAATAACTTCTAAATAAAAATGGACTCTGCTGCTCTATTGGTACCAAATTACAAATCACAGGTAAGACCAACTATCTTTTCAGGCCCATATAAAATACTATTTAAATTCTGATCATTTTGATAAAGTGTGAGTAAAGTCAGTAAAGATCACTGATCATCTCTGTGTTCTTCAGCTTGCATTGAGAGAACAGTTGAAGATTTTGTTTTGTTTCTGTTGAAAGGCTTCAGGAGCTTTAACTGGAGGAGTCTGAGGAAGCTATTGCCAAGCTTCTTCTCATACTGATGAGATTCTTGAAAAGACGTTACAGTATCTCTCTAATACAGGCGTGAAATGGTGTAAAAATACTTTACTTTTATGGAGAGGTCATCATGATTCGTCAACATCTAGCCAGTTTGAATTGCCTGATATACAAACTCCATTTGGGGGAAAGTTTAGGAAAACAATAAAGGAAAACTCTCATGTTCTTCACCGAGATAGTTATTCTCTGTGTGATTTTGCAGTGCAGTGTTTTGCAATTTCCAACTTGGGGTCACATTCTTCCTGTCAGGGACGTGACATCTCACTGAAATCCATCCAACAGTTTGTTTCAATTGTATATTTGAACCAAAGATGTCAACCAATGGTAGCACTAGATAAAAACTAATTTTTCAAATGATCAAAGTCATATGAAGAATAATTCTGTCAGGATCAGGAATGTCTGTACCAGATTTCATGGTCCACAGCCACCGTTGAGACTTTTCAACCTGGATCAAACTCCAACTGACCAAGAAGCCTCCTAACTTCAGCATGCTTCGTGAACTAGTTTTGCTCATTATTGTATCATTAGACCTCCATGAAAGTCTGAACAAACTCAGCAGTGAATACAACTAATGAGGCAGTGTGTGGGAAGTTGTTTTTTTTTCTGTGTTCTTAAAGAAGAATCAGAGTGGCTCACCAGTGGATCACCAAAATCATCAGTTGGCTTGAGCATGTAGGTGGCATGCCTCAGGATCCAATTTAGTGGAGGACATGTCCCATCTACCCCCAGAACAGAAAGGCCCCGCTGTCTCCTCAGATGAAAGCAGGTGCACAGTGACGGGCAGTAAATGTCAGACTGTGGGCACTAGTGAAGGCAACCGAGGCAGCACAAGACTGAAGGAATGAGTCACAGATGCATCCTGCAGTGCAATGCAGAAGATGTTAGAAGGCTGGAGATCATTACTTCCTAAATTATTAGCCCCATCTAATGGTTAATAATGATAGTTTCTATGCTAATGTGCCACAGTTTATTAGTTTATAACCACACATTTTCCCACACATACCATCTGTGATGCCTGCACCACCACACACAAATGAATACAACTTTGTTTACTGACTTGTATCCAGAGAGCAGTCAGAGAGGTAAACACACAGGTTGACAAGCTGGCACGTGGTGGATCAATAGTGCCACAACACAGTCGACAGTCAGACCAGTGGAGAGTTGTACAGGGACTGTGAGTCAGGGACTGCTGCTTACTGGAGTGGACAGACTTGTCTTTTTGTCTTTGTACAGGAGAGCACATAGTGTCCAGTCTGCACTCAGTGTACAGGTAGTTTTATTTTATAACGGATTTATCTCAGGAGAGAACATGAAGCAATCTGTTGTGGTTCGCTGTGCAGCATTACGAAACACTCTTTCAGTGTTGTTAAACAAGGTATAATATGAGCAGCTTCATGACATAGCAAAATTTGGTGTCATTTTCACATAAAGAACGTTTATTTGTATCTGATAAATGAATTAATGGTTAATTAATAATTTACTAATACTTTATTATAAGATAAGTTATTAAGAGCAACTCTTGTGTTCTCAGGTTGTGGAAAACCAGGTGACTTATGAAAGGATATAAAATATAATATAAGACGAATATAGAAAGAATATTAAAATATGCTAATTGGTCTTGTCCAACAGCAAGATCACAGTTTTTGTAAAAAGTCTAAAAAAGAGTCTAGCCTGACTTTAAAAAGAGTGTAGATAACAGCTTCAGTTTCCTGTCATAAAGAGCTGTCTGGTGGCAAAGTAAAGCTGTGGAAATATTCTAAATATAGTGTACACTGAAACTGATATTGATATTGTTCACAGCAGTACATTGTTTAGCTTCTGTGCCAGTCCTCATGAGGGAAAGATGTCGATCAAAACATGATCTGCAACGCCTGAGAAATGGTCTGATCAGCAAACTAAGCTGTTATTAAGTTTTCAAACAAATTAAGAATGTTTTCACTCTTGTGAATGTTTAATGAGACGCTTAACTTTGATATCATGCTTTTTTACCGTTTCAAGACACATTTCCTGAGACTTTAATCATTGGTTACAACTTATAAATCATTTATAAAGGCTGATTTATTAGACAGCAGCAGCAGAAATCCCTCTGTATCCTGCCCCTTTAGTGTGGAAAAAAGTAAATACACACAATTACAGATCCAGTGCAATTTTTATGTGGGTTGTTTTGACGTATCTATGAAATAGCGGCAGAGTCACTGCGGGCCTACACAGATAGAAGATTACACTGCGGATAGATTAACAAAATCTCATTTACTTAGCCTCCCCCAGGAGCGTGGGGCAGATCAGAGGAATGAACAAAAAAGAGAGGCATGTCTGTATCAAATGCTTTATAGCCTCATGCCAAGGATTTTATTTCATATCCTTTACACTTAACAGGCTGTGTAATTTTTTGTGCTTTCATGTTTAAAGGGTTTATTCCTCAGCAACACAGAAGCAACCAGAGGAAATACTTGCCCAAATTCACTTTAATTCAGCCAGTATTGTAAATTTTCAGATAATCCTCTATATCAGTTACACTTTAGATTGACTTATTTTACTGCTTGTAGTTACTGTGCTTATGTTTTAGGTGGAAGACAACCACAGTTTGGTGTAGGCAGTGATGTATTACAGGGTATAAGTGGGGATACGTTTATTTTATAGTCAGCTTTGGGTATACCCACTTATAAATCCCCTCTGATGTGAATTATTCAGTAGTGTTCAGTTCAGTAGTGTTCTGTGAGTGAGGATGGAGACGGCATGACATAGTTGTCCAATTTTCATGAGTGAAAGGAGTAATGAATAGTTGCAAAGTGCATAGTTATGTAGTTGTCTCACTGGGTCATTATTTATTGCAAAATTGTCTGTGGCTAATGATTTCATAATAATCATTTCTCCCTGAAGTCCCAGGGTACTTTATAAAAAATTAGGGCCAAAAATTCAGAGTATACGCACTACACCAAGCACCTCTTCTATTGTGCTAACTTGAAAATAAATACCTTGAAAACATTAGTTAAATGAAATTATTCCCTCAAGTACATCTGGGCTTTTCTGGACCTCACCTCATGTCCGTGGACAGATGTGATGGTTCAAGCCAGCAGATTAGCCGGAGCAAATTACAGAGTGAAGAAAGGAGCCATCAATTTGTATTGAAAGGGAAGGGAAAAAAGCAGAATAGGAAGCCTGACTTGGTATGATGAGTGTAATTAAGTGTGAGAATGTGTTTTCCATCCAACTGGGCTCATGATACACATTTACACATTTTATACATTGTGATGGTTTTCTGACTCACAGGGAACAGAGACGTGGCTTTTTATGTGGGTGTGTGCATTAATGTGTGACCTTTTAATGTATGTTTTATATACTGTGTATGTGGCAGTACTCACATTTGTTTGGTTATCTGATATGACATAGGATCACCCAGGGAGCTAGATTACATCACCACTGGATTGCACATCCTGTGGATATTTATAACTATCTGGAGGGATGTCACCCACTGTGAATAGGAAACAGTGACTAAAAGATTCAGTTATGGAGTTTGTTTGCCAAATCTTTATCAGGACCAGATGATTCTCAGGAATATGAAATATGAATGAACGGGAAATTTTGCATAAAAACTTAGTAATCAGAGCAAGACTAGTGACTCTGTGAGCGCATCGAGTTTTAATTTAAAAAATTACTTTCAATTAAGTGTTATTGACTTTTATTTCACTGAGTGCAAGTCTCCCTGCTGTGACGCAGAAATTGTCCCCATATTGCCATAAAATCACTAAGAAGGCTGCCATAACATCATCAGTCTGCTCTTCAACTTCTGAAGGTTATTCTTAGGTCATCATCTAAACTTAATAAAATCCACATCTGTTTGACAAATTTCCTTTATATATTATATCAATTTATTCAATAAATTATTTTAAATGGTTCCCTTTTAAAAGCAAAGACATTCCTATACAGTTCAGACAATACATGCCATCAGCAGGCATCAACATGGTCAATATACAATAAATACAAACACAACACAATAATTCCTCTCTAAAAAACAGAAATCTGTTACATTAGTGCTAAAACTTATTATATTCCATCATTATCATTACATTGTTCATTATTATGTCATTGTACATGTGAAATCTCACAAATGTTTGTTCAAACCGTCGTCACTTTGTTAGAGGAAAAAGTGTCACATTTTTCAAATATTGGAATAAAAGTGTAATTTTAATGTTTGCCTCGTGCCTAAAAAGATGACAAAAGGTATTCGTATTCTCCACTTGGGGAATTCCTACTATTCTCCAACACCAATGCAAAAATAAATTTGGCATTGATCGATTGGCTAGTGGATGATTTAATTCATTAGATTGTCTTATATTTACTGAGTGCAGGGTGCCACTGACTGCAGAGAAAACTGTCAGGCCATGCTAAGAACGTCAAAAGCTATCATGCAATCAATTGTAATGTTGTTCTTCACTGAGGCCTCTCTTGTATTGAGAGGATTCATGAATCACTGCTGTAGATTGTGTTCATAAAATCCAATAGCAACGGAGCCACAATGTATAGTGTAGTGGTTCAGTGTAGAGCAGGTAGTGCATGACAGCCAGTCAGTAATGTTAATTGGTACTGCTGTTGCTTGGTGACAGTCATTTGACTAGTAAAGACCTCATGTTGCACAGCAGGCAAAATGCAATGTAGTTCTTCATTCTCATATTCATGTGATTTGCATTATTGTTAAATAAAATTAAAACTATCCTATATCTTTTATGATGCATTTACTGCACATTAGCAGGTCAAATTTAGATGGCTGTACATAATTCAGTAAAGCTGTATTCAAATCTAAGCTGTGGTATCTGTGATTCGTCAAGCCTTCACATGTTTATTGAAGCTCTGAGTGGATGAAAAGAGAACACAACAAACAAATCCTCCTGGGAACTGAACAAAAAAAAAAAAACAATAATTCAGCAGGCATGCCACACACAGTGAGGCCACTGTAATGGCCTCCTACGTACAGTGTTAGTGAGGAGAGGCGTTTACAGCATGTGGACAAATACTGGAACAGTATAACACACCACAGCAAACCACGAGCGGAATATCAACATATATGCTCAGTAATTGTTTGACTATCCATCAAAGTTCTTGTTAACGCTAACATTTGTAGCCTCTGGGCACAATACAAACAGTACCACAACATCAGCACAAGTTGCATACATACAACCAGAATGACACAGTTATACAGACTACAGTTTGGAGAAGTCACAGTGGAAATAATCACAAAGGCAATGTTGGGATGCAGAACACTGTTGACATGGAGAAAGCAGCGGCATATCCCTCATCCATACAGTGAGCAGCTCCTCTAAACCTCTGTAGATACTCATGGACCGTCTTTATATATGACTGATATTTTTCTCTCTATATAACAGATAGTTTAATCAACAACAAACCTAAAAATAAATACATTGAGAGTAGAAGAGGAGAGTGCACCATAATCTCTTAGCTTCACTCACTCACTCTATCAGTCCTACAGCACGTCTGATTGGATGGTGTGCCAACGAGCCGTCTCTGTTTGACCCCGGCTGCACATTTCCTTCCAGTGTCCCTGTCCCGCCTCTGAAGCATCGCTGCCAATCAACACACGACCCAGAATACTGCTTTTTGTATAGAGACGACCCTGTAGACACATAGAGATGACTGAATTTAAACAAAATATGAAGATATTATATTTCAGGATATTACAATCAAACCACGTCACTGTGAAATGTACATAAGGCACTTATTAATTTACGCAGAAGTTCCTACCTGCATGACAATAAACTCAAGGACCAATGGTAGCTGAGTGATGTCACCAGACGGCAGGTCAAACAGGAAGGGAGCGTTCCAGACGGGGTTTGGACCACTGGTCCCTTTGGTCTCCTTGGTACCAATGATTTTCCCATCCAAACGCAGGTTGATGACAACGTAGTGGTCTGTGGGGGAAAAAAAAGACTTTCTGTGTCATGATTTTGTTTATTTATGTCTACTTAGTATACATTACATACATTTATGTCTATTTAGTATACTTTTGTCATATTAATATATAACTATACGCTGACTGCAGTCTTGTGTGTTGTGTTGCTTAATCTTCACATCATCCTCATAATCCTCTCTGAACACCTCTCCACTGTCATTGATCCAACTCTGCATCATCAAAAATGATCTCCCTTGTAAATCAATTCTGGCATGCTAATTGGATTTACTAAAATTAAAAAGCAACATGTCACTTTCAGACAAGAACCATCTGCAAAGATCTGAAAGATTTCAGGAACTATTTGATCTTGAACTGACAAAGAAAATCTAATTGACCATGTAGTTTAGGTGCCAAAACATTAAATTTGTTTTGCTCATACAGAATCTCCAGCATCTTCCTCTCCTCATCAGCATCATCGAAGCAGAGCTTTAAATCAGATGCAGTGAGATATGATACAGACAGGAGGGGAAATGACATCGGGCTGATCGGTTCCTAATCTGATTATACTACAAGCCAATCAGGGATCCGGTCTGTCTGACTGCGGCTGAATAGAGGAGAATACAGACAGAGACTGCAGACCTTATGAGATGTTTACATGTTAGCCAGTGTGTTCAGGTGTGTTTTAGCCTACAATGTGAGTGTAATCACAATATTACAGTTCAGGTTATTATCCATCTATTTGTTGAAGTTCATAGATGTTGTCAAAGAGAAGATGTTGTTTAGGAAGTTTTAGTGTGGCACATGAGTTGAATGTGTCTAAAGTCCAGGCTGATGCTGTGGCACGTCACTTTTAGCAACATGTTTCTGTCCATACAGCTGGGAATTTTTCCGTCCTCTTTATTACCGCTGGTAGCTGGAAAAGGTTAAGTACTGTACCCCACCCAGAGCTCTGCATTTATTATGAAACTTTCTGGACTTATTTTGGTCATGATTTATGTAAATTTAGGGTGGAAGTTGTGAGGCAGGACTTTTGGGTTTTAAAGCATGGTAAAGGTCGTATGTAAAACTGAGGAACTAGAAAGAAATCTAATAAATAAAAATGCTGAGATCCAATTTTTAATCTGCAGGAACCAGTATTTTTATATTGACTATGGATCATTACTTGTCTGTATGACTTGTTGAGAGAATTATCACTTGACCCTGTAGTTCCTCTAAACTCTTCAGTGTTTTATCATCTTTCACCTCATCGTTTTGGTTTTTTGGCCTTTCACAGATCTCACACATCTTGTTTCCAGCAGCAGGCAGCTGTTTGCAGCAAAAAAATACACTCAACAGTATGCTACCTGCTCAGGATCAAACTCCTGACAGACAAAGTTAGCGACTAGCCAGAGAACATACAGTAGTTTAGCATTTAGCAGCAGCAGAGCCAGATATTACCCTCAGGAGTTGGCTGGGAGCAAAACACAACTAAATGCAGAGTGAATATTGGATTTACATTCATCAAGTGTCCAGATGTATTACTTGACTACTGAATAGTACTGTTGCCTCATAACTGCTGGATGTTTAAATAGACAGCAGCTTCAACTTAAAAGGCAATAATAAGTCAGTATTGTGTTTTATTTTGTTTCTGTTGCCTCCAAGTGTCCAAATATCATTTATTCAGGTTTTATGAAGGAAAATCAGGATAAATAATTGTATTTATTACATGTATTACAGTTTTATTTAACCAAACCAAAGCAGCTGTTGTTGTGTCTTAAAGAGAGTGTCCTGCTTAAAACCTATTTTTAGGTTTGTTATCTTTCCCCAATCTTATCCACTAGTTGTAGTTCCCAAACCACAGATGTGGCTCATGGTGGGCATGTAAACTTGCTGTATGGTACACCAGATCAGCACCAACACTCATATGGAGTATGAGGATTTTTTTGGTCGTTACCTGGAGCTCCAGGGATCCGTGTGAGCTTGGCCAGATTCTCAGCCTTTCGGACCATCACCTTGATGCGCTGGGCCAGCGTTTGGTATTGCAGCAGGATGAACAGCTGGCCCAAAGCCCGCGGCACACACACCGAGCTCTTCCTCCTGTGACCAAATGTTTCCTGAGAGCTCACACTCTGCAGGTGGGAAGGAGAGGAAAACCGACAAGAGGGGAGAGATTTAGCAAACGGGAGGGGGGGTTTCTTTCACTTAGCAGATGTTCCCTTCATCTTTTGAGAGGCTGGGAATGAAATGAAACCGAGGAGAGAAAACCCATGCTCGTGAATATATTTCTATAGCTCAGTTAGTGACTAAGTCGACCAAGGCATTGATACTGTCAGAATAAATGTTTCAGTTCCACTTCAAAGGGTTTCCCTGTGATTCGCTGCCTGTCAAAATAAAGTGACAGTGAGTTTTTATTCATGAGGCATCTTGGATTGACCTGCCTGAGGAGCTCAGCTGGGCTAAATCTGAATCCCATTTTCAATCACTTCCAGCTAATCGGTGATATTGGTTATAATTATATGTAGCTATCAGCGTTAAGCCAATTTGACCATTCATCCTAAAATAATACACATTCATGCACTAAGTCACTTTGGATAAAAGTAATATCTAATGTATAAGTATGACGGTAATTTCCATCTGATTTCATGTCAGATCTCATTAGCTTGCATTGTTTTGGGTCCGGTGAGTCACAGTCTGCTGTCAACTGGCTGGGATGTAGCCCGCCAGCAGCTTTCTGAGGCCGGGCAGCAGAGTTTGAATGCGATTTCATCCAACAAGTGAGTTTCGGTTCACTGCCTCTGTCTGTCACTAGCACTTTGTCACTCACACTTACACTGCCTTTTAAGAAAGAGACAGATATTCTGCAAACACACATTGTTGAACAAAGCTTAAAGTTATAGCAAGAGATTTGTTGTTCAGGGAAGTAAAGTTTTTCAACCCTTCATCAAACTTGAGTTTCCAGCTCACACTGGGGATTTCACAGGCTGTTTCGAGGCATCTTTCTAATGGTAAAGCTTGGGAATTTCCTTGACTAATTCAATTTGATCTCCCAAACTCAGCACACTAGCCTTCAGTCCAGTGGAGGCTGCTACTTCAGTGTAAACTGGCATTTTTTGATAGAGGCAACTCTTGAGTTGTGGCACAGTAACTCAGGAGGAATATGTTTTCCTCTATCTCACCATCATTCATTATTTTAAATTTTAGCAAGACATGCTGATTTGTTTCTCATAACACCACCCTTCACTGAGCAGTAAAATCTGTTGCATCCCTCTTTGCCTCTAATGAAGAGATTAGATGAAGGTTGTTCCTAAAAAGTTGGCTTCATCACTATATCCTCTGTATATTCAAAATGTATCTCTATTTAAAAAATATCTACTGCAACAACTTTATGTTACTAGTAATAAATCATAACATTCTTATCCTCCACCAAATAATTGCACAGAACGTTGCTTCATGTAATTTTCAGACTGCAGAAGTGTGATATTTGGTAACTCTGTTCATGTACAAGCATGAAAGCATGGAAATCTCAAATGAGAGGGCAATAGGTAATATAAGACAAACACCCTGTGGTCTTACCTTTTTTTCTGCAGGAATGATTTAATCAACACATATACGCTATCAGCAACAAATTCACTTTCACACTACTTACTGCTCAGTAAACCAGCACAGTCATTAGGCCACTTTAGTAGGTTAGCACAGTGAAATATCTCTTATTTAATTTTTCCTTCCAGATTTTCTCAAGATGCTAACCTTCAGGTTACCGCCACCTGCTGACAATACAGTGAAATAATGTGTTATGTGTGTTTTGGTGACTCAAAGCTATAATTCTTGCAATATATCTTTAAGCCAATAGAGGCAGCTTTGAATGTACTGCAGCCGAACAGCAAATTCAAAGACAAATTCCTGTGCCATCTTTACTCTACACCATCTTGACACATTTATTTTTTCACATGCAACTCAGTAAAAGTTCTGCTTTCGAACAGGTGTGTTTGTACTTTCAGATCTTATTAGTGCCTTATTGATTGAAGTGTCCAGAACTACTGCTAACCCAACTTAGAAATCGCATTTTCATAGTGTTGCATAGTGGTGAAAAATAAAATATTTTATGACTATGGTTAGGTTTAGGTTTAACAAAAGCACGTCAGTGAAGGGAAGGATAGTGGTTTTAGTTCAAATTTAAACATGTTGTGTCTGAAGTCATTTTTTTCTGTATTAAACCTAACCTAAAAAAAGTTGAATTTTAGTGATACGTTGGATATCAACATTTTTGTGCCAGATGTTCATCAACAATATTAAAATAATAATGAATATTATAATCTGCTTGCCATTTTGTTTCCTTCATAATTAGCACATTTGTTGTATAAAAACAAGAATCTTCTAGGGACAGTGGCAGAAACTAGTGACTGGTGAAGAAAATTAAATATCCGACAAACTAAAGACCCATATATATGTTAGTAGGCATTTCTATCAGAGTTGAGTTTGTTGTGCAAAATTTCTACATCCTGGTCTTCCTGTAATATATGATTACTAGTAATGTTGAGCAATTTCAAACTCCAACTCGGCAGCCTGTGACTTTTAGCTCTCTTGCCGGTCGAGCACACGAAAGACGTGCTGTTTTTTTCTTTACAAACCATAAGCACCTGCTTTCAGCTCACAAGCTCAAATCAATTTTGATGCAGCACAAAATTGTTTGGAGCTGAAGTAAAAGAGTGAACGAGAGGATAAAAGGTGAACATCTAGCAAGCCAAAGAGATCCAGAACATTATCTCAATTATAGCCAAAAAACACAAGGGGATCCCCATGATGCTCTGTTTTAAAGTCTTGATGTAGCAACAGATCATGACGTTTGTGTTGGACAAAGTATCACTTACTCCCAATTCTGTCATCAGTTTATCGACTGAAAATTCATCATTCCTATATACATCCCTAATGTTATTCATATTCTCATTGGCTGACGAGAGAAAGCACTTGCTGGGAATGATGTATGACTGTGACTGCCAGAAAACCGAGAACTTGCTGATCATTGTAACAATCAATATCAGCACTGTCGTGATCATCCTCCTCTTGAGCTAAATTGCACAGCCCTAAAATTTCTGCCACGTCATGCCCTCTATTACCATGAAATATCAAATGAAGTAATGTAATGCAGATGAATAATCATCAATATGCCAGCTGGTCCCATTACACTGATTACAGATCCTGGTGTTTTACTATAAATGCAGGAAGTGCCTACATTAAAAGATGGAGTCACTGCAGCCTCCGTATACACACCCACTCTTTAAAGAATTATCCGGATTGCTGAGCATCCCCCGCTCTTTCAAAGCAACCTCCTCCATGCCCGGCAGCTGAGAAAGGGGATGCCAATGGTGGGTGTATGTGTGTAGGGCAGGATGAGCCATGCATGGACATGAGAGGAGGGACAGAGGTAACTACATCTCACTTTGATTTTCACGTCACTGTAAAATAGGAGAAATGATTCTGGCCAGAGTCAGAGTGACTGACTGAGTAAGGTCCACTGAAACATCAGGACCCCCTCCCTTCAAAAGCCTGTTATTAATGCCCTCTGGCAGTGTTTCAACAGAGCCGCAGAGGGCACGGCGTGGGCGCACTGCCAATTTGCTGCACTCTGCTTGTTTGCTCTGCAGTCTCTAACAACAATGTCACCATGACTAACAACAGTGGAAAACTGGCTAATAGGAGAACTGATTAGACGCTACATTCCTTCATGGATAGAACATGATATGTGCTATTTATACTGTAAGCCTGCGTGCGTATTTTCCATATCTGTTGAATCAACTGAAAATGCAGACTTTGTAAAGAAAAAGTTAAAGAAATAATGTTGCACGTACAGTGGCCAAAAAACAAATAATTTCCACCACTCAGAAACACTCAAACGTGCACAATCCACCCTGCTCTCATCTGCATTTAAGATCAAAACATGACCACCTGAAAATCTCAAAGACCTGACCCACCTTGTGCATGGGTTCAGTCCATGTCATAGTCCATTTTGTCTCTGTTTAGGTCCGACTTAAATTGCCATGGGTCTATGGTCTGTGCAAAGATTTGACTGGTCCTGACAGTAAGTTTTACATCTCAGTTGGAAATAAGTTAGATAAGAGTTAGATCGATGATCCACACCACTCTTGTGTCTCTCCATTCAGTATGAAGTTACAAACAACGACCAGTTATCTTAGCTTAGCATAACTAAGGGGGGAAACAGAGGGAAACAACTAGCCTGGCTTTTGTTTGTTTCAGCAAGTCACTATGCACGGACAAGAAATAGTTCCAGCATGTACTCCTGCAGATTTTGTTACCTGTGGACAGATTTGGCCAGGATAGCAGTTTCCTCGTGTTTCTAGTTTTTGTGCCAAGCTAAGCTAACCCGCTGCTGGCAGTAGCTTTATATTTACCAACAAGAAAGTGGTGTTTATTTCCTTTATCTAGACATAGTTCTCAGAGCTTGTTTGGGCTCGGGTCCAGTTGCTGATAGCCAGGTACTTGTTTTGACTTCAGTTCTCCAATGCACTTGTGTGGTTTCTTACTCTGTACACTCTGCTCTGAGAGGCTGAATTGTAATGCATGCAATGAAATTAATGAAATTATCCAATCACCAAATACCTTTTTCAGCTTGGTTTTAGTTGGGCTAAGCTGTCTGGTGTAGGTGGTGGTGGTGTCAGGCTCCCAATCCACCTGCTCACAAGGCAGCTCCACCACCCCCAGCGCAGCCTCTCTTAGGCCGGAGAAGTCCCTGCTGTACACAGCAAGTCTCAAGGTACAGGTGCGCAGCTCTTCCACAGAGCCCACCTGCAGCACAAAGCTCTGGTTTTGGAGGTCTGGGCTGAGGCTGCGGCGCCGAGAGGATATCTGCTGAGGGGAGGGGCAGCGGGGAGGAAGGCTGGCCCGAACAAACACCCCACTGCGCCTTCGACTGGCCCCTGAGAGCCCCAGGATGTTGATCATCAGGGTGCCGCATGCAGAGGAGAAGAGCAAGGAGAAGTGCAGGAGAGGCGCAGGCTTCGATGGGATGGAGAGTGAGTTAGAGCCATACTGGGATAGGCCAGGCTCCCCCTGCTGGGTGGGAGATCTGGCAGCACCAACAGTCAGTTGACTGCTCTCATTGTAAAGAAAACTTTCCCCGCTCACGGTGCTGCGTCGACCCATGGCCCGACGGGACTTGGTCACCAAGCTCAGCTTAGTGAGGGAGGGAAGAGAGGCTCTGCCATGGTTTGTACGTTTATTGGGTGAGCAGGGAACAGCCGGTGTGCTGAGGCGTCGCATCGGAAAAGAAGTCCCAGGTGACTGCACCAGCTCAGCTGATCTGGTAGGACTGGAGTCAAAGGGCAGAGCAGTGAGGTCATCCTCAGAAGGAGAAGAGCTGCTTTTGAAGGAAGGGAATTCCAGCACATCCCCATCTAACTCCTCATACTGCTGCTTGACAGGTTGAGTGCATGGAGATGGAGTCAATGTCACAGTCACCCTCTCAGCAGGATGAGGAGCCAAAAAAACTGCCTCTTTGTCCTGCAATGAAACACTCCTCCGTCTGCGACAGCAAAGGATACAACCGAGAACCAGACAGTAGCAGAACACAGCCAGACCCACAGCCAGCAGGATCTGCAGGTGAACTAGACAGACGGAAAACAAAGCGGACATGGTTTAACATTGTGTTCATGATGAGAATGAGAAAGTGAGATGGTAATGTCACAAACTAACAAATCAAATCAGTTTTGTGCTGTTTGAGTGACCTATCAGTCAAGAAAACTCCCAATGAAGCCAAATTCATTACGAAAGATCTGAGGACATCTGACTCTAAACATTATCTTGTTGTGTCTGCACTCTGCTTCCATGATGAGATTAAAGAGGAAATGTCTCAGGGTTATAATCATAATTCTATCAATGATATTGTCACAGTTACTGCTTTGATCCAAAGCAGGAGCGGTGCACATACAATGCGTTGGTGTCAATTTTCCTGGCAATTAAATTGTGAGTGAGTGTGTGTGCGTGTGTGTTTGTATTCATCATTCGAGCATTTTGCTGATTACACATTCATGGACAGCATTATGATTTTAATCAGTTAAACTATAATGTTGTATATGCACAAAACAGAATCCATTACAAGTTAGATAAAACATTTTCACACACACTGTCAACATTACTCTGCATATTTATTCTGTATTAATGTTCCACTATTAAAATTACTGTATATCATGATAATATACCAGAATATTCAAATCACAGATATGATTATGGCTGCAACATTATATCACTTGAAACATATCTCATGCCTTTTTTCATTATTTTGTTCAGATTTCCCTGAAATTAAGCTTTGCATACTGTAATTAACACAAAAACATGAAATATTGAACAGAATTTCAAAATAAAGCTCTATGGGAGCATGAAGGCAGAATGCAGCCGTTAAAGCTGAACCCTGATGTCCATTTAACGTCAGATAATGAGGCTGTATTGAGATGACTCATGCATCAGACACCCTGGTGGATAGTGATGAAAACAAGGTTGGATAGCTGTGTGACCATTGCACACTGAACAACCAGCAATAAGAATAAAAACCCTGAGAAAGCTGGATGTTTTTGTTATTAAAGTCCATATATTTATCCGTATACAACAATCTTAAATTAATAATACATAATAATAAATTAGCATTAAATTTAGGAGGAGGTGTTGAGTTTACGTGTACCACATCTTCTTTATAGAAGCAGATTTGTTAAATCAGAAAAGGAACATTGAAAAACATAAATCTCATCTGATTATCTGAGGGGTGTGTCCCAATAAGTACCATGCATCAATGCTCTTATCACAAGAGGCTTATCAGACAGCACGCTGCACAAGGTGTATACTTATAAAGATAAGATAACTATTAAAGTAAGTGAGTGCTAACTGTCAGTGCAGATCCATTTCAGCCCTATCAAAGAGCAGACACCTCCATTAAACAAAGAAAGTACAGAAGGGCTGAATGCAGCAGTGTTGTTAGAAAATAAAGGCTGATGGAGTCGCTCTAAAGTATGACTCACACTGGCCGGCAAGTGGGTATGATTATAAACCAAATGACGTAATGATGAAACCTGACCTGTGCCAATTCAGTATTCAATGCAGAAATCTTTAAAGCGTGCAAGTGCTTTTCTGTGTATTTCTAATAGTGTGGTGTGCATGGACTCCACTCAACAGTAAACAGTGCATTAGTAATATACTAATAAAAACAGACAGACAGAAAGTGCTAACCTCTGGGCTAGACTAATCATAATCATAAGTGTCTTTTACAACAAACTGTTGGTCGTTATTTATACAGAATTATCTAACACAAACAGAATAAAAGGACACAATGAGTAACAGCTCTCCACAGTTTATGCCTGACTTGTCTGAGTGCCTAAAGACCCCTCTCCTTCAGCTGCCTCCAGCTCTTCTTCGGCATAATATACATATTTTATTTCTATCATTGAATCTGTGGCACATCCTGATATCTGATATCTGCATTTTTTAAATTAATAATGAAGCTACAAATGGAAACAAAATCGCCACACAGAGACTGCAGACTAAACATAAGCAGTAAGCTAAAAGTAATAAACACTTCCTACCTCCCAGAGTGTACTGCGACATGTTCCCATTCACTTTGATGTGAGTGTGTGTGTGTGTGTGTGTGTGTGTGTGGAGTCAGTGTGAGCGCTGTTTATGAGAGCGGTCCATCGCCAGTGCGCAGGGACCTGAAGCCTTCCAGCCAATAGCTTCATCGGGTGACTGAGCTTTTACTTCAATCGCACTGATTCTGCGTTGGAGGCAGAAACGAGTCCACTGCCTGCCTCCTTAAAAACAGTTCAGCTTATAAGGGCTGTCGTTCACTGTCATTGCAATACTATAGTCTGTTTCTTAACGACCAAACAACGTAAATAAATCAGATTTTTCAAACTTTTTTCCTGTGGCACATCATTCCAGCAGTCATGTCAGAGGCTCATGCCAGGACAATCATAGTTAGATGTTGCATGTAATTGTGATCTACCTCTAATATAATTTCTTGAGCAAATTTTGTTTAATCTTTGCCTTCTTTTTTCTTTTTTCTACGAAATTTACTGAAGGATAATTGAACGGTTATTATTTTATTACAATTTAAATAAAGTGCCTTGAACCATTATGGTGCATTTTTCCACTTGTACATGACAAACACCACATACTGTATGTCCATTTAACTTTCAACTAGTTCAGTCGATTTCAAACTTTTCTTCTTAAGGGACCCTTTTTCTATCACTGACTGAAATAACGACCCCTTTCAGTGCATAACAACAGACAGACATAACAAACTGTGCAATTACCCCAAATAGTGAATACAATAAAGGCTGCTTCATGATATTTATACAATTCTGTCTGCATTGTGTGTTACATTTAGTTTTCTTCACATAAATGAATAGAAAGCTGAGATAGATCTACTATATTAAAAAAAAAAAAAAAAATGTTTGCTCACACACGAAAATCAAAATGGCTTTGTGATATCATCTTAAGCTTTGGCGACCCCTAGTGGGAGTCAGGAGTGGAGCCATATTGTCAGTATTTAGGATGTTTGCACTGTGTGTCTCTGTGCAGCATTCACTTGTTCAGTGACAAAACAACTGTTTATCTTGGTTCAAAAATAAAGAATAGCTGGAAGTCCTAATATGCAATTTTGGCAATGCAGTGTAAAAATAAATGTTACCATAAGCTTATTAAGCTTGAAATTGGGTTTGACCTGAGAACTTAGGACAGAGGCTCCAAAGCAAATATTAATATTTCTTGGTTTTTAAAGGGTAAAACAAACATCGCCTCCCTTCCCAGCTCACTAACTTACAATCTCTACATAATCATCCCTTCAGTGCAAAGTGGAAAACACACAAATGAAGGCTGCAACTAAAAATCATTGTCGTAATTGATCAAGTCGTTGATTATCTTTTCAATAAAAGAGTCATTATGTTGTGAAGGTGTGTTCTTCTAGATTGTGGGTCACATACACATTGACGTCTTGGATCTACCACCTACACATCCACCAGAAGGCCATATGAACACAGAGAGAGGGTGAGTCACTCCTCGCCATACAAAGACCATGTATACATGTAAGAACATATGCTGGCTGTTTTTTCACCCTCCCCTCCAGTTTCTTTCTCATTTACAAAATGTGATTAAGCAGAACATCTCATTGGCACTGAAACAGCTTTTTCTGACACACAACTGATTCCTCACAGGACGCTGCAGAAAGGGTCGTCTTTAAAGTGAAGAAGAGCTCGTCAACAACTCACTGCTTTCCATGCTCATTCATGCTGCACTGCTTCATTCTGCATGAGCGTTCAAAACAACAACCACGTGATCTTTAAGATGTTGCAAGATGATGTCAGAGCACTTCTACCATGTGTGTTTTACTGCACTGAAGTATAATAAAAAAATGTTGCATCACTGCACATAACCTGATCATCTAATAGTCTGCACTTGAATTCACATACAGTGGTCTCAGCAAAACTATACATTCACTTTAGGTTCAATTTTGGCTTGAAAAGGTGAATTAGGTTGTTTTTCCCTTCAGATACAGGAGGAACAGTGCAGGATTTGTCCTGTGTGCAGAGCAATGCTCTCACAGATGATCATAGAATCATAGGGATTTGTTCATTTTGGAGGTGCTGTAGGAGTATGGGGTTCAGAGATCGATTTGGTTTCTACATTTGCATTCTCGCTACAGTCTATAACTTTCCTTCAACCTATGGCATATGACAATGAAGGAGGTACAACCAGAGACCACAGGGCAGAGCCAGGACATGCCACAGTGAATATGTTTAGGAGCCCAGGCATCAACTTTAGACATAATGTTTAAGAAGTTCAGAAACTGAATCATGTTCCTTAATACTAAATACTTTTCCACATTGCAAATTTACATTAATTTAGGCTACTAATTTGCAATAGCAAATCTGTTTTGTTTTTTAAATAATTATTATATATATATTTTTTATCAACATAATGAGGAAATGTGTTTAATGAAGTTTGAAAATGACAACATGGCTGACAACATACATAATTTGTTTTCCCTACAATAGACACTCTTGCAATGAAATATCCCCTTGTAGCAAATAAAGAATGATTTAACTTTGTTATGGTTATGTTTTAACACAGCACTTGTTTAAGGACAGGGA
Organism: Sciaenops ocellatus; assembly: GCA_033000465.1. Taxonomy (NCBI): domain Eukaryota; kingdom Metazoa; phylum Chordata; class Actinopteri; family Sciaenidae; genus Sciaenops; species Sciaenops ocellatus. Next base: position 19,844,694 of record CP136888.1, read on the forward strand.
GAGATCTTCTTGTTTTTTGTTCTATAGTGAAAAAGTCAAGAATGATGTAAAGCATGATGCAAAATATTTGTACTTATTAACTTTAACCAAAACTGCAGTCTTATGCTAATTTTTACCAAAGTGCTTCTGTTGTCTTAACTCAACCACATGCAGGGAAAACACATCACCAGTGAATTAAATTACCCATAAAATAAAATAAATAAAATTGTAACTAACAAAATCTAGTCTGTATGCTGATGTTGTGATCTTGTGATATATGCATGTGAAAGAGTGGATGAGGCTGAGGATGGCTTTATAAAGACATCCAATGTTTTCACAACCTGTATCTGAAAAATGTGGGAAACCCACAATTCTCAGTGAAGTTAGTCATTATTGCCTGGGGAGTACACTCTTATTTTGGTGGGGTGTTTTAATTGAAGTTAAATATGATTACAGGCCTGCAGTCTGGAGCTAAGACAGCCAAAATACCATGCAGTCCCTCAAGCAATATATAAATATATATATAATATATAAACACTAGAGGGCAGAAGGTGAATTTAAAAAACAAACTCAACCCTTAAAGCCTGGTGTATGGCACATTGTATTAAGGATAATATCTGTTTGTTTGTTTTTTCTTCTTTGCAAATATATTTTTAGGTTGTTATTTCATTTTTAATGTGAGTAATAATATGTTTTAGAGAAAAATAGGGATGCCTGACTTTTTAGACTTGTACACTTGATACTCCAGCACAGTCCAGCAAGTCCTGAGTTGATTGTTTTTTTTCCCACTGGACAGAAACCCAAACAGGAACCCAGATAGAGTCAACATCAGGAAGAATATGTGCCTGTGTATGTCTGATAAACGGGGTATGTAAGGTCAGAAGGCCCTTTAGGACTGTTGATTTCATTACAATACTATTACGATTACTCACATCTGATCACATCTCTTAATCACATAACCTTGCAATATCCCCTCCCACGCCACCTCTGAATACCTCTTCCTTTGCTTTCCTATTAGTCCTTAGTTCTGGAGTTACTACGACCATGCTAGTGGCATGGTTCTACGGATGCTGATGTCGACCTGTTGGCTAGTCCACCTCTTTGCTGCAGCCTGAAATATCTCTATCTCTAGCCAATGGCTTCATTAAATTCATTAATATTAAATTAAATTAAATATTCAGATATTTGTGGTCTCCTACTACTGACTGACTTTGAAGACTTTTCCTCTAGCACCACCACAAGGTTAGATTTTTCAATTTGCCGAATAGTTTGGTTGATGACCAAAATGCCTCCAAAACTATCCAAACTATCCACTAAACTAGCCTCCAAAAGATGCTCCAGAGTCCAAAAGTTAGCATGCTAACACATTAAAATACGACAGTGAGATAAAGATCACACCTGCCAAACAGCAGCATATTATTAACACTGTCATTGCGACCAATGTTAGCATTGTGCTCAAAGCATTGCTGTGCCTAAGTATAGCCTCACAGAGCCAGCAATCTTTTCCACAAACTTGAGCCCCCCCCTTAGTCCCCGGTTCGGAAAACCAACCACACCACATGTTTAGAACATAACCAAGCAAAAGCAAAAACTGCTTTTAAAAAGCTCCATGACTCACTGGCAGACTGACTGATGGGGGTCCTGCACTGATTCTGGTACGGAGGTGTTGAGCAGACAGTGGGCAGATCTGCTTTCATACTTGCAATAACAGAGTGGTTAAGCACAGGAAAAATTAAAGGTTAGTGTGCACCACCAAGAGCATTCATGCTGCATGCTCTGAAACAGAACTGAAAGCTCAGCAGGAGGTGGTACAAAAAAAAGTGTGAAAACTTTTTCACTTTAGCTGTCACCGTGCTAAACTCTGCACCACAGTGATAAACCCACCCATGTGTTGCATCTTCCACCAACTATTGAACATCCCCCCATTGCACCACAGATAACTCACTAATACTTTCCGCTTTTGGCTCCCACTCACTACCACAGTTTAGTTTTTATAATATTTATAATAACGTAAAAACTATATACAGTATATATTTATAACATTTTTTATTTCATAGAAAAATTCCATCCATCTGGTATATTTAATTTTAATATTAACCATTTGATTGACCATTGATTGGTTTATAGAATGGTTTTGTTTCTTTATAAGATTAAATGAAACAAATATACAAACCATCTTTATTGATTCATTGGTTGTTGTGTACAGTACAGTACAAAAGAAATGACAACTTCCAGCCAAAACATACACATATGCACTTCAACTCCAACAACCATCTATGTTGCCATACTGTAGTGGATAGATGCATTTGGATCCAAGCGTAAAGGAGAAACTACTGGGGTTGCGAAAACCTATCTAGAGCCAATGATATGATATGAATCATGAATCATAAATCATATGATGAATGAATGACATAGGAAGTGGCACTCATAATTGTAACAGTCTTTATTTATAATACACCCTGCATTAATGAATGCATTCAATCATCATGAGTCATGCATTAGTGAAACATATGATTTGTACCCTTATTGACTGACAAAGGTAGCAATTAGTTGGTGAACGTAGCATTTAGCAGCTAAAGAGCCAGATATTGTCCTCAGGAGTGGAGAGCAACATCTGGCCTGAACTGCAAATGCAAAGCAAAGTGCAGTATGTCCTTGATCTAGGAAATCATGAACATTGGATTTTGTTATGTGGCTTCCCTCAGATGCTATTAATGGACGCTTTATGTCACTCCAGATTAAAGGATAAGGACATCAGGGGTCACTTTATTTTTGCATCAGTGTGTGGATCTTCAAAAACGCAAAAAATTGTTCAAGGTAGATTTTATAGGTAGGATACTCCTGAAGATTAAATCCAGACTTCCAGAAATTACACAGACAGAATAGTTTTGCTGTGTCTCAGAATAGTTCCATAGGTTCCATAAGACTCAAAGACATTAACTATCCTGTGGCCGTTTACATCAATTTTCCTCCATTAGTTCCCAGGACATAAGGAGCCTGTTACTCTTCTTAGAGGGGGTGAGAACAAGAAGTTATGCCAGAGAGCTTTTTTGGATCCACTCCTTAACATTGCAACGAGGATTTGAAGTGTTGTGCTGTGAATAACATATACCAGACTCTTGGGGGGTGGACTCTATGTTTGATGATGGCTGAAACCTGATGTGTACAACATTTATCTCTATTGCTGATTATTCTGTCTTGTTGTGGGTATTGTGAATAATGTATATTTGATGTGCTGATTTGGATCCAAGGTAAAGGAGAAACATTGCACTGCAACATGTTGGACATGATGGAAGAGGACCTCCAAATGATACAACAGTTTGCCAGCAAATTTCTGGAGTTGAATAACCTGGAATTAGCCAAAAAAAAACTGTGAAAAGGAGCTCATTTAGACTATAGCTTATGTTCAGGGATACTCTTTGATGGTGGAATATTTTTTGGTGTTGATTCACTGGGTGATTCAGCATTATTACTAGTGTTGATTCATAGCTTTGCGGATTGCCGCGCCCAGCAGTCTTCAGGTGCACTTTGTCATGCCATGAGGCACGTAAAAGTGCCAGTATCAGTGTAATATATTTTCAAATTTTTGCTTGGATAAACTCGCTAGATAGCAGATTAGCTCTCTCGCCAGAAGTTTGGAGGAACTTGCCAGTGATATCACCAGCTGAGATGATCTGTTGGAATGAAAATGTACCATTGGTTGGCACCCTAGCATATATGGTAGTTTTGTGGTGGTTTATTTTTGATTATATGTGCCCTGATTGTTGTGGAGAAATTGCTGAAGTCAAAGGTCAGTGGTGAGGTCAGGAGGGAAGAAAGTGTTTAGGAGCCTCTGATGTCTTATGCTGTAATATTTATTGACACTTGGCCAAGGAGAATTAGAGACACTCTCAAAGTACATCAGAAGTGCCTGAGTCGGTCTCACCTCCTGCCCAACTCATCCTGGTGGTCAGACTTTAAACCCCAAGATAACACCACGAATACTATACGCCCAGAATTAGCCAAAGAGAATGTCTTTACCCATGGAGGTGTTATTGTCAGCATATTCTAGTATGGAGACACTGTTGTCTGTTTACGCAGATTGGAACGTCAACAGCCAGCTATCTATTATGTCTAAGAAGGCAGCAATAGGTCTCTTCGACCCTGGCCACCACAGTGTTGAGATAGACTGGCACCTACTGTTCCCAATCAAAGCCAAACAACTAATACTGCTGAGGACCTCAAGGCCCACACGTGACCTCGAGTAACCTAAGGATAGAAAATTCCATAACACTGATCCTCAGATATGACCTTTTTAACAGGTACATCATCCATATCAATTTCAAGTAGGCTAAGCAGCAACACGAGTGATGCTGGATGTCAAATGATTTAACTTGTCAAATGACCACACAATTTCCCATCTGTTTAGCTGCCCTTATAGCAGCTTGTTTTAAGATGAATGTCTGCTGTAACGTTTCCACTGTTAAAGCGTAAAAAATAAGACATCCATCCATTTTCTGTAACTGTATCAGGGTCGCAGATGGCTGGGTGAGAAGCAGGCTACACCCTGGACAAGTTGCCAGTTCACCACAGGGCACATAGAGACAAACAACATTTACACCTGTGGGCAATTTAGAATCACAAATTAAGTTATTAAGTGCATGTCTTTGGACTGTGGGAAGAAGCCTGCAGAGAACCCACGCACGGAGAGAACATGCAAACTTCACACAGAAAGGGGTTCGAACTGCACCCCTGTGCTGCCCAAAATACATTTTTTAGTAAAATCAATAATAAATCAACATGAACCTAGCCTAAAACCATAAACCAGAGTGTTTTTAAAAAAAATACAGAGTTTACATTAAAATTAACTCAAGGTGAGAGTTTTACTCTACGTGGGATTAGTTGGGGTTTTTTAAACTCCCACAAGAGTTCAGTTTCAACTCCCAAAAAGACTTACTTTAACTCTTTTCTAGAGTGAATGTGATGGTCTCACATACACACTAAAATTTGAATTTTTGAAAAGTTGATTTGAACTCACAGAGAGTTTATGCCAAATGCCATCAATGTATATGCTCGCCAGCAGCTCTTTTTTTCTGAGGATGAGACAGAGGATGTTGGGCATGAACACCAGCATCCCCACAAACTTCTACAGGTGCACCATCAAGAGTTTGCTGAAGGTCACTTTATTCTGTCTAAATCAACACTCACTTTACTATCAGCATTTTAAATATTACAATATATCCTATTTATATAGTATGTTCATATCTATTTACACAGTGACACTTCTCAATACTTGTATATACTTGACACAACTTTATCACTTGTACAGTGTATAGAACAGTTTTCATAATCTTTTTTAGTATGTTTAATATTTTTTTATATTTTAATTCTAAAATTCTAAAATTTTATTGTATTGTATTTTACTTCTTTAGCTTATTTTTATTTTTTATGTGTAGTGTTGTTACACAATTAGTGCTCTTTGTACTGAGCTGACCAGTTCTTCTCTTTCAACACGTTTCATTGTGTTGTTGAGTCTGTGTTAACTTGAACATGACAAATTGACCCAAAACTTGAAACTTGAATGCTCGGCTTCTCTGAAAGCAGATCAGTGTCTGTTCTCATAGAAATATGAAGCTCTGTCTTTAATCAAACTGGTCATTTGATGCAAAAAAAAAAAAAAAAAAAAATGCACAAAATAAAATCTAATAATAAAAAATAAATACTAATAATAAATAAATGTTTATGTAACTGAAACCCTGGCTAGCATAAGCAGTCTCTGGATGTTTAGTGCCACAACTACTACAGGATGCCACACTTACTCATTGTGACTTTTATGTTGTTTACATCCCTTGTGGTGTTAAGTTGAGGTGCTGCCAACTCCCGTCACATTATGTTTGTTGTATTCCATGTGATAAAATCTTTGTTGGTAAAACTACCCACCCTCTTCCCTTTTTCAGTTTTCAGAACATATTGTGCCTGTTACTCCTCATAGAGGGGGTGAGGACATGAGGTCATGCCAGAGAGCCTTTGTGGTGTGAATAAAATATAATAGACTCTCTATGTTTGATAGTGGATGAAACCTGATGTGTACGACATTTATCTCTATTGCTGAGTATTTTATCATGTTGTTGATGCTGTGCATTTTGTATATTCAATGTGCTTTCTTGACTGTCTTTAACTTGGACTACAATTCCCTTGATGCGTAGCCACCGAGGTTCATTCAACTAACCAACTGACATGTGTTCTGTATTAAAGCTAACCAGGTGATGTTTTAACATTTCATACTGCTGAACTCACCTGACACCTGTTTTTGCTTTGAAGGTCTCTGACTGACAGCCCGCTCATTTTTGCATAGTTTTGAGTGTGTGGTTGCTTTTCTTCAGTCTATAGCTTAAAGGTCCAGTGTGTAAGATTTGGGGCCTCTATTTTCAGAATAAGGCAAACATGGAATATAATATTCATAACTATGTTTTGATGCATGTATAATCACCTGAAAATAAGAATCTTTTTATGTTTGTTACTTAAAAAATATCCTTTTATATCTACAGTGGGAGAGGGTCCCCTTTCATGGAGGCTGCCATCTTGAAACACCTTATTTATACAGTAGTCCAGAACAGACAAACTAAATACTGACTCTAAACAGGGTCCTTAAAGTGTTGTTTCTCCTTTACACTAGGAAGGTGAGGGTGATATGAGGAGATTGCAATGCAGTGATTGGACCACTAAATGCAACTAAATTCTACACACTGGACCTTTAAGATCCTCAACTTTACTGGGTGAGCGGTGTGCTCTAAAATTGCTTGCATGGCTGATTTTAAATGGATTCAAATCAATTGTTTTAATTTTTAGAGCACAGCAGTCCAATTTCAGATTAAAGTTTAATGTGGACTGTTTTTATTAACTTTATTTCTGTATGTATCTTCGGTATGTTATCTCCTTCCCCCACTAGATGGTACAAATGAGATTTTCACGTGAGTGAAGTAATTTTGCCAAAAAGGTATCACTCTAATCTGACCGAAACCAACTTTTCTCTGAACAACAAACAAAAGACACATGATAATTGGACTAACGTCGTAAACCTCATAATGCTGAAACTGATATATCGATGATGGAGTAACATGGGAAATTATTTCAGCCAATAGTTTCAGCGAGACATTTGAGGTACAAAGTGATGAAACATTATTTTTTTTACTATTATTAAAAGAAAAGACAGAGCTGATTGAGCACAATTTACAATGAGACACGCCTCTCCTGCACGCAGACAGACCGTTCAGAGCACCGAACAGAGCGCGAGAGAGGACTGAGGATGATTCTCCTAACGCTTTTTTATTTATTACTTTCATGCCTTAATAATTTGACAAAGGCGAACTCGACACATTTACCGAGGATGATTTTCACAGACAAAGGTATGACATATCTTTTTTTTTTTTTTTTTTACAACTTTGAAACATGCATATGTTTTGAACATCGGCATATATGTCGTGTGCCAAAAAAGAGGAAGACAAGGAAACAGTTTTAAAGTGTTAAGTGTTCATTTTAAACACACAAAAAACGCGACACAGACAACAACGTTTATGCGACAAAGTTTAATCAGGGAAAGTGCTCTGCTGGCACTGTATCAACAGTTTGACTTACATATTGATAGTGACATTTGTTTACATATTGAAAATGACTGACTACACGAACACACATACACACTTAAGCTGGTACAATAAGAATATACTATGAATTTCTGAATAATTTTATATATTTTATATAATATTACATTCATTGTAAACTTATTATTCTGTCACCATATGAATATTACGCTAAAGTGTGTAGAGAAGAATAAGAGTGTATAAAACTAAAGTATAAATTTCAGTGAACAAAAAGGGAAGTTAAATAAATTAGGGGAAGTGTCAAGATGAGAAATAGGTCTTTTAACAGCAGCTACTGACAGGTTGCAGGTGTAAATTATGATGGCTTGAATAGGACAGAGCCATCATTAATGTTATTGGCCTGTGCTTTTCCTGCTACGACAGGTCAAAAGGTCTGCTGTGTGTTCAGTTAACATTTAAAGTACTGTGGCTGTCACATTGACACTAGAGTGAAAAGCAACAAACATTTTCTCACGTTTCTCAGGCTTTTTGTTTTGCTAACATCGAGGTCAATCTAACACCCCCATTACATTTTACTGTAGTTGTCAGCAGTGCTGACTAGACAAGATGTGCAAGATCCTCCTCATGCTGATGTGAATAAGAGCCAGTAGTTGTGGGATTGTACTTGGACCATTAATAGGAAGAATAAAACGTGTTTACTTGCATTAAATACATATCATGTGCTGCTAAGCTTTTGACTCCAACTCCGTCTTGTGACGTTCATTATGATTTCTCTTCACTGGCTGCTCATTAGATTGCAGGGTTCTTGTGATCATTCACAGAGCTCTGCATTGTTAGGCTGCTACATCAAAGACACTGATACAGCCTTTTTTTTTACCAGCAGAGACCTGTCCCATAGATCCAGACTTATTTTAGTTAGTATGACTTCAGTCAATTCAATTTCATAAAGAAGAGTAACATAGCAATAAGCTCAGTTGCTATGGCAACATATGCTGGAAAACTAACCTGGATCAAGGGCAGGCATCTGTCAGGGTAAGCCTGAGTTGTTTAACCAGAGTTCCTGCAGCATTTTACCATTGATTTCCTGGCATGCTCCCATATTATTTGACGATTATACAACAGTTGGTTCCGAGCAAGTCATTTGATTAGACAAGAGGCCGCAGCCTTGTATCTACAACCGACTCCCAGCCATGCTGATATTCAGTGCATCTCTCCCTCTCATGTGATATTGCTACTATCAGTCAAAACCTTTTTAATGTTTACAGAAGATATAATAACATAAATATGAATTAATAAATGAAATAAATTATACAATGATAAGATATACACCTATATACGTTATATGGTTTGGTATGTGTGGTATGGCTTATATCTAAGTACTCCAATAAATTACTCCATAAATGAATGCTCTGTCACCTCACATCAAGAAGCTCGGCTGGGGCCTTTCTGTGTGGAGTATCTGGATCCATATGCATCTACCTGGACCTCAACCCAGATGTTAGTTTTTGTCATAATGACATGTTTCATTTAAGAGACTTTCAGGGACAGATCAAACCCTTTTGGCTTACCTTGATTACTGTGAGCGTAATTATATAAATTAGAGTTACACAGGGTAAGGGGTAAGTCTTGAGGTCATTGAAGGGACAGTGTTAAATCTTAGTTTGTTATGAGGAGTATGTGTTTAGGAAAGAAGGCGCCATATGGCTGTCTTACTCCCTTGACACAACAGATAGGTACATGATGTAGAAGCCTCTACTGAGACAGACAAATATTTCCTTGTTTGTAGACTAATAACCATTTATAGACATAGAGTAGTTGTGGCACTATTTTGAGGATGTACACTGTAGACCACACAGAGACGCTTCTTTAGAATTGAGGCGGCATCACTTCATGGAAAGCATATTGATAAATCTTCTATTCTCTTTGGCCATTTTTCAATAAAACCTTCAGCATAAGACATCTTGGACTCCTGTGCACTTGAACTGGTACGTAGATGTGCCTGCTGTTCCCAGCATATAACATATACTTTCTTGACCATGCTAGTTTTCAGGTTCATGCTTAAGTGGTACTTTTGCAACACTAAAACACAGCGTTTCTTCTTTAACAATTCCTCTTAAATAACTTATCTTTATATGCAAAGCAGTCCGGTCAACACATAACATGCAAAATGCATGTGCATGCTGTATAAGCCCACAGGGAGTACCATATATGTCTTTATTCATCTGGAACTTGAGCCCACAATGCTGCGGTTACTATCAGAGCACTGCAGGGCTTCATCTTAATCAGTCTGATATGGGGTGCCGTTTGTAAAGCAGCACACGCTGAAAATTAAAGCAACATTTTGTCACATTTAGCTTCAAACAATGTTTTGCTGGCCTTTACGCAAGCGAAAATGCCCCCTCGTGGCTGGCTATAGCGGCTACAGGTCATAAGTCCCGCACGCTTCATAAAAGTGACACTAAAAACTCAAACTACTCTTCAAATAAAGTTTTCCAAACGTGTTTGTTATTTTAGGTAGTTCTTATCACGATAATCCATGTCCAAGAGTCCATTTCCCCGGATGAGATGGTTTTTATTCGTTATTTGACACTATGAACACACTCTGACCTCGAGCTTTTATTTTGGTACTTCCGGTTACCGGCATTTGAATTTGCATATTAGCTAAATATTTAGTTTCACCCGAAACATTTAGATTTAACATTTAGATTTATATTTATATTTAACATTTAGATTTAGATTTAACATTTAGATTTAGATTTATATTTAACATTTAGATTTAGATTTAACATTTAGATTTAACATTTAGATTTAGATTTAGCATTTAGATTTAACATTTAACATTTAGGTGTAACATTTAATATGTGGATTTAACTATTTAAAATATCTCTAAGTTGACAAATATTGTTGTAAATGTGCAAAAAAGTGACTCAAAAATTCACACCAGTTTTTTAAACATTGTTTGAAGCTAAATGTGACAAAATGTTGCTTTAATTTTCAGCGTGTGCTGCTTTACAAACGGCACCCCATAGTCTGAGCTCACTGTTGCTGCTAAAACTTCTCCCTTGCTTTGATAATAGCAAAGGTCCTGTTCATATTATTCTCTATGTTAATATGCATAATATCTGTTGACCTCGTACCTTGAACATTACGGTTTTATCAGTTTATTTTTCATTGTGAATTGATCTATGCTTGATTTATCTGGTCTGTGATCAGGGATTTTTGGTTCTGTCAGTGACCTTATCTCTTTTGCAAAGCACTTTGTGAGGTTCTGCTTTTACATACTCATTTGTGTATTATGTAATTGGAAAACGGATGTGTAAAAATAATTTAAATTATTTTTGGCTTGAATAACGAGGAAGTATTAGGTATGTACGTAATAGGTTTCTCAAGCATCATTGTGAAGCACAGAATGTGGCTCTGGTGCTGCCATCTTGGCAGTCCTACCTCCGCTGACTCCCCACTAATCAAAAAAGGGACAAAGATGTGGAGCATGGGTGGAGCTGAAGCGGGATGAATTGCTCAAACAAGTCACCTGTGACAGTACCCACTTATCAGCCGAGGAGAATGCTGCTTGGCGATAAGTAGACCACAGATTGTCGACTAGTTAATCATCATCAGTCACGAATGGTGTGGTTCTGACTGTAGATCTGTTTATTTTTTTAAAATAACTTTGGTACTTTAGATACTACTGAATGTATAATTAAATTAGCATATTGTTTTAAACACGTATCAATACTGTTGACAACCCTACTCTGCAGTCACTGTCCGCCCAAACGAAGTTCATTTCAAACAAGATGTTTGTCCTCCCAAATGACTTTTCAAGATTTAAACATTGGAAACATACTAACCAATCTTTTGTGAGAAATCAAGCAAACAAAGCAGAAATTTCTAAAAGGCCTCCAAGCTATGAATAGAATTAGCAACTTTTAGCACACTTTTTACACTGAGGCACTTTTTTTTTTAACAGAGGAATAGAAACCATCTGACATTGTTCCTTTCTGTGCAGAACATGACATACCATTGCATGACCATCATGAATTGATAAAAGCATGATCCTTTATGATCCTTACTGTACTTCTGTTTAGTATATTTGTAAATTGAATATATTTTGATCTCTGACTAGATAGTTGGACAAAACAAGACATTTTAACTCTAAATCCTGATTGATTTATTTAATTTTACAATTGTCCAACTCTCTTCTAATGAACTAATGGACTAAATGATCAATAAAATCAATAATCCATCCATCCATCCATCAATACATTTTCCATAACCTCTTATTTTTATCAAGGTCGTAGGCAGGATACACCCTGAGCAAGTCTCTTGTTCATCACAGGGCTAACACAGAAACAAACAACCATTCACACTCACATTCACATTGGACTGTGGGAGGAAGCCAGACAGAACCTACACAGGCACAAGAACAAGCAAACTCCACACAGAAAGGCCCCAGCCTGGGTTAATAATCAACGTATTAGAGTCAATATAAATATCATTGTTAGTTGCAGCATTACGTTGTGCAGAGAACGTGATACGAACATAGACAAAACAAGACTAACGTTTGTTCAATCAGAACTAGTTTATGCAACATGATGTTCATCCATGTCAGTAAAAAAATGGCCATCAGAGACAATACGATTTGACATGGAATGAAGGTAATCGCAGTGCTGCCCACATTTTTTCACATGAAAAGGGAGTAATTGTGTAACCAAAAAAAAGAGATCTGAGAGAGACGTCAAACTCTGCCTTCTTTCTCGCCTCCGCATAGCTGGCCAGGCGTGGGTGCTAATGTCAGATCATTGGTTTCAGGAAGTTACAGATATAACTGGACACAGACAGAGTCACTCTGGGGGGGATGTGAGCAGTTGAGACATTTCACTCAAAACAGCAAATGTAAACCTGCTGGCTCGAGGGGATCATTAGTGTCATTAGGATTTATCCTCTGGGAACCAGGAATGTCTCTACAACTTGTTGTACCAATCCATCCAGTAGATGTTGAGATATTTTATTGTGCAAGTGAAAACTTTGACTTATGGACGGCACTATAGAAAAATGTCAGACAATCACCATTGGATCGCAGGATTCATCGTCTTGGGACCTTGGATATGTATACCAAATTTTATGGAAATCCATGCAACAATTCTTGAGACATTTTACAAAAAAGCTAAAATATCAACTTCATGGTGACACTGGAAGGGAATGAAAGGGGACCTTCTCAGAGCACCATGTATGTGAATCCATCCAATAGTTGTGGACATATTTCAGCTGGCAAAGTGATAAACCGACCCATACCACAAAGCCATGTTACTAGTTAAACTAAAAATATATTAAGTTGTTACATAGTTGTATAAAATAACATCTGTCATTCTAAATGGGTTTTTTTTTGTTGTTGTAGAGACTACAATAGTAAGGTTACTTTTACCTGACAACCATGTACCCGTACGGATTGTCCTGGAAGGGGAGCCAGACATGGTCACAACTGCTGGACAAAAAGACCTGATTTCATTCAACTTTCAAAGTCCTCAGAAGGTAGTGAACATTTCTCACTATGTTTGATCATATATGAATTAATAGTGATGAGGAGAAAGTGATTCATTTTCTTTTCCCTTCACAGGCTCCTGTGAAACATCAGGTGTTGTGGGAAGAATGCAATGGAAAGTCACCAGAAGTGAGCAGTGAAAGAACTTGACTTTATCACAAATATTATTTGGTGTGTCGTTCTGATTTGAAATATCACAAACATTTCTGCTCTTGTCATTTAAGGATTGCAACTATAACATCATGGTGGTGCACAAGAGGAAAGAGACCAACCAGACGTTTGTGTGTGGGACTAATGGCCAGGAAAACGTGTGCTGTAATATGGTAGGACACTGATGTGCTGGATATGCAAAGAAAAGATGAAAATTTCTGTTTTGCTATACATTTTGCTTGGGATTAGTCACTGGTGGTGAGCCTGCTCTCTTAGTGGCTCATTTTTTACTTGTGTTTATTTGAAACAACCTACTGATGCTGCTGCAAGGAATATAAATGAATGCTTATTTAAGTTTTTTCAGATCTAAGGTAGTGCATGTTAAGACACCACATGTACAAGTGTTTATTGGTTGAGTTTACTGAATCATTAAATCACATTTGTGCTGGAGCAGTGATTTTTAAAGTGTACTGTGTCTTCTTGTAGGGTTTGTCAAAGGGTAAGTGCATTCCCTCTGACAAAATAAAGGACATAAAAAGAACCATAAGGGCATCTACCATAAGAGGAGGTGAACCATCTGTCCTTGTGGGTGAGTTTCTGTACACATATATACTTGCTTTATCTTCTGATTCACCAACTTTCCTAATGGTGTGAGACTTTTTTTTAATCCTCATGGACTTCTTTGTCTTCCCTTTTCTTCCGGCGAAGGTGTTTGCTGAACATCCTAAACATCTTTTTCAGCACTACTAACCCGCTTTACTCAGATCAACATGTTTGCCTCCTTCTTTGCTACCATTTTTTATAATGTGATTGCACTGGTGCTTCCTGCTTGTTCCTACTAGCCACTTCAGTTTCTCCCACTGGCATCAAAGCATTATGTCTCTCTCTTTTGATCAGTAAGCAGTTTTTCATACAATCACTGACAGGAGAAACTAATGTTTGGAATATGAAAGATGATGCTTACCTTAAACATTGCAATTATATGTTCTGTCTTTGCAGAGTCAGCAGAAAGTGCAGATCTCTACATTACATACTCTGGATCTGAAGCGAATAATGGCATCTACAAGTTTGGGACAAACAGATTAGCTCCAGCAAACCACGATAAAGGTATTTAGATGGAGATAGATTGGATTTCTGTAAAGGAAGTTTGTTTGGTTGTCTGATGTTCCCTTCAACATTCATTTATTCTAAGACTATAGTGACAAATAATTACTTTGTGTTTCTGTCTTTAGAGCAGCACTATGTTGGTTTGGTGCTCAGCAAACAGGAAAACAATCAGGACAAAGTTTATGGCTTCTATAGGGAGAAAAGTAAAGACACAAGGATGTACAGTGAAATGTGGCTCCCTTTTGTGACCCAGGTTTGCACGGTAAGGCTTGCATAATTAAGAAACAAACATTTTAGCTAGATTGTTTGATTATAAACTCATTTTTAATATCAGATATGTGCCCAAAGTATCCATTGCATATATCAAGCATTAGATCCGCAATATGAAGAAGTGATTGATCTTTTGGCTGTGGGTTGTTTACAGGCAGATATTGGTGGTCCCAAGAACATGCTGCAGTTTTTCTGGACATCCCAGATGAATGCCAGGCTCTTTTGTGGAGACCCTGACAGAAAACAGCACTTCTCTGAGCTGGTAGACGTGGCTACTGTGCATGCAGAGCAGTGGCAGGATACAAGGATTTATGCACTCTTCAGAAATGAATGGTGGGACTTATTATAATTCATACATTTAAGCAAGGGTGGAAAAGATATTGTAAGATTTTACTCGAGTAAATACGCTATTATTTTCTAAGTTTGGATCACAAGATGATCTCCAACATTAAGTAGAGTAAAGGTACTCAAGTATAGTTATAAGAAGCATTTTGCCTTATCAAATGTTGTGCTTAGTTTCAAAAATATAATCCACATTTGCGTGGTGAGGGTGAAGTTCTTCATTGGCATTTAGTTTGGTTTACTTCCTTTTACATTTTAAGTCTAAGATCAGTTCCTCTTTTCTAAACTCTGACCTAAATTTCTTGTTAATGCAGATGTTTCTGTTCATACTCGCTGACCTCTCTCTCTCTCTCTCTCTCTCTCTCTGCAGGGGCATGAGTGCTGTGTGTGTCTACAAGATACAAGATATCGACTACATCTTCAAAACTTCCCGTTTTAAAGGGGAATCAAAGAACAGGTCTAGATTGGTATGTGTCATTACAAATGATCTGAGGTGAAAGATAAAACAACATATCTCATCACAAAATGATTCCTGGCCATTATTATGGCTCCTATCTTTCAAACATGTGCTTAAAGGGATATTAAATACCAAGAATTTCAAATACGTCTGACACTGATATTACTGTACAGTGCATGTGAGAATGGTGTAGCATCAGTAACTGAACTGTCTTTTTGTGTACCAACTAAAAACAAAACATTTGCCTTTCTCTTCAGTGTGTTCCGGACAGCACAAAGATTAATTTTGAAACTTTGACGCTGATCAAGAAGACTTCAGAGATGGAGAAATGGGTCCTGCCTGTAAACAGCTCTGGTCCACTTCTCTTTAATAACCACAACTACACTCACATCAATGTTGACGGTTCCCAGCATGACCACCAACCAGTTCTGTTTCTGTCTCTGAGTAAGTAATACAGTGACATCAATCAGGGAAGTTGATACTGTACTGTACTGTATTTGGGTACTTTTCAAGGAAATTACATGCACAAGTTCCTTTTTAGAGAATTTGTTTTATAGTAGCTGAAAGGACAGCGATTAGAACATTTTGGGATGCTGTGCCTGTACTAGTTCCTACTTAGTTCCTATCCAGATGTGCACACAGCTTGTATAAAAGCATGTTTTAGTTTTGCGGCACATCAAATCATGTCAGAGCCCAACTACAGAAAAAATCTGATCATTGGCAAAACACATGACTAGTCCTACTGTATAAGATCCTGACAAAAGTCCTCCAAAAGTTTTCAATAAAGTGACTATGGCAAAGAAATGTTGATGTGCAGCACATTCTCAGAAGTCTCAGATCGTTGCTGTAAGATTTTTCCTGTGGGTACTATCCGCAGAGTGTTTTCTCATCTCAATTCTTCATTCGTGGTACTGATTATGACTGGTGTACAATATCGCGGAAACTGGCAAAGTGTAAAAAGATCTTGACCAAGTACGGATGAAAAGCTCCAAGCACTTGATGTGTAATCCCACATGTAACAATCAGGACATCTTTTCTTTTTTTTCCCTTGGAAGAGTCATATAAGGTTATGAAATATGAGATGAGGGTGTGTTAAGACAGGTGTGAGTATTAAATCCTCCTCCTCCATCTTTCCTGTGTGTTTAAACAGATAATGGGAGAATTCATAAAGCCATGAAGAATGAAAATCAGAACTTTGTCATCGCTGAATACCAACCTTTCAGTCACCGAACCCATGTTCTCGGCATCATCCTTCACCCTCCCTCTGTGAGTAACGGTAGTACTGCCTACACAACTGCTTCCACCCAAGACATGTGGGTGGTAGTATGTAAGAGATTAATTCATGTGGCAATATGAATGGTTATAATGAGTAAAAGGAAAAGACTCCTTAAAGAACGGTCTAAAATTTCTTTGGTTGAAGTCTTATAGTTAAGTTATATATTAGTCAGTAATGTTGCAGTACAATCATAAACTCTGTTCTGTGTGTCATTGCAGAGGAAGCTGTATATCAGCTCCAGAAGTGAACTGGTCCAAATGGATGTGGCAAACTGTGCCCATTATGGAGTCAGCTGTGAGGAATGTGTCTTAGCCAGAGACCCCTACTGTGGCTGGAACCACACCCATTGCAGTCCACGGTAAGACCACCGGTCTTTACCTGGATATAATGAAATAGCATCATAACAATAATAACCTCATTTCACATCTAAAGATTACATGTATCGGTCCCTGTGTTAACGTTTTGTCATAGTAAAGCTGCTTTACATTCATTGTCTCTCACCAAAACACATCGCGTGTTTGCTTGAGGTCTAACAAACATTTGTGAACAAACGAGACTCTTTTTTCTTTTCTGAAATTGTTCTTTGTTTATACCATTTTGGCTTGCTTGTAGCTTCCTTCCTCATTTCCCATGTTGGCAGATGACAGCATTTTTGTTTTTGCCGCGTTCCTGCTACAAACTTTTGATCATCGACACAGTGTGGCAGAAATATGTGTTGTGTCTCCCCGTGTGCTCATGTGTATACGATGCAAACAAATCGGGGACCCGCTCATTAAAACATTTCTCCATAGTGCTACTAGTGGTCAAAAACTCCATAGGGTGCCTCTAATTCATACACACAGGTTATCTGCTATTACACTGCACCTGCTAAAGAGGCTTCACTCCCAGGATGAAGCCACTCAGCTGACAGTGACGAGATTAGAAATGCATAGAATACACACTCACACACACACACACACACAAACACACACACACACACACACACACACACACACACACACACACACACACTTGATGTTACTAAAATATCTCAACACTCAACAAATCCTGACAGCTAGTCATTAGCTGACAGCACATTTGCCTTACTTAGTAACTTTAATTTTGCACACAGTTCCTGGTATCAGTAGTCTGTCTTTTAATAACAACACCGCAATACCCTTAATTTAACAGCTGCCAAAAGTTGCATGTTGTTGGTTTAGTGAAGCACAGAGCGCATGGCTGTCATGAGGTTTGGAGGTTAAACAGCGCTTGAGTAAGGCTCAGTAAGGCTCATTGTGTGTGTGATGTTATTTCTGGTAAAGATCCAATTCAGATCAGACAGCGTTTTTTAGCCTCAAGCGTACAACTAAACACAGCTGTGCTGATACTCATTGTATAATGGCTTCCTTCCTCTCATCATATTGCTTAATTCACATTGAGCAACTTGGATGACAACAATGCTAATCATGTTACTAAAATATTTGAACCCTCTACACACTAACCAGTCATTGACCCTCCTACAGCACAGTTGGACTAGTTAAAAACTTTGATTTTTCACAAAGTACCTTTTAATAACAACACCACAATGCCTTTAATTCCACAGCCATCAGCTGTTGTAGCTGTCAGCAATGGTCTATACTTCTATTTGTCTAAGCAAATGATATCAAACAGTCTTTACAAGTCTCTCTCATAACCATCACAAGATACCATTTAGAGTGACGTTACATTTTACATCTGATTATTATAATAATTATGTGCAATTAATACACCAAAACTAAAGAAAGAAAACTATTTTTTCTTCACTAACACACTAACACTAACCCTAACAGCACAAGATTAATAGGGAAATTATACTAAAGTGGAAGTCGGTTTAGAGAAGTCCGTGACTGCATGGCTGTCATGAGGTTTGCCAGCTAAACAGCACCTTTTTCTTTTTCTTTTTTTGAGTTGTATAAAACTCACTCTGTGTGCTGCTGTTGTTGTAAAGTACCCAACTCAGATCTGGTAATGTTTCAGAAAAGTTTGACAAGAGTTTCTTATTGTAATACAGGTGTGAAATAAATTATGGGCTTTTTCCATTCCTCATCACAACAACTCAACACAGTCATCTTCTGTCAGGAAATATAGCTTAAAAAAAACCCTGTATTCTCTTGAGGAAATAAAGAGAAAGTTTCTCATCAGCAGATCGATACAAGGTTTAGTCACCCAGAGTTTAACTATATTTAAAGTGAGACTGTAATGATATTACTGGTATACATGATCTGTACAGTACAGTCATTATTTTCAAACAACATTCTTTGGAGTTGTATGTTAAAATGAGAGTCTGCTCATGTGTTGAAATGAGCTGCTAAACCTGAAAGATTGCTTTCACTGTACAACAGGAAGAAAGTTTTACATTGCTTTTCTTAGAACAGAGGGAGGTGGGCCTCACCGGGGGGCTTCAAACTGTTTCAGGGGAGGCTCAGGAAATGAAACTGAAAAAAAAAAATGACTTTAGTATTCAAAAGAAGATCTGGGGAATTATATTATTTTCATTACGTTCCCAGAATCAGAAACTAAAAGATGCCTTAGGAAAGACCATTTTTAATGTATTTGGTGTAGTCTTGAGTGTGTGATCTAATAACATAATTACGATTTCATTGAATGAAAGTAAACTAAAGAAGACACCCCCTTAGGGTGTCTCATTCCAACCTTTGCCTGAGGGTAGGCACCGGTGTCTGACTCACTCAGCCACCACAACTACATTTCCACACTGTATTTCGACTCCCCCATTTCCAAAGACAGTCTTCATACCGCACCCAGCTGTGTACACACCAAATGTGGTTGATGACTTCGATCGCAATATAAAATCCTTATCAAAGCCTGATTCACAGTTTGCGAATCCCCCTTCATGAAAGAGGAAATGATAATGATATCAGTCATACATCCTGTTCTTGTAATCACCTGCGCATGTGGATCTGAGTAGTCTGACTGGATCTGTAATGATGCAATGGCTTCCGTGAAGAACAGTAGTTTATTATTTTGTTATGTACTGCTATAGATCTAAGTGGAATTTTGTGAAAGCTCCAAAGTAAAAGTAAATATGAGATTGGAAATCTACCTTACAATTTATTACTGAGAACAGTACTGACTGCAGCTATTGAAATATTTCAGTTTCATTTCAGTGGCCTTGGCTTTTGTTTCATAAAATAAGGAATAATGTAACAGTCGCTGCCATGATGTTAAATCTTGCTCTTTAGCAATAAATTTTTTATGGATTGGAATGTTAATGATTTCTTTATCTGTATATTTTTATTGGGTTAATGCCGATGTCTGGTCTAAATTTCAGCTGGAGGCATATGTTACATCATTCATTAGAGGAACCGTTGTGTTCCTCTAATGAATGATGTCTGGTTCTGCCACCCATTCACACAGACTGGGAACAGTCTGGATTGTCCAGCCCGGTTCCTACCAGAGTAGCTTTGTCCCTTTTTACCTTCAAAAAACTCCCAGCTCTTCAGAGAGTTCCTCCTCTCCTAGCACTACCAACAACTGGACATGCTAAATCTATCCCCCGCTACAACTGTCACAGTACTTATTGCTACAATAACATGTCCTAATTGCACTGTACCTTGATTGTTTCCCTTTTTTGTAAGTTGCTTTGGATAAAAGCGTCTGCTAAATGACTAAATGTATTATAGTATCATTTGTAACACCTGTGTTTCCTGTGTACCCTTGTCAAAGTGTGAAAAAGGTCTGTTCTGCTGCGTCTCATGTGTTGTGTACCTAAGGCTAACTTGGATAACCTTTCCTTTCACAGTGGCACAGTGCAGGATGTGGACAAAGGGGACCATTCCATCTGCAAGTCTATACCAAACATTGAAAAAGGTATGAAGATATTTACTGCATTAAAAAGCCCAATCTGTTTTGTTTCAGGCCAGTACATTATCTGTGTATTCACACAGAGCACACCATATAAAGTATGTCACACTTCTCAGCTGTCTGTTCTCAGCAGGTCATACATTGCAATTGGTTTCTGTGGTGTAACATGCATACACTATGTGCGAATTTCTTGTAAATGTAATGTAAAAACATACTTCAACTTAGCTGAACTGCACGTAAACTAACGCTAACACAACACTTTTTGGGCGGTGAAACAGCTCAGTCAGCATTAGGGTTAGCACGCAAGTGATGGCACTTCTTCAATTTTCTCCATTGGTAGAGGACAATTTATTGTATTTTTGTCCACTAGAAGGGTACCCTGTCATGTTTTATCTACCATAGAGACATCCAAAGAGACATGTTTGCTGTGTTTTTTCAAACATGG
Organism: Sciaenops ocellatus; assembly: GCA_033000465.1. Lineage (NCBI taxonomy): Eukaryota > Metazoa > Chordata > Actinopteri > Sciaenidae > Sciaenops > Sciaenops ocellatus. The sequence continues at coordinate 19,865,676 of CP136888.1, forward strand.
GGGGCTACCAGTGACACTCATGAAGCAGAAGAGACAAACAGCTAAACAGACATCCAGCTATTCCTCTAAAGATACTTTAACATCAAATAATGCTCATAGCTTGCATGGAAATCTGTTTGTACAACATTTTAAAACACACATTTAGTAACGTAGTCTGCACAGTTTGAAATACCAGCACACCTCAGCCCTTTTCTTGCTAAATACTGTTCAGTTACTGGATAACACTTAGTTAGTACGTGGCTTTCAAGAAGAGAGATTAATATAGACCAGTATTTCCTTAGAGATTCTTTATCTCATCTTTTCTCACGTCCTAAGTGACATGACAAGATCGTGTTGCTGTTATTGAAAGTGAGGGCAATACATTTCTTTATTTGCAAGCTTCCTTTTTATAATGGCTGGTTAGATTAATTCTAGAATTTATTCTACACATAATATGAATCCAAAACAGTGCTGAGTTGTGTTCACTCATCTTTTCTTACCATCATTTGTACTTCTGATGAAATATCATGTACATTTGGCATAAGCAAGCATCTATCTCCTTACAGTTTACTTCCAGTATGAATGAATGCTCACTTGTCTACTTTACTTTACACACTATTGGCCTTTGTCTCCTGGGCTTGTGATAGCACATTACTTAATTTATGGGTGCTGTTACTGAACAGGACACTAAAGAGTCTGCTGTGCTAGGGAAATGAATGATGCCGGATGAAATAAATGGATGATGACATTTGCCTTGCAAAATGGTTTGGATGTAAAGATGCTGCAATCAATGATGGGTAAATTGCATACATGAACTACCAACTGCTGTGAACTACTGCTTGCAAGTACCCCTGAGCAAGGCACTAAACTTCCAAAAGCATCTTGTGTGGGTGCTGCACTGTGGCTGACCCTGTGCACAGACTGAAGAAATGCTTAAGTGGATGGTGTATTTATAACTTGGGAGGACGATTGGTATCGATTCCCTTCTTAAGACTTACGCAGCACTGGACAGGAGAAGAGGTCTGGGATTAGATATCTGGCAGACTTTGTCTTCTTGTGACTTGTCCATTGTATGCTGAAATAGGATCCTTCTAGGCATCTTGCCAAGGCTTGCCATGGCTTGCCATGCTCTAATTAAAACATTACACATACCTGGGTATGGTTAAATAAATAAAATAACATAAACATCCATCATAAAGCTGAACAGACCTTCTTGTGCTCTTTTCTCAGGGTCCATGTTTTTAACTGCATTCAGGCGTCCAGTTAAGGATGTAAACAACATCAGAGTTGCCTCTGGCTCCAAGTATTTCCTCCGGTGCCCGGTGTCATCCCATCATGCCCAGTATACCTGGGATCAACCTAAAGGGAACACATCCTGCAGCTCAAAGGACCAGCAGTGCCTTCTTCTGATCGACAGCATGGGTCCTGAGCAGGCAGGAACCTACAGGTGTGTGTCTGAGGAGATGGGCTACAGCAGAGTCCTGGCACAGTACCAACTAGAGAGCAAGGTGGTGGGCCATTCATCGAGCCCACTGGTCTGGGTTTGTCTAACGGTTGCTCTGATCAAGAGTTTGTCCTGATCAATAATTACATTGAATAGATAAATAGAATCGCCCTACTCATGTGCAGCGGAGATTGTTAATGAAAAAAGATTACATTATTTTCATCCCTAAGAATCAAATGTGTATTTTTGAAAGATGAAGTAGTAATTGTATGTAAAAAAGTTCAAATGTTTCTCTTTTAGCATTCCCGCATCCTTTGGCACATCACTGCACTTGATGTTTGCCTTCAGCAGAATATACTCACAACCAGTACTGATGCAATAATTTAACATTATTTAAGTTATACTTTTTGAATGTGATTGTATTATTAATTTTGTTTTACAACTGGATGTAGTGTAATCTCTATAAACATATAAAATCTGTAGGCGAGGAACCAAGATTTTGCCATCTGAAGCATTCTGCTTTCTGTTTGGTCAGTAGTAACTCTCACTATAATCACGTCTGAGCGTGCTTCCATTGAAGTCCGTGTGGAGAGAAAAAGTGAAACAGCACTGGCTGAAATGCAGTCTTGTAACCAATCAGCTATCATCTAATCTCTAGTCTAAATGTCTTTCTCATCATTCTGAAGTATTAGGTTGCTAATCAGACTGCAGAGGAAGTCTTGGCCCGGATATTTGGCTACACCACAAAAAAAAAGAAAAAAAAAAAAGAAAGAAAATATAATGAACAAATGTATTCTTAACTCTACATCCTGTAACTGCGTCATACCAATCAATACATGCGAGGTGGCAAATTTTTGTCAAAAGCTTCTGGTGTTTTGAAAGAGATCTTTCACTTTAGTTCTGTTGAAATATTACCTGTAAGTGCTGCACCTGTTTCCTTTTAATGTGAAATTCTGTATAACATACCAGCTGACTGTACTTTCCTATCTTGCAAACTACCTCGAACTTGCTTGACGGGCGTCGGGTTACAACAGATTCAGACATGTTCAGTTTGTCAAGACTTCTATTTTAAGTTAAATGTAACATGCTCGCATTGTGCAATACTGCTGTGGTGTTAAATGCTAACCTGAGCCTTTATTTTGTACACATTTTATAGAAGAAGGATGCGAGAAAAGATAATGCAGTTGTGAGGTGCTTTCGGAAAGCGTGTTGTTGCCATGCAGATGTGCCATACTGTCAAACATTTCGGCTTGTATTTTCTAATTTTGCTGCATTCAGTTGCAGGGACTCCAGCACTTTATATTTTGTATGAGCATGTGTATTTGATATGTGTGATGCTTGATCTCACCCACGACTTTACAATGTTACGTCTTTGATTCAAGATTTTGTGTAGATGTGAATAATTCCCATCATAAAGGCTTCATCAATTTATCAGTGGTAGTATAGAGAAATTAGAAACAAAATCACATCTTATTATCTCTCAGTAATTAATAAAGCAATAAACAATGATAGAACTAGTGTGGCACTGAACATTGTAATTAAATCAGCCCCTTTCTTTAGACCAGTTCACCCCAAAATAATGGAGTTGAATGGATTTAAGAGTTTGTGTCTCAGTCACATGTTGCCTGTTACCAGGCAGATGAGGGCAGATGTAAAAGACAAAGTTATCATGTGGTGTGTCAGATATTGTGTTGAATGTAATATTGCATAATCATATTTAATGATTTTCATCTTTACATATTTGAGCCATGCAATTCTTAATTTCTTTTTGTAAGATTATAAAATATAGTTCTAAATAAACCATGTATCTTTCTATGTGCATTATTCCTTTTCCAGCAGGCTATGTGAACCACTTGGCTTCCTCACACATGGCCACTGCAAAAAAAGGTGCCTTTTAATGTCGATGTCAGGTCACCAGGAACATCAAGTACTTGCTGCACTCTGGCAATACAGAGCTGATATTGTGGTGTAGATTTTCACAACTTGCATTGTGACATTCCCTGAACAAGATGTGCTAGGACGGGGAGTCACATTAAGCTCACTTGAGAAATGTTACTATGTTTCAATATTGGCACTTCAAAAGAGCCTTGGGTGATGTGCTCGTGAAATAACTATATAAAGTTCTTGGTGAGGTAACTTGCTGAGCCTGTGATACAGAAACCTGCTTACGGATTGTTTATAAAGGGAGGAAATAAATGTATTTGCTTAGCCTTACTGGAGGAACACTTTAGAGGATGTGAAATGCTTCTGGGTGTTTCACCAAGCTTTGCATAATGTTGCAGCAAAGCAGAAACATAAGATAACCAGCAATAGGTGTGAATCCACATTTGCAAGCAACATGTGTCACAGAACCCATGACATTTCAAAAAAGAAACAAAAGGCACACATGGAAATAAGATATAAAGTAAAACTTTATCATGACATACAAGTTTAAAGCCCTGAGAACCATATCTTTATATTACTAATATGAACAAAACTGAATGTGTGAAAACCACTTTGGAAAAGTGCTCCTCTTAAATACAATCAGCACAAACCAGTTTTTACAAGCATTCGTGTGTTTTGTCCTATTTTTTGTTTTAATCAAAGAGAAAACTATAATATCAGTAATATCATTATTATCATGTCCATAATAATAATAACAGTACAAAAATATGCACAAACCCCACAGTTGAATTAATATACGGAGCATTGTACAAGCCAAAAACAACAACATAAAATTGATAAATGAGGTATTCAATAACCACTTGCATATGCGCCTGTTTTTACACAGATCAGGTTAATTTTTTAAAACAATTTAAAACTGAATTAACTCCAAAATCATCTGAGAGACAAAAGGTTCTACAGACTTCCAACTTCACAGCTTCCTGAGTGACGAGACCTTGCCTGCAGTTACTGACGACAAAAATACAAAAATGCAACACCAAAACCAAATTAGCATTTAGCGAAGTGACCACAGCTTCCGTCAGTACTCGTCCCTCAATGCAGCTTCAACATCAAATGCAACAGTGACTGCAGCCCACTGCTCTGAGGTATTGTGGTATGACGAGGTAGGGGCGGTCTCTAAAACACGCACGCACACACACACACACACACACACACACTATCAGATATCCATTCATGCAGCAAGTCAGGTGGCATGAGCCTGGAGGTCAATGAGGTGAAAAAGAGGGTTGCTGGTTTGATGCCTAGAGATCAGAGGAGAAGTGAATGACCAACCCTCAACACTTTCCACTCCCCAGACAACAAAGTGCCCTTCAACAGCAGAATACAACTATGGGTGTATTGGGCAGTTCCCAGGGAACAAAATGGGAGGTTAATGCTGGAGAAAACTCTCCCCAGTTAAGTAAATGTCATTAAAATTCATATGTGAGGTAGTGCATCCATCCTATGATTAACAGATGTGGCAGTGGCACCACCTGCTGTGTCCTTGATTGTATTACAAGTGTATGTCGACGTACGCGGTGCACCACATGCTGTATATGCTGAACCTGCTTGTGCGCACGCACACACACACGAACACACACACACACGCACACAAACATACAAAGGCAGTGAAACTACACTATTAATCAGTCATTGCTTAGACTAAGCAGATGAAACAGAAAGCTCGAACTTAAAAACAAGAAATTTGTTTTAGTAACACAGTCTAAGTGATTAAGCTTAACGGTCACTAAAAACAAGGTCCAACAGGGTGAAAGAAAAAACAACACAAATAAATAGCAACACTCAGTTGTTAACGCAACAGCATGAATGACAACTGGTGTCTAACGTCTGACTGAATTGCTCACCAAAATAAAAAGTGATTACTCTCCAAAGGATTAAGCTTGAAGATAAAGACATTTTCCCAGCCAGCTACGTAGTGAAACCTGCACTGGCTGGATCTCACCAGCAACTACTTTAAGGCAGCATCTACAGTCCTCACCTTTAGAAAATACAGTTATGTGTCATTCAGGGTTCTGAAGGGTACACCAAAAGGACGTCAAGCACTGTCCTCAAAGCCCTCAAAGCCTCAACCATGATCTACACTGCAAAACGTCTGCAAAACCTGACACGTAATGGCTAAAATACAGTCTAATAAAAGCAACAAGGCTGCCCACCTTAGATCACACTGGGCTTAAAGAGGTTTCTAAACAGATAAAATCCCTCACATTAAACACAGATAAAGCTGGAAATTTCATTTTCATCCTTTGCAGTATTTCAAAATACTAAAAAATTATTTTATAAGGGGAAAAAATACCTTACATTAAGGGAGGGGGCAGATTTAGAGGGTCTGCGTCCACACTGGGTGTTAACAACAAGCCCCAAGAGCCCGTAAGTGTAAAAGATTAAATTAAGGAGGCAGCTCAGGAAAGCCACAGTATCTGAGCTACTGTTCTGGACAACAAGACTTAAATATCTGCTAACAATTTGTACATGGCATGTAATCAGATTTAAATTTGAATTGTAACTCCAATAATCAAGTCATGCCGTAAAATATGAAACAAGGGAATTCACCTTACCCAAAGATATTTTTTACTTGCTTTAGGGAAAAAAACTAAATGAGCCAATGAGATTAGATGCAACATTTTTTTGCAATCCAGAAGAGACCTTGAACTGCCTTGCTGTGCACCATGGCAGGATTGTACGAGGGATTAATCAAGAGAAGCGACCTGGCTAGTCTTTGGTATCTAGCTGTGCAATAACCAGAGGCTGATGTGACCCAGAAGATTAGGGTGTTAAAAGACAGGTCACATGATTGTACACATGCATATCATTTTGCCGCTGTCATAGAGAAGACATGTTAACTGCGATTCAAGTCTTCGCAGTCGATTTAAGGTTAACATGGTCATTTGTTTTGAAATATTTTGACCCCACTGACCTTGAAACCAGTTGACAATCCTACTAATCTACACGTGTCAGTGAGGAACTAACTATTGTTTTCCTCTTCCCTGAAAAAAATGCAGATATATCATTCTCAGACAACAACTTGAGGGAAAGAAAAACAAAAACGTAAGCAAGCATAAAACAAGTTCTACAAGTAAATACAGGAGGAGAGAGATAGCAAGCCCATCCCAGTTTTGTTTGTCCCCAAAAATCACCAGCAGTATGTCGGTATGTCATTTTCAGTTCAGGTAGGATTTCCAGTCTTAATGGCTTCTCAGCCGTATGAGGTATGTAGTGTAGCTCTCCTTTTGAGAGAGTCTGATGAGGTATTCTTGAACAGCCATGTAGACTTGTGCATTCTTCAGGTATGAATCCTTTTTTCCTCCTCCTTTAAATTAACAGTGATTCCTTGAAGTTGTCAGTTTCCTGAGAGAGACCCCCTCCAGAGGCCAGCATGAGGTCTGTGAACTATGCGTTGACAATGCCAGTGTCAGATAAACTTTCAGCTTTGAGGTTGCAGCTGGAGGAAGGATGCACAAACAGAATGGGGGACAACAAACTCAAAACTGATTCTGTACAACCTCTCTTTAACATAGACAGGAGCCGGGATGGAGAAATGAGCTCAGGGTCTGCTCAGTCTACTGTGGGTGGATTTGAGTTGCTGTTCTCCCCCAACTTTGTGTGCTACGTCTTTAAAGACAGCTTGTGCGGATCTGCAGTAAGTTGAATTTTAGGTGGGCGTAAAAATCCTGTGCATTGCTGAGAGTTTACAGTTTGGTGAAATCAGGTCCATATTTGGGAGGTTTGTGTACATCATTCACCTTCCAATCTTATGGGCTTGTTGTGTAATTAAGCATTTAATGTGCTGATCTACAGCATCTGATCATTCACCAGTTTGAGTTCAGCAAAACTCTACAGCGTGTTAAAGAAACCTGAGGGGCCTGGGTTGGAGGCCTGTCACTGAGGTGGGTGCTGCTGTACATGAGGTTCCACTGGTGAGTTACCCGACATCCCCTGATTGCAACTAGGTCAAAAAGAATACAAAAATAAAGTTGATTCAGGTTAAATATACTACAGCTCCTGAGGTAAAGACACCACTGCAGGTTACTTGATTGAGGTATGTAAAAAGAGAAAAAATAAAAATAAAATCATTCTAAAACACAAAATCAAAAAGACAACAAAATGGCAACAAACAAACAAAATGTCCTAAGATAAAACTTTTCAAGTTCAGTTGTGACTACACCTGTCAGTGGGTTTTGGCTGAGCTGATTGTGTTTAGCATGTACAATAGGATTAACAAGTGTATGAGTGTTTAAATTGTGTGTCTGTATGTATAATTGTGTGTGTTTGTAGTGTAGTGTGTGTATGTATGTGTTTGTTTGTATGTTGAATACAATGCATAGCTGTGCGTTTGGGCACGTGTTGTCATATAATATTCTTGGGCTCTGTGTTCATGATTGGACAGCCAAGAGGTTGACAGGGTTGATGAGGTATTTGTTGTGCAACAGTTTGTAATTCTTATCGGTTTCTCATTGTACTGTAAATTCTTGCTGGGCCTCCCGGTGGAAGAGAGGCCTGGGGAACAGGTACAAAGGGCTGCCTGAGTTAGGGTGACCCGCTGGGGGTCGGCTCAGCCGAGCCGGAACCCTTGGAGGAGGAGGAGGACGTGGGGCTGAGGGTCCGAGCCAGGGGTGCAGAGAAGCCAAAGCTAGTGCTGGTTCCAGCAGGGGAGGCTGAAGCAGCAGCAGCCGACACAGCAGGCCCCGGGGCCCCTCCAGACTTCTGGGCAAACAGGGTTCCTGTGGAAAAAAAATCAGGAGACATCTTTATCACTAAAAAAGGGTAAACTTTAACTTTTTAGGGACTGAAAATGACACAGAGAAACAGAAATCAATGGAGGATTCAGGTAATAAATTAACCCCTCCTGCATACAAACCTGAGTAGATTGTGCCATTGACCTCCACTGAGACAGTGATGCTCGCATTTCCATTGGTTGAGATGCTAAGAGACATGTCCTGCTGCTTCTCATCTGAAGAAACAACAATGCATTGAGGATTCTGTGGTGCAGTCATGTGACATTTGCTTCCTACAAAACATTTATATGTGTTTAAACAGAAACGTTTTGAAGTCACTGTCAATATTTGGAGCTCTTCTAACTGTATTTAGACAAACTTATCAGCACTGACCTCTGGTGGTGATGGTGGGGGCTCCCAGGCGCAGGTTCATGGGCATTTGGGAGGCCATGGCCAGCAGGTTATGTTGGAAAGCTTGCTGCATCAGACGCTGCTGCTCTTCAGCCAGGCGAGCCATCTTCCTCTCTGGTCCCTCTCCTCCGCTGGTCTCCAACTTTTCTCTCAGCTGTTCCAGTGTGGCAGCTCTTGCCAAACCCGCAACCTGCTGCTGACCCAGGGCCAGTGCCATGGAGGGTCTCGCCGCCATGATGGAGGATGTCAGGTCATCTGGAAGAGAGAGATATGGATGGTTGGGTTTATAAATTCTAACTGATCCATTAGTCCATCTGCATGGACTAATGGATCACCTGAACTAAAATTCAGGTGTTTAAGTGTATGTATAATGTGACCATTTAAGAACCGCTGATTTAAATGAAAACAAAACAGATCAGGTTATTGGCATACAAAGCTGTTATACATCAATAGTGACTGGGCCAGTTAAACCACGTGCTGTCCTACATAACCACATGAAGTGAGTGACAGGTAAAATACAGTGCATTGCACAAGTCACACCATGGATACTGTCAGGGTCCACAGCAGAGTCACATTCCAGCCGAGTCAAAGTGACATCAGATAAGACATCAGGGTAATGACAGTTATCAACAGGATCCTACTGATGTGGTCTGGAGGCTTCAAAGTTCATAAAATGTCCCCCCAGCGTGGGAACCATGTTATTAATCAGTAGTAAAGGTGAGGGCTCTCAGCAGCCTAGGGCAAAATTGGTTCACACATGACTCTTAAACACCTGGATGGACCATGCACACATGAAGGCATGCACACACTCACAAAGTCATATAAAGACACGAAGAATGCGCACACACACACACTGACAGCGGGATACAGGGTAGAGTAAGAACATGACTTATGAAAATGTTGTACACAAATGTAACAGCAAAAGTCACTAACATTCCTGCATGATACACATTTCATGAAAAAAGGGGCAGATCCTCTAATGAGAGCAATTCTGGTCTACTGTCAGGGTCTATATATATATATATATGATCAATATTATGTAATCATACTTAAAAAGCCCTCCTTAAAACAATAAAATTAGAACTTAGTATGCTTATTGATTGCAATACCTAGAAGTAGTTTTTCTAAATTGCAACAGGGGGCAGTGTTCCCTTATAAATACTACCAGAACCCTCAGCCCATCCATAACTTGACCACTCCAGTTCAGGGCAACCAGAATAAAGAGGCTACGTTCTCTGAAGGGAACATTTAACCAATTTAATTTAACCACCATCAAGCCAGAGTAAGATTTCTCAACATATGTGCTCATTTTTTCCAGTAACACCCTTCTCCACCCTTCACTGTTACACACATTTCTATCTTCTGAGAGCTGTGGTGTTTACTTGCAGGCAGGCAAATAGAAATGTGAAAAACATAAACTCCTCTAAATAAACTACTCTTTATGCTGCTATGAAGCTTTGTGATTATTTTCAGAAAATATCTTATACTAAGTAAGAATATAAGAATACTGCCTCTCCAAGTAAAAACGGTTTCATGAGACATACATTTTCTGCACATAAAGGACGATATATGTCTAACTTCTGACAGTATGGTTCCTACCTTTCTTCAGAGAGGGCCCAGGTGAGACCTGTAGACCATTGAGGGACCCTGAGGTCCCTGCCCCCAGAGCTGAAAGGTGCATCTTGGGAGGTGAGAGGATGTGGGGAGCTGTGCTGGGAGAAGGAGAGAAGCGGAAGAGGCTGCTGCTGTAGCTCGGACGACGACCCTCGCGTCGGTTACTGTCGATGGCAGCCTGGAGCTCACCTGGGGAGCTGAGGCCTTTCCTCTCGCACTCATAAGGGTACAGGTATTTCATGTACCTTAAGGGGAGAACACACGTGCAAAACGATACATCGTATTAGCTTCAGCAATAATACTTACCAGCTTAATCCACCTCTAATAACTGCATTACCAAAAAACATTACCACAACCAAAGGTGGCAAAAGTAGACAAATTCTGTATTCAAGTAGAAGTACAAAATCCTGGTTCCAGATGGTTTTGTTGTTGGTGCAGTGAGGACAGGGTTTGCAGTCACAGTTTGTACAAATATGTCAACATGTTAAATAGTCTAACTAGCTATATGTTCTTTTAATGCTAGTTTCAAGTTTAGTCAGTGTTTGGATTGAATTTCAGATAAAAGAAAATACTGCTATGAAGAATGGTCTTTGATTTTATCCCCAGCACCGCTGTCACAGTGATTCTGCCCCAGTCTGAAGTTCCTCATGCCCATTCACATATATAAAAAACCCAGTCTGATACCTGCTTACATGTATACAAATGGACAACATGAAGATTTTGCATGTCAAGTATACTTGAATGACATCACAGGAGCTCTATCAGTATGCACAGTCACAGCTCTAGTATTTTTCCCATCCCCTAAGAACATACAGTATTATGGCTGAATGCATAATGGTGGAATAGAAGCACTGAAGATCAATAAGAAGCTAAGAGCTGCCTCCATTAGATAAAGCCAGCAGAGCAATGCTACATAACATTAAAAATACATAAAGGTTCATTAGGGCACCTTGCTAGTGGACAGGATAGAGAGGTGTTACATCTACTGAGGGATTTCCATCAAGAGAGCGGGAGAGTTTTAGTCGAGGCTCTGTGTTCAAGCTGTCAGTCAAACCCCACCTTAGTCATTGTGAACTCTGACCCAGATCACGTCAATAAATCTATGGGAATCAATGGGCTCTATGTGTGATGTAATGGATGGAGGGATTGAATGTGAAGAGGGAAGGTGGTGCTAGTGGAGGAAACAAACTTGCATGTGTATAAACACACAGGCACAGGTTAATATTGACATCCGTACTCATACCACAACACACACACACACACACACACACACACACACACACACACACACACACACACACACACACACACACACACACACACACACACACACACACACACACACAGTATAAGGAAGGTATTTGTTTCTAGCTGAGAAGTCACACACTTGAGATTCTTTATTTAGTTCCAGTAAATTAAATCAGAGTTTACATAAAATTAGACAGGGCGTAAATAGTCAATTTATAGCTACTACAGCCAATTAAATAATTTTGCTGGTTGTTTTGCGATGCAGATACAAACACTTACTGTGTGCGCAGAGTGAAAGCCGCACTGGTGATGGAGGTAGGCAGGTTGAGTCCCTTTGTGATTTCTCTCCAGATCTTCTTGTTGATAACCTCCACCAGACCTCCCTTCTCTGTCACCAGCTTGTACAACATGTACAGGTCCAGGACCTGCTTGGCCATGATGGGGATACGATTGACTGGGGTTCCTATGGAGAAGAGGAAAAACATGAAAAAATAAAAATAAAATAAAATCATACATCTGAATCAAATTAGCTTAGTGACGCACAATGCGTGCTTTATGGTGGATGAATTTATTTCAAAGTGCTTTTGAGTATCACGTGCATGCATTTTTAATGCGGACAATTCCAACAGGAATCCTGACGATCTCTCTCATGTGCATCACCGCTGAGACACATTATCAGCTAACACAAAAAACACATTTATAGCGGCTACAGTGAAAATGTCCTAACAGGATGAATTCTGCATTATATGCAATATTTCATTCACCAATCAATGCTGAAACCCAGGATCATTTTGTGACCTCTAGTCACTGATCCAAGCGCCGTCAGGATGCTAGTAAGACAAGTGTGGCAGGCCTGTTGCCTGCACGCCTGTTAAATTTGGCTTGAAAACATACAGTATTAGCCCAGTTAAGGCAATCTGGCTTGACCTGGAAAAGGGGATTCGCAAACAACACAAAGCAAAGCGGCTGTAGACTTTTGATACAGATGCATTAATCTTGTCAACAGCTTATCTGCAGTGAAGCTTGCAGGGAGCGCGTGGGGAGGAGGCGGGGGATGGACAACGAAGAGGGAGGAGGTGGCTCGCAGTATGGAGCAGAATCAAAAAGTGCAATGTGCAACAGTGTAAGCATGGAGCAGGAGGAGGGGACTGGGGATTGTGACGACCTGCTAATCCATGGGCAGCGGTGGGTGGGGGGCTCCTGTATAGGCAGTATAATGAAGCTTATTTAGAGGATTGTACTAAGTAAATCCACACCCCTCTGCTGTTAGTGCTGCCGGGCCCAGCACAGGGGAGTCGTACAGATTTGCCCTCACAGCTAATGCGAGCCAATCCTTCAGCCCCTACACAGGCTGCTCTTAACCTGGAATCAGACTCATTAATGACTTTGTAAAATAGCAGTGTGATCAGGCCATGAAGATTAGCCCTGATTCATTTTCTTAATTTAGCAACATGTCTTAAAGCCATGTGCAAGGGGCCTAGTTGAACACATGGACCTACATTAGTGTGGAGATCAGGAAGGTGCGGCAGCACCATCAGGGTACTGACCTGTTAAGTGCATTACTTAATATTAGTTGTAATGGTGGTGGTGGTGCTGTTCTGTTTACTGAAAATCACCCTTGTGTTTTGTCTTGAAATATCGTAGATTTCTAGATGACAAAGGCGGGACCTGTGTTTGGGTAAGGTGGGAGGGCGTCATAACCTTTACATGGCGGTTGGGAAAGACGATGAGGCTACAACATTTAACAATCGAAGTGTCCTAATTTTGCATGTCAATAAGGTTTTTAGGGGTTACGGACTAAAGATAACAGGAACCTATTGCTAGGGCTTAGCCTATACATTCAAACACAAACCTGCAAGTAATTATAGTAGAAATACATGTAGGAGTACAATATTTACAATGCAACCAGTTTATTAGGTACACCTTTAAAATGTAATCTAGTATAACCTCCGTGCAAAACATCTCACTTTTGTCAAGTTTTTATAATATTGAAAATAAATCTGATTGTTTTAGATTACATTAGATGCCCCTAATGAAGCAATAAACATGGAAAACAATGTCACATCTAAATGAGAAAAAAAAAAAAAAAAAAGCAAATACCACCCTCTACGTAGACCTGTAAGATCTCCTCTCACCCCATAAAATAACCACAGCACCACAACAAACTGTATGTGGTTAATACTGTTAAAGCTGCAGAATGCTGTTCTGGGAAAACAGCCATCTTATCGCCAGAGCCAATTAACAATTAGAAAAACAAGAGGGCCTTTGGCAAGATGCCGGCTTCCATTACAGATCATTTGGATTAGCTGCGTACAGAGTGAGAGGAGAGGGACAATTTAGTTAGTATTTAATGTCTTCTTTAAATGTTGGATCTGTTAAATGAGCCATAATCCTTCCAAAGGCACATTAATTGTTTTGGGTTTTTTTGGTTTTCTTTCATCAGTAGGTGGCAGTTATTTGTGTGATATACATTTTCAAAATTAGTTGCAATAAAGTTAATAACATAGTATCTGTACAATACATTTTACATCAATCCTGTTCTCCTGTAGTCTGCAAATTTGTTTGTCACATTCCTGCCAGACTAAAAAGAAGGTAAACTTTATTCTGAGGTAAATTAAATGTAAATGGAAGACAAACACCTCTGGGCTGTAGCAACATTTCCAGAACACGCAGTGGATAAAAGCACCAGGGACGCTCTGCTGCCAGTGCCTCGTCAGTTGTTTAATGCAGCGTTGGACATCAATCCTGCATCAAACAATTAGTACAACTAGAGGGGTCAGAGATCAGCCCGAGGTTATTGATGTGTGAATTAAACTGCAGGTCAGCAGGAAGCCATGTTTTCATACTGGCCCGGACATGAACAATGAGAGGACAACAAATGAGACACAACAGCACTGGCCCCATAGTGACAGGCCAGCAGTTAGTTAGGCTTTAATTCAAGCCCATGCTTTTATTCACTCCTTTATCGGTATCTGCTGTCAAATCAGATTTCATGTATTTAAAAAGGAACTATTCTCAGAGCACATAACCACATGAAGCCAACCAAAAAACAGACAGGAGAGCAGCGTGCTATTAACAAATAGCTATCTATATATCTTAAGTGAAGCAGAGGTGGTTTTGAAACCTAAAACAGCATTAATTAGTCAACACTTGACATCAGCCAGGTTTCACATTTCAACATGGGCCAACCCCATATGAAAGCCTCGGGAAAGCACCTTTCATAATACCGTAATTGACAAAAAAACACATTAGGAACACTCGGCCAGTTAGCCAGAGAGTTCCCTTAATTTGGGAGAATCAGCGCCCCGCCTGCCTTTGGTGTCCAACATCTGCTCCACTTCCAACCCTGGAGACATTTAGCTCTAACAGGCTTAATTAAACCAGCCCTAAACATCTCTTGATCACAGCAGCACAGCTCCTCTGACTCACAGTCCCCTTAATGTGCACTCTTGTTCTGCTGATATAACTTATTGCTATTCAGAGACATCATGATCAGCAATGATACCATGCACTTCATGGCATTAGGCCATGCAGGCCTCAAGTAGGCAACCATTGGCTATTTCATCTTCTGTAAAGCCCTGATTTGTCCACTTGGCTGCTCTGAGCCAATCTGTAATTGGCTGCAGGCTTCACCTCCCATCATCCTTTGCCCCGGACTGATTTTCCCCCAGGGACAGAGCCATCAGGAGCCTAGTGATTAATGGCACCAGGGGTCAGAGGTTGCTCTGGTGGGAAGTGCCGTGGCTGAGGGCCCCTGAACCACTCCCTAAGTCCTTCCTCTAGCTTCCATAGTGAACACAAGAGCCACACGGTTAGTCTTCAAACAGCTAGACTTCAAGTGATAAAGGATAGAGATAGCGAGTCAGACGGAGGCAAAAAAAAGGGTTTGACAAGTACAGGCCATACAGGGTTAACATGTCTGGAGAGTAGTGATATAACAATATTTTGTGTAAATAATCTATAGCTTTATATTTGATAAATGTCAGCATGGTAGAAATCATTTACATTAGAGGAAAATAAATCTCTCCCTTGACACACAACAGAATGATAATAAAACACGTTCATGGAAACTATACAGTAAAATATGTAATCAAGTAAAAAGCCCTTTAGCTGTCATTTCAGAGGCTGGAGTCATTGATCAGACACAGATCATTCACAATTTGTAATAACTAATACTGGCTCCACACATTGAGCAAAACTAAACGGACTGTGACAGACAGAGAGACTGTCCACCTGAATCAAACATTAACATTTCCCACCTCACGCTCAGCTTTTTATCTCAATGAGAGGACAAAAAAAAAAAAAAAAAAAAAAAAAAAGGAACAAGGTCACTTTATCTGACCCCTGACCTATTTTTAGTAGGAAACAGCTGTTCACATTAAAGGGCATCTATAATAAATCAATCGGGTGCCCCTGACGCCTGTAGTGGTAAATTACATATCGCTGACTTCACATGATGGGCATTTTTTAAATAATTAAGTTACAGAGCGACAGCCTTCCAGCGGACAACACACAGGAAATGAATTTTTTACTGAATGAGCATTGGCTGGTGTGAGGTTTCACTACCATCCACAGTGAAAAAAGAGAAGGAAGAGGAGAGGGAGAAAAGGAAGCAGCGCATCCTCTCATTGTCTTTGGTTGCTTTAATTCTGTTAATCAGTTTACAGATTATTCTGTTGGATTATTTTACTTTTTTGATCTCATTTAAATGAATGCTGATTCAAAGAGAGCATGAAACAACAAAAACAAAACACAGAAAAATAGCAGAGTGGAGAAAAGAGATAAATAAAAAGAGCAGAGATAAATACAATCACAAGTGTGTGAGAAAGAGAAAAGAGAAGGCTTTTAGGAGGGAAGGAAGAAAGGATGGAAGGAAGGAAGTAAGGAAGGAAGGAAAGAAAGAAAGAAAAAAAAGGGGGAGGTGCAGGAGCCAGCCAGCTGGAGAAAGACTGGATTACTGTTGTAAGGAAGGTGTCAGCCAACACAAACAGCCCCTGGCCTCTTGGCAGTGTCTGAGTCCTTTCAGAGCACCCACACCCACCCACCCACCCCT
Source organism: Sciaenops ocellatus (assembly GCA_033000465.1). Taxonomy (NCBI): domain Eukaryota; kingdom Metazoa; phylum Chordata; class Actinopteri; family Sciaenidae; genus Sciaenops; species Sciaenops ocellatus. The sequence goes on from CP136888.1 coordinate 19,882,081, forward strand.
TCCAACCAACCACCATATCAACACACCAGATTAGACCTGACCAGGGCCACAGCTCACTCAGTTTTACAAATTAGCCACTCTCAACAAGGCATAAACTGCTGTGTAAAGTGCTGAAATGAGTGCTTTTCACCCACACTTCCAATTTATGAATTCCTACTCAACATGATCTGATGTTGGAGTTTATTATACTATATTATCTTACATTTATTATTATAGTATTATCATATAACATTAGATTTTTTTTTTTAATCTAATGTGCATTTAGAGAAAGGGATTCTTATAATAGGTACCATACCTAATCTAAATGTATTTTTCATATCCAATCTGAAGTAATTCATGTTTGCCACCTTGCATCCACAGTGTGAAAAATGTAGTTTTAGATATTAAGGGAGTATCAATACAGAGCAGCCAAAACTCTTCATCAACACGGGACAGAGACACACTGACAGGAGAGACATGTGTCTGGACTCCACATGCTGGGAGTTTACGTTATGTCGGGCAGCCCCTGACTGTTTAGTTTATATGTTCGTACATCGGGGCAGCATATTGTCAGGACCCTGCTGTATGCGGGGGCATGTTTGTTTTATTTTTAATGCATGGCCAGGGACATAAAAGGTAAAAAAGACTTGAGTGTATGGAATTTGCTATCTTTAGTCCAGGCAGAGCCACCACTCACACGACGGACCAATTCATATCAAGTGTTAAAGATATGTACCCTCCACATAAGGGAAGTTAAATGTAACGTTACACTACAGATACATTGCTATTCTAAGCGTGAAGCTAATGCCACAGCTGGTAGAGACACACAGAGAGAGATTAAAAGAGAGGAACAGTCGTCTAATAAAGTCTATAATACAGTGTGTGGGGTCAATATGCTATATAGCATTGGCTACATAGGTTTGATTCTTGTCATGTCAATAAAGTGCAATTAATGTGAATTGACAGAGTGAGACAGACAGACAGACAGACAGACAGACAGACAGACAGGAAAGAGAAAGGAACAGACAGAAAGGAAAACGTTTCCTTGGCCTTTGAGTTTGAACTCAAAAAATGAAAGACATCATGCAAAATAACAACTTTTGGTCCTGTGATGCCACATATATCTATTTACTGAGACATAAAGACAATGTGCTACACCATTATCAAGTCACATGATGGAATAATGTGCCTACAGTGCGATAAAGGGATTAACAAATGTAAGGAAAACACAAAGTACTGTGAGGTCCTCATTTGTGCAATTAAGTGACAAAGCAATATGTCAGATCAGCCCAAAACGGCTTTACTAGGTCAGACAAATTTCATTATTCTAGGCAGATAAAATACCACCACTAGAACCTATTCTTTGTCTCTTCCTCCCAGTTTCCTTCCGCCTCAATAAAAAGGACAAATGTTAAGGGGAAAAAAAGCAAACATCCAATGATGGATAAGTCACTTGAAGCTATATTTACTTAGGAAACAGTGAGTGTAGCTTCATAATAAGACTTATTACAGCGGGCAGGCATACGATATATTAAAGGAGCTGTCTTCTGTGCTCCTTCAACTGCGTCAACCAGTGGTGTAAAACATCACAAAGCTGGCGAGGCTCCAAACAACAGCCAGAAGCTGTAAATCTCACTGGGTGCTGTTCACACACTGGGGAGGCTGTCAGACTACAAATTATGGCACTATTAGAACTGAATTAACAGAAAGTTTGTCAAGTGCAATATGGCAATACATCTCTGCATTGATAAGCCTGATACAGTTTTATGTGGTATTTAAAGTCGTTCTAACTATTTTGTCCCACCTTAATCTCCCATAGTTAGACCAGTAAAGCATCTTTGAATTGAATTAGTGAGATGAACATAAAGAACAGGAGAAAAAGAGAGAGAGAGAGAGAGAGAGAGAGAGAGAGAGAGAGAGAGAGAAACATGACTCCTTCTCCGTGGGTCATGAAGATGGGTCACCTGGTGAAATAGAGGGGGAGGGGATTGAAAAGGTTGGATGGCGCGAAAAGTGAGATGGCCTCTCCAACTGTAACCCAAGTCTCCTCGATCCCCAGAGACCCAGCAGATCAACTGACTAGACCCCAATCAACACCGACTGATATGGAGCTGACAGAGTGATGGATAAATGGAGGGAAGGATGGTTGATGTCTCGTATGCAACATGGTTATTTGCTGGTCTTTCAGTTTCTGAGGGATCTCGGAGGACATCTGACATGTATATGCTACACAGGAAAAAAATGTCCCTTTAAAAAAGGAAAACACTACCATATATTTTACAAATAATCATTTGGATCACGTAAACACAGACAGCATAGACAAGTATTTTAACCCACAAAATGTTGTGATTTTGTGACATAAATTAATTTAAAAGTTACGGATAAGAAGAAGTAGTGAACAGACCTTTGATGCTTGAAGGAAATCTGATAGCTAGCTACACATCTACCCCACACAGGTGAAATTTACTCCCCTCTACTCTGTTTGGTGATTGACAAAAAGGAAAAATGACTGTCTGCTACGTGTATGTGTGTTTGTATGTATCCATTAGTGCTTTGGGCTCTCTCCTCATCAAAGATGGTTACTCCCTCCAGCAGCCGTATTTGAAGGTAACAACCACTCCTCCAGTGAAATTGAGTAGGTGGCTGATACATTTGCAACGTACTAGCCAAGGCCAGTGCTTTGAATGTGTTTTTGTGAGGCCAGCATTCTGCATACTTGATCAATGAGTCAAATAGACAAATCTCTAATGCATTGTATAGACCTACTAAGAGTTGTTGATTGGACGTTAGGAAAGTTTTTCCAATAACTTCATGTTGCCTCCACTCTACGCTACAGCAACCACCAAAACCTGTTGCATTGCTCATGCATGAGACATGCACTTAGTGTGTGACCAACATTTCTCCACCCTTGTTTCATAATTCAGGTAAAGCTTGTTTTGTTTGCTTGTTTTGCTAGTGCTGTTAAGACATCTGGATTCCCCTTACTTAATTTGCTGAAGAATTTGTTTCCTTTTTTTATTTTTATTTTTTCCTATGCTTTCTGAATACAAACAACTGTAAGGCAAATACTGTGTTAAGTTAACAACATATGTGGAAATACTTGCTCAAGTACGTTTTCCATATGTTGTGCTACAGACAGAAATGGGTCACTCAGTTCTTCTATATGCATACTTCACTGCCTTACCACTTCATCTACTGATTTGAACTGACCTGAAATTGTGCTTGGACAGAAAGCATACTTTGGAAGAAATTAAATTTATGAACAAGCTTCGGGTATAAGGGGTGAAGAACAGATGACAGCTAGAGGAGATATACAGCATGTGGATGTTGGAAGAGGGGGAGGAAAAAAAACTTTGTTGACATATTCAGTGGTTACAAACACTGATGATACAGGTCTGTATTGTGAGTTAAGAAAAGGTCAACAGAAGCTGTTTTCTATCTACAAGTTGAGCTACTTAAGAACAAGAATGAAAACCCTAAAGAGGCATAACTGAAATTAATTTCAACATGTATTGTTATTATTAACATTAGGTAATGCTACTAAAGTCTGGCTACTGTGTAACCATGCTACTTTTTGTTTGATATTAAACACTAAATATATTAAACCTGCAATAAGAAAACATGTTCTGACAGAGACGATCAGCTAATGTCCTTCTGCGTCACAATTTAAAACTTAGTGGATGATCTGCGCTCTATATTTACATCTGACTAGAGGATCAAGTGAGGGAAAAGTAACCCAATAGCATAGCCTTGTAAACAGCCATCTCTGATCTTTGCAGAAATGTCAAGAATGTATATGTCACAGCAACAGGACAATGGCATGTTGTACACATAATAGAGGGAGGGGCTTTAGGCATCAACTGTAGATTCCTCTGATGAAGCTGCAGTGGTTAGGGGCTAAACGTTTTCAACTCAAGTAGCTTGAATAAAAATAAATATGTAGCCCTTTTTACACAGAGATCCCACAACAGCGCTGTTACACCACCTTTGCTTTTCTATACTAAACCAAACAAACCAGACATTGACACGGCTATGTTGCTATCCCTGCTGCTGGATCAGAGGCAGAACAATGCCCTCCCCATTTCATCTTTGTACTTTTAATAGAGAATGGCAAGGTGGAATAAAGGCGATGCAGTCCCGCCTTGAACAGGCTGTGTGAGAATTGCTTGTGAGAGAGACAGACAACAAGGGCAGGAGTAATATTTAGAATGAAAAGAACAAGGATTAATAGATCATAGATTAAAGAATCAATGCACAGAGAGAGAGGCTATGGAAGATGTACAAGTAAAAATTAAAAATTAGAAACCACACCATCTCTACAGTGAGAATGAGGTCATTTGCGGCCAACAACACAGTGGAGCACTGCAGTGATGTCTTCACTGGCAGGTGCAATATTGAGGGTGTCCCTCTCCCTTCTATCAAGCTTTATAACACAGCTAACTGCTTCAATCAATGGACACCCGGATTGACAGATAAAGTCATCAGCTGACGAGCCCCATTTGGAGCCCAGCACCACTGATCAATACGGGAGACATTAGTTGCTATAAGCCAGGAAAAGAGGGATATGTTGAATAATGCAAAGAGATTGGGGGGGGCACTCATCTTGGAAATTTTAACTCCCATCAATGCTAATTACTTTTGGCTTTTGTAATCCATGACAGTGGGTTATAGGCATGTCATGTGGCTGATGCTCTTAACGCAGAGTGACTTAGAAATAAGGTCAACAGCAGAATATGCTTTAATTCCTATGTTACAAACAATTGCCTGTATCAAAAAGCCTTCTTAGTGAAAAATGAAGACTGGTTATTACCATATTTTAAACTCTAAAGAAGCTTTTAATCCATTTTGAGGATTCCAAATTGCACGACAGAATTAAACATTAGGGATGACATGACATACTAATTACTACAACATAAAAACTCTACTCTACTTTAAACCTATTTGCAGAAGATGAAAACTCATCTTTACATCAACTAAAAGGCCATGGACAAAGAGGCAAGAACATCTGGCGACTATGTGTTTCACGTCCATTTCTACCTTCAAATCAAGCGTCTTGTTTTCCATTAGGCCCCTTTGTACTCAGATCTCTGTTACTGTGTGGCATATGCAACACTGCTGCAGAGCTGCACTGGAAGTGAGCTCAGGGCTATTGTACTGGTATAGGGCTCCTCTGGGGGCTGTAATGCATTTCATACCATCCATCACAGGGGTGTGGAGGCCAGGAAACACAACTTTAAGAGCACACACAGGACACAGATGGAGAAGCAAGGCACGCAGATATCCAGAGATAGCAGAAGTTTGGGAGATTTGTTGATCACAGGAGAGCTTCATGTGGGAGCAGCTTAAGGAAGCCCCCACAAAAGATTTATTGTAAAAATTGTAAAAGAGATACTGTAAATTATAAAAAGAGTTAAATATTTTACATGAAAGGCGCCGGTGATTTTATAGGAAGACTAAATTAGAAGAAAAATGACCAGAAATTTATCATAATGTGTCTTTTCTTGATTTATAAATATGTTTAGCCTTGGCTTAACTCCTTAAGACTAAAATAATGAAATAATGTATAAATCTGTGTCTTTACACCATTGACCCATCAAGACTTATATGCAGGAATATTTTCTTTTCTTTCTTTTTTAAAGTTAAATTAGGCTCATTCGTTTTTTACGTTCTGCCTTTTAGAAAGTTCCTGTATCAAAGATGTCTGTTCGGGGGAAATAATGCTGGCTGCTCCAGTTTTAGACATATTTCGCTTTTTTGGTTATGTGCAATACAATATAAAATAATATAGTAGTATTTGATAGTTCCACTTGTTTTTCGGGATATTTGCCAATGTATTCCACTGGAGTCAAAACAAGATGCATGAGCGAATTGAGCAGCCAGTGTTATTTTTACCCTGACCGATGACCTCGGCGAGAAGCATGAATCTGCTTGAGGCCTACGCTCGTCATCTTCCCTGCTCATTTACTTATGAGCTTGGTGATTAAGAATCTCCCAGCTCTGCAGCTTAGAGACTCAAATCCCTCTACAGTATGGTCGTAATTAAAGATGGACAGCATGGTGAAAATCCAGGGCTGTTCAACAGTCTGGCTAAATGACAGAGGAAATAACAGGGAGACCGTGCAGATTGGGGGTTGGGATGAAGAGACATGGAGAGGAAGAGACACAAAGAATAGTCTGGGTTGGTAAGAACCAAACAAAAACAAGAAAGGAAAAGTTTAAAGGTTTTAAACAAACATCTCCGAACACACCCACACACATGAAACATCAGGAAAACTACTATTTCCTTTTGTTTTGAAGGACTGCTGTTTACTTGACCACCGAAGATGTGCTCATTCACCCAAAGGCTGGGCTATAATTTGCCAGCCAATGGGTGGAGTTTACCAAAAGCAAAGATAATCTCAGCCCTGAAATATATCAACACGGTAACCACAAAATGTTTGATCACAAATGCAGAGGACGATGTGTCCAATATGAACAGTTTCGTCTCTTCTTTTGGAGTCTGTCTTGGGATAATGATTAGAAAGCAGTGGTTGAAATCTGTCTATCATTTGGGTCCCCACCCTTTCCTGAGAGTAGGGGCCCTTTGCTGCCAGTTCTGGTTTTTTAGTACGTTAGCCTCATTATCATTAAGTCTGGCTGGTGAGCTTGGTCAGCTCCAGCCCACTGACAAACTGCTTTCAAAGGGACATGAAAGAGCATGGCCCTGTTTCCACACAAGCTGACCGATACCTCCCTTAACCTCCCCTCTGTCACCCTGGCACCCTGTCTCCTACTGTGGTTTCCATGTCAGCCCTCTTCATCCTTCATTCTCTTTTTTTCTCCCTTTTCACACATACAGACATGCGGCGGTCACTCCCTTGTCTTCTGTCCGTCAGCGTTGCCCTATCAAAAAGGTTGGCCCCCACTTATTTGAAGATCATTAATCATCCTGTGTAGGACAGGAGGCCCCTTAATCCAGCCCCTCCTCCTCCCGGCCTCACCAAGCAGACCACAGCACTGCCCTCCGCCCCTATCCCCCATGGTGTTATCAAGTTTCAGCGGTTGTAACTGTAGCACAATAAACAGAGGGGGAAGGAGAATGGGGTGGGGGCATGGAGACATAAAGAAAGAAAGACAAGAGAGGCAAAATGTAATTTCCTAACTAAATTTTATTGCTGCCTTCAGTGTTAAACATGCTTTTTGGGTCTCTGCAAAACTGCAGCCATCTGGAGAATTGCATCTTTCCTCTGTCAGAGTATAGAAAGTAATTGAAATACGTATATCGTCGAATTGCAGGTGAAATTTATTACAATATTATTTAACCCTTTTATCGAAGTAGCAGTTTAAAAGGTCAGTCTCAAATGAAAATCATTTAATCCGCAATCCAATACTATCTAAAACGGACAAATGTGCTCACCATACCCAGTGTTTTTGTTGTTAAACCAACCAGGTGCTGCCACTTTCCAGAAGTTGTGGGGTGTTAACTGAAGGAAAATGAGGCCATATCAAAGAGCCAGAGAATGTTCCTATTGTAGTGTGGTGTTTGTACAGAGGGCCCGCCTGTTACGAGGGCCAGTGTGAGGCTGACCGGGGGAGTAATATAATGCATACATGGATCCCCCAGAGCCCATTCATGGTGTAATTGGTGTGGACAGAGCTCTTGGTCTCAGGGTTACAGTTAGGGAACTTCCTCTAATGTCCTGCTGGGAGGTCACTCTTCCCACACCAGAAATACTGCAAAGAATATCCAGTTTAACATGGACATAAAATTCTTTTCTCCAGGTATATGAGCTATTTTAGTTTTTGATGCAAATCAAGTTTTTGAAAAAATATATATTTTTTAATATAAGTGGTCTCCTCTTTTTATCTTGTCTGCAGTAAATTAAAAATGGCAGGTTTTTCTTATTTCAGTTAAAGAAAAATAATTTTAAACGACAAATTTGACACTAAATTATTGACAATCTGCTATATAAACCCTGAAAACGTTACCAGCAGCCACAGCAAAGGAACAAACAGAGCAGAACCACTGGCAGTAAGCTCAACAGTGGAGCTGCAGCTAATTGAGACATCTTCGTTATAGTCATCTCCTCTTTCTCTAAATCTATACATCTTTCTTTAGCCCCATCAAGCTCACTGCAACTTAATGACAAAGACAAGTCCGGCTTACCACTTTATTACTATTAACAGGCCTAAATCAACTACGTGGGGATTTTCCCCTAAAATAACTCCCAAGCAGTGATAGCACACCATGTGGTCCTGCTTAAGCTGAATCTACACTTCCCATAAGGAGTGTCACACTGGGACGGATCTAGCCTTTGCTGAGCGCGACGTGTGGGGTTTTCTGGCTGGAGCAGAAGGAGCTAAAACACTTGTCTTTACCCCCCCCGATACCCCCTCCCTTTTCGACTGGTGATTTCACTGAACAGGAGCCTCTCTCTCTCTGGCTCTGTCCATCACAGCCTGCGGCCATTAATCATCTCAAGTGGACGGCGCTGACAGGCAGTTGGCTGCATCACTCTTTTATTTTCTTCCTCCTTTTTTTTCTTCCCTTTATCGAGCACCCGTAGCTCCTGCAGCCTCACTTACTGCTCCCCCCAACTGTCGATTACCTCTTCACAACCCCAGATCCTGCCACAGACCCCCACCCCAAACGAGAAAGTGGCCGGGTGTCAAGCAAAAACAAACATTCACCCATCTGCTTAATCGAAACCTTTGAGGTGGTTAATGGCATCGAGCCAGCGTCAAAGCATTTCTCTGTGTTCCCAGTGGGGGTGAAACAGCAAAACCCGTAATGGATATGATGAACAGTGATGTCTGCGTCACTCATGAAGCCTAATATTGTTCACCCAAACTATTCCAATATGAGAAGCCCCAGAGCATTTAAATTACATTTACATGTCTGGCAATCAGCTGATGTTTATATCGGCAGTGAAGGACGAGAGGTTCTCCAGCAGAACAAAGTTGAAGTTCTTCTTTAACATTACAAGCAACAAACAGAGCGGAGGACGATGGTGAAAGCAAAAAAGGGATGGATGTTGGAGAGGTCAGCAAAGAAATAAAAGCCAACAAAGTAAAAGTACAGAGGGGTTTGTATGTGTGTCTTCTGCAATTTCTGTGATGTAGAGCCTATCAATGGGCCCCTTTAAGCACAGACAGGATTTAGGACAGCTGCTAAAATTCCTCAACCATTTACACGTGCACACACACACACACACAAGCCTGTTTTTAAGCGCAGGGGCAGGAAATGGGAATCCCTCGTAAGTTTTCCTTCCGCTCTTGCTTTCCTCTCAAGGCCTTGAGGCCCCCAAGATGAGGTGGGAAAAGCACTTCACCATTTGTCTCTTTCCAACCAGAGATTCCACTGGATTTGCCTAAATCTTTTTTTTAGCTTTCTGATTGTAAAGTCAGTTAGAGTGGCTGGTATTTCCCATACTAGCTGTTTTACCCCCCTCCTTCCATATAGTGACATTAAATGAAAAAGGCTCTCTAAGTACTCTTTCATTTAAAAAAAAAAAAAAAAAAAAAAAAGGGTGCAATAATCTTGACCCCATATCTATGAAGTGAAATAGAAGGAGGAGTAAATGTACAGTAATTAGAGGGTGCCACCAACAAGAGCTTAGCGAGGCTCGCTATTCATCTCATATAGTCTTGGCACGAACGGCAAAAAGGAAATCCAGCCAAGCAATTTGTTCCCTGTGATTAAGATTCTGGTTTGAGAGACAGCAGAGGTCAGCCAAGTGCCTCTCGTCTTAAGGGAGGGGTGAAGAACTCACTCTAGAGTAGCTGAAATTATATCCTTCCTCCTCCTGTACATCAGGTCTCTAATGTCAATAGCAACATCCCTGTCAGATCCTGCATCCATATTTAAAGAACAGTGCAGCTATAGCTTCTTAATTTTCAACACGCCAGTTATAACTGTGAGAATGTCATTTTGTTCCAGGGCCTTTACACTTCCCCAAATGAAAACACAACATACATATCTCATCATATATTCTTTTTCCATTGTCTCACACTATTAGATGAGCACTCTGGTGACAGTTGTATTTGTTTCTACTACTGTTGTCACACACCTACCGCTCCCTCATACTGGTCTCCTGTACTGATGGTGATACAGGAACTTGATCCATGCAAGCTGATTCCACTTGTACTCACTGTACTCTCCGGAAATGTAATTTAACTAAATGAGTTTAACACAATATAAATGACGAGTTCATACTGTTATCAGTGAATCAGTGTTTTGTTTTCTTCGCTTTGATTTGAGGTAGTATTGCAAGCTGCAATGTAGTTATCCTTATTATCTTCTTTGTTAAAATCAATGTTATATTTCATGTCATATTTGTGTGTTTGTTTTCGTTTAAAAGTCAACCTATTTTTTTACTTCTTTTAGTGAAAATAATGTGACGTGGCACGCTGTAATCAGCCAGTTATCTGCTGTCAGGTGGCATTTTAGTCAACTTGATGGATTTCTCTGTCTGACCAGCGTGAGTAAAGGGTCAGCCAACCACTCCCATCATCTGCCACTGGACAGAGATGCTAACAGGGTCCTGACAGATCCTGTCCCTCCCTCTCTCTGACTCGGCTTAATTCATCACCCTCTAAACAAGAGCGCTGGGTGCTCGCCAGACCAGTCCAGACGCTCAGAAACTGCTGCTCTTGTGAATGTGAGTTCATCAACGTATCTGCACAAGCACATACACATACATGTCATGCTCATGGACCCATCTAGACAAATACACGCACCATTGTCATCTGTCACAGCTTGACAAAACAAACTATGCATCATATACACTCTCGCATACATATCACGACACCCATCATAGCCTGTGACTAAACATAATGAAGTATATACCACAGGCATTCACCTTCACAGACCATCATTGCTCATCATAACCTGCCGAAACATAATGTTAAGTATGCGCCACTGTAATAACATTGTGATTCACCTTGGGAGGTATTGCTCAAGCCATGTAACTTCCTTGGCAACAGACTTGTCTGATAAAAGCCTAAGTGCATTAGCTGCCCTGGTCAGAGAGGTCTTGTAGGCAGTGTCAAAGCACCATGCGGTCAGCTGAGCCTTCTCAGGCTGTTTGCCACCTAAGTAAGTTAGGCCACTGCCAGATCCTCTTGGCTCTGATACTGTAGAGCCACAGGATCAACAGAGGCAGACCTCACCTGCTGACCCCTTAAGGCCTTTACTCTGGGGAGGGGAATTAGTAAAGGATTTCCTAGCCAGTGAGAGTTACAGCATGTTTTTTGAGCTGACATGACACACTTGACAAGATGTTCGACGACTTGAATCACAAAAGAAACAAACTATTATATTTGTATTTTTGTTCTAACTCATACTCAATCTTAAGCGGGCTTTAATAATCACAGCGCTAATTCCTGATGAAAAATGTGGCTGCCCCACTTATAAGGTTGCTGACTGTTGTCCTTTAATAAAATTATTTGATAATTAAAAGTGATGCATGGCATGAATAAAACTCAAATGATTAAATCATAAATCAGCTGGCATTTTTATTAAACTATTTGTAATGTGCACTTTTTTTTTTTATATATATAAATCACATGCATCCAAATCATAAATCAACAGTCGTTTAATCTCTTCTTCTATTCTTTCTGCCCCCAAAATGATGACATACCCTTAAATTGTAACAATTGTATAATATGTAGTATGTACAAACCGTTTGTGCTGTAGGGCTAACACCAATCAATCTATAGTGAAATTCCAGATGCTCTGTAAAAAATACCAACCCCGACATACAACGAGACAGGAAATGAATCTTAAGAAATGGAAGTCATGTGGTATTTGCTTTTCCCACTCAGGCAGAAGGTGGGAAATTCACTCCAACCAGTGTCACATTTGTAGCAAATCTTAACTGCAATTCATGATGCAAAGGTATTTCTATGTGTTGAGAGATAAGGAAGCATAGGTTTGTGGATTTGAATTGTTTACAGGGTATAAATCCTGAAAGCTCAGAGCTAAATCCAGACATTTCAATCAGGATTCCACTGACAAAGAACTTTTCAACAAAAACCATTTTCTCCTAATTGTAACACAATGCCATCCTGCCAAATCTGACATAAGCAAAATTAAATCCATGCGATGGAGAGCTCATGCGAAAAAGCATCTGCTTCCTAATATAATGTGGTCTCCTGGAGAGTACTCTTACCTCTTTTCTGCATGAAGGTGAAGAGGTCATCCAAAAACTCTTTCCTTTTGGGGTCATTGTCGAGTTCATACAACTGAAAGACAGAACTGAAGGTTATTAAGGCCACAGTGCACCAACTTGTCAACTGACCACTGCACATAGTCAACAGTAACCTGTAGTTCATGTGTCATGCACTGTTGGCTCAAGTTGTTCAACTCATTCAACCTTGTAAATTGTCATTGGAAGTATTGGAACCATTTGTTCTGTTTTAATCAGATTCACAGAGGTGTGAACAGAGTTGGCTTGTTTGTTTGCTCGTCTCTGCAATGTTATGTGGTGTACAAACACAATCATCATGCATGTCAATGGCCAGCTTACCATTGGCTGTTATCTTTATGGTGTGCTGAAGAGCAACTTCTAACATAAAATGAGAAGCAACATGAAGCTACATCTATCAGTCTGGAGAATGTTTCAAAAGGTAATCATTTAGTTTGACTTGACAGAAGTATATATGGTGTTATATAATTGGTGCAACAGTTTCCTCTTTTGTTGTTTAATGACTGTACCCACTGGGGTGATCACAGTCCCCAAATGCTTACCTTAGCAAAGTCTCTGGAGGCCTCTCCTCCTCTTCCTTTGCTGCTATCGGCTTCATCCCCCCAGCCTACACTCCCATTCTACAACAAACGAGAGAAAACACAGATAAGGTCAGTAAACAAACAGAAAGTGGTTACAAACATGTTCAGAGACGATCTTAACAGTAAGTAAGTAACAAAATTATCTATTTTTAAGATTATTCTTTTGACATTTGACCTTTATTCGATCATGACAGTGGATACAGAGAGTAACTCTGAGGTAAAGGAGGAGTAAAAGATTATGTCATGCAACAAGGTACATGAACTGAACCTGGATCCACCACTAATGAAACTGAAAGTTTGTGATTCTTATAAATGGACTTCCAGCGTTTTCTTCTTCCCAACGTTTATTTGTTTTTTACCTGCAGAGATCTCATTAGGTTGACACTGACTGTAGGTCAAAAAGTTCATGTCGGGCAAGTTTATTCTGAGCTAGTTACTGCCAACGTTCTGCAACACAAACACATGAAAACTAATATATACTCAAACTCCAAGAGTGCATTTTTCCAGGGGCTGGAGGAGTAACCTCTGGAGTTATTGTGCCCCTGAGCTCCTGTGTCCCCCTCCCCCTTCATCCTCAAACATCTCCATTTGACCTAAACCATCTGCATCTGGGCCTGCCCTGCCCCCACCCATGTCTTCCGACTCAGCTGGATACAAGGGCCCCCCATCCTTCAATCTTAACGCAGCTGTGACGGGTGGCCAAGTTCATGGAGTGTAGCTGGCTGTCAGGAGGGGCCAGGGGAGGGTGGGCTGGTCAGTAGCCTTAGCGCACATGCACACGCACACACACACACACACACACACACACACACGCGCAAAGGCTGATCATGGCTGTGTGTATGTTTGTGAGTGCAGGGAGGGGGGCAATGGCCCCACAAGACGGGAAGGAAGGAAAATAGGGGCAGAAAGGGGTGCACGGTATGTGCCGACCAGGAATGTCTCCTAAAGACAAAACCTATAAAAGCATCAGGAATCAAAACAAGATCCGTTTGGAGGGGGGACGTTAATAGCTGCAGCCCAGGGTCTAGTTTCAAACGGGAGCCCATTGGTCAGTGGCAATTACAAGACCTGAAACGAGAGCTGGCAGGGCAAAGGTTGTCAAGGCCCCTGAGAACAAGTCATTTTCACCCTGTTACTCTCTGTATGTGTAATGGTTGTCAACATTCATGCTCCCTAAACAAATACTCATCAGCCGTCAACTTGCAAACACACTGCAATGTTAAGTTTCAGGATAGAGTTAAACGCATAAAGACTTTTGATGCAAAATTAGATATCTGCTATTTGGAAAAGCAAACAACCTCTCTAAAAAATTAAAGTTAATGTAAGTTGCTACTCTTTCTAAGAGTAATGTATTTATCAAAATTGTTTACACCGTCTGAAACTATGTTCCAAATTGCTACGTTTCTAGTACGGAAAACTAATATTTGAGGTCCAGTGTTCAAAAGACATACCAGTAGACTGCTATACTTACTTAAAATACATATAGTTATAAAGCATTAAAAAAAAACTACTTTCTATAATTATAACTTCTAAAAAATATATTTTCTCACATTTTCTCTATCTTGTGTTAAATTTAGTCTACAAGCACAAAACAATTCACTGTTAACTTTATCTATAGCAGCTATGTGACAGAGATTACAACAGGATCATGATGACAGTAAATATATAGTATAGCACGTCTCGATACCTTATAGACCTTTGCACACAAGTTGACCACTTCTGTTAACCTTTAACCATTATAAATGATTACAATGATAACAGAAGATAATTCAGACTGCACCATGTATAATCTCACATGCTTGCTCATACATGAAAAACTTTGCATTCGGCACCTTTTATACACGTTGGATGTTCCCTATTCAGTGGCCCAGAGGTCGACACGGTGTAATCTCTCTGACAGTAACCAAACAAGGAGCCATAAAGTTACATGGGAAACACAATCACTCTGCTAGTTAGCACGTGTATTTGGCTAATCTTACAACATTAAAACCATTAAAATTCAATTTTTACGGAGCATATCTGCACCAATAGTACAGTAATAAATTCTATCATTTAACAAATGCTTTCCAAAGTAAATTCTAATGAGCACTCTAACATGAATCACTCGCATCAGGGAGTAGCTACCGGCCTTGGATTTGTTAGGTGAATTTGTTAGAAATGTGTTTACACACAAACCTATGCACTCCTATAGACACACACATACATTGGTGGCTCTTGAGGGACACTGTGCTATTGGAGCGCAGGGGTCAAGTTGTTCCTGACATCAACCAAGAACAAAAGGTCTGAACACCACTATCCAGTCAGTGTCAGACTTTGACTTCCCAATCCATCCTCTCCCCTGCTTTAACAACATTTTCTGTGTTGCTGTAATAAACAAGATTTGGTACACAATTCGATCATTTCTGTCCCATCTTCAAATGAATGAAAACACCACAAATGTTACAGAGATCTACTGAGAGACACTACTTTAAAATGTTGTTTGGAGATAGAGGTGGGAGGAGGACACAATTAATAATGTGATAACTATCAACACATCATCTTGAAAATCATACGATGGAAAAATACTACAATCATATATTCTCACCGTGATAGATTACTGTCCTAGCAACCATTTGCCAATTTTCTATCTAATGTAAACAAAACAAGAGACGACTGACTACTATAACATCGCTTTGACTTAGCTGCTTAGTGCTCTCTTGTAAGACAGGAATGATGAAAAGCACAGATGGCGGGAAAGATAAAACCAAGCTTCTGTAGTACTAACTACTATGTGAGCACAAAGTTTGTGGCGTCTGGGATTGTAAATTCTGCTGTCACTAGTCGTAATACAAGTTAATTTGCATCTATAGAAAGCATGTCTGCTTCTCTGGCCAGTTCAAAAAAAGCACAGTAATTGGAACATGAAGGCCGATAATCATGAATAGACATGTTGGCTCTTGAATTGGGACCTTGGTCAGCTGAGGAATGTTAACACTATGTTGTTTTTTTGTCAAGTTAGAGTGGATACTGATGTTTTAGGACCACTCCTTATGATCAGTCACCTCAGCCCCGTCATCACGTCAGCGCTCCACCCAGAAATGGCTTCTTTAAAAAAGGAAATTCCCACACCCTACTTACATCCATGACAGGGACGCGCAAGGTTTGCCTACCCCAATATAATTCAAAATTGTTTCAAATTAAATGTTTAAACCGTACGTTTTTTTTTAATGTTTATGTATGTGTATTATAAGTGCCTTTTTACCGCAGTATAGCTTCTTTTTAAACTTCTCTTTCCAGTGTTATAGCCAGACATTTGAGAGTCTATTTATCCAGACTAAAACTCAATTAGGCCAAATGAAATTATAATATTCAAATAAAGCATTACACATGTCTGTCTGCCTGCCTATGCATGTGAGTTGACTGCGCATGTTAAGTGTGTCTGTGTGTGTGTGTGTGTGCTGGGTGTAGGATGAACAGAAGCCTTCATATGTTTAAGCAGCCCATGTTGCCTCTCTGTCTCTCTCTCATGCTGTTAGCAGGTTTACTGTCCAGGCAGTGGGTGGCCTAATCACATTAAGGCCATACGTGACAGGCTGGCACAGTGCCAAATCAGGGATAAGAATAAGGTCGATGACCAAAGCTGAAGCTAGTTATCTGATCATCTGGGGCGGGGGGGGGGTTCTTTCTATGGAAATATGGAAATAGTGGGTTACTTATGTGGTCACCATTTCATTTGGTAAGTATGAGTCACTACGGGTCATTATTCCAGTGCCGACATGAAATTAATTTGTACAGTTCTATACTGGATCATTATCGTAACCTCTGAGTGAACGCATCTGCTGTTTTCTTTTATATTTCTCTGTATAACACCAGTTGTGAAATCCATGCATTTATATGCAAATAACATTACTGTCATACATGACATTCTTCCGTCTGCAACAAGTTGACAGTCTTTGCATATCCCCCCTCCCATTTGCGTCGGATAAACTACACAACACACGTTGATACATAGCTTGGGGGTAATTCTACGCAGCCATTATAGAAAGATGTCTGGAGTAGAGCCACCATTTTAGTGAGGCCAGGCATGCCGGAACAAGAAGGGTTAATGGCTGCTGCTTGGGGAGTGGGGGGATGGATGGCATTGATTGCTCAGGATGTTGACAGCACTTCTCCAATTTGATAGTGGAGCTGTTATTAGATGAAGAGGCTTGTTCTTAATAAAAGCATCATGTGATTTCCTTTCACTCTTCCAAGCAGGAGGTTGCATGGGCTCAAATAACAGCCATTGAGCTAAGGAAATATTAATTGTGTGAAACTCACTTTGGAAATCATCTCAAGATAATAAAAGCAGGGGGAAAAACTGAATCAAGAACATTTCCACACATATTTTAGCAGCTAATTGCATACTGTGTGAAGTAGGTCATGTTCATACTATAGATAACAAGGTGGATGATTCTAGCTGCTTTTTGTTTGTTTGTTTTTTATTTTTACTTCTGACTTAACCGGTAGGATGGCCAAAAAACAAGTTACACCATGGCTCATCTGAAAACTGGTGTAGATCTGAAAACAGATGTTGTTTTGCAGCCTGCCAGTGTAATCCTGGTGGCTAAACAAAGCCTAATGAAGAGAGGCACGTGTATCTGCCATATTAGAGCCCCGTTAGCCCTGAGCAATGCCCCAAACTCTGTCTTCCTACTCTGTGCTACTGTCATGGCTCTGTGTGTCCCACCCTTCACAGTTCCACACTGCAGACCAAGTCCCCTGGGCCACAGCCATTGAACAGGGGGCCCAAATCAATAGCCCTGGATGTGCAAACATAGGGAAGTCCCCAGCCCCCTCCGGACGCAATCTCACAGCACACGTCAATACTCATCATCCTCAGTCATCTACCGCCACACCAGGGAAACCGAGATGAGGGCAGGATCACAGCTTCACAGGGTGACCTAACACTTTTGCCTCCGACAAGACACCCTAACTTTGACTAACACGGGGAAGGTTTCCATGGGAAACCCTCATCAAATTGCAGTTATCTACAAAAAAGAAACTGTGCAAACAGCCACACCTATCCTCAATTAAAACAAGATACATGCGCATAAAAGGAAGATCCCTATAGCAACCCTGGGCAATAAATCAAGAGCAACAAAATGTCTCCGTTCTCAGTGCAGTCTCCTCCAGAATAGACACAGGAGGGAGGGTGACTTTAGCAAAATTCAACAGCATTCCTGTAAACCAGTAACAGGACCTCACAATAACAGGAGAGCCCCTCTCATCCCACAGGTACTCTTAACATCTCATTCCCGGGCTAATCTTTTTTAGCCAAATTGCTGCCTGTCAAAACAGTTCAGCGAGGGAAATCTTTTAAACAGACACAGCGGCAGTAATTTAATCACAATCAAGGCCTCCAGCAGAAATCTGGATCGCAGCCAACAATGGTGATAGTGACAAGTAGAAAAGAAGCAACACCCATGCTAAGTAGTTAAACTTTCTGGTTTTGTACATTTGACTAAAAAAACTACTCAGGGTTCAGTTTTTTTTTTTTTTTTTTTTTTTTTTTTTAATAAAATGTAAACTAAAATGTTGGATTAAATATACAGCAGTAAGCCTGCTGATCTTCTGGAGAACAAGCCCTGATACTTTTAGTTTAAGTCCATCTGCAAAGTCGCCTTCATGCTCGCAAAGAAAGCGAATCTGTTTCCTCTCAGCATGCCTGTAAAAACGAGCATAGTGTGGGAAGGGAGGGGGGGCAGCAATCTCTAATCCAAATCAAATAATTGAGGCCTTGATCCCACAGCAGGACTCCGGGAATCATTTATAGTTTCTCTTTCCGTGGGGAGGAGTTGATGGGTGAGGGGTGTTGGGAGTCGAGCTGAGCGGATGGCGTTCTTTATCTGCTAAATACTGTAAAGGATCTCATGGAGAGCGGGCCATACGCTACCACCAACAAAGGCTCTGGTTAATCGTGATTCCATGTGCAACAAGAGGGGAGTAAATCTCACTGCCACTCGGGAGCATATGGTAGAGTGCGTACTTAGTAACAGGTCCACTACAGATTCTCTGTTCTTATTGAGAATTATTATAGAGCATAAAAAAGGTCACATTTCACATGAGAGCAGGCCAACAACAGAGAACAGGACCCAGGGGCATGCCTGCCTTGTAGTGTCCGGTCATGTTTGTAGCTGGGAGAGATTTCTGGCTTTTGAGGGAATAGACAAAGTGGCAGGGACAAGGGGCTAAACGTCCAGGGGCAGAACATGTCGCTACCTGCCCCAGCCTCAGCAGTGCTGCACCTCTAAAAAGGCCACTGAAAAACAGGCCTCCAGGCAAGATCACCCCTCCCTCCATTAATCACTCCAATTACAAAGATGAAAAAGAGAAACAGAGGAGGGGAAAAAATGAGAGGGGGGTGCACAGACAGAGAGACAGAATGAGAATAGGCAAGCAAACAAACAAGCAGAAAAAAAACTTTTTTTTTTCGTTTTTTTTTTAACCTCAGTCAATTTCACACTGAGAGAGAGAGAGACAGAGAGACGACAAAGAGAGAGACGAACAAGAACGGCTCATGTCTGAAAGAAAGGGGTGGATCTGCATATTTAGTTCCTGGGTAAACATGTCTGTTGGTGACCAGCAAGTCTGGTTTGCCAAATAAACTGACTGCATTTGTTCAGCTCCAGCCCTTTCACCAAGACACCACATTCCACAGGCAGAGGCCCCATCCCCCATTACACTAGCTGGCCCCTTTCGCTGCCTCACACAAATGCAACGTTTATAGGCTGGTGTGGCCAGAAGTTCACACTCATTGGTTCAAAGACCCTTTCACAGGCAGAGCAAACATTTTAGTGAATCACATCTGTGCCACCACATACAGTACTCCATGAGTTAACCCTTTCACACAGAGTTTCTGGCACATAAGAAATTAGACCTCAGAGGCTAGATTTTCCAAACTAAACTATACACAGACTTACATTGGGCCCCCTTGGTGCCCCCTCACTCATAATTTGATTTGAAGCTATAAGTGTACAGTGGTAGATATTAAGTTGTCTCCAATTTGCAGAGCATTATTTATACAGCATGTTGTGGCTAAAATAACTGAACCATTAAACTATTTTTATTGCACAATGCAAAATACTATACCGCTGCATTCAGGTCAAAGCAGCTATTAGCCTTTTCTTCTGGGTTAAAAGCTTTAGCTAAAAATACCTTGCATATCTCACATCTTTCAAAGAGCAAGCATCCACTTCACCCCCATGCTAATGGCAGCTGGAGATATCACACAGACCTGATAGGCCTTTATATACATTCTCATTATACTGACAACGCTGGGAACTTGATACATTCAGAATCAACAAAAAACCTCCACTACTATTAGGACACATCACATCTAATTACATATGAAATGACAGAGGTCACAACGCCTGCAGTCAGATGGGTAAATGACTTCTTTGTGTGGTGTATGAGGGGGCTAACCAGTCCCGTTATTCTCAGGGTTTCCTCCATCAGAGGAGTTAGTGTTATGACTATCTCTCTCAATCTGCAGTATCAAATGTTCAAACCATAAGCGCAATTCACAGCTTTCTGTATAGTCTAATCGATAGGGAGCGATTTCTCTGTCCAGAGCTAGAGGTATCTGTTTCCTCTCAGCTAACGTTAAGTGTGCAGGGGCATTCCACCTCTGACAGGCCACTACCCCCTAGGGACACGGGCTGGGATGGTGCAGCCCGTCACGCATCTGGAGCTCATCTCCAGGGGCCGACAAGCCACTACATCTCTACTGGACGCTCACAAGACAGCAAAGACAACCAAAAACCTCAAACCAAACCACACCAAACTCATGGATAGTGTGGGAATCAATCAACCCAAATTTAAGAAAACAAACTCTGAGTGTCATTTCACTGACGTTGCTATGGCAAGTTATGCAATTGTTACGCAACCAGTTTTAGCTTGCAGCTATCAGATTCACTGGTTTAAAATGTTATGCATCCTGTGAAGTAGTACCTATAAAACTTAAGTATCACTGATCACAATTTTTGTTTGAAAATGAGAAAAAATGTTTTTTTTTTAAACTCACCACTATTCTGTGACCAGCAAAGTAATTATTATGTACCATATCTGGTGCAATTTGGACCCACAACATGTTCAGTATTTATAAGTTTGAATAAACAAGTGAACAGTGCTCTTTGCGGCGCTTCAGGGCGCTCGATGCAAGTGCAGCACATAGCGAAGCTAATGTTATATGGACGATAAATGATGCTTGCATCACGTCAGAGCTAATTGTAACTAATTATCAGAGACAAATTGCATAAAGTCCAGGCTTTCCATATTCGCAAACCACCCCTGATTGGTGTTTTTAACCATCATTGTGCATTAGTGTTAGAAACTGCTGTCAGAGTTAGCTTTACCCGCAGAACAAACCTGTTTTTTTTATGAAGGAAAAAGCCATAGCCTACAAATATAAATGTATAGGAAAAGTGAAAATGGGCTGATCTCATGTTTGGTTTTTACTTCAAGAATATGAGTATGATTTTAAACATCTGGAACAATCCTAAAAGCCACAGCAGTTGTGCAATCACTGCACAATAAATCTGAAAAATCACACATTGTATCACGGTGCTTGTATCTGCAGAAAACACTGCAGAAATAATGTTGTGCCAAGTGAATATTGTTGGTTGATATATTTCCGATCAATCAATCACTGACTAATCATTAATTAAAGTATATGATAACACATATAGTCTTCCCTTAGCCTACCTAACCAAGTTTACAAGCACATATCATGTTATGTACTCCATAAGTCACCTTTCTGCATAAACTGGTTTAAAAGGAAAACTGGTTTTGTCAGGTGAATTATTATGCTCAGTCAAACTAGATATTTAAATTGTTGACAGCCTCACATAGACACATAACCAACTTCAGTGCTTGCTTAATACTACACGATGCTGTGGTTTAGTCCATAAACAGACATCACAGAAGTATATGATGATGATCAGATAAGATAAAACTGTAATTATTGTAATGTGGAAACTGGGTTGTTGCAGCATCAAGGGATATGATATAGATAACAGAGCAAACAGACTGTTCTGAATGTAATACAACAGCAGCAAAAACACATACTGAGAATAGTAAAACCAATAAATGCAAAGACATACATTTTCCAATGACAGATTTACAGGTGAGCAGATGTTTGCACAGTAGATGGTTCACATTCATTTACCGTCATTTAAATTTAATTCAGCTCCTATGCTGCTCAGCTAGTCTATGTCACTGAACACAAATAAAGAACCATGAGAACCATGTAAACTCTGTAAAGCACAAATAACGATCCACAGTAATTTGCCTTGAAATTTTCATATGTATGCTTACATACATAAAGTAATGCATTATTTAATGTCGGATTGTAGTATGAGTGCTCAACTGAAGGCTACCTCCAAATGCATTAGGTCTTGTTCCAATTTTGTGCAGTCAATCATTTAATAAATGTTACTACCACTTTTTTTAAACAAATTATCTGACCACACATCCTCTCTGTGCTGAAAGCGTGGAGCTTCCTAAGGTTTTCTAATCACATTTATTTAAGGCAGGAAAACCCGAGATGTCTTTGTTTGACCAGATGGCTGGCTAATCAAGGCTGGCTCCGCTGGGGGTTGGGGCATCCCAAATCTGCCACAAACATTATTGAACCATGTCCCACATTAATATGCTGATGTTTGTTAGGTGGGCCTTGTGATCTGTTACACACTAAGGGGATTTCAGACCAACAGGAACACACCAAGCGCCTGTTTAAACTTGACAAAGGGAGGCAAGAAAATATTTCCAATAATAAAATGCAAAGGAAAGATTCTGCACTGCTCCATCACACTGAAGGGCACCAAAGATCGGAGCCACATTTCTGATAACCCCCTCAAGCTACAAGATATAGTTCTTATAATAACCTACATTCACTGTGGACCCTGCTGTTAATAATTCAATTTTCTGTGCCACTATTTAATCATTTACTAACATGCCTTTTGAAATTATTGACTGCGGTTGACATGGTCCATAGTACTATTCACAGTGTGACTGTCTATTAACCAGATCAGCTACAGAACAGAGCATGATGTTGTTTTTTTGTCGTTTGAAATGATTCAATAAGTCAATTAAAGAATTTCAGTTCAACACAAGTGTTTGTGTGCATTAATCTAAAATGGTGATTAACCAAACTGTCAAATTATTTAACTTCTATAAAAATAAATACATAAACTGATCCTAAAAATGAACAGTTGCACAGTCTGAGATATTGCTCTTTGGTTCACAACATGCAGCAGGGTACTTTAATGTATGTATTATGTATAAATGTATTAAATAAAAGCCTGATATGTTTAAGTCCACCCCTCAAAATATGACAATGGGACCAACATCTATTTGTTAACCTTGTTTAACTACTTTATGTTAATATTCTGACACATGTATCATAGATCATATTTAAGAAATATAAAGGTTAAAGCTGCAAAATAAATTGTATCCAACATTCTTCAACATGCCTGTGCTCTCCAATACATATACTGTGTAAATAAATGAATCACCATATTCCAAACAGGACTTTGCTCGTGCTATGGGGATATGTTTTCTTTTGTTATATGTAGCAGTGTGTACAATAGCACAACATTCAGGATAACTAGCCAGTGGCTTGACAGACACGCTGTGTACTGTTGGTTTCTTGTGTTGACTGTGATTTAGGAAGTGAGCAGCTATGGAGGATGTACAGCCCTGAACGTAGAATGTAAATGTTGGAAGCTGAGCTGTGAACACATTACTTTTAGTGTAATGTGACGTTTCCTGGGCAGCAGCCAAGAGATTTTTTTCACCTTCCTTCCTCCTCTGCTGGTAGCTCCCTCTTACAAGCACATGATTACGCTCAGCTTGTGTTTGAAAATTGGGCAGACACACAACCTGGCCACATGCTACTATAAACTACATGAGATTTTGGCAGGCAGCACAATGACCGTGCAGACTGAAAAGCAGGCAGGCTATAGAAAGCCTTATGCCCCTCCTTCTCATCTGCAAGGCTCTGTTGAAGGTCCCAGTCAGCTGCTGTGTTTACCCAAGGGCCTTGACACAGTGGCCCAGTTCGCACCTACAGGCCCCTGACACCAGCCTGGAGCTCAGCCAAAGCAGTGGCAGAAGACAACTCTCACTCCTCACCTCCACACCTCCTTACTGCCTGGTCCTTTCTACAAAGAGCAAAGCCCTGGTATGACAGTCTGCACCTAACAATTTTTTTAAAACAGCAGCAGTCTGGCTGGTCTTCGGATTGGGCAGGAACGTAAAGGCCATCCACATCCAACCTGCACTCTGTTAGAAGACTAATGATAAACTGATCTGCCCCTTTTCTTTTGTTCATTGCAGCCATTATTTGGTAAGGAGTGGTTCACGTTGCTGTGTCAGCGTGTCTACTTCTGGTTTTCAAAATGCTATGCAGCTTAAATTTCATAACTTCAACCAAAGGCATAAACTTGTTAAATTAACCTCTTAAAGAACCTACACACAGATTTAGCAAATTACCTCAACCACTCACCTGGGTGCTAAAAATTATATCACAATACTCAGCAAAACAACTGCAACAATGTGACTTTGTCTACAGCAGTCCAACAATGTGGATGTTACAATAACACAATCCACATGGTTATGTTAATAAAGTTTCTTTACACTAAATCAGTGTAGAAAGAAATACACCAGCCAAGTGTAAAGTCAATCAAATGAATGGTTGTTGAGAAAAGTGAAGAACACGCATTTATATCCATCAGCTATCTAACCTTTTGGCACAATCGCACATTTCGGCCATTGATATTTTCATCTGCTAGACAGCCACACATGATAATGATCACAAACAGCCAGCATATGCCACCGGTTAACGTAAACCTTGGTGCCAGTACTGAAACGCAGTATCACATTGACAACTGCATCGAAAGACATTAAACGATACCAAGCTCAAATCGCCGTTGATGACAGCATCAGCATACCCTCAATGATTTTATTCTTGTAAAATATTTGTGTGGCAAAAAATAAGAGGGTGGTTACACATAAGAATATGTTTAGCTTGACGGGGCTGCATGCTATGCTGTGTTTTAAATAGATCATCAAAATTCCTTGTAAATACCAAGTATATGGAAAGAATTGATCATGTGAGCAGAGGTGCAAAGACAGACCAACAAGTTAAATACACAGTAAAAGAACATAAATGGTACAAGGACAATAGGACTTCACATACTGTACCAAGGGTCACTGCAACACAGTGTGAATAGTAGTCTATATACATGTGTACTCTGTATCACTATATGCAGTCAGCCTATATAAAACTCAAGGAGACTTTGCTCAACAGTGTCATATGACCTTGGATCTATTTCCCTGCAGCTGCCAAAGGGGTTGCTGGATGTCTTTGTTTCATTTGGCTATTCCCCTTTCTCTGTTTGCCTTCATTAAAGAGCAGGTGTTGAGATATTCTGAGTGGGAGTGGTTGTAAAGGACGAATGGAACCAGCAATAGCGTGGGGAGGGGGGCTTGTGGTTTCACTACCAACTGATCAAATTACAGCAGGCATCAGTAGCTCAGTTTCCATTAGAAGCAAGGAAGTCAATCCTCCAGAGTCGATTTAGGAAAAAAGTGTGACAACTCTAATGGACATGCACCATTTGCATTTAAATGTGAGAATTTCTGCCTTTCAATTCAATTAAATGGAGACTAGCAGTGTGAGGGACTCACAGTGACAATGCGCATGAGGGGTCATCCAAGAGACAATTTGCATGATGTTGCAGGAGCGATTACTTCAACTGCAAGGCAGACACCTCAAATACAAAAGGCAAGAAATAGGTCTATTGGGAGAAGCACAACATACTTCTTCCTTATGCTGCACCCACCATCTTACTGCATGTGAAGTTGGGTCTGAATGGGATGTTGGAGCACTCAGACTTCAAGGGGCACGACTTTATGCAAACATGTCCACAATGCAAATCACTAGAGCTTATAGGTAATAAAACACAAAGAAAATTAACATTTTAACGTTGCAACGGCTGCGTTTTCTATCTCTCTGTATAGACAAGAGGACAGGGGTAAGCCAAATATAGTCTATTTGAGAAGATTAAACATTAAGACTAATAAAAATGTTGGATATGTAGCATCTATTTGAATGACCATGAGGCTAGACTGTGTTGGGTTGAAAATACATAGCTTTTATGTACTGCAACACACGTTGCCACGTTTTCAAACTGTGGGACTACAGAGCTCCATTTGAAAGAAGTTTGGTCCAGGTACCTTCCATCTAGGATATTAAATGTTTAGTTAGTGTGAGGTGAAAATGTAACTATTAGTGTAAATCATTCCTTATTTTGATGTGGATACAGGATCAAGGATACGGGACCATGAATCCATGAATGAATAACTTAAAACACAATCAAGATCCAGTAGTCTTGTGCGTGGATGACAGAATCATCCTGACAGACTAGACACTTCCAATTAGTGTTGCGTTTGACCAGGCCATAGTGAGGCTGAGGTGAAGGGTCTGGACCTACAAGAAGCCTCGTCCCGTCTGCCAACAGCAGATGTGCCCTTTGGGACTCAGACAAATAAAAAAAAAAAAAAAGTGTTTCTGCCTGCACCAGTGGGCCCTCCCATCCAGCTCCTCCCATTCAGGCCCTTTGGCTTTTTTCTTTTACAGCCCCTGCGACACTGAGTGAAATGAATTGAAAGATCACCAATCAGGGGCCTGACTAAAACATGGACATGCACCCACCCACCCCCATCAAACCCCGTCTCTTGTTGGGAGCCCCCGGTGGGAATGTTCGCTGTTTGAAGAGTTAACTCTTTAATTCCGTCTGGAATGTTTCCTCTGGGTGGGGCAGTGTAGTGTGTTGAGCCAGACCACTATCCCCTCTTCTCCTTCCACACAGCATCTCCTCCCCCTCCCTCCCCTTCATCTCCCTACTAAATTCAATACCTCTATTTCTGAGCCGGGGGAATCGTCCACACTTGGCTGTTAAAAGCAGGTCAGCACAATGAAAACTTTGGTCTACGCCAGGATTATTACACCTTAACCACGGCACACAAATTCAGATTAACTTGCAACAAAAGTAGTAAACACTGCCATACTACTATGTGATACTGGAGATATTAGGTTTATCCAGCTTGATATTTGGTGGCTGACAAAACTGTCATCAGTTTAGTGGGAGTGGGAGGCTAGAAGGAGCAAAAGCATGCAGTTTTTTTTAAAAAGAATGTAATGTGGTCATTGCCATAAACAGCTCACAGGATGGACCATTTAGATTGATATTGTATTGTAATCAATTGTATGGTTTGAAGAATTAAATCACTTTTAACATTTAACCATTTTTAAATACAACAGACAATTTAAATTAAGTTACGTGTTCCGATATTGCCTATACACCAACTTGACTGGAAGTGCAAAATGTAATTATGCAGCACTAATTGTGCAAAGGCCCTTATTTGTTTCCATCCTGACACAAATTTAACAGCAGCCATAGCAGCCAGGCTGCATTAAGCAAAGAATAGCATCGATCAGAAAAATGCTATTAAAAAGGGCAATTCAGAGCTAAAAGCCAAGTTTCATTCATCCAACCCAACCAGCCAAGGTCTGCTGTTAATGAGCCAAAGCAAGGTTCACACAGCATTGAAATACAAACAGTAGGAGCAAGGCACCATATAAATGAATGTATAAACACTATACCTCAATCTCAGCTTGTTAAAGACTACCAAGGCCTACCTTATGTATAAAATATATATGCTAATTCAGTCTATTTAAGCAAACAAGACCAATTGTGTTCTGATTGAAAATGTGTGACATGAAAACAGGAATAGAAAAGGAAAGGCAGGTTAGCTAGAATGTTGAGAGGTATTTCTAAAATCAAACATCCCTGCAAGTCTAATCTGTATTGAGATCAGTGTTGTAGCTAAGGGGACAAATTTGGAAATTAGGTTATCCATTTAGTGTCCAGGTCATTCATTACAAATGCCATTAGTAATATAATTTTGCAGGCATTCAGATGACAAAGAACGTGGTGAAGAATTATAGAGATTCCCAAGATGAAAATGAAGAAAAAAAATTTAAAAGAGCTTCATTAAATTGAGTATGCATCAGAAATGCATGTAACAAGGAAATTAGGGGATTTATTAATGTTCCAGTTAGATACACACAAGATCAAAGAACTACATTTGTGATACTTTACAAGTCATTGTTTTTCTACACTGGATTCAATTGTTTTTTTTTGTTACCTCTGCTAGAGGTGCTCAAAAATACTTTCCCAAAAAGATAATCAAAGAACTTATCTACACTTCCAGTGTACTCAACAATGACTGCTATACGGACCTATTGTAGACACATCTACGTCAGTTAGTCCTTCGCTTCCACTTTACTGTAACATTGATTGATTCTTTGTCAGGTAAAACATGTGACGTGAATGCATCATTGTCAGTGTTCACAGTGGAAGTGAACAGTCAGAGTTGAGGTTTTCAATTCCCTATGTAGCTTGAGCGTGGTAGAGACAATAAAAGGACTCGCACATTAAAGTCAGGCTTATTTCGAACAAGCACTGCAGCATGTTTTAATGGATCTCAGCCTTCCTCATCATTTCTCATCTGAATGACCTCCATTTGCAGGCGGTTTGTACCAACAGGGGTCAGACGGTAATTCCAGCCTTATTACATCAGCATAACAGGAAGTCCAGTAAACGGAATAAGACTAAGTACACCATTTAAAACCCACTGACAGTTATGGCATGTGAGACACCAACAAAACATTCAAAAAGCAGAAACCAGGTCAGGTTGGTGTATACAGCGTGCACGCCAGACGGTGAGGCCTCTTGGTTCCCACCACAACACTACAGAGAGATGTTGTGATACTATTGTACTTTAAGCAGCCTTCCCAACAATACTGCAACGGGCTGATGCACCAGGGTAGAGTTGTACCGCTGTCAAAATGAAAACTTGAGTCCATTTACTAAATACAATGTCCTCCTCATTTATCATAAATGAACCATCAATGAGGCCAAACATTCCTGCCTCTAAAAGCTCACACACAATCCTTATTGATCTCTGCACTGTAGCCGTGTAGCTCCCCACTTCCTGGCTGATGTGTTGCTGGGGCGACAGCTAAATTATGCAACAGCGCTGGCTCAACAGACAAGTTTCAGTGCTTGAGCAGCAGAAGAAGGGCTCAAGGACAGCAAATGATGGCAGGGCTCGGCAGCAACAGATGACCTATTACTGTGGCCCGGTTGCCCTAGCTGGCCACCACTTTTTCTGTAGCATATGTATGCAAGTTGTACACCAGATCTAGAGTATCTTTACTCTACTCTCTTTGCACTGATTTACGATCTGGAATGATGAAACAACAAGCTTTTCAAGGTTTGATGCATGTCTAGATTAATAATGTCACTGTTCTGACCCAAATGACTGACTACAAATCTAATCAGGCTGCAGGGGGTAATTATCCAGCCTCTTATAATTAAGCCTTCTAAATGCATTACCTTGAAAATGTACAAACAAAGTGTACTAGTACTGTAATGTCTTGGCTACGTTGATGCACAGCCAAGACATTGGCTGCAGTCTATGTGATACAATGAGAGAAACAAATTGTGTAACATAAAGTAAGTCCTCTAAATATGATTTTCTTCATTGAATCATGTCATATAATTACACAAGACCACCCCAGTTAGAAACAATTCAAATGTGGGCATCAATCTGTCGCCTTGATGCCTAGTTTTATGTCTGGCAAGCACTCCTAAAACTTACTATTCAGTGCTGAAATGTGATGAGCGATGTACTCATATGGGCTTCTATGTCTTCTAACCATGTCATCCCTCTACCTCTGTGATAACAGCTATGCAAACGTATACATACTCTGCTCACCGCCTCCGCTTTGTCTCAATTTTCAGAAGGCGGAGTTGCACAGGAACAAACAGCATGTAAACATAAGACTTGTAAAGGTGGAGCGAAAGCCACTACACACACACACACACACACACACACACACACACACACACACACACACACACACACACACACACACACACACACACACACACACACACACACACACACACACACACACACACACACACACCACCTGTAGCATACCACACAACATCTTTCAGTTACAACATCCAGACAACACAACTGCAATGTATATGTAGCAATGTCGCCACCAATATAGTGATACATAAGCATGGGCTGTATAATAAACACTGGACAAAGCCACCATGACGTCACACACACACACACACACACACACACACACACACACACACACACACACACTTAAGTCGTGAGTTTAGCATTATGGCTGTCACTTGTCACAGGATACACATTGCAACGCCTCTATCCTCACTAGATCTGATTGAGAAGCTGAAACGGTAGCCACACCCGAAAGCATACACTGCTTTATTGTCCATTTCACTCACATATGGGACCGTAGTCAACATCATGTTGTATGGAAGAAATTAGTGATCGAGACCATTAACTGTTAACATAAACCATTTACTGAGGTAATAAACTCAAGTGAGAAGTAGGATCATTTCCTCATCCGTTTACACACAATCAGACTTCTTTCTGCAACCAATGGAGTTCCCTCCTGATGGCCATGACAAAGAACGCAAGTTTAAGACACTTGGCTTCACTTTTCACACCCAGAAGCTCTGTCCACTTACTATACAGTCTATGGACATAAGACACAATCTGTGTTCTGCAAGCATGATTAAAACTCTATTAATCACAAAGGGATTATCACAATGAGCAATGGGGTCTATAGGCATGTGTGTGTATGTGTGAGCAGGGGGGGTTGGTGGATTACAGGGGTCATGTCGCCTCTGTCCGACTGCGGTGGAGGCCAGAGTGCTGAGGCCCGCCCCGGCTCTCTCTCCACGCGACGCCTTTGTCCAACCCCTTGTTTGACAATTATTTACTCTGCTGTTTAGGACAGGGCTGAGGTCACCACGCATACATCAATGACACGAAAACAGTGGCTAACTGTGTCTGTCCACCCCCATTTGACATGTACAGGCCCATACACTCATATACACTCACACTCGGGATTACAGGACTACAAGACGGACTAACCAAATGGTTGTCAGTCACATGTTGCTGCTGAGTAAGGGAAATCAAATCCAGCTGAACAATACCTTTTAATACAGGGGTATGCGGTGGTGATTATTATTCTACAGTATGTTACTCATATTCCACAAATTGTCTAGAAGCTATGTTGACATTTGTATTTAGTGCTAACTGCTTGCTTGTTTGCTTGAAAGTTGCTTGAAATACTGGTGAACTAACAAAGGGATAATGTTATTGTTTCTTTGTAAGCTGCTCTGGACAAAGTCAGGAGCCAAACTCTTTAAATACGGTCTGCTCTGGCTCAAGAGCATAAGAGTGGTTCATTCTCACACAGGGTGCTTTGGATGAATGCGACCTCCCATTGCGACTCACTACATGAAATGTAAATGTTCATGTAAACGGTCCTCTGTACATTTGTCTCTTTTAGCTAGTCATCCCATCTCCCCCCTGTCACTGCTTTTAGAACATAATAAATGTGCTTCTGGCATTATTACAGGGGTCGGTATTTGTGGCATCTGCCAGGCTTGTCTCTGGCCTCTCGAAGACAATGACATCAAAAAAAAAACAAAAAAAAAAAAACAGTTCCCCTGCTTCCACTGTCCCCCTCCCCCTACAGTGCTGGTGCAACCTGAAACTGCCTGAAGAGATGAGCCGTCATTAAATACTGCAGAGCTGACATAATGACAGGAAAGATAAAAGAGAGGAAACAAAAAAAGGCCAGACCAATTCTCGTCCCATAATGCCTCCCCCAACCCCCAGGCTCAGCCCGCCTCTCCCAATAAAAGACACCAGGCCACAGATAGGGCACTGGTCAGCTACAACTTTGCTGCTGTGATCTGACAACGTTCACACAAAGCCTGGCCACCTCACAGAATAATACTACTCCACTCTTTCTGACACCTCTAGAAACAATAAGCAGCCCAGACAATGGAGGGGAAACTCCATCTCATACAATGTTCATATACAATGGATGTTTAATCATCTGCAGCAGATGCATGTGACCGCAGAGGCTCTAGTTCAGAGGTGTCAAACTCATTTTAGTTACAATAGGAGCCCAATTTGTTCTCAAGCGGGTCGGACCAATAAAACTATTGCATATAAATAATGAAAACACATTTTTTCCTCTTTCTTTTAGTGTAAAGACATATATACTGTAAACATGAACAATTAAGGAATCATTCAGTTATAAAAACAGCCTGAGATGTCTTAAGAAAAAAAAAGTGTAATTTTAACAATAAGTCTCTTAAATTATTTAGTATTTTACTTTTTCGTTGATGACTTTTCTGCAATTTTTTTCCCACACTTTGCAAAGTCAAACAGTGAGCTGGATTGGTAGGCTAGTTCTGGACTGAGGGCTGTATGTTTGACACCCCTTCACTAGCTGATATATGATAATAAAAATACTACGACTGCTCCTCCTCCCAGCTCTATACTACTGCTATCCCTAAATTTGGAAATGTGATCTGGAGAAGCACCATTCAAAGACATTTGCCTTAAAATAGACAGTAATAAAATCCAGACACACGATAGTGCAGCAGACTCAGCCCACTGATCAAGCTCAGATATGTCCTGTGACACTGCCCACTCTTGTGCAACTCGGGCTTTTTATATCACCACAGGCTGCTGAGCTCTCTTTAACTTGCTATGTCCCCAGCAATGATGCTAAACCACATGTAGTTCGGCTTGGCTCCCAGTTGGCATTCCAGCGTTCTGTAACACTGTGCTGAGGCAATATTTACTTTCAAGGGAAAGTGTACTTGGCACACAGCCGAAACTCTTGGAGGGGGGTGTGACGGGTTGCTACTGTGTACTACATCCAACCTTCCCACCCACCCAAAATCCTCGTGCTGACCCGGCCAACCACCCACAGCCTCTTAGCAGCAGCCCTGGCTCTGCTACCTGGACCAGAGCCAAACCCAAGGCTGAGCAAAGCGCCAAGAGGGACAGAGAAAGAGAGGGAGACACACACACACACACACAGAATATGAGCGCAGAGGGAGAGAACCAGTGAGTGTGAACATGTTGCGCCCCAACTTGGCCCACTGCCAGGACACACTTAGGAGGATTTTTAGCCACAAAAGCCAATCAGAGGTCAACCATCCATAGAGATTTGAAGTGTCTCACAAAAGATACAGCTGGAGATGTTTGTTTCACAGTCAAGATTAAGCAGTCGCTCACAGCAGGGGACTGCACTAAGAAATCAAACAAAATACTCAAGCTAGAGTGGTGGACAGACAAAGGCTAAACTCTGTTGGGTCACAATGAACAACAGTGTTTGGACAAGTTTTAAGATTAGGATTGGCAGTGGGAAATCTTCAGTGAACGTCGTTCTAGATAAAAATGGTGTAGCGAGGAGCCAAGGCAGGACACTAACCTGTCTGAAGTGATCATCGAAGCCCCAGTCGGCCTGTCCGTTAGGAGAGGTAGCAGAGTGAGGCCCAGCAGGAGACAGGCCCTCATCAGGTTCCTGCTTGACTCTAATAGGTGGGGATGCAGCCCTCTGGGGGGCTGATGCAGAGTAACTGCCGAACGGACGTGCTGGGATGCGGGAAGCGCTCTGCTGCAAAGCAAGGGTCTGCTTGCGGAGAAACTCCAGACCACTGGCACTTCCCTCATCCTCATCACTGCCCTCATCCCCTTCCATCATTTCATTGTCGTCATCGTCATCCCCTGAATCCCGGCCTCTGTCCTCGTCATCCTCTCTTTCTGAGTCCACACTGCTCTGATTGGACATGCGGGGAGGTAACCCGCCACCCGGGACACCTCCAGCCAGGCCTTTGCCCATGAAGCTGGCCCCAGAAGCCCGGGCAGCTGCCAGGATGGCCTGCTGGGCAGCAACCTGCTGAGCATACATGATATGGGCCTCTCGCAGCTTCCTCTCCTTGCGCTCCATTTCCAGTCGGGCCTGTTGCTGGCGTTGGAGCTGCTCCATTACTGCCTCCAGCTTCATCCCCCCTGTAGAGGTGCTCTGAGGAAAGGCCACACCAGGCTCCTGAGACATGCTAGGCTGTGGGAGGAAGAGAGAGGGATATTTATTTCATTATACAGGATGAAATGAAGTGTAGGGCACATGGAGCTTTTTCAAAATAATCAAAGGAGCCCGATTCACACACACTCACATCCAAAACATACAGTAGATAATCCAACCGCACAATATTCATCATGTTCATGTAGTAGTAAAACCTGTTAACTTGTAACTCCTTATAACCAGTCACTTTAGTCAATGTTTAAACTGGGTTGCCTCTGTTAATCTTACAAGTCAAAAGCTGGAAAATTCACAGCATCATAGCAATAAATCTGAACTATATTTTCTAATATAATTAAGAAAATATGTATTCTACTCCTCCTTGATGGCTAAACTCTACAACTAAACCTGAGCATGTCTAAAAACAGAAACAATGAAGCAGGAAAATCTTAAAAACGTAACAAAACTCTGTAACCACAGTAATGAAACCAGGCTCATGACAAAGAAGCCATGTCAAAAACACTGAAAAGCAAGAACACTTTTAAGGTTTGAGAGAAGGCGCTTAGATATCACAGCTAAACTTAAAATATATCGGCACTACAGCAACCAACCACGAACAGATCTTTGGTAATAGAAGACGAGAAGGAAAATTGTGTTAGTAACTCAATTCAAGTATCATTATGAATTCTCGTAATAGCAGTACAGTGATTTATCATAAAGAAACGCCTTTATCAAAGCAAGGGTTGAATAATTGACCTCAGCTCCTGCGTTTTATTGGGGCAGTAAAATGGTCATTCATATAGGTTAGCTAGTATTCAATGTGGCTGAAACTTCGGTGTTTTCGTTAAATAAAAAGCAGAGTAAGCTGACCTCCAATCATATTAAAAA
Organism: Sciaenops ocellatus; assembly: GCA_033000465.1. Lineage (NCBI taxonomy): Eukaryota > Metazoa > Chordata > Actinopteri > Sciaenidae > Sciaenops > Sciaenops ocellatus. The sequence goes on from CP136888.1 coordinate 19,916,751, forward strand.
GACAAACAACCATTTAAGTGAAAACAACAACAACAACAACATAATCTGTTAATAATGTACATATTTTTCCGCATTAAGCTAGCTGCCACATCCATTACGTGGATAACGTCAGCCGTGATAGGTTTTTACGATAAGTCACCGTACAAACAAGCAAATTTAGCTTAAAAACGTTGAGGATTTGTCTGAAAATGCATTACAGTGTTGTCGTGTGATTATAAAATAAGTAAAAATGTAACCTACCGTAAAGGTCAAATTAGCTGAAAGTTTGTTTTTTCTTCTTTTTTTTTTGCGAAGTGTATCGTTAAGCTAGCTAACTCTTCTCCGTAAATAAGAGGCGGTCTAACTGACACTTTCCTGCTTTTTGTTTTTTTTAAAAACTCGTTACAGGTTAAAGACATGAAGAGGGACGCCAAGCAGGACCACGACTCACCATTTGTGCCTTACTACTGCCTGAATTGTCCACCATCCCTCCTTCCTTGGCTTTATCCTCCTTCTTCCCTCGTTTGTGGCACTCGTTCAAACACTTGTAAACACACACGCGCGCGCCCGCGCGCGTACGGCTAGGAGGAGGGGAGGGGGGCGCTGCCGGTGGTGGTGGTGGTGGTGGGGGGGGGCGCTGTGCACGCACCACCGTAGAACGCTGCCAAGTGATCCGCGTGCTGGACCGCTCTATGTGCTCTCTCTTCTGGGGGGGTAGAGGGGGGACGACCTCTGGAAATGTGGTCGTCTTTCTCTCTTTCCCCACTGATTTTTACCGTGTTTTCTTTCTTTAATAGAAAAGGGGAACGGCTGGAAAATGGCCCGATCTCATATCTCGGAGAGAGCGCTGAGGTAACTCCCTTCAGTCGGTTTTTTTCCTCCTCTACATTTGACCCCCCCCTCCCCTCTCTCTCTCTCGCGGTCTCTCTCGCTCTCTCTCCCTCCCCACACCAGCCCCCATGGCGTACAGCATTAGGCCCGCCCATGGTAGCAACAAGTCTCGCAGCCTTTTCAGTTGCATGCGTCTCTTATCAAGTACTTTTATTCATATACATTACTGCATTTGTGTAACATAAGGCTGAGCAACTAAATGCTTATACGTCTGTGCAAGTAGCTGCGCCACATAACCTAAATAAAAAGAGCAAATGTACAATATATGTACATGTACATAAAGTGCGAATGAGTCATATAATATAATGCATTTATCGACACAATCTATTGACCTATGAATATACATTTATAGCTGACATGAAAGCTCTCACTATAATTCTATCTGTACATTATATGTGATAATTAATCTAATTAAGCTAAATTATTATTATTATTCTTGCACATGGAGCACAAGTGTTCTTAGAAATACTCAAGTCCTATGTAGGCTACACTATCACACCTTTCTTTATTCCTTCTTTATGTAGCAATGCTCAACTGACATACTACCAACATATTAAGGTCCCTTAATAGTGCAATAGAGCATTGAGAATGCAGCATAGCTCCATGCTGTCCCCTTGTGGAAACAACAGCTAAAATGTTCACAGTGGTTAGTGTGTTTTATCAAACACATACTGCAAATACACACCGAACTCTGCCATCAGTTCTACTTTAATGAAGCTTTTAGCTTTTCAGTTTCGTTGACACTGTCAGAGAGGTACTAATTTAACGATCATGTGTACGATGGAGGTCGTAGTTTTCAGTAGTGTTAAACTGGACTGCACATACAGAGAAGGCCATAATATTAGAAAAACCTTTCAATATAATAATAACAATAGCACCCACTAAGACAGCAATAACAAACATAAAGTAGACTTATGACCTCTCTGACAATGTCAACAAAAACTGAAATATTATAAGCTTCATAAAAAAACATTTGATGACAGTTTTTGCATTGAATCACATTGAATTGTACAAATGTACCTAATGAAGTGGCCGGTCAGTGTATAACTCATTCCTATAATCAAAAAGCTACGTCCTAATGCAAGCACTACCAGAAATGATTATGAATAATTATAATCACAGCCATACACGTGAAATTATAGCTAATAGTTTTATTTAATAATGCAAACCAATAAACAATACAGTCAAATAAAAAAAGACTAGTTTACCATTATAAAATAACTATAAGTTATTGCATTCATCACCCAATAACACTACATCGTCACAATGTTTATAAGAAGCAGATTGTCCCAACAGTTGCATAGTACAGGTGAGTCAAGTGTACTTGCTACTGACCACTGGTGTTAAGTGCAATATTAGTGTACATAAAAACATCGTGCAGAGCCAGGGCCGGGGTCAGCACACTTTAAAGTCAGCTGTTACATTTAAAGCATTTACCTCACACTTAGTGTAATAGTAGAATCAGCTTTTATTCCTTTATCACCCACATTACAACCTGTGCTGAGAGGAGATATTGTACATTACTCATGTTAATAATGTAACATTTTAAATACCTAGCATTTTCACTTGACAAAATCAACTTCCCAAATTTGATTTTGACTTGAACCTTACTGTGAAGTTCAAATCCTATGTTTTCTTGCACAAAATATCATAATTTTTCCAGTCTTAACTAACCTGCTATAGCATTTATTCATATGACTGAGAGTTACACCTTGTAACAACCAACATCACAGCATGAGAAAAAGCAGTGTGGTCTGCATGTAAGTAAAACAGCAGTCATACATGTATCCTGACTTAAAACCTCAATGCACTTAAACAGTTGTGCGATTTTATTTTATTTTTAAACCTATGTGAAAGGCAAATTACTTCCTAGTGCACACAATATCTCCCGAGAAAACAGATCAGTCACTTGCTCTGATACTGAACATTTTTTGTTTAAGCAGTTTCAAAATAAACACCACTAATTAATAAAATATGTCCCAGACTGTAACATGAGCAGATACAATTTTAAAGTGGAAAAACAAAAGAAAATAATAATTACACTTTTTTTCTTTACATTAAGGATTGCCATTTTCTGTGTCTATTATGTAGGAAACACACATCGTAACACAAAGAAAATAATTCCAACACATTGTTTAAACTCATATTTGTAATATACTTTAAAAATAACAAGGGTAGACAAATACCTCAATACTTTTATGTAAATCTGGTTTACTGTTTTTGACTATAACAACAATGTTTAGTGTCCCCAACTTATATACTTATAAATAAATAAATATAATGATTTAACTCTGTTGTCCACACACATTCTGAAGTGTTTAAAATGAGTTACATTAGATCCTGGACCCGGTTCTAATCCAAAATGCTACATATCCAACTTGACAGAAAAAAAGTGATCATGTTATCCAGAATCAATGTAGTCAGTTACCAATGTACATCTATTCCTGTGTTCTTCCTATCCATCCCAAAAAGCGATGGACACTGGTTTCTGGAACGAAACATTGTAAAGTCCAGTCGAATCAAATGTGTTTGGCTCATCTATCAAAGCACTTCAGTAACTCATCTGCCTTCATTTGTGCCATATGCAGTGTAACATTTGGTAAGTATAGGTCACTCTTTCCAACAGTGAATACATTTGTAGATTAACTTTGCATTAATGCTTTACTCTGCAAGTGTATCTTCTACAGGCAGAGGATGGGTGAGTCCTTATTAGTATGTAGCAGTCTGCTCAATGACAACTTGTAAAAGTAATGAACTCTGTCTTCTCAGACACAAAGCAGGAAAATGCAGAACGAGTCTTATCCAGATTTATCGTCCTCACTCCATGTGAAAAAATAACTATATATATATAATTACTCATTACACATAAAGACATGAAGTGGTTTCACTCTGTCACTATACTTCCTATTTCAATTCAGTGCTCTGCTTCATATAAAAAAAAAATGCTATTACTTGTTATTTTTGTTGGAATAAGTGTCAGTCACCTCATTTTGGTATAAAACTCAAAAGTCATTTTTGATGACAGACAAAGTAAAACAAAAAAGAAAACACAGCCAGTTGCAAACATAATCAGGGAATGTCAATGTGTCAATGGTCAATTCATAAATTCTGATTCGCCAAAGGGCCCGAACATTAATAAACTAAATACCAAACATGAATGCATGTCATGCTTAGAGGGCTGCAGACCTGTTCACCACAGTGGAAAAGACAGTAAACAGTTCTCCACTGGAGCAACGACATTTCCCAAACGATGCGATCTATAAAAATAATAAGAAAGAAAAAATAATATCAAGCTTTGGGTCACAGTGGATAAGGCTTGTTCTTATGTCCACCCGTGTTTTCATGTGTGTCTTGTGAGTCGTCTCGGTGCACACAGTCCTGCACAAAAAGGAGTTTGGCTTCAGAGCTGGAAGTTCTCAGGCAGCACAGCAGTGGTCCTGGGTTAGAAAAAAGGCCTCAGGCGCACCAGTGACTAAAGTCAGAGGCAGGAGCTGGAGCCAAGTCTTTATAAGGTTTGAGTCATGGCACCGGCTTCACTGCATGGAGCAGGACGGGCCCTCGGAGCAGCAGCACACAGAGGAGCCCATGGCTTTGGGTGGAATAAGGTCCAGGTCCTCGTCATCAGGGATCTCATCCAGACGGTAGCCGTCCTGAAGCAGCTGCCTGCTTAAATCAGGATGGACCTGGAAAGCAAAGAGAAGGACCTCGCTTACAAACACGTATAAGTGTTGAATGGCTAAATCTGATGGACATCTCACTGTGGTTAACCTGTTCATAGTGATACTTTCATCTTTTCATACCCCTTATGACTCCTCATGCCTGTTGCTACCAAAATAAATAAACATTTTCTTTTCTATTTTCCCATCAGTTCACCTCACATCTGTTTCTAACTCAACACCTCCTACATCAGTTTCATATTAAAAGCCTGCTAGTGTTTCTGTTGAAGGAAATTTATTCATTTACTAACAAAGCTTGTTAAATGTGGCAGTAAACTTCTTCCCACTTCAACCCAGTCCCCTTGAAATACATTACATAAATATTTAGCTAAGATGTGGGGTCTATGAGTCTGTGGCAAGTGAACTAGCAACTAACATACTTTGAATGCATCTTAGCTATGATAAAAATCCAACTGTTACTCAACAACAATGTGAGAAAACAAGGACAGAATTTAAGCTCTGCTGAAAGGTGGAGTAAACAACCCTGGCTACATATCTGAGTCAAGAAATAGCCAGCAGCTTAGTATGTGACTGAAAAACAACAGGTCAAATATAAAACACATCCTTAGCTTTGCTTTTACTTATCGCAATTGCACAAACCGGTTCCAGTTTAACCTGTTACCTATTTCCCGCAGACACTAAATATTTGCATTTTGAAGGTTTTGCAAGGTGAAGGTCGGGTTGACCTGACAAGCTGAACCGGATGATTGCACAAAAATTAAAGTACAAGATGAAAAAATAAAGTAAGGGAGTATATGAATAGTTTTAAACCAGTTTTTACACACCCACGCAGCTATAACCACCGGCCAGGTTAGACTGGGTGAGTGGGATTCTAAGAGCATCTGAAGAAGGCAGGTAGCCTTAACTCACCTCAGCTGAAGAGTATCCTGAGGAATACTGCTCAAAATCGATCTCTTCATCACTGTAAGGACATGCAGCACAGGTTCTGTCACTCTAAAGGTAAACAATTCCAATGAAAGCTATAACATGCCAAAATGGTAACTGGAACTGGTAAATGTCCAGAGGGGAAATTATTTTATGGCTAAATTGTAGCCATGTAGAGATTTCATGTGACTGCTTTGTCTGTAATTATACCCGAACGCACACATTAAATAAGGTATTTCTTCTTGTGACATTCATTCTCTTCCATTGTGACATATTTTGCTGATACACTCTGATGAACTGTTCTCTCATACTGCAGCACAACTAAACTGCATCTCTACAAAGAGACCTAATCATCATTTTACAGCTTTACAACAACAGAGTTTGTGGTAAAATACAATAATTTATGAGGAATTAAGAGTGTATCTTTTAGAACAATATAATGGGAAACAACTTCTTAATAGTCACAGTAGACTGTCAGTAAGTTTCAGTGCTCAGTTTAGTAAGAAACTAACATTATCAATTGTATACCTGGTATAGCCTTACCTGTCTGAGTCCAGTGCAATCAAACTGTCCTCAGCGTGCTGACTCAAAGCAGCGTAGCCCTTGTTATATTTCACTGTCCTAAAAGAAAAACGAAACTTTAGAAATTTTAAAAAGAAACTTTAAAAATCACACAAAACAAACATTGCTTCCCATACATTATGTTGAGATTACAAAAATCAGTGTCCTCTCTTCTCCTCACCTTTTACCTCCTTGTCTAGGCTGATGCATCACTGGAGGTCCTGGTGAGAGGGCTTTCTTCTTCAGCGCTTTCCTCGCCATCTCCCGGTGTTTCTCTGTGAATAATAAGGATAATAATGTTGACTCGGACCGAGTGGATGATGGTCAAAGCAAAGGTGTAATAAGAAGTTTATAGCACCTATAAGAGCTATTTCATGAGTTGATTATTAGCATTTGTTTTGTTGGCGACTGGGGGCACGAAGTAGGTGGAAGTTAAAGATAGCAGGTGGAGGGAAGGGTGCATCACTTTTACCGGAAAAAAGGCAGCATGATTAACGTATGTTTACATTTAACGTGGAAAATAATTAATCTACAACATGAATTTGTTGTTTAATTTTACTAAGTCACACACCACCAAATATTTAATTTATTTAGGTGAGACTGGACTATGTCTACTCAGTGTCCTCTATGCACACAGGTAATGGCAAAGAGAACGAAGAGGATGTAGAGAAAGCTAAGAAGAGAAAAGGAAAGAGAAACCGAGCAAGAAGCCACCAGACGAGAATAAATCTGGGATTGACTTTTAGTCACTGGCAAGAGCTTCATGAAATAAAGGCTGAAAGACAGACACTAAGCTGGGCTTCTTGTTGTTGGACTAGTAAATAACTTAAGCTGGCTGCCACGTGATAAACTTAGTTGCACTACATGCTTCAATTCCTTTTCCTATCCTACAGTACTGAGAGTACATATGCAAAACAGACACGAAAGAGTATGTGAAATATGTCATGTGTCTCCTGTGATGACTCTCACCAATCTCACATGACATTGATTCACGCTACCTCATTGCTATGTGAAAATCCTCCATATCATCCACATCTGCCTGGCTTTACGCAGGAATGCGCAACTACACAAAGTCTTTTTTGTAAACGCCAAATGAATATCTGAATAACAAACAGCAGTCAGTCAGCCAGCAGTATTAAGAGCACAAATCTTTGTTGGAGATGCTCTGACAGGTTACACTTTAGCAGAATATTCATATCTACATAACACACAGATATCTGGACCTTAAATATGATAAAACTACTTTATGAAAAGTTGACTATGTGGACTGATTTCTACACACACACACACAGATTCCCACAGTTTCACACAATCCACAGTGTGAAACTGTGGTCGACTTGGCTCATCGGTGTCATATGACTCAGACTCTACCGCCCTGCTAGTTGCACTTTCAACACTCTTCTGCTTTTTCATTTTGTGCTGTGTACAACAATTATGAACCACAGCTGAACTCATAAAAACAACAATTATGACAGGACTCCTGACTTACTGACAGGTATAACAATGACATGTTTATGTTATTGGGTTATGATGAGGTTAAGAAAATGCTTACGAAGCTTGAGGTGGATTGCTGTTGCTCTGGACATGATGTAAGGGCCTCTTTTCTCCACGGGCCTGATTCCGCCATCGGCTGTCTTAGGTCTTGTGCCACTACTGGGCCCCTTAGGTTGCATAAATGGATGGATAAAAGGATAATCTGTATTTATATTCACGTATAGCAGTCAAGTAAATAGCAAGACAAATGTATGATAACTAAATGACAAACTGTGGTAGGTGAATGGCGTCTTAGAAAATCTTAAACTAATTCAAATGTGATTCAGCCACAATCTTCATTAAACATATTAACTTGTCTCTTGTACAGTAACTCATTTTGGTCTATTTCTCATTCATAAAAAGTCTGTCAACAGTGGTAATCCCCGAAATTTGTAAATCGAAAACTCCTCCAAATTTTCCCAGCAGCCCCTTCGGTTTACAGGCAGAGATAATCAATTTTACATGTTTATAAGCCCGTTAAACATGTCACACACTATCATTTACATTCAAAGTTAGCAGTTTTTAACGCTTAAAGCTTGTCCCATTGACACCAATTTAATTATAAGCACGTCTTATCCAAACAACTGTCAGAAATCACAGGTTAAAGTAAACAGCTAGCCTCGTAGCTAGCGTCAGCCGGTGTTTCGGTTTAACGAGTGACCGTATTAACTGGCGACCGTCAGCCGGATGTCTGGTTGTCATAGATACGGCCGCCGTTGAAAAGAGGAAGATAGGTACTTATTTTGTTCATAAACGTTACAATCAATGACAATAAAATGTTAAAATGTCAAAAAATTACACAATTCGCGTCTTGTTTGACAGCTACGTATTCTCTTCCTGTCTTAACCGCTTCCGTAACTACGACAACCACAGAGGCATTCGCTAATCGCACCAGTTAACACGGTCGCTTGTTACACCGTAACACCGGGCTAGCTTTAGCTGCTATTACCGATAAAACTTGTGGCTCCGGCTGCGCCTCCAGCAGTGTGTCCTTCTCTGGTTCCTCTATGATGTCGTTCATCATCTTGGCCTTAGTTGTCACAGTTTACGCCATAACACTGCCATGGTGACAGGTGTCCCACCGCCGCGGGACTTTGTTGTTTTCCTCAGGGGCAGTTAACATAGGCACTTCTGTGTGCTAGCAGTAGCTACGCTATTGTGCTAACAGTGACAGGTTTTATTCTACTTCCGGGTGAAAAAAGTTTCAAAATAAAATCATGACATGTCATTCAAGAAGTAAGATAATCCAATGTTTGGTTTTGTGCAGTTTCATATGACTCAACTATAGTGAGGCGTCTGTCACGCTCACACGTACATCAGCCTCCAGTTCATCACAGATGACAGAAATGTTATCCCCCCCCCCCCACCCCCCCACCCACCCACCAAAAAAAAAAACCTCAAATTAAATAATTTTCAAAATAAAAATGCTTCATAGTTAGTAGCAAACAATGTCAACACTTGATAAGCACTATAATGGACTCGTTTTGTCCATAGCACATATCCTGTATTTTATTCCAAAATATAGAAATGGTGCAAAAAGGCACTACCAGAGACTACTTATAATCCAGAACAGCTTGCTTGCTATCACACGTGTAGCTGTTGTGATATAAAATGACCAATCCATGAAAGATTTCTAGCCTGCTGTCGCCATCTGGTGGATTACAGAGCTCAGACAGGGAAAGACTCATTGTCTCATTGAAGATCTGTCAATTTAACCACATATTTTGCTTTGTGAATGCTGCATTCATGTAGCTCAAACTGAAATCTGTCAGCTGTAACTACTGCTACAGAGACACTAGTGATGCCCACAGACCGATCTTCTCCTAGGTTTTCTAACTGCACATGGTCACAGGTCAGCAGAAGAGCAGCAGCCATTTAATAAAGTTTAGGCAAAAGCCCCCCTATGTACTTCTGTATAAAAACACAGTTTGCATTTATTAAAATAGGTTGAACAAGGATGATATAAAGCCAAAAATCAAAATATAAAACCAAAATCTGTAGCATCGGTTGAGTCTTTAGGTCTTCTTTAGGTGTGTTAAAGACCTTTTTCACAACAGACACTTTCGTTTGCAGGACAAGCAAAAGCTAATAACATTAACCACGGCTCCATTTCATTGAAGGAGCCCAGTAATCTATGTCCATGAGGAAGTTTAGCAGAAAACTCATAAATGGAATGAGGCCAGCATGGTATTATTTACACCTGTGCTTTTACTGCTACATTGAGTCAAAATGTCTGCTGTAGAAAAGGTCCATTATAGATATAAAAATACTAATTTACCATAAAAAACACATAACAAACACTCTTCAGTTCATTTATTGGTTTTCTTTATTAGGTCCACCATTTTGTACACAACAGGACATGGATTTAATCAACAATATAGACATATCTGACAGGAGAGAAACAGAGGAGTTCATCTCTTTATGTATCAAATGACCTGAGGAAAGAGAAGGAAAGAATTACTTTATTGTTTTAAATATTTATATATTACTTTATTTGCTCTGGTTTAAGTTTGTGTAGATAATCTTTCTTAAGGAAACAATGAAAATCATGATTCAAAAAAAGATTAGCTGCAAACAAGTAATGTGCAATATAGTTTATCATCTACTGTACATAGACCAGCATACGCGAGACAGCTTGAGACCGCGCTGAACAACGCCAGTGGTTATGCCTGCAGCAAGTCTGGTATGGTACAGTATTGGCTCACCTTGACAGTCTATAACTTGTCAATGCCCAGATCTTCTGGTGTTGAGATGCCGAGTTCTGTAAGGGTGGGCTTCAGTTCTTGGATCAAGTAGGGATAGATGTCTTTGTGGGGGCCTGCTTTGTCCTGCAAAACATAAAATGAAGAGAGAATGTTATCATAGGCAATACGTGCAGTGAGCAATTGAGTAAGTCTCAAACAACATAATCTAGTGATTTATTTGCTATCAGGAGTGCTGCATTATATGTTTGTATGTTATTTGTTTTAATCATATTTTTTTACAAATAAATATAAATAAAAGTCATGGAAAAGCGATCCACACTCAAGCTCTGGGTCGCAAGAAACAAAGTTCAGGAGAAAGAATGAACCTATGACGGGTAGGGCCTGGTGTATAAACTTAATTTTTACAAACTGTCTGAACTGGCTTTTGTCATTACAAGACGTTCAGGGCTTATTCAAAAGTCATAATTAAAAAGAGATGTGTACAGTTAGTCATTTAAACATTGCTAACCTCAATAATCTATAATATTATGCGTCTTAGACCTGTTACTTCACATCAACGCCTTGTCATCCACACTTTGACATTCAGATAACAAGTTACGCCAGCCAGCGAGGGAGAAAAATATCTGATGCAAACTCAAAAGGAATCATATTTGAAGTTATCCCACATAAGTAGCCATCATCTTCATTTTCTTTTTGCTCAATTTTAGTGTTTTCTCACTCTTGGACTAGTCTAAATTTAATTATAGTAATTATAATTTCATTAAATTGACAGCAAAATAAGTCATTAAGAACATCCCTAATGTCAACAACCCTTTAGTATGGAGAGATGGTAGTGAGGAGTTACAGTAAGTTGCTAACTAGTTTGTGAAGTACAATGCTGGAAAGTTAATGATCCCTTCATTTTTCCTTTAAAATAAAACTCTGAATGAACTAATATAGTTCTGTTCCTAACAACCGTCATGTCACTCATGCTTATCACATATGTTTGCCATGTTAGTGAGGTAGCTAGCCAGCTATAGACAGTATAGTCTAATGTAGCAGTTAAAAAGTATGAAGGCCTGTTCTCCTCCACTACCATCTGCCCAGTTAAAGTTACTGTTAATACACACTCATCACATCAGTTTCAAATGAACATTTCAGTGGACAGAAACACTTTATTTTTCAACAAGGCTTTTATAGTGAAATATTTGCAGGAATCTGTTGTGGAAAACTTGGTACCTACTGAGTCACATGCAACACCTAGTTTTAAAATTCGGTATTTCCAATCCAGTTCGGTATTTGGCTTAATATCAAACTGGTTAGAACATTTCTACATAGGCCCAAACCTATTGAAGGGACAGCCACTCACCTTAACAGCCTCAAGGATGCGGACGGCGCTGGCCAGATCATTCAGTCTTCTGCAAGCCCTTAGTGCAGAATCCAGGATCTTGGGCTCAGGTACCAGATCATACCCCATCAGGGTGTTCATGCCTTCAGAATAAATGGAAACAGAATAAATCAATGAATTAGCAATAATAAGAACAGCAAACTATATCAGAAAGAAAAACAAGTTATGATGCACCGTTAAAACCATCAGTGGTGCTACTGCCACTGCTGGGCAATATGGGAAGTCAAATAACTAAATGATGAGGCACATTTACTTTACGTGGGTCTGATATTTTGTCTGAATGTTTCTGTCATGATTTCCAAACGAACCCAAACTGGTAACGTAACACTGACCAGACTAGGAACAATGGAATGAGGATACATCATTAGAATATGAAAAGCATTTCAGCAAAGTCACCTTTCTTCAGTTCCCAGGCATCTATGTCAGGCTTGCTGAAGTAAGTAACCCAACGGGCATCAAACTCCTCTTCTGTCTCCACCTTACCATGGGAGTAACATCTGGAGGCCAATGGAGCTGGAGAACAAGGCACAAAGAGAAGTTTCTTTTTAAACACTAGTGACGATACAATACATTTCAAGATGTAGAAATATATAAAAGCCTCTCTACAAAACCTATTTTTTCATTTCACAAAAACCACAAACACAAGCAGCAATAAAACACATTTTCCAGTTTAAAACTGGCCAATGAGTAAATATTTTATTGAACAAGTAAATAGGATTGTGAATTTGCCCGGGTATTCTGTGCCAACCTTCAACACACGACTGTTTTCGACATTTGTCGCTTCAGTAACATCTCTGTGGGTACTAAAAAAAGCATTCAACCACAACTAACTGAAAACTTCTATCCACAGTGAAGATGAACAGATTAAGACAAGCAGTATTAATGACATATCAAAACTTGCGATAGTAATATGTCATGAACCTAGTTGTATCAAATGAAAGAGTCAAGCCAATGTATTCAAAAGGTTTTGATTCCATATCATAAACATTAATGTGTATGACTGTTAGTTAGTAAGCAAGGCAACACTTAACAGAGACAATTTTAAAGGAATATGACTTTTCAAAATAGTCCTCATCTTGTTTGATTAACCTGTTCTTGAAAAAGGCATGCAGCACAACAATGAGACTGAATGACAAAAATGTAAGTGTGACACTGTAAGACTTCCTCTTTCAATCACAGGATGGAGACAGTGTCTGTATTAAACATGTATTAAACTTGCTGAAAAACATTTTCAGCTGCACAGCCTTCATCAGTGTGGTTGATATGAAGCATTTACAAGCCGTAGATAATACAGGTCTATAAACTCGGTATATGAGGTTGGTGTCAGTTTCTTTAAATACACCAACAGATTAGTCATGTGGCTCCCACCTTACATCCAAATATGTAATACGTGCAGTATCATATATTTTCCAACTACAATTTATCTCAAACAATAATAAAGTTATAGCACAATATCCCAGCACACATACAGGGACTGACATAACTCTAAATTTATTTATGCACAGGATAGCCTTGATCATCTACTAACACAACACAAACCTATCTCGCATTTTTAAAATAAAAACATAGATACAATATATATGCACCCTATCAGCTGCAGCAGGGTACATAAATGCCCACGTAGCGTAAGCTACCTAATGAATAGCGACCTACAGGTGTTGAGGACAGTTCATTTGGGTGAATATTAGCATCAAAACAAATCACAAACCACATTATTCTAGACTTTTATAGTAAACTATGTGTAAATATAGAATATAAGGCTCTGTGCATGATAAATTATGCTGTCTGAGTCAGACTTTACAACGTGTTAATATCAGCTGCGCATAAACGGCGGTCACTGACTCTCTTGAACTAACTGAGGAGGGTCATCGCAAGGTCGTGACTTTTTTTGTTACTATCATTCATTTTGGCGCCTCTTCATTTAAAATATTGAATGAATGGTGGAAGTACAGGAACATATTCAATTCAAGGCCACAAGGATACCCAACCATAAAAACATGTCAATGTCACCCTAAGCTAGCTTTTCACACACACATACACACACACAGCTGTGGCTAAGCTTGGCGGCTAGCCGGGTAACCTCACTGTAGTCATCTCTGTTACAGGAACTGTGTAATTTCACGGCAGGTGTGTATCCTACCTGAGTAGCAGGGTCGTGACCGAGCCAGACTCCGGGCCCCGGTGGCTGACAGTCGGAACACGGCTCGGAACATCGTACCGTAGCGGTCGCTAACCGTCCTGTGTGTGCTAAAGAGAGACTCTGGACGGAGAGACACGAAGAGGACGACGAGGTGTCACGTGACTGACGGAGATAGCCGAAGGCTTCTGCGTCATAGCCGCTGATAGGTCCGTGTTTTAGACCACGTACTACTCACACTGAGTATGAGCAACATACACACGTGTGTTTTCTAACTCATCTTTTTACTTTAAGTGTCTTTAATTTAACATGTATTTACATGAATCTACAGTAGATATAGTCTTATTAGAGAATAATACCTGCTGTACATCAGCTCTCAGTCATGGCAGGAAGGACAAAAGACACATTTCCATTTGCACTCCTCTGTGACTGTCATCCAAGGTAAAGGTAACAGAAATCATCCTGAGGACTTAATGAGTTTAATAATCTAAAATGTTGATTTGTGTCAGAATACTGTAAAGTACTCAAAATATCTGGTTCCTACACTTAACATAATAAGACAGTATCAGGGTTATTTTCCTAAACTTTACAAAGCCCACCCAGAGCCACAAAAGACATTATACAACTGCAGTACTCCTCATGAAGAGAAAACTGAACTGAAAATGAGTGGAGTGCCCCTTTAACAACAAGGAAATGCACAACAGAGGCGTATGATATCAGCAGAGGGAGCTCTTGGTTTATAGATACACCTTTGAGTCCTAAGAAACAAAAGCAACCCTGTATTAATGGTGAAGAAGCAAATGACTTTTATAATAAGTGCATGTGAGGAGCTGACAGATTTCATTCCAAAGCATCAGAAAAGAATAAATCATTTATTTGTATTTAATAAACCAGAAACTATTTTTTTATGTGGGATTTTATCATGTTGATATCATTCGTCCATTTTATTTGACTTTCTGTGTATGCAAACACTCGACGTGCATGTTTAGGGTCATGTAATGGATGTGACTAAGGTATAGCGGATTACCCAGTTGTGTGATTCAAGTTTGTGTGTGTGTGTGTGTCAGTGTTCTTAGTGACGTGGTAAACTCTAATCCGCCCTAAGCCCAGGGCACCACAGTGAATGTCCATTAGTGTAATGTGCTACTGCACATATTTACTTCTGTGTCTCTTTCTCTCCTTATCGTGTTCATCTTTTATTTTCTTCCATGCCTTCTTTGCTACTCACTACTAAATCTCTGCGTGGACGTTGCATATTTCAGCTGTATAGCTTCAGTTTTAGAGCAACTTCTGAGTCGGTAGGATAAGCTCTCTGACCTCTCACCTCCCTGTGGACAGGGCACATTTACTTGAATGTGGATGATTAGAACATTATATTGCACTGATGTTAGCTTGTGAGTTGAAACAATTTGTATAGTAATAGCACCTCCAAATATGTCTTTATGGGGTTAATACATTTACTGTCATTATAACACCACCTTTTCCTGATATAAAGCTATGAAATCCGCTCACAACCTCACCTGTCACCTGTCTGTGAGTAAAGGAAAACTACAGAGATCTATTCCTTTTTAAATGAGAAAATTCAACATTAAAGAGGATAATAATTGACATTTATTTTGTTTCTCTGGGAAGGTTTTATTCACATTCACATCAAGTAGTTTATTTTCTTTTCACCTGATTAATGTGCTCTTGTCTATAAAGTGAAAAGCTCCTATTCTTATAACAATAGTGCTCATTGTACGTGTCGCATGATCCTTCTGAGGGCACAAAAGAAGCTATTTTATCTATACTCAAGGTGCTGTTGATCTAATTCTTACATTCATAATTTAGGGATTTAAAGCTAAATCAGTTAAATGCTCAACATGTGACATAAACCAATCACAGGATGTTACTAAATGCATAGAAATAAGTCACCTGGGGTGGTGTTTAGCTCAGTTGGTAGAGCAGCCGCCCCATGTACAAAGGCTCAGTCCTTGCTGCGGGAGCCCAGGGTTTGAGTCCGGCCTGTGGCTCTTTCCCGCATGTCATTCCCCATCTCTCTCTCCCCACATTTCCTGTCACTCTTCAGCTGTCTCTATCAGAATAAAGCTTGAAAAGGCCAAAAAAATAATCTTAAAAAAAAAAAAAAAAGAAATAAGTCACCTTCTTAGTTTTATGTCTTGAATTCTCATTTAAGTTCAAATCAAAATAACTTTGCTTGTGTCTTTAATACAAGTTTATGCATGTCATATGATGAACCCTCTTCTTCAAACTGCATTCTCCCCAGTTTTCTTTCTTTTTGGTGTGGGGGGCCAAAGTGTGAATTAGTGTGAATTGCACTTTTTACCAAGCTTGTCTTGGTTCCGCTCAACCTGCTGAGTTACACAGGACCACGATATTAACTGAAACCACAAAACAGGAAGGGAGCTGAGTTTGGTTCTACAGTTATGATGGTTTTATTGGCATTTCCCAAGGTATTAATTTACAGTGATGGTCACAGTCTGGAAAGGTAAAGAGACGCGAAACAAAAAGAGTGGCACTATTGCAGATAAATATGGGCCTCTCATCTGTGTGGTCTACATATGTAGCATGCGGTTGCCATGTTAGGATATTTTTGCCTGGATAAATTAATTATTCTGTGTCTTCTAGCAGCGGATGGACATGCATAACACACTTAATGCGCAGCTTCGTATTGCTAGGGTTGAATCACAGGTGAAAGCAGTCTGGCCTGACGTGGAATTAGCAAAGCTCCACCTCCTTTCATTACCAATCACAATATTAGCTGTTATGGTTAATGCCCAATATTTATTTCTGATGGTTAAACAAGAGTCTCATCAAAAATGCTCTTCAGACCACAAACATATGCAAATATTTGCATATACACTGAGCCTTATGATAAAGTTTTTATGGATTACAATAAATCAATCAAATATTCAACCCTTGCTTTTGAATGGTCAGATTTAGCTCCCTGAGGAAAATGTATATACTATACAACCAATAGCATCAAATTGCATTAATGCTGCTCCATCAATAGAATTGGTAAAGTACACTAACAGTCAGGATCAAAAAGCCTTGTTTTCATTCAAATGGCTCAAATAGTTACAGAGACGTAACAGAGTATTCATGGTCTAATACGCTATTAAGATCTGAGCAGCTCCACATCTACATTAAATAACTTTGTATTTAAACAGTGGCCTTGGTTTACAAGCTGTGAGGGCTGTATGTTCACTATATTCATGGCAAATCACTGTGGCATTATCATGTAGCATCACAACATCTTAACTGATGATTACACAGTGTGTCTTACATGGACAACACCAGAATACTGACATGGGGGGGGGGGGGCATCTTGGAACAAGGTGTACACACAATTTATGTTACACACAGACTTAAAAAAAAAGCGATGAAGAAAACAGGACAAATGATCTAGATCAATGAAGCCATTTAAGAAGCACTATGTACAGTGTGGAAATAGTCTGAGTGGACGATATGTGACAGGACTACTATTTCTTAACAAAATCAAAAGAGCGACAACACAGAACAACATCGACAACAAGGGGAGTGAAGAGAAGGAAGGAAATAATGGGCAGGATTTGGATGTATGATATGTGCATGTGTGCAAACCTCTACAAGTATCACAATAAAAGCATGATGTTGCAGCGCCTGCTGTCGAGCATAGGGCGTGGGCGCTGGGCGTTGGTGTTGGGGGGCTGGGTTTGGTCGGTGTTGTTATTTTTTGGGTGATTAGGGTTAAATGGGGATGAAAGCACTTTTTCGCTGCAGTTTAGCCACTGCCCAACATCTTTGTAGCACGCTGGTTGGCCTCGTCAATCCTGGTCTTGTTGGAATCAGCCTGAAAGAGAAATAAAGCACTGGCTGTTACATAGCTGAATGTAGTAAAATCAATAGTAAAGGATCAGGATGAGTTCATTTAAAGGAAAATTCCAGTTTATTTCAAACTGATGTATTTTCTCATGAATATGCAGGGTGATTATGTCAGATGGTAAGTTGACCCAGATGTAAATCCCTATGCAGTTAACCATATGGGCTGTTACAGGCACAACGTTAGCACTACTCATTAGGGCTGCAACTTTTCTATTAATCTGTTGATTATTTTGATTAATCAGTTAGTTGTTTGGTACAGAAAAAGTGAAAATAGCAACAAAAAAAAAATGTTGGTCACTGTTTCTCAAAGGTCAAGGTGACCTTGTTTGTGTCTTGTCTTGTCTTATTTAGTCCACAGTTTGAAGACATTCAGTTTTCTGTCATAGAGGACTAAAGAAATTAGAACGATTCACATCTGAGAAGCTGAAATCAGAGAATTTGGACAAAATGATTCATCAATTATCAAAATAGTTGTCATTCAATTTAATAGTTGTCAACTAATTGATTAACTGATTAATCATTGCAGCTCTATTGGCCATAGAGTCTCGACAGCCAGCTACATTTATCAGAAATATATCAGATTGAATTAAATGAACAGACGTACTGAACTAATGGAGAGCACAATTGGGATGTTTAACACCCAGATTTTGTCCTCTGGCATGTGAATCAAGTTTTCCCAGACTAAATCTGCTCAAAGTCGGCACAGCTGAATCTGCTGGCACACAGCCTAATGCTGGGCATGTAATCCATGCTAAATATGAGCTAAATACTCTATAGATTAGCTACTGTTTTTCCAGATTTGTTGCCTTTCACAAACTTACTTTACCCACAGTTCTGACATTACATTGTTAAACTCTTTGTGACTTTCACAAAATGTGTATATCTAACCACATTCTGGTTCACTCCATAGTTTTCCATGTCATCTGTGCATTAATACAAACAAACCTATAGAGAAAATTATTTCACATAGTAGTCTTGAAAATCTGTTGCCCGTTGTAGCCTCATAATTATCTTGTTTCATAAAAACAACAAAAGTATATTTGTATTTTCTCTTTGAAGGATTTGAAGCATCACAATTCTAAATGTGAACCCGGCTCTATTTTTATCCACCTTGAACTAAACGTTGCTTACTACTCCACCAACTAGGAGAGGCTGTTGCCTGGTAACAAATGAAACTGACTTGTTTCTCATCAATAAGTATGAATTTAGAACGGTGGAGGGTCAACTACATCAAAGTCGTGCTGTTCTCTCAAAATGAAGCACCCTTTGTCACTAATTATTCATACTCATTTTCCATGGCAGTGCTCATGGTACAGTACCTTCTCCATGATCCTATCGATCTGGCGATTCTGGGTGTCGATCTCCTGGCCCATGTCCAGGGCCATGTGACGCAGATTGCCAATGATACCTCCCACCTGCTCCAGGTTCTCATCCATCTCATTCTCCCTGGCGTCATCTGTTACCCTGGAAAGCAAAGGAGGATATAATATGTTGTCACAAAGGTTTCCTGGACTTCAAATACTGTGACATGTAAGGATAAAACAATAAGATGTACTGGTTAAAGTCCATGTACAGTAAGAATAATGTGTTCTAAGTTTGTCAGTTCAAAGAGGAAAGTATTATTAACCACCCAGCCAAATTTGAATGATTAAAAATATCGACAAGTTCATAAAATTAGGTGTCAAAATCAGGTAGAAATGAGCAGTATTCTCAGCTCCAGGACTGTGGGGGCATGTCCGTTGAATGTGCTGAAGCCATGCCCACTCATGCCCCAAATTTGTTGCTCCATGAATTAAATATTAAGTAACATACATTCATATGTATCACCAGCCTTGAAACATCACAGTAAATGAATATTAAATTTTGTTGATCCCCCAAAAGGAAACTGTGTACAGTATGAAAATACAAGGTTACTTACACGTTGTGCATACTGATGGCAAAATGTTTCTTAAAACGTCAAAATGGATGGTCTATTTCAAGTGTTTTGTAGAATTGTGTGAATGTAAATTTTACACAGACACACAGAAACAATCGAGCATGCCAGCTACATGCAGACAAACACACCTACACACACACTTTACCTGCGGATGAAGCCCCCACTGATGGCCATCTGTTCACGTTCGTCCACCACTCGAGCACCTGGCTGGCTGTTCACCACTCCATCCTGGTTCGCTCCCCAGGCCTGGCCGCCGCCCTTAATCCTACCACACACACATTTCAGTCAGGGCCACTGTAAATGTTGCATTGTGTGTTTGTGTTTATGTGGGTGTGCATAAATGTATTTGTGCATGTTTATGTGTGTGCACTTGTTTATTTCTTTGTGGATATAACCAGGACTATGTGTGCTGTGGGTGTGCGCGTGAATATATGCTGGTCAGCACGTGTGACACTATGTGTGTGTGTGTGCACTGGAGTGTGAATGTGCATATGCATGTCTATGTAAATCCAAGTTTTATAGCAATTCACTGTCAAAACATATACCATCCATGAATATATGTTTAGAAGGCATTGCATAACATGGCGTCAAACCAATTCACCTGCTAAAAGCAACATGGCAGCCACGTATGATAAACTTACATGCATTTGCAGTCTGTTAGTGAATAATTGATCTAACATGCAGATCAATTGAATAGTATGTGGCTTGTGACAGAAAGTAATTAAGTCGTCTTACACAAGCACATACAGAAGAGCACAAACACAGAACATAAAAAACGGACTTCGGACGGAGGAGACACAAACACACACATAAACATGCGGGTTGAGAGGACATCCAAGGCGGTGACAAAGTACACAATGTTTGACATGAGAGGGGAAAACATAAAGCGGAATAGGATCAGACACACGCTGTATCTATTAAAAGAAAGCGGAACAGTTAGAGACGTTATAAAAAAAACAAATCCCCGCCCCCCCCAAAAAAACCAACAACAACAAAGTGAACAGTGATCGTTTTGCATGCAAGTCTGAGTAGCAGTGATCAGCCCTTCATTTCATCTGGATGGATCGATCTGTAAGATGATACACTGTATACAGTCAAATAGGCAAATTTAATTCTTAGCGTTTGTTTAATTATGCTTGGAGTACCTGATGAATGGAGGTCACCACTGAAGACAACACAATGAACAAAGTTTAAGCTATGTAAAAGTTTTGTTTGTTTACATTTCAATGAAAGACGACTCCTGTGTGTATCATTCTGTCTTGAGGTGGTAAACCACATCCATCAGGTGCTCCAGACAGTTTGTAATAAGCAAGAATTATTTCTCTTATGCTATTTGACCCAGGGCTGCCGTATAAAGAGTCTAGATCAGATGAAACACGTGACATAACCACAGGATTACATAACAAGTGGTTCATGATAGGGAGGACCAAAGAGCTATAGAATAGACAAGATCTGAACCCCAAATAAATCCCATATGGAAGGACAAAAAGCAGCAAACTCTTAATATAACTCCCAATAATACCTTCATATAGAAAACAAAAAATGAAATCCAAAATTGAGTAGTGACTATTAAAAAACTGACAGCAACTCATACAAAATGACAGCTGTGATGCAAATAAAGCAGATTAGTGTGCTACTGATCCTGTTCAGCCCTGTTGTGGAGGAAAGAATCATCTGTTGTTAAATTGTCTACTGATGTATTTAATCTTCAGAGTGGATATATAAATGGTGGTAATAGACAGTGAAGACAAAGAGAAACAAATATTAAGTGTCCTTTCCTACACAAATACCTGATTTTAGATACACAGTTGTGTCTTCCATGTAGTAAATCAATATAGCATCCTTTAATTAATTCCCAGAAGAATATCTGAGAAACCTCTTGCTGCAAACTCAACACAAATACAGCAATTAAGCCATTTATTTCACCAATATAGTCATTTATCTCTTGGTTTGTCAGCCACTTGTGTTTTCTATAGCTCTGAGATAGACAACTGTATACATGTATTGGTCCCAGAGTATAGTAGGCTCAGACATGACTCAGTGGCCATTGTTTGGCTGTTGAGGGCCAGAGATCAGATCACACAGGAGTTTGGCAAAACTGGAATTGGGAATCCACCTTTATATCAAAGCTTTTAAAGTACAAATACAAATTTAGTAGCTTTAATATTAAAATGATAGCACCCAATGTCTAATGTAAAGTTTGCCTCACTCTTGTATGATATTTTATTATGTAGGAATGTCCTAAGGGAAGAGAGGCAGGGGCCAATTGAGGAACCTTTTCACTACAACCCATAAAATGAAGGTCAAGTTGGTGTACTGAAAAGTAAGTTGGACATTTTAGCTTAAAATGTATCTTTACTGACGTGTTTGATTATAATAGTTACTGTACACGACTGTACCTTTACATCTGTAATATGCAGGACAGAAAACACCCAGACCTTGCTTGCAATGTAAGTTAGTTAATTAGATAGATTGACAGAATTTGCATGTTGCTAAATCAGCAGCAGACTAACTAGCTTAGCTCAGTACAGAGACTGAAACAGGGCTAGCCTGGCTCTGTTCAGAGGGGGAAAAAAATGTGCCCGTCAGTGACTCCAAAACTCAATAATTAACACTTTATCCCCTCCCCAAGCAAGAAAGAGAATAAGTGTATTTCCCAAAATGTCAAACTAGTCTGATCTAATACAACAGGTTTCTTAGCTGCAAGTATCAATATATAGTATTAATATACTCCCTTTTAATCAATGAATTATGTAATGTAAAACACCAACTTTAATACACTGTTGCCCATAAAGTTGGAATAAAATATTTTTACCTCTTTTCATAAAATGATTGTGACAATGTGATTTATTCTTAATAGATAAGGTGTATCTTCTCAAAACTTTATTGATCAACCCCTTCCAAACATATCACAGTAAAAATGAAACCATAATTAACCTGACGTGTATGAATAGGAATAAAAAGAGGACTGAAAACAAAAGTATTCCGACTTTATGGCGAACAGTGGCAGCAAAATGGATGAAATCAGTCATTTGGTGTAGAAGACAACTAGTTGATTTATTCTTTGGTTGGACTTTGTACACAGCATGATGCATCATGCTGCGAGGTGTTAGGGTGGGAGCTCAGGTGGGGTATGAGGGGGGGGGTTGTCGTGGCCCAGATCCCTGCTGATGCTGCTCCCTGCTGGAAGAGAATATCTCATCCAATGTGGAATGAAGGGCTTTTGAGGACGACAGCCATGGAGGCTGGAGAGCAAATTAAATGACATGAGACCCTCAGTCCAATGTTAAGCAAACACACCCACACACACACACATGCATGCAGTGCTTGTGCCTGTTCTCAGTGTGTGTCATATGTGTGGCTATGGGCCTAACTGCTCACACCACAGTTCACCATGCTCTATACACCAGAAGCAGGCAGACGGATAGAGAGGCAGGAAGGCAGGCACTGAAACACATGCAGTCAGGCGATACAGGCAGCACCTACTTGTTACAGGGACATGAACATAGACCACAGAACTGTCCTAGATTGTTCAAATTCTTTTCTGCATCCTTCATGTCCTTATTGATTTGGTCCATCCCCTCCTCGATGCGCTCCAGTTGCTCTGATTACCAACACATTGTCATTTTTCCAGCAAAAGAACGAAAGCACATGAAAAGAGAAGAGAGGAGGAAGAAGTTGCGGGTGGAAGGAAGGGTTGGGAGTAGAGAGGGGAGACAAAGGAGAAGAGACAAAA
Organism: Sciaenops ocellatus; assembly: GCA_033000465.1. Lineage (NCBI taxonomy): Eukaryota > Metazoa > Chordata > Actinopteri > Sciaenidae > Sciaenops > Sciaenops ocellatus. The sequence continues at coordinate 19,940,081 of CP136888.1, forward strand.
AAAGACATTGACTGTGACAAGAGAGACATCAGACATCACCACCACCACCAGCACTGGACAGGCAAGAGCTCAGGGCTCCTGGCCGGTACCTACTTTTTAATACATGGGCATATGAGACCACAGCATTGTCCTAAATCTTTTAAATCTTTCTCGGCCTCCTTCAGGTCTGCGTTCACCTTGTTCATGCCCTCTTCCACACGATCAAGTTGTTCTGGTGAGGACAAAGGCATGAGAGTAGTGAAATAAATGTGACTTGTTTTTCTAGGGGTGGCGCTCTACGCTACAGCGCAAGGGGCAAAATGTTTTGGCTAGATGCAGAAGGCAAAGCAGGCAACAAGCTTTGAGAGTATCTGGGGATTCCAGTTGACACAATGATTTAAAAAAAAGTTTTTCTTCCTCTGTTGCTTTGCGCATTATTCAGGCACATGATGTCACTAATGCTTCCTTACTCAGATGCTCACAGAGCTATAAAAAGCTCTGATTCAAGGTCAGACCCTCTCTCTGGCTGGTTAATGGTTATAGGACAGGATGGCAATAATCTCCATCAGTGGAAAGGGTCATTTTGTCTTCCAGGACTCCTACGGTTTGATTAGTCACATTGTAGGGCAGAGATGATCATATAACACTGGCTCAAGATCCATAGATATGAGCGCTCCTGTTGGACTTGGTGCTGAAGTATGTTCAGTATGTCTACAGCTCTGCTGAAGCTTCCAGAGGAAGGAGGCTGTATACAACATACACAACTGTAGTGAAGCAGATTGTTAGTGAAATTAAGTCTTTACATCGGATAGTAAATAACTAACCTTGCTTGGGTGTTAAATTAATGAAATTATGTTATAGACCCTTGCATAAGCTGTACAGACCTCTGCAATCAGGGTCAAGGTACATAATAATAAAAAATACAATTAGTTTCTTAGTTCTGAAAGTTGAGATATCTATAGCAACAAGAAGGGTTGGCATACCCAAGACATAAAAAGGCAACATTTAACCATAAATGCTTTTCATCTGACTCAACTGTCATTCTTTTTCTTTTCTTTAACTTATTTTTTACTTTCTCTCTCCAAAGCAGTTTAGCAGTTTACAAGAAACTTTTCAAAAAGTAGGGGAGAGAACATCAGGATTTATTTTATCAGCTGTAAGGTCTATTATTATTATATTATAATTATAGATCTATTATTACTTATAAGTAAAGTTTACCAACAAAGTGCAACACACAACCACTTAATGTCCGAATATGGCGGTAATCCCAGGCAAAGTGAGGGATTGAGTAAATGAGAAACATGAGAGAGAGGCATTGTTTATCTCTTCAGCCTTAGACAGCCAGGCCAGACTTTAGTGTAAAGTCCCCCAGTTGCCTCACGTAGTCAGTCAGTTCGAAAGCAGAAAGATTCAAAGCAACGAGGAATGAGCACAATGGGCTGTTTTCACAGACGACATTTTGAATTGAAAACACACCCTGCAGCTTTGCAACAGCGGGAGAGATTTATCAAAAAAAGAAGTTGAAATAATTAAAAGTGGGGACCATAAGATTGTTATATTATCCAGGAGAGTCCTGTTTTTATATGTTAAGTAACACTGAGGATAATTTTTCAGTCAGTCCAGTACCTTGGTGTTATTAACTGGTGTGTAAGTAATTCCATATTCCATATTCAGCGTTGAACGCTAATTGAAAATTACAAGGAGAGCTGTAATCGTCCAATAGCGATGAAGTAATGAATAAAAAACACAGCAGTCTCCAGTTTAAGGTGCTTAACATTCATGATTCATAAAAGCAACCACACTCCTTGTACCTTTTCAACCTGCATGAGCTACAATCAAACCAGTGTTTTGAGCTCAGAGCTAAAACATTGTGAGTTGCTTCTGCTGCGGGCCCAGTGAGGTGAAGCTGCAATCCATCAGCCCTGACTGAGGTGTAATTCAGGTCAACTTGCATGTAACAGCCAAGCAGGGAGAGACTCGATAGCTGCAGGAGACCTCCACCACAGGTAATACATCACTGCAAGAAATGACAAACCTCCTCCTATGCACGACCTGTATATGTGTGTGTGCATGTGCAAAGGGCAGAGGAATTAGTTTCACCATAGTTTACAGCTCAACAGGGCTGCATTAATTACCACAGGCTTGGCAAGCTACTATTTATGATATAAGAGGGAATAATTGATGAAAAAGAAATGGAAAATATATCAGAACTCCAACTGTAGGAGCTTGAGTAGTTCAGTAGCCGTTTTAAATGGTAAGGAGGCGTAGCAGAAAGTGAGAAGGATAGAGAGAATAATGACAAGAAAGAAAGACAAGAAAGAGCTTCATCATTATTGTAACCAAAGTGAACTACAGGAAAAAGACCAGGAGAAGAAGAACGTATAGGTCAGGAGAGAAAAGTGATGGGGATGAGAGCAGGGGCTGATGGGAAAGAAGAGAAGGAGCATGAAATGGAGAAGAAGAAGATTAGAAGAGGAAGACAGAAAGAGAGATAGAGAGAGACAGATGGGGGATCGGGTTAAAAGGACATTTGCTGAGAGGCAGAGGTAATTTAAATCTGTGAATTGATTGCCGTCCTGTGCTAACAGCAGTGAGCTGTGCGCTGTGGCAGCAGCCGTTACTCTGGGGGGCACGAGGACAGGAGGAAAGAGAAAGAGAGAGGGGTGAGTGTGTGTGTGGGGGGGAGGTGGCTATATGTTTCTTTGACAGGCCAATTAGGCTGCTCTTTCACGCATGTAGCTAAGCACAAGCCTGTGGTAATACACACACACACACACACACACACACACACACACACACACATACTTTAACTAGATGCTTCCCTACACACAATAAATGTGCCTTAAAATTACACCTGTACCCACAAAACATCAGTCACTTTAACGCAGGTGCAGAAACAGGGAACTTCCCTTTAAGTGTTCAAAACATTGTCAGTGTGTTCCTACTCTTTAATACTTCGACCTTTGTGTGGATCAAACGTTTCAACTCTCTAACTCTGACCAAGATTTTCAGAATAAAAGAGGACTTTATAGAAATTATAGTGGCTGGTAAAGCAGCCTTTTGCCATACTCTGTTCATGTTTACTGAGGAGGGCAGCTGTCAGGCCATCAGATACTCTCCTACATGCTTATAAGTAACAATTAATTCTCAGCTAATGAGCAACTTTGCTATCTTCATTATAAAAAATATCTGTAAAGGGTTCCTTGGTGCGGCAACCAGATTTCAGAGAGCATGGTTAAAAGCACTGATGCATTTGTTTTGAAGCTGTTTACGTCCTCGTTCTACTGCTTGAAACTACTTAACATAAAACTAAAATATAATCAGTAAGACTAAGTGAGTATATACGCATTTGTCTGATACATTAAGCATAAAAGTGCAGTAATAAGGAGGCAAAGCAGGAGGCTAGCTCAACAGGCACATCCAGTATAATCATTTTAGCCACATTAGCACAGACTGCAGCTGAAGTTACTACTGTAAATTTGGCACAAGCTCACAGAGAAATAAACTGTTCCTCTGCTTTAGTCATTTTAAAACCATAAAGGTCATTTTCCTTTAGGGTTGTATATTAGACTAGGACTCTAAAGTGTTATACTGGACGCACTGCTGATGAAGATTCTCCCATTATACAGCATAAAATAGCAGCATGAGAGAGTTGATCGCAGAGCAGATTAAAAGTGAAGACAGCTGTAAGAGAGATAGTGTTGATTGTTCTCTCCCTATCAACTTACCTCCCTGCTCATCCAACATGACCAGAGTCCTGATGCCGGCATCTTTACTCTAACAGACAGAGAGACAGACGGATGGAGAGATGGAAAAGAGAAAGAGGAGAAGAGAGGTTGGGAAAAAAGAGGAATAAATATGACAGATCAGTGAAGGTCAACAGAGCAGAACAGAGCAGAGCTATCGGGGCAGCAGAGGTGGGTCAAATTACAATTTGAAATCACTTTTTGGAGTGTGACTGATCTCGTCTGGCACGAGCGAGACAGCTTGACTTTAAAGGAATATTCTGACATTTTGGAAAACACACTTGTTCGCTTCCTTGCCAAAAGTTGGACCGGAAAAATCATACTGCTCTCATATATGTGTGCTAAATATGAAGCTAGAACTAGGGGACCATTAGCTTAGCTTAGCTTAAAGACTGGAAACAAGGGAAGCAGCTAGCGTGGCTCTGTCAAAATCTAAAACAATGTGAGAAAGACTAGCTTGTAATTTTTAGGCTTTGGTTTGGTGTGCATAATAAAAGATAGACATAACATGTTAATTAGTGAAAAGTCAGCTACATTAGGAGCTTTACTACACTGTGCGAAAATCAAAGACACGTAACCATGATCTGCACAGTGTCAATGGTACAAGGGAGGTGGCTAAACCAGGTGGTGCCAGGGTTAGTAGACCCTTTGGTACTGCCCATCAAGTTTATTTCTACAACCCTGTTTTAGAAGCTCAGACTTTCATCAAACAAATCAACTATCAGGCAAAAAACAAAACAAGACCAAGAGTTGTTTTCCTCCTAAAACTTTAGAGAAGATAAAAAAAAATAACACCACAAATATAATCATGCATGATGCATGATCCTGCACAGATTCCTGGGATAAACTCGTCCACCAAATGGCATGTGCTATATTTGTTATGTTCACTGTGCTGGTACCACAGATTTGTTGACAAAGCTCCAGTAATGTAACATTCTGATTTGGCTTACAGAAGCTGGCAAACGCTCAAAACACACAAGCACACACACACACACACACACAAAACATGAACATTCATGCAGACTCATATGCTGTTATTTCTCGGTGCATGGGCTTCATCACATAATAGCACACTTCAGTAAGCAAACAATAACCACATTAACCACTGCGCACATGACAAAACAACAGCTTTGTGCTCTCCATGAGCCTGAGGCTTCCTTTAACAGATATTAAAAACCAAAGGCCGTTCATGCATCAGTTATTTTGGATCAAAGTGTGCTCTGACCTTCTTGGAGCAGTGATAGAGAGCGGTGCTGGAGGCCAGTTAGGCATGCCACTGATATTAGTATCAATCAAATGAACTGTGAAAGACACCATGCAGTGGCCATGGATCTGTATCAGTGTGATGTTAAATTGTGATCAATGAACGTTCAGAAAGCGTTCTCCAGGCGACTCAAAATCAAGTTTGGAGGAGAAAAGTGGTTAATTTACATGAGCTTTGTCGACAAGAATCCTCATGTTTGCAGATGCACGTGCTTAAAGGCTTGTTTACCCACTAGGAATCATAGGAAACCACGCCAATTGGCATAGTCTGATGCGATGACATCATATCGTTCTGTATGGCTAATTTAACACACAGACACACACAGACACACACAGACACACACTTTGCTGTGATACATGAGTCACCAGTAAGAACCTGGTGATTTTTTTTTAGCGGTTTCTCCCAAAATACCTTTCTGTCCAGGAAATGAACATGGAAGGTGGTGACAACTTTTCAAGAGATTAACAGAGATGACTCATATTTCTGTCTTTGTTTCTATGTTTGGCAGAGGGGTTGATGTAAGGCAGGCCTTTATGAAAAGGTTGATTATTAAGGTAGGTAGTAATGTTCATGGTTATGTTCTGGTTCAAAATCTATATTGTCTTAAAGGTGAGGTGAATTAAAGGTGCTTCTAAAATACTCAAGGTTGTGTTAAAAGTTATAATCATTATAACTTTGTCCTGCTTAAATAATGTTATGAAAAGTCAAGCAGGCAAAGTTCCACAAGATCCACAAAAAAAGAGGAAATAAGAGGTCTATTGAGTCCTCTGTCGCCTCGTATTGATTTTTCATTAAGATGTCCACTCTACTGTTTCCTGAAATCTATTCTAATTTAGGAGATGACTGCACTAGTGTGGCCGACATGTCCACCTGCTGCCCTGCTATTGGTCAACAAGGACCCGAGGTGATATCTGATGAACACAAATCAACACAAAATCTACCTTTTAGAAAGAAATACCAATCAAATGATAAGTTAATTGATTAAAAATGTCCATGCGCATTTTGCACTTCCTGGCAAACTGTTTGCAACAAACTGCGCCAGGCGATTCAAATGACGTTAATTGGGTGCTTCTTAATCCGTCTGCAGCAGCAAGCAACAGAGGTGTCAACCTCCACTTGTAGCTGTCTGTGGGCACCAAGAGCTTTATGATACTGCTTCATATTTACAGAGAGATCGGACAAAGAAAGGAGATTGCTTGGAGAAAATTATAAATTAATTATCATTATAAAGGGTAACAAATCTTATGGTAACAAAAACATGATTCATAATTTCAGATTATTATACACGACTGAAACAGAGTATTCAAACATATTCTGCCAATAAATCTTACACACTGGACCTTTAAATCTATAACACAAACACTCCAAGTAACAATGCACTTTGAATGCAACACTGTATAATATATTCTGAGGTCTATAATTTTATATTAGAGGTAACGGTATAGTGGTTTCTAGTCATATAACAGTGTGCATGAATATAATATCACGTCCATCTTGTGTAATGTATTCTCTGACTTCAGGCCTGACACTGCTCATCACATCAGCTCCACAGAGGCATTGGATTTGGACTTGATGTCCTTCACAGACTCCTCTCTACCTCTCTGTGTTTATCTTTCACATTCTCCTCATCTCATTCCTCGTCCCTCTCACGTTCATCTCCGTCTCACTTTATTTTTTCATTTCCATCTCTCTAACCTGCTTTCTTTACATTTCGTTCTCAGCGCAACAAGTAGTTTCTCATTTCTTTTCCCCGCAGGCTTGGTGTGAAGATAACAGCTTTCATAAGAACTTCAATATCAAGAAAGATTAAATGAAAAATGGATCAAATGTGTTGCACAACAAAGTTCATTCATTTCTAATAAGAGAATTCATCACTGTACCCCACATCTCTCCACTGCTGATGCACTTTAGACACTGCACACGGTGTTTATGCTAGTAATCAGAGATTTTGCAGGTATGACTGAACCGTATTTGTGCGTTTTTTATAAAATTAAATAGTAAATAATAATTCAATGAAAGTCGTTTTTAATTAGAGAAATTATAGAAATGGCTGATCTGCTTCTCATAGAGACAACAACGCTACTGCAAAAAGTAGATCTGAATTATTTATATGCCATTTAAAAAGAGTTCTAAATCATAGCATATATTTAAAACAATTTATTTTGAAAGATAACTGGCCCAAAATACTGTATTTCCTAAGACATAAGCCATAAACAAGACGGCAAGTTCTGGCCACCAGCACCTGTATGAAGTTTTATCATCAAATTAAACAATTTAACAAACAAGATATAAAGGGTTAATTAGCTTCAGAGGTGCTGGTATGGTAGGTGGATTTGTTACCATCAGACAGAGCCTTCCAGTCTTTCCTTTTCCTGAAACTTTCTCTCAGTTTATTTGTGAGGAAGTGAAGCGCCACAGCAGACGCGTCAGTCAGTTGAAGGTAGGACATTTCTGCTATCTTACAAGATAAAGGTCGTGTAGCACATTGGAACAGCGAATGAATTATGGGTCACATTTGCATGAGACAAGGACACATTACATCACTCACTGTGAGTGTTTCTACGGTCAGATCACTAAGTGACTTTATTATACAGTCTTTTTGTTTATGGGCATTACAGTGATAAAAGGCACGCTCATGTTTCCAGGAAAGAATGTCCTCTCGTGTCAGTTATTACAGTAATACATACATACATGTACTATGCATACTGTGTATCCAAAGAAGTGTACATGAAGAGACACTCCAGAAACCCAATGGCTCATGGATCATGACTCATACAACAGAATAACAGTACCAGTGTCACTATCACCACTCTAAACCTCAAACTAAAACAAAGAAATATGTTTTTATTATTTGTTATGCAGGTGTATTCAGATTTAACATGTAAATATGCATTTCATATGAACTGATTTCATGGTGTTGCTCTACTCATGCATTTCAAATCAGAATCCATGCATAATGATAGTGATACAGGTCCTGCATGGATTTTACAATTACACTTCAGGTATTAGGGTGATGAGTTCAATCAGAGCGAGTTATTGAGTACAGAAGAAGAATAAGCTCTCATTTTTGGAGCATCAGCATATAACAAAATAGAGGCTAAAGAGAGTCAGAGCTGCAGTGTAGTGCTGTAACTGTGTGGGTGTGATCCTTAAAGCATCATGTAAGAGACAAGTTCTAGAAAAGGAGAGAAGGATTAAAGAGGGAAGGGGAGGATTTATTCTACAAGGTTATGACTTTTACTTTCTCTCCTTTATGTTTCTTAATGATTTAAATATTAAAAGATTTTTGGTTCACATGAGTGATTATGTAGATGTTTAGTAGATGTAGATGATTTTTTGAAAATCAAGCTTTTTTTCACAGAGTATATTCAAATTCAAGCATATTCCTAACCTTAACAGTCAAATTCCTAATGTAACACTTTCCAAACTTTCACTTTGTACAAAAGCTGGATGTTGAATTATCCTTGTGGAGGAAGCCGCAGTATAAACACATTATTGATCATGTCTAATTGTGCAATGGCCTCCAAAACAACGAGACAAGAACCAGATAGTTGCCTTGTTGTTCAATCATATTCAAAATACTCAAAATTAAGTCACCTCTTACAGCCAGGCTGTCCATCCAATAGTAATTGATATGATTAGTTATAGTTATTGGCCAGACTAGCTAAAAGGCACAAAAAACTCAATCTGATCATGGAAAAACGTGTTAAGTTTATTGAGTCAAATTATCTACTTTTTGTGGTTGAAATATATTTTAGATATTTAAATATATCTTGAGCCTTCCTACAAGCTACCCAGAATTTATACACCTAAGCTGAAGATTACATATTTTGAGAATGTGTCTTCTGACGTTGTTTTGGTTCACAGTCAGATCTGGACAGGCCAAAACAAGCAGGTATCACTGCACAGATCTCAGAGAGATCACTGGACGAGTGTGCTCCCTGCTCTCACTGCTCTCCACTTATTCAATTAGTGTAAGCACACTATAAGCCCTTTTAACACAAAGGTCACGGTAAGTGCTCATGGTTTACTGGAAGAAAAGGTGTACGGTACGGTAGAAAGAGAATTACTTTCATCAAATAACAGAAGGTTTTAAATAAACACTGATAAGAGAGTCGGTAAAATTAGGGTGATAATTATAGATGAAATTGTTCATCTATGAAGGTACGTTGAGTCTCATCCATAATCCATACTGCCTTATTGCTTCACTGCAGTCTATATTGAGCCTGCTTCTCTGGAGAGATGCTAAGTGAGAGGGATAAAGAGCATGTTGTCAGGAGGAGAGAAGCCAAAATATGACACACTCACTGTTTGTGTCTCTTGAGTGTTTCACCGGAGGAAACACACTCTGTACTAACATTTTCAAATCAGAGACTAACAGTTGGAAAGAACAAATGGCATTCCCTTGGCATTAACTTCAAATGTCAAATATTTAGCTACTGCCAGTGAAAAGGCTTGTCTGTCGAGCAGGTCACTGTTTAGGTCAGCCCCAGGTCTCATTCTGTCCCTGGTGGCTTTGTCTCATTAAGACATGGTGGCTGGTCCAGAGGTTAGAGCAGGGCTGTGTCTCTGAAGCCAGTGGCAGGAATTAGGGGCCCAACACACACTCATGGAAGTCTAATGCCAGTAAAAACAGCAAAACAACTTTGAAACTAACTTAATGCTAAACTTTTCCAGCCATACAGATACTGTGCTGCCTCAAACCCATGAAATGTCATCTAAGGGTAGGAAACAAGGTACAGTTCAGCAGCTCTGTGGTACACTGTGGTAGTCTGGATCCACGTAAACATGTAGCACCACATACAGCAAGGTCCTCCATGATAAAACAAAATGCACAAACTCTTCGTCATGTCTCTGCAGAACAATTCAGTACAGTATAATTTGATTGATTTATGATTTTAAGGTCATGATTCAATTTAAACTTTTTATTTCAAAATCATTGTTAGGCTATCAAGTTTTAATTTGTAAAGATCAAGTTTGTTTTGTGCTCTCACAACTGTAGTCTACATTTTCAAATTGTTCTTTAAAAAGATAAGCTACATGATATAATGGTATGTTTTTTTAATATACCATACTTGATGGCAATCATGGTTTCAATTTGAAAAGTGCACTCTCGTCACTGAGCTACATTGTCTCATCTTTGAAGTGTTTTTTCTTTGGACATGTGCCAGACAAGTGCAAGTGGGCAGCTATCCAGATATCTATGTAATGGTTTCTAAAGTGTATGTCAAGAAAATGTACTAAATTGTGAATTCTATAATGTGAGCTGTCATTTTATAGGCCTGTTCTCTTTCCTGTGAAATGTTTCATAGGACAGAGAAAGTGTTTAACATTTCCCTGTTTGTTGACAACTCAACTCATGTGCTTCTAACAGTTTTCTTCAGCTACCCAGAGGTTCCCTTCAGCTGATCTTACTCTACAAGCACAATAAACACATTCACATGTTTCTTTGCTGATTAAAGTTTGTATTCCACCTCTCAAAGCTGAATATAGTGAGACAGTTCACTCAGTTTGTGGATAAAAAGCTCAAGCCGCTCCACTTTAATGCTGTTAAGGCTTACAAATCAGACCGACATTTTTATATTCCTAAAGAACTGATCTATTAGATGACCGACCAGGTGAAGTGAAAAAAACTCTATATAGGCTCCATATTTTATATTTAGCACCAGATAAGTATTAGTAAATGTCATATAAATGACAAATGGTTGTTTGTGTAAACACATGAGTGGGACTGGTTTTATGGCGTGTGTTATTGGATCATTGGACTCACCTCCTCGACCAGAGATAGCATACGCCGAGTGCTCTCCAGAGACTGCAGGGAGACAAAGAGAGAGACAGTGATTAGCTGAGAGTGAATACAGACATACAGCACATCACCTGTAACTGTAAACACTGGAGAGACACGTCAGTGTGTTGAGAATGAAGTTTTATAACTAGGTTCAGGAACAACGCCTGGATTCATCCCATTTCCGTTTCACATGTACTTAAACACGCCTCCCTCGTTCACTCCTTCTTTGATGCCGTTTTCACATCCCTCCCCACCCCAAAACCCTCTTTCTTTTGTTATCTCGCTCTTTTCTCTTCTCTCTTTCATTCATACACAGGAACCATGGGGCTCTAAGACATAGAGCTACAGAGAGACGGTTCCCCCACCCAGAGTCTAAACTCCCGGGTTCCATCCAGCCTTCCCGATACCGGTCAACCTCCATCCACCACGACCCTGTTCCTTCCTCCCTCCTACCTACGTCCCTGCATCCCCTCATCCCCTCATCCCTTCATACCCTCGACACCTCCGGGCCGCAGCGCCTCAACACCACCAGCCCTCCGACCCTCAGCGCCTCAACACCTCCGGCCCTCCGGCCCTTAGCGCCTAAACACCTCCGGCCCTCAGCGCCTCAACACCTCCGGCCCTCAGCACCTCAACGCCTCCGGCCCTCAGTGCCTCTCATCTCCGACCCTCCATAGCTTCGACCCTCCATACCTCCATACCATCGACCCTTCATCCCTCCATACCACTGACCCTTCATCCCTCCATACCATTGACCCTTCATCCCCCCATACCGTCGACCCTTCATCCCTTCTTCTCTCCTATAAGCCGTCATCCCGGCGCACCCTTTCCATCACTTGCAATAAACCCATCTAAACTTGAATCTATTGGCGTGGTCCTTGTTAGTGAATAGAATATTAAGGGTTTAAAAACATATTTGAAAGGTGAACAAAGACTTAATATGCTGTATGCAAATGTGTAGACGGACAAATGACTGATACTCCTATAATTATCCTTGATAATTCATCTCCTCTCCTCTGATCCCAGAGTCTATTATCTGATTCCTACCTTTTGTGTGCTAACTTTCTACCCTCTGATGGATCCCTCCAAATCTCATCTCTTTCTTAAACCAAACTTTTCATTCCCAATCCTCATTTCACTCTTTCCTCCTTTGTTATCTCCTCATCTCCTGCTTCTCCTTTCTCCCTCTGTTGCTCCATCTATCCATCACTGCCTTCCTTATTTCTCCCTTCCTGCCTTCCTTCCCTCCCTCCCATCCCATCCATGAAGTCTCTTGGTCTTGCATTATCTCCTCATGAATGTTTAATAAGGCCATTTGAGCTGCTCTATTATTCTGCTGCACAGAATTATCTGCTCTTCCTGAGCTCCTCTCAACTCATTAAAAAGGGCAAAGTTCTCCCTTCCTCCCCCGACCCCCCAAAAAAGCACAGTCTTAATGAAAGAGACTTAGAGAACAAATTGCTAAAACAAGGGAGGGTCACATTAAAGCAACTCAGTCTGTCAGCCTGGAGGCTTACAGATACATTTATAAGAACAGGTCATTTTGAAAATGTCACATAATAATTGTCATGCTGTAGACCAAAAGTCAGTTTTGACTGTAGACCAAAGTCCTTTCTGCTTCTGCTGTGCTTCTTACTTCACCTAAAAGTGCACAGTGATTTACATTCTTCTTTGTAATTTTTATGTAATTTCATGAAAACCTGGGTTGGCAAATCACTGTTCATAATGTCCAATATGTATGCATAGATTGTAGTTACTATATGTTATATTTTCTCTGGAAAAAATATTTGCATTTGCCATAGTAACTGTGACTACATTTATTTTCATTTGACTGCAGACTAGTGCTTATTAAACATCGTTAAAAAATCTATTATGACACCACTTTTCTTACTGAGATAATAAAGAATGTATGTGCTATTAAAAGAGTGTACATTGCAAGCAATACTTGAAGATATCATGTTTCTTGTTGAATGTAATTAATGTTATGAAGTTGCACAATTACAAATTGAAGAACAAATTAAATACTGATACATTCATAAGTTATACTTCAAACTCTAGCAGCTACTTCAGCAGGTAACACAGGAAGATAAAATTACACATTATGACCTGAAGGAAATACTGTACAGTAAAAATAATGTAATATATTATCTTTCAGTCTTTTAATATCAGAGTTGACAACATCATTGTTTATGTGTGCGTCAATATATAAGCTTGTTTATCCAGGTGTACACCTGTGTGTGTATGTGTGTTTTCTACTGCACCTCATCGGCTATCTGGTCTGCGCGTGTCTGCAGGTCGGCCAGCTCATTGCGCATGTCTGATTCGTCTGCCATGGTGACTGTTGAACTTTGACTTCAAACAAGAAAATCTGGGAGGGACAAAAAGAAAGAGAGAAAAAGAGAGATTGAGTTAATACATCAAAAATATTAGATAATAGTCTTCAGACTTCAGATCAGCGGCTGGTGTTCAGACCGAAAACAGCACCCAACAATACAAGACACCACATTAATTCGAAACAATATTTAAGCATCATTCATGTATGTAAAGGCAGCACAGCTCTGATTCTTCATTTTACAGACTGCTAGTCTGCTAGACTCTAACTTGTGGAGGTCAAGTCAGGTTCAGTTTTAAACGAATGATTCAAAATATTCTTTGAGATTCATGCCTTTGTCCGTCTCTCCTTTGTTAGATTCATGTCAAGGTTGTTCTGTAACTGCAGGTCACAGGCTCAATAACTCTTATTAACAGTTATTGTCAAAGTGTCCTTCAGTCAAAAGAGTGAAGGCTTTTTAAACCAGACTTGACCCCTTTCTCAACCCTGAAGTTAACACGTCAATTAAGGCTGAATGCAGGTAAAGTTTTCTTGATGTCTTTGAAGGTTCCTGAGAAAGTTTCCACAGTCAAAGCTTGTCAATATTCAAGTGTGAAAAAGTGTGTGCTGAGTCACTATCAACAACACAGAAAAAGCCCATCAACACAAGAGACGAAACAATGTTTTCAGATTTGAGACAAAGAAGAGCACACATGATGCATAATTTACTATTTAAAACACTGTTGGTAAATACGTTCTGTCTCTGTTTACAGCCCCTCACGCTGTGTCCACATACACCCAAAAACACACTGTCCATTGGAGAAACATTGCTGCTGCACACACCCCAAGTTCAAACCTCCACCCCGCTGACCCTCCTCGGGGATCAGCAGTGAATGGAGATGAACGAGGGAGGAGCTCCATCACTCTAACGGTTTGAAGAAAAAGTCAGGACAGAGACAGGGGTCTATTTTTGTTCCTCTGGCTCGCTGTCAGACAGTATTTCATATACACACACGCACACACAGTAGAGCTGGAGGTATGGTCCATGAAATATGTATGTGGCTGTAACTCCGCAGGCTGACAGAGCTACATGCTGCTGCTGCTGCTGCTGCTGCTGCTGGTCGGGATGAAGGAGGCAAGAAGCTGAGGAGAATTAAGCCTTTAATGAGGCAAATAATCTGATGTGGTCCAATCAGATCTCATTTGTGCATCTGATGCATTTTTGTTTCTATTGCACAAATCATATTTATTTTTGTTCTAACGGTCGCTGATATAAATTTAACCACCCAGCAGCTTTTAGCTCGAGGATCATTAAAGCTTTATGCAATCTAATCTACTGCAATATACAGTGCTGCGATGGGACCGAGGGACCACTGACTTGACTCAGACTCTCAGTCAATCAGTCAGTTTTATTTATCTGTCACAGCAAAACAACATCTCCAAAAGCTAGTGTTTAAAGCTTCCTATGACACTCTAAAACTTTAGCTTGCTGGTAAAATTGCAAATACATCTGGGGAATTTTGTTGATTTTGGGACCTAAAAGTTTTCAACTCCATCGATCAGTGTCTGTCAGGAGGTTTCTGAGGTAAACAGACACAGGGTCATTCAGAGTCACAACTGGATGTTTGATAAAGTATCTCCTCGTTCTGCGCCGCTTTCTGTCTGTCTGTCTCCGCCTCCATCCCGATGGAGTCGTCAGGGCGGTTAATAATTGAACATGTGTCGGGAAGAGAAGAGATGGAGGGAAAAAAAAAATCTGCCTTTTCAAAGTGCTTCTCTTCCTCTCTCTCTCTCTCTCTCTCTCTCTCTCTCTCTGTCTGCCATGCCTGGTACACAGTCGCACTTTAAAATATTTATGTTTACATTTTACATTTTAGCCATTGGGCTGATGCTGTAATCCAGAGCTCCTTACAATGAGCACAACAGCAGAATGAGCTTCAGTTTATAGATCAGCTGCATTACCATACAGCGGAGACGTGGCTATGCATTAAAAGAGAAAAACTTGGAAGGAAAAAAGATGAACTGAACAGAGATCCACTGTGTTTTAGGTACGACAAAAAGCACTTCCTCTGATTATATTACCAGCTAAAGATGACTTTTTAAAGTCTTTTTTAGTCTGGAACTACTGAGATACAAGAATAGATTTGTAAAACTTCAGTCGTGTCCATTTGCACACACTGGCTGAACACAGTGTAATGATTTATTCAGGTTATTAATGAATCTCTCTGCTCCATTTTATAAAATAGATATGAAGTTTCAAAATGGCATCAAACAAACACTGATCATACCCGCTGCCATCCATACTTCATGCCTACATGTTGACAGCGTTGCTGTGGTGGGTTGTCAGTGGCAACACGAATGAAGTATTGAAAAGCCAAACTCTCTTCATGTACTGAAATGAAACATGTCACAGTACATCTACAAACAGCAACAATAACAACAATACCCTGTGACCTATGTTCTTCTTCTTTTCCTGTCGCTCCTCACTACATTCATCTCCCCAGTGTAATGTACTGCTGTGGTATTGATCAGCCATTGATTGCTAATCTCTTTGCTGCGGAGCCACTTCCTGTAACACGCACATACAGCTCAGCTTCGTCTTCTCATTTCCTCTTACATTGGACTCTGTCACTCATTCTCTGTCTATCAAAACGATGATCAACAACTCATCTTTTAACTCACCTCACTTTGTATTTGTTATGAATTACCAATGAACATTAGGATTTTACTGCACACAATGTGATATTGGGCGCTGTTTGTGATGCCGGTCTTCATGATGCTCCTTCCATCTCTCACTACTGCATTTAATATTTTCACATTGACTTGAGATTTACTGCTCTGGACATCCATTTAACATCAGTGTCATCATGCTTGGTGGGCTGACAAGACATACATTTTGTATATAACCCATACTATATACTAAATCTAAACATGCTTTGAATATGCCATGTGTTCAAAGCGACAAAAGCAAGTATACTCAGAACAAGCATACTAAAAACCCCTTTGAGTATGCTGCTCATAGACACTATTTCCCCACAACGCAGTGCACAAAGGAAATATAGGAGCTTCTCATAGCTGAAAGAAAAATTTTAAACAGCTCTAGGAAACATTTTGATGACCATATGGGAAGTTTAATCAGTAGTGACACAACAAATTTGCCTGTTAATATAAAATGGTTGTTGATCTTTTTTTTATATTAACTGCTTTAACAGTATAAGAGGATTAGTATCTAGTACATACTGTATAGAATTAGTACGTAGCATGGATTTAAAACACAGAGTCAACAACCATGCTAGTGACTCTGTGCGGAGGCACATAAGAACTCTGAGCCAAATGCTACCGACATGCTAAGATGCTTAAAATAGCACACTGATGCTTAGCCATGTTAACCATGCTCACTATCTTGGTTAAGCATGCTAACTTTTGCTAATTAGCACCAAACACATGTGAGGTGAGTTCAGGTGAGGCTGAATGTAAAAATGTTGACATGTTAACATTAGATTAAAGGCTGAAGATCACCAAAGTTGTTACGATGCATCCTGAGGGGAACATGAATTTCATTATCAAACTTCAAGGCAATCCATCCAATGGTGGCCTGTCGGACCAACACCGCAATCCATAGACTGACAATAAAGAAGCTGAAACTACTAGCTAAAAAGAGGATTGCCAAGGTTATTAGGATTCATAATAATATAATAATTGCCTGAAGATTTCAGTCTGAAGTGGACCAACCAACAGACATTGTTTACACATTCCTGAAGTGGCTAAAATGTCAGCGTGTACACTAGCTAACCATAGTGTCTGCTTAAATAAAACTATGCACTATGCAGTAAAAACATACAATATTATTTGCAAACAATTATTTGCTAGCTCGTCTCAGCTACAACTGGACTGGAATAAAGATACACAAAACTACAGTGTCTAATAATAAGTGTATGCTGGGTGATTGATTATTAAAAAGGCTCAAAACAAAACAAAAAATCATCTTGTGCTTGTGACAAATTCCCAAAAAAGTTTATAAATAGTTTTTTCAATCAGCTATTAACTTAAAAAAAAAAGATCATCTCTTCTGTCTGTCCATCTGTTTCTCTCCACCTCCTTTCTCCATCCATCCCACTCTGAAAGTCACTTCCTCTTTAACATGCTTAACATGTTTCATAGACAGAATGACACACACACACTACAGTGGAGCAGGCATGACACAAGGCCTGTCCTTCCCCATCCCCCACCTGCGGCCCTGCTGGCTGTCACTCGTCTCGACTGACGGCTGCTGTAAGGCCTGAACTGCCAGGCTCAGCCCGTGGAGAGATTAAAGTCAGCAGGGAAAGAGGATTTACTCTCCACTGTTTTCTCTCTCCTCTATCCTACACACACTCTCCTCTAACTATATTTCCTCTCTCTTGTTGTCTTTGTTCCACCTCATCCACTTTCCATGCCCTCTCCGTCTCTGAATGTAAACAGTGCACGTCCAGGAAAAAGAAAGAGGGAACAATCTATCTATACTATTTACCTATAGATAAATGCATGATATAACACAGTGATGATACAGTTTCTAGCTCAATACTTTCCAGTGTCATTTGGGACTTTTCCAAGTCAAATCATCCAACTCACAGGAGGTGATACAGTTTCACATTTTCAGCATGAGAAGCCATTATGCCCGAAATCTGGCCACCTACAGAAACTCAATACAAATCATTACATCAACAAGATGAGGACAAAATAAAACATAATAATTATCACAAGTAATGTCTAGAAGTGCAGAGGAAATCCACCAGAGCAATGAGTGCTCCTCATCAACAAATTCAAAGCGTGTTGGGAGAACATTGACTTAAATGGAGACATTAAAAGGGCACCAATGAATTATTGATCAGAATATTAATAGAAGTAATCCTAAAAGCTGTTAAAGGGAGAGGAGGAAACAGGATGAGATTTGTAAAGAGCCAGGATGAAAATCTCAATGTGTGAAACAGGTAAAAACCTGAACAAAGCAGCATATTCACTGTTTATTATGACATAAAGAAGTGTTTTATAATTGGACCAAATCTCCATCTGTCACACTGAACAGTGAAAAGTCCACCTGGTAATATGTAGACTCCTACGTCTGTCCTGGATTTGTCTCCATGGATGTTCTCGTCTGAATCTGTTTGCCTCCCACCTCTTGTGTCACATCCATCACCACCAACACCACCACCACAACCACCACCACCACTTTTCCTTCTCACAAAGCCATCAAGTACCAGCACAACACGCAGGCTACCATCTCATGACAAGATTTGAACTTGGTAAGTTTGTTTCATGGCGTGTATGTGAATAGAGGGCAGCAGAACAGAGCAGCCCGACAGTTATGGCACAGAGGGAGGACTGGATTAACACTGTCAAAGGCTGACATGATTAACACACAGCCACGCAGCTCCAGTCGTGGAAGTATCCAACTACAAGCTATTTCAGGAAACAAAGTAAAATCCTGTCAAAGCATACAAATGGAAAATTCCACTGTGAAAATACTGAAAACACACAAAAATACAGTATGCCTTCATAGGGACAAGACACTGTTACATTTTACATTTATTACATACTGATGTGATAGATGGACACAACACTGCAGTTTCCAGTCACAATCAAATAGGATCTACAGTACCTTAAGTGTTTTTAGTGTATTACTACATCAGGATCATGTATTTGAAAAGCAGTGATTGTATCGTACCCACTGGTAACATAAAAAGGAACAGTAACCGTTTGGTTGAGCACATTTTGAGTTGTGATGTCTATCTAAATTAGTTGTTCTCTCTCCAGCACCAGTATTTATATAGCACCTAGACACCAAAAGGTCTAGGTGCTATATAAATACTGTGAAAGTATCAAAACAACGAGCCATTAGGACACCCTGTGAGGTTGTGATGTGGCCCACCCAGACTCACCATCCAGGTAGACTACAGTCTGTTACCTGTGGTTGTCGTTTGTATGCTCCACTCAGAAAACAGTCAGCCAATCAGAAGAAAGGCTCGTTAAAACACAAAACCCCCAGTTCTTCATAGAGCTCTAGAGAGAAGCATGAAAGAGGTCATGTAAAACTGTACTGAGATGTTTTTTTGGTATTTAAAACCAGAAAAATATCTTCTTCTGGATATGAAAACTTAAAATAAAACACTAGAGAAGTGTAAAAGTATCATGGAATACAAAAATGCATATACCTTTGTCCTGGATAATGCTGAATATTTGTTTTTATTATTCAATTATTATATCAGTGATGTTTCATAAATTTAAAAAATGAATTAAGTAAAAATGCAGTCATAAAGAGGTAAATCTGGGGTGATTGAAAAAGCCAAATATAAGCATAGTTCCATGCATAGTTGTGGACATTGACCACTTTACTCTGAAGGGGCTGTGTGTGAAGTGTCTCCGCTGATTGAAGGGTATGAGAAAGGTAGAAAGAACTTGTATATTAACTTGCACTGTGAAAAAAATAACACCAGCCTCCCTTCATCCAAACTCAGGCAGCCAACATAGTTCACAAGAACACAGTTCTGTCATGTCACACTTGAAGCTATTCTGTCTCATCGTGTGCCTTTTGTTAGATGAGTCCAGTCCAGTACACAGCAGACTTTAATCAGGTTACAGCATTTTGCACTGAAATCCTATCCAGGACTCAACAGCCACCAGTCCGCCACAATCTCACCAACACCAGCACAGGTAAAACGAAGTATTTGAATCCAGATTCAAAGGACATTAGCATTACTAAGCAGACAAAAAGACACACATTTTATTAGTTGACATAAAGAAAGTATTTCTGCAGGTTTGAGTTCTGTGAACATCAACAAAAAGAGAAAAATATAAAGATATGTCCTGTTGCTTTTGAGAGAAAATGCTAAATACAGAGAAGGCAGTTTCTTCCACAGCATGCAGGACTAATTCAGGAGGGATCCAGGATAAAAAAGCTGAAGTCATGCTTGTTCACTGTAGCAGACGGTCAGGCTGTCATGATAAACTGCCTTGACTCTGAATCGACAAGACTGCTATCAATCAAGTGCTGTGTTCAGTTGAGATAAACAGTGTTTTTGAAGGAAATGGGACATCTGGCTGGTTGCACTGAAATTCACAGTCAGGGAAACCAGGTCAGCTTGCCAGTTGTTCAGTTGTGCATTTCTCACAGGTTTATAGACGCACTAACCTAAATCTGGGGGATTTTGTACGATAGCTGGTGCACTTTTCTCTCCCTTTCATGCATTTGTGTTTGTAGATTAGTTAGAGAGGCGGTGGGCACAGCGTGAGTGAAAATTAGCATTGCTATTTCTGTAACGCTCCTTTTCTTTGTATTATTTGGAGCAAAGCTGCTTGTGTAGAATTGAACGGCACAAAAGTGAACCACAGGCGGCTTCAAGACGGGCAGCAATTTGACCTTATGGGAAGAGCATGCATGAAGGAAAGATGAAGATTTCGACACAGTGAGATTTCTTTCTTGGTTCACACACATCTCTTCCCTCGGCAGTGTTGCACAAAAATCACTGAAGCTAAGGAAACACAGAGCAGAGTCTCTTTGAGGAACATTTAATCCTCCTTTTTCCTCTCTTCCTCCTCTATTTGCAAAAGACTTGACTTCCTGTCTTCCCTCCATCCTTATCTTTCTTTCTGAATTCTTCTTGCGAATTACAACAGTGCATAAACCAGACTGCAGCTTAAAACTTCATAATAATCTCTGCAATGATAACACAGACATGCCCCCAGTGCTCACTTTCTCTCTTCAGTCCATTTAAACTGAAAGGAAAGGAACACTGGAGACCCCCTGTGTCACATTATAAACTGTGTGTGTGCTCTGTCAAGGTTAACGCTTCTCTACACTCGAAAACTGAAAACATCATCACACAGGGAGAACTGGTTCAAGGACAAGAAGGAGAGCAGCAGCAGGACAGACAAGGGTATAGGTGTGTGTGTGTGTGTGTGTGTGTGTGTGTGTGTGTGTGGGAGGGTCCAACATCATACCACATCAAAGCAGAAGCATGTTTCATTATTCACTGGATAAAACCAGGTCAACATTATTAATGCAACAGCTGTGTGTGTGTGTGTGTGTGTGTGTGTGTGTGTGTGTGTGCACGTGTGAGACAGCACATACAGCACAGCACATACAGTGTGTGTTTACAGGTCCAAGTGTATTTCTGTACATACACATGTCTAATCAGCTGTATGTGTATGTGTGGGCTTTGGGTTTTATATTTTCTATCTCACGCAGCCATACAATATGACAGTCTTACTAATATGTAACTATCTTTGGTTGCTAGAAGTCCACCTTAAAAACCCAAACAGATGGTTCCAAAGATGCTTAGTCACTAAATCTGCAACAATCAGTCTATTAACCGATTAGTTACCAACCAATAAATTAATCACCACCTATTTTGGTAAACAATTATTGAAAGACATTTGAGGACATCGCCTTAGGCTTTTGGATACAGTGATCAACATTTTCACCAAACAACTAATCAATTAATCCAGAAAACAAGAGATTAATTGATAATAAAAATATTCATTATTTGCAGCCTTAATGCTTATATAACACCACTGCAGATTGCATTCGGATTTGTTCATTCATTTTCTGTGTGTGATGTAAATAACTGTTCACATGGATATGAGGCATAAGAACCAATAATATCATGTAATGACTACATTCTCTTGAAGTGATAGTGTTGTCCTATTCATAACTAGACCTGCAAGCAGGTAGACCAGAGTCCAAGCCCCCAACACCTTCGCCACCTTATCAACATTATATTTGGCTGCCATGGAGATTATAGAATATGAAATGCATGTAATAACAAAAAGTCTCACTGTTTCCATGTGCTAAAAGTCTGTTTCATGTGTTGCCCTGGTCTGATTTCTTTTCACATTTTGTTGCAGTCAGTACACTTTAATATATCACACACAGACATGTAACCCTGCAGCTCCTACTCTTACCCTGGAAAAACACTTATCCTGGCGTCAGAGAGACTCCTGTTAAGACGGAGAGGCTGATACCCTTCAGTTACACTCACACAAATATGTTCACATGCTCTTGCATTCACCTCCTTATATTCACTGATGCCTTGGTCAGTCGATTTGAACCTTTCTGGTCTGGACCACTTGGAACAATGCATTCAATCAAACCTGTCAGACTCAGCAGGGTTGTTTTTTTTTTTTGCAGTGTTTCACTTCCAGTAGCTCATGTTTCGTTGTTTGCCTTTGTGTGCTGCTGCGTCAAATCATTTAGACATCAAACAGAATCTGTTCCATCCATTCACTTTATTCACACGGTGACCTTGTTTGATTTCAAACTTGTCTCCTACAGATTGTGTTTGCACAGCACTAAATTGTTTTTCCAATTAAGCTGTGGTGACAAATGTAATTGTAATGTAATTTTTCTTTCTAATTGTTTCTCTAATCTTCGTCATCAGTTCAGAAATATAACCATAAAAGAGTTTAATATTGTATTGCAAGACCTACTTTTTTGGCGAATGTCTTAAATAACAACATTTCCTGTTTATGTTAATAGAAAGTGTAATCTGGACTGCATTACTTCTCCTTCAAACCATATTTGCTGCTGCAAGGTTGTTGGATATATAAATTCTAGGCTAATGTCATGTATGTTCCAGATGTATACTTTATTTTAGCATCCAGCCTCTAGCAAGCGAACAAAACTTAATTTATACAGCACATTTGACTCCAGGGCAAATGAGAGTCGTGTTTAACACCACGGGTATGACGTGGACCAAATGAAGCTGGAGCACTGTGGCTCTGACCTTTACACTGCTGCCGCTGCTGCTGATGGTTGTGTGGTCGATCAAGGACTTGAAGCTTATGCAGAAAGGATAATCAATTCATGCGTTTATTACTAAAATAGAATGCTTATTAGTCAATTGACAAAAACATATTGCTTGATTGATTTCCATTACAAGCAGACAAAATATTGCTTGTTTAGTACAAACCTGTGCATACACTGTACATCCCTGCTGACCTATAAGCGGTAAACACATGCCAAGACATGACTAGGCCACGGAGCATGATGGGAGCCTGAGGGCTAAACTATTCAGACAGTACACCCACCACATCATGCCTGACCGCTAATATACCATGCATGTACCAACAGCCACTTACACATACACAAATGCATGGTTCACAGCATGCTTTAACAGTCTAACACCCATATACCAGAACAACAACTTCCTCGTGAGAGGAAGATCGATCTGTTTGAAATAGACTGACACAAAATTAGTACCTTCAGTCATTTCAGTGTGACTGGTCCTGGTCCTTTGTCACATTTTTACTCATATACTTGTTTAAGATTGATTTATCAGATCATTACCAGATCTTTTCTGAACCTTTCATGTGAAGGGCTACAAGTTTTTAAATTATTTTACATTCGATTCCAGAAATATTCTATAACACATCAAAAAGCTGAAACACAGTTTTTAAATTCAAAGTATTCAGAACTGCAGGATGGATGTCAGATGTTCAGAGAACAGCTTTATATTCAAGTCTACGGATTTCCATCCAGATTGACCACAGTGGTTGAATGTGAATGGAACAAGGTAGAAAAAGCTCATACAGCGCTGGTTTTCTGCCCATAGCAACGCCTGCCGTGACAATATGGCCTCAACGAATTAAAACATTCCCTATGGAGAGACGGGAAGGACACACAGAGAGAAATCTGCTGTGGAAAATCACTGTGGAAATCAGGAGGGTAAATGCCTGAGCATGTAGTTTATGCACTATTTTCCAGTGAAATACCATCAAAAAATTGATTTTAGACAGACAACATTTTAGATGTTACTATTCCTAAAGCACCTGCCTCTAATTTGCACTTCCTATGGTTTTCATAATTACTCAATTTTATGGTTAAAGTTTCACGTAACACTGTTATGCCACAGAGTAATGGCATGCAGCTGCCACTCAGTGACTGAGCAAAGAGGTACAAGGTCACAACCTGACCACCTGGCAGCGAGTGTAAAAATGTACCATTTAAGAGTTTAACACCTTCGCTGTGACAGAAGATTACAAGACCCGAATGACAAATGGTTCCCAGTGTTTAGGCATTTTTGTCTCAGCAGTTTGCATTTATGACATTTTCTCGTTATATAATATGAAGGTGGCCGGACAGACAGAAAAGCTACAGCAGGCGGGCTTGGACTGGGACAGGCAGATTAACCAGAGAAATGGACACAGACTTGTGCAGAAGTGAAGTTGAATAATGCTTCTAGCATCTGCAGCCACATACAGACATCTTAAATTCTATCATCTTGTCCACTTTTGGTTAACGTCGACACGTTCAGACAGAATAATGTGCAGGCAGGGAAACATGGTGGTGTGGGACGTACAGGAGATTCAAAGCAATCATCTGTGGCCTGCAGGGATAATCGCTGCAAAGCCCCACTGTCCCATTCACTGAGGATAAAACCCACTGGATTAATCTGCAGGCCTACAGAATACACACACACACACACACAAACACACACATATAAACACACATACACTTACATAACACATAGACCACTCTCCCTCTACGCTCTCTTTTACTTTGCCTCCCTCATACATGCTTTCCCTTTTCTTTCACTTCAGCATTCACAGCCTCTCTCTCACTTCTGCTTGCACTAACACACACAAAACCTAGAGTGCACACAAACACAAACACCCGCAACTACACACACTCCACCACCCCCTCCTTTCCACCGTTTCTTCTCCTCCAGCTTGCACATTCAAATGGACACCTGTCAACATGCTGCTCTGTTCGTGCTGTTCATTTATACACTCACACACATGGCAGGCATGTATAGTACAACATGTATTAAAATAGATATTTATAGGTACATATGCACATACTTGGTGGGATATATGACATACAGGATGTATATGCAGGAATACAGACAAGACGATTACGGTACACACACACAAATCTTTCCATAAAACAAACTCGTTCTTTTGAAATTTTGGATGATTTTAACATTGCAAAGAACAAAACATGAATTCATTACCACTTTAAAGTCTTATTCAGACTTGAACAGCAAAAAACAATAACTTTAATATCTCCTTAAGGGTCAGAGAGGGGGCAGATGAGCATCCCCCACAGGGTGTAGCTACTGTACCAGAGGAATCACGTTACTACAGATCCGCCATGTCATCATGATCAATAAGAGGGAAACATATCACAGTTTCAAACATCTGAAATTATCCATTTTGCCAATGGAGTATCAGTATACAGAGGTTTGTGTGTGTGTGTTTGTGTCTGTCTCTGTTTCTTTGAAGGGAATGATGGGTTGGTTGGGACAAAAAACTACGTTCCCATCCCTCTTAATGATGCCCTGTGGAGCTTCCTTGTAAGCAAACAAGAAACATCAGAACAAAGTATGTGTATCCTCAAGGTCTATCAAACATTGAATGTTGTTGTGCATTGTTTATATCCATGTTGACTTGTTAGCAGTCTTCTTTACTGCGTTTGCTGGCACGTTGCTACATTAGTGGTGCATCTGAGCTACTTATAGATCAGTGGGAAAGAGTGAAACAAACAGCAAGAATATGTATTCATGACCAGCACGCTTGTGCAAGAAACAAAACAAAGACCCACTTGTAAAAACATTCCTCAGCACTACTAGTGACAAAACCTCTACAGGGTACCTTTAAGTTACATTAAGTTTCAAGCGATTAGACAAAATGATTCAAAGTTTTGTGTGTGCTTATCTACACTGTCAAAACTTCCCTCATGCTCATGCAATGTGAATCATTGTTATTGAAGTCAGCTGCAAGTCTGTTTTGTTTATGTGAAGTCAGGTCTAAAGTCCACACCTCTATGATTTAACTCTAAAAACACACTTTGTGTGTGGGCCCAAAACATCCGGCAGGGCTTTTAGAAACATCTGCCATACAAGATTAAATGAACTAAAGATGATAAACTGTGACATTTAAGATGTAGCTTGTCATCTTTAGTTTGATAAATGATGTGCCATCTAAACATGAACAGAGTGCAAATCCAAGACAAGGCATCAGTTTCCAAGAACAAACTGCCAATCCGATCTCCATGCTCATTTAATTGCTGCAAGCTAATAAGGAACATGCGGTGCAAAAGAAGATTGTGATCACAGTGCACTCTTGGATCTTACTGTTTATCTGCCATCTGGCTTTTTTTTTTTTTTTTTTTTTACAGAAGATTACATTGAAATTCAACAAGGAAAGTGATATGAAAAGATGAATAAATAATAACAAGAGGAATTCATTAAATCGTTTGACTGTTTCAAAAGGGGACAAGAGAAAAATGTGTGTGGGTGTGTGTCTGCCCTGTGTGTTTTTCACAGATGTAGCAGGACCGGGGCCGGAGGCTGGTGGTGATTTCTCACCTTTCTGTGGGCAGGGTGATGGATCGGTGAGTGATGGGTGCTGTGGGGGGTGGGAGGGAGGAGGTGGCAGGTTTGTGCCAGTCAAGGTAGGAACCATTCTGTCACCAGGAAACTGATTATTTGTGCACCCTGGGTTCATGTTCAGTATTCAACATTTCAGCTGCTTCACTATACAGAGGAAAAACACCTGTTCTACCTGCAGCCTGAACAAACTGAACGCACTATTTCACCAACAAGGCAGGTTTTATGGCACTCCAAGCCTTTTTCATCACTTTGTCTGCTAGCTAGATCTTTAAAGTGCCTGATAGATTAGAAATCCTCACCAGCTGCAGCCAGAGTTTACACTATACTGACTGAAATTTGCTCTACTACAACAAGTTATTTGTCGTCTAACTTCTTCGCAAAATCCTTT
Organism: Sciaenops ocellatus; assembly: GCA_033000465.1. Taxonomy (NCBI): domain Eukaryota; kingdom Metazoa; phylum Chordata; class Actinopteri; family Sciaenidae; genus Sciaenops; species Sciaenops ocellatus. Next base: position 19,966,927 of record CP136888.1, read on the forward strand.
CTATTTAACTTGAGCAGATAACAGATAATATTGTGAAGTTTACCTCTAATATATTGTCTCAAAAATGCATACAACATAGAATGAAATGTTGGATGTGTTTTAGTCATTTCCTGCCCCCATTGTCCCCCAATTTACTCCTGGTTGCAAATAACACCAGGCTGCCAAACACAGACAACACACACGTGTTGATCTGCTTAGGTTTCGGCCTGAGCTCTTTGTCCTGGCTGACATTAACACAGGTACAGTGACAGAACCAGAAGCAGGGAGGGCCAAAAGTTTGTGTAATGCTCTTTTTCCTGGAATAGAGGGACAGTGAATTTCTAGAATATTAATAAAATGATTTAACTGTGGTACCGCATCAAAGTCATGCCTTGAATAACAAACAAAAGGCTGTAATTCATCTATTTTCAACTGTTTTTATACTTTCACAACACATGATGATGTGACAAGAAAGGTTTTATTACCTGGTCTCATCGTGCAAGAATATTTCAGGTTTATTATATAATACAAGACTTAATGCATTATATGAAACCAGCCTTTATCTGTCTTTAAGTGTAAATAATGCACTTCACTCAGTCAGAGCTCTAACTATTTGTTCCTGTGTGCACACATGGAGACAAAGGAACCGACAACAGCACTACAGTGCTTTCCACCACAAAGTACACACCTCTCTACGCAACATTATATTATGTGTAACCATTAATGACTCCCTCTTCTGCTTCTAAATCACCACATCTCAACTAGAAACAACCTCCTCCACCATAACAATGGCCATGACATGAGAGACCATGCAGAACAACATCCATCTGATATTTCATCCAGATGAAGCAGACTACGATTGTTTTAAGTATTTCACAACCAGATAAACGTCTACACAGCAGCTTGAACAGTGTGATGTCATTTTGCTCCACTTGTTTTAGGAAATTGAAGACTTTGAGACATAGTCCAGCTGTGATCTGACCGCTGGATCCGGAGGAGACTTCCTCGGAGTGCTCCGGAGCTCTCCGCGGTGCTGAACACCATTCATCCTGCGAGAGGCTTTGAAACCCCCCGCTTTACTACAAGCCTTTAGAAACACGAGAAACAACATCCCGGAGACTGCTTTATCCTTTAATTTAATCTTTACGACAAACAACTACTTTGATCTCCTATTTGAGAGGGACGCTCCCTATACAAACGCCGGTTTGATAAAGAAAAAGTTAACAGCAACATTTATACTATTTATGCTGCTTTATTTGGCTTTGTTAAACCAGTCGTTGTAAAAATCACAAAGATAACAGCCATAACAAACATCTCACAGTTGCTAGAGGAAACTTTAACAAAGCAGCACACATACATAAGCCTAACTTTAAAGCTACATATTTTCAAAATAATTCAATATTTAATTGATGTTACTCAGATTTAAATAGTGGATTAGATTGAGAAAAACACATAAAAACAGTCAAACATACCTCGTCAGGCTTTCTTTCTGCTCGTCTTCTTCTTCTTTTTATGTTACTGTATTTGTTTGGACTCGGGATGAAAATGTCCGTCCGTCCTGCCGCTCCGCTCAACGGGACTGTCCCTCCTCCACTCCGCCTGTAAAGAGTGACTTATTGATCCACACACTTCCTGTTCGTGTTTTATAAAATAAAACCTCACTCTAATGTCAAGTTACACTTTTATTTCTGTAACATTCATCGCTTTGGGGTATTTTGGTCACCACAGCAACGTGACGGACCGTGTGTATCATGAGATACTGTGGTGTCTTAACGGTCAGTCTCAACAGCTAACTTTTCATTTTCCCGCCCAAAGCCAACTTCCATTTAATGGTCACTTTAATTAACTGTAAGTTAACAGACTCATCACTTACTCTGATATATTGTTGAAGAGCAAACTAACATGTGAACATCACAAGAAAAAGAAACCTAAAAGAAAAAAATCATCAAACCTCACAGATATCAAGGTATAGGACTGTCCCCTTCACCATGACAACAGTTCCCCTTCACCATGACAACAGTTCTGCAAAGTGCAGGTGATAATGATGAATATTTATGTAATAATAAATTATACGTTTAATTATGGAGAAATGTTAACTTATAAATCATTTTAACTTATTAAAGTAAATTAATAGTTTATAAATCATAGACGGACCATTTAACCTCTTCTTCTTCCTTCCTTCTTTCCTTCCTTCCATCTTTCTTTCTTTCTTTCTTTCTTTCTGCTCACATTTGTGTCTCTAAGTCTAGGTCGTTTGGCCACTTTTAATTTGATAGTTGAGTCACCTCACTTCCTGTCTCATTGTGTTGGATTTGACGCCCCTCACAAAATGGCCGCGCCCTCTTACGTCAGAGGGAGTGGAGATAAAAGATTTGTTATTTATTTATTTATTTATTTATTTTTCTGAATAAAAATATTCAAACAGGCATCTGCAAAACGTAATATTAGTCACTACAATACGAGTAAGAACATGACTGACAAAGATACTGATAAATTCAAAGGAAATAAGAAGTAAAATAAATAAATAAATAAAAGCAAATTATTCAAATATTATATTATATATGGTATAAAAAACGATAAATAAATTTAAAATATAGTTTAGGGGAATCAAGTAGCTTTAATTATTTTTATAAAACAGGAGGAGATTTTAAAAATCAGTAGGCCTATTTGTGTAAATAATATTCTGCCAGGAGAATCAAATTGTTCACAAAATATTCAATCTTTTTGTTCCTGCATAAAAAATAAAAAAATCCCAAAGAAATGTTATTGTATTAGAAAACTGAGAAGTTGTTTTTGAACACAGCCATAAGTGCAGATTGAAAATCTACAGGTAGGCTATAAAAAAGCAGTAGATAAAACATAGGACAGCACAGCAAAGCCATCTGGGCTACTAGACCGACTACTTAGCATTTATGATATTCATTTGTGGTTCTTAAGTCTGACTGCTTACTAATCAGAAAGCAGGATTAGTAAAAAGACGGAGTCAGTGTATGTGCGGTGCTCTTTCATTTTCTCCAGTCCATCCTCTTCACACATCCGACCAGCTTTCCGTTTGTCTGTACAAAAGATAACCTGTTGGGATGCTTCAAAGTGCACCAGTTCTGCAGGTACCATCTGACATTCACACAGACACTCAGCCACCTTTTAAAAAGCTGTGTGGTTTGAACAGCTGCTACAACTACTGTTTAATTCAGCTCATTTATTTCAAAACATTCTTTATTAGTCTGAATTATCCATAAACTCCTATTAGAGCAATAATAACGTCAGACATGTTAACAGACATGGCACCACATGATCCCGCATCACACACATACTGCATGACACTAGTATCCATCCCTGTGTACACATGCATATGGGCACATACTGTATACAGTAAGTGCATGAGTGTGCATAGTTCCTTGACAGAAAGGCTCTTTGAGATTTCCCTGTGTGTTTAAACCTGTTTGCCCCAGGAGTCCTTGACTTTACATAATCAAATACTTTTTTACAAGGCATGAGATGCGACTACTGAATGCCACCAAACACACAGTAAAGACCAAAGTCGAAAAAGACGACATGCTGCAGGGTGGGCTGCTCACTTGTGTGCTTTTGTCAGGCCCCTGTCACTTAAACCACATAGATTTTTGCACTTTAACACTAACGTGTAAAAATCTTAGCAACCGTGTTAGGTATTTGTCTCCTGTATGACCAACTAATAACACATTACAGGATTTCTGGCCTCAGATAATGTTTTTGGATGATTCAAACCTGCAGCTAAAAGTGCAGGTATGCAAGTCCACATCCAAACCAGCTGTCATTCCTGCTTAAAACGGCCTGTACCAAGGAGGTCAAACGTCAGAGACACAGTGACTTTCTGTGACTGTGGAAAGGTCGTGTCATAGAGGCCATGTAAGAGAGAGAGACATGATGGAAAGAGAAATAAAGTATTAAGAGCCAGGGGAGATGAGATCATCTTCCTCCTCCTCCTCCGCTCTATCTGTTGCTCACCTCACCGTCTTATGTCAGTTAACGCATTTGACTGCTGAATGCGCATCACCACCTCTCTCCAGTCTTCTTCATCAGCTGTTCCAACATTTTACAGACTTCACATCCAGATCCCCCTTCAGCTCTGATAAGAAATGTCAGACCAACAGTGGATCTGATCTTTACAGGAGATGGATCAGTCTTTTCCACGTGTGGTTCAGATCATTACCACCCTATCAAAGAAATCATTAAAGAGCTCCCTCCTGAACTGATGATCCAATAGCGATCAGTCTGGGCACAATGAATCTCAGTTTATTGCCATTGATTGAAGCGGGACTGGTTTCTCTTCTAGAGTGTTGTGCTTTCAAAACGACTCAGAGCGTAAATTTATTCATAACACAGTAGCCTACCTCCAGTAAAAAAAAAAAAAACATTAATTTGAGTGCAGTTTCTTTAATGTGTTACAGATGGTGAGGCTGTTACTGTGGCAGAGGTCAGTGATAGATAGACTATAAATTCTGAGCGCAGAGGAGCTCCGCAAAAGTACAACAAGACTCTGCTAAATAAATCTTAATTTTTCCGGTGTTGATCATCACATCATGCTCACCAGAGGCAGAGATGTGAACGGAGAACTCAAAAGCATTCTTTGTGAATACCACACTGAATGCATTATCAGACATTAACATGGGAATAAACTCACAAACACTTGAATGTTTAAGTGCACAAAGCTTCAGGATAGGGCGCTGATCAAAAGCGAAAATATAGACCCTCCTCAACCCCTCCGAAAATAATAATTTTGTATTCATGATGTGACATTTCACTGCCTGTGTTATCTACAGGAGGCTGAACAACACTCAAGTCAGCTGTCTATTAATCCCCCTCCCCACTCCCCTTCACACTCTGGTCTGCCTGACTCAACACAGGAAATTACTGTGGTGTTGCATCATGTCTCCAAATGCCACAGAGTGTCTCATAACATGGACTCCACTCAATTACATACAGATTAGTGCAGCATGTACTGTCCAACAGACCTCACAGCAGCCATTTTGACATGAGACAGTAAACACAGGTGTTACCAATGATACTAATTAAGGCTCTGTTCCATTCAGGTCAGACAGAGGTCAGGGTGCTGCTGTGGTGCATGTTGTCTCACTGGAAAGTCTCTGCTGCACTAAATGGAACAGAACCTTAATTAGCGTCATTGGAAACGCCTGTCAAAAACGTCAAAATGGCTGCTGTGAAAAAGGTCTATTTGTTTAGTTATTTAATCAACTTGAGTGCTCACAAACACGAGAATCCATATTAGTATAAAATGGTTTTAATGACTATTCAAAGTTTATAATTAATTAGTAGTAACATAGTTTTTCCCCACCAAAGTCAAGCTTCAAATCCTTGTATTGCCTGAGGTTATCACAACCAGGATGCTTTGATTTGTACATTTTTAACAGGGGAGAGGCTAACCCCTAACTTTAGAGTAAAAACTCGATTGCGTAGTCATGTCTCACCTAAAACATTTTGTTACAGACGTCTGGGGGTGTTTCTTTAGCAGTACAGATGCTACTGAATAATCATAGAAATATTACAGGAATACTAAAGACAGCAGTGTGTCTCTATGATCCTCTTACTCTTCCACGACTACAAGTTGCTACAACTTTGAGCATGAAGTCGACACTACCATATAGTAAATTGGCTACAATATATTATATAATCAGTATTTATACTGTAATTTAGAAATATTATAGATCCACGACAGAACTGACACAAGGGAGGAACTGCGGCACGATTACAAATCTGTCTGCTACTTCAGCACTACGGACAGCACCATGGATTCATCAATACAGCACAGCTGATATTTGCTGCTGATATTTCAGAGCCACGGATTTGAACTTGTACAAACCTCAGTCAGATAAAAATCAATGAGTCAGGCAGCCTAGACAAACATGTTCAACTAAACAACTCCTCTGCACTCTCTTTGCTACTACGGGATGGAGAGGGGGAGGATGGCATTTAGGTCATTTTGCTATGGCATCCACTTTCATATCACCCATCAGCTAGACTTTCATGGTGTTTTTTGTGTGTGTGTATATACCCTGTGCCTATGATTTTATATGAACATGCAGCATGCGTGTGTGTTATTTCATATGTGCAATCAGCAGAGATGTGATAGTCCCAGAGGGAGGGGCAGAGAGCTGAAGCACCAGCCAGAGAGGCTCATGGTCTCACACTCATTTGAACACACCATCGATCCTCGTAATGGAGCCGCTGTGCTTTCTGCTCCACCTCCCCGCAACCCTCTATTATCGCTTACATACAGACATACAGTATGTTCAGGCGTCAACTCGTTCTTTTGCAGAGCACCTGCAGTGATCAACAAAGATGTGTTCTTAGTTAGGGTGCCTTGGTAAAGGATGCGTTGGTTGACATTTAAAAAGAAATCTATGACACTTGGTATGATATGATACTTTGTTTTACTGTTAAGTATGATTTGTAAATGAATGAACTACTCTACATGTTAAATTAAGCTACTTTAAACAGAGCTTAAAAATCATCCCCACTGTCTTTGGACTTTGAATTCATTGTACATTTGAGGTCAGGCTGATGAACAATTCTTGTAGCTTTGTTCTCATCCTGGATCTCAAAGAACTGCTGAAAGTGTTTAAGAAAATATGCGACAGGTAAGACTAAACAGGAGTGTTTCTAGTGCTTGTAATGAGCGGATATGGCAGAGGAATAGACTAGATAGCATGGTTAAGCAAAGCTCCCCTGGCAAGACTGACTCTGACGCAACACCTTCCTGCTGCCAGGACGTTTGTTAAGTCTGTATCCCACATGCAGGGAAGGCAAAGAGCTTGACTGTCTGACATACTAACACTAACAACTACATGTCACTGATTGCCAGAACTACAGCAGACACTGTTAGTGAGTGAGCAGTAAAACAGACAGAGAAAGAAATCAGGAGAACTGGAGGTGTTAATCTGTTGTGACCTGTGTTAAGTATTTATATGAAAACCTCTTAACAGTAAAGTGTTGTTTTCTACGGCTGAGTGTAAAACAGGCGGTGGTCACATTAACATCTTCCAATGAATCCACTCTCTTTGGTGTAGAACAGATACAAATACACTCAAAGTCAAACATTTACTGCCAACACAATCCAAACAAATGATAAATAAAAATTATACAACATTGTAATGAACATTAACACTAACGCATTTCCTAAAGATGATGACAGAAACCTTTGACTTCTGGGTTTCTGCAAATTTTACAAAGTGCAATAAAGTTTACATCGTGATTAAAAACATTTGTTTTAATCGCGACATAAACTTACATTAGACTCGAGTGTCTTTGTACAAAGACGCACGGTGAGATGTTAATGCGGCAGGGTCTTCTCTAACAAGTCCCTCAACCTGCTGCTGAAAATGACACGTCATTTATCAAATTGCTACACTTTTTTTTTTTTAAATCATCACACTTCAAATGTTCTTCAGTAATCAGTAAAACAAACTGTACCATAAATGTTAATACCTCAAATATGATTCCACAATCAATGGGATGTGTCTGCTGTGAACTTCTGTGTGAAAAAATGACAGATTTCACAAAAATGAAATAATGCTTGTTCTTAAAAAGTGCCCATTTGTGAGAAGTTACTTCAGGTCTAATACTGTTAGTTTCTAGACAGAGCTAGTTCAACAAGCACACAGATGCAATGTTCACACACAGCAGTTATTATTTTGATTCCCACCACAAATACACACAGGAATACAATCCTCCCAGTTAGTCTCAGCAACATCATGTAGATTTGAGTCTTTGACTTAAGTGTGTTGAATCGTCGCTGAACGAGCCGCGTGTCCATCATGTGACCCACCAATCATCCACACAGGCTGCTTCTCTGCGCTTCTTAGTACTGTCAATCAAGCACGGCGCTCCTGACGCAAACAGACCTTCAAGATACACACGAACCATCATCTGTCACCTTCTGGAAGCCACTCAGCAGCTCCCGAGTGAAAGTGTACCGGCACAAAGATAACGACGTCATCCCTGAAGGTCAAAGGTCCGGAGGCAGTGACTAGAGCAGCAATAGGCCACAAAACTCACAGTCGTCCTTCAGAGGAGAAAAGTGAGGAGAAAGATGAGCATGAGAACAATTCATGTGCAATTATAAAATATATTTATAGTTGTCTTTCAACATTGCAGGGAAAAAGATGGATGCTATCTAGGTGTCACTAATCTAGAGTTCGGTAGGCAGTCCGGGAAGGGAATGAAGGTGTGTTTGTTCTGACCTGCGGTGCACTCCTGCCAGTGCGGTGTCACGGAGAGGGAAGAGTTTGGGGTAGATGATGGTGAACATGGCTTGACTACAGCGGTGGCAGTGTCCCAGGGGGAACCGCAGCAGATCTAGGAGGCTCTTTGGGAGGCTGATGGGAGGCAGCAAGTTGAGATCTAACAACACAACAGTACAGGGATTATTCATAAAACTATGCAGTCAAACTAAATCATTTTCAGTAACAAAGGAGTTAAAAGTCAATTTCTGTGTCCGCTATTTGGCACCCAAGAACACCCACTAATTATGTTCTGGCATATAAAGTGTAGACCGCTTATTGCCTGTTGCCAGTGTCACAATGACTGAATATTATGCATGTAGGTTTGTTCAGGTCAGGATTTTTATCAAACGTGAAGTTTGGGGCAGATAATGTACAGTCAAGTTACAACTACTTCCCATTTCATGGTGATACAAAAATTCGACAACACGCCTTTCAACAAAAAGTCACGAGCTTCACAATAAAGCATCAAGATGGTCTTAAGACTAGACCAGATTTGAGGTGGATCTCGTCAATATTAAAATATCTTCAGGCTGGGACTCAATAATCATGAGAAAATTGGGGCAGAAACTTCCTGTTTCGCAGTGACACATCAAAATTCGACGCCATGGGCATAGCGCTCAACGAAAATTCAAGCTTTTGATAACTTTTCATTGCGAGGGTCTTTAAATTGCATTGACCAAATTTAAAATTGATCTAATTAATTGCCTAGTTGCCCGACACCTGTAAATTGCCAAAATGGCCACTAAATTCAAAATGACTAACTTCCTGTTAGTCCTGTTCCTGGATTGAGGATGTGGCTCTTGTTTTTTTTTTTGGATATGATAAAAATGTTTATACATATTGGTGACATATGCCTCAGTGACTGCCCATAAGATAAATATTTGACCACTTCAGACATTTGTGCCATGTTTCATGAGTGGTCGAGCACCTTTAGGCCCTCAAAAATACGATTCATTGAGAGAAATAGTAATAAGTGTAGCAATTCCAATAGAGTCCTTGCACTAAGGTCAGTACTCAGGCCCTAAATATATAACCATACATACAGGTATATGGGGTGTATATATATGTGTATAACACCTGTTGGCCGGTGGTGGTAGATACGGTGCAGGGTTCTCATTGCGAGCTCCTCCAGGGGAACCACGTTATCCGTCACTGAGCCCACCACCTTCACTTCAGCCGGAAGCCCGACCAAAGCCTCGCTCAGCGCCTCACCCAGCGTCTCACCCAGGTCACCCTCCAACGCGTGGGCTGACACACCACACCTGTACACACGCATATCTCAATTTATTTTCTTTAATCTTATATGCAACACTTTTATAATTTTGTGCCATCATTCACTAAATACACAGCTAAAGTAACTGCTCTATATAAAATTTAACTGAACTGATCCAAGTTCTGTGTTTGGTAAGCTGTATTACCCGCTACAGCCGATGACCTTGTTATACAAGTATGAGGGAAGGCCCTTTAGCTCCACATTGTTGTCCACAAATACAAACTGCAGCTCCCGTGATCTTCCCAGATCTGCAACACACACACAGATATTAACACCGCCTTGCTCACTATGTCTATATCACTATGACAACACGCAGATAAGGGGGTATATACTGACCGAGCGGTAGGAAGGTCAGCCGGTTGGCAGCCATGGAGAGCTGGTTGAGACGGTGAAGCCAGCAGAGCTGTCGGGGAATGTGACTTAATGGGTTGTGGTCCGCTGTCAGATTCTGCAGAGAAACGCAGCGGTGCAGCCGATCTGGTAGAGACATCAGCTGGTTCATCGATATGTCCAGAGTCTCCAGTTCCTGCAGATCACCGATCTCTGAGGGATTCAGACAGACATGAGAGAAAGTTTGAAACAGTCTTTCAAAATCAGACCAACAAATCTCAGAATAAAACAGCACAAAATGTAACTTCGTGAATGTTTTTTTAATAATATGATAATGTGGAAGTTTGGTTGACCAAATGCTTTGGGACAAAACTTGTGTTTTATTAATTATGGAGTCTGTTAAGATGCTACTATGGACATAAAACACAACTTTGTGCATAAAAGTTAAGTGACAAAATGTGTCTTTTCACATTGTTTAACTACTAATAGTAGAAAGTGGAAATATCACCAAAGTTTCATCATTTACAAAATCTACTAAAGTTAAAAATCATAATATAAGATGAAAATGTTAAGTTGAACAATAATTGTGTTTATTAATCTCCCAGAATGACTTTAAAATAAATAAAACCCTGGATTTTAGCTTTGGTTACTGTATAATACCAGATTTTTTTCTCACTGTGTTGATAACACAGTGGAAATAATCCTGTTAGCGCTTGAATACACTGTGAGATGTCACTTTAAGTTGAGGAACTCTGTTGCCCTCTGCTGGCAAATAAAATACTTAACAACTCAATTCAAGTTTGTATTCTCACAAGTACAAAAGACGAATGCCTGTGAAGTGTGTGCGGCACACAAACTTATACTATACACTAACCTACAGTATAAATATGTTGAAATGTATATATTTCTGACGCTTTCATACAGTGGTCCTTAAAAAACTATTTCATTTGAGTGTTCAGCTACTTCTTGATATTAGACAAAATAAATTCAAGGCGAATAACAGACCTGGTGGAAGGCATTTGAGCTGGTTATTGGACAGTCTCAGGTGCCGTAGAGACCTCAGTCGGCCGATCTCTGGACAGAGGAGCTGGAGGGCGTTATTGCTCAGGTCCAATGACTGCAGTCTGGCCAGGTTTCCAATAGCTGGAGATCAAACCACAGGTGCCCAAATTATTGTCAAAAGTCAAAGTAAACATAGGTGATCTTCGCAGCACAGATAAAGGCCTTGCAGTCAACGATTAGTTGAAATTAAACAATCAACTGTTTCACAAATAAAACAGTTTTCTGATATTACACCTCTGTGGTTCAGGTTTGGTTATGTTCAGGCACATCTAACAGATTATCTGTTAAACAGTGACAAAGTGATACAGTTGAAATGTTGTCTTTGACCAGAAAGACTAAAGGTTGGGCAGCAATGAGTCCAAATGCTGTTACATCAAAGTGACATTAAAAAAAAAAAAAAAACACTGTTGACACTGGCACATTATTATGACATAAAGGAGGACTTACCTTCTGGAATAATGACTATGTTGTTTGAGTGCAAATACCTTAAATGGAAAAAATAAATACATGTTACAATTTGAATAGTTAAATTATTAGTTGGTTACTGTTCTATGTTTCGCAGTGTCAGTGTGAGGCTTTTTATTTTCTTGTTCTGGAGTCAATGTTGGGGCCAATTTCAATAGTCAGAAATACAATTTGTTATAATTATTCATACATCTCAGCTGAATACTTACAGTTCAATTAGATTTGGGAGTTTCTGAGCAAGATTGTCAGGCTGAAAGAAAGAGAGGGAAGGAACACAGAAACAATCAGTGAATTTCTCACTTGTGAATCTGCCCTGCTCAGTGTTTCTACTTCTGTAAAACGAACAGATGTTCTGACACTTGCTGAGGAGACTGAGGTCCTTTGGAGTGTGCTGGACTCTGTTAAAAACTTTCTATGGCACTGTGGTGGCATCTGCTATGTTCTATGCAATCGTCTGAATTTCATCTGTGTGGAATCAATAAAGTCCATCTTATCTTATCTTATAAAATTGGTTGAGTGCTCTTCTGTTCTGCAAAAACAACAATTAACCACATCAGTGATGTCTGACAAGAGAACTCTGTGTGATTACCAGTGTAGTGAGTGAGTTTCTTTTCATGTACAGCCTCTCCAGAAACTGCAGACCTTCATCCTTCAACAGCTCTACAGGGAAATTATTCAGATTTCTGTAGTTAAGAAACAAGTTTTTGTGGCGCTCCTGCTTGGCCATGAAAATAGCCTCATGGAGTTCAGTCGCCATTTCTGAGGAAACTTCTCCTCCTCGTTGGAGGAGACTTGGCAGTGGCTTCTTCCTCTATGGCATCACTGTTTCCTGAAATAAAAACAAATGAACAGAGACTTTAGGTGACAGCAGTGTTTGAGTCTTTAATATATATTTTGTGGTTACAATTTAAGGGAAAAGCTTAAATTACAGAACCCTTGTTTTTGTACAATCACGAAAAGTACGTGTATTTCAAAATGTGGGGTAAAATTGTGGACATGAAACTTAAACAAAGTACAAATATTATTCAGTTCAAGAAGATATACAAAAACAAAATTTTCCTGAGGTGTAAGAATAAGGAATGTTTCGTTTTGGTTTACAGACACAATGGTATATACTTGTTGAACACAGAATTATGATAATGATTTATAAATATGTATGGTGCATTTAGGTACCCACATACATACATGCATATGTGTATGTAGATATGTAATGTGTGTATGAATATGTGTGTATGTATATAGAAATATATGTACAGGAGACAGTCTATAAATAACTTAATAAGTAGAGGAGAAGGTGTAGGGATGAATAAGTGTATTTACGTCTTCCTACGCCTTTTTGAACGTGAATTTTTCTGTATCCTTTTTTCAATCAATCAATCTGCAACTGAACATAACACAGCATGCATTTAAACCAAACTACCTCTATATTAATATTTAACTCCAATAACACATTAGAGGCACATCAGCCCATTTAAAGTTTACGTGGAAACTATGTTGCTGTAGGAGGTACAGGTAGCTTTAATAGACCTTTAATGGCTGATTTACCGCCGGTGACATGAAGTTATCCGGCGGTTTTGACACTGACAGCACCGTGAAGCTGATGTGACATGCAGCTACATGCAGCTTGTGTTAAAGTTAGCTCAAACTAACTTCAGCTCACCGAGCTCATATTAAGCTCGCCTGTCAATCCTAGCATCATTAGCATGCCGGCTAACTGGCTGCTGCTAGCTGCACGTCATTAAAATAAGTTAAAATAAGCCGCAGAGAGAGAAGTTATTTACCTTAACTGTTCAGGACCATTTTATTCTACTTTATTCTGCATGCTCACTGCCCGTCTATTGCTGAATTTATGTTTGTTTGAGCGCATCAGCTGAAGCTAAAGCTAAGCGAGGCAGCAACTGATCGGTCATAAACAACGTAAGACGTCACCGCGTCGTCTCAGCTCACGCTCGACGGGACAGGATATGCGTGTGTACTGCTGCTGCCGCCACCTGCTGGTCACACCGTTAAACTGCATCGTCACTGACAGCACAAATACTCAAGTAGGACAAGTACAACAGGTATAATTTTTGGGTTGTTTGAACTTTACTACTTTATACTTCTACTCCGCTACATTTCAGTTATTGTCTGGACAGGTATGGTCACTAGTTACTAGGCAGATTGGGATTTAAAATACAACACAAATGATCAAACCTTTCTCTCGAGGGCTCCATCACCTGCACTGATAACCCAAATTCACTCATTGAGTGTTCTTTGGTGATGAAGAAAGTTGATTCAGATGGTAGTATGGACATACTACTGGATGTATGAAGATTAACTTTATTGATCCCTCAATACTGATCTACATATAGGCCTGAAATACAACCGCACACACACACACACAGAAAGGGCTTACAGACATGTAGAGAGATGGTGGAGTGATGGGCAGCCACTTTTCAGTACCCTGAGAGCAGTTAGGTTCGGGACCCTACTCCAGGGGATCTAAGCAGTGTCCAGGAGGTCAACTGGCACCTCTCCAGCCAACATACTATGGTACACGCTGGACTCCCTGGACTTGAACCGGCCACCCTCAGGTTCCCATGCCAAGTCCTTATGGACTATGTACTTCCACTCAGAAAACATGCATTAACCTGGAATAAATGTATTGTTGTAGGTGATCTAAAATGGATAGATCCGAGTGTTCTGATATTTATTTTGATTAGTTTTGGTGATTGGTTTTGTATGTATAGGAGTTTTAATTCTGCCCAGTAGTAACTTGCAGTCATAGCTGAGTAAATGCGTATTTATCCTCTTGGACTCCAAGGATATCTCACTATATCTCTTCAGTAGCTAGGACCAGGCCTCCATTGTTAAACCATTCTGTTGTGGATCCAGTTATATATTTATCTGTATGGATACTGTGCAGTAGTTAGCACTGCCGCCCCCCCCTGCTGGGGCCTTTCCGTCTTGAGTTTGCATATTCTCCCTGTGTCTGCGTGGGTTCTCCCTGAGTACTTCTACTAAGACCTGCACTATATAGGTTAATTGGTGACTCTACATTACCTGTAGGTGTGAATGTGAGCATGAATGGTTGTTTGTCTACGTGTCAGCCCTGTGATACTGGCAACTTGTCCAGGGTGTTCACCTGCCTCTTCCCCAGTGCCAGCTGGGATAGGCTCTAGCGACCCACAACCCTGATTGGATGGATGGCTGGATGGATACTGTGCTGGTAACAATGTAGTTTGAGGCCATCCTTGTGGAGTCAATAATTAGGTATAACTGAGGAAACATTTGTTAATTTGTCTTTTTTTTTAAAAAAAAGAAGTGAATTCAGCATTTTTTTTAGTTGGAAAACACTGAATGAATCAGACAAAATGTGAAGTGAAAATGATGCACATTCCCCCCCAAAATACGACAAGCAGTGAAACAGTTTGCATACATTTTTATTCATCTTAAATCTTGTGTAGAAAAAAAGAATCAGAAACAGACATTATCTTTCCCTTCAGCCAATAATTTTTCCCAGTACTCAGAATATATTGATAACAGGAAAAATTCTTACAACAGCATGTACAAAAGAAAACCAAAATGAAACCTCAGTCTAACCGATCATTTCAATAGAAACGTAAGAGTTGGAAGGCTACGAATAATTTACACACAACAAAATATTGATAAATTGGCCTTCAATGTGACAAAAGGAAAAAAAGAAACTTAAAAAAAAAAAGGAAAAGAAATTTGTTCGATTTTATGTCCGCTCTGTGAGGTGTTCCAGTGGTAAAAGTGAGGCAAAAATCAGACCACAAACACTGAAAGACCATCCTGACCTCATATCAGTACAAACTAGACCAGCACACTAACCACTCGGCCAGCCTGAAACTAAAAACGCGCCTTGTCAGGGGAGGAAGACGGAAAAAATAAATAAATAAATAAGAGTCAGGATTGCTTTTAACTGGGATTACCATGGCAACAGGTCCAGGCACAAGGAACAACGCCAAAGTCCCGTAATGGCAGTAAAGAACCTGAAGAATGTTCTGTCAACCAACACGTGAAGAGGAAGTGCAAAACATCATTAACGAGCTCCTCGGTTACCGGAGGTGTTACCATAGCAACTAGCACAGACCATTAGCTAAGCACTCAGGTCGCACTCGTCTTTGAACAATCAGACATCTTAAATGAAACCCAGATGTCGTCTACCTATGACTGACCTCCTTTCTACCTGTTACCTCCGCGTGAATTCACTCACTACTGGCGAGAAACAGCTTCCAGTGCTGTCATTTTCACCGTATACTAGAAGTTATATGTGGTGTTGTGTTGAAAGTTAACCAGTGTAAACTGTCCCAGAGTGTAGACACACAGATCGCCAGAAAAAAAACAAAAAAACCCAAAAAACAATCCATCTATATGTGGTGCAAGACTGAAGAATTAAACTGAAAACATCGCAGTCCTGAATATACTGTACGGACCTCCAATTCCATCCCTAATCACCTCTTTATAATGTTTCAATAAGATATAGACACATGCCTCAATTATCAAATTCAACATTTTTCAGTTAGTAAACGACTTCTTGCTTAAAGACAGCATCGCCTCATCATATATGGGTTTATTTGTCACTAATGCTTTCTGCCACCCTCAGTTTGTGTCTCTCATGTATTACCATTACATTCACACAGTGAAGCATTCGTCATCCATCAGAAGGTTAACAACACTTGATGCACGTCTGAGTCCTCAAAAACTAAAAGAATTCACTTTTTTTCTCATCCAGACAAAAGATGACAGCAAGACAAGTATTATTTCTAGAATAAGGTTTTCATATGTTTTTCTTGTGCTGTACAAAACAATGTCATTTCCATCTGTTTGGACAGGAAAATATAGTCCCAACTGGCCAAACATTAAAGATCTTTTTTGTCGTGCAACTGATGGAACATGTTTTTCCATCCAAGTAGTTAGATGAGTCTTCCAGGAAATTATGGAAATACCTTCACGACAGCAGTAAGCATTGTTAAATGACCACTTTTACGTACGTAGCAGTGTCATTCGAATGTAGCGGCGATACAAGAGAGGCACAAACTGGGGCTGGACTTCAGGTTGAAGGTCTGTGAATGATTTGCTGTCGAAATTTACCAGCATCACAGTCTTTTTTTAATCACTCGACATGTTTCCAGGATGGTCTGGTTTGTGGTTTGAATTCGACCGTATTAACAGCACTCAGTAAGGTCGTCATTACAGCCGGACAACAGAGATGAGATGTTTTTGTTTTTCTGTACATGTAAATAGATTGAAAAAAAAAAAAGTGAGGTAGATGGATGGTTGAAGGGATAACAAAACGTTCCCTTTAAAAAGGGCAAAAAAAACATCAAAATATCAGAAAGGGGAAAAACAAAAAGACTTGTGGGGAGTTTGTACAGTGATTTACACTTCACAAAAAATAACATAAATAATCAAAGAACATCTGGGCTGGGTATAAAAACTTTTTGAGGTGAATGAGCATTTAATATCTACTCCACATGGTCCTCTCTAATCGTACTCATCGTCTTCATATTTTAGTGTGATGCGCTTCTTTCGTAAACCTTTAAAAGTCCATTTAATGCTCAGCTGTTCAGCACTGGGACCTCCAGTCACAGTTAGTTCTCTGATCACTTGTGTGTCGCTGAATTTAGTATTTTAAAACACAAGAACATGTTCAGAAGAAGAAGCAGCAGCAGCATTTGTTCATGAGCATTTGTTCCTCTTTTCGTGTCACCCTTAGTTGTGAAATCTTATTTTTCCTCAGTGCTGTAAGACAATTCCACTCGTTTTTCAACCCGATTTAACTTCAGTCATCTACAAACACATTAATATGTTGGAGAAAAAAAAAGATAAATAATGCGGATTACTCCAGCAGCATACAGAACACCACCCTTGATTCAAGAGAGAAGTCGATTAGCAGAAAGTGAAATTATCCTACAGACAGGTTTTTGCCTTCAGAAAAATAAGATGTGACGGCTCGCTGCTACATTAAATTATTTCTATTTTGCATTTACTTGTACCTTGAACCCAGTGTTATTACACAGCACAGACATATGGAAACCTGAAACTGACAATTTAAATAAAAGGTTGTCAGACAAGACAAAACTATAAAAAGAATGAATCGGTGTTGTGGTAGCTAAATAAACAGTAAATATACATTTACTTTTGACTTATTCTCATTTTATTTTTCAGCTCGTTAGTTTTCCTAATTTTCTTTGCTCTTGGCACACATTTAATCATCATTATGTCAACTTTCCAGACACATTTCCCATTCTTCTAATGCTTATTATTATGATAACAATAGCCATGTTCATTTATAGTTAGACAAACTGTTAATCTAGAGTTTGCATGTTTGCAAGCCTTTCCTGATAGTTAGCTACCTGGCTGAAGTTAACTTGGATCATTAAAAAAAGAAGGAAAACTAAGAGGTTGAAAAACAAAAATTAGCCAGTGGAAAACTAAATTTTAATTTATTTTATCAAGTGATTGAAGCAAAAAAAATAAAGATTTTTGTCTGTTTCTACCAACTGACTGAAGGTAAATTGAAAAGTTCCATCTTAATTAACAAACAGTATTATTTATTGATTATATTTTGACTTGTCTGATAAACTTTTACTACATTTTGTCAGTATTGGGGCTTCATACAATAAGTGCAAGGACCCATCCAAAACTCCATCTGGTTTCAGACTGTTGTTAGAAACACTGCTTCCTGTCTAATGATCAAAGAAAATGAAATAACATAGGATCAGACAGAGGTTAACACACACATACACACCATACACACACACCAGGCTGGATGTCTTTAGGTATGACAGCACAAAAAATTAAAAGAAAAAAGAAAATAAAAGGAAAGTAGAAAAGGATTTAACTTTTCTCTTTGACCTGAGATTTAGTTGGGACCCAGCAGTGATGCCTGACCTCTGACCTCTGAGTATGAGCGCACACCCGAGAGGACAGAGGTCGAGGCGTCCCGAGAGAACACGAGAGCATCGATGGTTATTGGTACCATCACTGTCCTCTAGTCAGATGGGAGGGGAAGTTACCGGTGTTTCAAAAAACAAGGCAAATTGTCGTACCTTTACGCAAACACAGAAACGAAACCAGCTCAGATACACTTTATACAATTACAAGCATTAAAAAAATGGACTGTAGTGGAAACGTTCGTAGATCCAACCTGAAGGAGTTTTTTTTCTCTTTTTATATATAGATATTAACTATATTACAACCACAAGAGAAATAAGGAATAGCAGCTTCTTTCTGTACATGAATGTCTCCAACCGTATAAAAGTTAGAAAAGTGACACAAACAACTGGTGTGTACATAAATGCTCTGTCCACGAAGAGATGCTGTAAATGTTGGAGACTAATGACTAGTCTAAAAAAATACCTGTTTGTATACAAGAACACAGACGCCTCTGAACTCGGAGCAAAACCCCGGTCGAGAAGCGTTATAGATAAAGTGTTTATATTTGTTTTCTCCTCTATGCTCTTCCCTCCACAGTCCTTGCTGCTTCTGTTTTTTTTTTTTTTTTTGCTTCTTGATTTGGCATTTAAACCGCAACAGGACAGCACTTTGTGAGAGGATGTGGCTCTGATGTAAACCCAAGATCCACGACTTCAATTTGATACAGTGCAGTGGCTGTAGATATCAGACAGAAATAGAGGAGTGCTGAAGGACTGCAGAGGGAAGTTAATATCCCTTTGATCACAGATTTTTAAGAAGGGTGTGGTAGCAGATCAAAGTGTTTGTTGCTTCAGTTTCAATTTGGTGTTGTGGATAATTACAGGGCTGCAAGACTGCAGAAGAGAGAATTTGACAAAAATAAAAATACAATTTTGGCAACAAATTTGGCAGATTTGACCTTTCTCCTTCTGGTTGTGTGTTTCAGCGGATTGGCTGTTGACCCGGCATTACGCTGACACCCAGCCTGCAGAGCGACGAGACTACTGAACGGCCGACCGACACCCTGACCTCTCTCTGAAGTGCTTTTTTTTTTTTTTTTCATTAGATATGCTTAACAGTTTCACCATAATGCCCGCCCAAAACACCGGTCATTTATAAAGGCCTACACATTTTGTTTTCCCATTTGGAAATACATATAAAAAAGTAACAAACGACAATTTATAAAATAAGTTCAGCCATAAAGAAAAGCAAGAGAGAGAGAGATCTCCCCCGAATGATTTTCATCTTTTTTCTTTCTCTTACTGTTTTTTTGGTCTTCCCACTCAGCAGCGAGGGCAGTGTCACGTCTGACAGCCAGCTGGTAGAAACCAAAACTAGAATAATATGAAAAGTGTGTGGAGGTACAGCAGAACATGGACTTAGTTTTCTCCACCTTCATGTGAGTCTTTGCTCACACCCAGCTGGTGGACATGGTTTTGCTGTATGTGATTTAAAAAAAAAAGAAAGAAAAGGAGGTCGCACCCACTGAGACATCACGTTCTGCAGAGTAGCAGGTGGCAGGGTTTGCAGTCTGGTGGCTGTCTCTGTCCAATCAGCAGGCAGAGGACTGCGGGAGAGGCATGGCACGTTCGTTTTTGCGTCCTCCGTTCATGTGCGCGTATGGCGGCAGTTCGTCGATAGACGGTCGCACCGTGACGCCTGAGCCCGTCCCGAGCGCTGACGCACCTGCAAGGCCCGTCCCCGACAGCCCATTGGCTGCCTGCTGGCCCAAAGGCTGCTTGTCCATGGCAGCGGCCGACGTACATGGAGAGGAGGGGGAGCTGGGGGCTAGCGAGGGGGCGGGTGGAGCCTCTGAGCTCGGGGAGGGTGGGGTCTGTTGGGGTACTGGGGTTTGCTGTGGCTGTGTCGATGAAGGGGGGTCCAGAGGAATGTCATCCATGTTGTCCATCTTGTCCAGGTGGAGCTGCGGCGCGTCGGCCGGCTTGTTGTCGGAGCTGTAGAAGAAACTAACCTCTCTGAAAGACGGCTCCAGCTCGTCCTTTATGCTGCTGATGATCTCCGCGAAGGACGGACGCATCTTAGGATTGTACTGCCAACACATACGCATCAGCTCGAACCTACACAGACATACACACACACACAGAGGTTAGCTCACTCTGCATCAACAACTTGTCCTCCAGTAGTAGTGACTCTCTCCAGAGGAACTGCGCCTTCCTACCGACAAGCCAATATTTACTTTTGCCAAATGTTTGCTTTCTGTTGCTAAAACGGCTGTATGTAGCCCCCCTACTTCTTGTTTATGAAGCACAGAGCTGATGCTGCTTTCACCAGGGTGCAGCAGCTGGCACAGCGAGCTCTACATCAAGGCTGGATCTGACAAGCCTGACACGCCAAGATGGCTACCTCTATGTTACATCAAATGTAGCAGATGCTTTCTCTGACAGAAAGTCACTTCAAATGAAAGAGGCTGCAGCATTTTTGGCACGCGCATGCAAATGTGTTGTGCTCTCGGCTTCTACAGTACTATGCAGCAACAAAGCTTACAATATGTTATCTGTGACACAACATTTCATCTGTGACTCAGAGTTTTACTTTCAATACACTTGTACAATATCAGTTAAATGATTCTTGCTCGTGTTACAGGGTTACTAACTAAAGTTATTTTTTTATCATTGGAGCAAAGTGACAGCAGGTAAGAATAGAATAAGGTAAGAATATTGTTTTCCATTTTTTAAATGTTACTATTGGCCCCCGGGCATCTTCACGTTATCAAATCTGGCCCTCTTTAAAAGAAGTTTGGACACCCCTGAGCTAAGCTAAACTAAGCTAAGCTAAGCTAAGCTAAGCTAAGCTAACCAGCTGCTTGCTGTAGCTACATAATTAGCACACGCACAAGAGTTGTATCAATCTTCCATCTTGCTCTTGATGCAAAAAGCAAATAAGCGTATTTTGTCTGCTCTTAGACTTGAGATATGTCATAAGACACTTTAAAATATTGTACATTAGCATACTGCATTCGTTATGAAAGTGTTTCTAAGGACATGTTTGTGGACACGTGTTGTCCTTATGACACCATCTGATACTTCCTGAATGGTTTGTGGTCGGTGGCTAAATTTGTCTGTCACCCTTTGATGTAGATTTATACTCGGGCTGTGTCATATTAAGAACACATAGTGGAGCACACAAAAGCACACAGTGACAAAATGGCCTCATTCACAAAATGTTTTCTGTTTACTTGGGATTTGTCCTTAGTTACGAACAAAGTCTACACACGCTCTTACACACAGTTAAGTGTTGACATATTTGTGTAAAATAACTTTTCAATTCTTCTTTTTCTTCAGTTCTACAGTTGTATATTATAGGATTTATATTACAATAATAATATTTTCTTTTCATTATTTTACAAAGCATTGTGGTATCTTAAAATAAAACACTACTATAACACTTCAAGGTGACAGGTGTCACATATTTCTCTAAGTGTTGTGTGTGTGTGTGTGTGTGTGTGTGTGTGTGTCTTACAGCATGTCAGGACAGTTCTGTGGTTTCTCCAGCAGCCCTCCCTCCATGACAAAGCGGAGCACCTGCTCGTTAGACAGACCTTGGTAGGGCTGTTCTGCCAGAGTGGCAATCTCCCACAACACAACCCCGAACGACCTACACAGAGGGAGAGAGGCATGGGGGTTAAATCAGTGTCATTATCACTAACATAACACAGAAAATGAAGCCACCGTGTGTTTGTTTGTCTGTCTGCGCCTGCTTACCAAACATCGGAGTTGGTGGTGAAGACTCCGTCCTTTAGAGACTCGGGTGACATCCAACGGACCGGGAGCAAACCCTTACCACCTTTGCGGTAGTAATCTGTCTCGTAGATGTCTCTGGTCATGCCAAAGTCTACACACACAGGGAGGAAGTGAAGCATTGACAACGTGTATAAAAAAAAAAAAAAAACATTTCATAAAGTTGTTTTGTTTTGTTTGGAGTGAATGTCTTCAGACTTGTTGTTCTCTTCTGGGTCCATATATTCCACAGGAGGGCGCTCTTTACTGAGACTATAGGTCCAGACATATTACTACAGTGACCATAATCCCTTACAGATCACTCTTTTCAAGTCTAACAGACCTTTAAAAATGCCATTGTAACCGTAATTGTCTAGACCTTTTCATGCTCGACAAGTTTACACATTCAAAACAGGTCAGAGTTCAAAACAAAACTGGATCAAAACATGTTGACAGAGCTGCACTGCTGCCCCACCATCCTCCACCCTCCAACCCCCAAACTCCCGTTTACTTCTGCTCCACAGATGACCACGGCCTCTGACCTCCTTTCAGTACTTTACCTCCTATCTTAACAGTAAAGTCCTCAGCCACCATGCAGTTCCTGGCAGCCAGATCTCTGTGGACAAACTTGTTGGCGTTGAGGTAAGCCATGCCGTCGGCGATCTGCCCGGCCATCTGAAGCATCTTCTTCAGAGGAGGGAGAGACAGGCTCGACCACTGCTGCTGCAGGCAGACAGACGAGAGAGAGTAAGTCCTCAGAAGGAGGACAAGATCTTGTAGCTGAGCCACAGGTCATCAATTCCCTTAAAGTATTTACTAAGTATTTGTCTTTTCTTTTCCCAGCTGGTTTGTTGAGGGTAGCTATTTTACTTAGTTGTGTTGTGTATCATAGACTGTAGGCCTCTCCTCAGACAAAGCCTGGAAAAAGCAACCCCTCCTACCCTGCTGTAGTTTAGTTTCGCTCACTTCGTGGATGCCTATGGGATTATGATTATGTTATTTGATCCTATAGACACTGTTGAGCCAAGCCTAATATTGCTGTTTCACATAACTTCAGACTACATAAATAAGAAGAAAAGGTATTTCCTAAAGCATTTTTTAGTTTCTGACTTTGGTAAAGTGAAAAAAATAAATAAATCACCAAAACTACTGAACCACCCCTTTATCTAAATCCTTCAAATTCAGGCTATCTTATGTGATCTCTTTTTGATAACTAATATTTTTTTTATTTCCACTCACTGAGCCTCCCCTGAAACTGTTTGCAGCTCCCTTGGTGAGGCTCGCCTCCCACTTTCTAAACCTCTCCATAAGCATTGAACTCTTTATTGTGAAAACTGAACGGCGATAATAACACCAACAGTAATGGTTTCTCAAAAATCTTGGCGTTCTCATTTAAAAGCATCATAACATCGAAGGAAAGCAGCGATTTGTATCTGAAAATCGGTTCATAAATGAGGATGAGGATTCACTGCTAAGTGTTTTGGCAATGAACCAACTGACTACAAAATTCGGCACATTTGCACGTTCAAACTTAAATGACCTGTTGCTCAGTCAGAAGGACGGAGAAATCCATCAACAATCAAATCAAGCTAACTCAATTATCCCCGTCCACAGAACAGGAACCTCGCGGGGAAGGAGCCAAACACGTTATCAGATCAGGCAGTACCTCTTTAGGTCGGAGGGAACGTAAGTAGCTCTTCAGGTCTCCACGCGTCATCAGCTCCATGATTACCAGGGTGGGTTGGCCCTGAGAAACCACTCCCAGGAGTCGAACCTGCAGCAAAGACAGCGTGCCACATCACACACACCTCTCTTGCAACTTGCTACAGCTGTGTATGATCTCAGTTTGTGCGTACATACCACGTGGTGACAGTTGAACTCCTTCATGACGGAGGCTTCATTGAGAAACTCTATTCTCTCCCTCATGCTGGCTGACTCGTTGACGGTCTTAATGGCGACACGGGTCTCTGGTTCATCTTTGACCACGCCCTTCGCCAGGCCCTCGTAGACCATGCCGAAGGACCCCTGGCCAAGCTCGCGACTCAGGGAGATCTTCTCCCGCGCCACCTCCCACTCATCTGGTACATACACTGCACAGGAAAAAAATATAGATGTTAATAAAGCCTGTGTATCTGTTTTACACAACAATCAAACTGTGCAGTTCATTTCTCACATACACACTCCACTCACTTTCTGCAGCGCTGAAGTACTCCGGGTTTACTGAGGCGTACAGGACTCCATTTCCAAGCCGGTCGCTGTTCCTGACAGAAACAAAAGCACAAAAAAAGTGTTTATAGACAGACAAACACACTTGCACATACCTTCACTCGTGCGCGCACACACCACATGCATAGTGTATAGTCACACATATAAAAGTTTTAGCTTCCAAAGAATATTGACAAAATGCAACCTAGTGGGGTTGGAGCAATGCAAAACATTTATATAAGATTTAAAAAATAACTAATTCCTTAAGGAAATATTTCAGCATGGCAGAACCTGTTTATTTCTTTATATCACACCATTGTCCCCCACATTGGAATACATGATTTTTTATTTTTGCCACCTTATTTTCAAGGTAAATATTTTGACACATTAACTAAATATTATAAATGTAAAACCAAGTGTGCCAATCATGAAATAGTGCAAACTCGAGCTTTATTTGGTTTTTTTACTTAGTCTGATGGACCATAATTTGCTAGAAGCATGCTGCTTTGGTCTGTGTTGGTTTGAGTTTGTGATTGAACATGGATCCTAACTGTTGTGGAGAAATTGCTGAAAGTCAATGGCACCAGGTCAGGAGGGAAGAAAGCGTTCAGGAGCCTCTGATGTCTTATGCTGTAATATTTATTGAAGCTTGGCCAAGGAGAATTAGAGACATTTTCACATACAATCGGGTATGCATATGAGTCGGTCTCTATTCTGCCCAACTCATGCTGGTGGTCAGACTTTAAACCCTTACAGATGACACCACAAATACTGTACGCCCAAAAATAGTCAAAGGGAATGCATGTTAGTGTTCACCTTCAGCACATTATAGTCTGGAGCCACTGTTGTCTGTTCATGTTAACGGAACGTCAACAGTTAGCTATCTATTATGTCTAGGAGGCCAACATTAAGAGCCTTCGACCCTGGTCACCAGGCAACTCTGAGATAGGCTGGCACCTGCACTCCTCCCGCACGCCAAACAACGGCCTTACATGCCACAGAGAGAGAGCGTCTTCTCTGATCTGGCTTAATGCCGTCACCGTCTATGACCCCAAGGCCCATGTGCGGCCATGTGCAACCAAAGGATAGAAAATTCCATAACACTAATGTGACCAAACCAAATGTTGGTTTCTCTGGAGGAGAAAAACACGAAAATGTTTAGCTATCGTCGGCTACGTGTAATATGTAATGTGGTTTTCTTCTGGTGTCTTCTGTGAACTGTCTGTGTTGGTCTGTTGTGGTTATACTTGGCTAGATTAATCCAGTTACGTAGACTTATTTTATGTTTCTGATAGATGATATTCTGCGTCCTGTGTGTAGCTACAGTACATTAAAACACACCTTTTCCTGTTGAGGAACACCAACATCGCGACAAAGAGGAAGATTGAGAGGATGATCGCAATTGGAACAAAGATCACAGCGTAGAGGACGTTTTCATATCCTGTGGGGTCAAACAATTAATTATTACAGAAATTCTGTGCTGTTATAAAATAGGCGTGGAGACACAATGGAAAAGAGTGATGATGTTTGATGATGCACAGCACTGTGTGTCTTACGTTCAGCCACATAGAGATCCAGACTGTGTGTCCAGGAGCCGTTTCCAGCCAGTGACGTAGCTCTCACTCTCACTGAGTAGTTTCCTGGACTCAGGTTGGATAGTCGAACGCCGCGCTGGGTCTGATACGTCTGACCAGAGACACATTCGTGCTTCTCGGTCTGACACACACACAGAAAAAGGAAAGTGTGTTATAGACTGTTTCTAACAAATCTGATCCATCTGCAGCCTCTCTCTCTCATAATTAATACTATAAATAATAGGGTTCTGGTCATTGGGTCAGTTTTCTGGACAAATTCTTTCCGTGAGAAATGTCTTTTCTTTGAGTTCATGTACAAAACTGTACAAAACAGAATCGATGCTAGGATCTACGTTACATATCTTAATTAGTGGCTTGGTCTATTAGTCTGAAATGAAGGCTGTAATTTGATGTACACTGCAGCCGCCAGGGGGTCACTCATCTGACAGACTACTTATGTATTTAGTAATAAGTATGGTCTCATCAACAGAACATTTTCAATATGTAGTATGAAGCTCATCAGATGGACACATTAAATTGTTTATAAATGGCAAAAATTAGAGATCAGGAAGTCATTTTCTATTCTGAAAACCTGCATGTGAGGCGGCTGCTGACGCATTTATTTAACATTTCACTCTGATGTGGACAGTGCAAATAAATAAACTCGCAATAAACATGACTTTCCAATCCAATTTTCTGGCTTCTTGTCAGAAACAGCAGGTCATCAGTGAGGTAGCGTGTCGATGCACAGATGTTGTCTTACCTCAGAAGCCAGTTTAAACTTGATCTCATACATGAGGATGAGTCCGTTGGGGTGATGTGGCTCTGGCCAGCGGAGGAACACCCAGTCCTCATGGCCCTCCCAGGTCACTTGGCCGGGTATGTCGTCAGCCTTTTCTGGAGAACCGCAGAAGGAATATGTTACCATGGTGATCACACAGGTCTGGATATGCAACAGCCTCATGAATCCAGTGTATTTTTCCAACATCTTCAGCTTCAGCAGTTTGGCAGAAATACGTAGCAGTAAGACAACTATAATGATACTACAGCACTACTAAAATATGCTTGTACTATATTTGTTAACAGATCATTTCTCATTTAACCTGCAGGCTTGGTTCTGGAGAAGACAAACTCTGCGGCGCTGCAGCGTTGGACCTGACGATTGCAGGCGTGAATGTCGATGCGGTAAACTGTGAACGGCTGCAGGCCAAAGATCTGCAGCTCACGCTCCGTCACCGACTGCTCCACAAACTCAAACTCTCTGTCCGCTGGATTCACGTCCGCCGTGCTGCTGTTACCAGCGGCCTGGAGAGGAGGGACCGTGCTGCTGTTGGTGTGCAGCCGGTTTCTGCGGGAGTGAGTGGAGTTGGCCACGCCAAAGAGATCTCTACGACGACGATCTGGAGGCCTGGAGGTGAGAGGAAGATGGAGGAGAAAGTTAGGGGTTTTCAGGTGAGCCTGGATCCATTAAAATTCTTCAAAAAATAAAACAATAAACAAATCTAAATACTAGCAGGTGGTAAGAGTTATTTTTTCCTCCTCCGTGCTAGGAGGTACATCTGGAAGTAACTGGCAAAAGTAAAAATGAAAACGTAACGTTAACAAAGAGACGTACTGCAGATGTTTTGTGTACAGAAGTTGATGAAGCACAACATATGACCGTCACAAGGAGGTATTGTTTTAACTTTTTGGGTTCCATTTTGACCCTGCAGCTATTGGAAATCCTTCCTCACTCAACCTTCAGTCTATGACTGATTTGGTTGTTTTCATTTCCATTTGGCCTTAATTTAAGCAGCAGGGATGAAACTTTGTGGGCAAATTTTAAATAGAGTTACTGAACAGCTTGGTGGATTTTCTAACTTTTGAACTTTCACAAGCAGTTACATGCCAATATATGATATACCACATCCAAGTTGGTCCTTCAGTATTTCATTTCATGATCTTTGGTTGAATGGGAGAGGAGTTCGTTTTCTGACATCCGTAGAAAAGACAGGATGTGGTATAGCCAAATGTGCACAAGTTATACGTTTTAAAAGGGATTTACAAGTTTAGTTTTTTTTTTTTATTTATTTTTTTTACTACTTACTTTTACTTACTTTATATTTCTCTTTCTGCATGTATATGTGTGTGTTTGTGTCGAGACAAAGAGTGATAATATGATGCAGATGTCTCAAGTGCAAAGCAGCAGCTGAAACACAGTTTATAAAAAAGCTTTTCATGTGTATTTAAATGTATAAAGGAATTACAAGGAAGCAGGAAACGACTGTCACACCTCATCAGCCTCCCTTCCTCGCTCACTGGGGTTTAAACTACTAACATAATGGCCAGAAATTGAAGACAGTTACTGATCTGCGCTCAAGTTACCTTGAAAATTACCCTCTGATAAAGAGAAAAAAAAACGCACATTAAAAGCATCAAAAAGATTTGAATTCTGGTTTAGAGGGTTTTTCTGCTAGTCCAAACCTGTGCCATACAACAAAGCAATGACGTTGAGTCACTCACCTTGGTGTAAAAATGGAGTTGTGCAGGAAGTTTTCAAAGACTTTTCGGTAGGAGGCGTCAGCAGCTTCGGCCTCCAGGTCCTCGACTGATTTGGGACAGGGACAACACGGGCCCTTGTCTGCCCCGTCAGGGTCTGGCTTAGTGGGCTTGGTGTCCTCTTCCTGGTCTCCCACGCCTATGGCAGCAATCCTAATGGGTATCTTCAACTCTGGAGGAGAAAGCAGAGGATGTTTCATGACGTATGTACTCGAACTCAACATCTAGCAATAACTGAATGTAAAAGTTGTGATTTGTGTGTGTGCGCGCGTGTGTGTGTGTATGTGTGTGTACCTTTAGAGCAATAATTGTGCTGATACAGCTCTCGATCTTCAGCTTGTTGCTGCCATCTGACCAGGTAGTAGGTCTGGTTTCCATTTGGTGACACTGGGGGCGACCAACGCACCACCAGCTGTGTGGACGAGTTGGAGTACGCTCGCACATCCTGAGGCATGGAGGGCGCTGAAAGAGAGACAAAGATTATAAAAATTATTCTGATCTCAGCGTCACTCTGCGGGTGCTCAATAAAGTAAACCTGATTTCTAAGAACTTGTAGGAAATGCTTTTGTCCCTCAGGCTGGGATGCTCAGTCTCCCAGTGCAGATGTGATTCTCTGACATCACGGCACCGCTACAACTTTTACAGTGCAGCTGGACGTATTTAAAGCAGTCTTCCATTTCATCTAATTATATTATAGTTTTTGTAAATCAGTTTTTCTCCCATCTCTTTGACTTGCAGCTGTGTTTTAAAACAGTCTTCCTCTCCATCTCCTTACACCATGTTTGGATGTTTGGATCACATTCAGAAAATGCCATCACATGGCTCATGAAACAATCCCACGTCTATCTGACGGCAACAATTGATTGCTTGTAACCTTGGTGAAGTATAAAGTGATATTTACCTGAAGGGCTGGTGCGGATGTAGACCACCTTGCTCTTGGCACCCGGCATATGTTTGTCCTCCACCATGAGTGTGATCGCCTTCACAAATATGGCGTACTGCGTCCAGGGCTTCAGGCTGGAAAGCAGGACTCCGGGATCTGAGTCCTTGTCTGGCCTCAGCTCCACGTCCACCATATTCCAGCTGTTGGAGCCACAGCCATCCTGCCCCTCGAACTCTGTGATGTTCTGGTACGGCCTGGAAGGAAGATGGTTAAAGACAAAAGGTTCATAATTAATCTTTAACACTTGATGTTAATTACAGTAACATTCACATATATTATTGAAGAGACTGACAACATATTATAATGTTGTGATATCAAAAATGCCTTATGTCTTAAGTCAAAATATCATGAAAAAAATGAAAAGACAAAAAATAGTGGCAGACAAAAACATCAATTACTGAGGAGACTGTAACCTTCATTGATACATGAATCAAATAAAAATGTTATATTTCCACCATGTTTCTGCATCTGTTTTGTTTGTTTGGGCTTTCATTGGCACTATTTAAATCACATCATCTCGTTACACCCTCTTCTTCTGCACTTACATGGCTCCTGACAAGAGAACAGTTATTTATCTCAATGTGCTCTTATTATTCACATACTGTAACATCAGTGGATGAAAACTCATCCACATTAATTGGTAATTTCTTTTGCCGATTTTGTGGAAATTTGTGCTAAATTTGTAAAGACACGTAGACATTTATTAGTTAGTAGTCAGTCAACATTTTCTGCCTTTAAGCAAGTTGACTGACTGCAAAACTTACGCTTCCTTGTAGTAGACGATGAAGCTGATGAGGTCTCTGTAGTCAGGGGGACGGTAGCGCTGCCAGGTCAGTTTGATCCGTGTACTGCTGGTGCTGTTGGACTTAAACTTTAGGATAGTGCTTTCACCTATGGCGACAGGGATGAGGGAGAGGCAGCAGAGTTAAAATACGATTACTTCAATGTATTTCTGTTGATGGAGAAATACTGACACGTGGTGCAGAACAACATCGGACTTGAACTGTAGTAAACTAGAGTAACTTCTGTACGTCCACTGGACACAGCAATTTAAATAGTTGTGGTGTTCGGACTGAAACTTATGTGACCCTTACAGCTGGCTCGGTCGCCGTTGTTTCGGAAATCGCTCTCATCAAAGCGGCCCTGGATGCCCGTCTCTTCCCACATTTTGCGGATCTCGGACATGCAGAGTTTTGGGTTGGCTCTGAAGAACAGTTTGCCCGTCTTGATGGTGAGGTTGTGCTGCTTCCAGTCCCAAAGATACTGGAGCTGCTGGTTGTCAAATGCGGAGAAGGCATACATGCTAGAGGGCAGACAGAAGACAGGATGGATGAATGAGTGAGTCAACAATGCACTTGATTTTAAGTTTCATTATATCATGTTTCAGTGTTATTATGATTCCTGCCAAGCTAAAGGCCACCGAGGGCAATGGCTTATTTTCAGTACATAATGGAAAACTGCACAATGAGGAGTCAAAGGTATATAAAAGTGACTCCTAGATGCCTGCTAGTCCTTTTCTATAAGGGGAAACTACGCTAATACAAAAGGTAGCCACAGAGTACTTTACTCTTCGCAGATCTCCATGTTCATCTGGTTGTTTAATGACCCAGTTAGACAGTCGAGGAACAGGTTCACACAGTGGGATAACAATGACCTGGGAAATCAGATTAACAAGGGATGGGTTCTCTTTTGAGGAGAGGAGAGGAGAGGAGAAGTAGTTTTTTCTGAGTCACTGGGTAACACCCAGACATTCAAGAATGACTGTAATGTGGGCCTTGGGACAGTAATTCCTATGAACTCAAGGAGAAACAGATGGAGGAGGGAGCGAAGGCCTCTCCATGAACCTGAGAGAACCTTTCCTTGGACTCTTGAAGGTTATGCTACATTCAAGGTCTCATAAAAAAAACAGGACGTCTGCTGTTAGCTTTAGTTGGTATGTTTACTTTTCCAGTAAAAAAAGACAGACTGAAGTGTTTTTTATTTTTTTTCAGTGATGATATTACAACCCAAAACAAGTGTCTGTCCTATATAAAATTCTTTCCAGTCTGCACCTTCACAGTCAAAACATCCTTTCCCCTTTTTTTTTTACATTTCAGTGATGACCTCGACTAGCCACATTAGAAAACCAATGCTGCAATTATTTTGCTTGATTAATACGACAACTCTCACAACCGCAGGCAAGACTGAGGATAAAAAAGGGACAAAACTTTTCTCCAAGTCAATATTTTATCCAGTCGAGTAGTTATGGAGCTCCGTACTATTCACTGCAACAGGTGAATCTTCTATGGTAAAAGATACTTCAAGAGAAAACAAGCAAACATGCACCAACATGATTTTGTGTGTTTTAAACATCGCGTGTGTTTTGTGTGTGGTCCTACTCGTCCACAAGGTCTTCTCCGTCGATTTCACGGAGGCTGCGGAGGAAGGCCAGCGAGCTCAGCGTGTGGGAGTGTCTGATCCGCACGTATCCGGTCACCCTCTGGATCAAACCTGTGAAACTCTCCAGCTCTGCCACCATGTTGTCTAAGCACACACAAACAAACACTACTGTGATTACTTATATCATCACTGGCATTATTAACCTATTTATAAATTTATACCTTCTTTTTTTTTTATTGTCACTTGTCTACGTTCGTGTTTCTATCATGGCTGAACTTCTGAAATTACGAGTCTTGCTTTTATATTACATAACATGAATAACTTGTGGAAGGTTCTTTGAGATTCTTAGAGATTTGCCATGATGCTAGCTTGTACCTCCTCCTATCCCTACTTTACTTTTCCTCATCCTACTATGTGTATTTATTATTATTCTTCAGGCAGATCTGGAAATTCTCCATTCCCAGACTTTCCAGAACTGTTTAAAAGCCCTGGCCTAGACTAATCTTGGCATCATTTCTGCTTTGTAGAAGAGTTAATGTTGGTAGAACTTTTCAGAGGAACACAAAACTGCTTTGGTCTTACGCGTTTTGCAAACACCAAGTCCACTCTGAGGAGTTGTAAAGAAGCAGTTGACTTTTCCAGACTGGAAAATCTGGGACAAACGCCTTGTGGGGCTCCTGGTGTCATCAGTCATGGTTTAACAGTATGCAACAGCAAACCTCTTTAAATTTCTGTAAAATGGTGGTAGCGCAGAGAAGTGTTAACTGTAATGTTGCTGTGGTACACTGCAGTACTTACGGCCTCTGCGGATGTTGATATGCAGGTTGCCTTTGATAACGGTGCAGCCTTTGAGCGACTGAGCAGCATCCATGGAGTCGATGACCTTCTCCTCGCACACTTTATCACACAGACCATCACAGGCTGTACAGAACATACTGGAGACAGACAGAGAGAGATGGGGACAGGAGACAGTAAATGTATAGTGTCATTTTATTGACGTACATTCATTCTCTTAACTCTTGTAGCTTCCCTGACCTTTAATCTTTTATTTCCGTCCCTGAAAAATTTTACGTCAGTGCCTGACGGTCCTGGCTAAATGAGGTCTCAGAAAGATGCCGAGATTTAACTAGAAACTTTTTATTTTACAAAACAACCACAGGTTTATAATGCAACGGTGGGCAGATGGCTGCCTCTAGACGTGCCGCCCTTTATTGTCGCTGCTGTTAGATTGGAAACTAATAGGAGGGTGTGGAATTGGTACCAAGGTCAGGCCGACAATAACAGTACCTTCACCCAGTGGCTCCATTTCAACCTGCATCAGGATGGATTGCGGCTCACCTGTTGGGTGCGGTGCGCGTGTACCCAGACGGGCACTCAGACATGCACTCTCCGCCGTGGATGATGAAGCTGTCGTAGTCGGGGAGGTGGACTTTGGAGCAGAGCTCAGCACTGATGCAGCGCCAACCCTCGAACTTGTAGGTGCCAGGAGGGCAGTCAGCCACACAGCGTCCTTGGTGGTAGTAATGCACACATGCTGCACATGCTGTGTCGCTACCAGGGACTGTGCAGCTGCCCAGACACTGAGGGTGGCAGCACTCGCCGTCCGCTGTGCACGCTCGCGGCACACACTTCTCTGGGCACTCTGGTGAGGAGAGAGAGTAGTAGAAAAGTATTACACCTAATGGCGGAAATTAACAACATACATTTTTTTTCCTAAAACACAATTGCCATGAAGACATTAGAACATCCTATATTACTCACACTAGAGATCTGTGTTTTTTTGCCCCTAATCCGATATTTATATTTACATATTACAGCTACAAAAGCAACAAAATTATCAAAGCTGGAAAACTCTCCGATAAGACAATATATACTCCACAGTAGCACTTTTATTTAAAGGAACAGTTCAACATTTTAGAAGATTTTTGTTTGCTTGTTTGTTTTTTTGCAGAGACTTAGATGGGAAGATTGATTCACTCTCATGTCTGTACAGTAAATGTGAAGTTGGAAACAGTGTGAAACAGTTAGGCTGGGCCTGGCTCTGTTCAAAGGAAACAAAGCACAAAGCTGTCTATAAGCACTTCTTATTTTTATGGATTAAATAAACAAAATATACAGAGTTAATTAGTCAACAAGGAAACAAAGTATTTCCTGAAATGTCAAATTATTCCTTTAAATGTTTCCTATCATGCGTCCTGTGATATTTTACTTCATGTAGAGGAGTCAGTCTGGATCTGGTGTACTTTAAGAAGGGTGGCCACAATACAGAACATCTGGAACTGGATCAGGCACTGAAAAAAGCCTCAAGTGGTCACACATCAGCTCAAGCCATTAAGGAACAATACCTGCCTGAACGCAACCAACAACAAACACAATAAGGGGCATTTTCCTACGTTAGCAGACCTCAGAGCTTAACAAAGGAACACAACCAGTCAGACTCTGGCATGACGCTACATGATTTGCATTTAGTGGAGAGTGACTGACACACACAAGCAGACACACTTTCTCTCTCAACCCAGATTAGAGCTTGTAAAAGACTAAAAACAGAAAGGCGTGCAGGCTGCTTCACATCCAACCAACAAACTGCGTGCATGTTTCTTTTGTTTAAAACAAGCAGCTGACAAAAATCATTTCCACTAAACAACCTGCCAGAGCTTTTGTCTAACACAGTTGTTTACTGGGTGGGCTGGTGTTGAGCTCAGAAGTGCTATGTGGAGTTCGTCACAGATCCACAGTCACAAAAGCCTCCCCACTCCGGGTTTTCCATCAAACACTGCTACAAATAACTCCTCCAGTTGCTGTGGTGTCCCTCTAAATAAGAGGATATTGTAACTGATGACAGGGGAAACTGATTGAGGGGCTCCAGCAGAAAAACACTGGACTAACCTATGCATAGTGCAGAAAGGAACCACACCTCGCGGTGCTCTTTGTTACTACAGCAGTGGCGTGACGGAGGTAGAGAGCAAGCAAACAGCCGGGACACACCTTCATCGTCACCATTAAATTAAGCATCAACTTTTAACCTTGCTTTATTGACAGTGGGTAATTTGTTCAACATGACATGTACAAACAAAGACAGAAGCTGATTGGTTGGTGACTCTACAGGGAGAAGGGTTGTGGACCTTTTTAAGCACCGAGATGGTTTTCCACAGAAACAAACACTAATTGCTGTGGAAACACTGTAAATCACTGCTTGAAATTATGTGTGTGTGTGTGTGTGTGTGTGTGTGTGTGTGTGTGTGTGTGTGTGTTGGTGAGCATGTGTTCTGTAAGTCATAAACAAAAGGACGGGGATATCTGAACCAGAAACAACCCGATGAACAGAAAAACTGTAATTTTGATTATGTCATCTGCTTAGGTTAGCCAGGGGCTGTGTTTAAACAGAAACCAAACAGAGTGAAGTTATGGGAAATGATGTGTTGTTTATAGGATGCTGAGTGATAAAACACTGAATCACGTTTCAACATGTTGCCTGTGCCGTCTCTGTCAAACAAACTGAAGACGCCAGGCCAGGGGAGATGCCTACTGTCGCTCCTCTTATTTATATGTCAGTGATTTATCCGTCATGACTCCATCAGAAACAGTGTTTTTAGTCAGGATATTTGCCACCTGTTTTATTACTGTGTTCTGGTGCTGAAAGAGATGCCTTACTGTAAGGTCACAAAAAAAACAGATGTCAAATTGGAATAGGAAGTCAGTCTGAGACAACAGATCTGCTTGATCTTTTACCTCTCCAACTTGGCGCTCGACGCTTGAAGAAGTGTGCTTTTGGGAAAAGTGGCTGCCATAAAAAGCACAGTTGAATTCCGTCCATCCGTACAACAACTTATACGGAGCATCAATCAGGCACCTTTTAGTTTGTAACCAATCGGGTTTGTTGCTTTATTCAGACAATTTACAAGCACTCTGGAAAGTGAGTTATGATCATATATCACATCTTCAACATTATTTTGTGTCTGAAATCTTTCATATTTTACCAGGTGGTTGGCTGGTGCTACTTTCCCACCCTGCTGTAAAGTTTTGGCATTTTTGCATGAAGTCATTTAATTGACTAATCGTTACAGCTACAACAAATAATCTAGCATTTTAAGATATTACATTTATTAACTGTGAAATTACCAATATTTCCGTGCTTAGAACAATGTACATTTACACATTTGGGTTCGTGGAAATGAATACCAGTTTCTTTAGATGTTTTACAAGCCACAAATACAGAAATACAGATGAAATATGTCTGGTTTCATGGTGATTTTTATTGTAAAAATTGTAATTTGTGTAGTTTTCTGACCAAATATATGATACCAATAATAATCTAGTAAAATATGCCTTGACTGTTGGAACCAATCCAGCACACCTGCATACCAAAAATTAAACACAGTTTCTATGTGCCGCGTGGCGCTTTAAGCTCTCTGATCAGTCATTCATTTTTCCATTTACAAAAGTCATTTCCACTTGAGTGATATCTGAATTCAGGACGTGGGAGCCCTCTACTATCCCTTCCACATGACCAAAAAAAAAAAAAAATCATCACCAGCCAGTGCCCATTAGATGACCTTCCAGCCCGCCTCCTGACTAACGCAGAAGCCAATCAGAGGCTTCAGACTGTGTGGTCCCACCAACCATTTGGCACGCTGTTTGTGCTCAGCAGGAGGGAACCAGTGCTGCGTTTCTCTGGCACAGAATGTTCTTTCCCTGCTCCGAGCCCCCGTGAATCCCCTTCGTCCCGACTCCAACTCGCCCTCTGACCTCTACGCCGGGGTGATGGGAGCTGTGTTTGAAAGGTGTAGTATTGCAATGTGATAATGTACAGCCTGAAGCCTGTAGAGATCTGGAATCTAAAGGGAGAGGAAGGAGATAATCTGTGCCTTAAGTTTGGCTCAGGCTGGAGCGGTTTGGGTGTCTGCGGCCTCCTAAACACAACTCACTGACTGGCCAGTATGTGCTGAACTGTAGTGGAGGGGCCGATGGGTGCATACAGTGTACATCAACATTCCACCGGACATCTGCAAAATAATAGATCCCAGCTTTTATCCTCCTTACGGCACTTTTAGGGATAGGTTGATGCAGAGCTGCAGCACAAGGGGAGGAGGTGGAGAAGTAGGAGGAAAGGGGTTGAGAAGGAGACCAAGAAGAAGGAAATGTAAAGGACGGATGTGAAAGAAGAGGAGGTGAAGAAGACATGGAGGAGGAAGGTGAAGATGGAAGGGGTTTAAAGACGGAGATAAGGGGGCGGTAGAGGAGGAGGAAACTATAAACACCACTGAACACTTGACGTCTTCTACGTACACGGGTTAGCATGGCTGCCAGCTGAGGGAGCCACACAACACAAACATGACTAAACTGGTGTTGAATAGATAAGTACAGTATCTGTACATCAGTCTACGTGTGCTATTATTTCCTTGCTTCAGTCTGAAAGGAATATTAGAAAATTAAGGGGCTGAAGTTACTGTAAGTAGTTATGGAGTCCACGCAGTAAAAGAGTTCACCCCATTCTGTCACTATGCAGGCCTCTGGCAGTGGGATAAAGATCACTGCTGTGGGTCAGAAAGCTGATACAGGGCTTCCAGGGAAACAGAAATACCAGCCCAGCAGGAAGGTAGGCTGGGAAACTCACACCAGTCACCAGCCAAACGGCGGGAAAATGCCTGGGTTGTTTCTTGTAAACTAATATATCAGAGCAGCTAGACAGCATCAACTTCAGATTCATGAATCTAAATATCTTGGTTATACAATGAAAGTTAATTTTTTTCCCCTCGCTCTCTCTTTCCTGCATGATCAGCTGATCAACTAAGAATTAAAAAGCCTTTCTAATTTTTAAATCTTTGTTATCACCCTCTGCCCCATCCTCTTGGTGATGGGAACAGGATGTCCCACACAGACAAACAGTTGCTGTGATGACGCTCCAGGCTTTAGCAGTGCTACTCAGCAGCACACACGCAACACAACAATATCAAACAAAGACAGATGTCTAGACTGATGACAGCACAGTTGATTCAAAAACACAGATAGAGATCTGTACTGGTTCTCGATTCCACCAACACAGACTGGAAATCCACCAGTTTAATATTTCAAAAGTTATGTTGTGGGGAAACATGAGTCTTAACGGTAACCTTTTTCTTTTTAATCTGATTAACAACCTCAGTATTTGCCGTTCCAAAGACCACTGAATAGACTCGCAGAGAAACCCAACCTTCGATCTCTACTTTAAGATGTGGCAAACAAGTACTTCATCATTTTATATGACCTATGGTGTTATATAATATTATATTATTGAAGTATGAAGTTTTCACCTTCCTCAGGTGTTTGCTTAAAAGCAGAGAGGAGGGCCAAATATCAAAGACTTGTCCTGATGTTTCTTTTCCATTGTTGTGGATTTACAGGATCAAATCTTCAAGTTCAAACTTGTGGTTTTAGGCTTTATAAAGAACTGAACTTGAGCTGGAAGTTAAATGGAAATGACTAAAGTCAATATCGGGAATGTTTTTTTTTCCATTAATTGTGTTGCCCCAGTGACAAAGACTGCCAGGAACAGGCCCCTGGGGCTCCCTCAACTTCCTGTATGCTTTGGTTTTGTAATTACCAGTCCCAACACGGCAGGGCAGTACCATTATGTCCAAAATCACAATGTAGTTAATGATAAACATAAATATTAATTTTTAAAAAAGATCTGGCTTATTTACTTTCTAAGTTTTATTTAAAATCCTCTTTTTACTTCTATCAATATTTTTAAAAATCCTCATTTTAACTACAGGATTTGTTCTGAAGAAATGTTTGAGTAATGTCAATATGTGATGAATATTTGTGAATGCTTAGACTAATATCACAAAGTCAGGCTGTGCAGTCATTTTAGGATTATGGATGTGGTAGACACAAAAACATGAAGATCTTGATGTCTTCTCTGTTGATTCTCCCATTCACTGTAATATTAAAGAAAAATGCATGGCTGCATTCCAAACCTAAATCATAGTGAAAATGAAGAAACTATCCACCTCTCACCATGACACATGACTATCTCTGTTACTACTGACCAGCAGACAAACAGTATTGATCTGCACCATTTCATTCATCTACATTCAGCTTCATTGACTGTATGTGCACTGCAGCTTTGACTCAGCCTGAACTCAAATGGATCTAAAACCAATTATAACATCTCTTTAATTCCCCTCTGGATTACTTAATTAGTTTTTGTTTTTCTCTGAAGCACAATAAGTAGCCTAGATGCAGAAGCTTGTATTAGCAGGTCTGCATCTGCATCCTTACCCAACCAACACTTTCTTTTACATTAATGAACTTAGCGTGTCATACTTGACACGACAGAAATGCGACTGTGAACTAACAGATGTTTCCATGCTGTTTGTCTTTTTCATTTTGCATGTTTTCCATGTGTCTGCATGGTTTTCTTTCAGGTGATCCGGTTTCCTTCCAACAGTCCGAAGACATGCAGGTTACAGTAAAAGTCCAGTGTGTAGCATTTAGTTGCATCTAGTGGTGTAATCGCTGCATTGCAATCTCCTCACATCACCCTCACCTTTCTAGTGTAAAACAGAAACAAACATTTGAAAGGCCGTGTCTACAGTCAGTATTTAGTTTGTCTGCTCTGGGTTAGAAACATGGTGTTTCAACATGGCAGCCTCCATAGAAGAGAACCCGCTCCCATTGTAGATATAAAAGGCTCATTTTTAAATAATAAAAACAAATATGATTCTTATTTTCATCTGATTATACATGCATGAAATCATAGTTATGAATATTACACTTAATGTCTGCTTTATTCTGAAAATAGAGGTTCCCAATCTTACACACTGGACCTTTGATTGAAGGCTCGCGTAGGTGTCAACATGTGTGTGACTGGTTTTGTGTCTATATGTGATTAGCCTCTTTTACAGAGCCTGTTCTGTATAAAAAAAGGTATGAAAACTGAAGTGGAGGGGGTCATTGTTGCTCCACCTCTATGCCAGCAGCAGAGGCAAAAACAGCTGTATCGACGCCTGTATAAAATGGTGAGCAGACAGGACGGGACACGCATGTATGGGTAGTAAATGTGTGGTGAAGCAGAAGAGAAAAAGTGACAGTAAATGTGAGGAAAAGGTGAGCAGTGAAGTTGTCAATCTGGCAGTAAATGCACAGTGCAGGTTACAGTCTGTCTGCAAGGCTGCAGCTTCTCAAACACTAAAGTAAAGCCCCTGTTTGTTGTTAGCGATGCTAACTTAGCGAACTTTTTTTTTTTGCTTCTGGAACACCAACATGCTATCTAAAAATCACACACTGTTGCGGTGTTATGCTGTTATGGTCCAAGTGTAAAAAAGCAAAGGCAGCGCTCTTGTGTAATCTCAACGGGCTACAGACTGACGACCTGTACATGGTGTACCCCACCCTTTGCCCAATGTCAACCCTGGCCCCTTAAGGATAAGTGGTTATAGTTAATGGATGGATATTTCCACACACTCCATGCTCTCCCAATGTGTTCCAGTACTCTGGTTGAATGGGGGACATAAACAGCACCAGTGCAATCTCCTCAGACTGAGCAAAACGCTGACGATAGACAGAAAACACAACAATATATCCGTCTTTCCAGTCTCACACAAAGGCTGTCCTGTTACAGCCAGACAGTCTGTCAGTGTGTAGGTTGAGTCAGTGAGGCAGTCATTCAGAAAACCAGTCAGTCAGTAGTGTGCGTCCGTGTGTGCATTGTCTACAGGGTGATTTGAATCAGTCCAACAGTCCATTCATTCAGTCCATTCACAGCTCTATACGATTGACCGGTACTGTCTCGTTCATCTTCCCAGCAGATACAAGCCAGTCAGTTCAACTGGTGCATTAGACGGCCACAGACATGACAACCTGGTGGACAGCCAGCCACCAGCCAAACAGGCTCAAAAAGTGCTTTGAGGAAGAAAGACAACAACAAAAAAGTGAGAACAACTTTAGCCCCAACAGCAATGTTTATGTTTGGGCTGCCAAAATCCATGAACAATCAAAATCACTACATTCAAACCCAACAGTGTACCTGAGTTACAGGAATTATTTTAGTTATTGACCTCTTGAGAATATGCTAACGCTGAATGATAAAAATGCACACTGATTTACATTTTATTTGGTAACACTTCTGGAAATTTGCCTGAAACCTGTGCACTAATTGGATTGAAACAGGACAGAAGAGGCATAGTTTTCATTGGCTGGTGCTATTTTTTTAAATTTTTTTTTAAACTTGATAGAAGCAGCTTCATTTGGTCCTGTCCTGATTAAATTAATCATGTTCAAAAAAAGGTTTTGCAACACTTTTAAATGGAATCAGATATCCAGACTATTTTAGCACCGAGGCAGACACTTGAACAAGTACAGGCCCTATTACCGTTAAGTGGCGGCTGTATAGTACAGGTAAAGAGCTGTAGATGGCATAGGGTTGCTGAGAGGAATATCAAAAGTAATGCTGGATTCCCTCCTCCTCCTCCTCCGCTCCTCCCAGTGTGAGGAGACGTCTCACAGGAGATGTGTGGTCTGAAGCTTCCTGTTGATAATTACAGTCTGCTCAAAGGGAAAAACACTAACAGAGGTGAAGCACTCTCAGAACATCGTTCGTGTTGTTGTTGATGAAAAGCTGGACTCTCAATGAGAGGGTGAGCACACAGGGCTGCAAAGACCCTCCTGCCTGCCACCTAATAACATTACATCAAATGGACTATAGTTCCTAACACTGTATGTCTCGGTGCTAAGTCACGTGACAGCATAAATACAGAACCTGTAGTGTGTGATTGTCTAGAGCACTGGTTTCCAACCTGGTGGTTGAGAACAACAATCAGCATTTCATTCATTTCTGTGACGAAAACTAGATTAGATTATTACTAAAGGATAAGGGCACGATGAAGACTTGAACACAAGCTGTATTCACAGACCCTTCACTCTAAACAGCTTTGTACTGCATTAGTAGTACAAGTAGAAATACACAGTTAAAACAACCAAAGAACCAAGGAGAAGAAAACATTGAATTTATTGGGAAAAAAGCTATTACTAAGAGTCATTGCTCAAAAAACAAGCACAAAATACACAATACCAATGGGGAATTAC
The DNA here is from genome assembly GCA_033000465.1 of Sciaenops ocellatus. Taxonomy (NCBI): domain Eukaryota; kingdom Metazoa; phylum Chordata; class Actinopteri; family Sciaenidae; genus Sciaenops; species Sciaenops ocellatus. The sequence goes on from CP136888.1 coordinate 20,008,683, forward strand.
TCATCTCTGATGCAACATTCACTGGAAATGTTGTCCTAATAATGTCACATAAATGTCACTTAGTCAGTTTAGTTAGTCATCAGGTTACTCAACAAGTAAGGTTTAGAACCACTGGTTTAGATGTGTGAACAAGCACCCAAACAGGTACTTTTCTATTTGACTAATCGAGGTGTTTTTAGCCTCTCGACCAACAAGTACGAGTCATTACTAGTGCAGAAAAACAGGAGACAATCCCTCACTGGTTTCCCACATGCAAACACTACCAATTCTTTTCATTATTCATTTGTATTTATACCCAGGGAGACTATGTCTTGAAGGCTGGGACAGGAACATGGAGAGCTTAACATGCAGTAAGTTTCTTCAGTGCAAAATACTGTTAACTCTCTGATAACAACCAGCAAATTTTCTACAAACGACTTCAACAGCTACTTTCTTTTATTCATTCCATCAAGATTCCTCTTGACACACCAGGAATGACAAACAACACAGTTAGGAATCATATATCTTGTAATTGCCTATTAGTCAAAGCATATGAATCAAAATAAGGAAAATATTCCGTTTAATCTAGTCTAAACAGAGCCAATAGTTAACCTTGTGGAATGTGTTGGGATAAACATCTGTCACATCAGCTGACACTACAAGATAACTACAGACAAAAGGAATTCCTGGCATCCCCCTGCTGACTGACCTGGAAAAGACAAGACAAATCAAATACTTTGGTCCCCAGAGTCTCTGCAGAGGCCAGACAATAACAAGGGTGGATGAGGTTTACAAGGAGCTATCACAATGGCTGTTTCCTGATAGCTACAGCTCCCTGATAAGTTGCGATTAGGACAGCTATCACTTGTGGCTTCAGTTGCAGAAGGACAAAGAGTTGCTGAAAAAACAAAAACAAACAAGTACAATAAGAGAATGTCACTTCTGAGGTTCACGTCTGGGTCAACAAAAAGACTGCTGAACTCTTACCAAATTGTGAAGGTTAAACCTTAATGAATAATTTATGCGCGGTCATGTGCATGGTTTGTAATGGAAAAGGATGAGAGCCCACAACCTGATTTTATCATCCAAGAGACAGTTTACTAAACCTCAAAACTTTCACTGTGAATACAATGTAGACAGGAAGTTACAGACAACTTTTGATTTGGACACATTGGTATCACTGTCGTCCAATATGCTGCGATATGAAAACTGTTTTTTCCCCCGGTATATAATGCAGGAATGCAGTAATATACTGCAAAGTTTATCCAGCAGAGTGAACTGGACTGCAAAAATTCACTCTATCTTCCTCCATATCGTTGAATTTTTTCGTCTCAAAATTCCCACATTGTTCTTGCTCTACTGAGGACTCAAGAGAGTGCAGTGTTGAGTTTGAAGTAGTACGGATAAGCAATTCTAGGGAATTCTAGGCAAAGTTAAAAAACATCGCCTTACGGAGCCAAGCCAGAAAGTCCTGTAGTTCCAGACCCACAGTTTTACATTTCACATATAAACCCACAAGTTTATGTGACAGTCCTGACTGTGTTATACCCAAAGCTAATGCTGCTAATGTATTAATCGAACAAAGACCAAGATGAACATAAGCTGTGTATGGCAACACTGAAGGTGAAGCAGGAAGAGGACTGAGCTCAAATCACATTTCATATCCGACATTGTGTGTTATATGATCAGACACAGCTCAGTCTCAATCACTGATGGATGTAGCTCTGTAAAAACAGATGACACAGTTTGTCATCACAAGTGATTTTAACATATGTTATATTCATGCTAAAAGCAGGAGAAAAATGAAGTGAAATGCAAATCTTGATGGTTCTGATTTTGTTGACTCCAACCATGAAATTTCACACACAGCCTCAGAAGGAGTTGTCTACATTCCTGAGTCTTTGTGTTTGCGTGTTTACTTGGCGCGGGAAGACAGAAATATTCCTGGAATTTGATGGAAAGGATGAAGGAGGCAGAGTAAAAGATCCCCATTCACCTTGAGGCAGCCTGGCCTGGTTGGCTGTGCTGATGACCTACAGTACCTCCCTGGCGGCCTTAAAACATCTTGGGCAACTTACCATGACCAGAATTCAAGGACTGCATGTTTTTCACATTAACCTAGCATGCTTTGATAAGCAGAAATTCTTAAGGCCATCCTGCCCTCATACATTCCCTTGTATGAAGAAGGGGATGTATCTGAACCTCTGAGACAAACCCAACCACACAATCTGTGATGCATGGTGTGATCAGAGAGAGGTCTGTCAAACAATGTTTCTTAGGTTCATTGCTAACTTGCTAGACTAAATAGAGCCTGGTCAACAGGTACTGGATATCCACGTAAACTATTAAAACTGGCAGGAGAGTGGTAGGAATGAATGCTCCAGTTGGTGTAAAAATATTGATATATTAAATAGGAGGGTTCTCTGCCATGTTACAAGTACAAAACTTGTACGGTCATCTGTGTGAGTGTGTGTGTGTATGTGTGTACAGCCCATCCCAATTTACTCCCGTTCATCACTGCTCTGTAGTGGGTGGGACACAAGAAAAAAAAAAAAAACAGAATTATCAATGAATAAAATTCAGTAAAATGTGGCAACGGCTTATCTTTTTGTTCCTGTTCCACCCCTGACAAATACAGGGGTTACCCACTTACACATTAACACACAACTCAAGAGGACACAAAACCTCCAACGGGGCCAAAGTATTTTGCCTTTTTTTGCCCCCTCCTTTTCAATGTAATTCTACTGTTATCACAGCAGACTGAAATGATGGAAAACGAGCCTTAACAAAACATAAACTATTCCAACCGGCCCCAAATCCACAAACAAGAGGCTCATCTCGGTCCCTGGTCACAGCGCATCCCAATCTGACGGTGTTAACAGAGCACAATTAAAGGCCACATAATTACAGTAGGCACTTCAACACAGCCAAACCAGTAATGTTCTCTTCCAGGAATTCCAGGGATGGGTGTGACTGTTCACTAAAAGTAGTCATGGATGTGCCTGGTTTACAAAACAGTCCCTATAATTACCAGCCCTGACAGCCACCGGGTTCTGGGTCAGGGTAAGGGGTGCATGACTAGTTGTGGATCATTGTATGGAGTGATTTTAGTTTCGACCATCAACAACTGTTTTTAGGACATCTGTTGAAGGTGAAAACAATAAAACTGTCAACATAATAACCAAAAGGATGAGATCACTATATTTAAGTACCTTTACAGTTGTTATCCAGTATAATTATGACATTTTACTGATTGCTTACAAAAACAGAGGGTCTGAGCACAGGTTTTCTTACAGATCGTGTAACCAAATATGACGTCAGAAGGTTTCAAAGCCTGGATTCAAACCATAGGGCTGGACACACCAACTGTGAGTAGTTGTAATATAGCCAACATAGTGACCTATATATAATGCAGCTCAACAGTAAGAGTTGGACACTTGTCATATATGAGCAATGCAGGTTCATTTTGATAAATGTAGAACAAAGTTTTATTCACAACAATCAGACAATTCAATTAACATTAAAATAAAAAAAATAATTTAGATTTTTAGAGAATTATTTTATGTGTTATGTTCAGTGCTGCTAGATAAAACATTTCAGATGGGAGCTTGGAAATATGTTTTACCCTTTATTTTGTTCGAACAGAGAAACAAATATTACCATCACATTATGGCAAACAATCACAACCGTTACACAAGATAATACTAGAAGAGTCAATTGAACTACATACTGCAATCCAAACGCAAATGTAATGCAAGAAATAGTAATGAAATGAATACAAAAACAGGTTATACATAATTTCCATTAGATTTTTAGATTCATTTTATTTATCTATATATCAACAAAATCTAGAACCCCAATTTCCAAAAGTAGGGACGCTGTGTAAAACTTAAATAAAAACAAAATGCAATGATTTTTAAATCCTTTGACTGATCTTTTATATATTTAATAAAATATATAAAAGGATTACCATATTACTATATGGGCTCTGGCACACATGGGAAAAATGTCATTGGTAAACACAGTTCGTCGCTGCATCTAAAAAAATGCAAGTTAACATTTTACCATGTGTAGTGAAATCATATTATATTATCTACAACATCCAGAAACATTACCGACTTCTTTGGGCCCAAGCTCATCTCCACTGGACTGACAAATAATGCTGTGGCCTAACGAGTTTGTATTTCTAATAGTTTTGGGAAATCATGGACGCCGTGTCCTCTGGACTAAGTTTGAGTTTTACAAAGCGTCCCAACTTTTTTGGAATCGGGGTTGCACTGCATCAAAATGAGATTTATTTGCCAGAAGCACAAACTGATTTTAATGCCTCCAACGTTGGTGCTTATTGACATCTTTGCGGTACAAGTCAAGGGAAGGGAGAGCGTATCTCATTCATGCTCAGACTGGGGATTCAAACAGGCACATTGTGCCAGGCCAACTTCATAAGTCTGTAGGGAGCGAGAAAGAGTGGGTGTCTGTACTCAGTACATGATGATATGGAGCTAATCATAGCAGAGATTAGACGAGCATCAGCAGGAAATAGTAGTCACTGGGCTTCCTTAAGCCCTAAGCACTGGGTCACGAGTCAACTGTCTGGATAGCATGACCTCTCTGCTGCCTGTAACTGTGAGTTACTCTGATCAAAAACACCTTCAACCCAAATTTTTCATTCAATAGTATTGAAAGTACAGAAGATCTAAACAGAAGACTTTCAATCCCCCAGCGTGGAAAGCTTAGCAATGCGCTACTGTGGCGAGTGTGCCCTTATTTAGCTATTGTCTTGTAGTCTCCTCTTGATCTGACATGCATGACCTCGTTGTCTAGCTTTGCATTAGGAGCACACATGGTTACATAGCCTAGCTGTCACAAAATGTCACAGCAGCTGAATGTCCGAAGTTTCTTTAGAAAGCCCAGTAACTGTGATGTAGTTGTGAGGTGAAAAAGGAGGGACTGATATGGTGGAAGACGAAGGACAAGCAAGTTATACTGATAATACTTATCAGCCAGTGGCAGCTAATGTTAGGGGGGAAGGCAAGTGGCAGCAAGGATGGAAAAATTCATCTGCTTAGTGTGGTGTTGACATGGAAAGTTACCACATAGTCGGTGTCTATCGTTTCTCTCTGTGCCCTTGTAAGCAGAAATCTGTAAATCTGGAAGTCATATACATGAAATGTTATTCTGATCAAGTTGTTTTTGAAAGTTAAATGCTATTAATGTATAGAGATAAGATAAGATAGCATATTAGTATGTATTTGGTCCCAAACTGAACACTATAGCCCAAATCAACACCTCAACACAAAACTTCCCAGCTACCTCATTGACCTCCAGAAAACCCCAAAAAAGATCACTGAGGTAGAAACTGCAGAAAAGGCTAGTTCACATTATGAAAATATACATTTAAAAATGGCCTCAGATTTAGTACTAGAGAAGCACTGGGTAAATAAACACTGGATCTACCACATCCAAAACCAACCAGAAAACAGGAGAGGGAGGGGAGGCTGGGACTGACTCCACCTCTCTCTCTCTCTCTCTCTCTCTCTCTCTCTCTCTCTCTCTCTCTCTCTCTCTCTCTCTCTCTCTCTCTCTCTCTCTCTCTCTCTCTCTCTCTCTCTCTCTCTCTCTCTCTCTCTCTCTCTCTCTGACTCTCGTTATAGGTCACACACACACACACACACACACACACACACACACACACACACACACACACACACAGAAGTGAGTTGTTCCTGTTAGACAGATGACAGTTATGCTAATGTCAGCTAACATGCACAGTTTCACTTATGCCACAGCAAAGTGTTCAGTAATACAATAATACTAAGTATTACTGAATACTTTGCTGTGGCATAATAATTCACTATTAAAGACAGACTCGATTCCTGATTTACCCAATCAGCTCACACCTGTTGTTTGGCTGTCAGAAAAGTCGTATACAGACCAAACCAGGTGTTGTGGTGATTAGCCACAGGGCTGTGCAGCCATGTGGGAAGTATGTGGGTGTGTTTATGTGTCCTGAACGTTACCGCTGTAAAACAATCATAAAGCACTTTATTTATCGGCTTCACCGGCTTTCTCGCTTCTAGTGCTCCCTCTCCTCATTCATCTTCTATGTCGCTTGACAGTTTCAGTGGTATTTCAGGCTGTGACGTTTAACTGTTTGATCGCAGGACTGGCCACCACTGCATGACGTCGGGCTGCTTCTATTTAAAATTCTCCATCACAGGTCACTGCATTTTTTTGGCATCCCCCTGTGGCTCCACCACCATCAACCTAAACAGACTACCCCTAATTAAATGAATGAAAGGACAGCACTGATACTGATAACAAGCATGTTGTTTTAATAGTGTTAACAATAAAACTGACTGATATTGGATTTTGTCAACCATGAAGCCCCAACTGATACTGCATACTCCTGAGGCAGATATCAATCTTGATATTTGAGAGTTAAACAAAATCTAACAACAGTATACTGTATATTCATTGTGATCCAGATTTTTTACTTGCAGAAACCTTTTTTAAAGTCACATTTTAGGCAGAGAGATAGCTGTTATGCCGGTGGGGGTAAAGCGGTAGCTGTGTGTTGTGCTGTTTGCCAGAGTCTTTTTTGATACTACCACTAGAAGTCGCTCGTGTGAGTGAAAAACTTTCAAATCCTACACACAAAGGCATAAAATATAGAAACTTGTCTTCCAAACTGTACTGACCTGACTGAACCACAGAGATTCACACAAAACAAGACAAAATAGTTCATTTATACATTTTTTTCTGCGTTTTAACATCTTCTAGAGGAAAGAAAATATTAATTTGTGAGGTCCATTGTCCCATCAGGATAATATGTCAGCTAAATGACTACAAACATAAGTGAGCAAACCCTAACATGGCAAGTATTGCAACTAATCTAGTGGCTGGCTGAGCAACACTCCTGAAGACAATCCTTCTAGTTTAATGTGTAATCCCTTCAGCCAGAGGTTAACAAAAGACAAGAAATCCTTCCAGTAAATCCCTGAAGACCTACTTTGTACTTTAATGATGTGCTTTCATCTCCTCAGACCATACAAAGCACCGGAAAAACATCCCCCATGCTGTTCAATGTGTGAGCGTGTGTGCGGGTTTGTGTGTTTGAGAGAGTGAGTGAGACAGTGTGTTTGCTTCCCAGCATGCACGGACATGGTTCGTCTTTAGAAGAAGCCTGTGAGTTATGAACTAGACAAAAACACCCAAACCAGATTCCAAAAAAACAAATGAGGGAAGTAAACATGGGAGAATGCAGCCCCCGCCACCACGGCTAAAAAACACTCCACTTTCCCAGAGAAGCAAACAGGCTTTGAACCCTCTTTTTTCCCCTGTAACAGTTTTATGAATGAGTTCAGCCTCAAAGCATGCCCTTTATATTAACTCAGTGAAAATAGGGCTAGTACATTTCCCTTCCGTCATATATTGATCTGATGAATGACTGGGTCTGGAAATAACATGCCGCTGAATACAAAGTTGGCATTCATGCCAGCACAGCAGAAGGCCTGTGAGCAAGACACACATCAAACAATAGATTCCAGATAAGATTGCTGAAGCTCGATACGGGGTGTTATCGGAAGAGACAAAAGAAAGCCATCATAATATGGTCCACAGTGGTTGGAGTGTTTCCTGCTACTGATACAAATCAAGCAAACAGACAGGATTCCAAGTACAGCGACTTTATTATTTCCATACTGTTGCGCAGCACACATAAAAACAGCCTCTGATCTGCAGGTACTGGAACCGCCAGACAACAGCTTGAGGGAATGAACATAGCCAGCTCAACTACTCTAGCTATCGGGCCTTCCTCACTTTAATGAAGCCTGGCTTTACTACTACCAGACTTCTCCAATAAAGTGCCTAATAAATAGCACAACAATGCAGTCTCTGCAGTGAGAGCGGCAGTGCTTATGTTGTTGGGGATCAATTCTGTCTTAAGGCTGCGGTAGCGACGAATGATGGTCCATTTGACCTGGCTGACACACTCCCTCTGGAGCCCAGTAGACTGCTTATGCATCTTCACGGGGGTCGTTCTCCACTTATTCTATATTTAGTCAACGTAAACTGACCTAAAGTGTTTCATCTGTCCAGTTAGTAGGCTTTTAAAATATGGCTGGGGACAAACTGCAACCATGAGGCTTTGTGTGGCAAGTGTGTCAAATTCATCTGGACCTCCATGTCTTAGGAGAGTGGATTACAGCCCTCATTGAATCTCCTAAGAGTTCTGAGATTTCTCTCCTGTTTCTTGTTGCCTAAATAAAGAATACAGTTTCTTAAGTTAAAAGAAAAAGATTCACACAAAGGGCACTTTAACTGTGCTGACATCAGGTGGCAACAGTATAGTGGAGCTGTGTCTATGTGTCAGATGGAATAAGTAGTAGACACTGGTTTAGAGTTGCTATTGGTCGATTAATTAACCAATAGTTCATGTGATTCATTTAATGGTTTGTCAACCATTAAAATAATCATTAACAATTTTTTATAATCAATCGTTTTGAGTCATTTTTTTTAATAAAACAAAAGTCCAAATTCTCAATTTCAGCCTCTCAAATGTAATTTTCTTGTCTCTTTGGTGCTCTAAGACAGCAAACTGAATATTTTGGGGTTGTGGACACCACATGGATTCCCATGATCAACATTTTCTGGACCAAACAACTAATAGTTTAATCAAGAATTGGATCCGTAGATTAATAATTAAGAGTCGTCAGTTGCAGCCATTCGGTGGTTTTAGTAGCAGTAGTAATAATAGTAGTTATATCGTTATAATAGCAGCAGCAGATGGCTAAGCAGTTGAGGCAGTAGTAAAAGAAACAGTAGTAGCAGCAGCTGTCGCACAAGCACTGGTAATAGTACTACTAGCCAAGGCATTTAGTTTAAGTTGTTGGCCATTTAAAAATAATACTCAAATCTATTCCCTGTCCTTCACAGCCCCCGCCCACTGAAAAACAACATTTCTAGTCTCAACAGAACGGAGACAGAGACATGGTCTTTATCAAGGCTGTTTCACTTACACTGGCTGCTTGTAAAACTGGTTTATAGAAACAAAACGCCTTAAAGTCAATACATCATCCTTATTATCATCATACCACAACTGTACACCTGTATTCTAATGTGTCCTCAAGTCCAGGAAGTGACAACCTTCAAGCTACAATATTACAATATTAAAAAGGTCAGAGTGTTGGATTTAGTGGCATCTAGCGGTGTAGTTGCAGAATGCAACCCCCTCCACTCGTCCCCCTGATGATACAAGCATAAAAAGGAAAAACTACGACGGTTGCCAAACATGAAAAAAACAAAAACAAACATGACATGCCCCATCTAGAGCCAGTGTTTGGTTTGTTCATTCTGGGCTACTGTAGAAACAGGACCCGAGGCGCCTGCAGCTATAAAAGACTCATTCTAAAAAGGTAATAATGATTATTATTTTTAGGCGATTGTACTTAAATAAAAACATACTTATTCATATTATATTTATTTTCCCATATTCTGTAAATAGAGCCCCTTAAATCTTACACAAGTGACCTTTAAGAAGACCAATATTTCTCACGCAATATTCATATTATATTGATGAAATCTCAAAGTTCTAGTGGCTTGTAATATTAATCATGTTACCAGAGACAATAAAGACACATGGAGAAAACAGTCAAATGAATCACCAAAATATAAATGTTATGATTACCTATTAAAGATTTGACTATTTTTTATTGCAGGAATGGAATACAATATTCATTAATATGTTTTCATTAGTGTATAAAAGCCTAGCATAAGAATTGTTGTGTTTTTGTTTGTAAAATTAGCCCTTTATATCTACAGTGAGAGCGGGTCCTCTTCCATGGAGTCCGCCATGTTGAACGGCCATTTTTGTACAGTAGCTCAGAACAGACGAACCAAACACTGATCTAGATATGGCCTTTTGCTTTTCATGTGAATTTCGCCGTTAGAGTTTTTCCTACATGCTTGGAAGGAGAGGTTGAGGCATGGGAGAGTATTCATTTGGTTGCAATCTCTAACTTCACTGCTAGGTGCCGCTAAATCCTACACACTGAACCTTTAAATTCTGGTGTGTGAAAGCAAAACACAGCTGCCGGTTGTTGTTCAGATGATGGTGTGGCAGGAAGGAAGATAGGAGGCCTTCTTGTTGTGAAGATACAACTGTAGATAGAGCTTATTGTAAACTCCACATGATCATATGTGTTATTGGATAACAAAAGCTTTTTTCTGTGAGTCTGAAGCCTACTGACACAAACAAAGACAAAGAGGAGATTTTATTGTGGACTCTATATATGGTTTTCTTGCTGACAAGAGATATGATAAACAGTGCTGCTCCTCCACCTGACACCCCCCTCCATCTATCCAGCATGTCTTCCTCCAACATATTCCACCTCCTGGTTTCTTTTCCAGCATGCCCACACTCTGCCACTCCAGCAACCCACAAGGCAGGCCAGGCGTATGTGTGTATGTCAGATATATTCGCATCTCTGTAATAAGCCTGTTTGTGCGTGCCTGCATCTCTGTCTGTGTGTGTTATGACGGTCACAGCATGTGTGTGTGTGTGTGTGTCTGTGTATGTATGGACATGCATGCAATACAGGCCAGTCCTGCGACAGTTCCATGTCACAAGACTGAAAACATCAACATGCTGAGTCTGCAGCAAGGCGCCAGTCACCAGGGAAACAATTTAGCCAGACACACACACACGCACACACTCAGTCAGCCAAAACACATCGTCTGAAACGCACCAGCAAAACAAGTCGTCTAAAACGCTGCAGTCGTAAACAGAAAATTAAAGGGAGAGTTCACACACATCGTGCTTGGAGTAGTTTAATTAAACTCTGGAGCATTTACTCCTTTGATTCACCTTGTTTAGGCCGATGAGAGAATTAGTATTGAGCTGAATACACAAGCTACTGCCTCTTATAAGACAAATGCAGTAGACTACGTTGTAACAGGTGAGGTTTTTAGTGCGCATGTAAACCGAGGTTGGTATTTGTCAAGTAGTAGCTGCTCACATTTGGAGAACTTGCTCAACGGCACGATTCTTAAACGATACCTCTGTTTCTCTCTTTCTTCACATTTCCTCAACTTGGCTAAACACCTGAGATATATTACAGGGAAGATTTGCAGACAAGTCAATCGTGCATAACATCATCTCCTCCTCTTTTGCTTTCTTCCTTCCTCGCAGCCAAAACACACCAACCAAAGCAGTTAAAGTGACAGGTAGCAGGCCACAGCTGTAGGCACAAAGCCGTTCACTACACTTCCAGATTCACAAAGACAGATTTCAGACCAAAGGCTGGACTGTCTGCATGATCTATTTGCAAATCAAATGCCTGATGGGCTATCATGTGTGACAGTCAGCTTACCTTTCTGGCAGTGATTGGAATTCCAGCAGCGGTAGTTGTAGTTATTGTTGAACATGGTCTTTCTGCACTGAGGGTTGTTTTCCATGATGCCTGGACAAACATCGCTGCACTCCTTGGACTGCTTGTTCCCAGCGATGTAGTTGTTGAACTCTGCGTCCAAGATGAGGGACCAGTCTATGGAGTCCAGGTAGCAGAGCTCGGGGTTTTTCTCAATGCGGATGGCGCCGCGGGTGATGTTCCTCAGGTTGTACAGGCCAATGTCCTTCAGGCTGGTCATCTCAAAGATCACAAGGGCGTAGTTGTAGAAGAGGTTTCGTCCACGTATGACGGTGAGGTTGGGAAAGAGAGCGCTCAGACTGTCCAGGCCGGACACCCTGAATAGCAGCAGGTAGTCTGTGATCATGGTCAGCTTGGGGAAGCTGAGGGAACGAAAGACTTCCTGGTTGATGTTGTTGTTGTTTTTGTCACCGATGAGGAGAATTTGCAAGTAGCCCTCCACCACCGTGCAGTTCTCTAGACGTTTGAATTCACTGATGTCATTGCCAATGTCGATGCTGGGACCACAGACTGCAGGAGGGAAACAAAAGGACATAGTGAGGGGTCATAATCCATTAAATTCAACAGTAATGTAAATATCTGACAATATCTTGCTCCATTATTTGATTTTTTCCTCAGTGATCATAACGGTTTCATCATCACAATTTATGGTCTGGAATCAAACAGCCCTACCTAGAAATCTAAGCGGAAAAACACAAGAACACATTTTTACATCTGATCTGGATGTTTCCTCATTTATTTATACATGCTTTGCAATAAACCGCTGTTAAATCCAACAATATACAAAACAATGTTCTGCATTCCTACAAATCATATTTATAAAGAGATGTTTATCCAGTAATATTTTAAATATTGACAGCACACTTGAGTTGCTCTGTTGCTGACAGAACAAGTTTGCTTTGCAGTTCTTAGTTTCAATGTCAACTTAACATGCAGTGACAAAGTAAATAAACTCTATTCAAGCTTAGGTTAACAGTGCAATAAAGTTTAGATATTCATCTGCCTTCAGGCTATTGTATCCGTCAAATATGACCTGGTTTCACTGTCTGCTTTTATCAAGCTTTCATAATACATCTAAGGCAAAGAAACTATTCAACTTTACAAGACATCACCCATAAAACATGTACACAGTGTCATTTGATCAAATGCAGTATATGTGACAAAACAAGATGTTAAACAAGAGCACAAAATGAATCATGGGGGAGTTTTACAAGTACTGTTCAGCATCATTCTTCATGAAACAAGAGTCTAAAGTCAAAGAAGCAGCTCTGTGAGGCACTGCGGTATACAGTATGTGCCAAATGCTAATGTTACCATGCTAAAGTTTAGCAGGTGTAAGTACAGCTTGCAGGTTTTTAGGACAGAAATGAACTCATCAGTTACTACTATTAATTCTCATATCTCTGTGCTTAAATTTATTTTGACAATCTATCCATTTGACTTAAAATGTCAACCTCTTTGGTGGTGCGAGAAGAAAAGTCAGGGAACCACAAAACGGGAGTAATGAACGTTGTGCTAATCCATCAAGTAGATGTGGAGATATTTCACAGAATAAGTGAAACTTTGATCTGCTAATGTGGCTAAATTAAACGTCAAGGGTCCCCATTAAGGGTAAATCCATAGGATTTACCCTCTGGGGACCATGAATGTCTGGATCAGACTGAAACATCTCAACAACTATAGATAGATTGCCATAACATTTTATACAAAGACTAACAGACAGACACACATTGTTTTTGTTGTGAGTTTTATATGACCGCACCCTCTCTAGGCTACACTCCATGTCCAAGTGGAAGATTCCTATTGGTGGGATACCAATATAAAAAAGGCCTTTTGTTCTACGGGATCTGTTTGACTCCCTGATGAAGGCTTGATGCTGAAACGCGTCAGAATTTGTTTTTGGGTCTAACTTGACCATTCCATGACAATAAAAGCATTTTAATTATTTAACACATTTAAGAGAGTGCCTTGGAGTCTTGTGATTTGTGCTTACACGGTTAGAAATAGTAGTTGTAAATGTTGTGTGGCACTCCATTCCGGAAAAGTCTCAACCTGTAGCAGTCTTTGCAAACGTTGCGACCTAATGAATTTAAGAATTATCTTTGGCAGAAGTTAAAATGTCTGGGCCTTTGATCAGACAACAAAGGACATCTGTCTACCGTTTGATGTGAACATATTGTAAAAACATGTATTTATGCAGTTTTATGTTCAATGTAAAACAGATTTGCTTACATTTGCTTTGTTTTTGACCTCATGAGTAATTCTTTGGTATTTACGGAAACAGTCAGTCGACTCCCAATTTGATCCAGACCAAAATGCACTGAACCAAAACGAGTACAAAGAAAAGTATTTAAAAGAAGGCACTCCTCTGAATTCAATGTGGCCTCTGAATAATCCAGACCTGCATCGGGAAAAGTTTGGTTAAGCATGATGGTGATGATTGGTGATGATGGGTGGAGTGTTTGCCTCTTCAACTTTTACTCCCACCTGTGTGCTATCCTCTGAACAATACTTAGCCCAAAGCCCCAGCAGCACCCACAGAAACATGGAGGCCATTATCGCACAACACTGTGAGGAGGATTTAGACTTCAAAAGCTGGAGGGCAGTGAGTCACGGAAAACTCACAACAACCAGCTAACAGGTTGTCACACTGCTACTTAATACTGGTCTATAAAGTTTTACTGTATGAATGTTACACATGTTTGGGAAAGACGATGCATAACCCAACAAACAACTGAGTGTTTCCTTAATTACATCATTTTATAATTAAACATTAGGGCTGTTGTTATAGACTTTATGAATGTAAATAAATGTTTTTTTTTCAATTAAAGCATTTCCCTAAAAGCAAAACCAGAAGCACAGCAATACGCCACCGGCTACACATATTCCCACACAAGAGGTCATGCCTCAGGGCTGTACACATCCCTGCATAACCTAAGAATCTAAGTTATAGCATTATATGTAATAAACTCAACAATAAATGCATGTTTTTGTTTTTAATCTTCAACAAAACTAACAAACCAACAAAATCCAATGATGTGTTGAATTGTGCTTCATGCATACTGATGTTAAATCAGTCAGTGCAGATTATTAAATCAGTTACATCTGTAGCTCCCCAAAACATGTGCGGTGTCTCTTCAGAAACCACACTGCTACTGAGGTGGAACAAAGTTGAATTTCCAAAAGAACACCCTGAACCTTTCTGCTCGAGATGGAAATTTTTCCAAAACCTCTTTGATGGCATAGCACAAAATGACACATCACGATACTGGAAGTGGTCTATAACTTAACGCATACACATAACTAAAAAAACAAAAAAACAAAGACAGATTTAACAATAAGTAATCATTTATTGTTGGGTTAAACTGGTTAAATTAAATGTAATTATATTTTGCTGTGGTCCACAAACCCGTATTTCTAAATGTCTAACGTCTTTTTCATCCTTCAATAACCGAGACTGTTTACTATATATATCTATAAATCGGCATCTTTTAGTCATGTAGCTCAATGGCACTACATTTAACCACTCAACACACAGACTCACACAGAGAAAGCTACTATGATTGTATGACACTACCCTAATGCAAGCTGCGGGTAAGTGGTAAAACAACTTAAATACATGAGTGTGTGAGAGTATTACGCCCTCAGTGGTGATCAGTCACTTGTTGATCAGGGAGGGAATATTCCTGCTAAAGTTCACAAACTTTGTATGTACTTTTCCACTTCAGTAACTAAAAGGAAATTTCCAGCCATTTTCAGCAATATATTGTACTTAATGAAAAGCGTTTCTGTGGCAGTGACCAAACCCCTAACAAGAAACATGTTAAAAGACGTGTTAAAACTAAGCTCAGGTGTGACAAAGTTCATGAAAGACAGTAATTTTCCGGTACACGATGACGCAAACCACCATTCCTAATGTCACAGCAAGTCCAGCTCAGAGGACAGAAAGCACATTCTCTTTTTCTTTTATCTTTTAGATTATAATCGTGAGAAAGGATCTATAAATAAAGCTTGTTTAACGCCTTAGGTTTAAAAACTGCACAACAAGTGAAGGTGGCTGCACTACAGGCCTGACAGGTCATAACCAGGGAAAACTGTTTGATGCATGTGAACTTCAAAGCTTTGACTAATGACTGCATATGACTGAACAACCAAATATTAAATATGTGGGTTTCATTTGAGATTATTTAAACTAGAATTATGGGACTGCATATACAAATATACACAGTTTATACACTGTTTATCTAATGTGAATGTAACAGCTAATACATTTTACATTTTAGACCTAACGTGCTTAGGAACTGAAAACTAGCATGATAAAAGAGTTGTCCCTACATTATATTATACATATTATCCAGTTTGATGCAGCCTCACATATTTATTGCTTTGCTCCAACTTGGACACTCCTCTGTCCTTTTCGTATATAACGTATATAAAACCTATATAAAACGTATATAAAAACCTATGTAAAGAGGCAACAGACAAACACACAAAAGGAAGTTGAGCCCATTTGTGCAAATTAAGATAGTAAAATGGCTAAAACAAGTTTACGATTGTCGTATAATTCTTCCCCCCAAAAAGCATGCATTACCACAGTAAACTCTACAGGCAACAAATATATCCAATGTAAAAAACATTCCCATGGTTGACCTCTTTCAACCCTGCCTGTGACACAAGTTTCAAAGCACACTGGAGCTGTGGCTTGTAGTGTACCAACGCTCTGCTAAAAGGTCTTTAACCTCTCTTTGCATTTGGCATTTTAATTGGAAAATAATTTGGTTCAAACATAAAATAGAGGGTTAAGAGCTGTAGTCCTCTCCACCGAAACTGCTGAGGGTTTAAGTCTTCTCTAGAGAGAACGTGAGAGTCTTTGGTGAACCATTATAAAAAGGCCTTTGGTGTGATTTAAGGCAGGCAGTGTGCTGGTATGGCGGTTATGTCGTTCTCTGTAATCTACTTGTCAGTGCACACTGTCAGCAGCCATCAGCGAGGCTGCATACCTGTTAATACAGTCCCAGCACCCGGG
This sequence comes from Sciaenops ocellatus, assembly GCA_033000465.1. Lineage (NCBI taxonomy): Eukaryota > Metazoa > Chordata > Actinopteri > Sciaenidae > Sciaenops > Sciaenops ocellatus. The sequence continues at coordinate 20,025,117 of CP136888.1, forward strand.
CCTGTAAAAAGACAAACTGCCTAGTGACGTTACATCACCACAGCCCCAACGCTTCACCCTCTGTGGCCTCACTGCAACACCAGCATGGCCATCTTTCATGGGAACTGCTCCTGACCTCGCTCGTGAAGGTACTAAACAAAACTTTCTGATCATAATTTGCATCTTGTGCACCAACAAAGCGCAAATACCGATAGCAGGTGTAGCAGCTTAATAACTCTCCCTCCCTCTGCTCCCTTACTGACACATTTTAAAACAGCTGAGTACACAAGCCTATCTCTGCTGCTTTGATGAGCCTCCAGATCACATATTTACTTTTGATAACCTTTTCCCAGCTGGCTGCAGAACCCAGACTATCCGCAGACAATCAGAGGAAATCCACTAGGAGCCCTATAAGACAAGAAATAGGAAGCAATACGCCCTCTAAGCTGGTGCTTCATACACTGCCACTAGACTGCAGCAAGTCTGTTTACTCCTCATTTCCATCCTGTTAGTGACAGACTGCCCGAGGGGGGGGGGGGGGGGCCGTATTCATAGATACTTTTCCACATGAGAGGCAAGGTGAGAAGAAATGCACCGAGAAGCTTTAGTGAGAGATTATTCCTGACAGATAAAAACTTGTTTGGTTCACACGAAAGGCCGCGTCTGCAGCGACAGAAGCTGAACCTGGTTAACCCAAACCTACCAGCTGCCCTTTAGCCCCCGACTGATACAGTAAACCAGCAGGAATGCTCAGAGTTTAGCCACACAAGGCACCTTTACACAGCTCTACACCGGAGTGAGAATAAATGTAGGACTTCGATGGGAGAACCTCTCTGCTGCCCCCAGGTTTGTCCTGTGACCACTGGGGCTAACAGTAAACCCCATGACACACAGTTCACAAGCTCCTCACTCTTTCCAATCAACAGAACTTAGTCTGTTTTGCTTGCGAATGTACTTTGGCTTGTTCTATTTAAAAACCCAGACCCTGGTTCAAGCCCCCAACCCACCCCTCCCCAACATGTCATGATGAATGGGATGAATCAGGAAGCCTAGTTTACAGTATAGCTGGAGACATGGAAAATTTTCAGATGGCAACACATAAAAAGAAATTCAGAATAAATATAGAAGTTTTAAATTCATTAAATTTGAAGGTTTACGAGCTGACAGGAGCCGTGAGCTTCAATATGCTGCCTTACAGTAGCTAGTCACTAGAAAGTCCCATTCCTTGCACTCCATCTGTGTGAGGTGCGCCTCAGAGCTCTGTTATAAAAGTTTCTATTACTTTAATGGGTTATCACCACACTAGTACAACTTCTCAGCTCTTCTTTGGTTCCCATCCTTTACCTTATGGGGGGATGTTGCTGCTGCAACGTTTCCAAGGTCAAGGTATGACCAGGTTTGTTTAGTAAAGGAAAATAAACAACTGTGTTCTGCCAAAGAAAAGCACAGTGACACCTTTAGGCAAACAGAGTTGCTGTTATATAAAAAAGGGAGTGTTGAAAAGTTCACAACTTTTTGAAAGGATCACCTACACACAGAAGAATGCCCAGGTCATGTGGTGTTCACTCAGGTCTAAAAGCTGTCTCGCCAGAAACCATGAAAAGTTAGTAAAATGTTTCCATAGTCCTAAAATAAACCTAAACCTGCTGAACATCTGATACCGAATGGACTCAACCAGGCTGGATCATTTCATCTTCAGTTCACTGACAAACACTTCCTGTGACCGACAACAAGGACGATTTCATCCATATCCACGCAAAACTACTGATGACAGCTTTTTTTTATCATTTTGATAAGAACTTCAAACACATTGATTCAAATTATTAAGTTGAAACAGATTTTAATTGAAATAAATGAAAACATATTTACAAATTGAATCACATATTAATACATGAGCCCTTCTTTGAGATCACTTTAACAACCGTCTCATCCATTACATTTGCATGTCCGTTTAGGGTTTTTGCCTGTATTTCTCTTGAGGATGGCAGTATTGCCTCCCAGAGAAGCTGCTTTGAGGAATACTTCCACACAACCTCATAGATCTTCATTTTAAGGACGCTCCACAGGTGCTCAATAGGTTTAAGGTCAGGAGATTATTTTCTCCCCCCTCACTTTACACCCATAGCTGAAGGAGTCAACAGTGTTTTTTTTGCAGCATGGGATGGTGCTTTATTCCAAAAGGCACGATTCTTCCTTTTAAACTATGGCAGGAAATGGTTGTAAGGAACGCCACATATTCCGCTGAGGTCATTTTGACACCATCAGGGACTCGCTTCCCAATTTTCCTGCCCAAAAACATCACTGCGCCACCTCCGACGTTGCAGTCTTGTTAGAACGAGATGGCCATTCACCAGAGCTTAATCCATCTGGGCCATCTAGTTCGCACAGCATTCATCAGTGAATAAAATAAATAGTTGTCATGTATTTCTGAGCTCACTGTAAGCAATGGCTAAGGGTGGCCGGGATACAGCCTTACGCACAACTGCAAGCCTCAGGAGGATTCTGCATCGAGAGATTTTTGAGAGTCCAGAGACTCAAATAATAATACAAAATACCTGTTTGCTGCTGTACTCAACAGTAACTTTTTTTTTAATAGCTCCTCTTTTATCACTATTAATTTGCCTGACAGAAACTTAATACGCCTTTATCCGTCCAAATCTGTCTATGCACTGAATCATACACAAATCACAAAAACAGTCCAACAATCTCTCTCTTCAGGTTTTGCAAAATATTGATTTTTTTCGTGACTTTTGCAAGATATTATACCATTTCACAATTTTTATTTTCTGATATTTTTTATCTTTCTTGCTCCCCATATTATATGACACTGACCGACTAAATAACTTCAAAGGTGTGTAGGATTAAGGGGGCTCTAGTTACAGAATATGGCAGAAATGTAATATAATATACAAAACTATGTTTTCATTACTGTGTAATCACCTGATACTAAGAATTGTTGTGTTTTTGTAACCTTAGACTGCACCTTTTAGATCTACAGATGCTGCAGGTTCTCTCGCATGGTGTCCATCATGTTGCACCACCATGTTTCTACAGTAGCCCATGACAGACAAACTAAACACCGGCCCTGGACAGGGAGTTTCGTGTTTCCTGAACGTTTCACTGCCACTTTAATATCTCCTTCAAGTTTGGAACAGGAGCGATCCATAACTACACCACTACATGCGACTAAATCCTACACACTGATCCTTTAATAATGTGGAACAACCTATTTAAGTATGTGTCCCTTTGATAAAGATCACCTGGCAACTAATTAACCAGATTAAAAATAAAAACAAATAAAACAGAAAAAAACCTTTGCATAATAATTTGGAACACAGTGTCTGTGTGCCTGACTTATTGTGTTAAATTGTCTGATCTATTATAGCATATCATACAGAGCTGATTTGTCAAGTTTCTTCGTACAAGCGGTGACTACTGACTTGTGTTTGCACACCGTCTGCAGCACTTTTTCTCACATGGGTAAGAAAATAATCACATTTCTGACTGTGGAGCCAAACTAAACTCGATAACCTAACTTTTTTTTTTTTGGTTTGTTTCACAAATGCTATTTCTGTACGTGGTTTACTGTTGAGATCACAGATACCTTTCTGCTTCTCGTTGATTCTAAATTCACCACTTTGTGACTCATAGATGACAATGTGGCGTGTGTGTATATAACTTGACTGACTCTCTCCATTGGCTGAGTCACAGTAATGTATTTACCAATACAATGAGTCATTTTGTTTGTGTGGTGTCTAAGTAACAATATCACAAATTAACTTTCTAGAATCTACATCGCAATATTCACCCAAACTTTACTAACACAACATACTGAATGATTTTCCCACTAAGATAAATATATTTCCAACATACACACGCAGTATTAATACTATATAGTATGCAAATTCATATCTACTATCCTGTATCCACAAAACGTCATTGTGACATTTCTTCTTGTGTAAACAATGCACTTATCTTTCTAATATTTCCGCCATAAATACAGAAATATAATGTGTTAAACGCAGAGAAACCACAGTAGTTTCTGTTAACATAGACGTGAATTATTTCTACGCAATATATAAAGTATATTCCTGTGTTTTCACTGCAAACGTGGTGTACGGGAGCATGGAAAAAACAATGTTTCCCCGTGTGTAGTGGTGTGGAGTGGCATTACTTACTCTCTGCGGTGGCGGGCCGGAGGCAGGACGACAGACCCAGCATCAGACCCAAAAACAAGGTCAAGCGGCTCCTCTCCATTCGAGACCTCATTCCTGGATGAGTAAATCCTCCCAAATCCTGTGAATAAATACGTTGAAGGGAGGAAACGTGGGCAAAACCTGCTCGGAATTATTAAAAAGCTTTTTTAATCTCCAGCCAGCACCTTGTAGCTGTTAGCCGGCTAATGGAGCTAATAGCTACTACATACAGGCTAGCTCTCACGTTTCCTAACGGGGGAGTCCACAAAAATTACCGATTTGTTGCTCTGGCCTGAAAATATCTACTCATCGTTTCACTGTTTATTTCTGCCAAACACACCGCACCGATATGTGTAATGAAACCAATGCGGCTAAACAACTAGCGCTGGGGATTCCTCTGTAATCCGCATCTTCACGCTCCATATCTGGAGGAAAAAACGTTCAACATCCCCGCTGCTGGAGGGTCCTCGGGAGGCAGAGAGACGGGTCAACCCCCCGTTAAAACGAGGATGGAAACAGACGGCATGTGGCATAAAACAACATATTAAATCGATGCGCGGTCCCCTTGTGTGAACGACACGACGTTAGTTTCGAAATATCCAGGATAAAAATCTGGTTTCAGACCGCAGCCTCCTTCTTCTCCTCCTCCTCCTCCTCCTCCTCCTCAGCCGCTCATCATGCACACACACACACCGCGTTGTTGTGGTGGCTGTAATTCACCGTCATATCAACGGAAAACGGGGTGTTTAACCTTATCGATCCGGGTCAGGTCAAGTCCTTTCGGTTCTCCGATGCCCTCCGTCGATAGATAGCTGAACAGACAGCGCAGTCAGGCAGATTAATGTACAGGTACGTACACACACACACACACACACTCACACACACGCAGCACACAGTCTGCAGTCTGCCGTGTTCACTATAAACACGGCGCCGTGCGCACAGATCGCCTCCGCTTCAACAAGACGGATCACTCGGGCTTTCTTATGCCGGTCTGTTTTGAAGTGGGCGTCGCTCATGTTTCTCGCTGCAGTTCAAGCCACCACAGAGGAGAGCAGTTACCATAGTGACTGCTGCTGGCCTGGTGCTCATCACAAAAGGTTTGATCTGTGTTTGGCCACATTTCATCACTGTGTCATTATCACTTCACAGCAGATGTTCATTTCACTAACACAGTCTTTTCCTTTTACGTTCACACGGGACACTAAAGGTTGTAAACATATATTTCTTTCTGACGTTAGCCGTAAACAAAAACACTTTCCCATTTAATGAAAGCGCATCATTCATCTCACATCTTCACAATAACAAATCAAACAAAAAATAAATAAAAATCTGCACAGAGTGAGACCTCAGTGCTGCCTTCTCCTCTCTGGTCGCCGCCGTAGCGACTTCGTTTACGACGCGGTGCGAGGGAAATCCGGGATGCTGATCCAGGATCGGGGTTGTTTTGCTTCTTACACAGCAGAGGATTGCCCATAACACAGATCGTGTCTGTCTGCACCACCTGTAATTACACTCGTAATCAATCCATGCAGTCACAGGTGTGTCTTCATATGTTTGTATGTGGCCTAGTGTTATGAAGGTTAGACCTGTCATTCACACGTTACATGCGTCTTTATATGTCTGTGTGTTAATTAATCTGCAAGTGTCTGCCTTTATGTGGCCATAGTATGAGATTTATATGTTTCATGCACTGTTATGAAAAATCAGATTATATTTCAAGAAATTTATACACTCATGGTTTTCACATACTAGGAATTTGTCTTGGTGTTATTGGTGCAAAAGAGAGATTTAAAAAATCAAATGTTAAAAATATATAAGCAATATAAATGCATATATATAATAAGTTCTAAAATGAAAAGAGCTGAGCAGTTTGCGCAGAAATATACAAAGTATACACCAGGTAATGTGCAAATGCAGAATATTAAAACGTTAATAATCAATAATATTGTTGAATCGGGGTGTGCGTTGATGTAATGCATAGTCTGTATGTCCTGGCTAGGTAAAAGTCAGTGTCAGATGGGGCCCCGTGCCTTGTTGATGAGGCCAAAAATTCACATTTCTTCTGTCAAAAAACATTTTAATTTAAACAATGTTTACTACAATAAAAGCATTTCAGAGATATGGAATGAATGGATGACTTTTTCAGAACAAACACTGAATATTATGGGAAATTAGTGCCTCAAATACATGCAGTCATGTCTTATGGAGCCTTGTAGCAATAACACATGCAACAACACTGGACTGGTTTTCCTCTAAGAAGACACTGAAATGCTGCCACCACGAGGGGAGTGGAACCAACTGCAGCCTAATCTAGAGTAAACTAAAGGACAAGAGGGGAGGGGGAAAGCTTAAAACTACTAATTTGCTAAAGAAAACTATGAATATATGAATGCATTTCCTCTAAACACATGATTTAAATGTGTATTGTACTTTATTTGCATAGCTGTTATGATGGGAGGTTGGAGTGGATATGGACCCCAGCAACCCTGACAACCTTAGTCTTGTGTGAGCACCAAAAAGAAAAACATGAATCAAAGATAGCCATAATGTAGCCTTGGGTGCTTAATATGTGGAGAGACAAAGTTGCACCCCTGTTAGGCTGCATGGGGATTTTAAAAACAACTCATCTCACTGCAGTGACTTTTACTACTTGTTTGAGACAAAAACAGGTACAGTTGCAATGATCTTTTGAGGTCTGAGGCCCACACTTAGGAAGTGGAGGACCAGCAGCTTGTGATGCTGTGAGAGAAGCAGACAGTAAACAAAACCGTCCATAGAAGAGCCCCTGACAGTTTTGATTATCCCTGTAATTACAGGCCGCTTTCATCACTTCACAGAGCAGAGCACAGAGGCATTATTTGAACGCCGCACATTACCTCAGCTCTGGCAGACATTACTCGGCATCCGTCACAATCCAACAATTAGCACTGAGAGAGAAAAAAAACCCTGCACATTTAAAAATGAAGTGAATATCAGTGGCCACCCAAGAGTCCAAATACAGTGAGTCACCCTCTAACAAGTGCTCACTGTACCAACATGACCTCCCTGTGCCAGAGAATGTTGTGCCTGTCCACTTGCATTTGTTAAGTCCCTATTAAAGTCCCTATGAAGGCAGCCGGCGGGCCCACCTACCTCGACTGTCCCGGTGGAATCCATTCTCGCACTGCACTCATGTGGAAATAAGCCTGTTTACCACCAACGGGTCACACATGCTAATGAGCGTCTGTTTGTTTTCCACTGTGCTCATGCAGGAGGAAGGGAATTTTCGAGGGGAAATAATAGATGATATGCAGACAACAGCCCGGGTGGCTCTGCTGCACTAATGATGAAAAACGCAGAACAGAGAATTAATGGATATGAAATCAGAACAGGAAATGTGGTCTGACATTTTGATGTTGCTGGGTCTGATCACAGTACAGAAAGTCAGCTGGCCTGGTTTGAATGTAGTGGTGTAGCCTAGTTGTGGCTCAAGAATCCCCAGACAGGCTGACTTTAGACCACAGAGCAATAAGCTTTGTCGGGTGAGCCCACATCTGACAGGTGAGGTATGATATTGTGTTGTAGATCCAGTCTATTGTCTATTAATGTCACAGTAATCAATTCTCAGGAAAGTAATTTTGTATCTTGTCCCCAGATTCAAAGATATACAAACACACACATGAACTTCAGCACCACAGCATATACTCTCAAAACTCCACGAACATGTTGTTAATGGTAAATTCACTGTCAGGAGTATTACATATGAACTTTATCCTTCTATCTATCTATCTATCTATCTATCTATCTATCTATCTATCTATTTAACACTGTGGTTATCGTGCAAATGTGTGGAGCATGACATTGCTGTAAAGAGTATCTGTACCAGGCTAAAAATGCTTTGTCATATTTTCACCACAATCATTACAACCACAAAAGTAGAATAGAGGCATTGCATGGAATATTTGCGTAGTATGTAAAACTTTGGAACATCCAATAAAAGTTAGTCAGTGTGTTGTTATACAGTGTATGAATAGAAATTCAAAGAGATTAAACAAAAGATTTAACTTGTCAGAAAAGCACAGGTGTGACTCACATTAACAATGACTTCGCTCTATTCATTGTCCCAGTGAGGCATGACCCAGCATGCTGCATGCACACTGTCAAAAACAAATTCTGCCATCATAATTTTTTTCCTTGACATTTGTGATTCTCCTGCCGTGACATGTAAAATTGTTCACTGAAAAAGGATTATTGCCTGGCAAAATTCTGTGTGATGTTTTTTGTTTTCAGGCGGTTGCCTAACAGTAAGGTCCAGGATTTAAATGCAGGCACTGGGTGTATCTTTTTGTGGAGTTTATGCAGGTTTCATCACATTGTCCAATAATATACAGGTCAGGTGAAGTGGAGAATCTGAAGCATTGCTGTTTGCCTATCTGTGTTGCCTCCCTCATGAACCCCATGACCCTGATTACATTATAAAAAACCTAATACATTTTTATTTCATTCGTTATAGTATCAGCAGCTTCAATCCATTTGAACAGCATCAGGCTGAGATTATGTGCGTCTCACTCATGGTAACACTGACACTTACAGAGCAATATTGTAAGAAACTATTATTTTTAAGAGTATTGGTAAGGGTTTACCTGTGATTTTTCAGACCTTTTTCTGCTACATTGTTTTGATCAGATTCTCCAACTACTGTAGAGATCACAAGAAAAGAAAGGTAAAGCCCGTGTTACATCACTACTTTGAGATTTCAAGGCAGCGTGAAGCGGCCGACAAAGTTACAAAGGGTCCCGTAATTATGTGGTGCCTCAGTTGCTGGTGCATTAGTCACAAAGACTGCAACATTATGTAATGTAGCGGCAAAAAAGTCTCAGAACTCCTGATGACACATGGGAAACAGAAAAACGAAAGAAATGGCGTAAACCCTCATCAGTGGTGACACTTCATGGGATATTTTACACGTCCTGTAGATAATTAGGAGCTTCACCAAACCGCTTTACTGCAACTTTCCTGAATTATACTTTATTATGTCTAAAGATGTGTCACGTGAATGTGTTTTAAGAATTAGTGGACATACAAATAATAATTCTACTGTTGTTTAAAGGTCCAATGTGTAAGATTTAGGGATCTCTATTTATTAAATATGGCATTAGAAATGGATTAGAATATGCATAAACATGTTTTTATTCTCCTGAAAATAAGAATCATTATGTTTTTGATACCTTAGAATGAAAATTTTCTACATCTACAGGTCTTATTTCACTACGTACACTATGTTGAACCACCATGTTTCTACAGTAGCCCAGAATGGATTAACTAAATAACTGGCTCTGGATAGGGCATTTTTTACATGTTTCACAGCCACTGTAGTAGGAGGGTACACGTCTAACACTATCCCTCTAAATCCCCCTAAATGCCACTAAATCCTACACACTGGTTCTTTAAAAGAAGCAGGGGTACAAACAATACACTTTATACATTGTATGTGTTCCATCATGATAATTTGAGTGAACTTTTATGCTGTACATTCAGTTATCTTCACATTTATCCAGCCACATCATGTTTGAATTACAACCACACACACACACACACACACACACACATACAGGGCTCACAGACATGCAAATGTGGAGAGATGGTGGAGTGATGGGAAGCCACAGTGCCCTGGGAGCAGTTAGGGGTTCGGTACCTTGCTTACGGGCACCTTGGCAGTGACCAGAAGGTGAACTAGCACCTCTCCAGCTACCAGTCCACCCTCCATACTTTGGTCCATGCTGGACTTGAACCGGCCACCCTCCAGTTCCCAAGCCAAGTACCTACAGACCAAGCTACTGCTCCTGTTTCAATGAGTGCTTTACATTAGTACTCCTGTTTTGAGCTTTATCTTTGTTTTAATCTTATTTGGGATAGTTTACATGGAACATGAGAAAGCAGTATTCAAGTTTCTGATAAGGTGTTTGCATGCCACATGTATCCCACTGACAGTATAAAGATATATCCAGATAGCTTCTCTGAAACCAGGATATGTTTACATGCACAACACAGAACAGTGAGACTGATCATTACCTGGAGAGAGTACTGCGCATGTAAACGAACTCAATGACCTGCCCGGAACAAAAAAACATCGGCGGTGTTTGCTTGAGGTCGAGTGCTCAAAGTGGAGACACAACCGGATGCAGCTGAAGAAGAGTAGCTAACTTGAGCTAACGTCATCCAAACATTAGATTAAAATCGTTATATTTATATAATTACTTCATTGTGATTCGATAACTCAAAAGAATAGACATGATTAAAGCCATCTTGATATTTAACAACCACGGGAAGCCGCGGCTGATCAGGTTCTATCAATATTTTGTAAGTATCTCTGTCAAAACATTAGCATTTTAGCTCTGTTCGTGCTAATCTGACTAGCTGGCACTAACTGGTGTTGTATCAGCTTCAGCCAGCTTGTGGATAATCATGCCCACCACGGTTGTTACCAAGATCTCTATATCTATCTATGTGTTGTTTAAAACGTTTGTCAATAGTTACAAACACCGTCAGCCGATGCAGAAGAGCTAACCACTTAGCTGAGGTAGCCACCTTCTAGTTTCAGTTCCCTCTTGTTCAGGCAAACATCTTCCTCATGTATTTTAATAATGTACACATTAAGCAGTTAAACGGGAGGAATTGATCATGTGATGTGAGTGTGAAATGCATAAATACGTTGTAATTATTTGCTTGTTGGTGCAGCTAGCTTGTAAAACGCTGACCTGTTTTGTTTTTTTTACATCATAGATTATAACTGCGAGGAAAGTTGACCTAGGCTTTGGACTAGTCTTTCAGAAAGAACAAATGATAATAGCCCTATTACACTAATTTAAGATCATCTTTTAATAATGGAATATACTAAATATGACAGATACATAGCTGGTGAAATAGTGCAATGAATGGTGGCTATTTTTAATTTGGTGCCACAAGGTCCTTGTGTAAGGATCACCACTCTATCAGCTGACTAAATGTTTAAAATGAAATATGACAGGCAGCCCGTGGACTGAATTTACTAATCACTACATTTCCTCCGGTGTTTGGCACTCATTAGACTGTGTGACCTGTTTTTCTTTTAGGCAGAGGACATGCAGCAGCAGATCATTCGGGAGACTTTCCATCTGGTTTCTAAAAGAGACGACAATGTCTGCAACTTCTTGGAGGGTGGAAGGCAAGTGTTGCTGTTTGCTGTGGTTCTGCATGAATAACTCAGCATGTATTTATACTAGCGATGAGCGTGAGTACTTGAGTACTCGTTTAGATGGCAGTATTTGTTCAACAAAGCCAATAGAGGACTCACATTTTTCTGTATAGCTAAAATGATACAATAGAGTTTCACAGCCACAGAATATATTTTCATCATCTGATCAGCTATATTATTTAATTGTTAAAATTATTGAACATCTTTATGTTATGTTTGTCCTTTATGTCACTTAAAGATAATGCCCATCTCTAATTTATGCTACATGTACACTCTCCGATGTTTGTTAGTGGTGAGACATGCACTACAGTCAGAAAAGTGGCTGCCACTGATTATGATTTGTTCATGTTATGATTTTTTAAATAGGAAAGTCAAACACGATAATACAGACATTGGGAGACATTATGTTAACATAGACTGAAAGGCAGATCTGTAATTTGAGTAATGATGTATTATGACATTTTGACAAAACTTTAAAGAGTAACTACTGTAAACACTGGCCTTACTGGGTTTCCTCACTTTGTTCTTAATCTCACTACAACAGCTGACATCACTTGGCAGCAGCTGATCAGCAGCTGACTGCAGTTGCAGTAGCAGGACTTCAACCATTAGATGGAAGCAAACCCACAAAAGCACACTTAGTCTCAGCCACTTCTGTCATTACTCCTGTCAACCCCTTTGCATACCTAACACCAGCTGCTAAATGTATAGCGTACGTTTATTAATTTGAGTTTCATTCCTGCTGGCACAATATTACACACAGTGAAAAATGGACCAGAATTTTCCTGTAAAGTAACATATTTATGTTTTTGCAGTCTCATTGGTGGCTCTGACTACAAGCTGATTTACCGGCATTACGCGACCCTCTACTTTGTCTTCTGTGTGGACTCGTCTGAGAGTGAGCTCGGCATCCTGGACCTGATCCAGGTCAGCTTCTAATTTATTCAGTTGGTTTATAGACATATTTAACGCGTCCGAGCTTGAAAAAGGCCATATTCTGTCTCCCCCTTGAGCTATTTAACAAGCTTCTTTAAATTACATTATGCTTGCTTAATTTTGGGTAGAATCAATCATCTATGACCACTTTGACTTACTGTTTGTTTTTTAATGTTGGTTTTCTAGGAAATTAAACTTAGTCTATTGTTTATCTCAAACCTGGATAAGACAGCCACAAAGTAATATAATTAAACTGAGCAAAAACTGATATCACAGACTGTACAGACAGCTCACATGTTGTTCCGTCCTGTTTATGTCAGTGCTGAAATCTGCCTTCATATCTCGATTATCCCTGTAGGAAAATGTTAACAGCATGAGGCAATATGACTCATTCACATATAAAACAATTTAAAAGTTAAGCAACACCAGTTTTAGGATTTAGTGGAAGTAAATCAACCTGCTCAGTCCTTGACATTATCTATTGACAAAGAAGAATTATGGCACATGATACAAAAGTAGGAATACTTTCAGTAGATGTATCATGACTCCAGGATCCTTAAATCAGGATCCTTATTGGTGTTATATCTAAAATCTGTCACAATTTCTGTCAATTTTTTTAAAGCACTGCTATGGACACGGTGAGAAAAGACAGTCATAAAGGAAAGGCACACCTTAGAAATTCATTATCTGTTTAAGTGTGTGGCATATTAACGATATTTTCACTGCTTTACCATCAGACAGACCTTTTATTTAGCACCAACTGTAGAACTTTGATATTCCTACAATGTGAACTGTATTATGCTGCAGATGCTCAGCTGTATGAGTACCTTATGTGAGGGGAATTTTGTATTCTAGCATGCCACATATGGGGGTTACAAGCATATGTCTGGAGGTCACTGAAGGGACAGTGTTAAATCTTAGATTGTTATGGGGACACTGACTTCTTCTTGAGATACAGAGCAGCTGTATGTTTGTGTTTAGGAAAGCTGGCGCCGTACTGATCATTACTATGGCAACCAAGGTCAGAGGATACGACTCTCTCAATCTATAGGCACAGTAGATAGGTAAATAACATAAGGGCCTCTACAGAGTCAGATAACAACGTCAGACCACTAAGGGTACACGTATTTCCGTTGTTTGTAGACTAATGACCAATTGGCAAATACCTCATGCTGTAGATACATTTAGTATGACCATTTATGCACATACGGCAGTTGGGGCACTGTCCTGAGAGTGTATAGACGAGCAAGAGAGGACAGCTTCTTCAGAAGGGAAGCAGCATCATGTCATGACAAGTGTATTGATAAGTCCTCTATTTTCCTTGGCCAATCTTCCATAAACCTTTCAGCATAAGACATACTGGACTCCTGTGCACTTTCTCTCCACTGACTGAACCGAACATTGAAGAGTATAATTCTCCTCAACACCTTACACAGCCCCACTTCAAGATACTAAAACTTTTCCTTTAAATATGAGGTATAGGTCATTGTACAAACCACTTGTTGCTGTTGACCGACATCATATTTAAGCTGTGAATATAATCACAGACTTTGAGAGATGCTTGACAGTCCTAATCCTTTTCATTGCAGGTGTTTGTGGAAACGCTGGATAAATGCTTTGAAAACGTCTGTGAACTGGACCTCATATTCCACATGGACAAGGTAAGTGTTGACCGGAGGAGGCTTTTCTATAACTATCACCTTCAGACGTTTCTTCTGCTCATTGCTGCTGTTTGTGTCACAGCGGTGAGCTCAGAAACTTACAAGTAGCTTTAACTCGGATTAGCAGCAAAGTATGACCTGCTGAATTATGTCAGAACAACCTGCACTGTTTTATTTAACCTGTGGAGGAATAACTCATGTGTGATGTTAATCTGCTGTCAATGTGAGACTTCACATCAAAGGAAACTCTGTCCTAAACCGTGAAGCAGCTGCAGGAAGCGTTGAAGTAAATGGGGTTAGTTGAAGCCATTAGATGGCCAACCTCAGCATTTTAGCAGAGTTTTAGCAGAATCTATTCAAAGCACATTGTTTCATTTTCCTCCTTGTGCGTGTATATGATCCACCTCCACTTTGGCTGGCCAAATTTCTTTTTGGCACAGTGTTGTAACTTGAAACATGTAGCCTGAGCTAACCAGCATCTGTAAGACTATGGGAACGTTAAGACCTTTGAACACCAAGTCTGTTATTTCTATCTAAAGATGTGGAAAACAATCTCACGTATACTCCGTTATGTTAACTGTATGTTCGCCAACTCCAGACCGCAGTTTGTTATAAATGTTGGCTTTTTTCAGATGAAGGAATTTTTGTATTTATGAATGAGATGTAGAGAGATATGGCCTCAGAGGTAATGTGTAGTGTGGTTATGTGTGTTTGCCTTTTCCATACAGCCAGCTGCCTGTCAGCAGCAGCTGTGTTGCTGTAATTGGCCCAGTCCTTTTTGGTGTGTGAGGCCAGCATTGTTATCTAATATTCTGTCAAACTGGACTCCTGTGCTGTAAGATCGGTGAGATTCTGCAGCTGTGAAATTCCTCCTCGATATTTTGTTCAAGGGCAGTACTCAAAGCTTCTTCTTGTAAAGATTTTTTCAGATGATGGATTAAAAAAAAAAAAAAGCATTAAAACTGCGTGTAGGCTTCTGTAGCTTGAAGCTCTATATTGTTCAGGCTACAACAAGGTCTCCTTTTCCCTCCCTGGAGCTGAGCTAGACGTGTTGCTGGAATCTAATCAGACACATCTATGGCCATCTTGATTGAATTTTCCCAGCAGGAAATTGATGGCATGTGTGCGGCCTAAGGAATGTTCCAGGATGAAACTTTTTTTCTTCGAAGGCTCCCCTAGCTTGACAAAATGGACCTGCATAGTAACAATATGTAAAAATGTAATCTCTACAAACATGCAGGGGTTTAAAACCGCTAGATTCCTCTTATATGTACACATACATGGTTAATAAAAGTGATTCTGATTAATATTTCAATTTTGCCATGGACACATGAAGATAATAAATGACAGATTTAAGCTGTTTCAAGCTGTTATTTCTTTCCCTTGTGTCACTTCCCGCAGCTGTTAGTCCAGCTAATACAGCTTCATGGAAAACTGATTACGGTTACTGATTTCAACGCTATTCCAGGCATGTTTTTGTTTTCCCAGTTTATCATCCTTAACCTCAAATCAGGTCTGCAGTAGAAGACGGTCCCCGCAATATTTTCTGCCCACAGGAATTCTGAAGCTGTCATCTAGTGAGCCATGAGAGCTACGTTCCAGAAAGGACTGTTCAACATAAGAGGACTCGCCAACATTAGAGTTTGTGCCTCTGTCACCTCCTCTGTATCATTTGGTATAAGGAAACAGAGAGGCGCTTTACTGCTAGACAAGACAGGATCGTAAAATACTTAACACCGCTTCATTAGAGCTTATTACATCTGGCTGTGGTTCAAAGCAGCAAGTGTGTTATGTTGTGTAATCAAGTTTTTATTACTTAATTTTCTATCTGACATCATTTGCAATCTCAGTAGTCTGTTCTACCAAGGTTGGTAGATTAGATAGATGTATTAGATGATGTGTTATATGTCTGTCTGCAGGTCCATTATATCTTGCAGGAGGTGGTGATGGGAGGAATGGTGTTGGAGACCAACATGAATGAGATTGTAGCGCAGGTCGAAGTCCAGAACCGCATGGAGAAGTCAGAGGTTAGTGCACCTTTTTTTTTTTTTTTTTTTTGCATGTTTTAGGTCACAGAATGCAACTTGTGTATGTTCAGTCCCATTAATGCTGTAGACCATAGGTTCGTTCCAGACCTCTGATTCGCCACATCTCGTATTTGAAGGTCTGGTGCTGTGTCCCTTGTACCCTGTGGTTAAAGACGCAACTGACCAATCAGGCCTTAGTAGGCTTAGTAGCTAAGAATGAGAATGCCTTCCAGGCAGCTACATTCATTAAAAATGAAAACAGGAAATTAAAGACAAGAATAAACGAGACTGACAAAGCTGCATAAGTTATTTTAAGTCAACTTTGGCAACACCTAAAAGACCAAGTCGATGCAGTGGAACCAGAGAAGGTCTTTTTTTATTCCTTGTTAAAACTTTACCCACATTACCCACCCAGTTCCATCTGAGATTCGAGGGTGTTATGCTAGTAGCGGGTAATGTAGCCTTGAACTGCTAGCCCGAGATTAGGAGCTGGCTACAGAGGTCTGCTTGCTTCTTCTTCACTCCACAGACTTTGTACATTTTTAATATCTTCATTCCTATCCGATGCTGACTCAAATGATATAATTTGAGGCGACTAACATGCAAAAACACTGGTACAGTAGGCGAAGACAGGCAATAATAAGGTGCTGTAATCCCATAAGAATTCCACACACAGTCGCTTTAAAGGTGTTTTCCATATTGTTTTATTTTGGTAGGGAGGTCTATCGGCGGCCCCCGCTCGCGCTGTTTCTGCCGTGAAGAACATGAACCTGCCCGAGATTCCCCGCAACATCAACATCGGAGACATCAATATCAAAGTGCCGAGCCTCTCCCCGTTCTGAGCAGAATTCCAGCTGAGCTCTGCAGGGCCGATGTACTACTGATGCAGTTCCCCTCCACCCAGATCTGTTGTTAATACAGAGAAAACCGTTTTATATATGTATTTTGGAACCACAGCAGCTTATTCTCCCCCTCATTCTTTTCACATGAACGGGAGATAACCTGTCGATTGTCCTCTGTTCTCCTGTATGCAATTTACAGATTACTCAAGATGAAGGATTTGCACAATAATGTAAAGTTAGATTCTTTAAAGCATCAAGATTAATATTAATATCTGTATTTTCTGCTATTCTCTCTGTTTTTTATTTCTCCAGTTGATTTCTTGCTCTTTCCCAAAGCAGGATGAATTGTGTTAGCCCAGTGCGTGTTTTTTAGGGCTGTAGTCAAAGAAAATCTTGCTTGGTCGACTGAAATTCTACCTACTCTTCATCCAATCGATTGGTCGTAACTAAATCGGCCCAGCTAGCTGCTAATAAGTCCGAATCAAAGTTGCACAGCGTTGCAAAGCAAATTAATTCCTGCTGTTTGATCATTATCCTGTCTATCAAGCAAATTTACATACAGCAGTAACACACACTCACATACTGGCAAGAATTGTGCAGCGAAACGGGCTTTGGTACAACAACAAAGCTAACGCAGTATAAAGCATTGGAGTTGGAAAAACCATGATGAAAAAATAATTATTGGATTCAATTGCTGGTGTCAAATGAGGATTAATGTTACATTCTTTCTCTTAACCCTCCTCCCCAACCTGGAGAGTAGCCACTTAGCCGGCCAAAATACCAAAACCAAGCCTAGCAGGCTAAACAACAAAATTAACACTAAAACATCTAACATTTATCCACTCAGATCTTCTGTCTTCTGAGGCTGGGGGCTGATGTAGCAGCAGTTTGTGCTGGTTCTTTACCGTTCAGTTAGTAAAACAGAACCACATTTGTTGAGTAAAATATATTTGACTATTATTTTTTTATTCAGAATTAATTATTTCTAACACAATACAGCCCATCACTCAAAAATTCAATACATTAAGTCTTCATATGTCCCTTCAGCCCCTGAAAATGATGGATATGGAGCTCTTTTCTCCTTATAAAAGTAAGACCAGTGGTTGTCCAGCCAATCAGGGGAAGTTGGTCAGACACAAGCATATCAACCAACCGCAGAGGTGTCAGCTTTGGTGTTTTCCTACACAACTCTAGTAAATCTCTGACAGGTTCGAAAATGTTCCTTGTGTAGAGGAACCTTTTGGACTCACTGAAATAAAATCCCCTGGCTTCTATATTGAGGTATAATTACGCAAACACATCTGTCCAAATATGTGTTTTCATACAAACTGGAATTAGACTCCCCTGCTTGGCTCTTGTCGCAGTTCATTTTTCCTTTTCTGTAATATATATTGTGTCTCCGACATCTTTGTGAGTTGTGAATAATAATGTTCTCCTGGGTGCAGAATGAACTCAGTACAGGAAATGTAAAGGCTGTTTAGTTTTAGCCAAGTTTTAATGTGCTGTGATAGTATCCTGCCAACATCTGTTCAGGGAGAGGCAGCAGGCTAACTTTGACCTTTTAAGTGTTTGTATAAAGTGTGTTTGTGTCTTATTGGCTGTATTTAATGTTAACATAGAAGATTCAGGCTATCATTTAAGCCATACTCTGCTAGAGTTTCACCATTCAGCCCCGTCTAGCCTCTCAAGGAAGGCAAATGTGTCTGTGTCAAAAACATTCCTTGCCAATGGTTAAATAAATGAAAATGCACATCTGTGTGGCTGTGGCTTTTTTTTTGTGCGACAACTCATTCACCACCTGGAGTTTTTCTTGTGTATCAACAGGTAAGTTGAGTCCCCAGGTTGTGTACATGCAGCATCATGTGAAAGTTACATCAGAACGGTGTGAGCACTCTGTACCTCTTAGTTGTTTCTGCTCATCCACAGTGAGTTCGTAGTCATGATGATGCAGCCACTTCAGTTCTTTCAGCAACTCTTCCCAAATTTAGGGAAGTGGTGAATTGAGGGAGTTGTTCCCTCCCTACATCCCCCAAGAAAACATGTGGTAGCTCTCACCACGTCCCACCTCCACCCTCACAGATGCGGACTGTGGGTGTTTCACATCAGCCAGGCTCATTCCAGCTCAACTTCTACGTCTCATGCAGACTTAAATCAAGGCTTGCAGTGGACATCCAACAACACAGTTTGGTATGTACTGTTTTCCCTATGTTTGACATGTTAATTTATCCAACATGCTGCATGCCAAGTCACTCCTTTTGTCGTCTTTTCCTTCACTGCAAAGGTTCTGTAATAGCCTGTGTATTAGCTTTACAGCTTTTGGCAACACTGTGCTGCGTCTTTTACACTGAAGAAAGGTTATTAGAACTGGTCTGCAACAGAGGTTCATCACCGACTGTTCACAAATAGTGCATGAATGCAGTTTGGATGGAATATACTCACTGTGGTGCTGTTAATGAAAAGTTAACACAAAGCAGCAAGCCGGCTCTTTTACACTCTTGTTTTCACTGCTTTCAGTTCAAATGAAAGATTTACATAAATAAAACAAAGCTGGTAACTATTTCTGTGGTATGCAAACAGTATATAACTTGTGCAATACAGTTTTGTAGTAGATCATTTATCATGCACTAAAAGTTTGATTTCTTGGCTCTGCTGTGGATTTATAGGTTGTAAGTCTGCATCCAGCATGGTCTGTACTGGATGTAAACTCTCACTTACAGCTGGCTGAAGCAACTCTGTACAGTATAGAGCTGAGACCACACAGAGCTGATGATGTAGGTTATAGCTGTACGCAAGTGTGTGTGTGTGTATGTGTGTGTGCAGGAGTGTAAGTGGGAGAACCCTACCGCTTGTGGTAGGGTGGGGTAGTTCAAGACTGCCCAAATCTGTCTCCTTCTTTAAAATGTGAGAAATTTGCTGCGTTTATCTATTTTATATAAGCTTTAATTTAACGTTTTAGGGGTTTTACCCTCATTTGTTGGACAAATAATAAAACAAGTAAACAACTAAGTAATTTGAAGATGTGTATCAATATAAGTAAATACAATAATAAATAATACTGTTAGTTCAATGTTTAAAAATGTAAAAAGAGGCATTTTCCTTGTTGTGCTCAATCAGCTGATCAACCAAATTTAATGAACTCCAAGTTTTATTTTTGAAGCTAAGTGCCCGTGTAGTTCATGTTAACCATATACTCAGTACATTATATATTGTTGCACTTATGGTGATGTGAGGAGTTGTTGTCAACTCAATTACCTTTATCTTCACCTGGAACTCCTCTGCTCCTCCGTGTGTGTGGAAGGCTATATGCCCCACCCTCAGTGAAACGTGGTAGGGGGAAATGTCATTGCAGAGCTTTCCGGCCCACTTTAACCCCTGTTTGTAGGTCTATTTCACCATATTAGCCAAACTAAGATTTACAACAAGAAAGCAACTCTTGTTATCTTTTGTTAAAGTGTCACCAATCTTGTGCAACAAGCAGAGCACTTTTACTATTACTAACAGCACCTACTTTCATTAATGGAGAAACATGCAAAAGCAGTGTACGTGCACAGGGCACATTGCACAGAGCATTTTTATTATAATTGTGATAACGAATGCTTCCTTGCACAGATCCTGACCAATACGAATACACAGAGAAGAATCTGTTATAAGCACGCTATGAAACAGGGGTGGTCACAAAGCTCTTTTGTTTGTCATTTTTTACTCCATGAAAATATGTGATTTTGTAGCCTAACATAAACACCAAACCTAACATACCACTCACAAAGTTATCCTGCTCTCCGTTGGCAGGGAGTAAGTGCTTGTGATTTGTTTGGCTTATATTGCTTATTAACTCGGCCCAAAGGGACATGTGAGACATGAGAAGCATTTATCTAACGGATTGCTGATTTCCACTACTATCTAGTTAACCCTGCTTACTGATTTCATGGACTGACGGATGTGCTTCAGCCTGAAAAACAATACTACATACTCTTTGACTACAGTATATATAACAGCATGATGCCAGTAGTAGACGTGTCATGACAAGCCAAACTTACCTTATAAGAAACCACAGTTGCTATATATTTGATCAAAATTTAATTAGAAGCTGTTATCTGTAAATGGAAAAGATGCATATAATTTTAATTCAGCAGCAGCTAAATTCAATCATGACAGAAAACAAATGCAGCTGAACTACTGTTAAAGCTCACTAACTTAGCAGATCAGAGAAACTGGTTCATGAGCCTACTGAATTTATAATATGTGTATTAATTTCAATGTAAATATTAATAATAATTGGATGGACAAACACCCAGAAAACATTTAATTCAGCTTAGTCTAAAATTTGAATATTTTCTTAAACAGAATATTCGAAACAGACAAAAAAGCAGTTTTTACATATTGCATTTCTTACTTGCATATGGTGAGGATTATTCAAAGGTATCTATATTTTTACAGGTATTACTATGTTGCTATAGCAATGTTGTTTTTTTATGTATGTATGTTTGTTTATTTGTTTGTTTGTTTTTTAATAATCAGGCTAAAAAAACATCATAAGAAATCTAATATACTAAAAAATCTAAATACAGATGCAGATGGTTCCAAACATAGGTTCATGTAACAGAGGAAATCTTATTTTATCAGCTGTGGCCTTTCGCTATTATAAAACTATAATGTGTGCCCTGGGTTATAGATTAACCATCAGTTAGTTCATCTTAATCTCATCACGTGCAGATGTGTATCTTTTCAGCCTTGGTGTCTTAATAAAATGTTAAATAACCCCAATAAAGTATGCTTAACCTATCGCTGCTCAAATACTAATGCAGGTTTGAATGAATGGGAATTCAAACTGCCATGGTCTTCATTTTCATCAGCCTGTATCACAAACAATTTCTGTTACCATCATAATGATCCAGTGGAGAATTATCTGCATGCAAATAAAGTCTAAAGCAGCTGCCTCTGTTACAGACTCGATGTCTGAATATCTGTCAGGTGAGGTAGGTGAGGTAGAGCTGTTTCTAATATAAGTTTCTGTAAGAGAGGAAATCTTTTCTTTAGATGTAGCCCCTCACTATCATAGAAGTGTTAAACATAAACTATTACAATGCAACACAGGTTATAGATTAACCTTTAATTGTGTGTGTGAAGTGTGTGAAGGGAAGAATATTTGGATTGACAGAGTGTAAAGCCTCAGTAATAAACACATATTTAAATTAATACCCCTCTGAACTACACATTATTGTCTTTGTAATGGCCAAATTAATAGCAAAGCTGTTACATTGGACCACATTAGATTGTACACGTGTACCTAATGAAGTGGCTGGTGAGTGTATTCCTCCAGTGTAACATGCATTTTTTTTATAGCCCTCTTCCCGTCAACAGTGATGATAAATACTCATGCGGATAAACAGCTGACAGATAGGCAGCTGTGGGTGTTTCCCATGTACTCCTACGTTTACAGTACAATGATTAGATGATGAAGAAGAGGAAACATCTGTGCATACAATCATAAGGGCAGTAAAAAAAAATCAGGATTTTGTATTTTAAGCAGTAGAGGTGACAGAGATATGCTTTGAATTCACGTTATCTGCTGTCATGTCTGTCAATATGCTTTATACCAGTAGAAGTTACCACAGCTGATCACTGTGCAGCTACTGATTATATCAAATGATTTTGATATACTTCTGGAAATGTTGATCTAAGGCCAGCAGAATAATGTCACTAGTAAACTTTAATTTATTTGTATTGATAGTGAGGTGAAAATTTAACTTGTCATTCTTCTCTTCAGTGTACAGTTTCTTTCATCAAGAATATACTCTAAGCCTCCTAGATTTTGACTCATGACTTTCCATGAAACTGTTACCTTCCCTACACCAGGGTGAACAATTATGATCATAAAAGTGTCACATATCAAGGATTGTCAGGGCAGCTGTAAATGTTGCTTATTAATAATACAGTTAATCAGAGTGTGTTTATGATGTCACGCTGTGATCTTTGCTTTAATCAAATTGCCTGTACAGAAATGATAGCATGGTCTGTTTCCTCCTGGACATTTTAGCTGTAAAATAATCCAGATGACTTGTCATGCCTGTTGTCTAGTCTGCTGGTTAATGTTTTATTAGAAATCAGAAGGGCACTTGGCGAGCGCAGACCTCAACCAAGGCTAATAATCCAGTCTTTTATGATATGCGAATAGAACAACCACTATTACAGCTGACTTATCTCATAATGTTTGACGAAAGTAAGAAATAATTTGTGTGTCCGCCCACGTGATCTGCCTCAAAATGTAATTATGTCTTCCTTGGTCCATGCTACTACCCTTCCAATCAAGCGTGATGAAAGTATGCGCTGTTTGCATGCCAGATGTGTTACAAAACTCATATTAGAGAGGAGTGCAGTGTAAACAGGCAAAGCGCCACTCCTGTTAAGCTGTGTTAATACAGGGTTTAATGAGGATTATTTATCAGCCACTCAGGATCATGAAAAGAGCACACCTGGTTTCTATGTAAAATTATAATCATAACAACATGGTACATTTTCCATCCAAAGCTATTAATCAGCTCCCACATTGAAACTCTGAATGCACAGCCTGACAGACGTTAGCAATATCCATTAAATAGCCGTGAACACAAAATGTCTCTTTCCTACAGGCATTTATTCCTGCAGTGTTCCATCCAGGTCTCTGACCAGATCACTGAATATAATAGCCAGTTAAGCTTATTGAGCTAACAGGCAAGTTTCATTTTTGGGATAATGAACATTTTCCACTCATTACTTTTGCAATTTGTGCGGTTTTGGGCAAAACAATTTTTTCATGTTGATCTCCTCATAAACTCTGAGTCATTTTGGGTTGTTTTCTGCCGCCTGCCTGCACCTGCATCTCACTGACGATGCAGCTTGGAAACCTGTCTATAATACCAACAATAATAAACCCAAGTATGAGAAACAAAAATCAATAACAGAAAGGACTTGAGCTTTCGACCTCACAGATAC
Source organism: Sciaenops ocellatus (assembly GCA_033000465.1). Classification (NCBI taxonomy): domain Eukaryota; kingdom Metazoa; phylum Chordata; class Actinopteri; family Sciaenidae; genus Sciaenops; species Sciaenops ocellatus. Next base: position 20,048,943 of record CP136888.1, read on the forward strand.
TTCTTGGATCACTCAATAAACTATAGTCACTCCTTATGTTTGAGAACAAAAAAGCGTCCAGCACATTTCTAATACTATCATATGATACAGTGACTGTTTGTATTTAGTTGTACAGAAGTTCACATAACTGTAGTAAGAAGAATACCAGTTTCATATCTGTACACTGCAGCCAGCAGCAGTTTGGCTCTGTCAGAACTTAAGCTGGAGTCATCACTGTAAGGTTTGGCCATCAGCAGAGAATCCAAAAATGCCTGCCCAGCAAAGAAATGGTCCAACACATGGCCCCAAGTAAGGAACATTTCATAGCAGGAAACTATGAAACATTTTTTGAATTAGAAACAGGAACATTTTTTGAATTAGAAATATCATATCTCTCTTAAAGATGCTTAGTTGGTACAGGGTATGACCAGTGGCTTATAGTTGCTATTGTTTTAGATAGAACTTTTATATTATTATAAATAATCAATCAATAAAATATATCAATGCAGCAATAATTGCAGTAATTTCACTGACTTTGTCACTATATTTGCATACCATTATCTGCTGATGTTTTCTCAAGGCACTGAGCTCCAAAGTACTCAACATGGAAAGCTTTTTTCTACTGAGTTGTAGACTAAATGACCATCTTTCCATTTCTCCTTAGGTGTTATGAAAATGACTTTTTTGCCATGTTAATAACTCAACTGTTAACTGAGGAGGGAAGAGACCTGCTGTGCTGGACAAACACAGACTGATACTCCTCAGAGTACTTGTCTGATCTCCTGAACTGGACATGGGGAAAGTCTACTATGTCAGTAAAAATGTGGGCCTTGGGATGCTTATATTGGGGGCCAGTGCTCTGGCTACGATTATAGCTTTGTCTATTGCCTATGACAAGGAAAGGGCCAAGAATCGAGGCAAGCCTGATGATGGAGCAACAGACAGCACCGACATGCCTACACCCTCAACGACCCCCTTCATCCCGAAGGCGCCCTGGGACCACTACAGACTTCCAAACTCCCTTGTTCCTGTCTTCTACAATGTCACCCTGTGGCCTTGGTTGGAGCCCAACGCAGATGACATGTTCATCTTCACTGGACATTCAGCTGTGGTCTTCAGATGTGTAAAGGAAACGGACCTCATCATTATCCACTCCAACAAGCTTAACCTTACCACCTTCGATGGGCACCATGCTAAGCTGAGTGGCCTGGGTGAAGCCGCTGTGCCCATCATACAAAAGTCTTGGTTTGTTGTGAAGACAGAGTATCTGGTTATTCAGCTACAGAGCAGACTAACTGTTGGAGAATCATATGTACTCTACACTAAATTTTTGGGAGAGCTGGCAGATGACCTGGAAGGCTTCTACAGGAGTGAATACATGGAGGATGGTGTGAAGAAGTAAGCAATGACATTGTAGTAAATAAATAATGGTACACCATCACTGTGCTCTTGACAGTGAGTTAATTTTCATGGTTCCAATGTTCCTCTTGGTGGGACTTTGGAGTGTTTTGCGTGGTTGATGTTTTTGTGTTAATATTTAATTTGAACATTTCGCAGAGTTGTAGCGACCTCGCAGATGCAAGCAACGTATGCCAGGAAAACCTTCCCTTGTTTTGATGAGCCAGCCATGAAAGCCGTCTTCAATGTCACCATCATCCACACTAGAGACACAGTGGCTCTGTCTAACGGCAGGGAAATCGGTTAGTGTTAGAAACACATAAATTCAGTCCTTTCATATTGTTGTTCCAGCTTGATTCTCTGTGGAAATTAGATGGAAACAGATCATAGAAGAAGGCAGTACAAAGGTAAATTGTAAAATCAAATAAGATGTTTGTAAAAAAAAGTAACTTGAGAGCAAATGACAGAAACATATGTATTATGTTTGTAAATAATTAATAACATTGACATGTTATAAGAAAATCAGAAACTAGTCGCTGTTACTGCTAACAGTGTGTCAGAGTCTAATCCTTGCCTTCTTTGAACAGACACAACAAACACTGTAATTGATGGCGTGCCTGTCAGAGTGACTACATTCGAGCCCACAGAGAGAATGTCCACATATCTGCTGGCATTTATTGTCAGTGACTTTGTTAACATTCAGTCAACCCAACACAAGAATTTGTTGGTAAGAAATGCTTGTTCCCTCTATCTGTTTTCATTACCAGTGTAGCCTGCAAATGTGGATCATAAACCAAAAGCAGTACAAACAACCAATGTTAATGATGATGAGGTATTCTGAGGTCCTGTTTGTCCTCAGAATAAAATGAAAGAATCTTAGGATGATGTTTATTTGTCATCTGGACTCAAATTTGTTGCAGATCCGAATCTGGGCTCGAAGAAACGCCATAGATGACAGACAGGGTGACTATGCACTCAACGTTACGGGGCCGATCCTTCAGTTCTATGAACACTACTACAATGCAACGTATCCACTCTCTAAGTCGGGTAGGTCAACTCTGCATCTGCTTTCCTGTGAAGATAGAAATACTGAGCTCATTTCCTTTATGTCAAGGTCAGCAGTCTTTGCAGTTGAAAAGAAAAACATTTTTGTGCAAGCTTTGCACATTTGCTGTTGGACAGTTTAAACTGTAACATTACAAGGAACATGCTTACAATGGTAATCCTAACATGCTGATGTTTGTGTTCACCATGTTCACCATCTTAGTTTAGCGTGTTAGCATGCTAACATAGAAAGAAACACAAAGAATAGCTAAAGCTGATGGGAATGTCATCAGTTTTGCAAGTGTCTGTCCGTAAATCAATGTAAAACTTTGATCTGATGATGCTGATGACTATATAGACTTAAGGATATCAATATTTGTACCAAACTCAATGACATCCAATAGTTGTTGAGACATTTCACTCACAACTGCAAATGTCAACCTCGTAGTGGTGCTAAAGAAGTCATTGGGATTCATCCTGTGGGGACCATGATTGTTTAGTCCCAATTCATCAGGTGGATTGGGAGATATTTCAGGGAATAAGTGAAAACTTGTGCTAGCAGAAAAGTCAGAAGATTACCCAGCTCATTAGGATTCATACAAAATATGTCTATACAAGATATCATGGCAATCTATCAAATAGTTGTTGAGATTTCAGCTTGGGCAAGAATAGCCAACTATACGACTGACTGACAGACTGACGTTGCCTCCCTTGATCCATGTGTTTGTTTAGCATTGCTAAAAAGCAAAAACCAGACAAAAAAAACATAAATGCTCTCCAGATTATGCTGTATTGCCTATGTTGTTTAAAAACATGCAGAATTTCAATTTTAAGATATAACTTTTACAGCATTATTGGTCCATTTTTTAAAAGACATTTCTGATTTCTGGTAAATTTCTGATGTTGACATTTCTGTGCTTGTCCTCTGCAGATCAAATAGCTCTGCCTGACTTCAATGCTGGGGCAATGGAGAACTGGGGTCTGATCACATACAGGGAGACGGCCCTGCTCTATGACCCTTTCATATCCTCCACCGGAAACAAAGAGAGAGTTGTAACTGTAATTTCCCATGAACTCGCACACATGGTAGGCCATAAACTTTCTGCCAAATTGCTGCCATCACATCAGGGTTAGTAATTGAGATAAAGGGTTATAATCAGGACATTCATTTGGTGCAAACACAGTCTGAGCTCAGCTAGATCTTCCTCCCCTCTCCAAACGTTTATATGCCTATTTTGAATTTGACGCCAGCAGCAAAAGTTGTGACTCAAATGCATCAATGATGGCATGGGGGTGCATTAGTGCACATGGCATGGGTAACCTGCACATTTGTGAAGACACCAATGATGTGGGACCATCAAAAACAGGTTTTGGAGCAACATATGCTGCCAAGTAGACAATGTTTTCTGGTCTGCCTGCTGTCCTGACTTGTCACCTAAAATGTTATTATGAAACTACTTAAAAGTGTTCAGCAGATGAAATGTTCCATGAGGCCAGAGCAGGAAAACATTCCACTTTCAAGATTACAGCAACTGGTTTCTGGTATCCTCAGTTCCCAGACACTTACAGATGTTGTTGAAAGAAGAGGTAGTAAATATGACTCTGTTCCAACATTTTTGAAATGTGTTGCTGGCATCAAATTCAAAACAGGCGTATAAAAATGATATTAAAAAAAATCTCAGTTTCAACATTTGTTGTCTTTGCGGTATCTTCAATTAAATATGAGGTTTCATTGTTTTGCACAATCATCACATTTTCTTTCTGTTTACATTTTACACAGTGTACCAATGGTTTTGGAAGCAGGGTTGTAATTTTGTAAACATACATTCAGTCAAAATACTCAACCTCTCTATGCAAAAGCAAATGACAGATAGTCACTTGGGGACAAATTAACTCTGCTTCCCCTGTTTTGACTTGAAGTTATGTAATTCTGTGGTTGGGAATTTTCTTAAGTCTCTGCTTAGTCAGTTTTTATATTTCTTAGTTTAGAGGTAATGCTGGCCAAAAACTCAACTCAGTGTCACTCTTCATGTGTTGTGTTTTTTTAGTGGTTTGGCAACCTGGTGACTCTGCAATGGTGGAATGACCTGTGGCTGAACGAGGGGTTTGCGTCATATGTAGAGTACCTTGGAGCTGACTATGCTGAGCCCACCTGGAACATTGTAAGAGCCCGCTTGTACCTTCAAAGACACTGAGCCTTGACAAGTACAGAAGTCTTGTTACATTTCACAGATGAATGACCACTCACAGGTATGAGTCAGAAAGCATGTCCTAACTCATCTCTTTGCTTGGCTACAGAAAGACCAGATCATACTTTATGATCTGCACAAGGTGTTTGCTGTGGATGCCCTGGCATCCTCTCACCCGCTGTCACGCCAAGAAGACGAGGTCAATGACCCTGCTCAGATCAGTGAGATGTTCAACACCATCTCCTACAGCAAGGTCCGCTCTCTGACAGAATTTCTAAATACAGACTTACAGTATTTATCATAATACATTGGCTTATTACATTGGTGTAATGTCAATGTTCTTTTTTTCTTTTTAATTTCACTTATATATGAGTCAGTGTGATTTATGTATTTTTTTCCATTCCCACAACCCTTAATGTTGTAATTTTTATCTGAGGAGCCCTTCTCTTGGCTGAATGTAAAATCCTTCCAGTTCAATTCCTTCCAAAGTCTGTCGTGTTTGTTGTTTTCAGGGAGCGGCTGTGCTCAGAATGCTGTCAGAGTTTCTTACTGAGCCTGTGTTTGCCAAAGGACTCAGTGTGAGTAGCAACTCTGTTATAAGGCCTCATCACCTAATTACTACTGACACTGTTTATGTGTGTGTGCCACACTAGTAGGTATACTGAATCAAATCAAATTCATTTTACCGTTAGTCTGACCATTTGTGTGGGAAAACCACAAGATTACTCAAGATTATTCACTTTAAATTTGTCATTGCTTCCCATATGCAGTGGTTTCTATATTCAGAGCATGTTTACACACATTGCTGATGATTTACTTATGTAAATGCTTTCTGTTCCCAGTCTTACCTGAACACATTCGCCTTCAACAACACAGTGTATACAGACTTGTGGGACCACCTCCAACAGGTCGGTACCTTGAAAAACCTTTATGATGTCACATGGCAATGTGTTTCCGTGTATGTTTTTAAATTACTGCTACACTTTGTATTGTTGTCAGGCAGTTGAAGACACACCAGGTACGCATATTCCTGATACCGTCCAAAACATCATGAACCACTGGACTCTTCAGATGGGCTTCCCAGTGGTTACTATTGACACCCGGTCAGGAAGTATCAGCCAGAAACACTTCCTGTTGGATCCAGAATCTGTAGTGGACAGGCCCTCTCAGTTCAAGTAGGAAACAGTTTTACCTTATCTTGTAAGTTCCATGTAAATAAATGGAGAGATTGATTTTGTAATGCAATATCCATCATTCGGAAAAATTTTCCTATCAAAATAACAGTTAGTACTAGTTAAAGCTTTGTATTGCACTTCAGCAGTGGAGCAGTGCATCAAGCCATATGCAAGCATTGACAATACTAACATGCTAATGTTAAGCAGGTGTAATGTTTCTCATGTTCACCGACTTTGTCAAGTGTGCTAGCTATCGTTTGCTACCAAAACAAAGTACAGCTGAGGCTTATGGGAATGTCATATCAGCAGGTATTTTATCATAACCCAAACTGTTAAATTTTGACCTGATGGTGGTCCTAGATGACCAAAAATTATCTCAGTTCATCTTTTGGGTGAAATGAATGTATCAAATTTTATGACAATAGTTACTGAAACACTCAAATACACAAATCTGAACATGGTGGTGCTAGAAGAAAAGTCAGAGGATCACCAAAGTCAATAGGATTCAGCCTCTGGGGATCATAAATGTATGTGCCAAATTAGAACAACAGCCTGACACTGACATTTCTAGAGCCATACATGGCTGTCATGGGTAGAAAAAAACATTCTTTGGTTTGTTCACTCATCGTCTTTTTCTCTGTTTCTGTCCAGTTATACATGGTTTGTCCCAATTAAATGGATGAAGGCAGGGGTGGAGCAGCAACAATACTGGCTGCTTCAAAAGACAGGTATGGTCATAGTCATCTCTGTAAACAGATATCTGTAAGCAAGCAAGAGACCAATGGTTTGGCATTGGAAGAGTTCTCATTTTCTTTTGTAGTCCGAGTTGTATTGGCCAATCATGTTTGAGAAGGCTTTTGTTGCATGCAGGTAAACAGTCCACGTAGTGGGCAAAAGAGGCAAAACGCATAGACCGAAATGCAATCTTGAAACTCATTGACTATCGTCTGACAACAATTTAGCTTTTATTAGCTTAGCTAAAAATGTATCTACATTCATATCCAGATATCTGCCAAAATGTGTCTTTCCTGTTATTCTTGCGTATCAAGTCGCTAATCGGACTGCTGAGGAAGTCTTGGCCTGGCCACCAGACAAAGGTCACAAGGTTCCAAGATTGTAATCATAGTTACATCCATTGCTCTTCTATATTTAATCAGCATACCAGAAAAGAAAAAAAAGTGATCTTAACAACTTAATATTTTGCATAAATTTATTTTATATTTTTCACCAGACATTTATAATCAAATGAGAGTATCAGGAGATGAGTGGGTGTTGGCAAACACCAATGTATCTGGGTACTTTCGGGTGAACTATGACCTTGACAACTGGAATCGTCTCCTCTCCCTGCTCAGCACCAACCATAAGGTGAGTCAAACACATATTCACCTGTTGAAAGTTGCTGTGACAGTTTTGTTTGTGCTGTGGGTTCAATTTGAGAAGAGAATAATATATAATATGTACATTATGCAATGACAGTTGCAGACGTACCCACTAAAGTTCAAATTCAAGTCTATTTGTCATTCCAACTTAAAATAAGGTGCCTGACCACTGACCACCACACAGGCTTTGTTGTCTGTGCATGTGGATTTGAACATGTATGTGTCTATGTGTGTCATTTCTTTCAGGCTTTATCAGTCATCAACAGAGCACAGATCATAGATGATACATTCAACCTAGCAAGGTAAAAAAAAAAAGCATTTAAAGTGTAAATCTGTCACACTTTGTATGTCTGCAAAGAATGTGCAGGAGTTGTTTTCTTTGTATAGAGCCAAAATTATCAATACAACATTGGCCCTGAGATCTACCAAATACCTGTCCAAGGAAATTGACTACATCCCCTGGGAGTCAGCTCTGAGAAACCTCGGCTACTACATCCTCATGTTTGATCGCACTGAGGTCTATGGAGCTTTACAGGTAAATACCGCTTTACTACAAATACTAATACTTCTTATTCTGATATTAACAGAAGAACAGTGCAAAGGGAAAGTGTAAAATGTCTGGACATTAAAAACGATTGACAATATATTTTTTATTTAAGGCATACCTCAAGAAGCAAATCCAACCACTTTTTGAGTACTTCAGGACAATTACAAATAACTGGACCAAAATACCTACAGGACACACTGACCAGTAAGAATTCCATAAGATGTATTTAAAGACTTATCGAACATAATTTAATCCAATGCGATATTAAACTTGAATTGTTACCTTTTCCACATGCCTCACACATATTGGATATTGTCATGCTATATTGCAGTTTTTCCCAGTTTTCGCAAACATCTCTCTTCTCAGGTACAATCAGATCAATGCTATTGGAACAGCCTGCAGCGTGGGTGTGGTGGGTTGCAGGGAGCTGATCAAAAGCTGGTACAGACAGTGGATGGAAAATCCACATCACAACCCGTGAGTAAAAAGTAGTTCCTTCATATTCGAATTTGCACAAATTTGACTGCTGGAGAAAAAGTCTGTGTTAACTTGCCTCAGACAGCCAGTGAAACAACTGTACAAATGTTACCTGCACCGAGCTAGCAAAGTACACACTGATTACATGTGTGAGGAATGAGCCCATGGTTTGGTTTACTTTGTAATCTCCTGTATGTTGTATTGACCAGGATCCATCCCAACTTGAAAGGCACAGTTTACTGCCATGCCATAGCCATTGGTGGTGTGGAGGAGTGGGACTTTGCTTGGAAAATGTTCAAGAACGCCACTCTTGCATCTGAAGCTTCCAGGCTCAGGTCAGCCATGGCTTGCGCCAAGGCACCCTGGCTTTTGAACCGGTACGTATAATGTCTAGATTTGTGGGAGTATCCTTGTTCAATATGTACCAGTGTACCCCAGTGTAACAGAGAGGATCATTTTTATCCCCTCTGCAGCCGTTATTTCACTTTTCGCTTTCAAAGACACTCAAAGAAATGTTTTCCACCAATGTTTTGCTTGAGTGTTTTGCAGAAGGTGGATTTAAAGGCTGTACATTTTGCTAACCAGCATCTACTTTGACCACAAGTTTCAAAAAGGACCACTGACATTTTTATCTGTACCGTGTATTGAGCAGTGACACAAGATGAAGTCATAAAGTCAGTGAATTGACTCAGTAATGTCAGTTCCACAGCAATACCTAATATTTGCTATCATTGGCTAAAAATAGCCACAGTAAGAAAATGGTCATATCAAACCAAAAATGGTTGTAACAGCAACCCCTGAACATATTGCAGTGCACCTAAACCAAGACCAAGACCAGGAGCCGACCAGTGAATGTCAGGCACTAATTGAAACCTTTAATTTGCACTAGGCAATCTGATCTGAAATGCCACAAAAAACAATCTCAGCGTCTATCCAGATTCGTAGTTATCTGCCTTTTTGTTTCAGGTCTGTTCACTCAGAACAGTCTTGATATGTCTCCTACAGCTTACAGGAACTTTTGGATATTCTCTTAACCTGGACACTTTTACCTGTGATACCAGAGATTGCTAAGACATCAGAGGCTACTAACCCGGCTCTGCTGGCTGGAAGTGAGACGAGGCCTAAAGCTAAGCTAAAGCTAACTACTCATCGGCTATCTCTCCTCACAATTGTTTGGTCATCATCAATACCAAAAAGACGAAAGAGATCATTGTGGAAAAACAAATGGCGACACACAAATGCCCTCCATATCAATGGGGCAGTCTAATCTGATCTAAAAAGTCAATATTAATATATTTTAAGAAGTTTTATATTTGAGACCAAGACTGATCTGCAGTTATACACTGGTGTACAGAGTATTTTTTTACCAAGGTAACCAACCAGTGTAAGAAACGTGTCACCCTTTTTACATGCTTCAAATGTTTAAAATATTTAATTATCTTCAGTTAATGTTTCTTCTGAAATAAATGTATTAAAATAATGTTTTGGAAATCTTCATAATAAAAACTTTTGGTTGAGTCAGGTATCTGGAGTACACACTCGACCCAACCAAGATCCGCAAGCAAGACGCCATCTCTACTATCCAGTACATTTCCCAAAATGTTGTAGGGATGCCGCTGGCCTGGAACTTCGTCAGGGCAAGATGGGGCTACATTTTCCAGCAGTAAGAGCTTGTTCCTCACAAGAATGGATTAAAGACAAAATCATTTTTAATATACAGAATACACAGCATCTGACAACTGAGTCTAAAAGTTAGACATGCTGGGGATTTTCAGGTAGAAATGCACATGGTGCTATTTTTCCTTTTGTTACTCACACAGTTTTCTCATAATGAAATCATTTCCTCAAACCTTTCATTGGAAGAGGAGCTTGAAAAATAGTGTATAAGCATTGTGGGCTGATTATGTTGCAACCATTCAACATCACCAGACTTCTATTTTAAGACAGTTATTTGATATCTTTGTAGAAATAGGTTCAATGAGGTCAACATTTGGATATGGATTAATTGATCACTTTATCAGCATTTAAACAGTATCTTTCTTTTCTCAGGTATGGAAAAGGATCATTTTCTTTCGCTGCCCTCATCAATGGAGTCACAAAGAGATTATCTACAGAGTTTGAGTTACAGGAGGTATGCCACCCACACAGCCACAACCACACAGAAATACACACTACAGTGTTTCCTCAGTGTTTCCCTGAGGGTATTTAGAGGAAAGAAAAGACAACAAAAGTATGAATTCAGTTTTTCTTCCTTTGTTTTTCTGTCTCTCTCTCAAGCTGAAGAAATTCAAAGAAGACAACCTTCATGTTGGTTTTGGCTCAGCCACCTTGGCCCTGGAGCAGGCTATAGAGAAGACCACAGCCAACATTAAATGGGTGACAGAGAACAAAGCCCATGTGTTAAAGTGGTTTACTGAGGAGTCCACATGAGAACACTTAGACAGCTAAAATGACACACTCTCTTTTTCTGTACTGTCAGGGATATGTAATGAATGACAATCACTATAATCATCAGGTACAACAAATGGGCCTTTTTCTTGGTGAGAGTTGTGCAAAGACAGCTGATGTGACACAACACATTACTGGACATTAACTTCAGCAGAAAGGAACAGACATATAATGAACAGTGGACCACATATGTCACTAGATATCAGTGGAGGAACTCTCACCCCTAGTCTGTGATGAATCAGAACAAAAAACATTGTAACAAAAGATTGTTTTACTTGCATAACGTTGATATTCACTCTTAGAAATTCATTCATTTTCTTTTCTTCATACTTCACATTGTATGTTGCTGCTTAATATGATGTATGCAATGCATTTATACCACAACCACAGAACACCAGAACAACTTCAGTGTTCGCTGACATTGATTCTACAAGTGACTGCAACTTGTGACTATCATTAGTGGCCCTAATTATGATGGCATGTGAACTGTATTTCAGATTGACTGCATACATGTGTGTGTATTGATGCAAATGAGCGATGACTGCTTTGTAAAGCAAAAAGCTGTGAGTGTGGTGTGGTGAGTTAACATTTCCTGCAGCTTCTTCCATGTTAAATCATTCTCAGCACTGAATATCTTTTCATTGAGAATCAATTTACCCTTCAGTGGAAAAAGATATTGTAAAAAGTGATGTTATTGAATAAAGTAGCCTGACTGAGTTGTTTATTGTTTTTTTCTTTTTAAACTTGATGATTAGATTAAAAATCATTGCAAAAACTCGCACACACTGTCAGTTCAATGACTGCACCGATTTCATATGTCAATCTAGTCATGGTGAGTAGCACGTAGTCTGTCAAAACAGTTGTGTAATGTCTTATGTGGCTTTTGGAAAAAAACCCTCAAATGACATCACTCTTCTATGTAAGTGTGGGCTTTAAGAATACAAATTTAACCAGGAAGCCGGCATAGAGAATGAAAGACGTGTGTGTATACCAGGCAGAGATGGCCTAACGACAGATGCTATTATGTTTGGTAAGTGTGGGGTACAGGGTCCAGTGTTTTAGGAGGTTTTTGGAATTAGTGGATATTGTATCATAACATCCCTTCATAAACTTTTTGTAATTAGTTAACTAGTTAATTTAGTAAATCAAACATAAAGAACATATTTTGTTCAACTCAGTGGAAAGGTTTTCTACCCGATGTGCCACGTTTCGCTGTTGCGTTTTAAGGCTTCTAATGAACGATGATGAATTCCTCAGTATTTTTTCTCCAAAAGATGACTGGGAGAAGACTGGTATTAGACCTTGAGCTCAAAAGTCCGGCTTTGTTGACAGAATATCATACTGCTTAAATTGTATATTTGTATTATGTTCACAGCTGCATTCTGATTTTACACACGGGATTAACCTTCAAGATGAGACACAAGTTCAAGACCAGCTGCAGATGGCAGTAATTGTATATTGTGCAATATCCTGTTGCATCATTAAGACAGATCTGGATCTGCTTGACCTGGTATAAATAGTATTCCCCAAGTTCTTCAGGACACATTTTCAAATGAGAGATCTGGCGCATTTCTTGGCGCAAGTGGACAAGGAGCTGACGTGGTAAAAGTGAGTGCAGCGTGGCAGACAACATTACAACTTTAAAGTCAGATTCCACAATTGACAGGTGAAAAAGCCACTGAATCAAAACTAAACTAAATACAAGGTAAGAAAATGCATTGTCAATAGGAAAATGGTTTGCTGTCATTACATCATACTGTAATTTGGTGTTTGTGTGTCTGCCGGCATGTGATGTGGTTCTTGTATGTGGAGAATGCTAGGACTATTTTTTGGGCTTTTACCAGGTGTTCAGACTAAAAAAATCAGACATGCATTTTAAGAAAATACAAAGGCCTGTTCTGATGTGATTATGTACCTGCAGGTACTAGTGAGACTAGAAAAGCCAATTTCAGTAACAGAACCATGAGTTTGAAGCTTTTAAGACATCAGTTTATCCTCTTTCTTGACAAACTGTGAGCTACACACTAGAATTACCATGCTTATAATAGGAAGTAATGTACCAAGAATGGATGCTTGCATGTATTTAAATGGTCAGTTACATTGCTGGATGATGGTGTATTGCTTTGCTGAAAAAGTTAAACTAGAATTAACTTTTTTTCCAGATGATAATACATTATTTTGTCTGAGCCCTCTGTGTTGCAGCTGAGTGCTGACAAAAATGGCTGACCACACAGCATTACTTTGCCTGATTCACCAAAGTTGTCATTTCCTGTCATGTCTTTGGACATGATGAGTTAACATTTCTGGTTTTCTGGTAATGCAAGGTGACTGTTCGATGACTGTCTGCCTGACTGTCATCCTTCACCCTGCTCGGTTCAATGCTTCTGTTTTAATTCGTCTTAATGGGCAAGAGTTGATTAATTGTATGATCTACTAAAGTATTTGTACTTTTTTTTCTTGTTCTGTTCCAATACCAAAATATCAAGCACAAAATATGTGTTTCAGTTTAACCACTGGAATGTCTTTCTTAAAGCCACAACTGTTCGCACAACTTTTGAGGATAAATAAAGGTTTTTGAAACTTAGCTTATGAAGCCCTCTTTATCCCATTTGTGTTACAACTCTGGCTTCTTCACTATCAGATAGCAAGATCTGTATACAGTTCACGTTTGCAAATTGTATACACACACACAGCTACAAACACATACACACAGTGTTCTACTGTATTTTGCTACCTTACTATGTACAGTATTGAAAAAACAGAAACAGCACAGGTCAGCTTCTGAAGAGGGCCTTTATTCAGAGCCATTATGCAGGTATAAAGTTCATAGGGAAGGCAGGATGGTCTCTTATCTCAAGGACTTTTACAACTCAATTTTCTGTACTTTGCAGCTGTTTTTCCCACCCTGGAGATCAACCATTAACTTTGGGCTGAATCAAACAAGGCAGGGCATAAATAGCAATCGCTATCCCCGTTCTGTCTTCTTCTTCTATGGTGTAGACATGGGGAAAGGCGTCTACATCAGCAAAGCGGTGGCAGTAACCTGTGTGGTTGCAGCCATCGGTGCTGTGGCCACCATCATAGCTTTGTCTGTGGTTTATGCTCAGGAGAAGTCAAAGAATGAAGAGATTCGTCCAACAGCTACAACCCCCACTCCACCTACAACGCCCTCCACGCCAAAGGAGCCCTGGCAACGTTACCGACTTCCAGACTCCCTCTCTCCTGTCACCTACAATGTGACCCTGTGGCCCCGGCTGGTGCCCAATGCACAAGGCCTATACATATTCATGGGACACTCCACCGTGGTCTTCAAATGTGTGAAGGAGACTGACCTCATCATCATTCACTCCAACAAGCTGAACCTCACCATCTTCGACGGATACCATGCCAAGTTGAGTGGGGTCAACGGATCCACTGCGCCTGGCCTGAAACGCACCTGGTTGGAGGTTCCCACCCAGTACCTGGTGATCCAGCTCAGTGGCCCACTGAAGGCCGGCAGCACGTATGAGCTCTTTACCAAATTTGTTGGAGAGCTGGCTGACGACCTGGGAGGATTCTACAGGAGTGAATACATAGAAGATGGGGTGAAAAAGTATGATGTTCAATTTGTTTCCAATATTATATGACTTATGTGAGAGTGCAAATATTAATATAAAGTAATACAGAGTTTAGACACCTTGACAACTTTACAGGCATTGTAAACAAGACCTTCACTTCAAAGACATAGTTCTGCATTTGGAAACACATTTTTGTGGTAGATGAAAAAAGTGCCTGTGCATTAAAAATGAAGCTATGTCTAACAAACAGTTACCTGACTATGTCCAAAAATAACTCACAAATATCAAAAAGAATACACAGCAAGTAAGTGTTTCTTAAAATGACAAACAATTCCTTTAAATAAGAATAGAAAATTAGTGATTTCAATGAGAGCACTGTACAGTCATTTGAATTTCAATTTTATTTAATCCCCTCTGTATGTTGCATTTTAATAAATTGCCTGTGGTGGGTTATTAATAACAATAAACTTTTAGTTGTTTTTCTTTACTAGCTTAATAGACAAAATTATTATTTAGGAAAATAAAAAGTCCAGGATGTGAAACACCTTACCTACCTTCAATTATAATATTGTTACTTTGGTGACTCCTAGTGGTTGTATCAAAAACACAATTACTGCTGCTGATACCTCATAATCATTTCAGTAAAACCAAGGTTCTTCCCTTACAGTGCCTCTATGACTTAGAAATAGAAATAGGAACCAACAGAATGACAGATTTGGTTTGTTTTCTAATCTGCGATTGTCAGAGTTGTGGCCACGACTCAAATGCAACCAACGGATGCCAGGAAAGCCTTCCCCTGCTTCGATGAGCCTGCCATGAAAGCTGTCTTCTACATGACTCTCTTACATCCTCATGGGACTGTGGCTCTGTCCAACGGCATGGATCTCGGCAAGTTTCAGTGTCCATTGCAACATTTTATACGTGAACTGTCCATGTCTGTTTCCCAGTAACTCAACCTTAAGCATAGTGTACCTTACATTGCCTCAAATGTCATTTACATTGTTAAAAGAATGCATGACTCTAATAATATAACTGAGGGAGACTCCAAACATACAATTCTCTGCTGTGTAATATTTATAATAAATTTGCTCCTGTCTTTTCTGAACACAGCGCCTGTTAACATCACCATGGATGGCCAGAATGTAATCCAGACAAGCTTTGAGCCCACAGAGATCATGTCAACCTACTTGCTGGCATTTGTCGTGTGTGATTTTGGATTCACTGGCAAGCCACCGGGTGCAAAAGTTTTGGTAATCTTTTATTGCATCTTACAATAAGAACTACACAAATTAAAATGAGTGTATATTTACATTATTTATAGGGTTTTTGTTTGTTTGTTTTTTTACTTTTTAAATATTTCATTACCACAGTAACACTGTGAGCTGCTATGCTGAAACAGACCCTTGACCACCATGTAGAGTGGAGCAAGGAAAAAGAGGTCTTTGTTCAACTATAACATCAATAATCAGCTTTAAGAATCACACCTTACCCCACTAGCACTTCTAGTATTATGCTGTACAACTAATACTGCATTTGCTGCTGCTACTTCTGGTATGTGCTTCTGTTAGTACTGCAGCTTTAAGATTAAGGAGCCCAACAAAGCCTGAGATCTCAAAACTGGAGTATTAGCAATTGTTTTTAAGGAAGTATTGCCATGTTAATTGAAGAAAGAAATGTTATTTTTTATGTTAGCACATGACCTTAGAGCAAAAAATAATCGCACAGACAGGACTGAAGTGGTTGACCTATAGGTGCTCTTTCTATCAGGGGATTTTCATGGCTCATTTAGTGTTCTAGGCTTGCTGTAATCCTTGATATCATGGATTAGCTCGCTAAAAAGTTGTCTCTATTGTGTTGTCTATAAATGCAGTTTTATAAACTTCTGCTACTATTACTACCTTCAACTACAACTACAAATACAAACAACATTTTATATATACAGGTATATTGCCTGCAGTTTGCAGCTCTGCCCTTTTGGTTTGATGTTTCTATACTGCCCTCTGCTGGACTCAAAGCTCAGCTCAGGTCTCTGGTCTACCATTTTTTCTGTCTGTTTAATGAAGTACTGTTTATGTCCAGATCAGGATCTGGGCCCGCAAGAAGGCTATAGACGAGGGCCAGGGAGACTATGCCCTGGAGAAGACTGGACCCATACTGGAATTCTTTGAGAACTACTACAAGTCTCCCTACCCCCTGAAGAAATCAGGTATGAACTACATGACACTAGTTTACAGTAGTATATACCGTAATTGCTTGTTTTTTGCTTTACATTTTTAGAAAATGTACTATCAGCAGCCAAAGCATGATATTGACCTCTGATTGTCTTTAGACCAGATCGCTCTTCCTGACTTCAGTGCTGGAGCTATGGAGAACTGGGGCCTGATAACCTACAGAGAAACCGCCCTCTTATATAATCCTGGAGTGTCATCCAATGGAGATAAGGAGTGGGTGGCAACAGTCATCTCGCATGAGCTCGCTCATATGGTATCACACTTAAGTACATTTAAAGGTCCAGTTTGTAGAATTTAGTGGCATCTAGTGGTGAAGTTTCAGACTGCAACCAACTGAAAAACATTCACCTCTCCCTCTCGGTTCAAGCATGAAGGAGAAACTACATGTTTAGTTTGTTAGTTTGTCCCCTCTGGGCTGCTGTAGAAACAAATGTTTCAAAATGGCGGACTCCATGGAAGAGGACCTGCTCCCTGTGTAGATATAAAAGGCTCATTCATAACATAAACATATCAGTTCTTATTATCAGGTGATTTTACACTAATGAAAACATAGTTATGAATATGATATTCCATTTCTGCCAATAGATACCCTTAAATGTTACACACTGGACCTTTAATGGCGCCCTGCCCTTTTTCATATTTTTGATAATAATTGTGTTTATCTTTAAAGTGGGTTTAAAAACCTACCAATAAAATTAAGCTCTGTCCTCTCAGTGGTTTGGGAACTTGGTGACCACGAGGTGGTGGAATGACTTGTGGCTCAATGAAGGTTTTGCCACTTATGTCTCTTATCTTGGAGCCAACTTTGCTGAACCAAAATGGAATCTGGTGAGTTTTGTTCTCTCACGGTTGAAATATACCCAAATCCGCCTGGTCTTACCACCATGCTAAATGCAAACATTTCATTTTGTATCTTCCAGAAAGATTTAATAGTTTTGAATGAGATTACTGGTGTGATGTCTGTGGATGCCTTGGCCTCCTCTCATCCCCTGTCATCCAAAGAGGAGGACATCATGACGCCAGAGGATATCAGTCAACTGTTTGACTCAATCACATACAGCAAGGTGCAGTATATTGGAGCGTAACACATTACAATATGTATTGTTCCCTTAAAGCCCCACTAGAAAAGAAATTGACCTCTACTAAACAAAAAGAATGAATTAAAGACTTCTCTTTCTCCATGGGTGACACAAGGTCATACTCTTTCGGAACTACAGAGCTACTAATAAATGAGCGAATCATTAACAGTTTGCTGTGATTCTACCCCATCTGATATGTCACCCACTAACACTACTAATATCCTCCTATTTTACAGGGAGCTGCAGTCCTCAGGATGCTCTCAGAGTTTATCACTGAGCCTGTCTTTTCCAGCGGACTTCAAGTGAGTACAGCTGCTTAAAATGATGAGCATCTAATCTGTATGTGTGTGGTGAAAGTTTTGAAAATTTTATATTTTGTAAACATTCTCATATCTCAATTTTATTGACCATTGTATCTAACATGTTTTGTTCACCACAAAAACACAACTACAGTATAACCAGTAGGTTGTTATCTGTCTGCAGACATACTTAGAGGAGTTTAAGTATAGGAACACAGTCTACACAGACCTCTGGAAGCATCTGCAAATGGTGAGTTATTACTGTCATCATGACTGCTTTCTTTCCACAACAGCTGATTCAAAACAGCATTTCCTTTAAAACTTCTACTCACAATTATTTTTATTTTTTTTGCGAAAAACAGTAAGATTATCCTTTAAAAAACCTTGGATAAATAGCATAATTAGCCTAAACCCGCTCGCTGCTAAGCTAAACGAATATGTGTCTAAACATGGGCATGTCTCATTAACAGTGGGTATAGTAATGAATGTGATGTCATTTACTTGCAGCCCACTTAGGACTTATGAGTAGCTCTAGTAGTTTGTAGGTGTCAAACTACAATAATTATTGCACTTCATCATCCTGTGCATATACCACCATTATAATGTTTGAAATCAGGGCACCTTGAATAAATATATATAAAAAAAAATATAAATCTTAAATCTTAAAAAAAAAAATTTAACTTTTGTAGCTGCTTTCTGAACTTTTGTGAAAAAGTAAAATAATTCCTCTGCAGGGAGAAACAAAGGGTCATAGTATTACTAATATTTGATATTCCTGTCAACAGGCAGTGGATAAAAGTTCCAGCGTAAAGCTGCCCAGTTCTGTGGAGGATATCATGAACCGCTGGATCCTACAAATGGGATTCCCGGTGGTCACCATTGACACCCAGAGTGGAACAATCAACCAGAAGCACTTCTTGTTGGACCCAGACTCTGTAGTGGACACATCTTCACCCTTTAAGTAGGAAACATTTTTAATGTTTCATGTGAATATACTGCATGTGATCATAATGAACCCTGTTATCTGAAACTCACCTGCCCTCTCTGTGTTTATTTCCATATGTTTGACTGGATGGACATGGCTCTAGCTATGAGTGGTTTGTGCCTCTTACCTGGATTAAGACAGGGGGAACTGAACAGCAGCACTGGCTTCTTGTCAAAGAAGGTAAGATTTATTTCAGGTTTATGTTCAGACCAAAGATGGTAAACACTGTGAGGGAACTTTCTATTCTAGCATGCTACATATGGGGGTTTCACAGGGTCAACCATATGTCCAGAGGTCACTGTAAGGATAGTGTTAAATCTTAGATTGTTATAGGGACACTCACTTCTTCTTCTTCAGATACAGAGTAGCTGTATGTTTGCGTTTAGGAAAGCAGTCGTCATTCTGATTGTTACTACTGTAACCAGGTCAGGTACGTAGCGTAGAAGTCTCTACAGAGTTGGATAACGATGTTGGTTGTTGTAGGCTAATGACAAATTGGCAACAATTACCTTGGACTGTAAATACATTGAGTATGACATTTATGCACATAGGGTAGTTTGTTTCACTGAGAGGAGAAAATGTAGACGAGCCAGAGAGGTTTCTTCAGAATTGAGGTGGCATCATGCCATGACAAGCAAATTGATTATCCATTTTCCATTGGCCAAGCTTCAATAAACTTTCTATTGTAAGATATCTTTCTCTCCACTGACTGAACTGATCATTGAGGAATTGATTCTCCACAATAAACATGTTACAAGAAGATGCATTAGTTTTTCCTCTCCATCCAAACAGAGACAAATCCAAATGTTGTGCTTGGTACTAATGACTGGTTGGTGGCCAATATAAATATGAAGGGTTTCTACAGAGTCAACTACGACTCTAGAAACTGGGAGCGTCTCCTCGCCAAGCTGAGCTCCCAACATACGGTACAACACCTCTAGCTGTAAATGATTCTGCATAACTTACATTTCTAAATGAATATTCAAGCCCCCAAACTCAACTTCCTCCATCAATTCCTTGCTAATTTTCAGGATATTCCAGTGATCAACCGTGCTCAAATTATTGATGATGCTTTCAACCTTGCAAGGTGAGATCATAGTTTTTGCAAAGCATTGTTGACAAATATTGAAAGGGCGTGTTTGGTAACTGTATTTGCCATTTTCAGGGCAAAGATAGTGAACACAACTTTGGCTCTGAGGACTACCAAGTTCCTCAATAAAGAGATTGACTATATGCCCTGGGAGACAGCCAGACGCAACTTGAACTACTTCTTCCTCATGTTTGACCGCAGTGAAGTGTATGGACCCATGCAGGTTGGTAAATAATGCTTTACATTTACTAAAATAAATGAATTCTAATTTTGATCCACAAAACAGACAAATAAAGGTGTTTATGCGAGAATGCAGATTGGTGAATTATATGCAGTGCAAATGGAATATAACTCATCATTTTTAGATGATGCATTTCTTTTTTAAATGGAAATACAAATTAACAAAATGTGTATCTTAAACCCACCAGGCTTACATAAAGAAACAGGTCACTCCACTGTTTAACCACTTCAAAGAGCTCACTGGCAACTGGACAGAGATCCCAGAAAATCACACCGACCAGTAAGGATACTGATATTTTTGTCTGTTATTTTGATTTTGTCCTACAAATTCTGAGTCCAACACCAACAAACACAAGATTCAGCAATCAAAATAGACTTTTTTTGATTGACAACTTACATTGCACTAAGCCACAGTAAGCCATATCTCTGTGGATTAATGCAATGTAGAATAGATAAAACTTTAATCATCCACATGGGAAAACTAGATAATTCCCAAAGTGTTTACCCATCCTCCTTTATAAAACTGTGAATCTTCCCGAGCTATACCTCACATGTCTTTCGTCAGACTGTGTCCCTGTCTCCAGTATCTCTTCACTGCAATTTATTCCTACCTTGATGGAAATATATTTTATCTCCTGAGTTTATGTTTACTTCTTTACTTACATTCTCACACCTAGAAAGCTTCATCACAATACTACAGAAAATCTACATTTTTAGGTGTGAGTTTTACTTGATGCTAAATCAGTTTGAATGACATTATTCATCTCATGTCAATCAATCAATCAATCAATCAAACTTTATTTATAAAGCACTTTTCATACATTAAAAACGTAGCACAAAGTGCTTTACATGCTTAAAAGCAGCCCCCCCCCCACAACAGCACATAAACACGTACATACACATTCGGACAAAAACAAGCACACAAGTACACAAGCACACACACACACACACACACACAAATAAAGTAACTTAGAAACAAGTGGCTGAGTACAGAGGAGCCAGGTCAGAAAACGCCATCACAGGAGGCCGTCTGCACCGGGCGCTGCTCATGGCCCACGACCAGGACCCCTCCACCCGGGCGCCCACCCAGCCACAGGCTAGCGAGGGGCCCACAGCAGGGGAGCACTGCCGCAGCGCCCCCCTCGGCCAAGCCGATGTTCGCCACGAGTCAGAGACATCCCAGCCAGAGCCGATCACAGCCCCCAGCGCAGACGGCCCCCACCGAGGAAACACTGGAGATATGGAATAAAAGCATAAAACTACTGGAGATAAGGAATAAATGCATAAAACTACATAGGCTAAGAACATAAAATAAACAAATAGATAAAATAAAATAAATAGCATAGAAATAGCTAAAATGAACTCTGTCATAAAGAGTAACAAGAATAGGAATAACAGAATAAAATTGACTGAAATAAATAAATTAATAAATAAATACAACATCAGTTAAAAGCCAAATTAAATAGATGGGTCTTGAGCCTGTTTTTAAAAATATCAATACTCTCTGCGGCCCTCAGGTCCTCCGGCAGGCTATTCCACAGACGGGGGCCATAGTGCTGAAAAGATGCCTCACCGTAGGTTCGTGTTCTAACTTTGGGGATTATTAAAAGGCCAGTGCCGGAGGATCTAAGGGCGCGGGAGGGTTCATATGGTAAAAGCAATTCTGAAAGATAAGAAGGTCCAAGACCCCTAAGACACTTAAAAACCATTAAAAGCACCTTAAAATCAATCCTAAAACACACAGGGAGCCAATGCAGTGATTTTAAAACCGGTGTAATATGTGCCCGCTTTCTGGGCTTCGTCAGCACACGTGCTGCAGAGTTCTGTAAAAGTTGTAAACCTGAGATGGTTTTTTTTGGAAGACCAGAAAGCAGGGCGTTACAGTAGTCAATACGACTGGAGATAAAAGCATGCATTAGTGTCTCCGTGTTAGCACGAGAGAGAAAGGGGCAGACTCTGGCTATGTTCTTTAAATGATAAAATCCTGTTTTTGTTACATGTTTAATATGTGGAATAAAATTGAGCTCAGAGTCAAAGATGACGCCCAGATTCTTTACCTGATCAGATGGATTTAAAGACAGTGTTTGAAGTTTTGATAAAAGTTTCTCTCTCTGTGCCTTAGGATCGATAATTAAAACCTCAGTCTTGTCCTGGTTGAGCTGTAAGAAGTTTTCTGCCATCCAGGAGTTGATGTCTAAAATACATTTAAAAAGGGCATCAATTGGCCCTGTATCATCAGGGGACATGGATATGTACAGCTGTGTGTCGTCCGCATAGCTGTGGAAATTGATACCATGCCCCCTGATGACATTTCCCAGTGGGAGCATGTATAAGTTAAAAAGTACAGGACCTAAAATTGAACCTTGGGGAACACCACATTTAATTTCATGAATCTTTGTCTCCATGTCTGGAGACCTCAAGTCTGCAAGTCATACGGAAGACAGTAGAGACCCATATGCTGGATGCATCACTTCCTTTTCTGCCACAAAAGCATAAAAGCAAATAGGCTACGGTCTTCTACAGTTAACTGAACTCTATGTAACTCGGTGTAAAATAAATCTTCTTTAATGGGTGAAATCCAAGAAAGTCTCACAAAAAGTGAAATGTTCAGGTATTACAGGGCAAATCAAACTTTATCTTGAGGCTTTTGTAAAGATTGAATGAACATTAGCATTTTAACAAGAACATGGTGTGGGAAAAATAGATTTAGGTTATAGATCATACAACAAACAAATGGTTTTAAATCTAAACTTAATGGAACCTCAACCAGGTTAGAGACACACATGGGTCCCCATCTCTTCCCATTGGCTCACAGACTTGGCGTCCCCAGATGTCATGTCCACAGTCAGACTCTTCTCAAACATTTTTCAGACCTTTGTATCATATCATGTCATGTTCCTGTTCAGGTACAACCAGATAAATGCCATCTCCTTAGCCTGCAGCACTGGACTAGAAGACTGTAGGAATCTGACCACTGGCTGGTTCAAAGAGTGGATGAACAACCCAGCTGTCAATAAGTATGTTAACATGCTTCCCTGTCATTCTTTCCATTTATTTTCCTTATTCACTTCACTTACATTCTTCTTTCTGTCCTCCTCATTTTCATTATATGTCACGTTTTCCTAAACTTGGTAAATGCAGTAGTTGTTTTACTTTAATTTAAGTATTTTCATTGTCTTCCATCCCTTCAGGCCCTCATCAACCATTTTGTCTTTGACCTACCTGATTCATTCACTGCTCTCATTGCCTTCAACTCTCTGTCATCTTTGCTAATCGTTACAGAATTAGTGCCAACTTGAAGTCTACAGTGTACTGTAGTGCAATTGCAGCAGGAGGAGTGGAGGAGTGGGACTTTGCTTGGTCCATGTATAAGAATGTCACCATCGCTTCAGAAGCTGATAAGCTCATGTATGCTCTGTCCTGCACCAAACAGCCCTGGCTGCTGAACAGGTGAGTAACACTGACATCAGGCTTGTTTGTTCTCTCATTGTTTATATTTGGTCTTCTTAAGCTCATTTTGCACTCTGCAGCATGCACTGTGCATAATGAACGAATACCTCCTGCGCATTAGGCCTTTGCCCTAACTCTGAGTGTGTTTCAGGTATCTGCAGTATTGTCTGGACCCAAAGAAGATCCGTAAGCAGGATGCTACTTCCACGATTTCTTACATTGCTAGTAATGCCATCGGCCAACCACTGGCATGGGACTTTATCAGAGCCAACTGGGACCATATATACAATGAGTGAGTTTTCCCTGATGCACACATGCATATGTCATCAAACGGTGATGTTACCGTAAAGCCGGAAGAGGAATGCAGTGTCAGGGTTAAACGTGATAGAGGCAAAACATAAAATGTATGCATTCATGGTGCTTTAAGGAGGATTTTTAATATAGTGGTGTTGGTCTGAACATAAAGATCTCGACTACTCTTGGATGGATTACTAAGATATTTGGTACAGATATATGTGGTGCCGAGAGAATGAACCCTGATGATAATGCTATGGTTTATGACCAAAACCAGGCAAAAAAAGGCATTCCCATCATCCTCTAATCCTCTGCTAATCATGCTAACACACTAAACTAAGCTGGCAAACCTGGTAAAGATTATACCCGTTGAATATCAGCATGCTAGCATTGTCTGTGAGAGCATATTGCTGACACTAGCATTTATCTCAAAGCTCTGTTATTGAAATGTCCGACCAAACAGTTTTGATTACAAAGCCTGTAACTGCAAAATTATCAAAGCTGGTCTTGTTTTTTTTTTCTTCTTCAGCTATGGTGGTGGATCATTTTCCTTTGGAGGACTAATTAATGGAGTGACCAAACGATTCTCCACTGAGTTTGAGTACAAGCAGGTACAGTTTTATACAATATTTATTGTTGTTTTCTGTACAACTTAACTACCCCCTGTGCCCCCATTTCACACTGACAGTTTGTGAGTAAATCAATTTAAGTCGACTAATATTTGAACTACATCACGCATAGTACACACATGAACACTGTATCCAAGTATGGTGGCAAACAAAATGTCCGAATGCTATATTCTGTCTATATTTTGTATGTGCGTGTACTCTACATGCTGAATTGAATCCCACTGATCCCCTTCCCTTCCGTTGCTCCCCAGTTGCTGCAGTTTAAAGAAGACAATGCAGGCCAGCTTGGCTCAGGCGCCTCATCTCTTGAACAGGCACTGGAGAGAACCAAGGCCAACATGAACTGGGTGGCTGTAAACAAAGAACAGGTGTTTGATTGGTTTAACAGTGAAGCGCCTTCTCCAGTTTAACACTCTCCACTATGCAGTTTTCAAATGTAGATTTTTCTACTGACTTTTACTCTGGAAGCAAATTTATTATTTTAAATGAATGTGATGAATCTTTTTTTGTAAATGCAAAGTTTTGATTAAGCCTTTTTATGAATAAAGATTATTTGATACCAAAATTAGGTTTTGTATGAGGCAAATAAGTTTTAATACTGTGTGTTCTGTCTGTGTACTGTATTTGAAAGACTTTTATAGGAATCCCACAACACAAATGTGATATTCTGCAATCATTAGGCTGCATCTTCATATTTTTGCACTCTTCAGTGGATGCCAGTCTATGAAATATTGAATTCAGATATTTTGCACCTCCATATTTAAAAGGTACTTTGAATGAACTTGGATATTTAGCTGCTCTGAGAGGAGAAACAAGAAGACATTCTTGAAACAAATCTGCAGTTTGCGTTTCAAGACTGCAGGCACTACAGGGAAACGAAGCTCATTTGAATGTAAAATGCCTGAATGAAAATAAACGTCTACAAAGATTACAGTGTCGACATAGAAACTGAGTACAATCAGTTCACAGCACAAGCCAGCCATCTTCACTGACTCGTCCAAGTTTCTGAACTTAATCAACGGCTAGTTATTTATCATGAGGGCCTCAACCACCGGCCATGTTTACACAGGATAAAATAGGTGCCAATTAACTGGCCCTAGTTCAGCTGCCACCTCTCTCAGTGGGGGTCTTTCCTTAAACATTTAGAGGGGATGTGCTCCCTGTTTAGCACCTCAGTGTCCTGCTGACAGCTGCAGTGTTTATGTAAGGAAGTGGAGGCCAAACACTAACAAGTCTGAATGATTTTCTTTTGCTTAGTTTGTAAAAATGATCACAGAAATAGAAAAACAACAATAAACCCATTGGGATGAATGCAACAAACTCAATGATTATTTTGATAAATAATGTTTATTCTGGTCACATTGTGAAAACTTAATAAATATACAGTTCTATATACAAAAACACCAAAAAAATCACAAAGATAAAATTTTGTTCAAAATAACAAAAATGAGAAGTTTTGTCCTTGTCGATAGGAATCATTGTTGCAATGAAAATAGTAGAGTGGATTGATTGCCATATCTCTCAGCAGAAGGCAGCGTTTTGTAGTTGCTGCTGCGGTATCCAGTACTGCTCATTGGTGAAGGAAGCTCCAGTAGAAACCTGACAACAACAAAAAGAGTTTTGGTCATTGGTCAACTGTAACATAATAAAGGTTTTGAAAAAAACAAGGCCACTAAGAAGAAAATATGATCATGATATGAACATACCTGATATGAGGGCTGCAGAAAGGACACCTGGGCTGTGCTCATAGTGTTGCAGTCTGATTCTTGTGGGCTGCAGCTGGCTGTTGGCTGGCCCAGGAAGTGGTTTGGAGTTTGGGGCTGCTCCACAAAGCCTGAGGATCTCCTCTGCTCCAGTGCCTCCTCGCTGATGCCCAGTTGAGCCGACAGGTAGGAGATGTAGCGGATGGTGAGGCGCAGTGTCTCGATCTTGGTCAGGGTCTGTCCGGCTGGTGCCACAGAGGGTGGCAGGTATGCCCTGAGGTGATGCATGGCTTTGGTCAGATCCCTCATCCTCAACTTCTCCCTCTCACTGGCTGTCTGGCGCTTCTTCCCCGGATACCTGGACCTGGATTTCTTTGTGGTGGTAGTGGTGGTGGTTGTGGAAGATTTGGAGCAAGACGGAGTCTGTGTCTCGTGGGTCAGATGAGGTGCTGCTTGGCTGTTGAAGATGAAACAGTCCAAAGCATTTTGTTCATTTCCGGCAGCCTGGAAGGTGGTAGGGGAGAAGCAGAAGGAGTCCACAGAAGAGGTTGGAGACAGGCTGCTACCAGCGCTGAAGTAACCAGGGTCCGAGGTTGGATCAAAGGCCAGAGGATCAGAAGACTTGTCCAGCAGGGACTCGCAGTCAAACAGGAAAGCATTCTCCTGGAGCTGGAGAGGAGAGCAGTAGGACATCTCCATAGTTGTAGTTGTAGTTGGTTCTGTAGCTGTAAGCTCTTCCCTGAGCAGTGAGCTGTCAGTGTTGCTGGTAAGACAGGGAGAAGATAGTGAGGAGGACCAGGGAGGCTGCACCATATATGTGGTGGGAGGTGTGAGGTTGCACCTCCAGCAACCACCTCTGGTCTTGAGAAGCTCTGGGAGCAGGGCTGACACCTCGGTCAGGGGGTCCCATGGGAAACAGGCCAGCTCCGAGACAAGGTGTGACACCCACCTGCACACGTTCACACTACACGCTCCTGCTGCCCGGGAAAATGACCCTGCCATGTACCTGGGTCACAAGTGTGATTGGCTTTTGAATAATCTGATACTGAAAATATCCAATAATCCAATATCACTTTTTTGAATGGCTGGATGGATGAATGAAATGATAAGAAATGTTTCATGTTCAGCCAAACAAAGAAGTCAGTGCCATGTCCCATCATCATCCATACACAGTAAAAATTGTTTAGTGAAAGGCTGAAATTAATTTGGCATCTCGTTCTTTCTTTCTGCCCCTGGTATCCCCTGCAAGGCCAGGCTAAAGAAGTGTGCCGGGGCAGCTGTGAGGTGTGAGGAGTTTACACCTCGTCCTGTTTGGACAGCAGTAGACCTCAGACTGGCCTGGGAACCCTGATCCACACAGAATCAATAGCTACTAACACATTTTATATTTGAACTGGACTAAACTGTGTTTTTTTAGGTTTAGTAAAGGACACAGCTCAGGTCCTGGCTGGGTGTCCCTTGCAATAGCTGGCCACATAAAGGTTTAACAGAGAAAAAATATCTTCAGTTTCTAGATTGCTAACATAACAAACAATGTTGATTGTTTTTGTCCTTGTGGTTGAGGAATAATGATGATGGAGAGAAGTGCTAAAAAGTTGGCAAAAATAGCTGAGGTTGATGATAGAGGGGCTTGATAAGAGCAAATTAGGGTGCATTAAGAGGAGTGATTCATGTAGATGAAGTCATCATGTTCTCAGTCTTTTATTGTATTTACTTTGCAGCTTTAAATTTTTATTACTTCAGATGATTCAGATGCCTTTGTAGACATTATATTCTTTTTTTTGTTCAAAAAACGTTATTGAAAAAAGGTCATGTCTGCACACTTACTCCATGTCACAAAGGCTTAATAATGACAACAATTCGACCATCGTAAAGTCAGAATATTTGGAAGACTGGTGGATCTGAGACCTGAGCAGCGTTCCCACAAACCACCGCGTCACATTTGACTCCGGACGTGAAACCTATGAATAGGACGTGTGAAACCAGTCTCACACAGCTCTCCACCACCTCAGTTATGCAAGAAAAACAGACTTCATATGAGTTAAGTAAGGAAGAAAGGATGGGAATTTTCTCAGGACATCAAAAATATCTAAATTTCAAAATCCAATTTTAACTGATTTTGCTGAAGCTGTTTTAGTTTTTTGAGTTGTAAAGTGTGTGAGGTATGACACCACACTTGTCAGATTACCAAAGGACTTCTTCACAGTGACCTCTGACCGCCCCGTACACATCATTACATGACATTACATAAGTCATGGGAAACAACAACTGAACATTTATATTTCTTTCATTCCCAGTATTAATGTATTTTTGTTATATAAATATATGACCTGTTGATCTGTTACTTTTCAATACAAGCACTCAAAAATGAATCAAAAGTGGCACTCATATAAAATGACTGACAGCATTACATCTACAACACATGAACAACTAATCCTAGCACTTTAGTTTTTGGTTGATTAAAGTTGATTAAAAGCTTTCAAATCAGCTGATTATTTTCCACCCCAAACCTTAAGCACAATTACCAGCTGTCAACTTTCTTCTCTCCCTCCCAGGATGATAAAGGCTGAAGAGGGTCTGTCTTCTCTTAATCCACATTAGCTCTGATGGTGTTTACTCACATGTAATGAGTGAATAATCAGCACAGCAGTGCTAACCCTTTCATCCCAAACCTTTTTAGCCCAAAGAGTTTATTAGCTTTTCTGTGATGAAAGACCTAAGTGAGTGTATTAGGCTTTGTGTTAGGGTTGCTGCTTGCATTTCAAATGAACTGCATGTATGTGGCAAACTAAACACTCGGGCCTAATTCTGCTGCCTGCTATGCAGAGCCACTCTTCTCTATGAATATTAAAGTCTTCCCTGTTGGCTCTAGCAGGTAATTAGGGCTGTAGGTGAGAGAAAGGGGGAATGAGTAGGGAAGCTCTTATATCTTAGTCTAGACTTAGTGGTGCCAAGGACCTCTCTGTGTTTGCACAGGCCCATTAACAAAGATACATCAAATAAACTAGATAACCTGTGCCAGAGGCTGATCTCTGCTCCGCTCAGACTACTAATTTCTCACATGCTTCAGACCACAGGAGGAAGTCACTATAATGTTGCTGGAAATGTTTGTCTTCCAATTGGTAACACTACTTGTTCCCATATTTATGGCATTTACATGACAGTAAAAGATTCACTTGCTGTAAAATTGTTGTAGTTTAATTACAGTTTTAATGCTTTCTGGCAAAAAAACATGAATGTAATAGTTAATAAAATACATTTTTCAAACTCTTGCATCATAGGATCTTTTAATGATGCATATAAAATGTTTATTGTTTTATGTCGCAACCAATTCTATTTTATTGCGAAGTTTTGACTTAAACTGTTCACTGTTAAGTCCACCTGACAGCTGTTGTGACATGTATGCAGTTATGAGTTGTGCTGGCTTTTTCACGTGTGCTTCTAAATGAAAAGCTCTCCATGGTGTTACCTTGTTTTATACAATAATATATTAACCATCTCTGATGGTATGTGAGTGCAAAAGATAACCATTCAAACAATCTTTAGATCTGACATGGATATATCACCTTTTAAGTTGGTATGATTAAACGTATTGCTTTTTTAAACATCAAGCAGTAACTGAGCAAAGTTATTGTTCACTCATTTGGTGTTTATGAGATTAAACTTATTTTGTAAACTTTGTAACGGTCACTATGACATACCAACATTTAAATAAAACATCAACCACTTCATGTATTTTTATAAGTTTACCATCAAAAAACATTGTTGATCTTGTGGAGTGCCAGTGTACCTTTATTACCAGCAGAGGGCGCCCTGCAGTTCTGTCCCTGAGCACCAGCTGCATCCTGGTTCCTATTTTTTAGGTTCAGTTCACAGGACTATATTTTGTGTTAGTTTGGGGATTTGAACTGGCAACCTTCCTCTAACATTCCACTTATTCTCAGCTTTCTTCCACAGTTGTCAAAAGAACAGATGTAATAATGACCTGAATGGTGACCAGTGATCTTGGAAACAAGGCTTTGAATGATGACAAAACATGAGGCATTTTTAATATTTTTATTATAAATAGTAGAATAAAGACATATAAAAATAATTGTTAGACATATCAATATTTACATGGGACATTTCACAGTACAAAATAAATAAAATGTAGAATAACATATATATTTCAAATAAATTACTTGTTTCACAGTGAGGCAGTAAAAACAGAGAAGTAGTTTGTGTCTGTTGTTGGATGGTGATGGTTTGGCGCTTGGAGTGTTTAACCCCAATACTCTCTGGGAACCAATGGCATGCAGAAGTCTTTGCCACACATCTGCATTAAAAAAAAGGAAATTTGATTAGCACTTTGTACTTTTGTTTCAACGTGTGCATGATTTCTACACATAGAGAGTCACAAGTAATAGTAGTAAAAGAAGTAGAAGTTAACATACCTGACAGGAGGGCTGTGTTGCTGGAGGTGACTGCAGGATGGTATCCATGCTCATGTCCCTCTGAGGAACTTCAATGTACTGATCTGCTCCAAAACTACAGCTCCCAGAATGCAGCATGGTGTTCTGGCTGTAACACTGGGTTGAGTACAGACCCTGGTTCAGGGTCTGGTTCTGCAGCTGGGCCTCCTGCCCTCCCATGGAGCCGTGCTGGAAGTAGCTGAGGATGTCAGGAGAGGAGGTGTCACTGGCTGAGGTGTCTCCTTGTTCCCTTCTCTGAAACAGCACCTCCTCACTGAGGCCTAGCTGGGCCGACAGGTAGGAGATGTAGCGGATGGTGAGGCGGAGGGTCTCTATCTTTGTCAGAGTCTGTCCAGCAGGGGCCACCGAGGGCGGGAGGTAGGACCTGAGGTGATGCAGAGCCTTGGTCAAATCTCTCATCCTCAGCTTTTCCTTCTCACTGGCGCTCTCCCTCTGCTTGCTGCGGATCCTGGTGGCTCGGCCCGTCTTCCGGCCACGTCCAGACAGGGAGCAGGATGAGGATTTGAGGGTCTGAGAATATCCAGTCTTGGCTGCCTTAGGAGTGGACTGTGGCAGCTGCTGGTAGGAAGGAGAGAGACTGGAGTCCATAGAGACAGGGGAGAGGGCTTCCGAAGAAGAGACGCTAGAGAGGTCCGAATCAGAGCACCACTGGTACTGCAGGCCGTAGTTGAGCAGAGAGGTATCCATGTTGTGAGGAGGAACTCAGTGATCTTACTGGAGAGACTGGAAAGCTGTGAGTGCTGCTCAGCTCTGTTGCACTGGTTTATATGTCCAGGCCAGACCACAGAGGTGTGAAGTGACACCTCCGCAGATTCTCACAAACCATCACTGTCTAAAGCAGAGGCCCCTGAACACACGCAGTACCTCTCCCTCTCCACTGTGTCTGGGAAAGTCCAGCTACAGGAGTCGAAGTGTGAATTTTGACTCCTGCTCAAAACAATAAACAGTTTTTGCTTTTTGGGTTTTTAACCCTGCAGATGCATTCTGCACATGGCTACGGGACAGGGTTTGTTTTGAATCATCTGAGTTCTCCCGCATTCACTTTTTAACACTCAAGACGCTGGTCAGAGAACTGGACAGTATAATGAGAAAGTGTGAAGAAGCCACACACTGTGACAATAAAACTATGATTGTATTATATGTGGATAGAAGATAGATTCTGTCACACTGAGTTCATACTCTCATTATATTTATTTTACGCACATGATGATGTTTCAGTATTGTTTCCAACTTTGGTTGTAACAAAATGCACAAATCTGTAGAAGCAATGCATAAAAATCGAATTATACAATTATACGACTAAACTAAATTTCGTTTTCAGTTTCAATTCAGTTTTCTATGTCAACACAGGATCAAACAGAATAAATTAAATGGGTTTGATGAGAAGAACAGGTCAGCTCATCATTTATCTGACAGCTAAAGTTAGATTCAAGGGATGAATTCAGACAGTCTAATGTTAACCTGACATGTAGTATGTCTCACTTCTCTCACATTTTCATCTCTAGAAAGATTTTGTATTTGTGTTGCCAACATGCACACAGTATATACTCCATAAAATCACACCATGACATCTTATCTTGTAGCTGGTTAAGTGTTTACTATTTGAACGTCAATTTAGCTAATAACCTCATAGTTTAGAGCTTAGGTTTAGTGTCACTGTCTTGTCCAGTGCAGCACATTTTACCAAGCACAAATACGGCCAGCTGACTTTGTGCTTTGTGTCTGAGAAACATTATTGCATATCGTGTAAACAGGCACAGCACTGACAGCGCTGTGGCTAAAAATGTCTACTTTACTATGTCAATGTCTTAGGAGTCAGGAGATTTCTCCTTATTAAGAGAGCAGAGGTGACGCTGCCCTCCTCTCTTTTACTTCTTCCTCCTCACCTCACTGCAACCTTGAACCTGACATCAGTGTGCTCTGCCCTTCTCTTGATCTCCTCCACTTTATATCCCACCACTTCTCACCAACATGATCATTTTATAGTCACTGCAATTCATGCGTGAGCTGTGATCTCTGATCTCTGATACTTCACTTTCTTTATCTTGATCTTGCAGGTGAAGCTTATTCTACTCCTGCTCCTGTCCTGTTTGCTTTTGGAGTCCAGTGGAGTCTTACATGGCTAAAATGTAAATGTAGTAAATGTAAATACATTTAATGAAGCATAATGACCTGAATTATCCAGTTAAAGCAGAGGCGTGATGGTTTCACACTGATGAGAACTGATGAGTCTGGAGGCGTCGCTTCACACCTCAGCTGTGAGAACCAGCAATGCTGGAAAACGCTGTCATTGCTAACCTCTCTGTCCCCATTTCTCCCCTCTTTCACCTTCTTTCTCTCTCTCTCTGTGTAGAAGAGCAGAAAAGGTTTGATGTCAACATCAGAGTGATGCATTTTGATACAGAAATAGTGATGCAATTTTCAGAGATTCCACCTTTTGTTGCTTTTAGGACAGTACTAAAGCACATTATGATAATTTGACATGGACAGTATTGAACTTTGGTTGGTCAAATTATATTTTGACTTTTAGAGAAAAACAATTTTTAATGTAATATACTGATATTTTTCCTTAAAAGCATTCACGGTTTATTGGAGATTAACTTTTGTCATTAAGTTTACCTTCTCAGCTTAAATACTTAATGAAGTGTTGAATGTGAAATAAATGAAATCCACTTGTAAACACTTAAACAAACTGACTACAATCAGTCAGTGCATCTAATGCATGCTTTTCACTCTGTTTCCCACATCCAATCTGAGTGCATACGGCCAATTTTCTGATCTATGAGGCAATTTGTCTGTGCTGTTATTTATCGTGTTTTATTTTTCTCGCCGTCTATGTTGTAAACTGTCTTAACATCAAACCAATCATAAATCCAATGCCTGTTCAACACAGTTGATTGTTAAATTTTTTCTCTGCTCAGTTTCCATGAAACAGCAGCAGTTTGTGACTTTGCAGCTAGATTTTATCGTCCCTGATGGAGAGCTGGCATCTTGCAGCAGTGCAGATAAATAAATAAGAAAACACGATCAGATGAAACACAAAACTGTCTTTCACTGGTTTCACCGAGGGTGCTCTTCAACTCCTCTGACCAGAACACTGAAGCTTTGCCATAAATAATTAAAAATGAGCTGAACAGTGAGAGGTGGTGAGGTGTATGAGGTGGATAATATGGGTGAATCAACTTCAGTATAAAACACATGACACCTTAAACAAACTAATGGTAAGATGTATGCTGTGTCAGGCTGAGGGCAGTGAACTGGGGTTGAACCCGCAGTGCGACCCTGCCAGTCACCCTGACCAAGGTGAGGCTGTGGGAGCTTGGCTGGGAGTTTGGCACCTCTGGGTGGATGCACACCCACAGCAGGCTCTGAGGCTGGGCTGCCTGCCACCTGTCTGGGCCTCCTGAGTCCATCAACCCCACGACGACCTCCGGTGTGCTCACTCTGCTTGGAAGAAAATCAAATTAGACATATCTTCAATGATTCCTGTGGGGACACTGGGTTGTTGCCATGATAAATAGTGAAACAGCAAAGAAGAAAAGATCAGAGGAAAGAAGCAGAAATGTATCAAAAAAAGTTAAAGGTTATTGAAGGTGTACAATCTTGTCACAGTGACAAATTGAGTAAATATACAATCTAAAAAATGATTCTATCTAAAAGGCAACTCAATATAAATATAATGAATATTGAGGAAAATAATGAGACAATTCAATGTTCGACTTTATCTCTAGCCTTTTATTATTAGATCGTCTAATGGGATCCTATTTTAGCAGTAACAAAAAAGTTGTTGTTCGTACCTTAGGGTGGCTCATCTGGGGTGACTCATCAACTTTAACAAGTAGTTCACTATTTTATAAATTTCATGAGTGGTTTAGATGAATGCAAGGAAGGAAAATTAGATAATTTAATTCTCTCAAGGAGCTGTGTTTTTGTTTTTCATTCAAAGTGAAGTAACTCATAGCTTTCTGAAACTGAACTCTGAAAATAGGTTCTCAACTCCCCCAATGAGAGTTAATGTGTGCTAAGTGTACTTGGAGTTCTGACAGAGAACATTTTTTAAAACTCACCGTGACTTCTAACCCCTGTTGAAGGGAAAGCTTTCATGGTCTCTGGTTCCTCTAGACTAAAGCATTTTCTCATAACCACAGCAGAGAGGAACAGTCTGTTAATGCTGAGGTCAAACTTCAAGACCACAAGATTTTATAATCAGACTAATTAATAAGAAAAAGAATAACGGAGTGGAGAAGCAAGAAAAGGACAAAAAAGGACTCACTGAATATGGCCTTCACAATCAAACGATCTCAATTCACATCACGAATTTCTCGATTTTGTTTTTCACTGTGGCTGATACCTCAGTGCAGATAGGAGTCTTTAGCTGATCGTCATAGTAACATTGAGTGAAACTGCCATGACATGATCTTCAGTGCGACCCAAACACACAAGAGCGATTGAGGATCCCTTTGAGATCCTTTTGATGGCAACCAAAGCGAGAAACCTCTACATTCAATTGTTCACGTCTGTGTTGGTGATGATTCTAGTGACAATCTCTGACTTATCAGTCTGCAGTCTGCAGCATTTCAAATCTCAACCAAGGTTATATACTGTACCAGGTACTATCCACAGAAACGGAAAAATAGCCAGTAGTGTCACGTTGAGCCAAGCAGCGAGTATCTTTTGCAAGAATAGTGTTTAATCTTTGCTAAGGAATATTTGAGATGCTCCAGGGGCCCTCCATCTTAAATACTGAAAGACACTATGTTGATTTTTCCTTTTATTTTCCACCTGTTAATGTCTGTGCACACAGATATGGCTTACATGTGCATACCTTTGCACACGTAAACAAAGATGTCACACACAATTCCACCACAATTCGCTGTAAAAACAATCACAGAAGTTGGTGCTTTGTGGTTCCTCGCTCTAGAAGAGCACTCTTTTATAGCTATATGATAAAGTCTTATTAATGGAAGAATAAATCTGATGTAGATAATCAACATGACTTACATGCTTACTTAATGTTCTTAACCCAGCTGTGGATCATTATTGCAAAAATAAACCCTGACAAAGTGTTGGGCTTTATTTTGCAATAATGACACACTTGCTGTACATTATCATGCTTATACAGCTACGTGCTAAATAAATCAAGAATATGATGTGAAATATTGATTTAAAAATGATTTTACTGCGTCCTCTGTGGTCCTCCAGAGTCTGTGATCAGAACTGCGTCCATAGCAACAGACTGTTGCTATATAGAAATAACATACCATAGAATGTCGTAACTGACCAATCAGGATAAAGCATTCAACAAATGTGCATAATAATGAGGCCTAATGAAGAGATGTTAAAAGTGGAGCAAGTAAAGCTCTGATGTAACCTCTGCGGGCATTGAGGTTGGTAAAAGTGTTTTTCCTGTTGCCAGGACCACTGCCACATTGAGTTTCAGTCTGCCTCACATTCATCACAGACCTGGTCAAATAAAAATAGTACAAATAATAAAATGACAAAAAAAAAAAGGTTGTGTGGTATTGTTAGGCTTGTGAAAGCTTCAATGTATTTGTTTGTGTGTGTGTGTGTGTGTGTGTGTGTGTGTGTGTGTGTGCATGTCAGTGAGTGAGGTGGCAGGTGAGGGGGATACATTCTGCACCCTAGGTGTGAAACATAGCTGGAACTGAAGGGGTCAGCCAGAGGTGGGCAGTAAATTTCCTCTAATTGTAAGAGAGTGACATTCGCAGAACATAACAAAAATTTAACAGAACCACTTAACAGAATTAATTTAGTTTGATTAAATTAATGAAACAGCCAGTAAGGTACAGGAACTGACCAATATTGATAATGTTCTGTTATTCCAGCCCTCCCCCTGGAATGGTAAAAACCTTTATCCATAATCATTTTGAATTACATTCATCATCCAAATCACACTTTAGTCAAACTAGATCATATTGAACCCCGTTCTAGAGACAATATGTGTGTTCTGTTTGCTGCCCTCTAGTTTGACATCCAGATAAACCTGGTGGACAAATCAGCAGTGTCTTTCACACCTCAGCCAGAGTAAACACATCGTCCTACTACCGGTACTTGCTCACACTTGTGTGCTGCCATGTTTTTACAAGCCCTCCTCACTTACCTCCTGACACACAGCTGCCACTGACATGGGAACAGTTATATTCAGTTCCCATTCACCGCTATCATGCCTGAAATTTAACATGTTTCTATAACATGACCCGATTCTAGGAAGTAATCTGAGGTCAAGACTGTTTCAGAGTAAGAGTAATGACTGGGCAAAACTTATTTAGAATTGACAAAATTATTTCATAATGAATAATCTCAAAATTCTTCTCTGTCCACTAACTCAACATATACCAGCATTTACGACTTTTCCATTGTAAATAATCCAAGGATTCTTTCATTTGAAGGCATGTTATTATCTGTTAAGATTTCTTTAAAGGAGCAGTATGTGGGATTTAGTGGCTTCTAGCAGTGTGTGGATTGCAACTAGCTAGCAACAGACAGGCTGCGTTAGCAGGAGTGTGCCTTTGTGTTATCTGATTGAACCAAGCAGCAACCGCCACGGCTGCCAAAAACTGCAGTTCCTTGAATAGCCACTTGAAGCTGGCTATGAAACAAGTCAATCTCCATATGCCCCCATGTTAAAATGTCCAACTTCACAGCAGAAATAAACATGTTAACAGCCTGGTACAAAAAACGGTTTTGGTCTCAACTGTTAAAAAATTATAAGCTATGCATAATTAAGAGTGTGGCCGCTTTGATTGACAGGTGGGTGCCATCACAGGTGGCTTGTTTCAGCAACCAGACTTCAGTCAGCCTGCCTCAGCTCCACGCTGACTCCACGTCTTTGCCCATTTTTGGATTAGTCGGGAGCTGGCAGATGCAGTGCTGCCAAAATGGAGGTGGCCAGAGCCACCACAATCTGAGCTTCATAATGGCTCTTTGGAAGCCTATGGATGATGTCACAGATACTACATTCGTGTTTTATATCGTCAATGCTCAGAACTCAACATCTCCACCACTCCAAATTGTTTTACCTAAGCTAAGCTAAGCTAAGCTAAGCTAAGCTAAGCTAAGCTAAAATGCTGCTGGTTTTAGCTTATTGGCATTTCCCAAAACATCAAAGTATTTCTGAAAATCAAATCTGAAACTCTTCAACATTCATAGTTGATAACTTGTTTAATGTGTTCATTGCACAATCTGCATCTATCATTAACCAGGACACTGCATCATAAGCCCTCATCTTTATTTAAGTCATGGAACTACTATTTTACAGCTAATGTACACAGGTCTACAGTATGTACAACAACAAATATAGTTTTAGTCAGACTGTTTCAGTAAATTCACAGACATGTTGATAACAACCACACACACACACACAGACACACACACACTCACACAGCTCAGTCATGCCAAAAAAGTAACATGCTCCTTAGAAATCTTGACACATGTTGTCAGAAATGCAGCAGGTTCTGTAAAACAGTTCTTCATCAGAACGTTAAAATGAGAGCATCATATCAAAACACCTAATATCACAGTTTTGTATCATTCTCTTTTTTAGAAAAAAAAAAAAAAGACGGAAAAAATAAATTAACAAACAAACAATTCCTTACACTTTGTCATGGCAAGATGTGACAGATAGGATTCTACGTCACCACCACCTACAGAACACAGCTCTACAATTTAGAACAGACACGATGTGTCGGCCGAGGACAAAACGATGAACTGGAGGAAAATCTGGTCGGCTGTTCAGGCTGGAATGGATTTCGATCAGCTTGGAAAACAACTCCTACATTTAATAAAATGGTCAGTCCAGGTTTATGTCTAGAAAGTACAAACCAAGCAACAATATGTGAACTAAAGAAGACTATATACACCACAGAACAGTGCAGAATAAATAAAGACTAGATGAACAAAAGAGGTGTTTTCTCTGAATAACAACACCAGCAGTAATATTGCTGCTGAGCCCTTGGCAGTGGATACAACAAGGTTCAAATCCAATTCAAGGTACGACTATAAGTCCTCTCTTTCCTCTTTTTCCAACAGGGAATGAACTCAAAGCACAACATGGTAATATGAACTACATCACCTTTCAAATACAGACACATCTTCATCTCATATTAATCTTTCTTTTACACAAACCTTAAACAAAACAAATGCGGATACACTGTGTGTGTGTGTATGTATGAGAGAATGGAGGATGGGCAGTAAACAATAAAAAGGAAATGACAAACTAGTTTTTCACAATTTGACTGAAATGCTGGGCAGCCTGGGGAGCTCACAGAGGAAATATAAAGCAACCACGGGTTCACATAGGCAACCAGACAGGTTTTCAAGATTTTTTTTAATTGTATAACCATTAGACATAAACACAGCTAGCACAGCAGGCCTTTCTTCCTTGTCTTTCTATTTCAGTTTAAGCTGGAAACGTTCCCAAAAAGCTTTCCCCGTAGCTATACTGGAGGCTGCAGGAGTTTGGCTTTTCAAGAGAGGATTTTCTCCCGCGTTTCTGGCAGCTTCAAAGCTACCAGACCTCCACAGACGAGGGCGGAGAAGGCCAGGAAGATGGGGATGATCTTAGTGATGCCAATGAAGGCTGCAAAGATGAAGCTGGCAATGATGGCTGCAAACTTACAGATACCATTCAGGATACCAAATGCTGTCCCTCTGTAGAGTCATGAAGAAAGAGAAAGAGTAGATGCACAGCTTTACATGACTGACTAGCAGATTAAATATGTTGTGACAATGCAAATCAGTTTGTGAGACTGATCTGAATATAGAAAAACATTTCAAAAGTAACATGAGGGGTTTAGTGAATGGTTAATTGCAAAGAACCTTACAGGTAATGGGTGAAAATGTTTACCAGTGTGATAAAGTTAGACTCTACCTTTTAGAGGAGGGGTAGAGCTCCACAGAAATGACTTCTAGCCCATTCCATGCTGCAACGCTGGCACCATAAAAGAGACACTGCCAACATATTACAGCTCCTTGACTGAAACTTAGCAGCAAAAGGAAAGTACAGGCAGACGACACCAACATAGAACCACCTAGAAAAAAAATAGATGATGACAAACTGAAATAGATTTATCAAAATCTACACACACACACAAAAAAAAAAAAAACATCTATCCAGGGTTACTGTACTACCATATTTAGACCTTCTTCCTGATCTCACCTATTATTCTGATTCTTCCTATCTTGTCCATGAACAACGCTGAGATGATGTTGCCAGGCAACACAGCCAAACTGCCCAGGAAGCTGACCATGTAGATGACAATGTCATTCTCCTCCTGAAAGTTCAGATGGCAGCCTTTCTTTGGGTGGAGGAAGGTGGTATTCTCCATTCGACAGTCTTTGAACTTTTCCTCCCAGAGGTCTGCAGAGAACAGAGGCGTGTAAAAGGAAATGGTACTACCAGTGTTTGCTTTATATTTTACAGTAGGCTGCAAGCAGTTTTCTCTTCTTGGTGCTGGAGAATAAACATATTGCAAAGTGTAAATATGCATGATACCTGTGTTGTAGAAGACAGTGTTTTTGATGGTGCAATTTTCAAAGAAGGTGTTGGTTGACTTGACATCCTCAAAGTAGCAGTTTTCAAACAGAGAATCCTCAAACTTCACAGACTTAATCTCAATGTTTGCAAACCTAAATGACAGGAAAGAAATCTCATTAAGCAGTGGTATAAACAAATTGTGAATTGTGATTTTAAAGACCACGACCCTAAGTATAATATATATATATGAACTGTAGAAACTTACTTGTCATGGATGTACTCTCCCTCGCGATGGATCTGGTTGACGAGAGAAAAGTTGAAGTGGAAACGTTCGACCCGTTCTCGGTGGAAAATTCTTACTTTGGACTCATACTCCTCATACTGCATGTATTTGATCATATCAGGGAACCACACTCCCAGGCCGTGATAACTGAAACACATAGAAACATACAAACCTGAGCACATTCAAAATAATAGCTACATAGTAGAAAGTTTTTAGCGCTGCCTTTTGGAGATGTTTACAGCTATCCATTTTCAGAATATTCTGAAACAGGATCATTTGAATGAAAAACTATAAGCAGGGATATAAGTGTATGCTACTAGGATGTTTTTGCCTACCTGAAGGCCAAGCAGAACCAGACAATGACCAGGAAGAGGCCTTGCAGTCTGAGTTCTGGAGCTGATAGTGACATTATGTTGGCCATCACCTGAAAGACAAACAGACATTTAAGAAAGACGTGTAAGATCTGCACCACTTTTTAACACATTTAGTTCAAGTTTAATTTTCTATTCAGTACATGTATTCTATTTTAGTCTAGTGATCTGCAGACCTGCTGCAGCATGGTCATGTGTCTGACGGTCCAACGCTGGAAGACAGTTCCAGTATCACTCTGGATCTCTATGAACTCGTCCTCCTGAGTTTGTGGAGTCTTAATGTTGGTCACCTTCACAAAGAGAGAGTTTGGACATAAGTACAAAAACTTCATCTTCATTTTAACAGAAATTCAGAAAACATTATTTAATTTAAAGAGTTTAAACAGGATGTAATAAACATTTTATTCAAACACATGCTTTGTTTGAGGGTTTTGGATCACTTCTTCACTCCAGACCTACATCAGGACCTGTGCTTTACAGGTGTTACTATTAACATTAACGATTATTCATTATATTCGATAAACTGTGTGTCTCATAAACCATGAAAGTGTGACAGTGAGTCAGCATAAACAATAACCTGAAACTGAAGCATCTACATGGAACTGAGCCATTGTTACTTTTTATTGTTTACACCTGTGTTTGTCTAGTGTAATGAGTTCCACCTGTTAAATACAAGTCTAAGCTTTGTAAAATGTGCTATTTGTAACATTTATAACATGAAATTCATGTTATGTTCATTATCCAGTGTGATTAAAGCTTTTCTAATACATTTTGACTTGCCACAGTATGAAAATGACAATAACCAATAACATTAATGATGGCTACACACTGTTGATTGTCCCAACACAGAAAGCATGGTTAGGACAGATTACTTTGAAATGTGTTTCATCAGTTAACACAAATTACATGACATTTTTTAGTAACTGGTAACATAATCCCTTGGATTACAAAAAAATAAAATAAAATAAAAAACAAAAAAAAACAAAAAAAACAATCTGAGTAGTTTTGGATCACTTTAAAATCAAGCATTAAAAAATACAAAAATAAATAAATAAATAAAAGCAACCACAAAATAAATATTTATGATATCAAATATTTCCAGTGCAAATAAAATTCATTTTGCATATTTGGCATTTGCAAATTAAATCGAATTACCAATTAATTTTTAAACTTTATTTAAGAAACCCTCCATGTCAGACCAGCGCAAACAGAGCATTGATTTTCATAAAAATTGTAAAGAAAAAGTAATCAAGCAATCTTGCAATGTAACAATCTAATTAGACATTTTTAAAAATGCAATCTGGGCTGATCATAGTTATTTTTGTAATCTGATTATGTAATCTGTTACTACCCAACCCTGCCAGTAATCCAGCATGCACAGCAGCAGCACCTGGAACCCCTGAACGCACCACAGTCATTGTTAATGATGTTAATTAAACCTGTGCTTTTCCTGCTAGGACATGTGCTGTGAAAGAAACTCCTACTGTGCATGCAGGCTCACTGTCATGTCTTACAGTTTAATGGAACATTGCAATCATTTGTTATTTATGACAGCCGATGTACCAGCCTAATTTGTTTTGTTAATGAACTGCTAAATTAGATAATTGGTGGTGAGTAATTGAGCAAAACAGCAGCGTTGTCGAAAATAAGGCCTTACAGTGAAGACTCTCTCCGGCTCCCCCTTAGCCTTCCAGTTGGTGTCGTGAACTTGTCGCAGGATCATCCACGCCTCATCATGTCGGGCACTCTGAAAAAGAAAACACATACGTATAAACTTATCTCTGAATGTCTACATAACCAACTTTTTGAGATTGTTTTGTGAAACCCCTCAGGGTCTATGGCACATTGCACTTGAGTAACAATGTTCCCATGAGGTCTGCCTCTTATCAGATGGGGAAATGTGTGATAATTTGGGGGTGTGTGATATGAACATGTTGGAGCAGCCCTGCTGTAACATACAAATACAATACCACATGTGGTTAAACGTCTGACAATGTCCTGGATGAGAAACAGGGGTGGGTGGTGTTCTGGTGGCGCCTTAGCAGCCTTTCGTTACCTTTGCACAGCAGTGGGATGTTGCTCTGGTGGCTGATGACTCAACATTTTTAACCAATCACATCTTGATGTTTAATACTGTACACTGGCATACAGAAAAGGATATTTTTGTGATTATTCTTAATTGATCCTGTAGTAGTAGTACAGATAAATGTATTTTTGTTTCACAGACCTCCAGGAGGAAACGAGGGCTCTCCGGCATGAAGATGACTCCAACAAGGGCAGCCAGCGCAGGGAAGAGACACACGAAAATAAATAATCTCCAGCTGTGGATCTGGAATTCTGTACCAATGGCGAAGCCCCAGCCTGGAAGACCATCAATTAAAGAACATGTTATCTCTAGCATGACTTAAAGTCCAAATCATTTACCATAGTGCAACAAAATCCATCTTTATTCATCTTTTGTGTATTCAAAATGTATTATATGAAGTAGTTTTGTCATTGTCATTTGCAGTTGAAACATTACATAGGTTCAAAAGTTAAAAAGTAATTATACACAAGCAACTGTACTGTTCTTTTTGGACACCTGATTGGTGCAAAGTTTTTACATATTTACATATGAATTATTCATGTTTAGGAGGTAGTTTCTGGGAAAGCAAGCACAAAGAGGATGTAAGAAATCAATGTGGCCACATCCTGTTGTTCATGCAGACTGAGAAGAAAAAAAGTCCCACATGTCCCAACAATCAAATGCCCCTACAGTGAATTAAAATTCAATGAAAGTGAATAAACAGCATGTTTGTGAGCTTTCATCTGTGTGTGTGTGTGTGTGTGTGGTTATGTTAATCTGTGTGTGTATGTGTTACCATAGTGAGGGATGATCCCCCAGGCGGTGAAGGAGGCATACAGGCCTCCCAGCATCCAGAACATGCAGAGCCAGCTCAGATGTTCTCCACGTTTATCCATCTGCAGGAACTCAGTGAAGTAGGTGTACACTATTGGGATGGAGCCGCCAATTCTGGGGGAGGAATTGCAAGACATGTCCAATATTTATTCTGCAAATCATCATCTGAGGATTTACAGGTTTATTTGCCTTGCTGTCCTTTGATATGTAAACTATTGGCTTATGTTAGTGGTGTAGGATTGTTATTCTGACTTCAGTGTCTTATTCAAAAAGGTTGGTCCACCCAAATGAGGAAAATACATGTTCTCACTTACTACTCATATCTTGCTATGCAAATTTGTTTTTCTTTGTCCAGATTTTGAGACATCTGTGTCTGCCTCCACAACAAAAC
Source organism: Sciaenops ocellatus (assembly GCA_033000465.1). NCBI lineage: Eukaryota > Metazoa > Chordata > Actinopteri > Sciaenidae > Sciaenops > Sciaenops ocellatus. Next base: position 20,093,048 of record CP136888.1, read on the forward strand.
ACATCGGAATTAAATTTGTAGTGCTCAAAACATTTAAGTAAAATTACATACAAAAGACAATTAAATACTTTTTTTTTCTCTTTTACACATTTTCTATGACTGAACACTTTTTTTTAAAACTGTGGAACAATTGAATCTTCAGTCAAAGTTCAGTCAGAAGACTGTTGCATGCTAGTTTAGGCGTGTAGTTATCTTCCTTTCCATCCTGCCATTAACTTCTCCTATTCACACAGCTGTCATTATCTGGGACTGTCGAATGTGATACCGGTGAGCTGGTCACATCTGTCTAATAGGACAGTAGCACACCTGCATTATTAGACAATCATCTTCCTGCTGTCTTTTTAAATATGATTCTCTCTGTGTGTCTACAGTACATTCGTGCTGCTGTTATGAGCACCCCTCCACCTCCCCATCTCTGCCCAGTCTTTGCAGATTCATCATCATTGCATCAGCCTCAGCAGAGTCATCAGCCACCACCACCACCACCACCACCAGTGTCTGGACTCCATGGGGGAATTTATCTATCTGCTGCTCTGGTGCTGACGGCCCTCAATCACAAAAATCTGCCTGTAGAGTCTAAGCGCCAAACACTTGTCAGATTTAATCATCACACATCATCTGTTCTAATAAACAATTATCTTTACTTCATTCACTTGTCTCTCCTGACTGAAATAACCATATAAACATTACATGAAGGACAGCAAAACTCTCACCTGTATAGTATGTTTAAGACCAAGACAGTCATTGACATTTTAGGAGCTGTCTCCGTTTTTTATTGTTATGAGAAATTTTCTTGTACGGGGGTGTGAAGCCTGCCTGATTTTGTAAAGCCAGCATAACGGCTACAGTTTTTCTGCAGATGTGAGTGTTAATGACTAACATGGGGCTCATTATCACAGTGAATCAGCAACAGCTGAACATTTTATTTTAGTGACCTTGTATTTCTTTTTTTTTTGGCTTAGCAAAAGGCTCAGACATCAATATTGCAGGTCTGGGTACACTCAGGCTGCAATCATTATCAAAAGAAATGTGTCTTTGAAAGCTCCAAAATCAATCTGTGCACAGCACCAAGGTGCTGACGACAGCAGGGAGTCAGCAATAAAACTCAAATTAAAAACAAGCAAAGACACTGTTCACTTGTTTTAATTGGTATAATAAAGAAATGCTCTGTTGAAGTAAATAAACAGAAATGTCCTTGTGTGCTGCAGGAAATGTAAATGTGTTATATTAATGAGGAATATCAGCTAACAAGTGAGTGGACTGGTGTTTTTCATTTATGTCCTCTCTGAACTTCAGGCTGTTCCTTAAGGTCCACAGTTTGTTTTAATGGAAGTGCTACCTATTAATTGTCTAACTTAAATGTCAGACATCTTATTTTGGAACAAGTATCTCCGAATACAAATACAGGGATGTGCTTTTTCCCTCTAAATGTTACAGTTGCGCTTGCTTCCACTAAAAGGATTATTTATGAAAAAGGTCAGTCATTATAAAAGCCTGTCGAGTTGTCTTTTGTTCAAGCGACGCAAATGCAAATGTGAACATGAATGTAAATGGGAATCTGAATGTTTCTCACCCAAAGCCGGAGCAGAACCTGAAGAAGAGGAAGAAGCCATAGCTCTGAGCGAAGCAGGACAGGAAGGAGAAGACCAGGTCGATGGTGAGGACGTATATCAGACACTTCCTCCTCCCCATCTTATCACACAGACCACCCCACACCAACGCCCCCACCATCATGGCTACATACACCAGCAGACCTGTAAAAACACACACACACACAAACACAAACCCCATTTAGAGACATTTGAGCTTTAAATAAGTTACATGTTACATGCACACTGATGAAACACACAGTGTGGGCTCTACAGATGCATGACTTTGCATACAAATATTATACACACATCACTGAAAAGAAGTAGATCTGTAATTAAAAAGAAGGCCAGGAATCTCCACAAGGGGGCTCCCTTTACCCTCGTATGAACACAGAGGAATAGAGAAGTCAGCATACTTTCTATTATAATTCAATGTCATGCATCCTTACTTGCATGCTCTGATCAACATTTACAAATATTCATAAAGACTTATATCTAGATAGAACCGCTTCAGAAAAACAAGTCAAAGGTCATAAGGACTTTGAGGCATCAAAGAGCGCTTCGCTTCCACAATATTCACCTTCCATATTCTTAAATATGCGTTCAGCTTTGTTTGTATATAATGCTCAGTTTTTATTTTTTTTTTTAGACATTTTACCTGCAGATTCTCACTTTGAGTCACAGCAGTCTGATGCCTATCCCAGCATGGTCTAAAGCAGGAGGTCTATTCTACCATTTTGTTTTGTTGTAAGGCAGCAGCCCTTAACAGCGACCAACTATGCTGCCCAGTACTGCAGCAAGGAGATAATAATGATTATGTGCTTCCTTTTTTTTTTATCTCTTGGGAGAGTAATATGCTCTCCCCTGCTGTCTGCTCCAACACTCTAACATGCAACACCTTTTCCTTTTCAGCATGTTGTTTAAACCTTTGGACCCATACCTCCTGTCTGCTTTGTGTTTTTACTACACACAGCCCTAATTACAGTGGGACTAAGCAGCTTAACAGCACGTGGAGCCATAGTGTGCACCTTCCCTGTGGATTACTAGACTATCCAAATGCTGCTGCGCTCCACACGCCAAGCTGCACATGCATAACTCATTCAACAAGAGACTCCTCGGGGGCACCAGGAGACAAGGAGTCAAGGCTAACATGTCACCTAAAATCATTGCTAAGTTGTTGCTTAAGGCCAAGTGTGTGCTTTGGATGTGTACAGTGCATGGACAGGTTGACAAGAAGGCCTTGTGATTAGAACGCCTGTCCTTCAGGTGAAGGGCCAGGATCAACCCCTGCAGCAACAAGTGTCTATCTCCCCGCTAAAGTGCACAGCTTTTCTTTTCTTTTTCTTGCATTGTGAAACTCGAACACACTGCAGATGAAAAGACAGCCAGTCTACCGCAAAAAAACTGCAGAGCATGTACAAACTGTAGAGCATGCATAATCTAATAAAACATATACTATGTACTGTCTAAAGAAATATAAGAAACAGAATCAGTTAAACAACAGGGTAACATTTGAGAGAATATATAGCCTAACGTGAGGTTTATGAATACTGAACAATAGACGTCCTGCAGTGTTTTTCCAAAATGGCGTGATAGCAGTGTGAAGCCTTGAGGTAACAATCTGCTTCACTTTCCTATTATGTCAATTTTGCTATTTTCTTAAACACTTTCTAAACACCACTGATTAAAGCCAGTGAATGAAAGTTGTTACAATTGCTGGCCAGGAGCCCAAGCACCAGATGTTCATGAGTTCAGACCGAGCCTAGTTATAACATAAGTGTTTACCAAGTGGAAATTTTACACATCAATAAATTACAACAGGCTGCACTGCACAAACTAGTTCTTACGTATTTTGATATGTACTTTTGATATTCGTAATGGTACATAACTTGCATAGCTAACTGAACTACTAACTGACAAAATGATTGTTAACTTGCTAACGTGACTTGTCAGAGTCAAGGAGTTAAACTAATGGGATATGGTCAACACATCTGACCTGTCACTTGATGAAATGTCTGTTTTATGATGTAAACTGTAATAATATGTCAATATATCTCAAATTACAAAATCTGAAGCCTGTAACATTCAAATCAGATAGCGTTGGTTACGTTAGCATGATAAGATATTGCATAACTCTGAAATATGTAAATCAGCATGCATCCTAAAACTGTCATTTCTGAAAGTTCCAGCCTGGGATACTAAAAAGGACAGACTCTTTCGGTATTCAAGAAGTAAATTTTACAGTTTGGCTGGAGCAAATAGAAGAAGACCTGGATAATTTGCACGAGCAGTGAAGCTGTCACTGCTTAACAGCTGATCAAAAGGAAAAAGACATTACAGAACTGGATATCTTCCTTGACTGAGATTTAAAACCTGCCAGATTTTTTTCTACTTTGTCTCCAGCACTGTCTCCCACTATAACCCCCTTATATCTTCACTCCATAAATTTAACACTAATAGCAGCATTAAAGGTAAATGCACCAACCACCCCATGTTTTAACATAAGGTTTGACATCTGTCTTGTATCCAAGACAAAGGTTAAGATTAAACACATTTGTGTTCCCGTGAGTCTGGTGAACAGAGCATGAGTGTGAATGAGATAGGATCATTCTGCAGATCTACTTCATATTCTCAGCCAATGATCAGTGCTCCCCTCCCGCTCTGCACAGACGCTGTGATTTCATTTTCGCCAGGCCTTCCTCCCGCTACCGCAGCCTGTCAGAGGCCTGAAGCGTATCTGACAGCTCTGCACTGGGCGCTGCAGGCCGCCAGGCTCTCTGACTGCTGCAACATGCTCCATATTAGCCTGGGAACACACACTGAATACAATCACCACCGGGTTCCTCATCAATCTCTCGCAATGCCTCATCCCAGGAGCCTGTTGTTAAGATGAAATGAGCGATGTGCAATCTGCTACATCTCCTGGCTACACGCGAGGCCTGGGAAATAAGGTGAGGGGCTTTAATTTGCAGTTTAGTTGTCTGCACAGAAAGTGAGGAACAGACGTTTTCAAGGTACATTTCCCAGTAAGTTGGATCTATGCTGCATACTGATCAGTATCTTTTTTTTGCTGCGTTTACTGTTGTGGTACAATATTTGGGAACAAGTGAAGCTAGCAGGCAACTTAAATAAAGGAAACACCATCCTCAACAGAATATTGAAAGGGGAAGTTTATTTTTCTGTTTGGTATCTAACATAATTAAACAATTATCATGTTGTGTGGCATCTCTCAAGTGAACTTCCTGACGCTTGTCGTACAAATGCCAAGGCACACTATTCGGTGACTCAGCCTGGTGGCTCACAGTGGACCCATACTCTATTATTACACACAATGTTGGTTATGGTCGTAATTTTTGCATCTGCCTAGAAACATCCAAGCCTTTTCCTTTAATTCATACCAGCGGCTGGGGGATATTTCTGTCTGATGCAGCGGTCTGCAACCATGTGTCATCAAGAGCCAAACATATGCAGAGTTTCGCTTCAGCCAAGCACAACAGAAGATCATTTCACTGATGAGTTCCTCCTCTCTGGGTAAAGATTGGAACTCTTGGAACGACTCCAATGATTGTAATTAACTTGTCTTAAATCTCCAAAGGCTGTATTTTGCTGTTTCACTTTTTAGCTAGCTGCAAGAGAGATGACTTCAGTGCTGGCATTGCTAGTCTGTTGGCTAGTACTTTGGATAGATTGCATGATTGCAATGTTGTACAATGAGGGTGAATTCTGACTTTGATAATCACCTGGCATGAAATTTGTGTCTTCAAGTGAAATGCCTGACATCAATGAGCTTATGTAAGCAGTTAGCTCACAGAAACAAATGGCTGAAATTAAAAGACTTTCCCTTCTCAGTGTTTTATATATCATATGCAGAACAGATACTGTTTTCCACCTTCCCTCCCTTTGCTGTCACTTACCCAACAATCCTTTGTCAGAGTTGGATATGCACATGTCCTTCTCAGCACTGGGCAGGACGAAGCCCACCACAAAGCCGTCCACACCGTCAGCCATTAGTGCCAAGCCCAGCACGAAGAACAGCATCCACTGGAAGCGTCCATGGCCGCAGTCCTCCATGATGCTCTCGTACTGCTCTGGCAGATTTTCCTCCTCCTCTTGCTGTTGACCAGCCAGACGGGCTTTCCTCCTGGCCTCCAACCGAGCTGCACGCCTCGCCTCCTTGATCTCGTCAGGGTGGGGGATGCCCTGGTACTCCCCCTCATACATCTGCTCATCATCATCTGCACCCTCGGTGGCATCGCTTGCAGCATCCTCTTCCTGTGGAGGGTAGTCTGTCTGGTAAGGGTAGCCATCCTGACCTCCTCCATCCTGGGTGTAGGTATACTCTCCACCCTCTGTCACCTGCTGGTTCACATTGTTGTGGTAGGGGTCATCCATGGTTCCTACTTGGTGTTAGCGGAGCAGGACTGACTTTGCCTTGTAGCCGTCGTACTCTGAGGAAGCTCAAGTTGTCAGCTATAATGGCATAATCCTCCCAGGGAGCTGTGAGTGGCTCTGTGTTGCTTCAATCTCCTGGATTCCAGGTGTCAAAAGGAAACTGCAGGTAGTATATGGCTCAATCTTCAGAAGACTTTCTGTCTCAAAATTAAGGCCTCAGTGGGTGTGTTGAAAGACTATTTCCTTCCTCGATTTGCACCGTGCTGCATGCTGAACCTAAAACATAATGCACACAACACATCACAAAGAGTCTGTCAGCATAACAGCAAAGAAGAATGCACTTGTAGAGCAGATATATTGCTATGCAACAGTCCCCTTTGGGACAGCTTGTGCCAAGTCAAGTCACAATTACAGTCTCAAAAGGCTTCACGACATTTATATTATAAAATCATAAAGGGCACATCACGACCTTTGACCCTCAACCAAGGACAAAGTCCTAATAAACTTTGAGAAAATCTGAGAGTCTATAATCTGCCTAAAATATATCATGTACTTTTAGAATGTTTCTCACTCCCACAGTTAATATCAGTTTTGTCTAGCTTTTTCTTACTTTCCTTTAGTTCACTTTTATGTTGGTTTAATCAATTTTATGTCCTTTATTACTATTTGAAAATGACTTGCAGACATAAATACATGCAGGTTCTTATTCTAGTCAGAAATGAAAAGAGTCATTAGGCAGGAAAGAGCAGTTCAGGACTCCCAGTCTCCCTTGCAGACTGCATGTCCTTCCACAGAACCAGATAATCTCATCGTCTCCCCGCTCAAATGCTCTGACGCCATTTTGATCCATCACATAAGCACTGCTGCAAAGATGACATATTCAGATCTGTCTTGATTTTTATAGCCAACAGAGGCACCAGCATGAAGATATTAGCAAATGACATTGCGTTTTAGGAATTTTGCTGATTGCCACATGCATTACTGATGTGATTAAGGACTTGCGCACTGGAGTCAGGGACATATTCTTATAAAATCAAGCAATTGTTAGCCTGAGGCTGGATCCTCTGTGATTTAGAGATAACAAATGATGATGTATTTTACAGAGAAACGTTTTGTGACAGACAGCGAAGCTGCACAGCTGATTCTCATAGTCACACTGTTAAACTGTAAAATAACACAAATCCTGATTTTACCTTCATGTGACCAATCTGATCCGACTGTGTGCTCAGAGATGCTTTTTACTTCTCTTTGCTGCTATTGCTTTGCATTCATACTGCGAGGTTCACTAAAGACCCCTCACATGCACCCTGACAGTACTACCTTTAAATTATTACAATTAAAGTATGTAGGATTTAGTTGCAATCAGCAACATTACACTACACTGCAATCCTGTTGTCTCACCCTGTCTTTATAGGGTGAAGGAGAAACTGTGGTGGCTGTGAAACATGATCCTAATTAGAGCCGGTGTTTAGTTTGGGTTGTTCTGGGCTACTGTAGAAACATGGCAGTTCAACATGGTGGACTCCTGTGGTGTCTGTGGATATAAAAGGCTCATTCTAAGGTAACAAAAACACAACAATTCTTATCTTTAGGTGATTACATACTAATAAAAACATAGTTATGCATATTATATTCATTTTCCATATTCTGTAAATAGGGCCCCCTAAATCTGATACAACGGTTCTTTAAAGAGTTTTAAAGATAACCATAAAGTCATTCAACTGACAGTAATATCAATTACACAATAACATAACATAACATTAGCCACCATAAACTACTGATCATACCAAGTAGGGATGTATCAGCAAACCCCCCAAATGTACAATGACAGACATTGTTTTTTTATAAATTAAGAATTCAAGTTTTCATCTGTAAGAAAAAATTCAAAAAGTTTGCCCTTTAACTGTTTTAAATATAATGTGGAGGAGTAATCAAGGAATATGACACCGGGAGTGTGTTGCATTTAAAATCTATATCTCAACAAAAAGATTAAAATGAGTTGCTTTATAACATCAAACAGGAAGAGTTTAAAGTTTTAGTCTTTAAACAAATAAAATGTTGATCTGAAACATGTGGCAACACTGTCCTTGCAGTAAAAAGCAACAAATTTTGTGGGAAATGTAATTGTGTAAATGTAAATGTGTAACTCTATAAGCACCAGCATTAATATTGGCACCAGTGGTGTGTGAACTCTTTTTTTATTTTTTCTTTAGTTTGCATTTTAAATGAGAACTATTTGATGAAAGCAAAAAGGCTGATTGAAGTCTCATTTGGTGTAGTATCATTTTTACATGATCTCCAAAACACGCTTTGTAAATGTTAACATTTTGCCTGTCAAGGACACGTTACGTAATAATGTTCATTCACAAATATTCTGTTTATCTATAGCAGGCCGACAGATATTTATGTATATTTATTTTTCCTTAAATCCTTTCTTCAAAAGGTATTACATCCACAAACAATTGTAGCCTTATCATCCGACAAGTGGACGGTTGGTTTGGTTTAGGTTGGTCTGTTCTGGTTTGGAGCCAGCATGACGAACACTGTAATTTAATCCAGATTAAGACTGCAGATTTGTTTCATTTTGCCCTTGTTGCCTCACATTATTGTTTCATCACAAAAGTCATAGAAGGTGGCTGACAACGGCGGCGGATTATGGAGTTTGGAGTGAAACACACCTGATGTGTAGTTTTAAAATGTGTGAATTAATCAGCTTTGTTTCCAGGAGTAACGAGCAAAGTTTCAGTACCATGATGTGATCACATTTTTTCTTTTTCCTTCAGTATTATGAATAATACATTAACAACAGGAGAGGGAAAGTGAGAGGGTGCATGCTCAGTCTGGTTCAGGGAAGCAGCGCTGCTTTCATCATCCTGCTGTAGCGCCTTTACTCACACAGCTGGCGCTTACATAACAGGCTGCCTGTACTCAACCTTTCCCCCTCTGTCTCCCTCCCTCTCCCTTCACTTGTAACTTATTGATCTGTGTTTGTGTTTATCAATGTATGAACTTGATCCTTCTTACCACCAACACACACACTCTAACTCAGATGTCAAATCAGCCTTTATGCCTGTGCAGAGTTTGAATAGATCATGATATGCCTCCCTGAAAACGTCCCTGGTGCTGAAAAGTCAAAGAGCCCCTTTTGAATCACAAAAATTCAATGTGAGTCTCCGGTTTAACAGGAAGCGGAGAGGTCGCTGCGTAATTTACAAAAAGCTATCTCAATTTCACAAGTGACCTTTTACCACTCCGATCATTTATTAGTTGGAATGAGCCAAACTCTGTCGTCTTTACTTCATCAGTTTCTGTAGCTTGTTCTACAGAGAGCATGGAACCATAGACACTTGTGGAGTTGCATATTAATGTGTGTGGTAACAGATTTTGGAGGAATAGCTGCATACACACATACATAGTGCATACAACAGTAGTGTTGCTCTGGGGCCAGCAGCAGTTATTCCCTTTGACTCACTTCAGTATAACCACAATCTTCCACTGCTGGTCACAGAGCAGCTTCGTGTGCCTTGCTCTGCCTTCCTTGCTCAAGGGCATCCCATCAATAGTTACTGAGAGTTGGGGAAGTGTTCATTTATTCATATATTTGCACATCCAGAGACTTGGTGTAGGCTCTAATTATATTTAGTAAGTATAGAAATGGAAAAGAATCATTAATCAACTCTACAACTCAGCTTTTTGAATATTTTGAATATTATGCATTAATTTAATTTGCAATGTGCATGTACAGGTTTGACCTGTTTTCTTTTTTGTATATTTATTTTCTTTTTTTTGGCTTTTACATGTTCGAAATTAATTTTTTCAAAAACAAATTGTTTTTATCAGATCTCCTAGGGTGACTTAACCACGCCTGCACAGTTTGTACTATTTGTTTCTCTCTCAATCTGCTCCCATTGCAGTCTTTATCTCTACTAAACCTGGAACGTAACCAAGACAGTTGATTGAAGGAAAAAGGTCTCGCTACAGCTATAGCTGATCCTGACGACTGATTTGCTTTATCATTGCATATGTACACGGGGGAAATAATACAGTGTTTGAATAGTTTTTTCTTGATAGAAACATGTTTTTCTGCTTGAAAGTTTCATCAGCATAACTGTATAGTCTTATTTTCTCAATAATGACTTTCCTTTTCTACTATTTGGCATTGATCTACAGGGTCACTGTGGCCAGTTTTTTAGAAAAAAATCAGACTGTATCTACTACATGTCTTGTATCTGTTGGTGGAATAACTCAACTGTCAGAACAGTGAGTGCATTTTAGTCTCAGCTCCTCTGTGACCTCTAGAGGTCAAAGGACAGTCCTCCATTATTTCTGGGGATGACCTGTCTGCTAACCTGTCACGTACATTTATTATCAACATGTTTCTGAGTAAAATACTGTCACTAGGTCAGTTACAGATCAAGAGTTGCCATTCTGAGACTTATCAAAAATGTCACTTGTGATATTTTCATACCAATACATGCTATAAATGCTATATTGAATAGATCCTGATAACAGAATTTGTAGAGTCTCCTACATGTAATGGAAGGCATTCAATCTGTATGAGAGTAGTCATATGAGAGTTAGTATGTTCAATGTATCGCTACACATCACCTTTAATCAAGTAGCAATGTGCTTTAAGGTTGACAAAATGAGAATTTATCATTTAGATATATGCACAGTAATACATTCTGATGTTGTTGCAATGAAACAAAAATAAACACATAAAAATAATTGCACCAGAGGTATATTTCCAGTCTACATTATTTCTCACTTCCTCACTCGTTTGTCTGAGAAAACAACAAATGAAATCGCACAAAGCTGCAAATATTTAAAGAAAATAAAAAGTTTTCTTACCAGAGTTGGCATTCCTTTAATATAAAATTTACTTCTGAACACAAATTTTAAAAATTGCTAAAGTCCAAGTAGCATTTTCATATGTCCAAAGCCTACATGTCAGTTTATCCAAAGGCCGTGCTGCAGCCAAGGCTGAGGGATTAGGTTCCAACCTCACGATCCCCCCCCCCGACACACACACACACCACCACCACCACCACCACCACCCCTCCCTCACCAGGGCTCATCCCTGCCGGAAACTCCCCGGAACTACCACCTCCACCCCCCGCACCTCTGGGACCCAATGGTACAGTCCTTCAAGTGTAAATAGCAACGAGCTCTACTGATAGTGGCATCAAACTCTGGATACACTCGGTAGAGATTCTGTAATTTTTGCTCAAGGACACTTAAGCAGTGCAGATGCTTGCTGTCGGAGATTTTCATCGGGGCCTTTAGAAATCTCCAAGAGTGTTCACATTTTAGACTCCATTCAAACACTACACCAGGTGGTTTTAATCACCAGTGTAATCACAGTACTGGGGTGGCATATTTGGATAATGATTGTCTATAGTTACAAGAGCTGGGATGAGCACTCCTGTCCCATATGCAGAATAGCACACTGCTGCAGAAGCTGCATGTCCTGTCAAAGTGTCCTTGAGTGAGACATTGACTCGCTACTGTAGCTGCTCATCCATCCCGAGTCACTCCAGATAAGCATATCTTGAAAAATGGCTCAAATATTCCTCTTCCCCTTGAAGCAGGAAGGAGGATGTTGGTTCATTTTGTTGGGTGTAGTTGAGTGCAGAGGTGATTATGGATGTGACTGAGTGGTACCTACTGCTGTTGATGGATAATCATAGCTCTCCTGCATCACACATCATTCCTGTGGTTTACATACAGGAAATATATGGACTGTGAGAGTAAAGAGGGTTGATGCCACAGACAGAACAGCAGTTACATTTGGATAATATGGTGGATTGATGCCAGCCTCTTCGCAGATGATAGTATATTATACCGTATAATATGAAAAGCTTTTAATATAGATGTATTACTTAGGCCTCAGGAGGCATTCACCAGTTTCTGTCTGCAGTTTTACGTTCGGCTAAGACAACTGTATGTCATTTGTTTTTACTGGAGGTGTTTCCACTGTACTCCCGCAATGTGAAAGTGAAAAGACTTGATGCATCCATATGCGAGAAAGACACTGAATCTACAGAATGACTGCCATGTGGTGAACATAATACATTGGTGGAATGTAACCTAAAAACACTGATTACAAGGCACTTGTAGATTACTTGAGTATTTTGAGTAATAAATGATAAATTGTTCTGTCTATAAAGTGTCAAATAGCTGTGAAAAATGGCGCCTTAAACCTAAGGTGCCAGCTTCAAATTGTATGTTTTGTCGGATAAATATTTCATGGTATTTTTGTTCATTTTCCTGTCAGTTCACCGACTGATTAACCAATTCATTGTTTTAGCTCTTGCTCGAACTACCCAATAGTACCCAAACTGATAAAACATCTTAAATTAGCTCCACTTTGACCAGCAATAACATTAAGATCATGCTTATATTAATATTTCATTTTTAATATTTTTATTATTATATTTTTAACAACGTTTTGTTGCTTATTATGTATTTTTAATGTTTTTAATGCAGTTAATAAAATGTGACAGTATTTTTACATGGTGGTATTTCTTCTTTTACTCAGGTAAAACATCTGAATACTGATAATCTAACGCTTGTGGACATCATCATCACCATCTGACGAACAATGCAATAACGCAACCGTATACATCCACAGCTTCCTCTACAGCAGTGGTTTCCGACCTTTTATGGCTTACAGCTCCTTAAAATGAGGTCTATTTGTGACAGCACTGCACTGGTTGCATGTGTCTACTGGTTGTTATTAGTTTAACCAAACAGTATTTTTCCACTCCTTGTATTATCTAACTTATTTTCAGGAGTAAAATGAGGTCAAACAATAACAATAAAACCTTTCACATTTATCTCGCTATCCCATGTGGGGGTCCCCACCCCCAGGCAACCACTCACATAATGTGAGTCAGTCTGCAGTAGTACTTTGATCTAACTAACTCAAACTTTGATCTTTCATACGTTGTAACAGCTCTTCCCTTTATACTTCTACTCCTATTAACGTTTCACAATTAAACATTTCCAATAAAATTATTTTATGGCAATCTAGTGTGGTAGTTTGTTCACTACATTATGTTGCATTATAGGATCATTTTGATCCACTGTATACGGTAAAACTTGTCACTACATGGACAACACTATAAGAATTTGCTCACACCAAGTGCACTATACAGCAAATAGTCATTACAAATTATTCATTACAGCAACCAGTCTGCCAACTCATCCACCCCTACCAGGGGGCATGGTACAGCCTGCTATGGGACATCATTATAGAGAGTAGATGTCTTGCATAGAGGCAAAGCTCTCTAATCCGAAGGCCAGATAATTCGAGTGCAAAGAGGATTAGCTCCACCCCAGCAGAGCCATTGGCTAAATTTAGCCCCCATACTCTCTGTCTTCACCAGTCTCCATTTAACCCCACTCCCAAGCCCCGCCCTTCACTCCCTTTACCCATCTATCCAGACACACTGTCCACCAATCACACGCTGCAGTTCTTCATTACACCATCATAACATTTTTGGACCTCTCCAATTGAATAATCCAGCATCTAGTCTCAACAGTGCATCCCGTTAATATTAATGACAAAGAGTGAAATCACACACACGTGATCAAGTAAATATGCGTTATCCTGAGAGGGAAAGTTCATGTTTGGCTGCTAACATGACATGCTATTTGTCCCTGCCCTTCATCTACAGAGATTCGTCCTCTGGTGAACACACTGGGATTATAGTTGATGGTGCCTGCTAGGCCTGCCTCAGGAGGTGGAGCACACGGTTGCACAATCCCTGCATTGGTGAGCTGGCTGCATCACAGAGATGTCTCATGCAATATTCCAGGAAATTAAGAGTTTCCCGGTGGGGAGGGGTTCTGGTAAAAAGTGTCACTACAACACTACACTCTATGTGCCTTGTGTCTTTTTTTTTCACACTCTCTCCATCCAAGCATGTAGAAGAAACTCAAGAAAAACACGAGTATTTGGTTTGTCCTTTTTGTGCTACTGTAGAAAAATGGCGGTACAATGCGGTGGACTCGCTCCTTTTGTAGATATGAAAAGCCAATCTAAGGTAATCAAAACATGATTAAACACTACTGAAAACATGGTGCTCAGGACTAAGGCAAGTTCTGGAACCATTTTCTTGTGACTTTCGTCTCTGTCTTGTCTATCTGTTCAATGTGCATTGTTAGAAATGTAAAATATAATCCAAATAATTGTACTTTTTAAGGTAAATAAATAACTCTAGGACTTTGTAGAGATGGTAGTTATGATGATTATGTGTCAGAGACAATAAATCAGGCCCTCTGTTTATTTTCAAAACTGTGCTCCTTTTGAATTCTCTTTGTGAAGTTCCTTTGCCTCCAATCCTCCCGTTTGCTCCTAATTAAAGAGGAGAGATCTGAGCGAGTTAATCTGCTGGGCTTTAGTGAATGGAGGTAGGATGTGGAGGTGGGCTGAAGGCAGCATGGGCTAGACATCCCTCTCATTTGGTTGGACTATGAGCTAGGCTAAAGTCACCTGACCTGGTCTCAGAGAACTTAGACAAAGACATAGGCTGGTAAACTTTGACCTGAAGTCAGGCGTTTTGAGGCAAACAGCCAGTTGTGTGGACAACATTCACCATAGCTTTGGCGCATTGAAGATCTTTTGATCAGAAAATGTTCTGAAAATGTTGTTTTACCATTCAGGACAACTAGTGCACACACATACACATACAGTTTGTGTGACAATGACAGTGATTTGTATTGTGGTGTGTTCAGACTCCACAGAGACAGTAAATCCCAGCTGATGGGATCAACTGGATTTAACTGACCTGCAGCACCACAGACACTGACATCTTGTGGACATGACAGGGACTGAAATTATTCATAAATGTCATAGAGATCTGAACTGGGACCTTTGTGTTTTTACTTTATGTTTAAATAGTAATTGTATCTGTCAACATGATAATAAATGTCAGTTTTTAGTTGTCAGAAACTATGTTTTGATCACAGGAATATTCCAGCAGCTTATAGTTTATAATGGTAATGTGCATTTAATAAAAAGTCTTTTTCTGTATTTTTTTTTTTGTCAATAAATGTCATAAGAAGACCAAAACAACAATGTCTCTCTATACTTCATGAAAAAGCAATTTCTCATAACAGACACCGTAGTTTTTAACAAACGTCACGGCAACAGGAGTAAAATGTGTATTTGCTGGGAACTATTTTCATATAGAGATTAATGCACATTTGATGTTTATGTGGAACTGCCTCAAAACAAAGTGTTCATGTTTGTTGTAATAAACAAACATGTCCTGTGCAACTGTGCGCTTCATTGCTGTTTCAGAGAAATTGCTGAAGTCAAAGGTCAATGGTGAGGTCAGGAGGGAAGAAAGTGTTCAGGAGCCTCTGATGTCTTATGCTGTAATATTTATTGACGCTTGGCCAAGGAGAATTAGAGACACTCTCAAAGTACATCAGAAGTGCCTGAGTCGGTCTCACAATCTCCCGAACTCATGCTGGTGGATAGACTTTAAACCCCAAGATAACACCACAAATACTATACGCCCAGAATTAGCCAAAGAGAATGTCTTTACCCATGGAGGTGTTATTGTCAGCATATTCTAGTATGGAGACACTGTTGTCTGTTTACGCTAATTGGAACGTCAACAGCAAGCTTTCTATTATGTCTATGAAGGCAGCAATAGGTCTCTTCGACCCTGGCCACCACAGTGTTGAGATAGACTGGCACCTACTGTTCCCAATCAAAGCAAAACAATTAATACTGCTGAGGACCTCAAGGCCCACACGTGACCTCGAGTAACCTAAGGATAGAAAATTCCAAAACAATTGCTACATTTCTAGACAACGGTGGAGCTGTATGGAACAGAGGAATGAGATATATCCATAGCTACTTGGCTACGCAGAAACTACTTGTTAGTTGGATCAATTCATCACAGACTATCACCAGATTTATCCTTTAACAGGAGCACATACGTTGGCAGTGGGTTGGCAGTGTTGGATGTAACCCAATCCAATGCAGCTGAATGACAGCAGCATGACTAGTATACTGTTATCTGTGCAATTATACCACACATTATCAAGATAATTCTGAGGTGTGAGTTGATGCTCTGAGACATTTTTACACAAAGAAAATGAGGACCTGCTGGAAAATCACACATCCAGAGTCAATCTAAAACTGACAGTTACAGATAATTTGTATGAAATACCCTGAGAATTGTTGTACTTGTAAGGTTAGCACGTAAAAAAGCTCTGCTAAAACAAACAGTGGGTGGCAGTTAAGTGAACTGTGTTGCCAAGAAAACAGACAGCTTCAACCCAGAAAAAGCTGTCAGAGATCTTTTTGATCTTTATGCTGTCTTAAGTTTTTATATTTCCCAAAATAACTAAGTCAGGGAATCTTGTATTGTCATCTCTTTGCACATATATGCACACAAAAAGATTTTTGGCTACAGCCTTGATACATTTCACCTAGTAACGAACACAGAGAATTATCATCCGACCTTGCAGTTTCCTTCAGCTCAACAACAGAGCGTTTTAGCGTCTTTTAGCTAGCTGTTTTGATTTTACAGCCCACAGCAGACAACACTGACAAAGTTAGCAACTAAACACAGTTGCCTGTTTAAAAGCTAAAGTACCAGATATTTTTCTCAGCATTTAATAGTGAGGCAACTGTCTACTGGAAACAGTAGGTTAGAGGCAGCAGACATTTATTGTATATCTTATGTTTGGACTACAAAGTGTGGGAATGCCCAAGATAGTCCAACGTGATAATACAGCAATTCATTAACTTCAAATATGAAAAGAAAGTGACATCTGCTGCTGTTTATGGATGAGTGCTCCAACACACACACACACACACACACACACACACACATTCATACTTGAACATGCAAACAAGAGTGTCTCATCATCGCTGATTGTGATTGGCACTGTTATTCTGGCTGGATTCACAATTCATTCAGCCACTGACAAAACAATCTCACCTCAGGAGATCTAATGAAGGTCATGTGATACGTTAAAAAGCACCAAAACAGCTGCTAATAGGACCTTAGCGTGAGATTGTTTTTCCAACCAAGGTCAAAATTTCATTTCAACTTTTTCATGACAACTGAGCAAACTCCATTTGCTGATAAAGCTTGTGTGATTTCTTTCGAAAGCTCCAAAGCAGCTACTAAATAGACTTCGAGGTGAGGTTATTTTGCCAGGCATTTGCTCTGGACATTGGTTTGAAATCACCTGAACTGACATTCAAAACTTGAGTGTGAAATCCAAACTTAAATAGCACACAACTGATTGCACACTGATCAGAATGTTGTATATTGGCAATTCAGCTTGCAGTTTATTTACAAATGTTATATCATTTGGGTTCAAATGGTTTCAAGCGTTTCTGACTTGCTGCCGTTTTGGGCTGCAAGAGTTTCTCCAATGCAGCTCTAAGTGAAGAAAAGCAACAAAATCCTCATGGCCCATACTGAGTGGGAAGAAATGTGGACAGTGCTGTGAAGTCTAAGAAGCTTTCCGCTGGATTGTGAGACCGTTAATGCAGCACTCTGAAGGCACTTCAGCCAAATGATATGCCTCTCGCTCCTTCTCTCTCTTTCCCTCCTCCCTCCTCTTGCAGCTAGTGTGTTTTTGTCTCTCTGTCCAAGTGTTTACTCTGGCTGTTTTTTTTCTTCAGCCCTATCTCTTCCATCCAAGTCCTCCGACTTACAAAACCTTCTTTTATCACTGCACAAAGGCAACTATGTACTTCTTTGTGTCATGCTTGTTTCCCCGTCTCGCTCATGTTCTGGCAGTCTGCAGACTGGCCTGCTTCAACATTCCCCCCACGTCCCTCCAGTCCTCCTCCAGACTGCAATAATGTGTCTAAGTGCAACTCAGCATGGCGGTGAATGGGGACTCTTTTCAGTACCACCCGCCATTTATCTAACCCTCAGCTGGTTACAGGTGGAAGGGAGACACAAAGCTGCGAGCTCAGATCCTTGTCATGGGAAGAAGGCCCGGCTGCCTGCTGGGCCTCTGAAACAATCTTTCTGTGCTTCCATTTCACATCTGGTGATGGAAACCGTGCGCTTGTAACACCGTGTGCATGTGTTTGATGAGGTGGCAGAAGCTTGGTTTTCAGACAGCTGAGAGTAATACAGTTGGCTGTAAAGCACATCTTTGCAGCTTCTATAGGATGTGAGTACATGTCCCACTCAAAATCACAATGTCACTTATGGAAAAAAAACAAAAGATCAACTCAGGTTTAGCAATAAATATGTGCACAATTCATGGTTTCAGATGTATATGCGTAATCTAGTTATCCAATGACATAACAGCTTTTATTATTTTTGAAATAATCTTTTTTGTGTCCGCAGGAAAATTAAAAGCAATAACCATTGTTCCTCAAATGTGCAGAAATTTAATTTGAGTATAAATCTAAAAATCTAACATTCATTTTATACTCCTCTATCCATCAGGCTTAATGTAAGTCTCTGTGTTCTGTCTGTTACAGCTGAAGACACACCATGGCAGAATTCAGGGTATTTATTGTTCTTTTCTCTTTCTGGCAACAGGCATTTATTTGGGAAAGCCAGAAGACAGTAGTGTGATTCATCAGTAATGCTTTTGTCACAGTTATGATCCATAACAGCAGATAAGCTGTGCTGAGAGTGGAGTTAGACAGACTCAAACGTAGGTTATGAGTTGAGAGCTGAGACACATTTGTCCGTCTTTGACAGGTCAGTTTGTTCTCACAGGTGTCAGCCATCAACTCCTAGTCGTCTCATAAACTTACCAAAATACAGGAGCTGAAATCTCTCTACAGAACTCCCTCTCTCGTGCCTCAGGGACTGTTCTGACATTATTAACAGTGATTTCATCCAGAGGTGTGGCTCACATGCTCACCAGGCTCAGCTGAAAACCACTGGATCTTTTTATTTTTCATAGCCACATAATGAAAGCGCTGTTCAATTCATGCCACTCAAAAGATGCAGGTCAGATGAATCTGTGCTCCAGGAAGGAATGATATTAAACACACCCTTGTTTTGTGTGTTATCCATTTCGATTATGTGATATAATTTATATGATATAATGAATTTTATTGATTTCTGAAGGAAAATAATGGAAGGTGTAAACGGCATACCTTTGTTTGGTCAACTACAGCTAGGGAATTAATCTTCTCTGCCTTGTGCTCATACATCCTCTTATGCACAGAAACCTGATAAAAAAAAAAGGTTGTTTTAAACATCGCCTCTTTTATAAGTGTGTGTGCAGCAATATTATTTTCCGTCTAGGTTGAGTGCGACACATTTTACACTAATGGGCTGCTGAGGAATAGAAGTGTTTGGATGCTAAACTTGCTTAATCACAGGTAGGGAATTATTTCTAAACACAAGAAAACCATTTTAGTTAAGCACACATGCTGCATGAATTGTTTCGTTGCGAGGTGTAACAGTTCTCTGCTCTAGTTTCCGATGTTTCATGTGTCTTGTGATAAATAGAAATGAGTAAGCTGTAGTCCTCAATTGGGGATTCTTACAATGCAAACATCCACAAGCAGGAGGAGGAAAAAGAGGGAAAATATTTTATTTTTTCCTTTGAAGATCACACCATGCATCAGTTCAGTGCTATTTAATAAAAAAAATATCTCGTAGCACTGGTTAAAATCTATGCTGCAAATACCTCAAGCGAGTTTGGGTCCCTTCTTCAAACCACATCCCAGCATCAATACGATGTATCCCTGCTTCCAGTGATCATTGTAGATGGCCTTCTGTACCAGCAGAGGGCAGTTCAAACCACAAGAGTTCCCCCCCCCTGAGCCAAAAGGGTGATAGGTACTGTTTGCAGTCAGGGTGAGACAGCAATGAAACCTCTCCCTCTCCATGGAGCATGACAAATGCCAAATGTTTGCACCACTTGGACAATCCAAGTTTCTGTGATTCACACTTTAATGACAGTGTGTTGTAGTTTGACCACTTGGACCAAAAATGTATTGATATTTAAATGACCTAATAAATAGAATAAAGAAAGAAAGAAAGAAAGAAAGAAAGAAGACTATTTCTACAGACAGTAGACAGTGCAGTCACTATGGTATTTCATATGATATTCAGACACAGCGTCTGCTCTGAATTGTGTGACCTTATACAAGTTAATTCATTTTGGTCCTGATATAGTATTACAAGTTTATAGCTCTATAGCTATATATTTTCTACAGTATATGATATATTTTTGCTCTTTCAAAATAATAGTTAGCAATTACAGTGGTGGTGGAAACTCCTCTGTACCTGAAAGTGGTGTCCGAATGAGTCTGGACAACACACCAAGGTGATTTTACTTCAATAAAAGTGAACATACTGTCCAATAACACTTATTGATTTATGGAAACACGGTAAGATCTCTGTCAATTGTACAGCAGTTGTTAATCAGATTTTTTGTGGCTTTGAGCCTTGCCTTCAAAATAAAATCAGTTTTAAGGACATCATTATCTACTGTTGGGAGGTCGTTTTCAAAACGCACACACATAAACAACAAAAAAATAGCAAACAAACAATGTCACGCACCAGGTTAAAGTTTTTCTGTTCATCTGGAGCAGTTTTAGTACCTTACAAAGTTATAAAATAACGAGAATGAACATTCAGAGTAAAAAGGAAAACTAGAAACAGTCAAAAGTTTGAAAACATATTTCTTTTAATAATTTCTTAGTCAAAATATATCATTTAACCCTATATCCTGCATCGTGCATGTAAAACTGGTTTCAAGTTAGCTCTTTTATTGTGAAAAACCCACACAGGATGACGGTACATTCTTGGTAACTTCATCCTGCCAGTGAAGCGCGACACCTTATTCTGAACTAATATTATGAAACGTCACCTCAAGTGTCCTTTAATTAAAACAATAAAATAAATAATAATAACTCCAGTTCGTTTGTCCTCTCTCATGACTGTAAATGCTCTTCTTCTGGTCTCAAACTGAACTCCTCAAACAAACCTCAATGCAAATGGAGCTTCTCCTGCAGACTCCTCCCATGAGTTGTCCTGGGAAACACTAACAACTGTAAGAAAAGTGCAGTCAATGCTCCTGTTCGTGAACGGCCACACCGCCGCTCATCCATTTCCCTCTGCAGTACTGACTTTTTAACATTTAAAAGGACATTTCGGGCCCAGCTCCACACACTCACAAACACACACACACACACACTGCCAGTCCGTCCATTAGAAGGATTATTATGCGTCCAAAAGCTGCTGCTGCTTCTTCACACTGAGCTTCATCTGCTGGAGGTAAGGAGTCATTTACACTGTTGTTAACTTTACACTCATATGAATGGACTCTGGTGTTACTTCGGTGGTGCGTTACTTTTTACACTGAGAGGACTTGTTTAATGGCTGCTGGGCGCGCTGCTGGGTTTTTAACTTGTTGCTTGGTAGCCATGACATCCTCTTTATTCAGAGGACAAAATGTGGGAACTTCTCACGTTTCTGTGAACTCAGCGACAGCCACGAAGAAGTCCCATAGAAATGTAAAATGATAGGCTGCTGTACAAAAGCGGCCAAAGTATAATGGGCGCAATATTTAAACTGCAAGGGATTAAAATAAAGACTTACATTAGTGGAAAGCACTAAAAAGGTTAAGCCCATGAAGGAAAATGGTTATTTAGCAGATTTAAAAGGCACTTATGAAGAAAAATCCACATAATAATTAACAGATGACTTTAATATTAATATCCTTATATAGAGCTGCAACAATTTGTCATTGAATCGATTTGTTTTATCGATTATATATTAGTTATTTAGATAATCAGTTAATCGTTTTGAGTCATTAATTTTAAGAAAGAATGTCCAAACTCTCTAATCTAAGCTTCTCAAATGTCCTCCATGACAGTAAACTGAACATCTTTGACTTTTTTCACCATTTTCAGACATTAAATGGACCAAACAGCTAATCGATTAATCGAGAAAATGATCAACAGATGAACTGATGATGAAAATAATCATTAGTTGCAGCCCTATCCTTGTGTCATAGGATATGTCTGAAAGGATCATGTGACTTTGAGTCACTGTACCTGATAATGAGGTCATTTGGACTTACTGAATGCTTTGCATGATAATTCTAACACAGCTCCATGTATGATATAAAATCCTTTTATATAGCTATAGTGATGGAAAATGATGAATACATGTATTTCCCAGGCGTAACTGTCCATATTGGAATGATTACTTTGCCGATAACTTAGATAAGGCTTCCATTAAGCACAATAAACTGATGATAAAGTGAATGTTTGGCAACGCAGACGCACTCCAAATCTCCATGGTGCTATTTTTATTTTTTTTCATTAAGGAAGTTCAATTGCACAAGCTTTATTTTTCATACTGGTGGGAGGATCTGCACACATGCAAAGGAAAACAGTAGCCTACTAATTCATTTACACTCGCTCGACCTCACCCACTTAAACATGTTCAAAAGAGCAAGCGCATAAACATGGCCGCCCTCTGGTTTCCCATGTTCAAACACACCCATATGTTTGCTCAGAAGTCACATCTTGTTCACTTCCGGGATGACTTGGACCGTATCCCACGCAGTCAGTACTTGTGAAGATGCTCAGCAGCCAGTTTAAAGTCAGACACTTGAGGTCTGACATCTTTCAAGAGTCTTTCTAAACAATCTTTTGCCTCCAAATTGACACTGATCCGACAAGTGAACCTGTGCATTGCTCTGTCTTAACACCCACATTTACACCTACAATCATAATATTGGATCCTTGGATCCCACACAAATGTTTCATCTTGAATGATCCTCAGTTTTAACTTGTAATCTGAGAAAACTAGCAGAACGTGAAGGAAGGAGCAGCTGGAAGGATCTGAGGAGTTTTATTACCTCCTACCTCACAGAAATGTTTCTTAATGTTCTGTCCAAGAGTGTGGATTACAAAGACTGGACACAGTTGTTCTACAGTTGTCCTCCGACATAGTGGCAAGACCCCTGTAATCACTGGCTTTGGCTCATTTCGTGACAAGCATCTGTTTCTCTCTGTGTCATTGGAGACTACTTACAGTCAGTGTTGACTCAGTATATCTGGACTCTAGAGACTCTGGCAGCAGAGTCATCTCCCTTTTCTGTATCTCCATGTGGCTGCTTTTCACTGTGGGATCGGCTTGTAAATCAGACTTGTTGAATGTAGGTATTCACTATCCTCATATTACATTCTGCAGAGGAAGTCTAAGAAGGAAATACACCTGTTCTGACTCATTCCTGAGGATTATCAGAAGTGTGTCTGATTTACAGTAACACTTTAATATTTAACTTTTATGTCTTGAAGGAAATTTGCTTCACAATAAAACACAGTTCCAAACTGGGAATTTCCGATTACCTATTCACTGATCTGCTCGCGGCTCCAACAGAGCATGGCCACTGGAGACTGTTGGCTTTCCTTGCCTTGATTATTAGCCTGTTGGAAGAGGAAAGAGTGTCCCTTAGGTAAAAACACATTTTTGGGGCGTGTAATAGCAATTATCTAGCGTGGGATACGGTCTAGTGTACATGTGAAGAGTTTTGAACAGCTATCTTTTAAAGCAATCCATAAATATCAGGGCTATTATGTTGTTAGAGAGTTTTCTTTAAGAATATGTAAGTCTGTATTCTGAATATGCAAACAAATATGAAAGTAAGAATTTCACATTTATAATTCAGACTATCAGGATAGGACTACACATTGCCTCCATTAAACAAAAGCTTATTTGTGTACACACTCTGTGTGTCTCTTCCAGCAAACTTCAGGCTCACTTGTGAGGCCGTCCTTGCCAGAAATATGTATTTAGCTCCAGTACAAGAGACAAATGAAAGAGGAGTTGGCCTCCCATTTAGAGTACTGTAAATTACCATGAGGATTCTTCTGGCTCCAAGCAGAACCCAGCCAATTTCTCATCTTCACAAACCCCCTAATTTAATGATGATGGAGGATATGCACAGTGTCAGCCTTGTAATTACACTGTATTTAGTGTAGAATGGAAGCATTAGAGGAAGTCTTACAGGTACTAGTTCATGATGTAGCTCTGTCTCAGGGATGGGTTTTTGTATGCCTGGGAGGGCGACTGCTGAATTCCCTGCTGATATTCACAATAAAGCCTTGACTTAGTTTTTTGTTAAGACTGGAATTGCTGGAATCCTCTCAGCACGCCAAACAGCAGCCACACTCACTGTTCCAAAACAGCAGCAATCTCTGCAGCTTGTACAAATGTTTTGCCTTGGAGATGTGTTTCGTTCCTCCTGGGACTTATCAGGCAGACTTTGTTGTTAATTGTTACTGTGCCTAGGGTGCCACCTCATCTTTCTGCAAAGAAATGTTCAAAACTTTACCAGCCTGAAGTTTGTCTTCAAAAAAGATCAACTGCCGAGAAATCTCTCATTTGACAATGTGCAGCAGGTAGATGGGATGCTTATCAAAGAGATGCCATGGGAATATCCTCCACAATTTCCCTTTCATTGCAGTAACAATGATGTGTAAATACTAGAAGTATCCATATAGACAGAAATAAACCGCTGTGTACTGACCCGCCAGGAAGCAAATGCAAAACAAACAGAAGGAGGAGAGATTGCCGGCATGGATGGGGTACAAACGAGCTGGGGTATTTACCGTTGTATACATACTGAAATCTGATTTCAGTGTGTATACAAGGGATGTTTCCTGCCTGTGAATGTAATCCTGTCACACACAATATGGATGCAAGGTGCATGTAATACCAGGTATAGAGGAGGCCGCTGAGCCTCTGTCTGCTCACTCAGGGGTTTCTGTGCTGAGCAGGGCTGAAGTTTGTTCCTTTTTTGTGGACTACAAAGCAATGTGCCGCTCATACTGTGTGTGCGTGTGTGTGTGTGTGTGAGAGAGAGAGACTTACCAGTACTCACGTTTTGATGTATATCTCCCATGTGTTATTTAGGATGCAGAGATGTGCTTTTTAAGACTTTTGCACTGATGACATTTGAGTCCCGCGTATAAGCCGGTTTTCCTCAAAGACAAATTTAAAGCAAAATATTAGAAATCCTGCACGTCGTTTGACAGCTCTTACTACCCAAACACCCAGACTCCTCTGTGCTGCTGATAAGAAATATAGGCCTTTTTTCTGTCCAGTGCACAGTTCATTTTAAAAATGTTATGCCTTTATTAGATAGAGAAAGTGGAGAGAAGGAAATTGGGTAGTGAGAGAAATGCCACAAAGGTCCCCAGCCAAATTCGAACCGGAGACATTGTGGTTCGTAGTTGGCGTCTAAAGCTCTAAGAGACAGAGGCACAGCAGTAAAGTACATTTTTAATGTGTTTTTAACTCCTACTGAAAAAAAGTGAAAAGTTGAAATGATGTAAAAGTAACAAGTACTCTAAGTGCAGCTGTCAGGCACTTCAGATTAGATTAGATCAAATGTAACTGAATTGCCATTGCACAAAGTACAAGTACTAAGACAACAAAATGCAGACAACTTTACTTACTTAGCTGAAGTATGTCTTTATACTGCGATTTCACCAGATATCTGATGCAAATGTTATAGACTTTGCTCCACTACATTCATATACGTCAGCTCAGCTTCTAAAATATTACGTTTTGTGATTAAAATATAAAAGAGCTCCAACTCTGACCAACTTCAATAATAAGGTACTGCTTACATATTGATGCACCGACTTCATAGTTAGTACTTTCACTCCTTATACGTAAGTAAGTATGTTATGCTGCTATTTGACACTTCATCTAAGGCTTACGTTGTTATTGGTTAATCTGCATATTTTTTCTTCATTAACAGATAAACTTGTGTCAATCGCACATAAAACAGTTAAAAAAAAGTGCTCATCACATTATCCTATTTTTAATTTTATTTTTATTTTGCCAAGAACAATTCAGGTACAGAGGTAAGAAATGTCTTGATTTGTCTGTCCATCAGTCAAAACCCCAGAAATATTCAATTTACTATGATGTGCTTAAAAAAAATTAAAGATTATCTTTCTGTCAATGGATTCATTTTGAGTATTCAACTAATTGTTACAGCTTTACTGCAGATAATTTTACTCTTTATCTAAATAACTATGATTGCAGGACTTAGTACCAGACAAGCATTTTTTGCTTGTCTGGTACCATTTCAGAAAAAAAACATGAATATATGAATATCATCACCAACATATAATGGAGCCCAGAGCTTCCCTATAATTAAATGGTTGAGGCTGAGCAGCTGTTGACCACGTTGTTTCATCAACACCAAAACACTGTCATCGGCCTTGAACTTGTCTCCGTATGCTGTCCTATCATAACACTCACTACAGTTGAAGATTTTGTCTTGTTTGTTACAACCCTTTCTGTAAGGCAGTGGTTCTCAAGCTTCCCATGTCATTGTTATTGGGAACTTTTTGTTGGCTTCTGAAGGAGGGTATGCCAGAAAAAGGTTGAGAACCACTGTAATAAGGCTATGTTTAGAAAGCAGAGGGAGGGCAGTTGTGGTTCCATCATTGCTGTTGCAGCAGACACCTGACCTGTGGCCTGTACGCTCCGCCTCTCCCCTCTGACATCAGAGCTTAGATCTGCCTACTGTCTGTGTTAGCACAAAGCCATATTTAGCTCAGTGTAATCAGCGTGGGGAGTGCTCACATGCCCGCTACTGAGGATACCTGCCTCGTATAAACACACCTGCTCTCTCTGATGGACTTAAAATGAATTTAAGGTGCACCTCATAAAGTCTGCTCGTAGCCGTCATCCGTCAAAAATAGAGGGTAAGCTTTCCATTGATGCCTTCATGTGCTGCTTTCTTGGCTGAGACAAATGCTTCAAAAGTTGCTCTGTAGTTTAGAAGAATGATGCAACAAGCAGCTTTTATGTTGTAGACAAAAGCATTATTATTATTCTTATTAAGTATAAAGTTTCACACTGAGTTTGATGGTTTTATTCCCAGTTTTTGTTTTGATTATATTCCCCTGGGCAATTTGACTGTGATGCACCTACTGTGCCTAACAATGTCTGCTTCCTTGATAAAGCTTAATGACTTTGATAAGAACATGTGTGACCAAAGAGGCTAATGTTAAATTAACTTGTTATTGGGCTCTGCTTATGGGAAATTAGATATTTTACATCTGTACCCATATTTCCTTGAGAGTCAGTTGTTTATAACTACATAAAACCGCTACTTAGATTATGATGAATATGTTTTTTAAAGGCTTGAATATGAAGGTTCAAATTATTTTTATAGTTAAAAATGAGTTAAGAAATGTGAATTTTCTCTATAATACTAAGTCTGGTCCACTTTGCTCACAGTTCTTTTAAGGTCGTCTGTGTGTTTCAGTTTTCTTCTCCACATTATTTTTCTAATTTTTAGTCAATTTAGGAATTGATATTGTAAATTTTTGTGTAAATATAAATCACTATCTACATGATGATTCATCAACAGACCGCGTAATTCTTATTTTTGGTGGTAGGTCAAATAGGTCCCCCTAAATCATACACACTGGATCTTAAGTCCATATCTTTAGTTTTGGATGTGGACTGTTTAAAAATGTTAAGTCTGAAGCCCAAGTTGAGATAATCCTCATGACATCGTCATGTAGAAAACTCCATCAGAGATTTCATACAACCATTTTATGCATGATCTTCTTGCATAAAATGCGAAACAGCGGAGCATAATTATTTCAGCATATATTTAGATCATAAGTATGATTCCCAGTTAGAGGTCCATCCCTTCATTCATTTCCTATTTGGGAAATGGGAATACTTGTGGGCTGAGATGCCTGTTACGTAGACCGGAAAACAGTGGGGGAAGTGAGCGACTCATGCACATCACAAACAGTTCAGTTCCCAAAACCACTCTGGTGGTTTTGGTTTTACACTTCTCCTTTAAAACCAGTCATATTTGAACAATTATTAAAGAAGCAGAGACTGGGTTGGCATGAGTCATCTGGTTGGAAAGACCCTACAAAGGTCACTAGTTTATCACTGGGTAAACACACAGTAACACATGCATATTTGACAATTTAGAGTTTCTAATTGACTAAACTAGCATGTCTTAGCTTCACATAGAAGGGACCAGAGCTCAGAGCTCAAACCAAGGACCTTCACAACATGTGATCATGATCAAAGCTCTGGGGATGTACAGAGTTTTATTGTACGTGTCGCACATGAAAGCTGGTTAATTAGTTTAAATGATGTTACTTAACAATACACATCAGCCATTACTGTAGTGGGGAAAATCTTAATCTGATCAGGCCTGCTGTGAGACTGAGGTTTGTGTTGCTCAGGATTCTCCAGGCTAAACCGCTTACCTCTCAAATGGGACTAACAGCCACTTTCCCTTTCTAAAACTGTGATGTCTCCCTGTCTGTGTGTGTGTTTTATTTGCTGCTCTGTCCCTATTTTGTCTTCTTTTCAATGTCACTTTGTCATTTTGCACACTGTGGTTGAATGAGTAAGTGCAGGAAGTTGACAGTGAAATGCTATATTGATCATTTTGAAAGATTTCGCACCAGTGTCTGCTTCTGTAAATAAGCTGAAATCCACATCGCTCACCTAGAAATCACCCATCAGGTTCCTGTGAGAAATTGTATTGCCAAGTGCAGCTGAATACAAGTAGCAGAAATTGCCCTGCTGATTTTGCAACACATTGAACATTTACTCAAGGTAAAGGTAAATAACATATATGTCCTTCTGCAGGTTTCTGGACCGTATTGCATTTTTCAGTGCAGCACATTTAATCATGAAGCCATGACGCACTTCAAAGTCCCTTTTAAATATTAGCACAAGCTAGTTCTTTGTAAAGCGGTCACCATACTTGAAACGCGACGACAGCAGCACTCCAGCCAGCTATTTTAGCTTAGCATAAAGACTGGAAACAGGGGCAAATGGATAGCTTGGAAACAAAACCCACCTACTAGCAGCTGTTTCCCCTTATCTTTGTGTGAAGCTAAGTTAGCTGGCTAGCTTCATAAGTCCTGTACAGGCCTGACAGAGATATGTATCGTCTAATCTAACTCTGCAAAATAGCGAATAAGAAGATTTCCCAAAATGTTCTGATGAAATGAACTATTTCTTTAAAAATGTCTACAGAGCACTTCAAGGCTTCATATTGTAGAATAGAGGGGGATGAAGGGGAGCATCAAACCTGGGGAGGAGCACTGATCAAGGCCCAGGCCCTGATTACAGGCTGGCCCCCAGTGTGCCTCACAATAAGATAATGCTATCTGGGCCCACAGGTATTTGGTTTCAGTGGAGAGGGTAATAACTGTCACCAAACACTGAGGAGACCTTTCATCCCCCGGCCTTGTGTTGTCAGCCAGCGTTTGTGTGCAGTCTCTGCACAGAGGCAGCTTTTGTGTGGCAGGGTGAGGTCACGTCACCACGATGGCCTCATATCTGTCCATAGACACAATAGCTAGGTTTGATTAAATCAAACAGCCGTGACTATCTAAATGGTAGTCAACATGGTGTGTCCAAGTTACTGTGGTGGCGTTGTTGAGAAGGTGACGTAGCCCTGACTAATTTAGCTGTGAGCCAGAGCTGATAGTGGAGCGTAAAAAGAATCACACAAGGGTTCAACACACAGCAGATGTACTTTGCTCTCGCTGGGGTTTTGTGCTACATGAAAATGCAGTCAGCGTACTACATGTTGTATTGGTAGGCCAGTAACTAGTGGTTAACCAGGGAAGAAAGTACAAGAGGTTAAACAAACGTCTGAGTTAAACATCAAACCCAGCTAAGCCACACAGAGCCTTAATGTTCCCTCAGTGTTGAAGGCTGTTATTGCCAATGTTGTGTACTCATTTAGGAAACTAACCGGTCGAATTCTTCATGAAATTGACTGATATGGTCATCAAGCGTTTCAGAAGTCTTGTGTTATGAGTCAGATGTTGTTCATGTTTGGAATGAAACTTTTATTTGGACAGAAAAGGAAAACTAGTCTGCCGGCCAAAAATGTCTTGTTTGATTCAGTCTTCAGTTCTACAGCAGTTTAAAAATGTAAAATTCACTTTAATGTCCACACAGTGCCCCAGCACTTCCAAACCTAATAAAAAAGTATATAATAATAAAAGAATAAAAGATTGGGTTAAAAGTTAAGAGGATATTGGACAGTTTGATATAAACTCTGTCTCTCACCTGGCTTTAAATCATCCTGAAAGCTCTCCCTGGCACGCTTATCTGCCATTTGGTGGAGGTTTTTATCCAAAGCTTCTTACTGTTCCATGATGCATTACATCTAAAGAAAACGTGGGCATTGAACCCCTAAACCTGGCAGTGTTTTTGAAGGATCTCAGTGTTGTTGCTCGTAATTGGAAAAACAGCAGAAGGTACCTCAAGGTGATGTTTTGTATGTTTTGTCACATGCATGCATCACTGAAAAAAATGGGTAGAAAGAATAAGTTATCCAGGCCAGGATGTCCTTGTCCATTTTATAATCGAGGCTGGACGCCTGCATAGGTGATGTACAAACTCAGTCCTGCCCCTCTCTGAGACTTAAGTCCTGTCTCTGTTGTCATCATGGAGCTCTGGTGTTGGATGACACCTCAGGTCTATATTGGGCTTCTGTCCCTTTACATGTGTCTCCATGTCCTTGACTGCAGCTTCATGAAGAAGCAGCCCCAGGTAACTGTTGTCCCCATAACACCAATCTGCATTGACATTCTTCAAGTTAATTAATGGTCAGTGGGAGGTTTTTGACCTAGAAAAACTGCAGAATGAAGCTTTGAGGCGTTAAAACACTGCCGTAAAGTTGTACATTGCAATATGTTCGTTGAGTTCAAAGAATGTGACCTGTTTTATTTCACATATCTACACTGTATTCTGCACTCTGTGCATCTGGGCTAGCTTCCGCTTTCTGCTTTTGTAGCTTTATCCAAGAAAGGTTTGATGAGCTCAGATGTTAAGATTTAAATGTATAAGTTGGTCACAATCACATTATACAGTATGCAGTGTTGCAAGTGCCATTTGTTAATTTCTTTCTACCTCTTGTTGGCTGAAAATGTTTATGGTTGTGTGAAGGACATAAGATCAATGATTTCACACTGAGTAACCTGAAAAGACACGTCATGAGATTCAAGAAGGTGCATAAAAGGTTTATTAAAATTCCTTAATGTTTAAAGCATGTTAACAAAATGTCAAATAGTAGGAGGACAATTAGCATAGATATAATGTTGAACATTGGTAGTTGGTTTGTTGATAAGATAAGTAAGAAGCCATCCACTAAACTATGGTGTGATCATGACAAAAGGACAAGGCAATGCTGTAAATAGGTACATAGATCATGGTTGTGGGGTGGAATTAGACTAACACCTTTGGCTTATTCATAAAATTTGTTTTTATTTCCTGAAGCGTTTTTGGTTTAGAAATACACAAACAAAAAGCTGAAGAACCCTGACCTGCAGGTAACACGTGCATTTATTTTAGTAGTTTAAAGCAACGTGGCCTTTGGACAGGAGGACTCAGATGTTCTTACAGGAAGTCTCTGAGGGAGTGGTGCCGACAGGAAAGATTATGTTGATGCCATCAGGAGTCTCAAGTCACCTCTGATCTACTGTTCCCGCTAACAGCTCATTGTTCACTTATATGTTATAATGTAGTCGGATCTACAGTGTATTCCCTTTGATCCAGATGTTTTTTAAACAATAACTTTGGAAGATGATTACTTATTTACAGAGTGAGTAATTGGAGAAGCATACATCGTATGAAAAAACATCTGAATATTATGTTTCTGTTTGTTTTGTAATGTTAGATTTTCAAGCATGGCTGCATCTGTGTGTGTGTGTGTGTGTGTGTGTGTGTGTGTGTGTGTGTGTGTGCGCGCGATTTTAACGCCCGGCTTCATTAGAATAAAATAAACTTGGTGTGTTGACAAGTCTTGAAACTGCCAGACTGCTCAGGCACACATATCACCTTGTTAAAGGCTCTCTAGGGAGTTTTTGACCTATAGTTGCACTACAGTCGCTATAGAGCTCTTTCTGTGGGTGGTTCCCCATTTGTATGCATGTGGGTGATGTGATACATGTTTCTGCCAATGGTTTAATATTATTCAACTGATCTACAGGTGGCAGTAACACACCTACAGTGTGCCGGCAAAGACAGGGAAGAAGAAGACTAGTCAACAATAATGGATTTAAAATACTTTAATTGGTGTTGAAGGAAATTATGTTGTTATACCTCAAGGATACTGTACACACAAAGTAACACTGACTGTAAATGTAATTTTTGTTTGTTTAGAAGAAAACTCCACAGGGCAGGTTTTGTTAGAATAAAATCAAGGCGCCTCATCCAAATAACTGCACTCGGTGAAGCTGTTCCTGTGTATATTGGACCCAAACTGGTGTTTACGTGACATTTACCTTCATTGGATGCACTTCTTCTATCCGGGGAGGATTATTGAATCATGTGTGATGGCAGGCTGGTGAGTCTTACCAAGAACAAGGATCTCTCTCACCCCAAGAGAAACATTGTCACAGACAAAAGCAACACATTTACAGACAGAGCAGCAAGAACAGTGTTTCTGAATTTGGTAACACACTGTAGTCTTTGCTGTGCATGTGGTTGTGTTGGGGGAATCCTCAGCTGATGATTGGGAAGGGTGAAGGAGACAGTCTGATTAATGAGTTGTGAAGCTAATCCTATTCATCCTCCCATTCACGCTGTAGTCACATGGCTATTATGGCTTATTCTGATAGCCAGGGGACCTGCGGAAGCCATAACAGGTCCATTCACAACCCTGGCTCGGCGTATCACCACTCCTATCCCTGCATTAAGGGGCTTTTGTCTCTTGATTTATTGGTCCATTTGTGACAATTGTGCACTTGAACGTGGCTGATGCCCTGCTTCTTTGTGGCCTTCCTGCTGCTGGGGAAGAAAATTCTGTTTTTAGCAGCGGTTCAAAGGCAGTTTCTACTATAATGGAGACTCCAAGGAGCTTGGCTAAATGCTGGCTGCACCCAGTGTTTTAGGTGGAGTTAATGGGTTGTGTAATCTGTATAAGCAGGTGTCAGGTGGCCGTAGGTTGAGCTTCGGGGATGTCATTTCTCAAGGTTCTTCTGTTACTATAGAAGGAAACTTAGTTTGGTTTGGATACATGGTCTTTACCTGAACTACATGGATAATGTGCAGGTTTTTACTCACCCATCTTGTCTGAAGAAAGCACATTGCAGATAAGAATGTGTTTGATGGTAGGATTTGGTTTGACGATAAGGGGGGATCACTTAAAATGTCTGTTTAACTTAGGCTCATTCCTCTCTTAAGTCTCACTTAATACTGGCCTCTGTTTATGCCCATGCCCCAACTGTTTTGGAGGACATCAAATTCAGAATAAGTAAAAAACAATAAAGTTTATCAGCATTAAATATTTGTCTTTGTGCTGTCATGTATATCAATCCCGCTTTTTGGAATTAAACTTTGGCTTCATAGAAAACAAGAAAAGGGTGTAATTGTAGGATTATGTGTTTTTCCATCACTTGAGAATACAGCTACAAAGGTTGGTTTCTAATGTCTTCAGTTTCTCTAGTTTTACTGTTATAATGGATATTACCTGACATAGACACTGTAAGTTGACATCCAGCACCAAGATATCTTGTTGCAGTACTACACTGCCTGGAATTTGTGCACTGAGAAAATACTGGTGCCTTTTGTGAAACAGAAATCAGTGAATCTGAATGAGACTTTTCAATTCTGTAGTTTCTGTAACAGGAATTGGTGTATGACAAACAGATGTAGCTATTTTAGAAGTCCCCCATGTACTTTCTGAATGATTGTTGCTGCCCTAGAGGAACTGTGACCAGATGTCACACCCACATACTGTGCCTGGTATTTTCTCCGGGTCAGCCGGAGAAAATACAGTCAAGGCAGTCTGGTAAACAGATATCAAAACTACGTTAAGGAATATTTTTGATGACATCATAGCATCAAGTGACTCCTTGTCTTGTGAAAGGGTCTCTTGTAGTGATGAACAGAGAGACATAACAACCAACTCTGTGGCTATACGCAGCTTGTTACCTCATTTAGCTCATTGTTTTAGTTTGGTTTGATTTACTATCTGGTCGAACCCCACCTCTCTTATCAATCCCGCGATATAAAACGGTATGAAGATGGTTCCAGTAAACAAGGTCAGATAAGCTGAATGCTTGCTAGTTGTCTAGGTCAAAACACCAAAATACCAAACCAAACAACGGCTAAAAGGTAACTGAATATCTGATGTGCATGTTAGCATTAACTACTAAGTCTGTATTTCTGTGAGTATTTTTGAAGTCTTTCTGCATCCTTGTTGTAAAAACAAATTTAATTCAATTTAAAGTTTGATTAACCATACACAAACAACCGATGCATAAGTAGGCCTTGCTACAGAAGACCAAAACTTACACATTTTCTTGTTTTATTCAGAAAAAGAATGTGTTAAATATTTTTGTGTTTATAGTATTTATGAATTGTCCACTAAGCATGAATATTTCCCTCAGATGTTTGCAGACACTCACCATAATAGGACCAATCTGTGATTACACAGACCCACAGCATTCTCCTCAAGTGGGAGGACATCTTTGCTACTTTAGACTGACTACCTAGCTTGACAGTCAAACTAAAGTGGCCGTTATGGAAGTATGTTGTAATGTTACAGGCCCCTCCATGGAGTAGTTACACCCTGTGATGATGCAGTGTACTGAATCAGCTTCCTTTATGTGTAACTTCCATCTCTGCATCACACCAGAAAACAAAAGTCAGAAACAGCAATGACCAAAGTAGGGAATAAGGTGGACATCTGCACAGTGACCCAGTGGTTAGAGCCGGTGCTACTGCCATGCACTGTGATTGACTTTTAGGTTGACAGCGCTGTCAGCATCCTGTGGCGCACTAGGACTTTATAATTGAACTATGAGCAGTACGTACACTTTTACTTTCTCTGACTGTGTGGAAATCTGATGTTTTCACATCACAAATGATGAAGAAAGGCATTCAAATGGGAGCCTTACAGGTTAAACATGAGACTCATGTAGGTTCAGTGAGTTCAGTGTGGCGCTCAGTTCAGAAGAATCCTCTTATTGAAGTCTGATTCGTCTGACAAAATTCTGAGTCGGCACAGCACTAAGATCTAATGTTTAATGTACTGACTCACTCTTTGACCAGATGTCACCTCATTTATTAGGTTTGAGTGACTCAAACATTAAACAAGTTATACAGCAGAGAAATATTCATCCTGCTGCCTACCTCAATTTAAGGGATCTCACTGTATCTCGAGGAAGATATTTTGATATCACAGTGGCATCAGATTGATACAAATTTAATCTGAGGATACACCTGCAACACCCTGGTATAATTCGCCAAACTAGCTCAACAGTGTCATAGATCAAGCTGAAACAGTAAATGCAATAATTTATAGATACATAAAAACATCAAGTTATTTTTAAATTTAAGACAGAAGTTTTAATATAGTTTCAGATGCAGGTGCAAAACGTTCCCTGACTGGTTGGATGAATCAGGGTATTAACAGCTGCAAAGAAGTGAGCATTACAGTGGCAGACTGAGCTGTTGTGTTCAGCTGCCAGTTGTGAATGTGTAGAGAATGTAAAGCAGGGTAGAGCTGATAAAGGGCACGGAAACCTTCCTTGCATGAATAAATGTTATCAACTCTGTCCTCAAGAGAGAAAACTGTGAATGTAGCAACCCACCCACTTCCCACCAAATATTTTCTTATTGTGTAACGCCTTAGGCCAACTAGTGGTCAATAAGACGTCACGTGAATGAAATGTCACAGGCTCAACACCTGCAGCAGTCAACAATGAAGTTGATCTGGCCTGTTGAACCACCCTCGTGTAAGACCCCAACCGATGCAGGCTCATGTATGGTGGAGTAGTCATAAAGAGAGCACTAGCAGATGACAAATGTCCAAAATATAAAAGAACCACTGAGCCCGTTGTGGACATTATGTGAGAGTCTTATCAGTCAAAGTCGTGCATGTGGTGAAGAAGCTGGTCTCTGGCCCAGTGCACTTAAGGCAAGAGGATTAGACTCCAGAGTATTATTAGAGCCACTGATTATCCCCTTACCTGATCCGCCTAATTCTAGCTCGAGCCTATTTATTTAGCAGAAAAGAGGAAAAATGTTTGGATTGGGCCGCAGAAAGTGAATTGGTCTTGCCGTGCTTCAGCGCTCTGTCGAGTCCAACATTGACTCTTTTGGTGTTTTCTGCTGAACTCATTAGGTCCTGGCCCTTTGTCGCCGCCTCCCCCGCTGTGGGGTTCATGTGATTAATGCGCTGCTGACCACTGAGGCCGGCAGCAAGGACTTGTTTTAGTGCCAGGGAACAGCAGACAAAAGAAAATTGTCTCTCCAAATAACTGAGGAGAATACAGGCTCTCAAAGCCGAGCACTCCCTTGACTCATTGATGAATGCAAGCAGGCCAATATCTCTTCAAGAAAGTTCAACAAAAAGGTTTCCAATCCATTTGTCCTCAAGTCTATAGCTGTAGTACGTTTGTTTGGATGTAATTACACACCCAATGCTTCTGACCTTGAGCCCACAAAACGGCTTTGAGGTCTGTGTTCCAGGCTGGGAGAAGGGAATCAAACGTGAACATGAGCCGGTAAATCCTGCCAACTGATCATCCCGGCATAAACCCATGTCCACAGGCAATGTAGCGTTTTGGTGCTGAACCTACTTTTTATCTTCTGCTTGGTGAAGAACTAATGGGTTATTGAAGAAGCACGAGTGAATGAAAAGTTTGTCGTCGCTGCTGCGGCCGTCTTTGGCCATGAAGTTGTGGTTGGACGATGAGTGTGTGTGTCCTCGTCTGCGATTCAGTGTGTGTGTGTCGGTTCTGTACTCATGCACTATTAACCTCCCACAGAGTGTTGGGACTACTGCCAGGGTCAAGCTTAACTGTCACCTTGTCAGCAACAATGCTCTCATGCTGCTAGATCTGGTGTACATGCATTTTATGAAAGACAAAACAAAAACAAAAACAAACCCTGATGTCTAGTGTTGTGCTATCTCAAGCAATTTGTTTTTTAGGATTTTATTCCACATAAACACTCTGGCGGCTCATTTCACCGAAAACAACACTGACATTTAAGAAGTTTGACCCAAACTAAAGTGTTTGTTTGCGTTATTTCAAGTGGTGTGGTATGATGTACTTATTCCTACTCAGTGTTTTACCTGCATTAGATGGTGATTGGTACGCCCCCAGTTTGGAGAAGCAGGCAGGAGGACCAGTACCAACACTAAACAATGCACTGTAGTGGATGGGGGGCAGCAACAAAATGTATTTAAGCCACCTAAAAATAATCTGTTTACTGCTTCAGTTTCCCATCAGAAAGGGCTGTGTGATGGCCAGGTAAACTGTTTAAAATATTGTAAATATAGCGTACACTAACTGATTTTATAAGTATTGTTGCTGCACCCATCCAGAGCCGTGCATTGTTAAGCCTTTGCTGGTCTTCATGTCTGCTTCTCCACACCGGAGGCAGACCACCATCTACTGTAAGTAATACACTGACACAGTGGCGGTTGACTTGCATTGTCCAAAAGCATAAAAATATACTGAGAAGGAGTTTGGGCTAAACACTTGAGAGTACTAGCTTTAAAAATAAACCCACCTGCTAAATCCACAATGTATACAGTATTTTTACCAGGTAGTTACTTCCTTTGTCTGTCTGCTGTTTGGAGTTGAGCATAAAGCATAGGGTGGATTTATCAGAGCTTTTTCTGAGTTGAACAATGGCTTGAACCAGACTCCGAAGTTCAACATAATTTCCTGCCACAGCAGGCAGATGTTATCAGTAAAAAAGCTCTGATGTAGCCTACCCACTTCACGCTACCTGCTCGGCACCACAGACCAAAGTTAGCGACTAACTCGTGAACATAGTGGAGCGTTTAGCAGCTGAAAAGCCAGATATTCCCCTCAGGAGTTGGTGGAGAGTAAATCAGAGCTAAAATTACACTCAAATTTGTCAGGAGGCCAGAAACACAACTTCAAATAAATACTCATGTTGCACCATGTCTGCCACTAAATGGGCAGTTAGCATGTGAGCCACATTGACTTTATTAGGCTTTAACATGTCATTGTTGTTTTCATTCATGGTCTACAGCCTAATATAATTGTAGTTGTAGTTCTATTTCTTATTTCTATAAAATTCTAATCTATTTTTACTTTTATATAATTTTCTATTTGTAAAGATCTCAGCACAGGTTTAATTTCTTAGCATGTTTAATCTCTCTCTACGTGTTTAATTTCTTCTTTGTCAAATCTCTATGCACATATTTAACTCCTTAACGCAGGTTTAATTAAAATGCAGATTCATCATATAGGTTAACTTTAACATATGTTTACTGTAGTATAGGTTAATTTTAATGTATGCTTACTGTGTGTTTACTGTGTCCCATGCTGCTACTGGATGCTTGATTTTCCCTCGGGATCAATGAAGTGTCTGTTTATCTATTTATCTATCTATCTATCTGCACTGCTCCAAGTGGCTAAAAAAAATCTATTAATGCTAATTTTACATAATACATACAGTAAATACTATAACATCTAATTTGTTCATCTCTTTACAGTGTCCAGGGACATGAAACTCAATCCACAGCAGGCTCCATTGTATGTAAGTATCACTATTCATACTAGAAACCTACCTAAAAGCTTCTTCCAGCGCACACGGCTTGTCTCTTAATACTGCTGCACACTGTAAGTCCACCCACACAGGTGTTTTCACTTTGCCTAATTAGAGCATGCCTGAAGGCTCGTTTGTTGCACCTGTTGGGGCGGGACAGCTTACACCTTTATCATTCTTATTAGCACTGTATATAGAGTTAGATGACCTCATGTAGTTCCTGGTAGAGCTCACCCTGACTTCAGCTGGAGAACAGGTCTAATTAACTGGAATAACTGAAAACAACTGCGTGGGTGTACACGGCTAGATAGTGGTGAAGACAACCTTAAACTGCATGCAAATCAGCTGGCTTTTTAATGTTTGCTGACTGGCAAATTAATAATGATTTGACATGCAATCAGATAAATGAAAGAAGAATCATTTGATGAACTGGTGATGTTACAAAAATAGACCCAGATAGTTTATAAGGAAATTACTAACATGAGACAGGAACAAGAGTACTCATGACAACATGAAATCTTTTATTCTAAGAATCAGTTTCAGTTCAAGTGAAGTTAAAACTTCCAATGCTGCAAGCATCCGTGTCCTCCTCCACCCAGTCATGTGATTTTCCTCCTCATCAAACTAAAAAGAACATCTACTTTGTCAAAGCTGCTCTGGCTTTGTCCTGGCTCCCATTTTGAGTAAAATGGGGAAGTGGTAACCATCACAGTTCGATCAAAGTGCAGGTACTGATCCACTTAGGCTTTTTAATTTAAATAATTATCCAGAAAAGGACAAATTAAGGACTGTTTTACCTGGACATGTGCCATTTGTCCAAATCAATAGGTGAGCAGGTAATTACAGCAAAGAGCTTGGTGCCATGTGCAAAGAGGATCTGTGATCACTTGATTGCTGGATGTTCTTGTTAACCGTGAGCTGAAATGTTTTGATTATGCAGACCATGTGTCTGAGTGAAAGAACATGCTGTACTGCAAAGTTGTTTTTTTCTAGTAACAGGGTCTACTGGTCAATAGGATGCCTGACAAAGTACAATGTTTACTATGCAGTAACATTTTTAGTTTATTTCTGAATAACACATTTTGTGGTTGGACTTAGAAACAAAATTTCAAGCCTCTTTTTGGTCATGAGCAATACATTTGTGGACAGATATTATAATTATTCAAATTTAAGTTCATATTTTATTTTTACCATTTTTCAAACCACCCTGCCTAACAACTTTCCTCGCGTTGAGACCAACAAACTCTCCCTGGTCAGCTGATATCTTTTCCAGAATGATCCTCTCAGTTGTTTGTGCTGGGAGTGCCTTTGGAGGGAGTCACCTGGGTGGTCTGCTTACCAGTGGAGCCAGATGAGGTGGTTCAGGTGGAAGAGGTGCAGCTTGTTGCTGAGGTCCTATCAGATTACTAAACTACCCACCGTGTCATGCAGAATGTGTCAATCACCCTGCAGAGGTTATTTTAGCAGCTTTAAATCTCCTGTCTTATTGCTTGACCCTACTCAAAGCTTGTTACTATACGGTTGATTTTACTACATACTCCTTGCCATCACAGGTTATCATACAGTGCAGTTTTCTGCACCTATGGCTACTAACAAGCAGCCAATCTCATGATCCCTCTTACCCTCACTTGTAAAAATAAAGCCACAACATGTCTGATTTCCCTGGATTAAGCCACTTTCCCCCCAGAATACATCATATCAATTAAAAGGACTTAAATTATTGTTATATTACAAACAATTTTGTCAACAAAATGTTTTGTTTTTGGATCCAGGTAGCATTAAAATGATCTTTAGTTTCCCATCATGGCACCTGCATTTTCATTCAGTGAGGTGTGTGTATGTGTGTGCGTAGGAGACATTTCTGAGTGGTCATACTGGTCCCCTATCACCAGCAGATGAGAAAGGCACACAGGAAATAAGATAAGTCCGAGACGTGTGTTTTGTGTGCGTGTCTCTAAAGACTATAGAGTGGCTCACACATTAACCACCCAGACAATCTTATCTGTGATTTACAGTCGGACTCTTCA
Source organism: Sciaenops ocellatus (assembly GCA_033000465.1). Classification (NCBI taxonomy): domain Eukaryota; kingdom Metazoa; phylum Chordata; class Actinopteri; family Sciaenidae; genus Sciaenops; species Sciaenops ocellatus. The sequence goes on from CP136888.1 coordinate 20,133,608, forward strand.
GTGGAACCGGGCAGGCCATCAAGCCTCATTAGACGTCAGATTCTAGACACTTAAAAGAGCAATTCTCAGTGAGATAGCTCATAGGGGTTAAGTAGATGGCCTGTAATTGTTTTTTTTTTTTTTTTTTTAGAAAATACACACATAGGGAACTGAAAATGACAACCCCAGTTCATAAGTAAATTTCTAAATCACCCAGTGTAGAAACAACTGTTAGTAAGGAACCTGAAGGTCAGGGCCTTGGTCAGAAGAATGATTTTTAATGAGGAAGTTATTGGTAAAGAAACTGAGTTGTTTCAGAGAGAAGTAAGGGAGGGAGTGGGAAGGGTTATATGTTTTGTTGTGCAGAGGATGACTTGTGGAAGCTCTTTCAATAATGGAGAGCGACTCTGCTGTTGTGGCTGTGAGTAAACATGCTATTTACATTCTTGGCATTTAGCAGACAATGTTTCCCAGAATGCAATGCAATCGCGCTTGCAATTAAATGAGCAGGTAACAAAGGACACATGTCTGTGGGCACAGAAGCAGTCTCTGCTCTGTGGCGGCCTGCTACATGGATGAAAAATGCTCTAGATGTCAGCAGCCTTTGCCAACTGGAGGACGTGTGTAGTTTTTTTTTTAGTGAATTACCTGGTAATTTTACATGTCAGTGTCATGTGTGAAGTTGATTTCATGTGTGTTCGTCCCTCAAAACTTGCCAGTGAGCTTTCCATTAATCGTCTAGTGGGAATAAAAGCAGTAGTATTTCTGGGTAAACCACTGTAAGTTTTAGATACACTTACTAGTAAAAACTTTACAGTATGTGTGAACAACAATGGGGATGAGTCACGCTGTCAGGCAAGTGTCGCCATAAACCTTTAACCACTTATCACGCTAGCCCTTTACAGAAAACATCAACTTTGAGTGTTGTCCATAGTCTGTTTTTTATTGTTATTAAAGCAGTTTCCATCCAACCAGACTGATTAATTGCAGAAGCAAGAATGCAAGCCAAACTTTATTTATTCAGCATATTTTGTTCCAGGTGGAATCACAATGTGCTGCACAGAGCGTGAGAAAACTATTGCGTTCACAGTAATTAATGATGAGAAAAATTTCAGAGGTGCCATGGGACGTCTTCACAATTAGTTTGGGTGCTGAAGTGGAGCAAACTTCCACATTGTGCTGCTTTAGTCAGAAATCCAGCCAGGAGGATAAACATTCATTTAAACTGCAAAATAAGTTTGAAATTTGTTATTAGAAAGCAGCTTTGGTGAGAATGCAGTTTGTGTGAGGGCCTAAAATCAACCACTGGTTTACTTGGATAAGTTAAGGATGAGTTAAAATCAGTACAGTTGTTGGATGTGAGGAAAAAGCTTACACATGCATATTTAAAAAGAGGGGGCTGGGCTCATCGCCTCCAGCTGTTCTTTTGATGTTGCCTGTTCCCCCGTTGAAACTCCATGATTAGCAGGTCAATACCCCAGCAGGTCACTTTGTTAAGTACTTATTACCAACAGAGAGCACAGTCATATGGTGTGGCCTGAAAGACATCCATTTGTGCACATCACACAGATTTAAAAGTGCCAGCTTGTTTTTCTGAATTAAGCAGGACACGTAAGAGTCACTTGGACATTTTCTGTTTTGCATTTCAGTTATTTTTAATATTAGTCCTATTGTCAATAGGGTTAGTTGCAGTTTCTGTGCGTGTGTTTGTGCTTGTTTGCATGTTCTGCCAAAGTGACTGTGTGCAGCTGCGTTTCCTGCCTTCTCCAGCAGATGTTTCACACCTCTTGTTTCTCCACCTCCACCCCCTGCCAACACATTTGCCTCCAAAAGACAATAGTCTCATTCAGTTTTTCTTCTGTTCTACTCTATAGTCTCTTTCTCACTTTCTGTATGTATCATTTTGTAGACATTAGCTTATGATATTTGTGATGGATGGATATTAATTTTGACAAAATCAAAGACTGCTGTGGTGCTTTAAGCAGCTAATGTGTCCAATGCAGCAGGCTGATATTATGACTGACTTGCCACTGGCCTTGAGCAACTGAGTGAAAACTGTTCCTCATTTTTGCTTTTGTTTTGTTCATAGTGAAGATGTGAAACTTATTTCTCACTAATACATTTTCATTTTCACACGGAGTGCAAACTCACAAATCCACTGACGTGCTAATATATTCAGTTTCACCAAACTCTAATTTCCAATCTAGGCTCAGGATAAAAGATGAGTTTTTAATGGAGAGAATGTCATGCCTGCTGGCTTCCACCCATCTACAACTCATTTACGGCAGTGCCTCTGCTCTGCTTGTTAAAACTGAGACTCCCTGTGCATAGCAAAGCCTGCATCCTTCATGCTGCAAGTCGATGTACTTAGTCCCGGCTCTCAGAAGGTTACTGCAGGCTGTTTCTCTTCCTGTGGCCTCTGGGCTATGTGCTCGCCTTTGAACACATTTTTTGCCCCTCACATTGCTCAGCAGCAACGGTGGCTTGCCAAACAGAGACATGCCAGTCCCAAAGCTGCTGGTTAGCTTCGCTGCTTGTCAACTTACTGATCCCCCCCCTGTATGGAACAAGGCCTGGAGGCTACTGCTTTATAAGAGAAAGAGGAAACACCTTTAACCCTGACTGTTAAGCTCTCCTTGACACCAGCCTCAGCTGGCCGCCTGTTCATGTTGGACCAGGCGGGTGAAAAGATTGCAACACTGGTCAGATTAAGTGGGATGAAATATCCCATTATCCCTCCTCGGTGTCAACAAGCTGCAATCCCACAGTGGAAAACAGCAATTTTTGAACAATATCCCTATTTTTCCTGCTTCTCCTACTCCTCAGCCTGTCCTCAGATGACACCACATCATTTCCCCCAACGCTTCAGTCACAACATAGCCAATTGTCACTTTAGAAAAACAAGAGACTGCACAATGAACTATGGATAACTGTATATATATACATTTGAATATTAGCAACTTAGTAAGACACATAATATTATGTGGGAAGCATAATATAGTTGTGAAAATATGTATAGAAAATAGACGTTAAGTTGAATTTGCCTCCTCTTTTTGTAAAATTGTTTCATCGACCTCTGTCTCCTCCTCTGCTGTCTGAACCTGTCAGAGCTCACTCACTGAGCTGGCAGAAGGTCAAGCTGCACCTTCATGTTTCAGCACTGCCTGCTGCCTCCCTGTTTGTTAATGATATGATGTGTTGCATTCGCTGACAGTATAAAAAAACGAGTGTCGTATCCGTGACATCAGCCATAGCTTTGTGAAGAGCCGTTTTGAAGCTCAGATTGTAGTGGCTCTGGACGCCGCTATGTTGATAGTCCTGTCTCTCCACCTCCCGGCTAATCTAAAAATGGGCAAAGACGTGGATCGTCGGCTGACCTGAGGCGGGCTGAATGACACCTGGGTGCTCAAACAGGCTGTCTGTCAATCGAAGCAGCCACACTGTTAATTTTGAATAACTTTAAGCCTTAATATATTTTGAATGGGTGAGTTCTATAAATACTCACCCCCTGCACAATTATCACAAACAAACGACAAACCAAAAATGTTTTTTGTGCCGTGCTGTCAACTTGTTTATTTTTGCTGTGAAGTTGAACATTTTAATCTGGACTTGTCCTCGAGCCAACCTCTAGTGGCCGTTTGAGGAACTGCAGTTTGTTTTGGTCTTGGTTGCATTTTACCATCAATAAATCATTACCATTGCCCTGTTAAGATTCGGTGTACCGATAGCCCTCTGTAATGTGGATTGGAGTTCACAGCTGGCATCAGCATTTGTCTTAAATGCATCTTAAGTGAACAACTGTGACTGGATTTCACTCTCTTGAACACTGATTTTTATTTACAGGAGACTGACAAACATGCACATTTGCACTGAGGTAGAGAAGAGAAGTTGGATCTGAATTAGTACTTTTTGCCGTAGCTGTTGTGTTTTCTTGCTTATTTGTTAATCTATGTTTCTTGCTGCTCTTTTCCGTCTCTTTTCCTCTCTTGCTGTGCAGGGGCAGTGCGTTATCACAGTACAGCTCAACGATGAAGAGCTGGCTGCGGATGAAGAAGGCGTGGACTACTTCCTGCTGTTTGCTGGCAGCACACAGCGGCACCTGACCAGCACTCTAAGGAGCAATCATGACACCTTGCATGCTCTGTGTCCCGGTAAGCCAGCCCACCCACAAAGCCTTACAGCTTCCTTTTTACCTCCAATGGACCTGTGGGAATGCAGCTCCACCTACAGTACTTCATACTGTTGAATCTTTTTTTAAACTCATGTTTGTCTGTGTTACCTGAGGGTTCTGTGAAAGAAGCACAATGACAGACTTTTATATTTTAAGTCTTTTTTATGTTTTGTCTGTTAACAGTCAAAGTCAAAGCCTCTAATAGAATTAAAGTACAATACAAAATAAAAAAATATCATCACTACAAGTGAAAACAGTCAGATACAGGGTGTGTTGGTTAATCCTCTGGAGCCACCATGTGCTGTTACATAAATTAACATTAAGAGGCGCTAACACATGCCAAAATGTCAGACTGTTTCATTAATTTGAGAAGTGAATGGTATTATTCTGCCCACATATCACACAGAACTCGTGGGTCAAGAGTTCTTATAACTGTGGAAGAAAGTAATAAATGATTAATCATCCACTACCACTGTCCTCGTTTTTAAACTAATGTTGTGATTTGCGAGAGGGAAATCACTTCATTTTACTTTCCCTAGAGCCTGGCTCATTTATCACTCCTCTTGGAGCACATCCCATTTATTCTATTTGTAAAATTGAACATATTTAGCTAATGCTTAAGTTAGAAATACTTACTGTGAGGTGAATTAGTAACAATAGGAAGCAAGAAAATCAAGGGTCAAAGGTCACTGTAAACTGAAAATAGGTGGTAAAAGTATAGAATACTCGTAATCCTGTAGTAAACATGAATTTTAGAAAAATATTGGATCAAGGTGCGAGGGGGAAAAAAAAACAAGCTGCAGGGATAAATATGTCTGCATTCCTAGAGAAAAAAATAAGGCCTGTTATCTTGTTAGGAGCTCGGCTGAATTACATGTGTCTAGGAGGGGTCAGGGGAGGTGTTACTCTATGCTAACAGATTAGTTCCACTTCAGTGGTCTCTCCAATCAGTACCGCTCCTGTGATCAAGCACAAGGTCACAGTATATAATTCCCAGGTGGCCTGGGAAAATCACTGCAGATTCAGTGAATCAGTACTTTGGCTTGGATTGAGGTGCCCTTGAGCAAGGCATTTGAACCTTAATATAAGGTTCAAATGTAGCTGCCAAGTGACCGACTGCCTATGTTTGTAGCCACAAACGACACTGGCACAGAGTAAACAAAAGAAGGTGTGTTGAATAAACGGGCCTGATATGGTATCTTGTTCGAGATGCAGAGGGCGCCATCAAGGGTCAGCTCCATCTGATTTCTTTTGTAGAATGACAAGGAGTCCTGCGTATGACTTGGCATTTGTGGAGGAAGTAAATTGATTCAGAAGCCCTTGTAATGCCCTGTATATGCATTTACAATGCAGAGCCTTTATCCCCTGTTAGTTGTTGTTTTGACATTGGCCATTTATGGGAACTACAGTCCTCTTTGTTCATTCATTTTGTCATAACAACTGAAAATGCATTTGCATACAAATTTTAATTAATTTGTTGGTAGGTTGAGTTTGATTTGTGACTGCTCAATAGTGAGATGAATTAAAACACATGTTTAATTAGGTAAAAATAATCATATTTATTGGCATTAATTAGATATGAAATTAAGTCAGCAGTGCAAGTCTGCACTGTATTATAGCTGATTATTGGTAATGATTGGTTCTTATTGGACAATTTTGTGATGTCAAATTACAAAAGTACTGAGGGTAATCTTTATTTAATGATCTGTTTCTTTTGTGTTGTGGCTGTGTGATTATTTCATTACCTCTGCCTGATAAACCTGGCTGAAATTAAATGAACTGAATTTAAGCAAACCAATTTTCTCTTTGAAAGAAGATACCAGACTCACTGTTGATTCATAATTTTCAGCAGCAAAGTGCTCATATATAGAAATTTCTTCTTCAGTTTTTCTTGCAGAGGTAGCTGATGCAGCATGTGCGGGTTTTCCTTGGTGGGAAGAATGTTAACATATTATCGTTGCATAACATAATAACATATTATTAATCTCCAGCATCTGACATGAGTAGCACTTGCAATATATATCTGTGAAACCATGCAATTACATTTATGAGCCAAATGATCTTTGAGATGTAAATATGAGCCTGACTATCTTCCCCTTTTTTCACAGCAGACATGTAATGTTACTAAAAATGATTGCTCTCTGTGTCACAGTAAGTCGTGACAATGTGACAGTGAGCTAGCATGAACAATACAGGACCCTGAAACAGAAGCAGCTCGCTGTTAGATGTAATTTCATCATTAATTTTATTATTTTATTTTTTCCTACTGTGACATGCAAAAGCTCTTCCATAAAAAAGGTTTGTGATTAATTTGGAATAAATGATGAAGGTTTGCTGGATAAATTCTGTGGGATTTAGCGCTGCTAGCAGAAGTTAATTTAATCACGTTTATTTGTACTATTGACTTTGCTAGTATTATTGTTTTTCTACACTAAATCTATTACTTGCTGTGATGTTGTTGTTATGACAACAGTGTCGCTAAAGTCGCCTCTGGTAGCTGCAACTAGCTAACAGCGGTCAATGCTCATACAACCCAGTGACATAGAAAATAGCTTATGCCCCAAAACGCTCTTAACTTTATAAAAAGTTTTAAACACATTGAGGATTTTGTTATATACAGAGACTGATAATATAGAATATAACCTATTTATATATCATTGTATTGTGAAAAGGCTTTAAAACTACAGTATATTGAACTTATTCTCTGTTCTCTGTCACCTGCGGTTTTTCATTTCTTCTCTATTTTTTCTGTCTCCCTACTTATATCATGTCATAGCTCATGACTGTTGCGAGGTGGTGTTGGTCACCTTGTGTTCAGTCAGCCGAGGTGTCCCCGAGAGCCCCGAGGATCTAAAGCCATATCTGGGTGGCGTGGCTCCACTGGCCGAGCATCGATTCAGCTTTGTCCAGGATTTGGCTTTTGACATGGCCCAGTTCTTGGTGAGCAACAAAACAAGTCATTTCCATTTTTTAATGGGCTGTAAAATAAACAAAAAAATCAAAAATTGAGGCTTGTCACAGAAGAGGAGAAAGAGTGGTTACCATTGGTTACAAGTGATGCAGCAATATGAGCAAAGTGACAGTCAGACAAAAGATTGCCGCGTTATTGTTTCTTCCCTGACAAGGCTTGATGTCTCAGAGTCCTCTGTATTTAATTAATGAATTCTTTTCAGCACAATTTATTATCCCATAGAAATTAAATATAAAATGTTCTTTGCCTTGCAGGAGGACAAGATAATGTAACTGTCTTGATCACTCAAATTTAAAGCTTCTAATGGAACATTTTGTTTCTTTTTTTTGTCTGACTATGATTAGTTTTTCAACACAGTTTTGTTGTGTCAACACAGCACAGCCCTAAACTGAGCTTAGCACTGATGAATGCATGTGGATGTGTCTACATTTACATCTTACGTTTTAGGCATTTGGTTAATGCTCTTATGTTGAGCGTCTTAAAGCGAGCGCTTCCAGTAAACTAAGCTTCAGCTCGTCCTCTGTAAAAACTTGACTCATCTTTGTAATCACCCTCCACGCAGGTGAGCACGGCGGGCCGGGACGATGGCCTCGATGGGGCGTTGCTACTGGATGAGTGTCACATTCCCCTACAGGAGTGTGAACGTCTAGACGAGAGCCTGGCTTTGGCCCTCCGCCACCTTGCACTGCCTGCAGGATGGAGCTTACTGGGGAAAAATCTAACTAACAGCACTGGTGAGACTGGAGAGCAGTGGACTGGTCTGTAGTGTTCATGAATCAGATAGCATGCCTTTGATAAACGCTGACAAATTATAGTTGTACAACAGATAACGGCACGCATGGCACCTCTCTTTGTACGTTTATCTATGAGTCACATCTATCACATGTAACACATTTACAGTGCTGACCAGATATCAGTGAAACTAGAAAGAATGATCTCTATTGGCATTATGTTGTGTGCGTGCTTTGGAGTGTGTGTTGTACTGCTAACTGACCATTCGCTAAGCCTTGCCCTCCTTAGTTACTGTTGCTATGTCTATCAACGTTTGGGTTAATCACGGTCGGCAGCCACGCCTCTCAACAGATGAAGGTCGTCTGTGTGAATGTCGAATTACTCAATCTCAAAGCACACGCACACACACACACACACACACACACAAAACACAACACAACATGAAGGTGCTGCTTCTGTCCGACCTTCACAGTCTGGATGTGAAAGTGCCATCTGGAGGGCTAACTAATCCTCACAGGAATTATTTGCCAGCTTATGATCAAAACAGGGGTGACCACCCTTCCACTCATGTGATCATTGTGTTATTTTATCACCGTATCATGTATAATTTATATTATGTGATCCCAGAGACATTCAACAATTAGGCTAAACCTAATATTGCTGTTTAACATCACTTCAGATTACACCAAATACATAAATAAAAGGTCTGTCCTATGGCATTTATTATTTTCTGACTCTAGGAAAGTGGAAATTGTGTAATTTCGGCCAACTAATGTACAACAGTAGTAAAAGATACGTTGTGTAGCAATGACCTGGAGTCTACAGAGTGTTCAGTCGGTTCTTGGTCAGCAGTTTTTCAGCAAGCTGGTAGGAATCCAATCGAAACCCAAGGATTTGATGGACATTTATGAAAGTAAAATTAATTTCATTGCGCAGAGACTCGTGTCTTCTATTCAAGTTTTTTCCCCAAATTCCCAGTTTGTTGTTGGATCAGCTGATTACAGCACAGCTCAGACAAAGACAAAAATTGACCACCGGATATCCTGGAAAGACTTTTTTTTACAAAGATGCTTATAAATGACTGACTTAATAACTGTAGGGTCATCTTTTTCTCATTCAAAAAGCAGGACACATGTCTAAAATGGGTTAATTCACCTACAGCATGTGTGCAATTCATGACATAAAGACCTCAACTACACCCATTTTCTACCATAATGTAAAGACCAACCATGTATTTCATTAACATGAATCTTGGTGTCTTAAAACTTGTTGCTTGCGGAGAATTTATAGTTGTGTGTTGAGGGCTTATAGCATAGCTATGGAGCTTATCCATGTAGCTGCTGTAGGCTACACCAGCTGCCACGCGTCTCCTCAGAAACATTACTACAAGTCAAGGCTACAGCTGTGATGGAGACCACAAGAAGAGCTGTGATTGGTCAACTATGACAGGTTTTGATTTCAGATGCCCAGGGAGATTATTGATTAGTGAAAATAACAAAACATCACAGTTGAAGAAAGGCTCAGTTATCTGCTCCTTAAAGCGACACAGCAAAATCATATCCACTGCAAAACTGCTGCTCAGTGTGAACACTGCTATCTGTATTGCAGTGTGAAAGAATGTAAACAAGGTGATTGCACAGCAGTAGTCTTCTAATCAGTAATGACACAATATGAAATAGAAATTACCTGGATGTACTGTTCTAATAAATCAATGAATGATATATCTTAAATTTCCACTGACTGACACTCCATTAACATTAACAGAAACACATGAACATGAAAACACACGTCTCTGTTTGGACTTTGATCTGACTCTGGTATTACTATGATCAAACAGAGCAGAGTATCTTTGCAGCCCGACCAAGTAGCAAGTTTGGGTTGTGAGAAATAGCTATATCAGTACAAACAAACCTACATTTTTTAAATTAAAATTAAAGTGCCAATTTTCTCCAGCCGTTGACTCTGATGACTTTAATCAGTTAAAGGAAGCCAAACGAGCCAATGTGGATGATAAACTCTGCGAGGTAATTGCTCTCTGTGAAGCAGCGTAAACAAGACTTTTGGGAGTAGTTAGAGTGTGGCCTCTGCCTCTGGCTATTTTTAAGATAATAGCTTATTGGTTTAACTTAGACTTGGATATCAGACCAAACCAGCAAAACCAGCAGTGTCTCTAACAAAAATGAAGACTCCGTAAATATAAAAATGAAAAGATCATGAATGATAAAAGTCCACAGACTCCCTTTTTAAATGTTTTATTCATTTTATTTGGAGCCTGAGAAGAAACATCACCAAATTAAATTTTCAGTAATAACCTCCCTGCCAATTAGATAAGATCTGCTTGTCACTGTTGTGGAAAGTCTTGCAACTGTTGAGAGAGATGGACACACGTATACACACACACACACACACACACAGGCTCATTTGCATAGAAGTCAGTTGTCATGTTGTTGATGTTGAAGGCGTCTCCCTGCTGTGGTGAGTGATGTGTGCTCTAATAAGCTCTGCTTCACAATATGTCACTGCTTCAATGCAAGACACTCAGCTGTGATGAGCTGTGGGGAGGGAGGAGAACTGCATCTCTGCTCCTCATTTATCAGATCTGTCAGATGATGGATAGTGGCAGACTATAGGTGGAGGTGACGGTGGTTTATCTCAGTCATCCTTCACACCGTGGACACACAACAGTCACTGATCTCACCATAGCAAGCCATTTATTGTCCTCGGGGAAATACGCTCAACGTGGAAGAGCTGTGCATGTCAATGAAACGAAAACACCCAAATAATTTACGTCGTTAAACAGTTAGTAGTGTCAAATTATCTGTAACTTGTGGTTTGTCAATCAATAACATTTCAGTGCATCACTCATCTGCAGCCTTAACAAGCAAAGAATATTATCAACGATCCTTAAGGCATTTTTAAGGCACTTAGAGGTTTTTGCTTAAAAATCATTTACATCATTCATTAACAAGAAGAATAACAAAAATTGTTTATTATTGGTGATATGTGGTCATAAATCAAAGACAAAGACCTGATGATGGTAGGATTCATCCTCTAGGTGCCATGTTGTGTGTACCAAATTTTCATTTCATATTTTTTGACATATTTCAGTCTAATCTGATGGCCCAACAGAGCCATGGCGCTACCTAAAATTTCATATCTTGTCTAAGCTTCTCGGCTTTCCTCTTTTTTTTTGTAATTTTTAATTGAATACCTGATGGCTGGACAAAAGTAGCTAATGAAAAAAGTAGTTAATGTGTAAATAATTAATTCATGAATATAAAATATATATAAAGACAGATGAACTGATCATGAAAATAACTGTTGTGGCTCCAAGTCTGTTGTCTTACTTGTTAAGCTAACCAGTAGCCAACTAGCTTGGATCTCTGCCAAGGAGCAGTGAAGCTGTTTTGGTAGCTCTTGATGAGCCAACATACTGTTCAGCCACCTCATGTTGGTGGTTCCTGTACTGCCGCAAATAGCTGTAACCATGTACTGTACATCACAGCCAACCCTCCAAGTTGCCTTAGTACAAAAATGTCATGGATGTTATGGTAGCCAGTTTGAAGAAATCATCACCAGACCCAGCAGTAAAGCATTTCCTGCTGCTGTTTGCTACCTCGCATTCCAGTCCGGTCCAGTTCAGCCAAGTGGAGCATTAAATATGACCAATTAACTTGAAATTCATCAGGGCAGGCTGGTTCAGACTGGCCCATGTTAAATGGAGTGAAACCTCTCATCCGCAGACACAACCAGCATTGTAAATGTTGCCTAATGGGTATTATGGCGCTAATAACGCTAAGTAAAATGTGTTTTTTGACCCTTTCTCTGATCTGCTGCAGTTTGTCAGCTGGTTTGTTGTTTTCACTCTTTTCCAACTGATTTAATCTCACTGTTGAAAACTACACAAGGCACAGTTAAAAGGTCTGAGAAGAAATCACAGACGAGTTGCAATATTGAATATATTTCTGCTCTGTGTGGACAGTGGACAGTCCATTCACAGGCAGTGACAAATGAAAGTTAAAGAATAAAACACAATTTTTATAATAAGAGTGACGAATACTCTGTCCAGAAAAACCCGGACTCAGCAACAGTACTGTGGACATTTTATCTTCCTTGTTCCTGTAGTTTCTGCTGTTATAAATAACCACGGAGCAGGTGGTTTGATAAACCTGAGCATTGCGTGTGCAGTGTACTGACTCTGCATTACAAGACATCTGGGTGCTGAAGTAGAGATTTTTTCAAACACCACACCGTTGAACATTTACAGTTTTCTGTTTTAACTAAAGGTTTTATGTCTTTCCAATGATCTGTATGTTCCCCCTTTATTAAACTTCAGGACTCAATTTCACTATTTTTAAAGGTTTCTTATCTCAGGATGCCCCCTTTAAACTGACAATAAATTTGGCCGTGGCCTGACAGTAAAATATATAAATGATAACAGAAGATTGGGCAAGTGGAGAACAAGAAAAAAATTAATAATATTTCCCTATGAATGCAGAGAAAGATTTAATTTCACAAATTCAGCTTAAAGTGAAACTATCTCCTTTCTAAGTACGCGTTGCTTTTGCAGAAAGACGGAGGTCTGTGTGTGTGTCTAGGTGCGTGTGTGTGTCCATGAATCTCCATTATTGTCTTTGTGGATGTGTAATGGGAGGGTTTCAGTGTTTGATGGTGATATTAGGAGTTCAAATGATCTATGAGGCCAATAATGGACTTAAATTAAAAGTGGGAGTCATGTGTCAGGAGTTAGTGTTGCTCACCTCTGCTGAAATTAAATGCTTTGGTTTGATTCAGTCACATGCATCATTATTGTTGTTGATGCTGTGATGGTTTTATTATCACACATCAGATGCTGCTTAAGAGTCACATTGACTAGAATATAAGCACTGTATTATGAAAACAGTTTAAGTTCTTGCTCAGTAACAGCTATTTGGCACCTTGGCTTCCATCCAAACACCACAGTATGGTTATATCAGTCTGTAAATGTGTAAAGGTCTGTACTGGTTTAATTAGATGGCACTGCTGTGTTGCCAAGCTGCAGCAAGTGATGGTATGTCGGCTACTGCACCACAGATTGGTTGCCAGGACTGCTGCACTCTTCTGCCTTTCTCAGTTTCCATGTTTGTTTCTCTCTTTCCGAATTCATTGTATTTATTTCTGTATTCCTTTGTCTTTTCCTCAGACCTGAATCCTCAGGAGACTCTGCTGCATTTCTCAGCACGTCGAGGTCTTTTTCGGGTTACGGACTTCTTGCTGCAGCAGTCAGGAGCAGGAGAAGCTCTGCGATTGGCTAACAGAGAAGGCCACACACCCTCCACCATTGCAGCCCTGCGAGGACACAAACGGCTCCACGAGCTCATCACAAAGTAAGGACTGAGCATGACTTGTAATGATAGCCAAAGGCTGGTTAAATTGTGCAGTAATAATAAAGTTTTTTAATGGAGTGCCACAAACGTGTCCGCAAATGTTTACACTATATGACAGCGATACTAGCTGCAAGCTGCAGTTAACACTGCCTTCTTCTCTGTGCAAACAGTCCCATGTCAATATATCAGGGCAGATGGCATGGTTCCTCCCAGCTCCGTAGGGCAATCTTATTTGTCTGTTGTCTTCATGGAAAGTATCTAAAGAACATGACCACAAAGTCTGCTGCTCAACTTAGCAGTTTCAGCTGCACCCAGATAGTTGAGGGCAAATTGAAAAGTTGTGGGCGGCCGGTATTGTTCCCAGAAAATCCAGAGAGATGGGAAACTATTTGAAACACAAAAGCCTTGGTTACAACGTCTGTGTCTGTGTTGACCTGTTGTAGCACCTCACTGCAACATCCCACTATGTGTAACTTTACTTTAATACGCACACACACTGCAATGTTATCTCTACAGAGTTTAATAGCGGAGGATGTATATGTTTTGTTTGCAATTGTCAGGTATTATCTCTAATAATGTCTGAGTGACTACTAAGTTCAGGTTTTTCACATGCTTTTATAGCGAAACATTAAACTGCAGGGAAAAACAGCTTTTTTGGTAAATGGACTGAGACACGGGCTAAAGTGGAATGGACCCTTTTTATGTCTTTTAAATACTCGACTTATCTGCTACAGAATAGTTTTCATTTAACTCGAAATGAAGATGCCACAAGCTGAATGACAGCTACCACTTACTCATTACCAAGCGTGCACTGGAGTTGCTTCACAACTTACAGCTTCCTCTTTGTGTGCTGGTAATTACATTTCCCTCATGAAAAGTGAAGTCACTTTCGACTGGTGACCTCAGCCGTCGTGCCTCGTACTAAAGCAATCCACCCAACCCAGCATTACGCAAACAGATCTGGTTGACTGGGGAGTGTCTCCCCTTTACAGCACAATCCTTATGGAAGAAAAAAATACTGCACATACTTTTACCTTCAACACTTAGAGCAAATGCAGCAGGGGGAGTGAAGTTTTATCAGGAAGCTTATCAACTAGGAGTGGTCTTTATTTTACTGCTGGGAAGGAAAAGAACATTTTTGGTTGACTGGCCACAGCGTCTGGAACCTTTTAACGTTTATTAGCTACTTTATTACTTGACAGCATCACTATGTTACTAGATTACCTGATACACTGCTAGAATAGACTAACAACTGTAGCTTATGGCTTTTCCCCAAAACAGCAAACCAAGTGGATTATCGTAAGAAAAGGGGGAGTGTAAATCGGCTGACATCACTGTTAAAACCTTCTCTCGAAAGCGTTTCTGTGCTGTGTTAGCCAATCACGCTACAGAAACTTGTGGATGATCTAAGTGTTTATTTCACGGCAGGGCTGAGACAGACACAGAGACGGACAAAGCGACTGAGACTGTCCAGCTGGTCTCAGACGCCCGGGTGGTTTGCCACTTCCCCAGGCTGAACACACACACTCTAACGCTGACCATCCACCCAGGCCATGATCCTCCAACCCTTCAGAGGAGCGTGGAGCAGCTGCTGCACTTGATATGCCATCTCCATGCCAAGGTGAGTCACGCCACCCTGCCCTTTTAACACACTATCTTCACTCATGTTGGCCTCACTCAGGACCTGGGCTGCTGCTGAACATTGTTAGATTGTTTGTTTTTTCACTGCCCTCATTTTTTTAACCTTCAAACTAAGTTTGTATAACCGGTGGAACACCTTATGCAATCACAGAGCTGGTGATTGATAAGAACTAGAGAGTACCTCTGTTGGTTTCTCTGAGGGAAAAGCTAACGTTTACTCTCCTTTTTTATATTCTGCAGGGAGTTTCTGTACTGGAGCTGCAGTTTGATTCTCTGCACACAGCAGCTGAATGTTGTGATGGTGTAGAAACGGAGATAACCTGTCTCGAGCGACTACAGCAGCATGCTCTAGCATCACAGTGCCTGGATACAACAACAGGAGGGAGCCGGGTAGAAAACTGCTCAGTGGAAATCAGCAGTAGTGTCGATTGTGGACATGGTGGGACTGGAAATTCCGAGTGGAGTTTGTCTGTGAGTACTCCAACGTCAGATATATGTTCCCAGGAGCATGGCCTCGGCTCCCTGGAGCACAGGGTGTGTCTCAGGGCAAAAACTGGGAGAGATTATTGCCAAACAGAGCAGAAGGGAAAGGAGCAGCTTGATGTTTCCACCCGGAGTTTGAGTTTGTGTGACAGGAGTGAAGGAACACAGAGTGAGGCAGAAGGGGAGAGCCTCACTGTGGGAATCCTACCACCAGCAAGCTGTGGTAAACAGGTAGAGGAAACTGATAGAGGAGAGGCTGTGATCCGGGAAGGACAGGAGGCCACTCAGGGAAAGGAAATATCAGAACAGGAAGCAGAGGACAGCACAACTAGAAGGAGGGAGGAGGAGACCAACTCAGAGTCAACAGATCTAATAACACTCAGTGGAGACACGAGCGCTTCAGTCATGGGCCAGTCCCCGTCGTTAGAGGACTCTGAGGTATCTGACACCTCTGATTCTGAAATGAAGGAGTGCGTCGGGAAAGAAGAGGAGAAACTTAGCCAGGAACTCTGTGACGGCGTCTCTTTAGATGAGGAGAGGGCAGAGAGTGAAGGGTTAACAGAACCTCTATCAATCCCAGTGGACCTTCCCAACCCATCGCTGATAGTCTGCGGTGATGTAATCGAGGAGCCTGAATCTGAGGTTCCACCTCTCTTGATAGAAGGCCTCCACGAGGGGGAACCTCGGCCAGACATAAACAGCCTGGAACAAAACCAGGAAACAGCTGGTAGGGATTATGCTACGGAGCAGCAGAGGGGCTTGGCTCTAGAAACTGGTTGTCATTCTGGGAATTGTACTGGAACAGCCAGTGTTAAAGAGCTAGATGGTGAAGACGTAGCTGAACCTTCTGGATGTAGTCTTGAAAATACCAGTTTGCCTAGTTTAGACAAACCTGACGATAGAGCTGATTGTCAGACTGCTGATAACTCCATGGAAGATACACGAACTGATCCATCACCTGAAACGATGCCCAGCTCCAGCTCCAATAGTCATGCTGATCTTGATTCAGGGATGATCCGTGGCCACTCCAGTGACGATGATGACAGCTTCCGATCGCTCGGGAGCTCCACACCAGAAATATTCCACCCCTCTCAGGACAGTGCTGGTATGGGGGATCAGGATTTGATGGAGGAACCAAATGATTCAAAACCTGGTGAAAACAAAGAACACTCACTAACTGTGGATGCAGGGCTCCCCTTGGAGCCTGGCACCGTCAGTGCACTGATAGCGACAGGCTGCAGCCAGACTGGCACCGAGCCTGAATCACAACTGTCACCCAGCCTCCAAACAATAGAGGCTTTGAATACTGAGGGGACAGGAGAGAAACTCATCCCAGAACTTTCCAAAGAGGATCTGTCGTTAGGTCCAGCGTTGTCAGAGAGTGGGGACGCTCCAGCAGTGAAGGTCAATGAAAGCAAAGCTGGAGAGGCCATCGACTCTGAGCATCTGGCCTCAGAGGTCACCAGCAGGCTTTTATTTGAAGCCATTCAATCTGGTGCAGAAGAAAGTGAAGTGATCGACCCAGTTGAAGGAGATCATCAGTCAACAGAGACCAGTGATAAATCTGCAGTGGACTGCAGTGTAGCTGAACAGAGTGGAGACGTGCAATTGTTGCCACAGCAACCCATATGGGATAATTCAGAGATGACAGCAGATGAGAGGTCACCTGATGAGGGATTATGGCACTCAGAAAATCAGACTGATGTATCTTCATCGCAAGGTGTCACTCCGCCCTCAGATGTCGATGCCTTGGAAATAGAACAATCCTCTCCGAACAATAAAGCATCCGGTGAACCTCATGCTGAGAATGAGATGACTGAAAATCCAAAGACTCTTGACGCAGTGGATAGAGCCTCACAAAGTGCAATTCAAGGTGGGCAAACATTGATTTATTTCAGTCCCGGATCAGGTTTATTCTAGCTTCACACACTCACATACATCACAGGGCAATATGTTTGTCAAAGTCTTATTCCTAAACAAATACGCTAAATCAGATTTAGTGCTCTTCTTTTGATTAATGGCAATAGCTCCACAAAGCTAGATGCCATGTAGCTCACCATTATTGTGCTCACAGAGGTTTTTGGGTGACATATTGTTGTGATATATTGCATTTACAGCCTTTAGTAATTCTTTAAGATCACATTTTTATTTACAAAAAGAGATTATTTTAAATCACCTTTCTGTAAAATGTGATATTAGCACAACAATTTTGCCAAATCAGTAAATGCAGAGACATTTGGAGACATTGTAACTTGTTACATAACTGGAGATACTGAGCTGGATTATATATTTGACACCTTAGGTCATGTATTGTACAGACTGACAACAATTTTCTTTATATTTGTATGTTTTGTGTTAGGCTCATGTACACAAGCACACTCTGGCTTACAGTATACTGTATGACAGCAGTCACATTACCAGTACATGTGACCAGGTCTCAGATGTACTCCTAGAAGGCTTGGTTATCTAAAACAAACATACACAAGCAAGCTGCTGTGAGCATGGAGCAGGAAGTGAAGAGTCTCTCTTCTCTAAGTGAACTCACAGCACTCCTCTGTCGGCAATTTTCACTCATCAGTAATAATTGTACTGGACCCAAGTTCAATAAAGAAAGGTCAAGGGCAAGGTTGGCGCTGTGCGTCATACAGAGAGTGGGGTGTCATTATGAACGCGGGATATATTTACAGTCCGACAGTGGCCTAGCATCAGGTAACATCACAGGCGATTAGAGACAAGCTTTCTGTTGTCTCAAGACATGAATATTAAGTCTGGATTGCAGTGGATGCTGAAGTAAGAAGTTGTTGTTTCATTCTGTTTCATGCAGATTGATTACTGAGACTTCCCCAGTCCCTCTAGAATTTATCAAGTGATGTTCACATCCAAGATAAATTCTTGTAGTTGATCTCAGATAATTACACGGCACCATCAATGGGCCATTTGCTTTCTGTTTTTATAATCAAATAATGATGAATTTGTTTACATTTATATGTAATTGTCCCTATGGGAAATTTCACTTTCAGGGAAGCTTTAACAGCACATGAAAACTATAGACACAAGTTGCTTCATCACCATTGCACACAGTCAAACTCCTCAGTGTATCTGCAGTGAGGGCAGACAAGTCTCTGTTCCTTTTACTAAACACTTGTTATTGATTCCTGTATTCAGAGGATTTGCCACTGAACTGATTGCATTGTGTTGTGTGTATTTCTCCAGAGGTAGAAGTCATCATGTCTGAAGAAATTGTAATTGGTGCAGGGGAGGAAGAAAATGGTCCAACAGAGGAAACAGACTCCTCCACGGTAAGCTCAAAGTGCCTATCCCTATCAAGCTCTGCTTTGTTGTAGACAAAGGGTTAATTAACATGAGTTTAAGATGAGTCACTGTTTGCCAAACCTTTGAAACACCTTAAGTAACCTTTGGCACGAAGATGTTGCAAGCAAACAACCAAGCAACCAAGCTCAGTCCCTGAGATACTGCAGTACATGACCAGGGGTAAAATGTGCTGTGCCAATATTTAAACTAGTCAAACACAGATGGAACTAATAACATCACTCATTGCTGCATTATAATGTTATTGGCTCCACCTGTGCTTTTCCTGTTGTGACAAGTCAAAATGTCTGTGCTGTGAAAAAGATGAAAAAGTCTGTGAATCTGATTCATTCAGGAACTTCAGAGCAACAGAGTGTTTTGATGCTAACAAGGTTAGCAAGACTTTTTCAAAACAAAGCGTAAAAGACAGACAGATGTCTGACAGGAGACAAAAAGAAAATAAGCTGTGATATATCAAGCAGTCTCATCAAGTTCACTTATTAATATTTTTATAATATAGCAGGAAAACCTTGCTTTTTGTATTTATAAAAAGTCTAGACGTTAAGGTGAAATGAAACTTTAAAATGTACATCAAGAGATCCAAAACCAATCCAAACATTCCTTCAGACATTATTGAATTTTGAACACACCAACCCCTGTATGTCCATGTTTCAATAAATAATGCAAATGATAATAATAAATAGAGGTAGACTACAAAGTTCTACAAGTTCGCCAGAAAATCAACAAAGATAAATGAATAAAAAATGTTATCTAGTGAATATGAACCTATAGTGTACTTTACCATAAATAAGAATAATAATGTATATTGACACAGTCAGTATCTATTATTAATGTGCTCTGAGGATGGGCTGCATGCTGTGAAGAACACATCTTTGCATCCTTAGAGTCTGAATAGGACTGATGGATAACTTGCAGTATTGGACATCAGTGCAATCCAGTGTGCAAATGAAGAAGGTGTGACTGATTTCCATTGTTAACAATCCAATAATTCTGCATCCTGTTAAAAAAGTCCAGTCAGCGCCACAGTTTGTAGTACCCATGCATCTGTAGATTTAAGGCACAGTTAACAGGATTTAATGAGAAATAAGCATGAGAAGAGATGTGCAATTAAATGTTCAATAAAACGAATTTGGGCTCATTTTGTTCAGAGTTTTCCAAGAATTTCTACTAAATGTTTTGGTGTGTAGGAAGTTTATTGTTATAGGCTTTCCTCAGTATAAAATACTTTTTATTATGAGATCATTATTATAGCAAGTTTTCCGTTGCTTAAACAGTGATACACAACACAGCATTTTATTAATAAATGGAACTCTTATTAAATTATTATTATTGTGCAGGAATTGCCATGAATTGCAAAACATCTCTAGTAAAGTATGGCAAAAAGTTTTTGGGAGAAGGAACGGCAAGATTTGCTTACAAGCAGCTTGATGTGCCAACTAGAGATTTGCAGAGAGTTCAGGAAAGTTGTCTGGAACATTTTTCTGTCTCAGTAAAATGTTTCAGTTTTTCTGTTTTGTGTATTTTTGGTTAGTTCAGTCATTCAACAAGAAATCTATCACCTGCTGGAGTGTCCTTAAGTACGACCTCTACATTTACTTTACTGCAAAATGCAACAGGATCTCCCTACTTCATACAGTGGGAGTCATGTTACTGTCTCAACTGAGCACATGGATGCGATCTTCAGGAGACAAGGCTTTACTCTGAAATGTTGCTGACTGACAGATTCCTCAGCAGCCATAGACTGGAGTGGCTCTGCTTATTCCTGGGTTGCGGTCTAGGTCAGTGGCTTGTTTTGAATGCCAGATGTTTCACTGTAAGAGGATGTACGCAGCCTGTAGGAGACCGTGGGTCACCAGCAGAGGGCGATGTAGTCTCAATGGCGTCACTTGCGTTTTTCCTCTTGACCAAAGAGAGAATTTAATGACCTGCCATTTGATCCTGTTGAAATCTCCTGTAATTTCTATGATGAGCAGGCAATTTGGAGTCATACTGGTGTTGAGCAAACTGCTGTAGGAGTTTAGGTGAAGAAATTGCATGTTCACATACTTGAGACATCACATCCTCAGATCTTCAGTCTCAGTTCACACTGTTTGAACAGTAGCAATGTTTAGGCACAGTGTGTCTAACAAATATATGTGTTATAACATTTATAATTAATAACCTTTTGATCATGATTTTCACTAGATAATAGTTATCACCAGAACAATAACAATCATCAACCCTCATGGTTTATATTACAATTGAGTCATAATATGTCAAATCATTTGTAAACTGAAATTAATGAAACCTAAGAAAAAAGCAGTATGAAGTATATATAGAGATTATAAAACTCCAGACAAGGGCAGGACAATCAAACTGATTGGAGAACAGAATGACAGCAATAACAACTAGCTGCATGAAAAGAGATGTAAGGTTAATGAGGCAATTAAAATCACAGACGTGTCAATGTGTTGACAAGATGTAACCTTAAACAGCAGATCATTTAGTCTTGGTTAATTCAGCACACATGACATCTTTTCTTCTGATTATTATTCTTCTAATTATTGTTATTATTTTATGTATATTAGACTCTTTCACCCATAATGCCCCAATAAAGTCCTCAATCTGTTTTTAACAGCAGCTGTGACACATAAGTGAGAAGTTATAGCAACATCCAGTGGTGAAATGTAACTAAGTACATTTACTTGAATACTGGACTTTATGTAGAAATTTGAGGTACTTCACTTATATTTTTAGTTACTCAAAATTAAGTTTTGACAGAAAATTGGTGGCTATTTTGATAATCGTTAAGTCACTTTCCATGGATTTGTTGCTTTTCCTTTTAATTATTTTGATAATTTTAATTAGTTTTGTTGTTTGTTTTGTTGGACAAACAAGTATGGATATCGACAAAATAATGAGTGGGTGAATGCATGATAAAAACAATTGAATACAAAGTAGTTAAACCTGGCTCCACCTCAACTAAACAGGAAGGTAAAATCATGCCTTTACATTAATGTGTGGGTAATAATGTAATAATTCTGATTATACTTAACATGCAGGACTTTTACTTTTGCAAAGGATCTGTATACTTCCTTCGCCACTGACTACACCTATCGGAAAAGAAGAAAGTAACAGAGCTGTTCAATAAACACATTTGGTCACTAATGGTGCTTTTATTTATGTGGTGAGTGGCTGCACTCGCAGCTTTGTTTTGTTAGGCTGAGAATGCAGCAATAGCTTTGGAGATGCCATTTTACCTGCCATATAGCATTTTCCAAAGTAAACGGCTCTTCAAATGTGTGAACTTCACTGCCAAAGGCCAGGAAAGGCAGTTTAACAATATAATATATTGCAATATAACCTATATGTCACCAGACTGGCCAGGCTTGACTTACCTGCTATATTGACAGAACCTAGAGGTATCGTTTGCTTTGATAGGAATATGTCACAATGCCTCTAGCTGAATAAGATGCATCTCATTTCTCCTGTTTGTGTTCATGCTTTCCTCACTTGCACTGCTGAGTTTCTGAACTAATCCCAGTTAAGATAAGTGAAATGCAAATATGGAGAATAAATGGTGTTTGGTGAATTGGAACATTCCTGGTATCACTTACTGATGAGAAAAATCTGGCAATTTTATTAATTACTGCTGTTGACAATTCACAATGAAGAGAGGAGCGTGAAAATGTTTAGTGTATTGTTAAGTCAGTGATTAACACCATGTGAAAGAGCAGCTTTGGTCCTTATGTGTTTGTGTGAGTGTGAGTGTGGATGTGTCTATGTGTGCTGTTTTACCTCTTAATAAAGTGGACAGTTAGAGTAATACAGTACCAGCTGGGAGGTTGTTCGGGGCGTTAATGGGCTCCACTTACATTTTTGGCCGTACACTATGTTCACTCCTACAAACTAGCAGAGCAATATAGAAAGTGTCAGTTTTCAAATCCAACAAACAGCAGTTTATATTCAAAGTTTATATTTTCTGTGCAAACTATGTGGTCTGTTTAGTTCAACGGATCGTTTGCAGTGTCTCCCTGAACACTGAAACACCTGGAGCTCTGTGAAGGTCAGAGTTTGGATTAGGGGGAGAGTCTGATTTGTTTGTGGCTACCTGCATTCACGCCTTTGCGCTTTTCAGCTTAGGGTAGGACCCAAGGTCAAAGCTGGATTCTCATGTCAGGGACAACCCACGGACTGTAGGGACTATTTACATGAAATATCACCCAGGCACACTGTGCATAACTTACCATAATGATAAAACTGATGAGTTTTAGAGTTTGTTTTTTTCCACATACTGTAGATTTCACAGTGTCACTGAATGTGTGGAACACAGACACCCACAGTTGCTTGCTGTATGGATGTAGAAAACAATATTGCTGTTGAGTTGATTTGATTTAAGATGTTTGGGGAGTAGATACTTCAAATGATAGACAACAAGTTAATCTGTTACTTGCAATAAGAAATGATTGTTGTTGGGAGGTTCAATTTATATATCCCCAGCAGAATTTTATCAAATCAATACCCAGTACAGTGTTTAGTAATTTCACAGTGTTATGTTGTCATCTTATCAGTTTACCATATTCTGTTTCCTAATTAAATGATTAGAAGCAAATTGTAATCAAAACTGATAAAATCTTACTAAGACTTAAAACGTACTAATTACTGAAAATTAGTTTGAAATGTGTGAAGAGTTTGGTCTGATAATGCGTAACAGTGAGACTGTTCATAGCAATCATCAATTAGATTTTCCTATGTGTGATTTTTGCAAACATATTAACATATTGTGTTATATGTATATGTATATATATACATATATATATATATATATATATATATATATATATATATATATATATATATTTTAAAGAATTAGTATCGATTTCAACCACATTACCCCGGCCTAGACATGATAAATCACATGTGGGGAAAAATCTGAAGTCCAATCTGCACTGTAGAGTAGCTGGCCAACTCTAGCTCTGCCCTTTTGGAGATTAATATGCAAGAGATATTATTTTTCTAAAATTTTTTGCTGCTTACAGCACTGCCACAACATCACTCCTAAACTTTTTCAACACGGCCACCGGCCAGATCCATCATCTTTGAGAGGCGCAATCTCTCCCAGAAGGCGCCTCACAGGTGGCCTCAATCCTCATCCAGCAGGGGGTGTTGAATCTCAGCAGCATAAATTTTGATGATTGAATAACATTAACTGAAGTAATAATGCCCTACTGTCATCTGTCACACTCTAACAATGTACTCCTTTGGCCGACTGATTTACAGGATGAGAGAGTGAGAGTGAGAGAGAGAGAGACATTCACAGCCTCTTAGAGACAAAGAGAGAGAAAAGACAGAGAGAGAGAGCAAAGGCATGAGTCAGGCAGAGTCAGGAGAGAAGTTGAGAGGCGACAGAGGAAAAGAAAAGGGAGGGAGTCAGGGAAGAAGAGAAGGAAGGAGGGAAAAGGAGAAAGAGGGAGGGGAGTAAAAGCTGGAGTCTGGTAGAGAAGGCTGCTTCTTTGGCCAGATGTGAAGCTAAGCAGACAGTTTCAGCTCTGCTCAACAGTGTTTGTGCTGGATTTTAACCTTCTGTTCAGTAAATCTGCTCGGGATATTTAAGGGAAAATGTACGAACGACACAAGCGGAGGTACAGCCTCTGTGCCAAAGGAGAGAGAGCTGTAGACGTGGTTTTGATAAAGGTAGGCTACCTCTCTGCACTTACAAACAAAGTTGCTTGGTATGATAACTGCTACTGCTACAATAATAACAGTCATTTGAACAGAGGCTTTGAAACATAGTTAAGTGCTTCAAGCTGAGCTAATAATGACAAATAATTGTAAAAGCAAGGTAATAAATATAAAAGCAGGAATGAAAACCTAAAAAAAAAGGAAGGAAGGAAGGTCGAAAGCAATCATTAAAATTATTGTATCAAATGAAGTCCATTAATGAGAGTTTCATGAAGTAATTTAGCAGTTTAAGGCTCTCAGACGGAGCGTTTCTAAAGGCCTAACCACACTTATTTGTACAAGCTGTCCAGAAAAAGGTTATTTCTTAAGTAAAACATAATCATAACTGTCACAAAGTGCTTCAACATGTTTGGACAAACCTGTAGTCGTCTCCCAGAGATGTTGTGATGGGTTTTGCTGTGTTGCACCCTGGGAGATGATTGCATGGTTGTTGATAGTGGCCCTCCAGACACAGAGTGCTGATTATTTTGGGGTGGAGTGCGGTTTCTGGATGTACGCTGCATGAGTATACTGTATGTATCACCAAGACAGATGCCTGTACTCTATCCATCTCTGTGGAATAACTGTGTGTGAAACTTAATGAGGCTCAGACAGTTTAAGGTCTTTCCAGGATTATTTGGTCAGGCCAGCGAGCACTTGTCTGAAGTCCAGTGATGTTCTTAAAATGTCTTGTCACACTGCAAAGTTGGGACATTTCTCTCTCCCTCAAAGGTCTTGTTACTGTACCATAACAGTTCTGTGTCAAACCATTTGAACTGGCTGTCTATGGAATCTCTCTAAATGGGATCTTTATAGCACCCTAAAGTGCTATTTAAAGCCCAAACGGCTCTACACATATAGAACCCTCTAAGATATTTTTCCACTGTGCTAGGTGTGTCAGGTAAGAGTGTCTCTGATTATGACACTGATTTCTCCTGATCACTTTCTAAATGTTGAGCTCTGCTCTGTCCCTACTGTTTATCAAACAACCAGCCACCACTTTTTTTTTTAGCTATGCCAACGGCTAAGACTGAAATAGCACAACAACAACTTGATGGATAACCATAAAGTTTGATACAGACATACAGACATCCCTCCTCAGGATAAACTGTAATAACTTTGGTGATCTTCCGACTTTTCATCCAGTGTAAGCGCCTTACTTTGCCCAATGCTTAGTTGGTTTATGACCAAATACTTCCAGAAGTAGACATTCCCATCAGCCTATGTCATGCTTTGTGTTTGTGCTAATAAGCAATTATTAAAATGCTAATCTAACATGATGAACATGGTAGAAATGACACCTGCGAATCATCTGTGTGTTAATATTGTCAGTGTGCGCATGTTTGCATGATGGAATTAGCAAGTGCAGCCTCACAGATTGTACGATGGCGGTAAACTCTGTCTTGTTTTCTTTGTAGCAAACTCAAGTAAAACTTTCACTGGAGCTAAACAGGAGTGAATGTCCGTAATGAGTAAAGAGATCAGTAAAATAAATTACTGTACAGGTCTGTTTGGCTTCAGCTGAAAGTTGCTTGACATCCTCCTGGATCCACATTCTTTATGCTGTCATCCTGACAGTCCATACTGTAATTACTGTTGGTCTATTCTATACATACAACCTCTATTGCATGTCTGTCCGTCCCTTTTCTGTTGCTCTTCCTGAGGTTTCTAACTTTTTTCACTGTTGAAGGTTGAGGTTTTATCCAAATTTAGTGTCTAAGGACAGAGGGTGTCATACGCTGTACAGATTGTAAAGCTCATTGGGGCAAATATGGTATTTATCGGGCTTTATAGATAAAATTGACTTTACTTGACAAACTATAAAAAGGATAAAACCTGTAGAATCCAGACTAAAGTGTTAGCCACTAACCATCAACTAAACGAGACTGGAGTGATTCAATTCAAACTAAACTTGTGACTCAAAACTGAACCATTTCCTATTGCTTGATGAGTATTAGCTATAAAATCAAAATTAATAACCACTTTCTAAAAACGTAATGCATAACTAAACTATGAACTACTGACCGTCACGCTGTCTGTGACATCCAAGAAGTAGAGCAGACTGGAAGGCACTGAAAGAAAAATACTGTTTCTATGAAGTGGATTGCTCTGGTATATGTAACACCTCTCTTGAGTCTATTGTCACTTTCTAAACTTGTTCCTGATATCAGCTCCTCTTTTCACCCAAGGAGTAAAATAACAAGGGAATATGTGCGCGAGTGTGTGTGTGTATAAGAGAACGAAGGAGAGAGGGAGGAAAAGGGAAAGAGAGAGAGAGGGAGATATGATGGTGTGGGAAAAGGCAGCGCCGGGCTAACGGTTTCCTCTGGCCTCAGATGGAAACAGGCATTTGGCCAAATGACTTCATTCCAACCAGCGTTTCACATCCCAGCATCTCTCCTGGCCTGGAGTCACAAAACACATCATCACTCCACTTACCAAGTACAGTAACTGGTGTATAAGCCTTTATACGAACCACGATAGTGCTACAATATATACAAGCACCAGGCCGGGAAATAACAAATCTCTAAATCTTCTTTTCCTTTTTAAGGCACATATTTCCTTGTTTAGCACATTTCTGATATTCTTCATCATTTTATGGTCACAGGAATAGTTAGTAGTCAAACTGTAGTTTGTAGCGTGCTGTAAGCTCTATTGACACCTTAATATTAGTGATGTGTCATCTGATGACCACTCTGCTGTTCCCAGAGGAAATAATTATGAATAAAGCAATTCAGTTCCATTTCAGGTATTAAAAACAGGGTCCTTCAACCCAGATTCAGTCCTCCACTGCTGAAATGGACGTCAGCAAAACACTGTCCCTCGTCCCTTTCAGCTCCACAGAACACTGTTATGTAGCTGACCGTGGCCTCTCTGGAAAGTTCAAAAGAATGAGTTCAGTGAAGGAACCACTTCATAATTAGTCTCAAATATAAAATTTAAACCACATCCTGTGCATTAGCGGGGTTCTTGTCTGACAAGTGATATATTTGCTTTTATCCTGTTTTAAGTGTTTGGTAAGCTAAAGTCGGTGAAACAGAGAATAGCCTTGCCCTCAGGTCTGCTGCCAGCCGCCCCTGGGGATCAAACCGTGTGTACATACCTGGCTGGAAACAGTCATTCAGTCAGCCATGGGATCCTTCAGTGCTACGGAACATATCTGGACACCTGCCTGTTTAGAAACAAGGCAGCAATCCAAGTCCTGCCTGCCCCAGCACACACACACACACACCATCCCGCCTTTTTATTTTTAAACCAGATGTGTTTTTACTGGGTACAGTTTAGATTCCCCCGACGCTACAAATATGCACTGGGCTGTTCAGACTCTGGGCTGCCATCTTTCAGAGGGGGAATCGGTTCTCACCTTGTTGGCTGATTGACTAGTTTGGAGGCTTGCTAACTGGCTGGGGCACTTGTTTGAGGAATGTAAGGCTGGTTGACTGGCTGTAACCATGTGTCTTCTGGTTTGTATTGGACAAAACATACTGACCACAGTACCACTGCTGATCTTACTGTATGTCCAACCCTTCATCCATGGTGCTATATTCAGGAAAAAATGGCTTGACGTATGAAACTCTGACTTCATCATTTGTTTCTGATGATGTATGTGAACAAAATGCTGAAGGTTACATTACCGTCGATCTCAGCGGACGTTTTTTTTTTTTCCTGGATGAAAGAGCCACAAAAATGACTAGAAAATAAGCAGAAACAATCTTTTCAATTTCCCGTCTTTTCGCGTCTAAGGCGGTGACGGACACAAGTTCAAATATCCTTCAGCAAATCACTGACTTTTGCGGGAGCATTAGGGTTGCTATGCAACTGGCATCACTGCACTGAATGAGGAGTTATGAGTTGAAAGAGGAATTTGATGCTGTGAGTGAAAGCTTCTGTTTTGTCCAAACGGAGCTGTATTTTTGAATTTTTCAGTCATAACATGAACTCCAACACACTATATAAGGTGCACAAATAGTAGGTATCACATACGTCCACTTACTAAGAGAAGCATATCTCATCATTCCTAAGAGTTCAGTTCATCGTGTAATCAGTCCAAAGCACACTGAAGCATTCTGGTGGCTCAGGGTGTGTAAACAGTCTATTAAAACACTTAAAGCTGCTGTTTCCTTTACTTTGGCCTTACTCCGTATTTCATTCAGGATCCTTTGTTTCTGTTTGGAGTTCTGCTGTCACTGCTCTGCTGGGAGGTCAAGCCATGTAGCCTTTTGTAATTTGTTGCAACACTGGCAATCATTTAACTTCTGAGCAGAACCTGTGCATGCATTTGTCTGTGTTTGTCTATGCACGTGTGTGTGTGTGTGTACTGGCGCCCTCTGTGACCAGCTAATCTTTCCTCGTCAGCGTGTTTGTTCTCTCTCAGCGGGCTCTGTTTGATATCTGAACACAGCTGTGAGAAAAGAAAAAGCCTGTGTGTGCTGTCTGTGCATGCATCTGTATGTGTGTATGTGATTTTGTTGTGTGCACGTGAGGCTTGTTGAGGGAAAAAAGTAGCATAAGTGTTTGTAATGTGTGAGCACGCATGAAACACTGTTGGCTGACGGAGATGTATGTACACGGTTGCCAGTTGGTATGTTAGCGCCTGTCACTGTGTTTGTAGGAATGCAAAAGTGTATGGTCACAGTGGGTACTTTGACACACACACACACACACACACACACACACACACACACACACAGACAGACTAACCACTCCCAGGCCCGGACAACAGAGCTCAGTGTTTCTCTTGGTCCCAGCAGCCCTGTCAGTAGTGTGCTCTGGGACAGTTGAGGCTTAGTTGTTTGGAAACTGAGCTCAGCCCCCTCACCCCAAAAGCATTCTGGGAGGGTCAACCTTGCCGGTTGGTTGAGACTCACTCATCCTCCGCAGTGTTATGTCTTTGATTTGTTTTTAACCTCCTGACTTGTGTCTCAGTTTTTTTTTTTTGTTTCTGTCTCTGTTCTCCATTTTCACACCAACCACAGTATATGTGCTCCAGTTTAGTTTTGACCTCTTTTCCCCTTTTTATTTGTAGCAGTCTGCTCTTGTCACATTGTATTACACAATTGGCTATTGTGAATCCTCCGCCATCTACAATAGAAACCACTACAGTATATTATATGGAGAGGACATTATATTATATGGAATTGTAAACAAAAGCTATTACTGAAAAATGGCAGATTATGAATTTTATCGAAACAGGCTTTTATTTCATGAAACTCAAATGCATTAGCTGGTTCATACCTCTCAAATGTCAGGAAATCTTTTGGTTTGCTGGTCTGAAAAAACATCCAATTTGAATACCCCGAAGGGAAAGTGTGAAGCACATTTTTTTTTTTTTGCATAGACAATTTCCTACCAAAATGTAGTGCAGCACATGTTGTCTGATAAAACCACTAAAAGTAGTTTTTACATTGTTTTGTATGGATGAATTGTGTTTTCTTGCTCCAATACAGTCTAACCAAACTATTTTGCTCTCTGCGGTCTTCTTCAGTCAGAGGACTAAATATCCACTTGTATCTCAGTCAAACTCTTCACCTCACATCAGGAATAGTTGATTGCATTCACGTACTTCTCAGCTTCACAGAAACATGGTTAAGTGTGTTAGTGAACCAAAGGACGGTTCACTCCCACTGATCCAATGAAACAGGATCCGTACATATGTATATGTATTGAGATGTGACTCTAAAGATGACTGTTGCCCATGGTGTAACTACATTGTTTTGTTGTGGCCTTTAAATTAGGGTTCTGTTCATTCTACGTCTGGAGGTTCCTTTGTACAAGTCTTAGACAGCCAAGTTTAAAGGGCCATGCTAAAGCCTGTTGATCTGAGCCAGGCTTAACCTGGGTTTACTGGGGTTAAGAGTTAAATGGGAAGACTTAGGCAGGGGAGGAAACAAGCCACAGTAGGAAGAAAGCAAGGAACAAATCATTAAGGGAGGACAGACCATACATATCTTGAAAGAGGCACCATCTATACTCAGTTCAGCTCAGTTCAGAAATCACTTGACCCCTAAAAATGAGCTGTCTCTGCTGAGGAGCTTGATCTTGGCAATCTGGCTTTGTTAATAGGTTATTAATCTGTTTTTAGTCTACTCTGTTTGTACGAGGAACACATTCAAAATCAAAGCTCATCATCTTTATGTACATGTCGTTGATGGAGTTCATTAAAACACAATGAACTTCTCTCAGTCTCTGTTAGCCTCACATTCAGAGCTGTCAGTCAAACTGGCATAGCTTCGGCCAAACTGTTGAAGCTTTTGTGTTGCCTGCGAAGTGGGGGCTGCCAGTGGCTTTTGTAGCTTAAACCAACTCTCTCACTCACTCACACACACACACACACACACACATGCGCGCACACACCCAGCTGTTGTATAGAAATTCAGACCACAGAGGAAGCAGAACCCCAGTGCTGTATGTTTACAGCCAACCACAGATCTTTGACAGGCAGTGTGTGCGTGTGTGTGCGGGTGTGGGTGTGTTTGAGTTGGTGTCAGTGTGACTGTGGGCTCTGAAGGCTGAAAACAGACCAAAGTTAGATCTTTACAAACAGTTCCTCTAGGAGATGGAGCTGGAGCGTGCCTACTAAATCCGATGAATACTCTTAAGTCTGCTGTTATGAAGAGTGTCTTATCGGTGCCTCCCATCCTGTGCACCGAGCAACACTTCCTAACTGCCACGCTGGTCTGCATCATTATTTCTTTGTGGGTGACGATCACATGTTGCTGAGGCTGATTCAGTGTCTTCCTGTTTCTCTGTAGATTCACCGAGACAGAGAGGCGTCGTTCCATCAGCCGTGCAACACTCTACACACAGGTAAGAGTTACTGTTTAATGCTATTGATCTAACCTCACCATTCAGAAAAGAGTGTGAATTCAAATAGAGTATTTTGCGCATGTTTGCGTGTATTTGTTTTTAATTTAAGAGGTTTTCTGCATATTTCTATAAGCCACATTTTATAGCAAGACTGCTTCCCCATCATATATGGAAGTGGGTCATTTATGCATTAATGTACATGCTGGGAGATGTATCAGTTTCTTTTTGAAGCCAATTTATTTAAAATGACAGCAAATAGATGTTTGGCTTGGTGACTTTTCAAACAGTCTGATTGAAGCGTCACTTTTCCTTGTTGCATTCGATTCTTATCAGCCTCTGTCTGATATTTTTTCTACTAAAGAATTTTACATAATCAGACATCATGCCAAGACCAATATGAGATTTTGTAACCAGATACTGGTATTGTTTGGAGTTAAGTCTCTAGTACTATTATTATGTTATTATTTATCAATATCTTAAAATTCTTTGATATGAAACTGGCCAAATAATTAGTAAAAGTATTCAGCATTTGATCATGTAGTGCGTTTGTGGTTCTCTGTATGTTGTTGTGGGGTAGCTGGTAAATCAGCTGATAAATTTGTCATTTGTGACACATAGCTGGACTCCCTGAGTGCTGTAATGCTAATCAAAGCTGACTGAACATTTTTAATAGTTGTACTTACATTTGTTGGAGATACTCAGGACAACTAGCTATGTTTTTTTGAAAAAAGCGCACTTTAAGGTCCAGTGTGTAAGATTTATGGGGCTCTATTTATAGACTATGGAGTCCACAATGTTGCACTGACATGTTTTTACAGTAGCCCAGAATGGACAAACCAAATACCAGTTTCGGCTTAAGATGGGGCCTTTTTTGCAGTTTTTGCAGCCTTCTCCTTCTCCTACAAGAAGCTGGCTAAAACATACTAAGCATCTTTGGGTTGTATGAGTAGATGAGTATTAGCTCATGTGTGGAGTTTACAACCATTGGTGGAACTGCAGAGTAGTGTTTTAATGAGTGGGACCCAGTTTTGTATGTAACACCATGCACACAAGGATGCTAATGAATGCCACAAGCATTGAGATGATGTGATACATATTTCTGCCAACTGCACACAGTGGGATTAGAGTTGACCCTTTTTGTATTCCAGATGACCCTGCAGTATTTTTTGAAAGTGACCCTTTAATGTAACAGAGCTAATTAACATTGGTGCCAGTGGTGTCTGTAACTCAGTAGCAGTGGTAGTTCTAGTTAAGCTAACAGCAGGTTACTCATAGATTAACATGTCATGACATTATCTTGGCTTTTTATGCGCATGTCTTCACCTCAGTTTATGTCTTTGTTCCTGTTCTTTGTGGCTAAAAACAACACTGACTTACTTATCATTGCTGCAAACAGTTGATTGTTGACTGCAGCAGCGGATATATTTCAGTCAGTATACGGGGGATGATTGTAAGACAAACCGTAACCTGAAAAATGGAAAAAAAACCTCTATA
Organism: Sciaenops ocellatus; assembly: GCA_033000465.1. Taxonomy (NCBI): domain Eukaryota; kingdom Metazoa; phylum Chordata; class Actinopteri; family Sciaenidae; genus Sciaenops; species Sciaenops ocellatus. The sequence goes on from CP136888.1 coordinate 20,166,282, forward strand.
AGATAGAGTCTGTCGGCAGAGAGACCAGTCTCAACGAAAAAGACCAACAGATCAATGAGCTAGATCAGGCTGAGAACAGACTGCCTTTTATCTGTGGTGGAAAAGAGATGAAACATCAGTCTGTCAAATAGAGAAAGAGGAAAGAGAAAATGGGTTTTAATGGATGAGATGAAGCAATGCAAAAGAAAGGAAGCGCAAAGATGGAAAGAGAGTGATAAAGAAAGAGAAACAGGAGTGTCAAGCAGAAACAAAGTAGAGGGTTGGGGCAGGGTGGGATTTCCTTCGTAGCAGCTGGAACAAGTCGACATCACTTCCTTTTTGTGGAAATATCTCTCTGTCACTAAACTCATCCAGCGTTTCCAACCTCTTTGTCTGTTTATTTATTTAGTCAGGTTAGCAGGTAACAGCAGGAGACATGGCAGGAAACTGACTGGTGAATCTCTAATCCACCATTCACTCATACCAGCACAATAGAAGAAAATAAAATAAAAATTTAGTTCTAGAGCTGCATTTGAAATCAGCCTCTCATTTGCTTAATTTACTTTCCAACATTTTATTGAATGTCTGATTATAATTAAAGCATAAACCATAATTATACATTATGTAATACCCTTAAGGATTCCCACAAGAGAGAGAAAATGAGGTGTCCATTGCATGTGTCTCAATTTACTGCTCACAATTGAATTTCATTTTAAGCTTCCGGCCATGTTAGCAGTCCACCGCTTTGATCCAGACTGAAATAACTCAACACCTACTGGATGAATATACTTTAAATTTTGGAAGGAAATTCATGGTCTTATTATCATTAAAAGCAACATCACAATTTACTCCTGTCTGGTAGCTTATTGCTTGGTTGTGCTCATTTTTTCTTTTTTAGCTTCCTCTGTCCGGTATAGAGGCTTCTGAGCACGGTAACAATCCCACTCTCCCAGCTCTGGTTGTGACACACAGCCTGTGCCCACGGCCTTGAAATGTTTGTGGCCCAGTGCTCTGAGCTCAAGCCTGGCAGCCTGGCTAACAAACTGAGCTAGAATTAGCTAACAGCAGCTATAGTTTGTAGTGGTTTACTTCACTGTCTGTCAGGAAATATAAATCACAGACAGTTGAGGCAGAGCAGCTGGAGGACATCAGTAGAGAAAACCAGAAAACATTTTCTCCATAAAATATGATGCAGTTTCACCAAAATCAGTGAAATAATTGGTGGTGTGCGACTTAGTGATACATAGTCCTTACATACTTCTTGCAAGAGACAGTACCAGGCATACAGGGTGCAGAGTGGGAATGGCAGAGATACCATTCACCTGATTATACATCAATGTAGCATCAACATGATTTAAAATCTGTTATTTTATGATAGAAAAGTTACACAATGTTAAATAATAGTATGTTAGTGAATGAAGGACTGTTGTGACTGACACTTGACAGGTGATTAGTTTACCTAGGTAGACTGAATTGACTAGCCAGGTCAACGTCAGGTTGAGACCTCTGTGATACTCTGCTCTGCTTGAGAGTAATAAGTAGCAGTCATTGTCTAACCATAATGTTTGGTCAGTTCATTCTTGGATTTTGTTTCTATAAGAGTGAAGTGAAATATCATACAAAGTTTGGATACATAAATATTGTGCAAAATCTTCAGTGTGTTGGCTGAATACATACATTTCATTTGACAAACCCACAAAACAAAACAACTGAAGGGTTCTTCACACGTGTACAGAACATGCTGTATATTGTCTGCGGTGCATGATGGGTCTGGATCTGCATCCCATAATATCGGTTGGTTAATGCGTTTTTGAAAGGCCACAGTGTGGTAGCTTGCCTGGCTGCCTGTGGTTTGCAAGCCTATGTTGAGAGTCATGCATCTGGTTTAAAGTGTTGTTTGCAATGTTGCATTATATTACGTTTATCATGGGGGCAGCCGTGTCTTGTTTCGCTCCGCTCGATTCAGAAACCCTTATTTATATAGGAGGAGACACGCTGGGTGTGCCTTGGCTTCAAGGCAAAAATAATACAGTGAAAGGAGAAAACAAAGATATAGGAGTGAATGGTGGTTATTACATGCATCAAAATGAAGGTTTAAATTACAGTATGGTTAAGTAGTGCACTCTCTAAAAAGTGTGCAAGGATGATAGTGAAAAATGGGAGGCTGTGTGGCAGCAGCTCTTCATTATGCATTTCATTTTTTTTTTTTAAACATTTTTGGTAATGGTTTAAATTATATCACACAATTAGGCTGCTCACAACAGGCTGCTCTGCTTTTAAGGCTTCAAAAAAAGTTGATAGAAGACACTTTGTGATGTTCAGACCTCAAAGTGCATCCATTGTGGTCAGCCCCCATGGATTTCTTGGCTTTGTGGAGAGACTGACTGGCTGCTGTCACACATCTACCTTCTATCTGCAAAAAGTTAGCCCAGTTGCACTGATTTAAAAAGCTGTGTCCTTACAGGACAAGGAAATATAAGGGTATACGGACAAAAATAAGGTTTTATCTGTAAGTGCTGATAAAAATCTGCAGTTAGGGAGAACACTTAAGGTAGCCTCGGTTGCGACTTATCTCGACTAGCAGTATGAAAATGTGCAGCGAGGAGTGTTTTGAGACACGGAGGCCCGATGGATACTTTATCTTGTCTGTAATTTCTTACCACATTCGCTGCTTCAGAGTGGATGATTTGTTTGGATTGTATCTACATCGCAATTTTTTCGTATGCCACATTCATCTTAAAACACACATTACTCTGAGTTCAGCCTGACTTCCTTTTTGTTTGACCTTTTTTTGTCATAAACCTGCATTTTGGCTACATAGAAACCATTTTATTGACCTGAATAAATACCATGTTAGTATGCCAGCATAAAACACTATCTGGGTGTTGTGGCTTTTTGTTTACTGAAAGTCAAGTGAATGATACATACATATACATACAGTATGTTCATAATGTCTACAGGTGCTTGAGCTGATTCACATTCAACCAACAACCTCAACCACCCACTGACTCATCAGAGGGCTTTACATCTGTTCATCATGTCTCTTTGTGTGTGTGTGTGTGTGTGTGTGTGTGTGTGTGTGTGTGTGTGTGTGTGTGTGTGTGTGTGTGTGTGTGTGTGTGGCTCTGTTTGAAAGAGAGGAAAGAAGACAGCTGTCAAAGCTCACAGTCCCCTGCTAGTTTTGGTGGACAGGTGTGAGTGGGTGGAGCCCGAGAAAAACTCCCAGCATCCACTTCTGTCACCACCACTTACCCCACACACACACACACACACACACACACACACATTTAACATCTTTCATTCATGGTGGGCTTGTGTGACTTTAGAAATATGAAGAACAAAGGGTAAAATGTTTTTGCATCAACTTCCAAAACCACCTTGGTCAAAGTTCAGCTCTGCTGCAGCACCGGGGATCAAAGGTCAGTGTAGTTTTCATGTTTGGCTATCTCGTCCATCATGTTGTAATGGATGACATTTTGTGGTGATCATGACATCCTCTTGTACAAGATCCTGTGTGTATTTTTACTGTTCAGAGATTTATTATTTAACAGATAGTAGTTCCAACATTTAAACTTCTACTAGAGAGATACTTTTCCTAAGTTAAGGAATAATCACGTGCCTCTCATATTGCGGCCTCCCTTTGCTACAGCTCTGCAGTGTTGCAGATGTAAATGAGATTTAAATCACCTCTGATTACAAAACTCTGATTCAGAATTGAATATTAGTTAGTCTCTTTGCTCTTTCAAGCTGTGTAATTAGACATTATTGATACTCTATAGCACCGGTTGTCATTTTAACCAAATAATTGTAGATTCATTCATCTTCTCAGAATAAGAATGTGTTAATTAGTGAAATGAATTGCTCAATATTTGGAAAAATATGGTAATTTACAGAACAGCTGCAGAAGATTAACACTTGAGAGCAGCTGATTCAGATGTTTTTAATGTGTAACGTGTGTGAACTTCAGTACTAGTCGATTATGTGATCGTGAGAACTTATAGCTGTCCTTCAGTCAGGGCGAAGTGAGTAGGCCTGAGGAGGCCCTGACTGGATGTGCCACCCCATCAACCCATGTACGTTTCAGTCAGTAGTAAGCAGTCAATCAGATGCAGGAAGTTTGTGACATAGCCCCCCCATTTGCTTGTTTGTCACTGCAGAGTAACAGATTCTTGCTAAAGTGAAGTGCTCTGTCAGTAACCACTCCTTCTGTAACCCTTTGTCCCATGTCCCGACCCCCCAATGGCCCCCATCCTCTCAGCAGCTGACTGCAGCTGAATGTTCAGCCACATTCCCAGAGTTCCCACTATGGTGTCTGCCATTGTTACAAACCTCTATTCTCTACTCTAATTAATTATTAATTGCAGACATTTTCACACAAAATCTTTCAGGGATGAACACGCAATACACACACACACACACACACACACACACACACACACACACACACACACACACACAAAAGGAACTTCCTCTTGTTCATATGAGCACAGGGAAAATGTTCCTCTGGGATAAAGAATGACTTCCTCTTTTTTGAGCAGAAATAGACATCAGAAATGATGCAAAATAACAAACTCAGTGAATGATCTCATCCCGTTGTTCTTGGCATATGGCTAAAGTAAGCCGACTGTTATACATCTGTACTCTAGTTGGGTGCAGTCTTCCTCTTTTAGTTTAGGCCTGGGATATTATCTGTACATGTCCTTACATGTACAAAAAAAAAAACAAAAAAAAAAACCTGCAGCGCCACAGTGCTGTTGCTATAGATATGTTGTACTGTGAGTAGACTTTAGGGTGGATTACTTGTTATTCAATGAGAGGGTCTGAAAAAGCATCTGAAATAGTGTGTTTAAATACTAAAATGGCTCATGGTGGGTTGCTATTTAATGCCAGCTATTCATAAAGACCACTGGAGTTTAATGAGCAGTACTTAACCCGGGATCTTAGACCAAGGGTTTACAGTGAGAGCAGTGGCTTCAAGTTGTTTTTGTGTCTTGAAGATATTTAATGTGATTAATGGCTGGGTACGATGAGAACGATTAGGTGAGGAAGTGGTGACTCAAGTGTGCACCAGTGTGGCTCAGGTTTGCGGGCCTCGAAACTGGTTGCACGATATCTCTGCTAAAGATCAAACAAAAGTTAACTGAAGTGAAAATGACTTCTCATTTTAAAACTAATACAAAGAACTGCAGAAAGGCTTTGTAAATCTTTGTAAACATGAATGTAACAGTTGGCCTTGGGGTGACATTTATATATATGTGATGCAGCTCTGTCATAAATTTGTTTTTCCAGTACCTCAATAGCATTTTCAGTCCGTCAGCCCTTTTAAACACACAAACAGTTGTTTGCCTTTGCAGTTCAGCACAGACGGCTTTAGTCAGGACAGTTGGCCATTGATCCATCAGGCTTTTCACACCTTCTCAGATTCCCAGAAGTCTTTTCACTGATGTCTAACAGACCTGTTTTCGAGGAACGACTGAAAACTCATTGTGGGAACGCGGTGGTTTTCGCTTTAACAACACAATGCTCTTGTCAAGAGAATATGAAGTTACATGGAATCTAACTTTAATCACATCGTATGTTTTCCTCATTAAAATGTCAAGATCGCCCCTGGCACCTACATATTTCCTGATAGCTCAACTGAATCAGTTTTCTACTTAACTTTGCTCTAGTTTTCTGTGTTTACAACCCGCTTAATCTCAGTGTTAACACATTGTTGTTGTGTCTTTCAGGATCCTCACAGTCATCAGCGTCTCCCAGTTTGCCCAGTAGAACCAGCAGTGCCGCCAGCTGTCCCTCCACAGCTCACAGAGATTCTGGCAGCGACATAGAAAGCTTCCTGAATACAGAGCCGGGATATGAAATCGTCTACAGAAAGGTCAGGCTCACTGCTGTCTCTTTGTCACACAATCCACTGCTTGGAAATCTGCGTTGAGGTGTTGACAAATGATGAACTGAAACTGTAACTGTGTTTATATGAGGGAAGCAGAGTGATGGTTCAAATCCCTGTAACAGGTGGGAATATGGAGGGGCAGAAATTAATTAGAACAACACAGCTCCTATTTGTGACTGGAAACTGCAAAATGATCAATAACTAAATAGGAAAATAATCGAAATGTATTCCAGTGAATTCAGTGTTCAACCTTCACCTCCTCTACTAGCTGCAGTCCAAACATCCAGTTCATTCACACCGAACAGCAGGAATATATTGTGTGTTTGCTCCTGCAGCTGGTCCTACAGGGATTATACAGTTTATATGAAGCAGCTATTTTGTCAGTATGTGCTTGTTTTTTTTATTTATCAGCAGCCCGAGGCTGAGATGCCAAACATCTACTAAGCATTTTTTTAAGCCGGCAGCTCTACACCACTGCTGGGGAAGTGCAAGCTGTGGTCCCTGCTGTCACTCTGCTGATGTTGAAAGTCTGTTTGAAGCCAGGAACCCTTTGGTTAAAGTTGAAATACTTGTATCTCTCAGTTTCTGCAGCGTTGAGTACTTGAAACATGCTCATGGTAATGTGAGCCGAATGTCCTTTTTGTTGTAAACAACAATGGAAAAAGTCAGCGCGGAGAATATCAGCTGCCTGGGAGTATTTGAGGACGGGCAAAATGTGCACAAGGCATGACGTCCACAAGCTTTTGATTTTCACACAAAGACCAAAGCGGCTAAATTCAGCTTCAGTAAGAGAGGATTAATCTCTTCTCTGCCCTCTGAAGGGAAATTGTCTTTCATTTGCATGATACAGTACTGTAAATTTTCTACAAGCTGTAGAATAATGGGTAGAGAAACTGTTTCATAACCCAAGGATCAAAGCATTGATAGAAGTAACATGTCAGCTGAGCATGTGTCATTTCCATGAGCCCTTGAACAACACATTATAACTTTAAATGCTCATTAATCATAGTGTGTACGGATGTGAACTTCACCTAAAAGCATAAATTCAGCTGAATCCTTCTCCTAAAGCTAATGCCACGCGACTCACAAACATACACTGCAGTCACATGCTCAAACATATAGACACACACACATAAACTCATGCGTCCTCTCACTCCCAGAGGAAGTCGAGTCCGCAGCATAAAGCAGATCTTTCATTCCCAGCTCTCCAACAGAAGCAGCTCTATGCTCGGCTCTCACACTGCAGCTGGCAGCACAATAGGCCCAGTTAAAGCTCACACCTACAAATTAGCTCTAAATGGATTATGCTATACCTGTGTATGTGCGTGCAGAAGCTCTTTCCCACCAGACCCATGCGTATTTACCAACACTACTGTTTTGTGGTGTTATTCAATACTTATATTACAAAGCTGTCAGATAGGTAAGACAGATCCATGACAACACAAAGAGTCCCAGAAAAGTTTGACAAAATTTGCCCTTCTCCACCACAAATTGAGCATTTTCTTATTTATAAAGATGCATATTTCTGAGGAATATACAACATATATTTACAGACATATAGTCTATATTTGTCAATTGCTAACTAACTAATGTCTTTGCTTTGACTCACAAAAGTCAAGATAGTCCTAACTGTAAGAAGACTGTATATAACATTTTTCCTGGGAAAAGGTTTGTTTTCACAAGGTTGCCATCATTTATTGGTGTTTGTTTTAATGTCAGTGTTGCTATAAAGTGGCTCTGGCTCATTATCCCTAAGCCTTGCCATTTGGTCCTCATTATATCCCATTCCTGTGGGTTAAATAGCTCTCCAGCATTCTCTTAATTCATCGCATGCTTCAGTGAAGAAATGCTGATGGATATACAACGTGATAGGCCAGGTAATTAACAATAATTTTAAGGACAGCCATTGTGTTTAGTTCTGTTCTGTTATATCCTTCATCTGTGTGGCTGCTGAAGTAGTGACATTGACTTATGGATTTTTACTATTCCTCTATTACTGTAGCTGGATGGTCCCGCTTCCTGTGTTGCTCTGGGAGCAGAGCAAGGCACTTACACTGAACTATAGTTAACTTTCCACTGGAGCGCTCCTTGATTAAATGTGGGATGGAAATGAAAAGAGCTATTTTTACACAATAATAAATCAGTCAACATTTCAGTTTGGCATTGAGTTCACCCATTTTTTAATTAATGAAGCTGTTCTTATGGCTCATGATAAACTTTTAGGTGGCATTTCTTCTACTTTGAAAGTTCCCCATAGGCACATGATGCTGGGCAGGAAGGCTTTTAAATAATAATAATAATATATGTATATTTCTGTCTGCAGAACGATGAACCAGTGACAGGAGGAGACAGTGCCAGTGAGGTTTCCGTCTCCTGCTCCTCCACAGACGACACTGCCAGCGTTGGTCCGCCTAGCTCCAGTCCCGAGGGCAGCCAGGGCCTGGAATGCAGTTGGAGCCCAGAGGAGGGCATCCAGGCTGGGGCTACTATCACTGCTGGACCGGACAGTGGTGGAGGTGGAGGAGGAGGAGGAGGAGCAGGAGAAGCTGAAGAAGAGGCCAAAGACAGAGTGACAGAGGTGCCGCGGCGTTCCTGTATCCTACGAAAGAGGAGCATCCGCTCCCTGTCGCCTCTTCGCCGCCACAGCTGGGGTCCAGGAAAGGGAAACGGAGGAGACGCAGAAATGAACCAGAGGAGGTGAGACTGGGAAGGGGTCTTGATTGTGAGGTGGGATTATTGCTCCTTTGTCCTCGACAAACCAGCTGCTGGTGTTACTTTTGCTGGTGTAAGTCGGTAGACGCTAGTAGGCCTGATGCGTGCAGATGTCAGTATTATATTAGAGCTTGTTGATATCACTCCCTCTGTGCCATATTGAGTGTTTCCTCTTCATGCTGCGAGCAGCTGTGTTGCCATTTGTTTAGAGTTGGTGGGGAGCTTTCAAACTTGTGCAAACACAGACGCATGCACACAAAGACTCAGCAACACATCTCAACTATAACACATTCACACTTACAGATGCACACACGCTAACAGCAACAGTGGTCATGACTTTACATGTACTACTTCACACTCACGTTGACACGCTAACATTGCAGTGCACATTAAGAACATGACCTTGACATTTATTTTGTCTTCGTTGCTACAGCAGAGGCCTGTCATAGACTGAAAAAAGCTTGTGTGACGATGTTGGAGTGAAAGCAGAAAAATAGCTTTAGACTTTTATCAGCTGCTATTTTTATGATATCCAGGTTGAGCAGAAACAGCCATTACCACGAGCTTTCTTTACACTGTAACTAATTAGTAATTTTTTGACTGGAGGTGCCTTTTTATAGATAAACATGAGACACCTGGAGCACAGAAGAAGCATGCAAAATGATTAAGACAAATCATTTAGAGAAAGCTGTGTGAAGCATAAAAACTGTGAAATTTCTATGAGTATCTTGTACTTGTGGAATGAGTGAAAATGAACCCAATAAGAGTTAATTAATGAGACAAATACATGCCATCACCTCGTCCTGACTGATTTGCCCCTTTCTACTATTTAGTCACATTTTAAATTGATAGTTTAAATGAATAGTTAGACATTTTTGGAGTCAGATGAGTAAATGGTGTCTGTAGGTATAGCCAGCAACAGGGGACACATGGACATAACCCACCATGAAACCACAAATGGTCATTTTTACACTTCTTTTACACGCCTTTAGATGTGCTGATAGGTGGACTTGTGAGCTTTTCTGTAGCCAGGCTAACTGTCTCCCTCTGTTTCCAGTCTTTGTCGTAAGCTATACTAATCGTCTCTGGGCTCCGACCTCATATTTAATGGACAGATATGAGAGTAGCATCGATATTCTCATCTTACTCTCTGTAAGCAAATTTCCCATCATGTGGATTCATTCCTTTAATATCATTCTGAACAAATGCTATCGTTATCACTCCTTTAACATGGTGGCATGTGCTTCACATCTTCATACACACACACAATAGCACCCATATATATCCAACCTACTAAAAAGATTATGATCCCATCAGAAAAATAATAAAGTTCATTCATTTATTATGTTCTTATTGACCTGCCATCCGCTCATATCCCAACTCATCTCACCAATCATCCATCACTTTCCTTCTGTCTCATGCATCACCTCCAGTCCCATTCGTAGCACCAGTGAAGGGAAGCCAACCTTTCACAGGAGAAGATACTAATAAATCATATTCATCTGTTCGCGTATTGTTAAGATTGAATTGTTGCCAGGTGATGTGCAATGGCAAATTCATGTATGTGTAGCCTTTGTCGATCTCTTTTTAATATACGTTTGCTGAACTACTGCTGCATTGTGTTCCGTCCCTGCAGGCTACCGCACTGAAAAATGTTGCTGTCTTTTCACCCATCGCAATGTGCAAGAAATACTATGCCAAATAGATGGTGGAGACACACTGGTGTTTTGTATTGCAGTGGTAATAACAAGCAGCCACATGGAAAAAAGGCGAGTTTAGCTCCAGAGGCTCAGAGGACTGTATTGGCGAGAGAATGAGAACAGAGGATTTTTTTTTTCTTCTTTAGGTGTAATAAGTTCCTGTAGGGATTTTTTTTTTAAGAAAGGATCAGAGGAGTTTTGAATTCAGTGTGCCACAGCAGCAAAAACAGGATGGAAGTTCTGGAAGTGCTTGTGTTATGCAGAGTTGTTCTAGATGCAAAAGAATGTTTTTTGTTGACTATGTGTAAAACTGCACACTCACACAGCAGAACCAGGAAGGAGGTAGCGGGGGTTAGGTATGAAGAAGAACCATGCATCATTCAAGTCATCTTGTGCGACCCTGTTTCATTTCTGTAGGCTGAGCTTAAACCATCACAGTGGACCTCTAATGAATGCTGTTGAACATGTCCAGCAACAGCTCTAGTTGGCCTCAGTGTCCACCCATAGATGTAGGGTAGTGTAAAGCAGTTTGCTGGGATGAGACCCAAACAGCATGTCGTTTTCAGGTTTCTGCCCTCTGGCATGATTTGAAATTAAGTCCTGGAGAAGTTGGAGGATCCTGATCGAGACCAGAACAAAACACTGAGGATGAGCTTGATATTCTAGTGTAGACGTGCCAGTGGGTTCCACCGGTTCTATAATGGGTCATTGAGAGTCGATCAGTAGATGGCTTTTGAGGTCAGACATGCCAATTACAGTCAGAGGCCACTGTTCTAACAATCAGGCCACCAAGCAGCAGCTGATACAGTAGTGGTTTCAGTGCTTAGCCTTGATATCACGCAGGCTGTTCTAACAGTATTGCATTTTTTTTTCGGTTAGGGTTCAAGTTTATTTCCTGCCTGCTCTCTGTTACCACAACACTGCAGCAGGAGATGAACTTGTGCCCATTTACAGTATTGATGTTTGACAATATGAAATATATGAGCAGTAGTCCACTTCTGCCAGAACATCATCACTCTCTTCCAACATCCCTGTAACTCCTTCTCACACCCTCCTCTGTCTGTTTCACTGTTACTCTGCCATACTCGTTTCCCATCACTCTCCTTTATCTCCATTCTTCCTTTGACAAACCCCTCAACCTCCTACTCTGTTAGCATCAGCTGGTTTCCCACCCCGATGCTCCTCACAGCCTCTGTGTGGAAGTAGTTAGTTCCCTCAGGTACAGTGTGTTCCTGTGTGTGTGCTCATGTGGCTGTGTGTTTAATGTTTTGTTTTCCTGTCCCACTTTGAATAGGGCGTATTTACATGCTGTTTGATTTGCATTCATGGTTTGTCATGTGCATGTGTTCTTGTGAGTGTATGAATGCTCTGCCCACTCAGTCTGTCAGTCAGTAGCTTCATACAGCGGAGAGCTGCGACAGCTGCTGATGTTATTCATGTTTCACTGCCGAGGACCTTATGGCTCTATAGGATACTATGTAATAATACTGGCAGGAAGCAGGCCTTAATATGACAGATATAGTCATCTACATTCACAGCCCTGAGGATAGGTGAGTCGCTGATAATCACCAAGTCATGATTCTTTTGGTCCGGTTTAGGTTAGTGATGTTTGAAAGTGTTGGACTGATGATTTGCTGGATAATGGAGTACCATGCAATGCCAAAGGCTGGAGATAAGAGAGATTTACTGCTGGAGCTTTAACTATCGCCGAGTCTATCCTGAAGCGAATAGAGCTGCAGCCGCGGAGCATAGCTCATCCTGAAATGTAGCTGTAGTTTTCCTCTCCATAATCATTGTATTGGATTTTTCAAGGCCTCTTATTTCCAGTCATAGATCGATGTAATTGGGTTTGTAAATCACAGCTGCAGAGCTCTCTATGCTGATGCTGATGTTGGAAGTCATTTGCTGCTGCTTCAGCTGTAAATCTGCTCCGGAGCCCAGTGATAACTCAGCTGGCTAAACACAGTGTGGGTCCAGCTGTGTGTATGTCTGTCAACAGGTGCATGCATTCATCTCTGTGTGTGTTTGTGTTCAATGCAGCAGTAGCTGTGTGTAACCTGAAAGCTGTGATGAATAGTCCAGAGAGACTAGAGGAGTGTGTGTGTACAGCAAAAGTCGTTCATCCTTCTTTGAGGTCACCTATGACTCTTCTGTTTGTCCATCCAGCTACAGCTTGGAGGGGCTCAGTGGGGGCCAGGAGGACCTCAGGAGGCCCGGCGCACAGGGGCCCCGGATGTTGGAGCCCTCAAGGATGCCCCGGCAAGACAGCGATGACAGGGGCTCTTTGGTTTCTCTGACAGAGGAGCAGGAGGTGCTGGGGGTACACGGCAGACTACATGACCCGGTCAGCTAACACACTCACACATCATCACCAATGTTCTTGTCATATCTTCATGCTGTCATGCAGTCAGCCCTGAGGGATTTTCAACAACATCCTCAGCTTAATTCACATGAGAGGACTTATAAACAGTCAGGGGAACTTTGAGACTTGTAAGTTTGGGGATTAGTAAGAATTAATAAACATCGCTTTCCTCAGGCGACTTCTCGCCACGCTCACTGAATTAAAACACATTACGGACGCAACACCACAAAACATTTATGTAGTTTCCCTTTTAAGTGTAGCGTTCCTGTTTCCAGTTTTGTTTTGATCTATGCTATTTCTGCCTAGTTTAGTGTTCCTTTTTCACACTGTTTATTATTTATTTCACTGTGTTTCACTCAACCTCTTGTCTCACGCTCTAGAAATCAAGGCGGTATCGGCCTCTGCGAAACAGCTGTCCTCCCATGACCCTGCCGCTCACCAAATCTGTATCCATGCTTGCCATCAGCCAGAGAGACATTGACGGTGAGTTGTTGTGAGGCTACCTTTCTGTTTTACCGTCAGTGTGCAGTTACCGATCCAGATCGATCAGATAACGTGTAACACTGAACCTCTCTGACCTCTATCAATAGATTTCCTTCACGCTTGATAATGGTGAATACAATAGAACGGCAGTTAAATGCAGAAGAAGCCATTTCCACACTTCTTTAACGGCCCTACACACCCACAGTCCCACATAGCTCACGTATTTGCCTAATGCTCATTTGCCTGTGTGGGTGTGTTTACAGACTGTGTTTGATTGCTTTCTTTCTGACCCTCTGATTAGTTTTGTTACACCTGTGAGAGAGGTTATACCTTTATCATTGTTATTGGTTCATTAAGTTTAGTGACCTCAAGTAATTCCAGCATAGCTTCACCCAACCTGCACCCTGAGCAGAGGTCTGATTGGTTAGAAGAAGAGGAAACACGTGTGTGAGCGTGCAGGGCCTTGGAAAGATTTTCTTGATTTCTTCACCAGTTAATTTGTCTGGTATTTAAGTTTCTCCTCCATCCTCACTGTCATTATAAAGTTACCTAATTTTAATAAGTGATCCGCTCCTGCTGTGGTTCTTTCCTTCCTGTCCCCCCCGCCACCACCCCAGCAGTGGGACGCCTGAGACGTAAGAGGCGAATTTCCTTCTCTTTCAACCTTTCCCCCATGCTCACCAAATCTAAGTCTGAGTTCACTTACGGGGACTCTTCATCTAGCGATGATGAGGATAACTTGAGTAAGTAATGTGCTGTAAACTTAGCTGCAGTAGAAAATAGCTGTGATGTTAGAGTCACAACAGTAGCTGTTCCTGTTAGAGTCCTGGATCTCTCCCAAAGGACTGTTACCCAGAGTCATTACTATTCACTATGTTGGAATGAAAGTACTGATTGCTCATCTTGCTGAAAAGGGTCCAGGTCACATGCTGATAAGACGTGCAGCCCAACGAAAGTGTTGTGTCTTGATCAATGAAGTTACAATTTGAGACTCTCTGACAATAATATCTAAATGCTCAGAGTTTTGCATCTATGTGTGGACCTGTAACCTGAAGTATAATAATCTTTATGTTCCCTCTCTTGAGGTGTCAATAGACAAGGTCCACTGGTACTAAATTATGATATCCCATTACAAAACACACATCATGGATTATATTTAATATGCAGAAATTATGCATAAAATAGCAGCCTTAACTTATGTGTGACAGTTTTGTACTGGATGAGTGCTTTTTGCTGTATTTAAGCTTTTGCAGTAAAAGATTAGCACTTAAGCCTAAACACAACAAGATGCTGAAGGGCGATGAAGCCCAGAAGTTCCGCTACAACAAACTTGTCTTAAGGAAGCTGCTAATTACTGCTGATATTAAGCTGCTTGCTGTATGAATGTGCAATTAAAAAGAGCTTGTAGTGAAACCGTTGGAATAGAAAACACCTTTCACCTAGGCACAAAGCTTTGTGTTAATAATTCCTGTTGACGCTATTAAATAAGAAGTCAGCTTCTCCTGTCCCTCACCCAGACCAATATTAAGCTGACCTTTACTTAGATAAGTCTTTTGTTTTGTTGCTGTACAAAAATAAAACACAATCATGATAGAAAGAGGAAAAAGAAGAACCATAAACACTGCAGGTGAACTGAGGAAGTCCTTTCTTCCCTCCAGATAAATGTGAGCTTGCCACCTTCAGTTAAAGATGCAGAGCCTCTCCTTTTCTCATCTGTGAGATATTGCCATTAGTGGTCTCTGTCTCCTTGACTGTTTTACTAGAAACAGTCAGGCCAAAACCTTGCTGCCTAATTATCCTGTTTTGATTTTGACTTTCTGATGCCAAGCAGACAAGCAATGCTTTGCATGTTTGCACATACGTCAGAGCAGTGTAGAAGTGAGTGTTTAGGAGGAAGCAGCAGATTTGTTCCCTAGAAAAGATGCCTACATTTAGCTGATACCAAATAAGTACAGAGCCAGTGGTGCAGACTGCAGTGAATGTTTTCATTACATGTTTTATTTCTCATTTTTTATTTATATTATGTGCAATCAGATTAAATATACAACTAGGTCAGAGATTAATTGAAAAATACCAAACATTTTGGCAGTTACTGGAGCCAGGAAATTTGAATAATGGTGTGGGTGGAGCTTTGGTAGAACCAGCTAGCTACAGCTGACTTTGTGTGAATAGCCAAGACACTGAATAAATTAAATGTGATTAGGTACTGAGAACATAATGTCTTGTGGGAAAAAAATAATTTGATTTTGTATTTTGAAATTTCCCATTTCATGAGGTTGGATGTCTCTGCAGCCAGAGATTCTTTGGAGCCAGAATCTAGCAGCCATTGTTGGCACTGGATCTAAAGGCAGTACTTCAGCTTCAGCGTTTGGCCTCAGTGTGGCCGCCCTCATCAGTGCCAGAGTCATTTTGTTTTTGGCTTCTAAACAGCTTCAATGAGAGTAGCTAATACTATGCTCAAGGACATTAAAGGTATCTGTTGAAGGACAGGGGGGGCGCATGGATTATTGAATTCTCTGCTGGATTCTTGCAGCCAGGACTGGAACTGACAAGTGTAGACGTGCCAGCTAGGTCAGTGAGGTCATTCACTCACTGGTGGTTAGTGTGGTCAACCCCTAAACGGAGATGTTCACCGACTTAAATAGAGGGATGGAGGAAAATTTCGACCTGAGATGACAAATACTGTGAATAAAAAAATAAGCTTTGTCCTACTGTTCACTTCCTCTTGTTTTTTTTTGCAGGCATGGGGTCGTTTTCCAGCACCTCTGGATCACTAGCATACAGGTCAGTCCACCTCTGTACATACACATTACCCAAAGATAGTTTTTAAGGTTTTCTACTGCAGCTGGGACCTTTATAGTCCTATAAAGAAAGTGTGTGGAGACGTTCTCGTAAGCAGTCAAATGATGCTCCGTGAAATCTTTTATAGCGCTGTAAACAACCATTTTCAGAATGTGTGAACAGGTAAGCCTTGTGATTGCAGCTGTTTGAGGATAAAATTAATGTGTGTGTGTGTGTGTGTGTTTGTGTGTGTACCAGTATATCAGAGGAGGAGCCTGGCCCTCTGCGAAGCGACAATGAGGGAAAGGGTGTGACGAAAGTCAGCCGGACCTTCAGCTACCTCAAGAACAAGATGTACAAGAAGACCAGGGTGAGGGAACATTTCAATCATCCTTAATAAAACTGTGGCAAGTTCCTAAAGTTATATTTACTATACATCACTATTTATTTTTTTATTTCACTGTTTCTTAAAAATGCAGTCTCTTCATATAGACCCCTCCTCAAACATTTACTCCAGCCTCCTTTTCAGCCTCATTCTGCTCGACATTCACATGTTAACACAGAGTCACACTGGGAGCTGCAACGTCCATCTTCTTCTGAACAGCTCCAGTTAACCCGTTGGGGGTTGTGTGTCTTTCTTTAGGGCATGTCAGTGTGTCTTGTATTTCCCCAGTTGGTTTGGTTTTGAGCCCACAACATTTTCTAGTCATAGATGTGAGCCTGTGGTGTGAGATGTGGTCATATTCATCTTACACAGAGTCATGTCAGGTGACTCCCCTGCCAAAGTCATTTTTTCCAGTGAGAGTATAGTAGTATTTTCTTGTTAAACTGTGAGTGATGACAATCCTTATTATATCTGTACCTCCCAGCGATTTGGTAGTCATAGTACTGAAATTTAGAAATGATGAAACTCAGCATTACACTTTGAAAAATAGCAGCGGCGACATACTCTACTTTAGTATCTGCTCATATGATTTACAGTTGACAACATTTAAAATAATTTTTATAAAAGTCCTTTTTGTGAGTAAATGGTTGCTATATATAGTTACTTAACCCTTTGATGCCCCTTTGCACATTTTTGTGTATTTGGCTTTTACTTTCTAGCATTATCTTATCTTTATCTTTTTTTTATGCATATTGTTGATGATCTATGCAAGGTTGTGCATGTTTTTATTTTTGGCCTATTGTAAACAGCTTGGACTAAAATAGACCTGTTGTTACTCCTTTGCACATAAATGTGCACATTGAAACCCATTCAAAACACTATTTTTGATCCTGCTCAAATACAAAGTATAAAACATGTAAATTCTAGTGAAGATTTTATGAAATATGACACTACAAAAAAATAAATAATGCATATAAATAAATATTGCTGCTAATCTTTCACATACACCAAGATGCAATAATCAAACCATAAATAACCCAGTTTGCATGAAGTATATTGAAAATAAATCATTCTTTGTGTTTTTTAGACCATAAAATGGAGGTGCATCATGACAAAAACTTGGCAATTTAAGGGTTAAAAATAACGTTAGGATTTTAAAGGGGCATCAGAGGATTAAACCAAGGTTTGCTCTCTGTAAGTGTGCAGCCCTTGCAAAGAGACACAGGGGTGAACAGGAAGTAAAACAGGAAGATGAAGCTGGCTGTGGTTTTATAATCTCATCTCTAACCTCAGTCATCACTTTGCTTTTAAAGTGACAGGATTCTGAAGTTCGCCACAGCCTGCGGCTTGTTGCTCCCTGTCAAAGGTCAAAAGTATTGATCATGGCTTTTACAGACTCTAAGACTATTAGCATTGATGTTCAAATTAGCACAGGGTTATCGGATTGCATCCATAAGATACAGTTTGTATTTATTCAGTGACAGCCAAAATGGCCTCATTATAACCACAGACCTGTCACTGAACACATTAAAACTATTTTTAAGTTTCAATCAAACTCAATTAGATGAAACTTAAAGATTCTTCTCACATTTTCTTCCTTTAAAGTAATAAATTAACTTCGCACTGCTGTCTTAAAGCTTCAGTGTGAGCTGAACTACCTTTGGATATACTGTACACTTTCAGTTTCAGAACAATATCCAAAGTCTGAATAATCTGGAAGCAAAAGTCTAGACTGCACAAACTCAATTTAGTTTAGTTTCAAACTTTTGACACAGGGTCTGTACCCAGACTGAAGACTTGTTGCAATAATAGCACCTCCTGTAGCGAGCCAGTCACTTCCTCATTGCAGCTTTTCTGATGGAGCCTCAGTGTCGGTAGCAGTTTCAGTCGCTCAGCCGCAGCCAGGGATGTTATACAGGAGATTCACAGGGAGCCATGGCTTCTCACTGAGATGGAAAGGTTGGCTGGAGGTAGGCGAACAGAGTGCTCTGGTTTCCCAGTCAAATTGTAGTGAATGAAACTGTCACAATATCATGTTAAAAGTGACCGTTGTTCCCCTCTGGGCTGATGTCTTTTTCCAGTGATGTCATTGCCTCTTGCAGTATGTTTCACTTGAATGTCTTTTTGTTTGAATCTCTCAGTAATTACTTCTCCTGTTGTGAATGCTTGTAGCCAAAGTAATTGTGCTGAGAATCGTCTTTGCTTCCTGTGGTTTTCCAATAAGTTGATGAATAGTTTTTGTATATTAACAGGAACAGATCTAAAACTACTTTTTAGTAAAGTTACTGTGGTGAAGAATACTTTATTGGACCTCTAGTTCATGGAAGTTAGTTGATGTGTTTCACGTTAGATAGCTGTTCAGACAGTTGTTGCTGCAGGAAGTGAGAATGAACGCTAAGTGTTGTAATGGCTATAAAACACTGCAGGCTTGCTGTAATCCAGTTAGCCTCATGGTATCTTGAAGCAACTGAACAAAATGAGCTCTAGTATGTCAGAGCTTTGTGGTCCCCTCAAACCAAGAGGCCCAGGGCCGGCCATTAAAATAAGATGGAAACTCCATTTTCCCATTTCCTCTGGGTTTGGGTGGAGGCTCTGTGATGTAAATCCAAGAGAATAAGAGCTCTGTTCTTCTCTGCATCACTTTATGGGATTGTGATTGAGCTCAGTGTACAGAGATGACCAGCAGCTGAGGATGACCTCGTCCATGAATACAGAAGCAGCAGAAGGACCGGCCTGTTACGGAAAGGTCAAAGATTTGATTCCCAGACAGCGCGTCTCCATCAGTGGTCATGCAGGAGTGTGTTTCAATACAATGACGTCCCCCACATTTGTTCATCATAAGACAGTTTGAGAGCCTTATAGTAGCTGAGAAAAACCACATTATGTAATATGTCCTTTGGTAAAAATGGTCACTGTAATTGGTAGCTTTTGTTAAGTACTGCCAGCATTATGAAGCTCTGCTAGTAATCCTGTAAAAATACACCAAATTATAACAGTTGTACAAAGAAAACATCATTGTCTTTAAACAAAGCAAAGCACAAAGAGCGCCTGAAACAAAGATGCACAACGTTTAAAGGAGTCCCTTAATGAGACGATTTGTTGTCAGCATAAATAATGCATCACTTAATATGCAAAGCCCTCCCGCTGTGTAGTACATCAGAGTAATAATGTTGCTCTGCTGGATTCAGATTGGAATTTAACATAAGCAACTGGTCAAACGCTGAGACATTTTGTCAGCGTCTGGTATGTTAGTCTACCCTACAGGCAACTAAACACGCTCTTAGTTTTTATTTTTTTCCTAAACATCTAATTGGCTGGTAGAAAAGTTCAACTAATTATCGAACTCTGTGATCTTTCTTTTCTGGTATTGTTGGTTTTGTGTTTTTAACTATGATAATTCTACCTGTGCAGGAAAAGGACAGAGACAAAAAGGATAAAGAGAAGGAGGGCAAAGAGAAGGACAAGAAGACGATTAATGGTCATGTATTCACACCAGTCAGCTCGGGCCAGGGAACCCAGTGCTCCCACTGCAATAAGGCTTTCAACAGCAAGGATGCTTTCCATTGCACATGTGAGTACATTCGTCTGTGCATTTGTTTTCCTGCTCTGCATTGTTTGGTCTGTGACCAATCAGGACTCCTGTTGCTTTAAGCCTAATCAAAGCCCATTAAGTGTTGTTATCTATGATTGAAAGAATTTATCTTCGTGTTGATTCATTTCTAATTTGAAAACTAAACTTTGTGCACACAACATTGAGGAGTAAAAAGAAGCTGTAGTAGTGTAGAGGTCCTATCAACTTTGTAGTGTATGGTATATATTTATAGATACATCCACATATGTAATTAAAAACTTAAAACTTAAAAATAAGCATGTACAGGCTGAAGTTGCTTCATGATTGTTTGAAGTAGTGAAACTCTCTCTAAATGGCCACTTCCAGTACAGACAACAGAACAGTTTTTGCATTGTTTTCCACCGAAGCAGCAGCAGCAGCGGCGGCGGCCCTAAAGAGGATGTAGTTTATTACACAAGCGTTTGGCGCAACCCCAAAAAAAGCCTAAAAAGGAGAAACTAGCTCTGCGATGGATCACAGCGATCCTCTCAATGGTCACAATCTGCCTCAAATACTTGAGACTGGCAAAAACAACCCTTGTTGTGTTCAGCTAGTCTGGTTCAGATTGTCGGAGCCACAGACGGTTCTGAGGGTGTTTTTGGGAGGTTTGTGCTCGCAGATGTCTGGCCGATTCAACTGACAAATACAGTGATCCTTTGTTTGAGATTAGCTGGAATTAGTTAGACGTCCACAAAAAGCTGTAAAATACCCAATAAAACTATTTAAGAGCAGGAAAACACTGCTGGAATTTAAACTGCACGGGTCAGAATTAGATATATCACATAATCTACTTGTTACATACTTTTATTTTTTTTAGTAACACAAGTGTTTACAAGTTTCAGGTGACAGAAGTGAAAAAGGAACCTGTAACCTGAAAGTGTTGCTGCCTTTCTATACTTTTGACATGCACAGGATTGTTTCTTCACCCTCACAAAGAGCATATGTGTGTTGATGTAATCCTAACAACGGAAATGTTGTATGCATCGTGACAAAGCATGATGGTGTGTTTGACTTGTGCAACATATCTCTTTAAAACACTTCTGATTATTAGAAACAAGCTTCTATGAAGACTAGTGTAAACTAGAGGGAGACTTGTTGTGAAGCTCGATTTTGACACGACCAGAGATGGTTGTTCCTCTCACTGACGCTTTTTGATCGACTGCTTCAGTTGTTTTTACAAGTAGGTACAATAAACATGACAGGCTTTTGCTTCAAAGTCAGCTCTTGCAAAGTGATCTGACAGCATGAAATTGAAAGTAAAGTATAGTATTGGGGAATTAAAGTCTTTCATTGACTCAACAGGATAAGATCACAGAGCAGATCTTATTTCTGCAGTCTTGAGTGATGACCTTTGTTCCATGGTGATTTGGGAATGTTTACATAATTGAAAATTTCCCATGCAATTCAGTATTCATGTGCCTGTGTCATTCCTCAGTCTATCTCTGCCCCTTTTTTTTTCTTTCCTCTTTCGCCCACGAGCAGTATTACCCCTCGATTGCATCACACGCTCTGCTGTAGTCTGGCTTTCATTAGTGGGCTGGTGGAGTTTCCTGGCCTGGCTATGAAAACCAGTCATAATTTCTAGCCCCCACCTTTCCACACACCCTCGAAACCCCCGGCACCGCCACTGCCACCTCCACCTCCACCGTCACGCTCATAGTATTCACTCAGCATTCTGTTGCTTTTCTTTCCAGACTGTAACGCTTCCGTCCACAAGGGCTGCAGGGACAGCCTGCCTGTTTGTGCCAAGGTGAAGATGAAGGTAAAAGTTCCCTCGGAGTAACTCCACCACTGGTTCTGTAGTATTCTGTTGTCCTGCAGCCAATATTGATTTGAACTCCTTATTCTCTGTTTCCTTGGCTAGTTGCCCAAACAGCAGTTCACAGTACCAGATTCAAGCTCTTTTCCTGCAGTCACGATGAGGAACAAATGTGAGTGTCAAACAAAACTTGGATTTCTTACAAATCTTCATTTGATGCCAAAGCACATTTAAGCTGTTTAAATGCTTTCTGTCGGAGTTGTCCTTATTTTAGCTCAGTAAAGTTACCTTTGGTCCAAATAATTGCTAAGTTTCTGTTCTTCATTTCTACTTCTTGTAAACTCACAACTAATTTTAGGGCTGCTTTAAGTTCAAAGAAAATTAGGGTTCCTCAGTTGAAGAGGGAATACAAAGGGTATGATGCTACTGGCTCCTGTGCCATGATTCAGAGTGAGCAGGAAAGATATCTGTGCAGAATTCCCTGAGGAACATAGCCTCTTTTAGGTAACACCACTATCTCCAGATTTAGTAGTTTTGTATGTTTTTAAAGCAGTTAAAAGGAGCCTGAGATCCTCCGAGGACTAAACAAACTTTCTAGCCTCTTAGACTTGTCAAACTTTTGAAAACCCTGGATATATTTGAAGTTAAAAGTTTAAAACTGTCCAGTTAGATGAGACATTTAAGCAGAAGGCAGTCTTTTCAAGTTCAGTATTGAGGTACCTGAGAGGTCCGGTCCAATGTGGTCCAGTGAGCAGTGGTTTTTGGCAGTGGATTAGAAAAGAGAAGTGATCAACACAGGCAGTGTTTGCAGGAGACATTTATACAATAAATAAAACCGATAGAATGTGGTTTTCTGCCTGTCGCTAGTGAGGACCTGCCTACTTTTTCATATAGTACACACAGTGATATAATATATATGTCTGCCTGTGGTCCAGCTGGTGGAACAAGAGAGCGCCCCTGGTCAGCCATCTTGTCCCCAGAAGACCATTCTTCCCTGATGATCCCGCAGTCACGGAGACACACGAGCATCATGGGTTTCCATGGAAACAACCTCTCAAAGAGTCTCTCCATAAGCAACATCGCTGGGTGAGCTTGTGTGTGTGTGTGTGTGTGAGAGAGAGAGTTATGTAAATAATTTCCATTTTAAATTAAATGTTCTTGTTGCTAACATCTACAGTGCACCACGTGTGTTTCAACAGCTTAATGTGTGTTTGTGGTTGTGTGTGGCTGTGAAAAAAAGAAAAAATGAATATATATTTTATTATCATCTCTCCTTTCAGTCCGGTGTTTGACGAGATGCCCATTAAAGGCCTGCGGTATCTCTCCCAGTCTACTGACTCCCTCAACAGAACCAACCAGGTCACAGAGTCCATGGAGTCGCTCACTGACGAAGGTCATTGCACACACGCACACAAATGTACACACTGCTAATCTGACTACCTAAGTCTGCCGATCAGCTGGGATGTAAGACTCTGAGCCTCTGATTGGAAAGCTGATTGAATGTCTGACAAAGTTTAAATAAAACTCAGATATCAGAGTAACAGCCCGGTAATATCATTCAGAAACAATTCTTTCTAATGTGAATGAATGAAATGATCAGAACACAAAATTGCATAGTCAGTGTGGTAGCAAATTGCTTTATAATGAAACGTTACTACTTGTGTCAAAAAAACCCAACAATTTCAACAGCAACTAGAGCAAAGTAAACAATAAAGTCGAACACCTTTCCTCAAAGTTCTCAGTTAAAGCAGGCGTGTTATACATATCAAATGTTTGAGCTTCAAATTGTAAGTGCAAGCTGTGTTGTTGGTGCAGGGACGGAGATGATGGATAGTCAGCTGATGGGGGAGTTTGAGGCAGATGCCAAGGAGCTGGAAGCTGACTCGTGGAGTTTAGGTGTGGAGCAGCAGTACCTGCAGCAGCTGGACAAAGAGCTGGTGAAGAGACAGGACGTCGTCTACGGTACATTTGATTAACCAAAATATGCTTTCAAATTTGATATTTTTGAACATTTTAACAACTTTTTGTGTTGTAGGTTGTTTATTTTTTTTGATAGAACCACTTTCCCTCAGCGTTTCTCAGTCAGCTTGACTTTTACTTCAGTTGTTCTCAGTTGCATCTACAAGTCTCAGTTGTCCATTGATGATTTACCTTATTTAAATATGTACTGAGCCACATCCTGTTTGTTTTAAGTCCTTGAGACGTCTCTAGCTTGTGCTTATAGTCTGTCTGTGGTAAACAATCTATGGTATGCATAGATCCCTGAAGGCTATACAAACTCCTGCATGTGTCATACTTTGACTAAGTGTCACATCCTTGTATGTCCTTCAGAACTGATGCAGACGGAGATGCATCACATCCGGACGTTGCGTATCATGTCAGATGTCTACAGCAAAGGCCTGCAGAAGGAGGTGCAGCTGGAGCTGCAGACAGTGGAGAAGCTGTTCCCTGCTCTAGATGAGCTCCTGGAGCTCCACACGCAGCACCTCCTCCGCCTCCTGGAGAGGAAGAGAGAAAGCCAGCTGGAGTGGGGTAGCTCAGAGGGAGGCTTCATCATCAGCAGGATAGGAGACATCCTGGTCAGCCAGGTTAGAGAAAGGAGGGACTGGTCCGATGAGGATCAGGTCCTAAAACTGTAATAACACGTGATGAATTACTATTTTTTTTTTGCTTTGGATGAAATTCTGCCAACACATTTCATGAACTAGTTTCTGTCAGCCTGTTGGTGGGTTGTTTCACCACTTTACCAACTGTAGACATACCTCACGTCAACATGTCAGTTTATTCAGTACTTTGCTTTATGTGCTTTGCATTTAATGCAAATGTTGGCAGCTTAACGTGCTAAACTAAGAGGGAACATGATAAACATTACTGCTGCTCAGCCAATGTTTTAGTACTTTGCATATATACAGTACACCTCTAATGTAAAGTTACAAATTCTTTGAATTAAATATTGTTATAGTGCCCAATACTACCCATAAATTCCTCAAATTTCTCCCAGTTCACTATTTTTTTGAAACTTTACAACTGAGTTCATATCAGAAATTTAAGCCATACTACATGCATCTTACTAGCTTATCGTTGTTTGTTTTGTTTGTTCATGCCTGTTAAATTCTCCTCCAGTTCTCAGGATCTAATGGTGAAAGCATGAAGAGGGTTTACGGAAGATTCTGCAGCCGCCACAACGAAGCTGTGAACTTCTACAAGGACCTCCTGACCAAAGACAAACGCTTCAAGGCCTTTATCAAAGTAAGACTTAGAAATCAGCTCTCCATAAGTTTAACACACATCTATCCTACAATAGTGTTACTTTCCCGAGAAGCACCTCTTAATGCTTTTGTCTTTGACTGCTTTTGTGCTGAAAATTGTTTTAATCCTGCATTGTTCTACAGCAAATTAGTTTTAAGGTCTCCTAGTCGTTATGTGAAACCTTGTCTTGTTTTGAGCCACCTGTTGTGTGGGCACATTATAATAAAGCACTTGTTGTTTGCTCTTCCAGAAAAAGATGAGTAGCAGCATTGTGCGGAGGCTTGGTATCCCAGAATGCATCTTGCTGGTGACCCAGAGGATAACAAAGTATCCAGTGCTGATTCAGAGAATGTTGCAGCACACTAAAGGTTAGCTTCATGTCGACCTCTTCTCTCTGGTCATCTGTGCTTTTAATGTGAGTGTGATAATATGCTTCAAAACTGTTTGTTTTGAATTGAACGACCCTGGTAACTACAGACTATAAGATCAGGCTATCAGATAAAGCAGCAAATAGTTAAGTTAATAGGTCTGTAAAAGTTTCTTTGATTCTCCTGTTTTTCTTCTTTCCCTTTGTAGTCTGTGCTGGTGACATTCAAGTCTTTAATTAACCTCTATTTGTGATTATCACCTTGCATTTTGCGATATACAAAACAAAGCCTTCACTATTCAGAACACATTATTTCTAACCCTCGATACAAAGCAGTGATTTCAAAGTCATAAATTTGAAGATAGTGAAGACAAAACTTATATTCAGTCATTAGTTAGAGTTCTTTCTTCTCTTTCCTCCTTGAAACTCTCTGCTAGTGGAGTGCGTTGATTATATGTGGAACTTTTATGCCATAAACGTAAGAAAACAAGACAGAACTGCATTACATTAGAAAATGTTTCTGGCTTATAGATTAGTAGGGGATGTTTATTTGCAGTTTAACACACATTTAAACATTATAATAAAGTTTAAAGATTTGTTTGGTGCATGTTTTTTGCACTGCACTGAAATATGTTTGTTAAATCCATAAAAAGTGTAAACCTAATTTAAAGCATTGTCCAGGCTTAAATCACCTGGTATTAGGTGTTGTACAATATATATTAGTCAAAGCTGTCTTAAGAAATTCAAATACAAAATGCAATACCGTGTCCACGTTCAAATGATCCAGTTTTTCAGTATGACAACAAAATATCTGAGCTACATTAATATCTGTCACATCATTTTGATCCTGAGAAAAGTAAAATATAACCATATCAAAGTAACTCATCAGTTCCACTTGTTCTTTCAGTATGATAAAGTGTCACTTCTTGTCACTTGTTTGAGGAAACCTGATTTTCTTACACATAGTTTTATGTATTTTGCGAAAACGGAAATGCATGTCGAATGTGTGTTTTTAAGATAACAGATCGAGCGTACTTGAGAAATATCTCGACATTTCACACCATATTTATATCTGATTTGAAGCAGCTCTCGTCAGCTGGCCTCCCACTGTGTACATTCTCTCTAATCCTTTCCCAAAGCCTGTTTATAGTTCTATGTGGGATGGGGGGAGCTCTTAATCCCCAAGGTGCTTTAAGAAGACTCTCTCCTGCCAACTCTGATATATACTGAGTGGAAATAACATAGCACATTCACAAGTTAGAGATAGCATTTGCTCACAAGCACAGAAGCAAAATATTCCACTTTGGGAAAAAATATTACATTTTCAATTCAAAACCCCAAGTGCTAAATACACAAGATGTATATCAGAGACATATTGACTCTGGGGCTTTTCTCTGTGTGCAGACCTAAAGGCCACTGGTGATTTTATTCCATGCAGTTCTACTTTTCTATGAATAAAAGCTTTGGATATCCAGATGAGTAACATCGATAGCATGAGCAGCAAAAGTGGCTTAACAGACTGAAAGAATAGCACATTACCCCACAGAAATTTAACACAAAACACACATTAGTTGCTTTCTTTCAGAGATTTAAGAGTCACTCTTCTCTTTTCTTGGGTACGTACGCTTAGCACATTGACTGGAAAAAAGAGGAAACAGCTACTTACAGGCACATAAAGCTCTTTAAGAATGACAAGTTGTCATTTTCACACTTCAGTTTTGGTGTGGATTAAGCAAACAAGCTTTAGAGGTGCTGCTAAGTGGATTTTATTACCTTTGGACAAGGACAAACTAGCTGTTTCCACCTGTTTCCAGTCTTTGTGATATGCTAAGCTAACCAAAATAAAACTGAGGCTTCATTTTACCACACAGGACACAAGAGTGATGTTAATTTTCTCATGTAACGCGACAAGAAAACGAATAAATTCATTTCCCAAAATGTTGATTTATTTCTCTAAAGATCTTATTTTCTCAGTTTCTGAAGCCTAACAGTGAGGCCTAGATCAGCACATAGTTTGCCAAAGTTACAACATTTTTGATTATTTCACACGAGAGATTCACGTCTGTGCTGTTTTCCCTCTGTGCTCTTTGTGCTAATTTAATGTGGGCATGGCTGAGTGTGACAAATGTGATGCATTTCTGTGCATCAATCACAGTTAAGCAACATTTGAATCAAAATCGGTTGACAGTTGTGGGATTGTTTGCTTGTGTTGACAGTGCAAATCAATAAAATCTGATCAAACCACACCCACACAGTCCAGATGAAGCAGACGTCTAACCCTCCATACAATGTAATTATAGCCTATATAGTTAGAAATCTGAAAAACTGAAATCAGTAGCATAGTTACTCATTTTTCTGCCTTTGTAATCACATGTACACTCTACATCAAAAAATCCTATCAAGGTATGTTGAGTGAACCTCAGTTTGGTGAGACAGTGTGGCCAGAGTTACAAATGACTTGAACAGATAAATGGGCAGAGCAGTGTATATTTATGAAATGCAATAACCTTGCTCGAGAAAAGTGCACGAGGAACTGTTGGGCCTTTCTAAAGAAGGAGGAATGTGCAAACGAGAATTCACAAAGGGGTAGGAGAAAAGATTATGTCAAAGTAGAGGCAACTCAACACAACATGAAAGACGTTTAGTGACTTTATAGAGGTTTCTGTGTCCAAGTCCACCAACTAAAACCATAAAAAGGCTTTCATTCCTCTCCGCAATGGCATTTGCAATAAGAGGTTTCTCAGCGAGTGGAAATTCAGGCACAGTTAAATGCCAAAATGGGTACCAAATTTCACTGCACCTTCTGCTACGCATAAACACCTCCTCATCTGTGCCACTATACCCATCTGGTTCAAGTGTTAGCATGAAGCCATTAAATTACCAAATTGACTTGCCTTACAATAATGTTTTTTTCGACTGTATTTGTGCTTCTTCTGTTTTTTTTATTTGTTGCATAAAACAAATGAAACAAATTGATAGTTGGCTTTGATGATGATTATTATTATTAGGTATGGAGTTGGTCTGATTGGAGCCTAACCTTCTTTTAATGCTAGACTGCTACACTGTGGCCTATCTAACCTCTCTCATCACATGTTGAATGCAGAAAGCGAGGAAGAGTATGAGGACCTGACAGACGCTGTTCGGCTTGTGAAAGAGGTGATCGCAGCGGTCGATAGCAAGGTGAACGAGCACGAGAAAAGACGTCGTCTGAAGGATTTTCACGGCCGCATGGACAGCAAGTCCATCATGATGATGAAGAGTGGTCAGATTTTCGCAAGGGAGGATCTGCTGAGGAGGAGACTGATTCACGATGGAGTGCTGCAGCTAAAGAACAGCCAGGGAAGATTAAAGGGTGAGGAGACACTGACTGACTCCTTTACTGCCCATTAACTGACCACAAATTATCTCTTCCTCCCTGCAAATATGTCAAATTTGGAAATGTGAAAACATATGAATCAGTTCTAACTTTTCACTTATCTAACCACACCTCTCATCTCCTGGCTTTTCTCCAGATGTCCATGCTCTACTACTATCAGACGTCTTTGTCTTCCTCCAAGAGAAAGACCAGAAATTTGTCTTCGCCATGCTGGTAGGATCCTGCTGTCATCCCTCTCTCTCTCTCTCTTCCTCCTTCCTTCTGCTGTTCCCTGCATTTTTTTCCTCCATCCCTCCAGTAATAAAGATCTTATGAGTGCTGCCAGAAATGTTGTTGTCATATTTTCCTATCCCACAGTTGTTGCTGTTAGCATTAGCTGGCCTTCTTAGCTTACCAATTGTGTGATATTGCCTGCCTCTAGCTAGCTATGTAGCTAGCTGCACCTAATAAAGCCCGTTCTGGCCCTCGGCATCTAACCCAACTGTGATAAATCATATAGGTTTGAGTTGTTTTTTTCCATGTTTACAGGACTCTCAGTTTCATGGCATGGCACGCACACACAAACACACACAGTAGGGGGAATAAAAACGGAGGCCTGTGGCATAATAATCACATCCATCATTAAAAAAGGCTTGGCATGCTTCAGTTGAGGCTGTTGACATTAAAAAAGGGGAATAACATGTGGTTCCTAATGGATGACAGCCATGTGAACCAGCTTGAGTTTTGGGCAAAATAAGTTTCAGTTCAGAGTTCACCTGGACAGAAGATAGAAATTATTCCTGTGCAGCTAAACGTGGCTAATATGAGGCTCCAGGAGTCAGAATAGCCAAATCAAGTGGGTATCATCCAGTTTTTTAATACAAATTCCATGTTTTTGTGTCCAGAAGTGGAAGGATTTCTGCACAGAATGATGGCTGTGAATTCTTTCACAGCATAGTCACAGTAGACAGACAGACTTAAAGAATCTGAACCCATCCTTCAAACCTCAGACAAGGGATTGCAGGAAAAACGTTGGGATGTGGTTACAATTTCAGAGTTTTACTGCACAGTGCAGAAACGAAACAGTGGTTTGTGGTGTTTGCACACTTAACTGTGCTTGATAGTGTTTGCAGCCTGAAGGATTTAAATACTGCTGAGGCTCTCAAAGTCAGCTGTCTCCAACGCGGATGATAACATTAACCAGAATCTCATTTTGTCTTCTTCTTTGCCCTTTATTCTTTTTCATCCCTCCTATAATCCTCTTTTTTTTGTTACTGATCTTCCTCCTTTCTATCTCTCTATCTTCACTGCCTTTCCTTTCCCCTTCCTCCGTCCTTTCATAATTATCCTTCTTCTCTTCCTCTCGCCCTCCTGCTCTAACCCTCTAACCTTCTTCCTGCCTTTCCCATCCTCTCCCCATCTTCAACATTCGTCTTCCTTCCTCCCCCACTCTCCTCCTCGACCCTCCCACTGTCATCCTTTTTTTTTTTTTTTTTAATACTCTCATTCTCCTCCCTTCATTCGCCTCCATCAATCCCTCCCCTCCTTTCCCACCCTCCTCTTCCTGTAGGACCAGCGCTCCACGGTCATCTCCCTCCAGAAGCTGATCGTGAGGGAGGTCGCTAATGAAGAGCGCGGCCTCTTCCTCATCACGGCAGGCATCGAGAAACCGGAGATGATGGAGGTCCTTGCAAGCTCGAAGGACGAGCGCAACACCTGGATGCAGCTCATCCAAGAAGCCATGCAGTCCATGTAAGTGGGAGTTATTTATGTGTTTATTTATGTATTGTTTTTACTTAACAGTATTTGGGGTAATATGCCAATACTTTTATTCTTTTTGTAGCCAGAGTTTTTTCCTCAGCATGTAATCCTAAACTCTTTAAGCTCCTGACCAAACCTGTTCCATTTACTTCAACCCATAACCTCCACTGCAGAACAAACTCTGCCCTCAGAGTGCTTTACATTCAGTATTGGCCTCTGAGGGTTCACCTCTGTGGTATGTCTGTGTTGTAACCCAGGAGTTAGACCCAGCCCAGGTCGCTACATAGTAATAAATGGTAAGCTGTGACAGAGCACTTTGCTGTCAGGAGGATTAGCACTACTCTACCTGGGGATGGGATGTACTCAGGGACAGTCTAATGCTGGATTGGCTTCAAGGGCAGCTCACTATAAGCAGAGGATTATTTGACTGCAGCCAGCGGGAAGGAGAGAGATTTAGTACTCTCTCTCTCTCTCTCTCTGTCTGACTTCTGTCAAAATACAAAATTGAGATCAGGCTATTGGCAGGAATGGAGGAGATAAAAACAAAAACAGTTTTATATTGATGTTCTGGCTGCCTTTTCCCACAATAAATATTAGAAATATTCCCTCAGGGTTGTCGAGGAGGTTGAAAGTGTCCTGTGGTGTCGGTGTTGCACATACTGATTGGTTATAGATCGGGCTGAAGTGAATGATTATTCATCATAATCCTTATGTGAAGAATTGTTTACTCTAAAAATGTCAGAAAACAGCGCAATGTTGCATGATTAATGATTCAGGAAATTATTCAATTATCAAAATCTTTGGCCATTATTTTCTGTCGGGCAGCTAATTAAGTAATCAATTTCTTCGTCACTCCTTGTAGATTTAGAAAAGTTGTAGATGATGGTTTGTATGTTTAATTCTGTGTAATTTACTTTTTTCTTTTGCTTGGTTGGACAGGGAGAAGGATGAGGATGAAGGGATTCCCAGTGAGACGGAAGATGACAAGAGACAACTGGAGACCAAAGCCAAGGAGATGAGAGGTGAGAAA
Organism: Sciaenops ocellatus; assembly: GCA_033000465.1. NCBI lineage: Eukaryota > Metazoa > Chordata > Actinopteri > Sciaenidae > Sciaenops > Sciaenops ocellatus. The sequence continues at coordinate 20,197,705 of CP136888.1, forward strand.
ACACGTTTAGAGCGTTCATGTCACTGAAAGCAGGGATGTTTTCTCCAAATAAAACAAAATGTTGTTCCTCACTGACTGTCTGTTTGTCTGTCTCTGCCGGTCAGATCTGTTGAAGCAGAAGGATACGGAGATCATGTCCCTGCTGGAGGAGAAGGTGCAGCTCTTCAGGGGGATGTGGGAAGGCTTAAACCCGGGCGAGGAGGGCAGTCGGCAGGTCGAGCCTTTCTTCCGGTCAGCCTGTAGCCTGGAGCCACCCAGGGGGGCCTCCGTGATGAAGGATGCCCTGCAGGAAGGTAAGGCAGAGAAATATTTCTCCTTTCACGCATTTTTGAGTCTGTATGTAGAAAAGTTCTATTTGGACAACCGACCTTTTCTTGATCCTAAATTGAACAATACACAGGAGCATGCAGTCTAACATCTATCCGATGAGCATGCACATCATAATTCACCTTTTCTGAGATACTTGAAAGGCCATTGGTTTGGTAGTTGGATCTAAACAGAGCTTGAGACAGCAGAACTAGAGATTGTTTGTGGTTTGGGATGGTTCAAAGACACATTAATCGAGTCAGAGAGTGTTTTGGGGTGTTCTTTCACTTGTGTTTGGTGCTATGGCAGCCCCTGTTCATCAAATGTATATGAGAAGAAAGCAGCATGAAGTGAGTATTGAACTGAAAGAGATACTGTATATTGTGATGAAGAAAACAAGTGGATCGGGAACTTTTCGGTAGACTGAAAATATTAAACTTTTGCAAAAGTATCTATATAGCAGTTTCGAGTCCTGAGTGTGTCAAAAATTCTTCTTAAGCCATTTTATTCTGTTGAAGAAAGAAACTAATACCAGCAGGACAATTTCAGTTGTTTCAATTTATTTTCAGATTCTGAAAGTTGTTACATTTTTAGTCTGAAAACTTTTTTCAATTCTCTTCATTTCCTGGCCTTAAAAGACAAAATATTAATGGCTGAAAAAGATGGAGACATAATAGCACGGTGATGATGATGCATTTGCAGCGCAGTGTTATGTTATTTCTTGGTATATTTGATGTACTGACAGCAGTAGGTGGTCTACGTACAATCTATTTACAATCTTGGTAATACACATTGACTGTAGTGGTCAGAGCTGTGAGCTATGCAGGGAGACTTGAGAAGCTGTGCACAGATGCAGCTAGCCCTTAATGAGTTCTAAGTACTGCTGCAGGCAAAGTGTTCCACGAAAAGGTGTTGTAAGCCGCAAAATCTAAGAAATTTGTTCTACAGTTTACAGGTTGTGTAACTGACATTCAGGTGCGATCTGTTTGCAGCTGTAACGCAGAGAAAATGTGTGACGGGGAACTTTTATAATGGTTTCCACTTTTTAAACTAACAGGAAAGGTTTAGCCACACTATTACAGAATGTATTTTCACCTGCTCCTTCTAAAGCCTCGGGCAATAATTGTCCTTATTTGATATGTGAATTGGCAGCAGTAATGTCATTTCTTCTGCTTCTGAGGTTATCGTGTTGTACTGTGAATTCACATCCAGCAGCAACAGCTTTGCTTCTCCTTATTTTCACTGGAAAGGTCACAGTGCTGCATTGTCTGTATACATATGTGGATACCAATAAGGTATGTGCCATACCGCATTTTATATAATATCAGATGGTAAAAATATTTAAACTTTTAGTACGAGAGCTCTGCTGCTCAAACAGGTTGTCAATAGTTGCTTAGCAACAGGAGCCAATACCAGGTTGAAAGCAGAAGTGCCTGGTAGGATTCATGAGTGCAGAGCTGAACAGTAACACAGTTAGCCAGCGTAATTCACTTACTGACCTGCACATTGATGTTTGCTTGTGTGTCTGTGTGTGTGTGTGACAGTGGAGACGTTACAGGCGCTGGTAAATGGCAGCCTGGGCGGAGCGATGGCCAGCATCCAGGAGGGAGGAGGCACGGGGCCGGTGTGTTTGCCCCGTCGGGCCGAGACCTTTGGAGGCTTCGACAGTCACCAAATGCACAGCAGTAAGAGTAAGTCTGCTGGAGCATGCTTGTTTCCCATAGAGAGACTGTGCACACTGGCCAAGAGGTCAGCCAGACTACATGTTTGAAGCTTGTAACAGTCAAAGGCACTGAACCCAGACCTGCTGGTGCGGATAACTACATCAGTCGAGTCACTGAGACTGAATTGCAAATGTGATGTGACAGTGCTGAAAGCCCAGTCTAGATTTGAAAAGTAAAATATTTCACTATTTCACCCTAAAATTGATTTTTAGCGGTCACATAACAGCAGGCACCACACCCAGCACTTCCCAAAATGCCCCTGTTCAGTGCTGTTAAATAAACAACTTAGACGGGAACTTGGACAGCAGAGCTGATGCTTCCTGAGGGGGGATGTGGCCTCGGGCAATACCTCTGAACTGGTGGCTTGTGAGCTCCGAATGGGACTCTGCTGACAGTGTGGCAGATACTGAGCCATAAGAGGTTCAGGCTTGTATATCAGTTGCAGCACCTGGAGAATTAATGTGGAAAAATGGCTCCACAGAATGTTTTATCGTTGTGATGTTGTTGGAAATGTGTTTACAAATGTTACAAACATACAAATGTTAATTACGAACTCTGAAATGAAGATGACACGAAGCAGCTGATGGACAAGGCATTGGAGGTTGAAGGGATAAACCAGTGACTTTATACTCTACTATTTAGCTGATAGAGATTCATACATTTAAAAAGACCTGAAATGATTTGTCAGTTACCTAACTAATAGATGACTCCATCTTATTAAAATTAAAGATTTGCTGCTTTTCTTTGTCTAATATGATATTATACTGAATATATCTGGGTCGGACAGTTGATTGTCATACAGACATTTGAAGAGGTTCTGTGTACTATAAAGTAATTATTTATAATAAAGTATTTTTTTGCTCTTTGCTGATATTTTCATGAACATCAGAGCTGAAATCACAATCATTTTTACCTATTCATGAGGTAAAACACTAATAAAGGAAAAACTAATTTTCCCTGAGAACGTATTTTATGTTTTGTTCTTGTGGCTGTTTGTTAGCTTGGTGATGATCATGGTCCAGTTGTAATTGGAGACTGCAGTTCTTTCACTGCTTTATTGATCACTATGTGACTGAACGTTTGTCACCCTTATACCACCAACTATAACTATAACATTAAACCAAATTTATCTCTAGCATCTTATATTCTTTTTGTTTAATTACTTTTTCATACTGACCAGTGCTCATTATGCACGTTATTTTACGCCTATGAATTGTAGTGGACACCTGCTGACAGACATGAACAATAAGTGCAGAACAGAAAAGACTCCTTATTGACCCAACTGTTAATATTTTAAAGGGAAGTAAACATCCCTTTATGATACATGTGACAATATTAAAAGATGTTTAATATCATTGTTCCTCTGTTCTCATATTGTCTAGCAGAAGATCTGAATGTTTTATTTGCTGCCTGACTCATTCTTGTCTCCTATGGCATCCCTTTATGTCAGGTGGAGACAGAGAAGAGAGCGACGATACGGCAGGAGATCTGCGCAGGACGGAGTCCGACAGCGTTTTAAAAAAGGTCGGCATCTCAGCAGCCAATTATTCTTGCCTCTGAAGCCGCTACGCCCCCATAACTCAATGAGAACCTGAGGCCATGTGTGGGGGTGCATTTGTCCTCCAACATTAACAATACCATTAAGATGAATTTAGCTGCTTCTCTCCCTCCAGTGAATTAGCCTCTTGACTCTTCTCCCAGGTCCCGTTGCTAATTGCAACCATAAGTTGCATAAGAATTCACCAGTGGATGAAAATGAATGGGTTGCCTTTGGGTGCTGCTATTGTAGCTCTGCACTGTTCATATATCCTGGACATATCCAGCAGCTGGAATGCACATAATTGTTTCTTGAATGTTTTAGTGGAGCCAAGCTCCTGTAGTAAGCCTCTTAACAAAAGCATTTTCTTAGTCTGAACCAACTTGACACCAGGTCACTTGTTAATTGTACCTGGATAAAAGAGCAGTGCTTGATTTTTTATTAACTTGAGAGACGATGCAGAGTTAATTCAAGCATTACATCTTCTCTTAAATTAGTTGGTTTTCTTTGTAAATGGATAATACATTTTTTGGGGATCTTTAAATCATTGTTATTTAAAATCCAGCTGCAAGACTGCTGTATCACTGCATCAGCTTACATAATCATACCCAGATACAATTAGATTTTTACAGCACGCCCACACTATAATCACATTCACGCTGCCACATGTACTGTAGAGTGTGCCTGCTCACATGCACATACTGTACACACACAGAGAGACACACTAGAAGTGAGTGTATTACTGTGTTCTGACTGTACAGTACATCGTGTGTGTGTTTGTTTTGTGTGCAGGGAGGAAACGCCAACGTGCTGCTGCTGCTGAAGAGGAACAGTGAGGTAACACTGACTTCCTGTCTCCACTCAATTAGAGCTGCTGTTTACATAGAAACTGTCAAAACTCTGTGTTACCGTCATCGTTATCGGCATTAATAAATGTATAAGCTGAAACGGTGCTAACAGCAGCAGCAGTAGTCGTAGTACTGTAGATGTTTGTATTATCGGTATTACGTGTTCGTTGCATTATTTAAAACACACTTACTTAAAATACAGAGCCTGTAAAAGGAGGAAGTTGTTGTTTTTTTTTCTCCTTATTTGGTCTGCTGCACAGCAGATCGCGCCTAGAGTTTTTAAGCCAGGTGCCTTTCTTGATGCAGCCCTCCCCAATTGTGACCATCATTTAGAAATGCACTTAGACAGGTGGGTTCTTGCCCAAAGACACTTCGGCATATCGACAGGTGATGGTGCTGGGGAACAAACCGCCAATCCTGCGAACAAGAGACAATCTGTTCTAAAAAAAAAAAGACAGAGTTATTTAATAAAAAGAATTTAAAATGAAAAATAAGATTAAAATGAATTATGTATGAGAATGGAGCAAGCATCCCAAGCAGTGCAAGTACAGTAGTAATAAAACTCACCAAGATAGAAAAATAAAGTTTAAAACTCACATTAATGCAGCAGAAATATTCTAAAGACCGAAGATAAAACGAGATTAAAAGTCTACAGCCATGCTAACAGCTCTGTGAAGCTGTACAGGCACAGCGGTAGTTTGAGCTAATATTTTGATGTTCATCCGGTATCATGTTTATCATATCAACCATCTTAGTTCAGCATGTTTGAATGCTAATATTTGCTATTTAGCACTAAACACAAAGTACTGTACAGCTGAGGAATATCATCAGTCCAATTAATTGACATGATCAATTCATCTGTACAGTACTTTGGTGATAAACCAAATTAAATGAAAAGTGATCACCAAAGTTATTATAATTCATCCTCTGGGGGGACATGGATGTCTGTTCAACAGTTTGTGCCAGTCCATCTGGTAGCTGGTTGAGATATTTCACTCCCTCCATGTGCTAGAGGAAAATTTCAGGACCACCAAAGTCAGTTGGATTCATCCTCTGGGTACCAGTGATAAATGTGTTAAATTACATAACAATCCATCTGAAGCAGTCAGGATATTTCACTGAGGACATTTCCATTCTGTTACAAAAGCTGAGAAGCAGATAATGTGAAAAAGGTCTCCAAGTTCTCAACACTTCATACAGCACACTGAACATAAGAGTGGTTTCCAGTGAACATTCATTAGAGCATTTTATGTCTTAGTAAACATTGGTGGCTGCTGAAATGTCTCTTTGTCTGTGTTTGAATGGAGAAAAGGTCACATCACTGTAAAGTCAGTTTAATGCCGGCTTAGTCCACTGGTTAATTCATATTACACGCAATCCACTGCTCGTGCTTATTAAAATAAAAAGTCATCGTTTAAAAGGAAGCAGTGCTACCATCCATGGTGAACTTTAACAAGCAAAGTCAAATGCAGCAAATGAGTAAGACAACATCAAACAGTTTTCCCCATACAGTAAAAGAAGCACAGCAACAGGATGTTTGGCTTTACCAGATGCTCAGTGATCTCTCTTTTCCAACAGCAGGTCCTCCACAGTGTCTCCAATTTGCACCTTCTGCTCAGCACTCTGCAGGTAAGATTGCTTCTATACAACGTATACATGTGCAGTTCTTTGAAGCTTTTTGCTGTTATCGTGAACACCACAAACACAAATGACCCAATCTATCTGTCCTGTGGCTCTGGTTGTGTCTGTTCCAGGCAGTGGTGGTCCAGCAGGACAGTTTCATAGAGGATCAGCGGCAGGCCCTGAGCGAGCGCTCCTCCTCCTGCACGTCTTTATCGCGGCAGACCTCGAGGCCCAGCTCGCTGATTGAACAAGAAAAGCAGCGCAGCCTGGAGAAGCAGCGGCAGGAGTTAGCCTCCCTGCAGAGACAGCAGACAGCGCTTGCTGAGGAGAAGAGGAGAAGGGAGAAAGAATGGGAGCTGAGGGAACAGCATCTGACTGAGAGGGAGGGTCTGGTGCACATGCAGGTAACAATGCATCATTTTATATGAGTTTTATGTGTTATTAATGGTTTTCTAGGCAGCTATAATTCTTAATGTAACCCCTGTCGATTTTTTAAACAGTGGGTTGGTTTTATACTGTGGTAATTTACCTTGTACAGAATTTTACCTTTCAAATTATAATGTAGTATCCTGCAGTGATGGCAGGCTGCCTTCAAAAAATTCCACAGCTGTCTTTTAAAGTTAAGCTGCAGGGTCAAATTAAAACTATGGAGGATGCAGAGACATTGCAGTAGTGGCAGAAAGGATTTGCTTAAAGCTAGCGTACTAAGCCACCTAGTTCTGGTGTTTTGCTTTTGAACTGGTGACTTGTAAATGGCTAAACATCAAGGGTTGGAGAGCTTCTAGATTTCACCTCAACACTGACATCTTTAAACGGGTTTTCCTATAATTAACTACTTTCTGTTCTTGTTTTCTCATATTATGCCACTCTGATAAACATAAACCTACTGCAATTACCTTGGCTCAATTGTCAGACAGTCTCAATGGTAAGAGGCAGACAGACTCACTATGTTCTTTCCTTTTAAACACAAAATGTTGAATAAAGTCGAAAGAAAAAGATGAAAAAGAGAAGCAGTTTCTCCCTTTCTTGTTGTGTACTTTCAAAATGTTGACAGTAAAATCTGTTGCAGACACTGAATTCTTTAATGAACATGGTTGAGCTCTAGCTCTTTCTTTTTCTACTTTTCTTTTCCTGACTTACAGTTAAAAGCTTGTGTTCACAAAGAGTTGATTTACTTCAAAATAACTAAAATGTTTTTTTAAAATGAGCTTAAATTGCCTTTGGATAGTGAGTCGGATAGGAGGAGACATGATTTATTGCAAGGCATCAATAACGGATGATCCTTGACAAGCCTACAACCACACAAAAACAGACAAGCGAGTGTTATCTGGTATTATCTAGTTTATTTATCCGAGAACATAAAACAGAAATATTATATCTCTGCAAATAGTTTTCAGTCATTCAATCTTCAGACTTGTAGTATCAATCTATACAATGATGGAGTACCTTCCTTTTCAATGTCCCGAAACACACAAAATCTTTGTGCTGTAAAATTTCAATAAATCCAACAATGTCCCTCCGAACCACTGCAGGAGGAGGAGGTCCTGAGGCAGAACAAGGAGCTCGAGGAGGAGAAGCAGGAGCTACAAAAAAAGAAGGAGGAGTACCAGAGAGACCTGGAGAGGCTTAGAGATGCCCAGAGGAAGCTGGAGAGGGACAGAGAGGCTGTGCAGCGACAGTTCGACAAGATGGAGGAGATCCGTTTGGCTGAGGTGAGCAGAGATGCTTTAAAAATCATAACAATAATGATAACGTGATGTATTGCTCCCTGCAGGGAAATTGTCTGTCTCCTTGTTTTGCTCAATGACACTTCAGCGGCGTTGGTGTGAATGCTTGCATTAGAGGATTGAACCTGGGTCCTCTTAAAAGTGAATTCATGAAAGCTCTTGGCAACGTGTTAACGAGCAAACAGTGGCACACGCAACCCAAACAGCACAGTTATATTTCCACACTTTTGTGCCAAGTCTGTAGATAAACATTTTTCATTTTCCACCTTTAAGCTCTTTCCTGGAAACATTTATGATCATCTTTTTTTCATGACAAGCTTGCAAAACCATTAAAATATGCACCTTTCATGCATATTCGCTCACAGATGTACATCCTCCTTACATTTTTATTTTTATTTCCAGAGGACTCCCTCTACAACATCAGATGAATCCCAGTTCCCCGGCAGCTCACAGTCTCTGGAGCTGGATCCGCTGGAGCTCTCCTCCTCCTCCTCCACCCTGATGAGACAGCAGCAGCCCCAGCGGTCTAAGCCCAAAGGGAAAAGCCTCAATCCCTTTACCTCATCTTCCACCAACCTCAAGGGTAGTGAAGCCAACAACCAGATCTCAAAGAGCCTGCTGCAGCTAGCCAAGAACAAAAACAAAGAGGGGAAGGAGAAGAAGAAGAAGAAGGGCAAAGGAGGGAGCACGCAGACAGCAGGTGAACAGGGAGGGATGGGTTCATATTTAGTTTAATCGGTCAGTCAAATTTAACCCCTGTTTGAGCACAGAATTTTACCCCTTTTATCTTCAACACTTTCAGAATAAGTACTCATCTTAGCCTGTTCAACTTGTCATGCGTGTTCAGTCTGTTTATGTATTTGAAAGAGGTTTCAGCTTGCATCATACCGCTATGTCTCCTTCATCTTGTAGCGAATGCGGCCACAGTCCACTGTGATGTACTTTCCCCCCAGGTCACTCATTGTACTATGCTGCAGTCTCTGCTGGGTCCTGTTGCCAGCCATTTTCATGTGCTGTGGAGTCCGTAACTGTGTCCCACATATATACTAACCAGTGGACTCGTGCCGATTGAGGGCCAGGGGTGGGAAAAATAAAAAAAGGCAGCAGCTAAGCGGTCAGCATCCAGAAAGTCATGATGCATTTACGGCGAAACAGCTTAGTCAGTGTTAGGGATAACACCGTAATGAGCACGTCATCACATTTTCTCCACTGGAAGGGCACCGTTAAGGGCATATGTTTTATCTACCATAGGGGCACCCAAGAAGGCAGCATTTTTCGAATATGGTTCCACCAGTGATAATACACTATGTCATGTACTAATCTTTATAAGTATACTGATTATCTATTAAATATTTGTACTAACCGGAAATGACAGAAAACAAGCGTTGACTGGCTGCAGTCAAACTGCCCGTCATTGTCAGTTTAACTGACAATGTTTAACAAAAAATGTAATAGTTAATGGGTAATAGAATACCCACGATGCAGTGCACATTTGCTTTGTGCACTGCATTGTAATTGTCCATCTCCTTCACAAGAACCAAGGTTTTTTTTAGAGTGCATTATCACTTTTAACACCCTACATACTCAAAACCTGATTAGTTTGTACTACTATGTAAGGATTGCTCTGATAGTGTGAGCAGTGAGCTAACGTACAGCACATGAAGCAGCTTCTGTCAGTTCCTGAATGGATCTCAACGGCGCCACAGTGCTAAGGTTTGATCAGTGTGAAGCACCCTGGAGAATGAACATTACAACAAATCTGCAAGCAAAATCCTCTTACAGGAAGAATCCTCTCTTGTGATGGTGACACTGACTCATCTCTTCTCCTCCCTCCTCCAGATCCCCAGCACCTCCCAGAGCCTTCGCTGGATGGAGAGATCTTCTTCTGCTGAGAGAAGTGGCTCTCTTCCTCCTAATCATCATCATCATCATCAAAATCAACCCATCAAAGCGGTTCTGACATCCAGAGTAATGTGTTACTGCTAAGTAGTAATTCCTTCATCTACATGCGTAGTACTGCAGTATACTACCAGGCTCTTTAGCACCTTTAAAATCACCTTGAAAAGTACATTTTCCACATCATGACATAGAGCAATGTAACTTTACATGTAAGAAAAGAAAAGGTAATTTTTCTTGCATTTTTAAATCAAATACCACTGCTTTTAGTTTCTGGAAAGTAAAATATTTTAGGGATTCTGCTATGGAGTGCAAGAAGACATGCACACTTGTACAAAAAAATAGGTGACACGGACTAGCAGTACATTTTTAGGTATCCAAAAACCCTCCTTTGGCGAAGACACCATGGTTACATGACAGAGGATTAATTTCTGCATTTTGTACAATCATAAATTTGTGATAGAGTATCAAATTGAAAGCGTTTCACAGCAGATTGCCTCACAAGCTTTGCCAAGTATGTCACAGGCTTCACTGCCTTTCTGTTTCTGTGTTTGTTATGGCCCCAGCAGCCCCCTGTGCAACAGCCCGGCCTGTCATTAAGTTCCACACCAACAGGCTGTTGTGTTCATTTACAGAAGCCTTTTCCTTGTGACTGCACCCACACATACAAAGACGCAGACGTACCCAAATTCCACTCGGAAACAAATATGAATGTCACCAAGCTCCATGTGGCACTGGAGGCTCCTAATTATCCTGATTGATAATTAATAGAAACCACAAAGGGGAACCAGCCCAGTGTGTTCAGTGTTTCATTCCCAAGTGTATAGATCCACATTATAGCTGTACATTTCTTTCCTCGCTATTTGAAAAGCAGATATGATTACGTCCACTCATTTTGTAAGTAAAATGTAATTGGCACAATACCTCCAGTAATCCTCTATAACGGCTTTATGCCATCAGTGTTCCTTGGCTGTCTTTTTATGTATTTGTTCTCCATTTTGGAGTGGAACTCTCTTCAGATGTGCGTGTCTATTTTTTCCAGACTCAACAGTAATGAAAGGGCTGAGACATATCTCCCTGTGTCTAATGGCTCAATTCATATCCTTTAGTGTTTTTTAGAGCTTTGGGTGGATATTAGCTTGATCCTTGCTTTATCTGCCTGTCATTGGGCTTTTATTCATCATTCATCTGAGTGATGACAAGCGGGGCTTTCCTTCGTTTTTTAATTGCATGTAACTCCACTGGTAGCATACTAATGGTTTGTCTGTTTAAAGAGTTCAGCTTTTTCTTTCAACCCTCCTCTTTCAGCTTCAGACTCAGTAGAGCCACACTGTTGATGGTTGTAGGAATGGAGTCTGTTTATTTATGGACAAAGCAGCTGCTTAGAGAAAATGAGAAAGGACGTTAATTAAAAACACCAAAATGATGTTATGTGTTCCTGTTTGAACGTTTAATGACTAAACCTGCTCAGCGGGGTCTGCCTGAGTCTCTGATCATTTCAAATTAATCAACACTCATCAGTGTTGTCAAGCACTTTGGTCCAAATATGTTGATGCATTTTTTTTTATTATCAGTTTGAGATAAGAATCAAGGTGGTCTTTGTCTTCTGTGGAACTTTTTAATCGAGGGCACTGATGCTCATGAAAAGTAACAATGATATCCAAAGTGAGATAATGTGTTAACGAACATAAAAGATGCTGCGGTTACATCTTGTTAGTGTTTAAAATGGAAATAAGGGGCTGGTAGCTTTTGTGTAATGTTTCCAAGGTGACCTGTCTTAATTTCTAAGCCTGTGTTTTAGCCCCACTTAGCCCAAATTGAGGGCTACACAACTACCTGCTGGACAGGTAGGAAGTAAAAAGAAACAAAAGAAAAAAAACCAACCCATTTCAGTGAATTACAGAGCAGCGCCACAGAACTGCTTTCTTGCTGCCTCTTTTGTCTCGTCTTTAAGTGCTTGTTTGTTAACTTGCCGTTTGTGTTGAGGATTTGACTTCATGTCCAGGCTGGTTTATTATAGTGTGTCTTCTTAGAGGCTTACAGGGCCAGCCAATTAGTTGCTTCATGATTTTTGTTTATGGATTTGGTGTAATCCTGTCAAATAAACAGAGGAATGGGCTTTTACCACTAGGGAGCGCTGCACCTATGACTAAATTAGTTCCCTCTCTCACAACAACCACAACCAGAAAGTATGAAACTATTTTTTTTTCTTTCTTTTTTTTTTATATACTCTCCCTGCTGAGAAAAAATGACATATTTTTCTCAGCAGGTCGTTGCCGTACAGAGATAATGTGATGAGCGTGGGCTTTCACACTCTGTGACATTTTCCCCACGGCATTTGTAATTGACTGCAGAAACAAATAAGTTGTCAGAGATTGTAATTGGTTATTCAGTGAAACCAGTCAGCAGCAGCTTTAATATGAAAAAAGACGGTCTAATGGTTGGAGGGAGCGACCGGGCAGAACCGCAAACCTCTCTCTGTAAGGGACAATCAGCAGACGCGAGCCAGGAAAATGAACTCCTTCCCCGATGATGATAGGCCTGTCCATGAGACGAGTGTGTCCATCAGGTGAACCCTGCGTAGCCTTAAATCTTAATGATAAAATGCACTAGAGTAGAACCCAGCATCTTCTCAGGAGAGAGAGGAGAGCTTTTATACCTCTGCTTTGAAACGAAGGAAATGTTTGTACTATAAAAGTGGTACAGAGTTGTTTCATTCCCAACAATGTAAAAAAGGGCAAAGACAAATGTGTAAATATGATTTATGTATAAAACAAATCAAATGTAAAAAATTGTTTCGTTGGTGATTTATTGCAACATTTTGTAAGAATGTTTTATTTATGTTTTATTCTCACCCCTGTGGTGATGTAAAGTCATATTTCTCTCATAATAAAAAAAAATCATAATGGACATTTTGAGTGGTGGTTCTCATCATTTTTCTGCTAAAAATGTATTTGTGTTCTATTACAATTAGTGCAACATGCTTGACATTCTCCATGCATTCATGGATCATCATACATAATCACAGACGTTGCACAAAGCTTCTTCAGTACAAGAGTTATGCAATTTCTGTGCCACATTTTGGAAACAATGTCTGTTTCAAACATGATGCAATGTTCCAAATGATTAGTGCATGGCCTGTTTGGGGGTCTATGACTCCCCATTTGTTCTCCTCTCTGCGCATTGTGTACAGTATTTCTTGTGCTGGAATATTACATGGCTACATGTTCGCTATGTGGTGATTGGATTTAACACAAACCACCTGTAAAGTATTCATCTTCCTTGGAAGTTTCCATGTTTCTGTCCATTCAAAATCTACAGATAAACAATCTGGACGTGCTTTGATAACTGCATAACCACACAACATCTCCCTTGTTACCGCATCTCTGCTTTCATTTGTCTTACATATGGAAGTCAATTTAATGTGACACTGATCAACAGAGAAAGGCCCTTTTAAACTCAGTCAAATCGGCTTTGCACATATGAACAAAACTGCTCCAGCTTGTATGTGGGTCACGAATGAGTCAAGTGCAGCTACAAAGCAGACTGAGATCTGAACTCTGACTCGGCCATTTCAATAAATTCAACTTGTTTTTGTAAGAATATTTATGATACAAGCAACAGAATACCAACTAATGTGATGATGCTGAAAAAGAGCCACATGATCTGGTAACAAAGCAGGATCCATGTAAAGGCCCTCATAATAAGCTGTGATACCGTGCAACTAAAATTACCACAAACCAATTACTACACAGTGAACTTGGGTTTTAGTTTAGCCCCTGAGGGTCTGGGCCCATATGGTAATTACGCCTTTGATTAGTGCAATTTTACTTTTGGTTTCTCCTCTATCCTCAGTTCTGATATGCAGTTCTAGTCCTAATTAAAGCAATGAAACACCTTCTTGGGGTTTTTGGGCTGTTTTATTACAATAAAAACAGTTATTCTCATTAATCCACTTGCTTTGTTTCATAGGCAATTCAACCACTACCACTAAATTCTGTTAATGGTTTGATTTCCTGTTTCCATTAGCTGTGGTACTGCTGTTTGAGCACCGCCGCCAGAGGAAAAAGCTGACAACGATCTTGATGGATTGACAGCGGTGCTGGCACACAGCAGCACTCCCACCTCCTGATAAATAAAGAACCAGCTGCTTTAATCTCTCCACGCGGCAGACAGCATTCTGCCTGCTCAACCCTACAGTGTTTTGCCTCTGGAAACCTCAACTGTGAGGATTTCTCCACAGTTTTTTTTCTTAACTGTTCAATGATCTTGTACGTCATGCCAGGTTAATCACCATCCCATCTCTCTCCATGTCACCCCAGCTGTAACATATCGATTCAACCATGGTGTCTCTTTACAGCCCCTTTCTAACTATTTCTCCCTTCTGCTTATTCAACATATAAACCCCAGAGACAAACATCTAAAAAGTTAGGTAGCTTGATGTGTTAAGTTTTGTTTATCAGGGCAAAACACTGTAGGAGTTATCCCGTCTCTTTTTAGATTATTCCCAAAAAACTCAAAAGTTGTGTAGCAGCAAGTTTGCTGGTGAGATACAATGACAGAAAGCTAGATAGCCATAGCTAGAAGGGAAATAAAATCATGACTATATAATTATTCCAAATTAAAATCTCATCATATCTTAGAAGAAGAAAAACAGACGACTGCAAACACGTCTGTAAAACTTGAATGAATAATTACAAACAGTTGAGAATTCAAACACTCTGATTAATTATCTGCACAGATGAGATAAATTTGACATTGTTGAACTAATTATTGTCATATCATGACTGACTAAGTCTGTCTAATTGATAGGTTTAAAGCAGCTTTAAACAGAGCTGATACTGAAGCAGCCCTAAAGCAGTCAGCTTCATCAAAGCACTTTGCAATACACTGATTCATCATTGCAAAAGCCACAGTTCTTCTTAGAGGTGGTCTCTCGGTAGCTCATTCCACTCACAGGGACAGAGAACGTAGAAACTGGCCCAGTGTTCACAAGGATATTGAATAAAATAAACTGTTGTGTACATACAGGTATATGATCAAGGCTTAGGATAAAGATTAGGACCATCACCAGTTCATCACTTTGATTCACATTAAAGAAGAAGTACTCAGATTTCTTACTTAAGTGAAAGTAGAAATATCACAATGTAAAAATACTGAATTTTAACTAAAAGTTCTGTATTTATTAAACATGCAGCAAAAACAAGCTGTAAACACATCTAACATATTATCATCGTTTAAGATGATTGTTTAGATGTGGAGAATACATATGTGGAGCAACATTATCAATACTTTGGAGTATGTCCTTCTGACCACCTGATGAATATAAGTCCAATATTTTCTGTCTTTTGGTTTCTGAGAGAATTTTCTGGCTCCTCAGCTGCTAAATGCTCGAGTTAACTTTGTTTGTCTGTCATTTGGCGCTGGACAAGCAGTTTACATTGGGGTTTTTTGCTGAAAACATCTGTCTGCTGCATCTGGAAACCACGCTGATGAGCGTGGGAGGGATGAACTGAAATATTTACAGCCATAAAACTGTCAGGTGATTAATCTCTGTGGGTGCACTACTATTACCATAAACATATGTTTTTTTTTTTCCCACGCTTATATTCTGATAATATTATAGTGATGGCACCACATTGATATGCATGATTCAAATGCATGTTATTGCATATAAGTCATGAATTATGTACACTACAAAGTGGTATTTATGTTTTTTAAGTAAATGCTGGTCCCTTCCAGTAACACTCTGGCTTGGCCCAGTTTTCCTTGTTTGTCCTTTGGCCTACAATAATCAGGCTTTTTTTTTTTGGCATCCTATGATAAGTTATTGTCATCTTGTTTTTGGTAAAGTTTAGTGTCCAGGGACATTTGTTATCCACCTGAGGTCAAAATGCGCATATAAGAACTTGACCATTATTTTCATGGTCCGGGGTAGATGCTCTGGGCTGTGACAACACACCAGCTCCTGTTCAAGACTACAGACAGACAGATATAAAAACCTATAAACACGCTGTGCTGGTTTTATGACATGCCAACAGTTTTTGTTGCTGATATAAAAAGAACAGAAAAGGGAAATCTGTCTCCATTGTTGTAATTTTGGTAGTTAAAAAATGTGATAGGGAAAATGTCGGAGGAGCATCTTTTAATATTATTGGCCTAGGTCAGTGTGATATTAAAGTAAGCAAACTTTCTGAGCTACAGGACCAGCCTAATTTCCTCACAAGTCCCCATTTTCTCAAAGTTTAAACACTTACCTGAAAAAGGTGTCATGTGTTGACATCAGGTATAAGTGGCTTCAGCCTCTTCATGACCCTGAATAGGAATAAGAGTGTACAGAACGTGAATAATGAATAATAGCAGCTGAGTAAGCTCCTTCACCTCACACATTGCTTTCTTTTTAGGAGTCATAAGATGAAAAGTTCAAGAACAAAGAGGAGTAGTTGAGTATCAGCAACTGAGCCCGTATAAAGTAACTGTGGCACAGCCGCAATGAACTGGAGTACATTCTCCCAGCGGATATTTACAGAATGCTGAGTAGATATTATTCTACTCCTCCTGGAGATTTGAGGGAAATCACGGCTGTGAGCAGTATCTGTACCACAGTGGGGAGAGCGCTTATGGCTGCAGCGGGGATGGAGGGCGGGGAGAGATGATGCCAGGTCCTCCATCTTGCTCAGAGATGTGAGGATGATTTAGGAGGCCTGTCTTGGCCAGGGTGTCGAGAGAGGGAGCGGGGCCGAGCAATCCTATTACTCCTCAATGACCCTGCCTTAATGCACACACAAATACACACACACTTTTCTTGTGCCTAGAAGGCTGGCGTAATGTTCAGGAAGCCACCGCCACACTTAAAGACCACACTGTAGTCAGAAAATAGCTGGCAAGGTACAAAGTACAAATCTGAATACAAGGACTCGCAACACAACAGGCTTAAATACGGTCCATGGACGGCATTGTTAAGAAACTCTCTTGCGCTGCTTGCTGATGTTAATCGTGATTGCACTAAGGTTGTAGTAAATAAAATTGATACTTTTTTTTCGGCATGCAGCCTGATGGGTCAGACTGAAATATCTCAAACACTATTGGATGGATTACTTTGATATTTGGTACAGATATCCGCGGAGTTCAGAGGATGTACTCTACTCGCTTTGGTGATCCACTGGCTTTTTCTGTATCAGCACAACAAAGGTTGACATTTGTGGTCTTGAGGGACATGTCACATCAGCTATTGGATAAATTACCTTTAAATTTGATACAGACATTCATGTCCCTCTCATGATAAATTGCTGTTCTCTCTTTTTTTTTCTTTTGTCTGGCATCGTAATCAGGTCAAAATTAAAATTTCTCCAATACTCTCCTATCAGCCTCAGTTGTGCTTTGTTTTTCGTGCCAATTTGCATGCAAACACACTAATAAGATGGTTAACATGGGAAACATTATACATAGCGTAGTCACTGTGAGCATGCTAGCATGCTGACGTTAGCTTTATCTCAAAGTACCACTGTGCCAGTGTACAGCCTCACAGAGCTGCTAACGTGGTTCTTAAACCCCATTCGGACAGAATTAATATTACATGGGTTGATGGGTAATAAAACACCCTCCCTGCTCCCCCATTATCGAAATCATTCCACGTGGAGTTCTAGCCACTGGGTATTAATGGGCTGGTTCTGTAACAGACAATGATATGCTGCAGAAAACCCAACCCAAGGTCACATCTTGGGTTATTATTTTTAATATAAGCAGTAATTTAATTATTAACACAAACAGTTGCATAGCGCTTACATCACCCGTGATATGACATTGCAACAGCCCGTTTGAAGAACTTGTAGGGTCTTTGCACTCGTAATATTCATCTTCACTTTTTCCTTTATTGTATGAGTTTACTGATGTTAACAAGTTAGCAGGTTAGGTTAACAAAGTCATTTTCTGTTCTGTGAACTTAGCGGATGAAACTCTGGAAATCAGCTATGCGTGTAAAGAGTCTGAGGTACCGTAGTAATGTAAAGCGTCTCTTCAATTATGGCAGGGACAGAAAGTTAACAAAAAAGGACATCATGTATTGGGGCTGTAATTATTACCGGGGTGAGGGTGATAATATGTGTTCACATGCAAATCACTCGTCGGAGTAGGTGATAATGAAATAACCTCTCTCCTCCTCTCTGAGCCAGGCTTCGGTGTTGTTTAAAAATGTAACTTTATGATACAATTAAGTGAATTTTGTCAAAGAAACTGTCAAAGTTTCTTTTCCAAAATTTACCACCCTATTAATATTTCATGACAGGAGAAATGTTGAAATCAACCATTTAAAAATAAGCCGAGCCTAAAGAGCAAATGGAAATTATTAAGATAGGAAATTATGTAATCAGGGCTCGTCTGCAAAGTACAGTGGGTAATATGTGCTGGTGTTTTCACTTCATAAATTACAGACATGGCAGATATGACTGAAAAAGTAAAGTCACTGTTAATCTCCACAATTATTATAAATCCCTTCATGTGTCCAAGCGGCATTAATCTTGTGCAAATAGGACTTCGGTATCTCTTCACTAGCTCCTGTAAATGCACGTACTGAGCCGACTCTTCTCAGATATTACATGACATTGAACCTCATTAAATCACAGATTCTGGACAGACTTCCATTATCAGTAATAGTGGGTTCTTTGATTTGGCTACTTTTCATAGGATAATATACAGTTTAATACTTCAGTGAGCCTTTTTGATTAAAATGCCGTAAGTTTTCTCTGGCGGTTTAATGTGGATTACATATAGATGTTCATATCCAGCTAAGAATTTAAAGTAATCTCCTTCTTTCTGTGACCATATTTGCTGTCACTTTTTACTATAAAAAGGGGGAGAAAAAAAAAAATCTACCCATGATTCAGCAGTTGGAGGTCTAAAATGGTAAACTGGAGCACTGTCACATACTCATGGGAACCACCCCCACCCCCAGACATTTAGCAGACACTCACCTAAAGTAGGCTAAACTAAAATATATACACAGAGTCTCACAGGCTCATACATAAACATAAAAATGTGCAGACGCACAGACGTATACGCTTTCAGATCGTCTTGGGATCTCCTGTTTGCTCGTCAGTGTAGCCTGTTGCCGGGGTAACGATCAGCCTGTCTCATTTAAAGAAGGTCTTGATGACCTCAGCGCTGCTTATTGAGCTGTGATCAACATGTTCGCCTGTGTCACCGCGACTCTCCACAGGCTTCAGCAGACATAGTGGCCAGGAAAGAAAACCATCAGTGCTCTTTTCACTGTCAAAATTTACCAAGACAGAGACAACATACACGTGTATTCATATTCTTTATGAGGAGAACACAGAGAAAATTGTTTGGAAGCAAATAACGTCCATAAATATTTTGAGTACTTTATGGTGAAATTTAAATACAACTGTAACACCTTTGAAAGCCATCTACCTAAACTGATCTAATTTGAAGAGAACAGAAGCCAATTTGAAGTCGTGCAGTCTCACAATCTTTATTTTCAAGATCTGACTTGAATATTCAGCACAACCAAAATTAAGCCATCAAGCCTGAATGGAACTGAATGTTTTTAATAAGAAAAATTTCACGATTAAGTATTCACTGGCTTATGAGATTTAAATCTTCATGGACATTATTTCCTTCATAGACTTCCACTTTGTCCTATTTTCTCCTACATTTACAATAAAACTACTTTCCGATAGTAACCACTGTGAAGCTGCACTGGTGCTACTGATGGTTATATACCTTGCTCAAGGGCACACAAACAGAAGTTGCTCAGGGAGGACGAGAGTTAAAGGGAAAGTGCTTCTTTGATTGCCTTCAATGCCAACTGCACAAAAGACCTGCAGTAGACGAGTTTCAAGATCAATAGTTCTGTATAAAGTCTGTAAACAGATTTTGTGAAGACAAACTGTCTGATTAAACTTTTTTTATAAACATCTGTTTGGTGGATTGCATCCTTCAAACTGAAGTTGACAAAAGTGCAGAAGCCTTCACCCCTGAGACATTTATGCTGATATGATTGGCAAGATGGAGGAAATGTCAGCCAGCTTCTCAAAGGGCAGCGATGAGTTCTCTCCCTTGAACTTTATTATATTCTCCACCATCTCTAACTTTGTCTCACTTTAATGGCAGGGATGGATAGTAACAGCTATGTAGAGCCATGGAAACTATGGTGAAACAGACAACTACTCATGATGGTACTGCACAGTTGGAACAAGAGCAGAATTTACACGCTGCTCAGAGCGTCATACTAAGGTAAATCATCAGTATAATGATGGAACCTTCCCTGTAAAATTATTGTTTCCCCATGACACACTGTGCCTGGTATGCAATTCATCTCTTGTAGCATACTTTACATTTTCTTGGCACCCCTTTAGACATGCATATTAGTTACAATATGTCCAGCTTTTTGGCACAAGGCGCAATGCTCAGTATTGTTACAGATGAGTAAGAAAGCCCCAGGTGGTCTGAACCTGCCTATAGATGCAGTGCAGTCTTGCAAAGAAACAAATTTATACTGTAAGACTGTATTTATAGATGTATTTAGAAAGAGATGATAACTATATCTTACATGTGAAAAGTTGACTTCATTTATATTAAAACACATCTATTCTCAATTCAAACCACTCAGAGGGTTTTACTATTGACAAGCATGCTGGCTGCTAGAGTTGTTCCGATTCCGATACCAGTATCGGAAATTGCTCCGATACTGCCGAAAATGCTGGCATCGGTATCGGCGACTACTGGAGTCCAGGCACCGATCCGAAACCACGTAATTTATTAAATTAGTAATCTATTTACTGGTTAGCTCCGTTAAGCTCTGGCACAGTTTTTCTTCACCGCTCTTAAAACAGTGGCGCTGTGTTGCAACCTGCAGCCTGCTGTTTTAGAGGGACCAGGAAGATTTGATCACGTGACACAGACACAACAGACACACCTGTGTCTGAGCCGGTTGACGCGAGGCTTGGAGCTAAGCTAACTAGCAGCTAACTAGCACTAGCATATCATGTTGGCGGTGTGGCAGTATTTCACGCTGGATGATGCTCCCACCAGTAAGACTGTGACATGCAACATATGCAAAGAAATGCCTTTTTTATTTAAAAATATTGTGGCTGCACTTTAATTTTTTTTTTAAATGATTATTCCTAGATTTATTTAGTCAAATTGCATTTGCACTACTGATTTTTATACTGTTCTATTTAAAAATAAATGGTTTGAATTTGCTGTATTTATTCATGTTTTACAAAGGGTTTAACCTGAGCCAGGCCTTACCACAATGATAATCATATCACAGTCACGCAGGCGTAGTATGATATACTTTTTATTCATACTGGTATCGGATCGGTACTCGGTATCGGCTGATACCCACAGCACAAGTATCGGAATCGGTATCGGGAGGGAAAAAATGGTATCGGAACATCTCTACTGGCTGCTGTTAGCAAACTTTAGATAGATGACTCTTCTCTGCTTGTGATGCTGTTACACTACTTTTTTAGTCATTCAGATCACCTAATGATGACAAATAGGCTCAAGAGAGCCTAATGCCGAGAAGAACCAAGAACCAAATGCAGCTCATATGCATTTAATACACCAGCTATAGTGTCTTTATGGAAATTTCCATGACTGTCAAGATAAACTGGCTCCATGCGTTAACAAATGTACAAATGTTTAGCCTTCCCAAACCTGTGTCCCTTCAGTAATTAGTGTGATATCTTTTTACATTCACCACCTAATACAACAGTCAAGCCAGGACTCGCAGCTCTGAGTAGCAGGGCTTAGAAGTTGGCTCATTTTGCCATTAAATGGAGCTAACAAGGTCCGCTGGGATCGAGCCGGCACAGCAATTGATGTCAGTTTAGAATAGTTAAAGAGCGCTGATAATGCTCGCAGGAATGTCCCAGTGGCCCAGTGCTCTTGTTTTTCCACACTGGAGCTGATAGGAGCAGAACTGGACTCCACAGACCCATGAGCTTTCTCTTCGACTCTTAAAAGAAAATGGCTTTTAATGGCCTTAAAATCCTAAAATCGTTACCACTTCATCTGCTAATAGATTCTCCTTGAAGCCTGCTTCTTAGTTTACAAGGAGACAGTCCATTGGTACAAGTTATTGTCTTGGTAATCAGTATGCATGCTGAGTGTTTGATTTAACCAAGTGATTAACCAAGTAATGATTAGCCTGCAGTTTTGACTGAAGTTACTGCAGTACATTATAGGAAAACACAGGGATGTTAAAACCCAAAGTCTGTCTCTTCCTTTTCTCTTTCTCGCTGTCTCTTTGAGCTTGTTCCATAGTAAGAAATTTGCATATGATTACACTTAATTCAGAGTTTTGATGTAGGAAAGTTCCTTGAAGCCACAATCCTCCGGGCACACACAGACATGAACTTGCATTTGTCAGATACTTCCCCGAGCTCATTGCTAGGGAAATGGGTCAGTAGCAGTTTAATTGAGTTCAGTGCATGGGAGGTGGTGGTAGGGATATAGAATAAAATATCTTTAAAAATACTCTCTTTCTGCCACAGTTCAATATTCAGGTGATCCTGGTCTTGAGTTAACAGAGTAATTCTGGGCAGAAAAAAAGCAATCTGCGGCAGTGGTTCACAACCTCTTATGTTAGCTTTTTGCCCTCTTCATCGACACCACCTAACACCTTCCAAATGTGTTTATTCAAATTGATTTTAAAGTGGATGTTAGGGCAACTTTGGTATTTTTTAACACGGACCCAATTTTCTTATGTTTTGTGTCTGACTAATGGGGACAACAATTTTTAAAATTGGTTCAGTATTGAATGAGAGTGCTGCGGGCCAGCAGCCCGCGAAACTGGCTGCAATGTAATCCTTACAGGCAACTGCGCACCATCAATGTCTACTAAAAGAGCTTGTTTTTACCACTGATAGGAACAGATTCTTTCTGTAAGCATCTGACAACTTTATGGAAAGGATCCCTACAGAGATAGATCTTTTTGTGAAAGAGTAAGGTCATATTTTGTTTAACCAAAAGTTATATTCACCACCATTTGTTGACAGTAATTTTACCTTTTAACATTTCATTCAAACTCGACAGAAACATAATAAAACTCACCAAATCCTTGGTTTTGTCTAAACCATGTTCCAACAATCAATAACTCTGGTTAGTTGAAATAAATTTTAATCTTACAAGTTAGATGTGAAACTCTCCATCCTGTTTCTCCCCTCTCTGATGCCAGACCTCCATCTCGTTCCTCTGCAATATTTTTGTTTTAGCTGTTCTTTTTAACAAATTTCAACAATCTGTTTCAACCATTCATCCATTACTTTTTGCTTGCCGTTAACGTTCCTTGCTTGCTAAGTATCTTTTTGGCACTCTCAATCACAACAGGTGTTCAGGCGTTACAGCCAGACTCTTCTATTTTGTCGAATTAGCAGAGCTACCTATCCACGGTCCTAGAAGTATCCCTGTGCACCTACACCTGGTTGGGAGTCACTAATCTTGAGATTAGAGAAGGAGATTTAACCGGTGTGAATCTCAGATAGTTTGGAGAAACTTTTTAAACCTGAGAAATAAGCACTCCGTCTGCCGTCAGCAATTATCCCTGCTCCTGAGCAAGGCACATGATGACCTGTTTCTCCAGTTAGGCTGCTCTTTGGCTGACTGTAGCAGCCTGGGGTTGTACTGGGCATCTAGCAGCGTGGATGTGTGGAAGTGCATGAGCGTGAAGCAGGGCGATGCTGACAAACAGCATGAAGCTTAGCTGACTCTCCCTGAATAATTACAGTCTGTTCTAAAAAAGAATCTGAGAGCGAGGCTGCTGCAGCGGCTTATCTGTGTCTCTCTGTGTCGCCTCTACTCCTAAGTGCACCATCTGTTTTTGCATTGAGTCTGGCTGAACTGTGACACTGAGTTTGAATAAACTTGTGTGCTTGTGCTCCCACTCAGCAGGTCACACTGCTACTAGCAGATGCCTTTTCTCAGTTACACAGTAGCAACTCTCAGGGCTCTATTGTCTTTTAAAAATATTAATATTCATCGCTGCTTGTTATTGCCACGAGACCCATTAAACTTCCGTTACATATCATTTGAATCCCCATGGGAGCCTGTGCGGGTGTTTTTTAACAAAACGAATCACTTCCTAATTAGATTACATTGAGAAAAATCTTTGTTTTGTCACCGGGTGAAGTTAATTGCTGGATTGTAAAGGAAATGGTAACAGATTACTGCAGAGACCTTCTGTTCCCCTGCAGACTGCAGGGAAGTTGGATGGCATCCATGTGAACCTGCTGACTGGAACGAACATACAGAGGAGAAACAGCTCTCCTCTTTCAGCCGGGAGGAGGAGGTGTTAGATCCTGGTAGCTTTGTTGGTTTCACAGGAACAAGTGCTTTTATTAGGAAACAGCTCCAGTTTAAAGGTCTATTGTGCAGTACAATGTGCAAAGAAATAGCAGACCTTTTACCAGTTTGCTTTCAGAATTTTGCTTCTACTTATCGTAACTATTGTTATTATAAAGACACAGAGAGCCTAAATATCACAGATGTAAAAAGTAATTAATAGATATTAGTAATAATAATGACTTGGGTCTTGATGTTTGGCTTAGTTTAATTTAATCTCAATTCAAAGCAGTAATATACATACACAAAATTGACCCTTACTACTGTGGTACAACATTATAGTACAACATTTTCTGAAACTATAATCTTAAGTACAAGTTCTCATTATTTTTATTGCTGCTGTGCAACTGTCTCTCTAACTCAGTGAACGTCAACTGGCGGCCCGCGGGCCACATCCGGCCCGTCAGAGCTTTACATCTGGCCCCCAGAATATTACTGGATTCAGGAATAGCCTAGTGAAGAGGACAAAGTATGTTCTACATTCTTCAGTGAAATGAAACAAACGCCCTCAGAAAAGTAGCTTGTGCCAAAGCCTGCCTCCAATCAAAAATGACGATAAACGCGCTGCTCTTTTATTGTTTCACATCTGTCAAAATTGTCCTTTCTTGGGCTTCATATCCCCACACAATAGCGCACTATTGCAGTATCTCAATAACAACCGTCAACATAACAGAGAAGAGCATTGTAAGTGCAAGCTTTGCACATCAGCAAATAGATACAAACGACAAATAAAAGCATCAGGCTGTCAGTTATGAAAAATGTTACTCTTTACATCAAATTAAAGTAGCCTGTAATCCAACAAATAAATACGAAGTAAAACCAAGAAAATCATCAGACTGAAATACTCACGTTTGGTTCATGGGAGAAGTGACATTTCCCCTCCGACAGTATCTTTTTAACATCGGACTTGACAGCTGTTATGCCTGCCTAATGCGCCTGCAGTCCTAGTGCATTTTTCACAACTTCACAGGTGTATGTTGATCCGAACATGGTGAGCACATACATGGCCAATGTCTTCAGTGTGTCATACTTTTGGGGACAAGCCACCCAAAAGGCGCTCAAGCTTTCAGCACCACGGAGAGCAGCCTTCATGTCACCATCAGTTCACTGTGATTGGCCACCTGGTCCAGCGGCATCACCTTCCCCACGTTAGCGGTTGACAGCCTCATGAATATGAAGCCTAAAATATCGTTTTCGCCCCCTAGTGGCTTGCTACCTTACAGGTAATATGAGTCTGTTAAAGGTACAGTGTGTAAGATTTTGAACATATGGAATATAATATTCATAACTATGTTTTGATGCATGTATAATCACCTGAAAATAAGAATCTTTTTATGTTTGTTACTTAAAAAATATCCTTTTATATCTACAGTGGGAGAGGGTCCCCTTTCGTGGAGGCCGCCATGTTGAAACACCTTATTTATACAGTAGTCCAGAACAGACAAACTAAATACTGACTCTAAACAGGGTCCTTAAAGTGTTGTTTCTCCTTTACATTAGGAAGGTGAGGGTGATGTGAGGAGATTACAATGCAGTGATTGGACCACTAAATGCAACTAAATTCTACACACTGTACCTTTAACACTGACAAAGGCTAAAAAATAACATACATTTCAAAGGCAAATTGATATATGAAATACTAATATATTACTTAGGATACAATATCAATTTAATTTTACGAGAGCGTCTGGCCCTGATAGTGTCTGCCGAGAAAAATTCTGGCCCTTGGACAAATTTAGTTGATGACCCCTGCTCTAACTCAACCCGTCGGGGCAGATGGTCGTCTTTGTCATGTGTTGTTTTGTCCACTGTACATCTGTCTGGACAAAGTCCTACACTGGCTACTGATGTGTTTTAGAGGAGATATTACATGTAAAGCAGGTTACATCCTGACTCCTGTCAAACCATGCATGCCTCAGTCAGGACCATAAATGTGGTCCCAAAGTCTAGACTGACTCAACTGTGAGAAACTGCCAATGAACCGCCTGAGAAAATTAGGTTAGCCAGATCACTATCCACTTTTAAATTTCCTCTCAAGACGCACTTTTATAAATGTGCATTAATTATTGATTTTCTTTTAATCTTCAAAACACTGCTGCTGAACATAATTTAGTTGTGGTAAAGTGATTAAACAAGACTATGAGTCAGATTTAAAATGTACATGAAGTGAAAAAATATTTTGTTAACTGATTATATCTGGCCATCAGTCTGACATCAGATGTATTAGGCGGGTAGAGAGTGATCCCACAGAAGACAAGACAAAGCAGGAAGAAGTCAAGGCAAACTGTAGAGGAGTCTTCTCTTTCATTACCTGATGGGGTACGAAGTCACAGAGGTACATGGTGCTGTCAGAGCCGACAAAAACACATCTAATTAAAAGAGTCTTTCCGAGTCGAAAAATCAAAATGAAGTTACAATTCCGTCACCTTAGCAATGACGAAACAAAAGTTTAATTAGATCAGTGAGTGACAACATCCCATCCATTTACTTTGCAAATTTTATTTAATTTCCTTGAATTTATGTGGTGATGAATACAGTGATGAATAAGTGAGAGTTGATGCAGTGTGTATTCGGCCATAGATTGTGCATATACACAAAAATGTAAATGGAAAAACAACAATAAAACTAATCTAAACCTGCACTGGCCTCACACATGCACACACACATATAAGAACGGACCTATGCACACAGATTTTTGTCTTCAGTTGACAGCTTTACTGTATAGAAATGGCACTCATAGAAAATGTATATAACACCTCCCAACCTCAAGGTAACTCAAAGTACTCGACATGACATGACAAAGACGAATCCTACATCAGCAGCTACTATACACATTTCTTAAGATAAAATGAGCCTTTATTGATTCCCAGAGGGAAAATTACATGAAGATTTTTTTGCTTTACATTTACTACAATATACCTGTGTGGATGGAGGACATGAGCAATTAATTACTGTACGGGCAGTTTGAGCTTTGAATTCAATTAATTTGTTTTTTGACATTTCTTATCATGACAATAGTTTTATTTTCCATTTTTTAATATCATACAGCTCATTTGTCAAACTTTTGTATGTTCACGTCTCGCTTATCACTTCTATTACATCATATATATATATATATATATGATGTAATACAGTTTTTACTTTGGATATTCTATATTCTGCAGCTTTTGCTGCACTAACTTCCAAATGATGTCTGGTGGCTGATTAAGATCATCTTTCATCACACCACATTTCTCTGACTCTCTTTATTCCCTTTTCTTAAATTCAAAATGATCAAGCTGTTTAAATTTTATTGCTACCCCTCCTCTCTTTTGGTCTTTCAAAATTAATCAAATTCAAGTTTTTAGAATTAGAAAGAAAGATATGTTGCATATGAATGAAAGCTGAAATTGCTGAAAGGAAAAAGGCCATCATGGGCCAAGCTGTACCTTCAACTCTTAGTAGAGCAGACATAAACACAAGCGCAACTTCCTAATTGATATATAATATAGTCAATATACTGTAACTACAGCTTTCTAATATATCTTCACGGGGTTATAAACGCTCTTAGTCATCAGGGGGAGAACAGATGGGTGATATGAGCCCCATCCCTCATGAGTGGACACTTTCCAGAGATTGCTCTTTAACTCTACCTTTAAAGATCATCGTATCCTTTAGATTTCAAATGGAGTCCAAAACATGTTCCCTACAGACCAACTATATATTTAGATCACAGGAGATGTTGCCAGCAGAATAAAACAGCCCTGCAGTAACACTCGCTATTCAAGTGAGTAATGCAGGACGGACATATGTGTTCATTAGGAGTGTCCATGACTTTCATCCCTTGTTACCTTGTACTTGTAATGTAAGCCACAGTAAGCTTTCTGTTTATAGCATTTCTACTGTACAGTATTCTCATTCAGAAGGCTGTTATTGCAATGCACAGTCTTAACACTTGGGAGTTGTCTGAAAGAGGCAAGGAGCAGACTCTTTGCCTGGGGATGTTGGCCTGGGTCTGTCATGTTTGTGAAGATAGACTGGAGCATGAATACTGGGGACATATGCTCTGCCCAGTTCAACCATATGCCCATTCTGCTGCCACTGTTCCCCAACAAACTGCACCGCTTTAACACGACACGTCTGTGTCTGGCATCCCTATTTTGGGTAGTATTAATGTGGACAGTGGCTATATTTGAAACAGAGCCATGGGAGGCAGAGGTTAAAGGGAAAAGTCACATTAAATCGGGATGAACATGTACTAATGTTTTCAGTTAAGTCAAGCACAGATGACTGTGGTTATAGTATAAACACAATAATAATTTATATGGTGAGCTTATGTTCTGTAATTGACACTGAATTCCCGGCAGACTTGTTGCCTCGCCAAGTTTTTGTTTGAGACATCCAGCCCAACTGAGTTTTATATGACAGTAGCTTCCAGCTGTGAATCACAAAATGTCCAGATATCCCAGTAAAATCTCACAGCTGCTAACACACAGTGTCCTAGCAGTTGTTCCATTATTCAGAGTCTACGGATCAGACTCCAGCATTTGTCTCCAGACGACCTGTCAGCAGAGTCTGTCTCTCTGCTGCTCAGCATAAGGATGGACAATAACATGTAAATCCTATTTCTGGGTAGATTTTGCCCCTAAATTGCAATAATCTGGATACAGAGTTTGCAGAAAAATGCATAAATTTGAATATGTAAATTTGGACAACTGGAAAACACTACAATATCAATAACCATAAGTAAATAAGTGTATGCATTGTAAATCTCTGAACCTTTGTGGTGCAGACATGGATACACTCTGACTCCATTTCTGAGCCCTCCCTTGGCAGCCTACAAACGCCTTACATGGAAGGCTGAATATTTTCCATCTCAATGGTACATATTCACATCCCACTATCATGTAAAGCTGTTTTCTATCAAATGCAACCCTGAAATTGAGTATGCATGAGCCCTGCATGGACTGCCAAACACTTGGCAGAAAATCCTTTTCGTATTCTGAAGGGATGCTATTCTCCGAGTGTCCCATGGCTGTGTGCACAAATGCCCACCCCTTGGCTTTTTGCTGTTGGATGAACTGCCAAGGGTAATGCTCTTTGTGAGTGTTGATGCTGTGTTAGCCAGTAGGGGGCACTGTGACTATGTGGCAGCCCTGCGCCTGTTGATTTCTTCCTGCAGTGCCTGAGTGGAGTGGCCTCAGCTACATTATATCTGTCTTCTCTCAGGAGCTTTCACGGCTGGGAGAAAATCACTGTGTTTGCTGATGATAATGCAATTAATTAAAGAGCCAATCATTTTAGCCCGTCTAAATTTGAATGGAAGTTGTGACATATTACTGTGTGTTGTACATGCTGACGCTAGGCTGTGTCTCTGCTCATCATCAACAAAGCATATTTTGTTTTTTCGGTGACTGACCACCATAATGCAAATCATGTTTTCTTATTAATTTTGATATTCAAGGTGCTGCACAGCCACGCACGAGGGGGAGCAACAAACAAAAGCACAAACAACCCCCCCCCCCCGCTGTCTTTCTGTGAGCTACTTTTAAATTGAATTCTATTTTCCTTCGTCTGAGTATATTGGTGAGGCTTAATGTATGTCTCTGTGTGTACTGTAGCCGGGGGCAGCTCTGGAGTTGAGCTCCTGTTCCCTCGCCAGATAAAGGCCTCCACTGCCATTAGTGTTGCAGCGGACTTAGGACGTTACTCACATAATGCTTGCCAGAAAGGGACATACAAGGGGGATAAAGATAGACAAGGTGGAAAACATGCAGAGAGGAACGCAGCGATTCTAACCGGCGTTCAGGGCTTTACTGCAAGACTGAGGGACTGAGTGAATCAGTTTGGTTCCCAGATCTCCTGTAATGCCCCCACTTCTGCACTCTGTGTGCTCCTGTACAAGATGGATAGCATGACAAGACTGGGGTAAAAGGGAGGGGGTGTTAAGCATGTGTACACATCACAGGGAATGTGTGTGGTTGCACGTGTGCGTGTGTTGACAGGGTACTCTTCCGAGTGATGGGGGCAACGGCATGAGATTCAGTCAGTGTACATTATCACGTGGCTTTGTGGTGAAGCTGAAATGCTTCTGTGATGTCAGAAAAGACATAGAAGAAGAGAGAGTGTGTGTGTGTGTGTGTGGGTGTGTGTGTGTGTGTTTGTGTGTGAGAGAGAGACAGAGAGAGAGAGCACAGCACGGGGGAGGGGGTAGTGATACCGTCAGCAGCAAATGCTGCTGTGGTTTTTCTATTTTTCTTGCATTCCAGCGAGCGGAAAAGGGAAAAAAGAAAATCATGTCAGGTACTCTTGCCCAGCCTAAAATATGAACTTGGTGTGTGCATGCTTTTTCTTCCACTCTGTCCACAGGGATCTGATTCGCTCTCCGCTGAAGCAAAGTGCAAGCTGTTTGTAAAACATGCACGATCAAATCTCCAGACGGACCGTGCTGCAGTGTAAAACTGTACAATGTATCTCTGATTCACTGATTATCTACAAGCTAAAAATACACACTGTTGCTCACTGTATTTACTCTGAGAAATTACCATTTGCTCCAAGAACAACAAGCAATTTGAACGCTCGGGATGTGCAGCAGCTGTAGGCAGATTAGTGGAGGAGCATAGTGCGTGTGCAACACCAGCTACTTCTTGATGTTTGAGTTGCAATTGTGGTTCGTCAATCAGGGATCGTGGTGCTTGTTGTCCTGGCAACTCCACCGTCAGCTCATTTGTACCAAGTCTGTGAGAGGCGTTTCTGAGAGGCACTTTCCATCAGCTGTGAATATTGACAGCTTGAACAAAAATAGGCTTTGAGAGAGAATGTGCAGGTCCCTGTTGCAAAATAAATAAGAAATAAACAAAAAATGCTGTCTTGTCACAGACATCAGGCTGATGAAACAGGAAGGCCACCTGGGACCATCGTATCCAAGGACCTCAATTGACCATTCAGTAAACCCGCTGTCAGTCACTGTTGCTACCTCAAGCTTTCAACATGCGCAG
This sequence comes from Sciaenops ocellatus, assembly GCA_033000465.1. Lineage (NCBI taxonomy): Eukaryota > Metazoa > Chordata > Actinopteri > Sciaenidae > Sciaenops > Sciaenops ocellatus. The sequence goes on from CP136888.1 coordinate 20,228,707, forward strand.
TTAAATATTTTTAAAACAATATGTCCGGGATGCAGCTTCTCATTTCTAGCTGACAACCATCAATTTAGCTGCCTGAAAGGACAACTGTAGCTAGCAGATTTTAATCAGATGTAACATGAGCTAGCTACTTCATTAAACTAATGTTAGCACCATGACTTGGTGGAAAATGCCATCTAACTTTTTAGCTGCAACCAGCAGCTCTATAGATTCTGTTGATTGGTGCAAAAAAAAAAGTTCTCTAGCCTTTGGCGGCCACACACTTAAATTTAGCATCGAGGTCAAGTGTGTGTGTTTGTGTTCATGGTGTGGCATCAAAAGGGGACATGTAGAAGAGAGCTGATACTGTATATGCTGCTGCTGGATCGGCTGCCACATCACAAAATGGCTGCTGCTACATGCACACAACATCTTCCAGAATGCTTCACCACTCAGACAGGTGTGAGTGCTTAAGAAACCTAACTGAAGCAGTAGGCTACTGGGAATGTTAAGGGAAGGCAGAAAAAAGGGAGCACAGAGTCAGAAAGATGTATTTTTAGTAGTGCGTTAAACAACTTGGAACTCGAAAATTTCAGACCCTCAACTAGAAATGCGACAATGGAAGTCCACTCAAAGTTAGAGTTTTCTCGGGGGGAATCAATCTTTCCCAATTTAATGAAAAAGAAGTGTTCTTGACGTCACACACGGTTCTCTTGTGCATTTAGAGACAGTTATACATTATACATTTGTATAATGGCGACTGTTACAATGTGCATTGGTTTTCCTTCCCTGTTTCATTGTCTGAGTTTACATTTTCCATGTTTTTTGTTCAGCATTTTTGGTATTCCGTTTAAAGTTTAAACAGGCGATAACCTGCGGTGGATGCATGCACGTAAGTAGTTGCAACTATTGCAAATTTGAACTTGCTAATGTTTCAAGCTGACTTTATTAAAATGGAGAGGATCCCGTAAAAGAGGTTCTGTACGCTTTGCTAAATACATGATATTTTGCTAAAAGACAGGCTAATGCTGCATGCTCTAAAAGTCAGTGTGCCATGCAGACATGAAAATAAAGAAACAGTGTTATTTTTTTTCATTGCAGAGATAGTCCATGACTTTTTCTGAGCTCTGATAGCATCCACAACTAGACACAGGGGTCTGGGTCGTGAACAGGGCTTTTTAAAAAACAACCTGCAATGTCACAACATATGAAATGCTCCTCCTCGGACTGAAAGCTTAGTTTGTTTAGCAGACTATGCTAATGTTAATGTACAAGTTGACCAACACACTGTTTATTCCATTCCTTACACCTTGACTCTTTTAGATCATAGAAAAGCTTAAAAAAAGACTTTTGTTTAGCACTAGCTCTAGTTCCACATCTGTCTCAGTTCAGCACAAATCCTTTTTTTCTTTGGATAATTTATCATAATAAAAGCAATATATTTTTGCATTTCAATTAGACTTATTTTTGTTTTATGCGGAAATTGGGCAGACTTGTACATTTATGTTAATTTCCTATTTCCTCTGGCAGTACTGGTAATTTGCTTGCTGTCTTAGTGCAACACTGCTGAATGAATTCAGGAGCAAAAAAACAAAAAAAAAAACCACACACACTGTTAAATGTGCTGGTGATTATTGTGGTTGACGAAGCTAATGGGAAATCTTCAGTTTCAAGGCTCAATGTGTGTATCGCTGTCTACATTAATAAATTCATCCATCAACAAAACTGTGTGACTGGGAGTAAGTATTTAATAATGTACGAATGTAGCAATTGCCATATCCACAATGAGATTTTGCAAAGCTGCATTTTGGCTTCATTTTCAAGAGAAATTGATGGAAAAAAAAATAGCTCCGTTTTTTTTTTTCAGCTCAAGTAGCTGCCTGTGAATAACAAGTTTGAACTTCAAAATTCGAGAAATAATGATGAGAATTCCCTGGAATACAAGAGCTTAAAAGGGGGCGACCAAGGCTGTCACTTCATAATAACACAGAATTAATGAAATCTGTGATGAAGTTGTGAGAAGAAAACATTGTACACAGCTGAATTGAAGCTCAGTATTAAACAAGCATAGCCTTCACACATGTATGGTGACATGCATTTTTAATCAGATGTAAGAGATGTGTTCTGATGTGGCAATTAAAACTGTTAAGCCTAAAATACCTTGAATGGTAAACTAGTACAGTATATGTGCTAAATGTACAGTGGTCTTATTTTTATGGGTGAGCTCATGGAAAGTATTTTTAAAAATATCACTGTGATATTGCTTTATACAAATCTACTGTAAGTAATGTAATGACAAGTTGGAACAACGCAATATCCTGTACATCATGGCATGTTAGGATAAGTGTGGAGGCAGTACAATAGTTTGCTATACAGTAGGTACACGGTTGAGCTGACCACCTGTGTGTTGACAGATCTATTAATGTAACTGTGGTAACAAGGGAACTGTTTTAATGTACTGTAGTTTCTTGCTTTTGTTCCTTGGTATTACATCGAGACTATAAGGTTTCCTGCTTCCCAACTGATGTGAAAATGGAAAAGCTGTTCGTCACAGCTGTTCAAATGTTCTAGTTTTCTGGGGTTGATATCTGACTCCAGGAATAAACCATGTGTAAAATGATGCTCAGAGTTGGTGTGCATTCATCACTTGCGAAAGTGGTAAGCTCTCAAACAGTTAACACAGCAAGCATGCACAAATATGTGCATGGCTCCTGATTAAATATGACTCATTTACTCATTTGTTGACATCTCTCTGTAAGTCAAATGGAAAGAGCTCCGCTCCGAGATTTTCAACTATCCTAACAGCTTATATAACTGACTTTTCAGCAAAGAGATAATAATGTCCAATCACTCTGACAAAGAGGAGAACAAAGGTTACTTGACCAACAGTATTTACTGTACACTGGAATCAAGGAACAAATTGATCCATCTATGGTTTTAGACACGTATTAAAATCAAATCAAACAACATGCAAATAAATTAAAACTTGTAAATATACAAGTGGTCTGTTAAAATGTGTAATTTGACCTCAGAGCATGACTTCTGCTTCAGGAATAGTTCAGCATGGTTGTAATAAAATAGCCCAATTTGCATCTGTCTCCTTTACTGCATGGAAGTCCTGGATGGGTACTATAAAATAATTTAGGGAAGTGACTGTGCTGCTCTTTATTGGAGGTAGGGAAATTAAGAGGATATGCATTTGCTAAACTGACCAGTCTTTATCATAGGCAGTGCTATTAAGAACTTAGCTTCCCCAAAATTATCACTGAAAAAATAAGTCCCTTCATAACATAGCTTACATAGCTAGTAGTGCTGTGTGCCATTCAGTATCCCCACATTAGTAGGCTAGTTAGCCTGTCACTGTCCAGAGGTCAGTGGAGAGGTTTTACTCATCCTGTCACTACATCACTCTCGTGAGCACACCGTGGAAAATGTAGCAGCTAACCGTTATTTATTGCTAAATTTAATAGGTAGAATTAGTTAAGTAAGTTTGGACATTGTATTATGGATGGATTTGTTTTCAAATGTGCTCAGACAGAAGAAGTGTCGGGTGTGTTGGATAACAATTTTTTAACAACAACATCAAACGGTGTGTTCGAATATATTTTCAATAATTGGGCTGACTTGGAAACTGTGCTGACGTTGTCCCGTTTTGTCAGGCCTCATTAGTTCCATTCTCTCTCTCACTGGTCTTTTAAAAATATTATATTTTATGTTGCTGATGTCTTCTGACACTAAAACTGTTGTCGTCTGCAGACTAACAGGCCCTTTTAGGACAACTCAGGCAAATATGCAGTGTTCTTTGGGTGTTCTGTGTATTGTATTCTATATTGGGGATCACCAGCAGTCTAGGCTGTGGCTCAGGAGGTCGTCCACTAATCAGATGGTCGGTGGTTCGATCCCTGACTACTCCAGATTGTCAAAGTGTCCTTGATGGGGGTTCAGCATCTCGGGCAAAAAGGCTGTGCCATTGGTGTGTGTGAATTGCATATTAATGATTAGCTCCCAAAAACTTGATGAGCAGTTGGCACCTTGCATGGCAGCCAATGCCATCAGTGTATGAATGTATGAATGAGATGTAGTGTGAAAGTGCTTTGAGCGGTCAGAAGACTAGGTGACTGGTATATCTGGTGTATTATCTTCTAGGCAACCTTATTTTCATTTTCAACTGGCTGTGAATTATGTGCATTTGTTGGTAAAATAAAAAAAGGTAATAAGTACGGGGTCTGAGATCCTGTATCTGCAGCCACACAAACAGCCTTTCCACTCATGAGATGTATGACGATAACAAAGCAAACATCTCTGAGTGGTAATGGCTTTATTGAGGTCAGGATGAATAAATGTTAATCAATGTGAAGACTGATAGGAAGCTTGACAGTAGAGTCAAATGTTTGACATGAACTTTAAAAACTGTAAAATACCATTAAAAATACCTGACAATATCTAAAAAAAATTATATTTTTTTATCACTGTATAGCTGACATATAGCGCTAGATATATGCGATAAAAGCACATTAACATCAATAAGAACTACATGTCCTGCTCACTTTTTAACTTTGTAGCTGCAGAAAATGGGTGTGGAGTCCATCTTTTTTAAAACATACAGAAAGACAGTTTAAAACACGGTAATGACTGGAGGTGCTGAAGCAGTACAGTTTTTATTTGGAGGGAGCTAGGAAGCTAACGTTACCATATTTATGATGTTAGCTGTTGTAAAACACGTTGCGAGAAGAGATACTCAGTTTGCCAAGCAAACATGGCATGTGAGTCCGCTCAATTATCTCAGATTAATCCAAAATTCATGGCACTCTTGTGATAATTTAACACTGTCTGAATAGCGAGGATGCAAGCTTAATGTTTAAGTGCCGACTAGACACGTGCATGTTTTAATGTCAGATTTCAAAGTCGATCAAACTCGTGTTCTCCTATTTGGGTCTTGATTTGTTAAAACACAGATTTTTAAGTTTACTTGACACTCCTTAGCAAGGTACCAAATGCATTATGTATTATTTTCATTGATGTAAATGGATGTGACGTTTTGTGGGTGTTCCCATAAACACCTACTGTATCTATCCCCCTAAACTTCAAATAGCAGAATGGTCTGAAAGGAGGGAGTTTTGATTATTTAATTATCACTTGTTTAATATATACTGAGGATCTTTTAGCTGCTTTTAGGACTAACATGATGCTATGCTAGCTAACAATGTGTGGGTGGTCACATTTCCTGGTTACTAAGACCTAATAAGGTTAAGATATGACCATACAGTACGTCTATGGCTGTCGAACACGGCAAGCTTTCTGAAAATCTCTGCAGAATTCACTAACTCAGTGCGAGTGCAGTTCGTTCTCTTTTCTGCACTACAGAAATTGCTGTTGAATTGCTCAACTTGGCAGCTCCAGCTTGTATGTTGTACCTTTGCAAATCCTGTGGCAGATATGGCATGTAATGTTCACCATCATGACAGCTGGAATGAATTTACCTCTCCTTTGGACAAAACAATTTCTCGTAATGAAGAAAACGCACCACCTTCATAGTTCCTCTCCAAAAAGACTGCGCTGGTGGATGTGATGCCTTGAGTAGACCCTTTAAATGACTTAAATAGTAGCGCCATTATGGATCTATATGTCAATGCAACCCTAGCTCAGCCTTTGACAAACACAAATTGGCAAGCCATTTGGCGGCCCCTTTTCCCTCATTACATATGTATTTATTTCAGCAGCTTCTCTTTTCATGCTGTCTGCTCCTGTCAGAGGGTGTGCATTGGTGTGCATCAATAACAGGAACATTTCAGACTTGGTGCTGATGGCAATACAGCAACCAGAGGGAAAATGAGAAAGACAGAGAGACTGGGACAGAGAAGAAAGAACCATGGTGGAGACAGACTTAGAGAGACAGGCATTGACACAGATAGGGGGACACAAGGAGCAGTAATAATAATGTAATTTATCAGTGAAGGGCTCATTTTTAACAGTTCTGAAGAATCATATCCACATGCCATGGGGAAAAACCTGGCTGACTGGCTAGTATCCTAAATATATAGCACACAGTACAGCTCAACATTGCTTCTCAGCCTTATTTTCTACTACACATCATGATTGTATAAGAAAGCAATGCCGTTGTTTACCCATGGTTCTGAATTATTGGATTAGCATGTTTAAAACGTCCCTGCTCTGTAGCCATGCCCATGTTCTAATCATTGCTGAGAAGCCAATTTCAGGCAGACAGGGAGGTTTACACATGAACACACAAGTCAGACACACAAAAATCTGTAAGATCCGTGACGTATTTCGACAAAGATTATTTGTTTTGCGTTGGTGCCGTATTTAGTAATGAGAAGAACTTGAAACAGAGCCATACAGTAATTTCCAAATTGATGTGCTGACTTTCAGCTATATTTTGAGGTTTGGCTCAACAGTGTGCAAATTATAGCCCTGTCATTGTTCTGCAGTACTGTTGAAAAATTGGAGGACTGTAGAAGAAATAGTTGCTAATATTATACACTTTTATCATATAAATCACATTTGTTGGTATATGCTCTCATTGGATACTTGATGTCCAAGTGAGGAAGCATTTGATAAAGAGATGGATCTGTTTTACTAGTCAGCTATAGGCTGCAAGCGACAGCACTATCAAAGTTACAAATAGCCATGATCAGGCAAAGGACTTAGAGAACATCTGATTTATAGGGAAGCAGGTATTTGCGCATAACGTAACAGAGCAGTAAGACTGTCTGCATCACTGACTTCATTTCTTTGACTAAATGAATAAGAAGCAGCGCTAACTAGCTCACAGACAGCTGATACACTGAAGCACTGTGTGTGTGTGTGTGTGTGTAAGAGAGAGAGCGAGTGTGTGTGTGTGTGTAAGTGATTGAGTGTGTGTGTAAGTGATTGAGTGTGTGTGTGTGTGTGTGTACTTAAATATTTAAATCAACCAAAACAATCTTTGGAAATGTTTGGGTTTTCCATGTCTAATTAAATGATCGACTTTTATGTGATCAGCCGAAACATATTAGCTGCACACACATCACTCTGGACTTGGTTGTCAGCTAAATACATAAAATGTAGTAGCAAAATGTAGAGGCCTGTTGGGTTAGGTCTGCAGCTTGATTTTTATGGGGCTAGAACATTCACATTATAATTTTGGCACCCAAAACAAAATTTGGCATTGAAACCTGAACTGTATAACAAAACACTGGCATTGAAACAGTTTTATTGGGGAAAAAAAACCTGCATTGGCACTGAAAAATTGAACAGATACATTAAAATTCAATTTATTCAGATTTTTTTTTTTTGTATTCAGAAGTTGTGTTTCTCAATGATAATGTTTTGATTTAGTAACAGTTTTATTTTTATGCTGTGAGATTTTACTTTCAACTTTCAGCCACCGAAAAAATGTGAAACTTCACTCCCACTTGTTAGAGTTCAACTGCAGGATTGTTGTACTAAAATTGCCCTCTATTCTATTGCTGACATAAACACGATTTGTTTTGGACTCCACTAGTTATGTAGAGGAGAGAGGGCAGGCTGATGCCAGAGAGGTACAACAACATTTCATTGAAATCTTTTTTGTTTTGTTTTATTGAAAATAAAATTTGCCCATAAACACATTTGAAAGGTCCCACTTAATAGAAAATAGCTGTTGATGAGTTTGATTGTTCATTGCATTCATTGCATCATTTTTTTTCATGTCCCTTTGTGATCATGCTACACCCTGGCAGTCATCCCAGACAAATGAGAGCAATGCTGTCTGTTAGCTGATTGTTCTTGAACCAGTTGTTCATAATAACAATAATATTAAACATGTATTTATATAATTTAAAAAAAATGGAAGACATTTATCCCTGTGAACGCACAACACTGCTAACTGATTATATGATAATTTGGTAACACTTTCTATGAAGAACACATCTATAGTGCATTATGGGGACATTAATAGTAAATTCAGTGCATTCATAATGCTTTATGACCAGACTCAACAGTCATAAAACATAATAGATGTGTTTGTATTGTATTATTTTTTCCCCTATTTTGAATGCATCACTTTATACCTTAAGGTTTCAATCCTAAAGCTGTAAAAAGTTCTCTGCATTTTGGACTCTTATGTTATAATCACTCTTTTAAAGGCATGAAAATGTCACATTACTTCCCAGCACCAAAGAAATGTTACGATGAAGCATGCACCATTATAGATGCATCTGCTCTCGACTATCTCTAGTCAAGAGTATTCAAAGGCACTTGAACTTATAATTCATTATAAGTGACATCTATGAAGTTTTATGGCTGATGATGTACTGCATCAGAAAGCATTATGTGTGTGTAGTCATAAAGCATTATGAATGCATTATAATTCACTATGAATTCCCCGATAACGTACAACAGATGTGGTCTTCATTGAAATTGTTACCGATACATTTGATTAGGATAGCACTGCTGGAAGATGATTAAATATCTGTCATATGTTGCATTTCCACATTGCAATGGTTTAAAAGCCATACAATCAAAAAAACAGTCTATAGCCTGGTGTTTTTGATTTTGTAAGACAAGAGGGATCCAATCTTCATCATGTTTAGATCGTTCTAACAAAAGAATATAAAAACATCCAGAATAAGACTTTCATCATTTGTACATAAAGCTTCTAAATGGCTGTTTGGGTCAAGAGCTCTGACTCACAACTGTTTATATATGAACTATCTGAATAAATACATGATGCCTACTAAATGATGTACTGGTTTGTGGTCATTATAACTGAGTTTCCCTTGGTGACAGGGCAGTGGTCGCTACGGCTAAACCAATCTTAGGCTTGGGTTTGTGTGTTTTTGAATTTATCTTCATTCCTGTGCTACTCCCTGAGAATACTGTGGCTTTCAGCCACATATCAAAGAAAAAGCTTTTCTCTAAGTAATCACTTGCAAGACAAATGGTTGGCATTGAGACATCTTACATCCCTGTCTAATTAATGGCTCCCTTCTTCCCCCCCTGTAATAATTCACGATGAAGGACAATAAATAAATGGTGCTGCCATGGTCTAGGTTTTTGTCTGGAGCAGGAGGAAGGATTCAATTAATAGTCAGGCTTTGAGCCTATATTTACCTAAAGTTCTATACTTCAACTATTGTTTCTTTAAGTCAAGGTGTTTGCTCTAAGACAATGGAGTTCTTGTTGTACAGTAAAAAAAAGGGTGCTGTGTTTTAATATTTAAAGAGAAACTTCCAAAATGACAGAAACCCTTAGGGGAGAAGAAGTGATGAAATGCAAACTCCTCAGTTAGATAGAAAACCCTCAGAGGCTGATAAACCTCCTCAACATGAAATAAAAATGAGAAAGACAGACAGATACAGGTGGAGTGGGCAAAAGAAACCAAAATGTATTTCTAGTCAACACAAATGGGAGCAGTACAAAAAACTGAATCTGGTTGCAGAGGAAGGAAGAGAAATTAATGAACCGAGTGTAAGTGGGTGTTGTGTTTACTCTTAAAGTTTGTGTATGTGTGGGTTTGCAGAAAGAAAGAAAATGTTGAAGAGTGACAGGTGTGGTTGTGTTCTCAAACTGTTTGACTTGTGAATAAATATTTTAAACCTGAAGGTCCAAAAGGATTCAAAACTCTGATACTCAATGAATATCAATGAAATTCTAAATTACGGATCTAACCGGAAACACAATAGCAGAGTAAAAGAAAGAGAACAAACAAGAACTTTGATAGTACAGCCTGCTGCCTGCCATGCTGGATTTTTCAGAATCTCATTATCCAATACATTACCTGTTGCATTATGAATGTGTTCTTGAAGTTTATTTCTGTACGTTAGTAAGCCTATGCCCAGAAACAGGAGGAAGAGGAAGCAAGGGATAGCAGGCTAATGAATGAAGAGTAGGAACTGCTGGGAAAAAAACAAAATTTCATTAAATGTGACCTCTCGTATTCACAGACAGAACGTCCTACCTTAAGCTCACCCTCTGAGCTGATGAGGAATGTCGCCTGCTATTTTCTCTCTTGCCGTGTTCAAAGTGCTTTCTCAACCTCACCTCTCACCTTCTCAGACGCTTCAGCCAATTAGGACGGAAAACAAGGTTAATATTTCATATCTCATTCCCTGAGAGGAATCCTAACCATGTCCGGACGCTTGGGAATGCGCTTCTCTTAGATTCTTTTGCAGCCACGTGCCACCTTTAGGAGATGACATTCATGGAGGTGATTTGGCTTCAAATGCGTACACGTGAGCTGTTGGTGTGGTTTCTTCTATCTGTTGCAAGAGCAGACATAACTATGGCAACAGATTTTAGTTCTTGTAAGTCAACAAAATGAAACCAAACAGGGGCCAGTATGAATATCAATACTTGAAAAATCTGAGGAAGCATTTGAACAGTGGGTAGCAGCATTCCTGGATGATTACATGCGAGCTGATAATGTTTCACCATTTAAGCTTCTAGATTGAAACATACAGTGATCGGAGGAAAAGGAGAGAGGACTGAAGAAAAAAAAGCAGGAAGACAGAGTTCCTGCTGAGTTCTGACATCAGACACAAGCAGAGCTGTCAAAGCAACATACAGACGCACAGGCATACTCCCTCACACATAATCTGTAGTGCTAGCTAGTTTAAAACTAATGTTGGTACAGCAGTCACATTTGTGCAAGGCAAGAAATTTGCTTTGCCTTCTGCCTAAATACACCATAAGAAATTCCTATCAGTAGTACTGAAGTGCTTCTGAGCAATCTGAACCTCTTGGTGGCTTACAGAAAGAGATATAAAGCAGGATGATTGTGGGAAGGAGCATTTGTATTAAGGTCTCTAACCCCCAAATTCCACCGGGCACTGATGCACCATGTTCCGTGTGCACCCCAGCAATCAGCCCCACCGCGGTCCGGTTCAGAAGCGTCCCAGGAACGGGTGAATACGCGGCTGTTCCATTTGACAGACGCTGCGAAAAGCCTGCGTCAATTTACACAGAGCAGCTCGAGCTGGACGGAAGCCAAACACAGAAACAGCAAAAATAATCCGGTTGATTTTCAAATTAAAACACCCCGTGCAAACCGCTAGTCGTAAAAACAGCCAAAAGGAAAAACAAATTAACTAGCTAACATATTACACATGTAGAAGCATATTTAGAAGCACACAAACCAAGGAAAATGACTAAATCTGAGCAAGTAATCAAAGTCTGGCAGGCAAAACGCTCCGCTTCTGAAACGGTCTCGGTGGGGTTTGGAGTCACGTGGAGGACAGACAAAAACATGACATGCCCGGTGGGGTTTCGGGGTAAGAACTTGGCTTCAAAAAATATATGTCTATAACGTTACATTTCACGAGAAAGTATGTAAGTATCACTTCTTTTTTCCCACCCTCTTCAAAGCAGTGAGAAAAGCACAGAGAAAAACAAAAATACTGACATATCTCATGTCAAATAACCAAAAATGTTCTAACTTTGGAAGATCACATCATTTATAATAGATGAAATTTGTCTTTTAGGGTCTTTAATCAAACCATGATAAAATAAATGTAGAAAGTCAGGCACAACAACATGAAAAATATTTGTAAGGAACATAATGCAGCATACAGTAAACATCACCACTGGGTTTCTATCAACTCAGACCTAGAACACCTATCATCTCCTATCATATTCCATTAAAGCTATGGTATATCCACACTGCCAACCAAGACAAAAATCACAGCAGGCCATCTGTTTGTCATCATCCTGTACCCTGAGGCTGACGCTGTGTCCTCCCGCTAAAAGCCACCTTCCCAAAGCAAATATTTCCAATAGTAAAACACAGGGGAGCTTCTCTAAAAGCTCGGGGAACACATCCAAAAGCACTGTCCCTCTGTCCTCTACCTGTCAGTTTGTCTGAGCGATATGAACCGAAGAGTGAGAGCCGAATCCATTTTGATGCTTTGATGCTGTCAGCTAAAGACTGAAGCAGAGGCCAAGGCACTGAGCCGTAAGCCCCACGCGGCTGCAGGGAAGCTGAATTAAACAAAACAGAAAACACGGCAAGGAACTTTAAATGTAATTTTCTGTTAAATTTCAATCATTTTGAGACCGAGCTTCTCATAATATCCCTGTTGTTTTACATTTCTCTGTCATCCATATGGAGGCGGCGCAGCTGCTTTATAGCTACCCTGCCTATTCATGGGCAGCCTCTGGAGTACTGCCTGTGTACAGAGATTCAGACATAACAAGATGACTAGCTTGTGACAAATGATAACACTGAGAATGCAAGACTAGCTTAAACGTGCCTGTAATACATTATCAAGCTGGTGACATATAAACCAGCTTTTATGGTCCGACTGGGACCAAAATAAACTGGAAAAAGCATAAATAACATGGCTGTTTCAGCTGTAAATAGATATCAGAAAATTAAAGACAATTCCAAGTGGACCTGCAGACACAGACTCAGAAGACACATAAGATTCGCAAAAAGAAGATTCACACCAAAAACTCTGGGTATTTCCACTTGTGACTTGTGTCTATAAGTGACCAAATCTAAAACATCGTCAAGCTCCTAGCTGTGATTCTGAGTTGCAGATTTCTGACAGTGACAATAGCTAGTGAAAATAATTAGTGTCAATTAGTGCCTCTTATTCTGCCGACATAGTATGAAAATGTAAATTAGGCCTAAATGAGCTGTGGTTTGTTAACAAGTCAAATGCTTGAGTGTTTTTTTCAAACGTTCTTCCGGTCTTCAGCGTCCCAGCAGTTATAATGCAGATTAAGCCACGTATTAAAAATCATACTGCCTGTAAACATCTCAGAATGTATTATTAACAATTACAAATATATATGAGCAGTTAAAAATCACACCCTATAATCAAACCCATTATTTCTTAAAACATAAATTTAATTTTACTGTTTTTGTTTTACTGATTTAAAAAAAAAAACAATTAAAAAAATATGGCATTTTAGTGGACCTTTAGTCAGAACTGCTTAATTTTATAATTAATTGACACAAAAGAATTAGTTACAGAAGTTGTAGAATACATTTAACGTAGATCTCTGTCCTAAGGACTATTTTTCAGGGAGAGACTAGTTGGCTCCACTGTGCTACAGTCTACAAGAGATGAAGTACTGTGAGAATAGAAGAGAAACAAAAATCTGGTGCACAGGTGCATTAAGGCAGAGAGGCACATCTTGTTACTTCTTGTTCTTCTAAATTTTTCAGCCAGGTTCACCAGTATGAAAGAGAAAAGGTTGGACATTTAAAGCTGCACATTAACTTGTATTTAGCTTTTTGTTTGGAGTTAACTGAATAATTCATTATAGAGTTGAAGCAGCCATCATTAAGAACGACACAGAGCTAGGTCATTCAAATATATTTTTTCGTGTACGTTCCTCTGTGTTGGTGAGAGTGAAGGTCATGGAGAAGCTAGTTTCATGTGGTGGATTTGTAGCCAAGTGAAGTAAAGTGTTTACTGATACATTCAGACCCGTGGTGTGAGCTCTCCGTGGCACTGAAGTGATGCGATGTAACTGACATTGAAGCTTACTGTGTGAGACTGTGTGACTAAGATAATGTTAGATACACCACAAAGTGTAAATACAACAGATCTAAATTATGAGTGACATAAGAATGAGGCTTTATCATTGCAATCCTCCAATCCTGCTTTTAAATGATCTTCATGAATGGCATAAAAAATAATTCATCATCATCGTCATCGTGCGCTAATATGGACCTGCCCATCCAACTCATCTGTCAGTCTCTGCAAGGACCACAAGCAGCTGCACACCAGGACAGGAAACTGAATTTTCTTATCATCTTCTCCTTCACCTTCATCTCCATCTCTCCCTCATATTCAGAGCTACTCTTTACAGCAGAAAAAAAACCAAGAAAAAAAACTGGCTGTTGGAATATCCTCCATCTTCTCAGAATTATAACTAGGAGGCTGAAAGTTGTTTGTAATTATGGTCTGCGCAATATGACTCGAATGCAGTAGTACTGTAGTCATGAGCTGTTGATCTCATGGCTGCCAAAGGCACTGTATCACTTGAGAGAGTCATAACGCATCTTTCTCGGGAAAGTAAAGCAGGAGCCAACATATTGTTCTATTATTTACTAAGTAAAGTGTAAACAGAAGTAGTGTGTATATCACTCTAACGCAGTGTGCCATTAGCAGTGTACAGAGAGCTTATTGGTTTGTATGGGGCTTCAGCTCTGCCTTATAAGGTACTCATTACCGTATATCCAATTCTGAAGCTCAGTCCAACCCTATTTGCTTGTAGAAAACCTGCAGTCATCGTGCTACTTGGAATCAGTAAATCATTGTTTGATGATGTCTCTTATTGGACACCAGACCTGCATATAAATTAATTAATTAATATTCAAAGAAACTGAGAAACAATCGCAAATGACTTTTTTGTGGTTTCCTTCTATTCATTGATTTGTATCCACTTATACACTATGTTATATATACATATTTAATGCTTCCGTTTTTATTTCCCAATACTGTGTGAGTCATTGCTGCACTATATATATATATATATATATATATATATATATATATATATATATATATATATATATATATATATATATATATCAGTTTCCTCTAGGTTTATGCCTCCCTCTTCTGTCTAGTCTCCTCCATCTCCATCTCTCCTTCATGACCGAAGTGGATTTAACAGGTAAATCAATCAGGGATCAGAGCTTTCACCTGGATTCACCTGAGCAGGCTGATTGATGGAGACACTAGCTGCTCCTGATATCCTCATATTTTGTCCACTCCGTAGATTCGCCCTGCTGGGCCCTCACTGCTGCTCTCAGTGCTGAGTGTATTTGGGCTGAGGGGTGATGGATGTTGGACACTTTAAAAATAAAGAAGAAAGGGGATGAGGACAGATGAGCAAGGTAAGAAGAGGAGGAGACAAGGAGAAAGGAAGCAAAGGAGGGAAGAAGGTGAGGAAGGAGAACAGTGGAATGCTGAACCAGCTGTTTTCACACATGTAGAAGTTGGTTGGGTGTGTGTAATGAAATGTTGGCCAGCATTAGGCTGCAGCTAGTACCTCCCCATCCCAACACCACCAGAACCAACACCCTCCACCTCCCCCATCAAGCTGATTAATAGTGAGAAGAGCCAGCTGCATTTCTTTCCCCACAGAGAGGTCGGGCATATGGCAGAGTGGAGAGCCGAGCTGCAGAATTATCATATCAAACCTGGTTTCCCTAGAACACTCGGGGGAACAAGCGCCATAGCCACTGATTCTGAGAAAAAAGGGCAAGTATTATGAAGATCAAGGTGCTCAAGCCATCTCTGACAACCACTGTTAGCTTTGAGATTATGTTTCTTTCTTTTTTTGTAGCCAGGCTATGTGAGAGCTGCCGGACCTTTTCATCTTCCTCACTATACCTGTCCTCACACCAGTCCTGATGTAAATTATGCATGGAGCAGCAAGGCCAATTTCCCAAATGTTTAAGCCTGTAACCTCCGAGGCATTGTCCTGACCTCTGTTATACACGGAAACTCAGCAGTAGGTGGCTGTAGATCTGTAAGATGAGCAGGTCTTGTGCCAATGTGGCAACAGGAATGCCTAGCGGTTAGAGAGAGAGTGTCACCCTTTTGATCCTCGTAGCAGCTTGTCTTGATAAAGGTTTTATTCTGCAATCCTTATACCTCTTCCAAAAAGAGCCATGTGATCATTCCAAAGACAGTTTGCTGGCCGGTCACCTCTGTGGCTAAGCTTTGGTGAAGATTAGACAGGCAAAATGAGTTCATGTGAATGCTAATGTTGCTTCATATCAGCTGCTAACACATCAGCCATATCCACTTTATAAGGTGATAATAAGTCAGTGGTGTGTGACAGCTTGTTTAACTTGCCCCAAGTGGGCGAAACATTTAAAAATGCAAAAAAACAGGCAACTGTACCTCAGAGTTGATCGTCACTTAGGCATTGTATCGCGCATTGAAATCCACTATCATTTAAATGCATGAATTTTATAAAACTGTTTTTTTTTAATGCAGACTACAGGACATAGTATGGATCCCAGTATGTAAGCCAATAGAAATTATACAGAATCTGAAGATAACAAAACCAAACAAGATGGTTTGAATATCAAACCATCAGATCAAATGAAGTTTGTGAAGATAAGCAAGTAGCAACAGTAGCAGGAATATAATTGGATCATCAGTTTCCCAAAATACGTTATTGACATTGTTAATATACAATGAATGAGGCTGGTTCCAAATCCGCCGTCATGTTTTTGTCTGTATATGTAGCATATTTTCTGATAAAGACTTTGCAGGTCGAAATATTGCACTTGTAAAATCTCAGGAATTTCAGTGCTTGGACAGCCTCTGCTTTTCCTCTGTTTGAAATGAAGTGCGAAATCTTCAGTCAGACACTGATGATGAGGACTGAAGTTTAATTTAACTGCTGCTCTCACTCATGAATCTCACCACAGTATTAATGCTGCAGTTTCCACATGCATCAAAAGAATGACTGCTTTTTTGCAAGAATCAATCATACATTTAGGTCCATGGGTTATATATAATTTATCTACATTAGATAATGGAGCTCACCAGCTTAGTTTATTCTGTCTTTGCATTGCAGAGGCCACCTCACTCTCATTAGTACATCTCATTCAAATTGCATGTTGTCCAGAATCCCTTGTGATTAGCATGGCAAAGATACTTAGCAAAGTTCTGCATAAATTCTTACAAGTAACTTTTGGACATCATTAATATATGCATGGCAACGGCAAGTTTCCTCTTTAATATGTAAGCCTTTTTTGGGGGCAAAAATTCATACATAATTAGAAACTGGATCCTGCAATTTGTAGCAGCTAATTATACCTTTTTGCGTGAATGGGTATGGTTAGATAGCTGTGCTGCTGGCTCCTTCTGCGTTCAGTGGCAATGTGCAAGCCGACTTCTCGGTCGGCATCGGCCACAGGATGACAGACAGCTGATTGGAGAGTCTGTTGTTGTTGCCGGACCTCCGGAGCAGTGGGAGCCTGCTCTGTTTGTGCCTGACATGACAGGACTATGTTTTAAGGAGTAAAAAAAAAAAAAAAAAAAAAGGAAGTGGGTTATAGAGGGACAGAAATGCACCAAAAAATTTCCAGAACAAGATAAGAGAATCGTGGTGGAGACGAGGTATTTCAATTGCAGCAGCACTTCTGGTTCGGAGAAACACACTTAATGTTTCAGGTTGTTTGGGCATTTTATTCCCTGGAGGTCTAATTTATAACGAAGCGATCTGATTAGCCCAGCTCCCCGGGAGCCTTTCTCATGGGAACCACCACCAAGGGCATCACTTGAATCTGAATCAGAAGACGGTGAAACAAATTATGCTTCTTATATAAAAAAGACGGTTTCTAATCTTTTCCCTCTAAACCCACTTCAGTGGTGATCGTCCTCTCTGGCTCATTGCTGCTCAAGAAGACATTTCCTCTCAATTAATGCTCTCTGCTTCCATTAATATGTTATAATTACCACAGTAACAGTTGGAGCCGACATAACGTCCATACACTGTAGAAATCAGATTTCTAATAATGTCAATAATGACAGTAAAGCAAATATCCAAATTATATTCTGTACATGTACTGCTGTAAAGTGACAAAATATATTCCATGTAGATCAATTTTTAAACATATTTTTGCATATGCATACTAAATGCTATAATTTCAGCTTCAGCTAAGCTGAATATTATGTGTAACACATCCATACAGGATATATTAATATTCAATAGTATCCTCAAATAGCATATGCATTTTTAATTGAAGTTTTCATCTCAATAAGTCCTCTTGTAATCTACTAATCTTTATCCTTTTGTTTTTGCCAATCGCATGTGTTTACACAAATATTTGAGTTTTCTATTGCTTTACTATTTTCTGTGTTGCGTACTACTACAAGACCAAGTCTGGAAGCAAATATTTCAACATTCTGTTTGCGGGGTTCAAAATTATAACATGATTTATTATTACATTATTTACTGCTGGGGAGAAAACAATTGTCAACAAAGTATGGCAGCAAAATAATATCGGTTAAGTATGAAGTTGCAATGGGACAAAGATTTACAGGGACACTCATGCTTCAAATGTGGCACTGCCCAGCAGTGAGGAGATTTGAAGATGTTGTTTTACATTTTTACGTTATATTTTATGTGTAAATGTTCCAATATGTTTACAGCTGATAGATCTACCAGCTCTCTGTGAATAGGACAATACTCATTCACTGTAAAGTGAAACCCAACTGCAACGGCAACTTTCCAAAAAACGGCTGCCAAGAGGCAGAGTGGGCTCCTACTGTGACGTGTAAGTCCAAAGAAGATCCAAAGTCACTTTGAGTAGGTTTATGATGTTTAACCAAAATAACAACAAACTTAAACTGGCATAACTTGACGAACTAAACTAGACGAGACTATACAATATGAAACAAGATGAGAGAATAGTGAGACGTAATGATAAGTACTAAATGATGAGGCGGTCAACAGAAAATATTGGAGCCTGCCACCCCCTTTGTCTAACTCCCGCCACTAAGTGCACAGGTAAAAGTAAGGTGAAACCATAACCACACCCCCTGTGCCAATTAATTATTAAGGTGATCTATAAATGTGTGTCATCTAAACAAATAAACAAATCAAACTATACACAAGTGGTCACAAGACTACAATTCTACAAAAATTGGACAATGGACTTCAATTAGTAGTAGTAGTAGTATTGTCGAACAGACCACAACCCAGCTAATAAAATAGTTTTGGATGTGTGTATTGGTTTTCTTCATCCAGGTTTCTCTCTACACTTTGGTAAGTTTGTGTCAAAATGACATAAATTTGACATTCGTAATCTAAATTAAACTGTCTGTCGTATTCAGGTCTGCTCTGCACTCTGGGTTTTTGTTGGGATGGTGGTACTGCCATCTGACCTCGTGTGGAATCCCCAAGCAAGTGCTGCTCAACAGCTCCCTATTTTTCCCTTTCTTTTGTTTTTCTGGTCTTTGTGTCATTTTATGTATATTTGCTTAAAACAAATAACAAAAAAGGGAATTAATTTCCAACCTTTGCAGTAAAATTGTTTTAAACCATGGTATAAACAAGGTGATTATCTTAAAACTGCACTGAGCGCTTCTGCCTTCCAGCAGGACCCTGAAGCTTTCAAAGGTATTACAGCAAAGTAGTCGTGTCAATGCAAATACCGGCATGTTTTCGTGTTCTGCCTTGTGGGTGTATTTGTGTGTTGTTGTCAAGTGATCTTAATGTCACCGTGCATGGCTGAAGGGATTGTTGTCTACAGCGCCGTACACAGAGCCCGCAAAGAACTGATGTCTCTTTATGAGTAACAAGCTGACAAGGACATGATTGAGGACGCTCTACAATACTGCAGAGACATGTGTCTCTGCAGTATTGTACATAAAAGCTGCATTATGTTTTACAGAAGGACAGGACAGGTGAACAGCGGGGCTGAGGCGGTGATGAAACATGCACTGCGGCTGAAGTGGTTGCAAGTGTGTGTATACCACGCTGCATGAGATGCATGATAGAGATGTCAACTGGAAGAGTGGCTATCAATCAGGAGCCGTGATTAATGTGATCATGTTATCCTTTGGAGCTAAACAGCCTGTGGGACAGTGTTAATCTACCTGTCACTTTCTGTTGGCTTTTCCCCGACTACGATGCCGACCGTCAGTTTGATATTTGTTTTGTTTTGCTGTTTATCCTGTTACTGCTGTATCATTTAACTGAGTAACAACTGTATCGCCGCTGTGAATTGTTGTTCAGGGCTCGGTGTGGTTAGTTATGCACATACACATCAAATTTCATACACACTCGCACACACACTGCCATGTACACAATTCCTTCCACATCTCCACCTGGTATGGGAATATAAATGATCAATTTCCCAAGCTGAAGTAGAAATGCTCATAGAGGAAAATTAAATCCCATGCCCGGTGCTGATGGGATATTTATCTCTCCCGTTTTATCTACTGCTTTCTTCCTTCAGCAGTTGGCACATTTTCCATCAGTGGCATTCTCCTTCAATCAGTTGCTCTGTGTGTGTGTACACCAAGACACAGTGCTCCCCTCTCATAGCGAGTCAAGTTTTTTTCAATTTAAGAAGATGCACCTCTGAAACCCAGCTGAATTTAAAGCAATCACAAAACATCTCTTGCACACCGAAATCAAGACATAATGTGAAATTATTAAAAAAAAAAAAAAAAAAAAAAAAAAAAGAAAGAGGTGTGCTGATGCCGAAGACAACTGAGTAACTTCCAACATAATTGGTTTAGTCAGTTCAAGGCACGTAAACAGTTGCTCATCTTGTTAAGAGATGCACTCCTTTGTTAGTCCGCTCACGATCGGTCATAATCAATCGCTGATTCAATCGCTGTCATCGCCCAATCACGTGCGAGTAATTACACTCGCAGCTAACGGAAAACATAGTTGTGACATCTTTGTGGGCTGAAGTCTGTTGTTTCCAGCGTCTGTTTATGATTATTTTTCTTTTGTAATTTTGATTTTTATCTTTGAAGACGTTGACAGCTGTCAATACCAGCAGGTAGTTAAGGTGATGAAAACCCATTCCTCTTTCCCCAGCGCCCTATCGATGGAAAGTGGT
The DNA here is from genome assembly GCA_033000465.1 of Sciaenops ocellatus. NCBI lineage: Eukaryota > Metazoa > Chordata > Actinopteri > Sciaenidae > Sciaenops > Sciaenops ocellatus. The sequence continues at coordinate 20,249,225 of CP136888.1, forward strand.
ATTGACTCGTGCGCTGGTGTGGAGGGGATTGAACAGCAGGAGACTGGTGGAGTCGGCGGATGTCCAGGGCCCTCTGGATTCATCAGCCTGGCTGACTGTCAGAGGCCTAGTGATTCTGTTGGCAATCAATGAGCCTTTTAAGTAATGCATAGTTCCAGATGACATGTTTAAGACAGGGTCACAACTGAGTTTCTAATGAGAGCTGTAGATGGCTCCCATAGGCCTAAAAACCACTTACTGACCCCTAGGACGTGGAGAAAAAGGTGAAGTCTCACATAATGGAAGCATTTGTACGACATCACATATTTCATTAGTTCCCTGCCAGTTGGAAGGAAAAATCAATCACTGCACTCATGTACCACACACCTAGTACAGATGAGAGTTGATTTAATCTTGCATTTTTTAAAATCATTATTATCATTGCTTCTAGAGTGATTATTGAAGAGGATCAAATTTATACACACAACTGGGAGCTGTCCAACCACAGTCCCCTACCTGTTGGCCAGGGTGTAATCCAACACAGATTCCCCTACCTCAAATGACGGACATGTTGAGAAATTCCCATCATGTAACATTCGATAATGAGACCGCGCTCAGTGAAGGCATCACTGATTGGCTCGGAGTTTGAATTCTACACACACACACACACACGCACACAGACACGCGGAAATGGCACTGATTTCTTTCTTTTTTCTTTTTTTTTTTTCTGTCTTGGAAGTTCACATCATTAGCTTAGCTAACACAATTCAAAGTTGAGTTTCAAAACATCAACACTGAGCTATGAGGAACTTTTGGGACATGGAGTACTATCTGATGCTGATCAGGAACTGTAGCTCTCTGAGAATTGTGAGAGGTACGCCGACACAAACAAGGTCATCCTCAGGATACACGAGTCTGTGTCATCTACATTACACAAATACCCAAACTAAGTTGCTAAGCTATTAAAAAGCATTGAAAAATCATATACTAAATACATATACTGTTTGTATTAATGTGATATATTATGTAACCAAAATATTAGTGATATGGCTGGTAGATACTGAAAAAAAACATATATTTTTAAAACATTTGTACTGATAAAAAGCTAATATTTTATGGATAATTATAGAGACTTTCATAAGATATTCAAACCCAAGAACATGTTGAGAAAGAATCACTAATCACAAACAGAACACAGGAGGAAGTAGAGGATTTATTTCTTTACTTTAACTAAGCTTAAGGGCTGATCAATTCAGGATATTTAAATTTTTCTTATTATATGAATAATTTTTTTATGTTGTATTTAACACTTGCTGCAGAGGCCCAGTGTTCGATTCCAGTCCGTGGCCCTTTACTGCGTGTCATCCTCCTCTCTCACTCCCCGCTTTCCTGTCACTCTTCATCTCTGTCAAATAAAGAATGAAAAAGCCCCAAAAAAATCCTTTGCTGATTTTCTTGCTTACTACAATTTGTATTATCATTATTATGATTATTATTATTATTTGTTTGCTTTTTGATCTTTCACAGCATAGATGAAAATCTTAATGTTTCACTTTTCATACTGACGTTGATATTTATCAAATTAGGGCTGTCAGTTTTTAAAGTAGTCATGTTTCTGGTGCCTCAACTGCCTCTTACTGCTCTTTACTAAATTGACAAACACTTGACTGTCTATGCACATGAAAATAATAAAGTAATAATAATAAAGTTCAAGAATAGGTAAATGATGAAATTAAATGCAGCTTGAATAATGATTAGGCACAAAGCCAATAAAGCAAAGTAGCGCTGATGCTGATCAAATAATATCACATGATGTCACATAATCTGACATGTGCACTGCCCACAAATATTTTAATCCTGTGAAGACATGCCATCAACATGCAACTACTCTCCACACTCAAAGAGGTAATGCTTACATTCAAGCAAACACATTCAAACAAACTGATACTAATTCCCAACCTCATTTATATGCAAATTCTGTTTACGAGCCCCCTGACATGCTCAGTCAGACTTGGGTGAAGATATGTTTTGTCACTGCAGTGTTTTCAGGATATGATGGTCCACAGGGATTCACCTGAAGGTGTGTGTTTGTTTTTGATGTTCATGATGAGTGATGCTGTAGCTCACTCCTCCTAGCAGTGTGTGTCTAATATAAGTACTCACCAAGAACTCATCAACTCTTGCAAAATCTATTTTATTTTTAAGATTTGCCAGTAGCTGTTGGTTTTACTATTTAGCTGAAGAAAAGGGCAAACCACTTGAAAGTTTTTTTCCCAGAGTTGAAAATAATGATGGCTTTAGCTTCATGTCCTGACCTCTGCCTTGTAATGGCTTCCTTCAGCTTTGTCTCCGCACAGTGTGGTCAGCTGGGGAACTTGTTCACACGATGCTGCATCTCCCAGACACCCACAACTTTTTCAACATCAAAGTCAATGAGTGCAAGCAAGGTGAACAGAGAGTGGCTGCTGCAGTAAAAGCGCTGTGCTGTGCCTGGCTTCTCTGCAAGCAGTGCACAGAAAAATGCTCAACTCTTTAGAGGAGACCACGTGACTTGCACTAACTGAGACAGCTAACTAGAGGATAGGGCAAATGCTTCAATGCTACAACACATAATAATTAACCCAATGTACAGGCTAAGCACTGATTGAATTAAATAGAGCACTATACCACAAAGACACATTACAGCCAACAATCGAAGACTGAAAGCAATTTGGCGTGCCAAATTGGACTCAGAGGATTCATATAAATTGCATCTGCTTAATCAAGAGCAACAATTTGAAATATCTGGCCACTTAGAATGACATCAATCTGTACTCTAAGAAAAACAGTCAAGGTACTAATGGAGAGCAACATTGTCAAACATGTGGTCACATTCCAGCTCCAACAACCTGTAATTAAACCTTGTCATGTACAAGCAATGGACATAATTACAGTAACACCACTGTAATTCATTGCAGTCCAGTGCAATACCTTCTACCTCTGCCAATGTTGTAATGGTCAGTTTGTTGAGCCAAACTAAAGGTTTAGTTTGTGATATTGGACTGTGATGTCTGTAATAAGTGTTGATACTATTTACAGGTCCATATGCTAAAAATGTCTGTATATATCTGTACAAACACTTGTCCGTATCTTCTTTCCTAAAATGTCAATTTTCTTTCAAATTTTTCTTTGATGTATAATAGAAATCTGTTTCTCCTTTCCTTTCAAACATTAAAGCTGTATGTGATCTGAACAACACATTGTAACAACAACTTTGTATGTCTACTGTTACTGCTGTCGCTAACACTCGTGTATAACTTTGCATTTGTGTTTGTTTGTATAGGCTAAGCTAGGTGTGTGGTGCCCTGCTCCCAGTTGTGTCCAGTAGATGAGGTGAGCCGTAGGATCCCGATAGGAGCAGCACCTGGTCTGACCCGACAATTCGCAGCATCCAGATTGAGACGGTACGTTTTTTTTTTAAGTTTGAACAGCCTGTCAGGGTAGCTTGACCTTGTCTTGACCTTGCCAATGTGCCGTGGTATTATACTTGTAAATTATATTGTGGATGTTAGTAATTGTACTAACTTGTTTTTGGCTGAGGTACTTTGTCACTACTTTGGGACTGAGCCAGGTCTACGATTTGTCTACGATATGTATATGTGATATGTGTCTGAGATAACATCACAGACAGACTTCATCTCACCTCTTATGGTAAAAATATAGATACAATAAAAGGAAACATAATTGCTGCCTTGCATTTGTTTACTGCTAACATCTTTTCTAAGCCAAGACATCTCTGTCTTCGTGTTACTTCATGTTGAAAAGAGAATACCCAGAGTATCCACCCTCTCAGTTCTTCTTCCAATGTCCAGTTCATTTTCCTTGTGGAAATTTGAGTAATTTAACAAAGGAAAGGTTTTGAAAAAAAGGTTCAAAAATTTTCTTCATGCTGAAAGCCTCAGGAAGCAACCAATTCCCAGCTGTGATGTGCTGCTGAGATCTGTCTCCCCCTGTCATTTTTTCTCTCTCGTTAAAGTTCTTTTTAACCTTCATTTGCTCTGTCATCCCCTCGCTCTCTGTCTCTCTCTTACTCATTCTTTCGCTCATTCTTTCGATTGCTTATTCACTGTACGTCACCCTGGATAATGGTGCCAGATCAATGCCCCAACTGTGAATGTCTCCCTACCTCGCACTTCTATACTATTCCCTCCTCATAACACCACGTTAGAGCCAGCCTTCTGGACAGAGCCAGCCTCTTATTAACCGCACACAACAAAATCTCTGTGTCCAATCTCTTCTACAACTGAATTATATTAATATCCTTTTGGCAGCTGTCTGCAAAGTGATAATGCTGTTCATTTTTCATTTTTGTAAGGTGGATGAGGTTTCATGGGGATGGAGAAAGGGGCTAGTTGTAGTTGGATTTGGAGACATTTGACTGATGCAGTGGTTTGTGTGGCTGCAGGGCCAACCATCTCGCAGGGATTCTGCTTTTTGTATCATGGATCCTCTGGCATGATGTCTTTTTGCTTTTTTTCCAGTGGGGATTTTGTCAGAGCTATTCAGAGGCAGCTTTATGACAGCAACACAAAATAACATAACTGTGAGGATGAGGAGGAGGGGGGGAGCAAAATCCAAATGTAGTTAAGCGCATCTGACTGCAGTTGCACAAAACAATTGGGAGAAAGCTTTCGTGCGAGTGGAGATGATGACCTTGAGCTGAGCTCTGGAAGAAATGGCCGAGCTGAGCCCCCAGAGCGCTGAGGTGAATATGGAGCCCTGTCAACATGAGGAATGTTGTCGTGCTGTTGTCTGGTAATAAAAGAAGCCATCACTCTCTGCAGAACATCAAAAACAATGCTGCCACCAAGCCTGTACCTCAACAACCTGGAGAAATGAACCACCATATATGCATTTCACAGCTTCGGTCTGATATTAGCTTTCTGACATTTATTAAAACAATGCCAATGAAAGGATTGAAGTACAGTTCATCATGAGACAACCAAGCTTTTCATTATAGTTGACTATTAATGGTCAATTTGGCATTTGCTGTAGCTCTAAACTACCTCCAGGCAGTGCAGCTGTTTAATAGGGGTGGGGACTGGGTAAGAAGTGAACATAATGCTGTTTAATTTTACTGCATAAGCATTTCACGCTGGTAAAATATCACGATTTACAGTTATGGTTCCATTTCGATTGCTTAAACCGCTGTGGTAAATCTCAGTGTTGTGAAAGCAACTGCTTGAAAACGTGGTAAAAATCAGTGCAGTGTTAAAATCAGTGTCATCCTGCATACTGGGGCAGGTTTATTCCCTGCAGGTGGTGACAGAAAGTATTAACAGCCTGACAGTGATGTTATTCAAAACAATCTACTGTTGTGATGTTGAGAAAGGTGAACTGTGTAGCAGACAAAAAAAAAAAAATCAATTTCAATATCACAATTTAGCAGTGAAATCATCTTTGTATCTTTTTTTATTCAGTGCAGAAACAGGCAGAAATTGGACGGTAGATGAAGCAGGAAATTTTAACCATTAAACCAGATCTCTGAGACATTCACTCATTTTATCAGGATCAGAGAGGAAGGGTGAGTATTCACAGTGATGGTGCAGGATGGCAGAGCAAACCCACATCAGGTCATACTGACCATGGAGGCTGTCCATGAGAGACACAATGGTACAAAGCCTAGATGGGTTAAACAGAATTGAAATGTTTGGATCTCTTCCTTGCCCTCCAAGCCTGTGACATTGACTTATGGTGACACCCTCCAGCCTGTTTTGCTTAGACAGTTAAATGACAAATGGTCCTGCCTGTCAGCCAACATCTGTTATTCATCTGCAGCTTGGAATGCCACTGCCAGGCCAGCATCACGCAGTCTGCTGGCCTGGCAGCCACCTTTAAAGCCAGCCTCCCACAGCTCAGTCACACAATTACAGCCAATCAGCAAGCAAACACTGTTATCTATGCTCCCTCTGCCCAATCCTTATTGTGTTTGCGTTGCTGCAACCTGTGTTCAAAGAGTTATTCATCATCGGTTGTTTGAGTTGAATCAAATGGACTGAAAAAAAAGGGGCTGGAAGTTCGAGTATTACTTTGCCTTTGCGTACATATACATGGGTCCAGCCTATTAAACATATCAAGTGTTTAGTGTTGTGTGGCTCTCGAGCCACAATAATACAGGGGACACGAACATCAACTCATGTGTTTATGCACATGACAATAGCAGAAATAAGAAATGACCTGGACACGACAAAAGTTTATTAAATCAATATACCAAAAAACGATTAGCACTAACAGGCACTCAAATCTGTCTATCAGCCACACTGCAGCTGTGAGTCTTGACAAAGAGAGCAGCAGGAGTAACACTAACAAGCACTGAGTCTACTGTCTGACTCTGGTACTTAATTGAATCCACTCACTTCAGTATTTTTCAACATAGGGGCTGCATTTTGGTATGTATGGAAACAGAGCCGACATCAGCAGCAGTCCAGTCGAGTCAATCTAGTCATGTATACAGATTTGTAGTACTGCACTGAACGATTATCTTCAAGCAACCTAAAGCTAAGCATGTCTAATAAGCTTTTCTATGGCTGGCGCTTAGTTTATGGTTATTTCCTGGAGGTATCCCCTCCAGTGCAGACCTGGTACGACTTGAACTTGTATACAAAAAAAATAAAATAATAATAATCAGTAGAAAAGAATCATTTGTTCATTTTTGGCCAGCACTAGAAGTGGATAAAATGAATCAATTCTATTATTCCAGTGTTGTTGGTGCAGTAAATAAAATAAACGAACCAAAAAAGTAAGAAATAAATATAGAGCAGATGCAGTATTATAAACACACACCTCACAATTTCAAGAAGAAGAAGCTGTACTCTATGTGGTTTTTACATGACATTACAATTATCAGCCTAAATTATAAAGTAAAACATTCCATCTGGCCTTTGAGACCCTGTAGAGTTGCCCTAATTACTCAAATGCTCAAATGAGCTGCTTAATGCAGCTTCACCGAGAATATAAATGCATGAGAAATGATTGCACCATTATGTTGGTGTTAAAAATACCAGCAGTGCAATCGAGTGAGAAAGAGAAAATGCAAAATCTGAAACAAGACAATATATGTGAAATATTATGAAATGATATTAAGAATTAATTAGAGCACTTGAAATTAGTAAGGCAAATTTAGGAATGGCAAATGAGTGCAGACTGTGCACGTGAGATTAAACTGAATAATGCCAACATAAATTTTGATATTCAGTTTTCTCTTCAGCAAAAGAGGAAACACATCAAACAGTAAAGCAAATTCCACAGTCTGCTTTCCTCTCCGCTGGATGACACAGCTAATATCTATCCTCTGTAGGTGGAATTAGGTGTTAAGTCAAGGTTAAATGACCAAGTGTTTGTGCTGTATTGTGTTTGGACGCTGTGTAATGCACCGTTTCTTCAATGATTATGGATAGTAGGAGAGCAGCAGCAGTGTTTAGGGACTGTTATCTGCAGGCTCTTTTCATTTATGATGGTTTTATAATGCTCTCCCCTTCATGGATCACACTCTCACAGGCACAATACGGCACAATGCTGCATACTTTATTATATGCAACAGCAGAGGTTAAACACACTGCTGTCTTTAGAAAGCCTGAGCAGTGGTTTATTGTGGTTCCACAGACGAAATGGAAAAGATCCTAAAATGATGTCACTTCTTCTTGAAGCTGCATTAGACACAATTGGCTCTATAAAGGAGAAGAATGTCTTATCTATCCAAGACAGTGGGTTCACCTTATTTGAACAGATGAGACTCAGGTGTTGGATAGTTCTTTATCATAAAGTTAGCTCTGCAAAGTCAGTTTAAAAAATTTCCCTTTGCTCCATGGTGGTCTGGCAAGGTTCAACAGGTACTGTGTTTGGTTTAACTGGTTACACAGAATGTGAACTTGAACATAAAATTATTTGACTGGACAAAGTTTATTTGACTTTCAATGGACTTTGCTCATGCTCGATCCTGGAAATGTGATGTTCTCCTAAACCATCCATGAAATCAGGCAGGTTCTGAAGCCAGAAATAAACCAAGCAGTTTGAATACACACAGACATACAGTATAGGCATTTTTCCACACGATTGCTCTGCTTCAGTTTCTACAGATCTATACAGTGTAGTGTTGTCAGCAGCATTGGCAGTAGACAACAGAGCCAAAATCTCCTCCTCTCCATCCACGTTCTCCTGCTGTTCCTAATGATGATGAGGTCTTTTCAAGCTAGACTGGATATGTAATTCTTCCAGCGTGTTCTGTGTCTACTCCAGGGCCTTCTGCCATGCCTGGAATATCTCCACCAGGAGATGTCTGGAAGGCATCCCGATCAGATCCCAGAGTGACCTCAAATGACTAGTAGAGGTCCTGTTCTGACCACCTTCCAGATATCTGAAGTAAATTTCAGTAATATCTGTACTTGGTGGCAGTTTTTCTAGTCACTAGCAGTGTATTCATGTATGATATAAGATTTCCAATAAAAGGAAGTATTCCTAAAAGGCATGTCTCTTGCCTATTCCTTATTTGGTATTTCCACTGCTGTGAACAAGAGCATGTATGAAAGACCAGACCTCTGAAATGCACAATAAGCAGACAAGCATTTCCTCTGTTGAGCCCCATGATTGTCTAAAATTGATTTATCCAAAATCAAATCACATCTGAACTATGATATATATCCGAAACCATTCATATATGGAATAATCTGAATAACAAAGGTAACCAGGTTTAGTTTTAGTATTCTTTTAGACCCAACTGACACAGGGTACCATTTGCCAAGAAGAGCCAATTTAGTGGAAACTCTTCCTTTTCCCCGTTGTTTTTAATTTTGTCATGACTGCAGTGTGTGATGCACAAAGGAAGAAGTGCACTAGACTGACTCATGAATTGTTTATTAAAAGCAATGCGGAAAACTCTAAACATACTGTATTCACATCAAAAATAAACCTTTTAAGGAGAAACATAAGAAAAACATCCAACAGTCATTCCCCATCCCTCTCTCTCCTCATTTCCTGTCATTTTTCTACTGCCCTCTCTCAAAAGAGTCAGAAATGTAATAGCCCAATCAATTTCATGTTTAATTATCACTTTTTCAGCACAAGAAATTGATTGATTTATTATAGGTCCAGTGTGTAGAATTTAGTTGCATGTAGTGGTCTAATCGCTGCATTGCAATCTCCTCACATCACCCTAACCTTCTTAGTATAAAGGAGAAACAACACTTTAAGGACCCTGTTTAGAGTCACAGTTTGTTTTTTCTGTTCTGGGCTACTGTAGAAACGCACTGTTTAAATATGGCGGCCTCCATGAAAGAGGACCCACTCCCACCGTAGGTACAGAAGGATAATTTTAAGCAACAAAAACAAAAAGATTCTTATTTTCAGGTGATCATACATGCATGAAAACATAGTTGTGAATATTATATTCCATGTCTGCCTTATTCTGAAAATAAAGGCCCCAGATTTTACACACTGCACCTTTAAACACTCATTTATACTGTAAATGAGCCAAACTAAAGTTGTGGGAAAGACTTTCCGATATTTTTAAACCGTTATTTACTGACACAATGTTACATTATTACTGCATAATGAAATATTTTAGACTTCGCACATGTCTTCCTGGCACATTTATTTGCTAATTTGAAGAGAAAGCAGTGAAAGTACAACTATTATCTTTTCTTGTGTTAGAGGTGAACTTTGACTTGGGTAGCATGTAGCATAGTGGTTAGTGCATAGTTAGCACAGCTCACATCTCTGTAACAAGGGAGTTATTAAAACATGCCACTCACTTAAACATTTAACACGAGTAATTAAACAGATAGTGTCATTGGGATGCTGCTGTGTTTCAAATCCATCGGGCTGCTTGAGATACACGCCGCAGAGCCTACACCGATGTCTTGACACAGAATATCTCTGTATATGTCTGCAAGTCTTGGCCTAAATCCTACTCCCATCACTTCATTTACATTGGAAATTTAAACAAAAATGAACGAATCAACAAACTCTATGAAAAGGCTTAAATACTGCATATATTTGCAATGGAGATGTGAAATGGAGCTAAATAGAAACAGCAGTCTTATTTGCCTAATTTGCAAAGTGGATTTAGAACAGAGTAAAGAATGCTATCCTGCCTGATGAAGACCTTATGGCTTTCTTGTATTTGCCCAAGTGAAATTGTGGTGTCAGGTACAGACACCGGTAGGAAATCTTCTTCAATACAACGGATGATTGTGGTAGTGGCAAAAGGTGATTGAAAAAATTGGGGAGTAAAAACAAACAGAACCCCTCAATGCTTTCAGAGCTTTACAGAGATGTCAGAAGGGTCACAGTCACAAAGCCTTGAAAATAGAATCTAAGGAGAAAGTCAGACCCTTACTCGCAAAGAAATAAGAGCCAGGGGGGAAAAAGTAGAATATTTCTCTTCCTTTTTTTCCTCCGTGCTGGGCTGCATGTCTCAGTCTGTCTGAGGCTACTGCAGTTTTTCGCCTCGTTGACTCGTTAATGATGTGGTAAAGACACGTATGAAACCAGTTAGAGCAACTCTATGAAGCAGAAACACGGCATCATCTGCAGCAAAGAAACATCAGTAGCCTATGTTTTGCATGTTATGAGCTCAGTAAGAGGTTGACGTTAATCTTTTTTGCCGCATGATTGTAACATTCCTCTCTTTTCTATTAAAACCCAGCTGTGATTAGTTTTCTCCTCCCATAACGCTGACAGGAGGAGACAGAGAGGGATAAAGTATTTTAATAGAACGGTCTCTTTCAGTGATCTGTACATGATCGTCTTGTATTTCTTCGTCGGTCTGTCTCTCATTTTTATGACAACTTGCGGTAACTTCACATTGAGGTTTGTTGCATGCTCTGTGTAAAGACTCAGTCTTTCTCAAAAATGCAGAGGTTTATTTATTATTTATTTCAGTCCTATTTTACACTATTTTGAATCGAACAGATTGCAGGAGTTCATGTAAATACTTTTAACTGTGATTGTACCTGTATGATCATATGTAAAACTTTACTGATCAAACTGATTATTTGAGATTGCATGCTTCAGAGAAAAATTCAATGCCTCAAACAAACTTATACACATATATAAAGATCTAAAGATATATAAAGATCATAGACGAGTGGGGTGCAGACACTGGCTCACACTTTTGTGCATTTTTTCTTAAAGGAATGTATCTTTTATTTATTTTATTCATTTATGTCTTACACGTATAAACACAAGAAGTCTTGCAGGTAGGTGTATGAATAACAAAAACGAGAGAGCATTTTACAGCCTGCCTGTGTTCACACCTCCGCACACCTGGCCAATGGCTGCATGAAGTGGGTGTTAATGATTGTTGGTTTCCAAAGGTTACAGAAAAAATGAAGAAATAAACCAAACTTGGACACCATTTCCCTGATGGCAACATACAATTATAGCAATAGTTGTAAGAAGCATGCAGTAAGTACCAACAGTGTCACTCTACCAATAATAACAGTAATGATGTGCTATCTGCAGTTTTTAGTAGTACGAGAAATAGTCGAGCTAGCAGAGTACTATCAGTAGTAGTCTCAATCATAAGAGTTAGTAGTAGCAGCAGTAATATTAGCCACTGTACCAGTAAAATAATAATTTCAGGATACAGATCAGTAATGACTGTACCAGACGTTAAACTGCATAGAAACTGGCAAAAACATAATGTGGCAGTATATTTATCATTTTACTTGACCTCATATTTAACTTGTACTGACTTTATTCAACCTTGTTTAACAATTGAGTAAGTCTGTTGAGATTAAAGCTGTTTCTTGTTTTTTTTCCCATGGAGACCTGCCTGAGAAAGCAGCATCATGACTAGCATATAGATGCAGCAAAGCAAAAGGCCATTAGCAGAAGGACGAGTCTGTATGTAGAGAAAATGTCTAGACTCATATACATCCACTTACACGTGGTCATCTGTAGACAAAACACATATACTGACATTATGTAAATTATATTCTTTATCTTCTGATATTCTATTACAACATTGTATAAATACTGAAATAATAGCTCCTATCCTCCATTCAATTTATTAAAAATTTAAATAGCATAAAATATGAATAAAAGCTGTAGTGGAGAAGGTGAGAAAAGCCTTTAAAAGGCCAACCCTGAATAGGCTGTGGGTAAAATATAGAAGTTATTGTGTTTTGTTGTTGTTTTTTTGGCTTCCAACCTGGACCTTATTTTCCCCATTTTTTGTGTCATAATGATTTATGGGGACGAGAAGTTTTGGATTTGGTCTAATATCGAAGTTGCCCTTTTACCGCTTTATAGTACTGACGGCTGGTCCACAAAGAGTTAAGAATTAGATTTCCTGTGTGTGTATGTGCTTGGATGCATCTTTAACGCAATTTCTGGCTCTGGTGATGTCTGACCTTGTCTGTGTGTTTTTTTGTTGTTGTTTTTTTTTTGTTTGTTTTATCATTTCAAGAACTGGATTCAAGAGAAATTAGAGCTCCAATATTGATCAAACCTCAGCTCTACTCTTTTCTGAATCCCCATGGGTATAAAAGACCTTTCCAGTCTTGTGGGTGGATTCCTTGAATCCCAGCCGAGACTTCCCAGCCACTACTCGCATCTTAACTTCAAAACTAGACTGTAAACAAATTCTTATTGGGACAATAACTCAACTGGATATTGGACATTCCATGTCATCCATCACCGATAATGACCAAAGTTCCTTCTAAACAAGAAAGTAAAACCCTTATTTGGGGATATTTATATATCACTGACAAGAAAAAACTCATTCCAGTGTGTTGTGGGAGAATTTAAGTAAACAGCTTCAGGGATGCCAGTCAGGAAATCTGCTAGAAGTGGCTGCTAAACCCATCTTACCCACCCACAGAGAGTTAAAGTTTCTCATAATGCTCATAAATAGACATTTTGGCCTCGTCAATAAGACAGCTCTGCAAAAAACACTGATATTTACAGTATTTGGGGGATACTGCCATAGTCAAAATGTAATCCACAAAATAATTCTGCCTTTGAAAATTGAAACAATGTGAATCACGTGTGTCTTTCTCACCATCAAATCACATTATACTTCTCCCCTATCTTCTTATTTAGCCTGGTCAGAGAGCATAGTAGCTGCAGTCCCACGGCACATTGGTCCCATGACATATAGACCAATTTAACGATCATTTTATGAGATTGTGATCTCAGCTCTCTGGCCCTCTTGGTGATCAGCTGCCTATATGAGAAAGAAATTATGGCTTTGCAAGATGAAGCAGAACCAAGAAATATCTTCTCCAGTCATCTAAAGTAACTCCAGGGTTTCTGCAGGTTCTGCGAGTCAAATGTTCAGAACTTTTAAGGCCATTATGAGTGCAATTTAAGAACTATTAACGTTGTTAGTGCAGAGTGGTGAATACTGAACAATAGTGGGTGATGGCAGCTGTTTGCTGCTGGCTTTTTATGGTGGGTAAATGTTTTGTTGACTTCCTAATGCGACTCTACTAATGTCTTTATATCCAAAGTTGCCAATTAAAGTGTTTTCTTAAACAAGGTGCAGCAGGCTTCATCCAAGCACTAAATGTGCTCTTCTTGAGCTATATCTTGCTGAACTTGTACTTATTAATTTAAGCTGAAAGTAACGTTAATAGAATCTATAACTGTCCAGCTTGCTTCTAGAATAACTACTGTTTTGATGAGAGAAGACGCCACATTAGCCCACACACTACATCATGACACACTAGCTGGGTGTTCCCTGATAAATTCTGACTGGGCTGCACAGTTTGCATTAGTCGTTATATGCTTGCTTCACAATGCACTGAATTTATAAGACCTGTGATAAAAATAATAATAATCATAATAATGAGTATGAGTAAAAACAAATAACGCATAATACAAGCCCAATTAAATCACACATTAAAAATCCATAAATTGTGGAAATAAAAATATACTGAAGGACATAAAAAAAAGACTGCCTGATTAAAATGTTTTCTGGAGAAATTTAAAAGCACACACAGAGCTAACTAATTTTAGATGCTAAGGCAGGCGTTTTCAAGGCTGTCACTAAAGACCCGTGGTTATAAGCAGATGAATGTGGGGCCAAAAGGTCACTAACACTGTAGACAGAGCTTGACCAAGAGTGGCTTTATAAGTTAACGATAACATTTTAAAATCAATTCTACAAGAAACTGTGAGCCAAAGGAGGGCAGCAAAAATAGGAGGACCACATTTGAAGCCAAGTATGTAAGTGTTACTCTCAGACATCTCTCAGACGAGAGATGTGTGTTTCCTTTTAGGATTCGGCCTTGTTCTGACCGTCCAGTAAAAGAGCTTGATCAGAATGGGTTGTGAAGGTGTTGAGCATGACACACAGACTCTTTCCTACAGGACCATCCCCTGTGTTTTGCTGAAGCCTTGTCTGCTTGCATTTGAGTCTGACGCTCTGTCTGACAAAAATTATTTAACAGTCCTTCATTTTCAGCGCCTTGGGCTTTCTGTCTCAACTCCTCCTGTTAAGCAAAGCCTCGGTGTCAGGGGAGTTAGACTAAAAATCACTTTGCAGCAGGGATATAGAGAAGGATAAAGCCATCCACACTTAGTTTACCTTTACCTTTTGATTTGTGAAATTTGGCTTTTTCAGCTCCTTAGTTTGACATAAGTCTTTCTATCAATCATTAGACAACAGAAGTATTTATTTTAATCTTTAACTGTACACTACATGTTTACGTTAACAGCTTGCCCATACAACCAGATTCTTCTACTGATGGTCAAAAAGCATCTGGTAGAACAGGTAGGGGTAAAAATCCTTGCTCAAGAGCACTTCAGCAGCCAATCAGGCTCACTACCCACAGAGCCAGCGGTTGCAATCTAGCTTTAACCAACACTGGCTGCACAAAATACACCTTTCAACATGCTGTACTTCAGTAAAACATCACCTTTAATTATGAACTCAGCACTTAAAATTACACATTTGTTGACAATGTCAATAGAAACAGAACATTATAACCGCCATAGAGGTACGATTTATGGCACAGCTGTTTTATTGAATTACAACAGAGTTTACAAGTGTGCCTAATAAAGATGCCACCAAGTGTATACTGATTTCTGACCAAGAATTAATTTTAATTGTAGTTTGACGGAGTGATATGAGCAAAGAAGTGATTCTAGCATGGTGCAGCTAAGCAGATCAGAAGAATCAGATCAGTTTCATCTGACCAGAGTGGATTTTTTTTTTTTTTTTCAGATTTTAAATGAATAAGACTGGCCGATCGTGAGATCAGCAGCAACACTGAAATCACATATTATCCCTCATACAATCTCATAGTATACTATCTCATACTATTCATTCATGCCAGGGTCTGTTTCAGGTCAAATACATTGAATTCCTTATATGTCAAAACAGAGTCAGAGAAAGAACATTTTAAAAACTATATCCTATTCTTCTGTCACATCTATGTGTTATGTATGAGATTAACAGGAACAGAGATAAAAAAATGAGTTTCCATGTTGGTAATATGAAACTTTCTTTGGTGATACACAAAAATATTCTTCCTCTGTTGTTGTCCATGAATACCTTCTCGTGTGTTTTTGCATACACGCTGTAAGAAAAACTTGCAGCTTTTGCTTAGCCGCGACATAAAATGAGTAATGAAATTATTAATATAACACCAACAAGACTGAAATTGCTTCATTTCATTTTTCATCTCACCTCTCTCCTTCTCCAGATATTAAGTGATTCTGCCCCCTCTTGCAGGTAATTTTGATCCCTAATATGGAGCAGTATATGCCGGCCCTTATTTTTTAACTTGAACCTGTGGCAGAAAACCCATTAAAAGCACCACTTAACATTGCTGGAGTGTGGCGCTGTGACACCAGGTGTGACCTAAAAAAGGTAGACGGCATAATTAGACACGGCAGATTCAGGTCGGAGAGGGCATCAGTCTCCGTTTCACCCTCCGACAAATTAGCGACAGAGCGGATGTATTCAAATAATGAATCCTTTCTCCCTGACAAAGTTAAAAGGAATGAGCTGGAGAGGACCAGAGGAGAAAGTGGGAGAGAATCAGAGTATTACAAAGGGCCTAGAAATCAGACGCTGTATGCTGACAGAGTAACATGGCTGATTTTAGAATATCAAGTGCAGCCTTTCTTCCTCTGATGAATACATATGGCCGGGGAGAAATGATGTATCCCTCCTTCCTGACTGCAATGATGATGCCCAATGAATGTGAAAGGGAAGCAGATGGTAGCCTGCGCATAGACAGACCACCACTGTCGTTATTACATATGATGGAGTGGGAGATGAATGAATCAGTACTCACAATAACGTAAATCATTCTTTTGAGAGCAGGTACTTCTTTCTGAATTTCACACTTCAAAACATCTGGAAATTTTACAGATTTTCACTGTTATAGTTTAACAAAAATAGGCCCCCAAAAACATATTTTCTCAGCGTTTTGCCATGATTGGAGAGGTCCTCCATGAACACAGGATAGTCAGGGTTTTGTTTATTTCAAATGACAGATTTCTGTTTTTCTGTTTTTGTCTGAGCTCCTCTCACCAGTTTGAGGTAGGCAATACTCAGGCGGAAAAAGTTGATATCATGTACTTCCATTTGCACTTCAAAGAGTCTTTGATTCTGCATTTAGTCTGAATTTTAGAATTTCTTTGTAACAGTTTAGAATAAAAATGTGGCAATCAAAGAGATGTTTAAATGTCATCCTATATGTAAGCCAGAGATAAGCATATAATTTCACTGTCATCTCAAAAAGAAAGATTTTCTTGAGTGATATTGGTTTGCAGTATTTCAGGATTAAAACTCACTTTATGTAATTTGTAATTTTACTTGTAGCAAGACCTGCCCTTTTAATGGTGGAAAATAAGTATTTGAAGTCTCCCTATGTTGTGACTTTTATGTAAAAATATACCTGTGTTATTTGCCTGAATCAAATAGGGCTGCAGAACAGAGAAGCGGCCCACAATCACTAATTAAGACCCCATAGATTTGCCCTATTTACATGAAAAAAATTGAATCTTAAAACAGCATCAGTTAGTGAGCACCGTGTCTGGAGAAATGATTTTGTCCAGAGAAATCCAGAGAAATCTTTTTGCCTCTGTCATCAACCCATTAAATATACATCTTTTCTTGGGTAGCAGCTCCAAGCAAAATATTGAGTAACATGTCAAAAATGTTGAATTGGAAATATACTCCAAGACATGATTGAGTTATCTGAATTTAACTGCCATTGCCTTACCTATTACTTACAATTTGTATCAAGTTCAAAGTCTCTGATGTTATGTCTTGCTGCCAGTGAGCACGATTACCACATGCTGTTACCGACATGTCTGTGTGAGTCGGGTTTAGTCATCCATTCTTTCATCTGTGTCGACCCGGTGGATCTACAAATTCAAGACTGACCCATGTTACAAATCATTTTGGTTGCTGTGGTCCTTATCTGAGGCCGGTCGAAATATGGGAAAGAGATGCAGTGTCTGTGAGCTCTACTGGCATTGTTCCAGTCCATCGGCAAGGAGATTGCGGAGGCCTTCCGGTATCACTTCAGACACATCAGTGCATGCATTCAGATCTGCCTAAAAGTCCAGTGGAGTATGTCATAGGGAGAGACTGTGCCTCCAGGCCTATAAGATGTAAAATTCAAGAGATGCAGGCAGTTTGGTGGCTCAGCTCAGTTTAATCTTTCTGCTCAGTGCCCCTTGTTGAGTTGTGCATTTTTATTAAGTCCCAAAGACAAGGAGTGAAGAACCGCGGCATGCATATTCACAGCCTGAAACACTTCTCTCTCTGTCCTCCACCACAACTAATTGTTACTGTGCCCATCCAAGCGCTACTGCCTCGATTCCCTGTGCATTCACGCAGCTTCACAGGAAAGCTGGCCTGCTGACAGGCTAAACTCTGCTACTTAGAAAACACTTAAATTCAGGTATGACTCTGTCGCCTCCATGTTGAGTTGTATTGTGTCAGGGAAAGTGTAGATAAACAGCAGGGCTGGAGAGGTCATGGAGCACAAAGAGATTCATCAGCTGACTAGAATAGAGTGTGTGTGTGTGTGTGTGTGTGTGTGTGTGTGTGTGTGTGTGTGTGTGTACGCACAGGGCAGCTGATTGGGAGGATGCAGAGGGAGCAGATGCTGTTCTGAAGGGACCCTGAACAGCATACAAAACACCTGCCTGCTATGACAGATCACCTGTGATCTCTGAGAGATACAGCAGCCGTTCAGCCCCAGTTTGAGATGTCACAGGAGGTGACTATTTCACTGATAGATTTTTTTTTTTACAAAAAGATGAAAGATTGAGCATGACCTGTAGCTCAAATAGCTACTGCTATCTACAGCTATAGGATGAACAGAAAGTATTGTCGCAGAAAAAAATCTATAGTTTCACAGTACTTCTCCATATACCATGCAAGCATCAATTGTTATCCCTACATTTATGCCCCCAACTATTAACTAACACTACCTCTTAGTGCTTTGTTCTATATCCTGTACGTATTAAATGTTTGCTAAGCCCTGTCACTCTTAATTACTGCTGCTACACCTCTCAAGCTTTCTATTTTTATGCAGCACTTTACTAATATGTGGCATATTTACCACATGAAATCCATAGTGAGTTCTGAAACAATGGGTCCTTGACAAAGGTACAAAACCAGCTTCTCATTTCTAGTTGGCAACTGTTGATTTTGATAACTGAATAGACAAGCTAACGCCCAGTTTAGTTGGTTGAAAACTCTGTGTCCTGCTTGGGTGGCTGTCTTTCTGTCCAGTTTTAGGTCAGAAAGTCAAGGTTTGAAATATAATGTCTGTCAACCGGCGAAGCACTAAGCGGGTCGCTTTTGCTCTCCTTTCGAAATCATCCATATTTTATACCTCAGCAATGGTATATAATAAAGACATAGCTCACGTTAGATCCCAAATGGCTGAAAGAGCATGGATTCAGCACAAAAAGCAGAGGTCTGGTAGGAATGTGAAAAAAATGACATATGTTGGAGATAATGCCAGTAATATATGGAAAACACAATTGTGTTTATCAGAAGCTGACTCAGTGGTAATCAGTGGTAATGGTTTATAGCCATTTTAGGATCTAAGCTCCGAGTATCTGTCTTACAACCCTATTCATAGCACTTAAACGTGAGGAGAAATCCGGAGAGTAACAGGCCTGCCAAACTAGTTACAGTTCTGATCATTTCTGTCAATTAGTGTTTAGTGGAGGCAAAGGTCAATTTTGCCTTGACCTAGAACTATGCCCTGCTATGGACGAGGTCAGCAGAAAAAATGCCACGTAGAAACAGCTTACCTCAAAAACAAAAACACCAAAACATCAAAATTCTATATAAAGAATATTTTCGCGAGGGCTGTTTTGACTTAACTCAAGGGAGCAGCTCACTCAGTACATCACCTTTTTCAAGGAGATGATAGTTCCTAAAAAATCTGTGAAGGTATTTTCTAACAACAAGCTCTGGATCACAAAAGCCCTAAAAGTCACACTCGACGAAAAGAAAATAACATTCATCTTAGAAAACAGGATTTATTCAGAACAAGCTGGCAAATAAAAGAAGCCAAGAGGATGCAGAAGGAGAATGTTGAGAAGCTCTTCCAGGAAGGCAAAATCAGAGGCAATAAAACACTGGCTGGCCTCCTGAGCAATAATAATAATTAAACCATACCCAGATTTGAGGCAAAAGACAGTTTCAACATGGTGAAGAACTTGAACATCTACTGCTGCAGGTTTGACCAGCAGCACAATTGTACACTGGAGAGGGAGGAGCTAGAGCTGCAGCATGGGGAGGTTGAACACACCCTGAAGAGAATAAACCCAAACAATGCCCCTCATTATTATCTGCCCAGTACTACAAAACAGCAACCCCACCTGTGGTAACTGCTACCATCCTGCAGCCTTAACATCTCTGGTCATGAAAAGCTTTGAGAAGATTGCTCTTTCCCAACTAGAGAAGGAAGCAAGCACACTGACCAGTTAAGCATATCAGTATTGACACTGCTGCATGGTGCTTATAATTACCTTGAAAAGCCAAAGGCATGTTATAATAGTCTTTGTGGTGGACTTCTCAAGTTCAACACAGTGCAACCCCACCTCATGGTACAAAAGTTGCTCCAAATGGATGTCAATATACCTCTGATTTTCTATGTACTTCTATGTATTTTTGACGAGGAGACACCAAGTAGTCAGAATTAACGTCCGGTTCAGCGCCGTTTGAACCATCTGCTCTCGAGTCCCCAGTGCTCAGTAATCTAAACCTGTGCTCTGCACTCTGTATACTGATATCTGCAGAAGCTCAGACCCAGAAATAACCCACATCAAATACTCCAAAAACACACTGTCATTGTGGATGCCACTAACTGGGAAAGACAGCTTCAAACTGAGATGGACGCATTTCTTAGAGTGGTGTTGGGGGAATTACCTTGACCTCAATGCCGCAAAGACCAAGGACCTGCTCATTGATTTCTGCCATGGACAGTTCACCATCCCTTCACTGGTGGTCAGTGGCCAGGCTATAGAGAGAATGGAAGCATACAAAAACCTTGCCACCACAATTGACCCAAAACTCACATTCAAACCTCACAGTGAAATCATCTTGTCCAAATATCAGAAACACATCATCTTCCTGAGGAAACTCTGTTTACTTCAGGTCCACCAATCTTTTTATTTTTTATTTTTTTTTTTTAGGTTTTTACAGGTGCTTTATCGAATCAGTCATCACCTTCAACATAACAGCCTTGAGTTAGATCCAACTCAATCTTCTCAACAAGATCAGGATGGGCAGCATAATCATTGGTCTGGACCTGGAACCACTGAGCAGCAACTACAGCAAATAGGCTAAAACAAAAGGACTACAAAACAGCCTTGGATACCACACACACACACTACACAACCAATATATCCACTTACCTTCAGGCCGCAGATACTGGTCAGTCCCATTCAAGATCAAGCGGGCCATGTCAAGCTTTGTGCCCACTTCTATCAGACTCATTAATGCCTGAGCTAGTTTGGGTGCCTGACCCTGTTCATTCAAGGGCAAAGGTAGGGACATGTATTTCTACGCGCCTCCTCCTGCTGATTTTGACTGAGAACCGTTTATAAATTTAAAAAAAATGTTTTGCACAGTAGCCTTAGGGATGGTTTCCATACCATCCTTCTCTCTCTCACCACATAAATGTGTCAACCCTGCCAGTGCTTTTCTGCCAGAGAAAAACGCTGTATGGATGCAAGTGATGCATAGATCAACTCTACGTCAACTCTAACGTCATCCAAATCCACATATATACACTCCACGTATACACTCCATCTCTACCAGTCCTGTAGACTATATTGCTTTTTAAATCAAAGAGCAACAAAGTGGGAATGTATATGTGTGTACAAGTGTTTTCTTTAATGATTTTGGCTAATAATTAGAGGCTGCTTTCTGTAATTTTAAATATTTCCATGCATGCAGTAATGTCATTGCAGCAGTTACGTAACAGTTAAGCAGCAAACCTAAAAACTGTAAAAACCTTCGGCTTTCCTTTTTGAATTTTTTTTTTTACGGCAGCTCTGATGGAGGTCAGGATTTATCAGGAGGAATACTGCTTTACTACAAACAATTTCACTGTAGGAACCTGTACTCTGTGTGAACTTTTGGATGTGGAGATGAACGCACAACATAAGTTAACATTACAGAGAGATGTAAATAATCAACGAAGTTAAAAGGGTGGGCTGCCCGTATTTGACAAGCTCTTACAAGTGCTATCTGAAGCACTCAGAGAAAAAAACAATTGGTGCTTTTGCTGCTCTTCTCCCAGAAAAGTTACAAACTGATCACAGGACCTAAACTGAACTCCTTTATTTAAAATTCATGAGGACAGTCCAGAACATGGTACACACGTCATCACAGAGAGTATTTGAGCTTCGCCTTCAAAAGGAACAAACTATTGACAGGTCAGAAGTTTGAAAAAGAGGTGGTGTGACATCTTCACCAGGTTGGTGGCGATTATGCAGTCTTTGGCAGGAAGAAATATTGCCCTAAGCAGAACAACTGACACACTACAAGACAATGGCAACTTTCTAAAAGAAGTTGAGCTCATGGACATGTTTGACACAGTTATGAAGGACCGTGGTGCTAATGTGGAAGGAGGACCGATCCTTCATATCTGGGAGAACATGTTCAATTAAAAATATTATCCAGCAGTCATTCTACATCAGTCATAATCAGCCATAATACACGTTGTCACAATGGATGACATGCCACTGATAGAAGGTCTTTGTGGCGGAGGAGGAAAAAACTTCAGAAAAGGCTTCAGGAACTTGATAAACTTTAAGTTATTTTGTATTGGTTTGTACTACTCTCTTTTTTAAAATATTTAAAATGCAGAGCCCATAACACGTTATTGATTGATTTGTTTAATCATTTGTTAAACTACATCACTTGAATTTGTTATATTCATATACATATTTATATTTTTATATTTTGAATAAATAAAAGGATAATGTGTGTTCTAAAGCGAGGTATTTTAGCATCATTTTGAATTCAACATGCAATATAGCGTGGGAAGTAAGCAAATGCAGGGTTATGATATATTCTAGTTAGGTAATCCTGAACAGATTTTGCCTTGGGCTCCAAAAATGCAAGGCCCGGCCCTGGGTCAGTTTGACTCCTACGTGGATATTTCTTTAGCGTGTTAAGTTAGCTGTCTACATGTCTTGTTTTTTTTTTTTTCAGCCACCACTGTACTGCAGAGGAAAAGCAGTCCCCCTCTCACTGTCTTGAAGGTTATCCACCAAGGGAAGTGTCACAGTCAATCAGATCCACACCATGCTCTCAGCATAGTTGACAGATCATTATAGTCCCTTACAATGGCACCTCGCCATCCCTGTGCGCGTTACTTAATTAGGTAAAAACAAATTATGCGCTGAGAGCTGTTCACTGAGCACAATAAAAACAAGCTGAATCATTGTGTCTTTACTTTTTGTTTTCCTCCTCTGTCTTTTTCTTCCTTTATCTATTGTGTCTGCTTCTTTGTTTTTGTAAAACGCGTCTGAATTGGTTACGTACCAAGCGAAACGCGACCCTCTGCGCGAAGGACAGACTGACACATCGAGTATACACATACAATGAGAATACAGTATATGTGAAATCTTGGAGACATTAATTCAGCAAGCTGTTCCACAGGGATCTTTGTCCATTTTGGCTCAATCGCATGACACACAGTTGCTGTGGATTTTTTGGCAGCCTGTTCCACCTGATCCCAAAGGAGCTCTGGTAGGGTTTAGATGTGGGGACTGAAGTGAAGTCATATTCACATTTCTGAAAGATCTTTATCCTGCAGGAAATCTCCATTTGAACAAGAGTAGACTGTGAAAGTGAAGGTGAAAAGCAGTATTTAGGTTTCAGACAGCACTTTCCCGCTCTTGTCATATATATATATATATATATATATATATATATATATATATATATATATATATATATATATATATAATGTTCTGCACTTTTGCCTGTGTTCATTCACGACTGTCTGGAGGAGCCTGCTCTTTGTGTAAACTGGGAGTTGTGCCTTATAAAATACATTTTCCGTGTATATACATTGTGCCTTATAAAATAGATTAGAGAGAAGAACAGAGAGACAGGCGCTCTGCAGGGGGAAGTGATGGCTGCATGGCTTATTGAATTAAAAAGTGACACTGTACAGCAATTGCACAGCCCCCTAGGGGTGATCAGGCCACTCGCATTATTGATTAACACTCCCCACCTCCCCCTCTTCTCCAAATCTCTCCAAAGCAGAGTGCTAACGATCAAGATTTATCACATGGTATCCAATAATATTATCTCCACAAGGAAGCTATCAGAAGACTTGCTGTGTGGATTAGCCAAGGTTGAGTTCATAAGAAACTGTACTCAAGTGGGTAAAATGATTGCAGCTGACAAATTCAAGAGTACAGAGATTGAGCCACAGGGTCTGGGTGAAACCAGCACCTCATCTGCTGCACATCCAAGAATAGAGACATTTTTAGAGAGCACAGCATACTATTTATGACAGATTTGCCAAGCGTTTATTTAGGCAGGGCATTGAGCGGTGTGACATGGATGAGATGAGAGGGAGCAAGACACAAAAGGAAGGTTGGAGAGCAGCACTGCTAGAGATGTCTACAGCCACAGCCATGCAGCTGTTGAGATAAGTATCTTGAATGCCAGTTTCATTATGGTAAGAGGCTACTCTGAGAGACATTGAGACATGGTGTAGCATAGAGCTGTTCGCCACGTCACTCCATTTAAATTTACCAAGATTGTGTTTCCATACTAAATGGTGGCCGTTTCCACCGCACACACGTGTGCCAGAGCATTCTTGAGCTTAACAGCTTGAGGCTGAATTTGCAGAAAGATGGCACGGGGCCTGATTGGGCTGTAGTTTGGACAGCTGCCCCGACAGACGCTCTGCAGCCCAGGTTTTGAACAGGAAGCAGGCCAAGCACTGCGCAGGCTTCCCTATAGGCCTGTCGGACAAAATTTTCCACATATGGACGTCTGTCCTGATATTTAGCATATTTATTGTTGATTTTGTGGCTCCAGAGCCTCAGACTGTCCCCTTGAACTTGTGAAATGTTTTTGAATAATGCGCAAAATAAAATACTTTATTGGATTTTGCAATGGGTTATTGGATGCTTTGTCGTCATCAGTCTTGAAATTGTAATCAACATTGATTAAGGACCTGTAATTATGTTACCCCCCTACCTCCTCGATATAATATCTTTACTAATAGTGGCACAACATTACCAAGAAGTGTCATTTGTTCCTCAGGACATTCCCAACATGTCTCATACATCCTTTTGAAAGGTAATCGTGTGCAGAAGTTTGATTTAGATCTACAGGGGCAATCATCCTGGTCACCTTCTGCAATCAAGGCTGTGTCATTTTTTCTGCTTTGAAGGGGAGTGAAGGATGTAGTTTGCAGTCACTGGAGCCTGCAGCCTTTTCTGCCCGGTATTAGAGCTGCAGATATTAGCAGGCCGCTGGTACCAATAACCCCGAGTATGAACTGTCAGTGACACATTAAAAAGAGCAAATGAGCCAGCTATCAGTGTCACCTGAGGCTGTGGTGTAAGCACAAACACCCTACAGGAAAACAGTCCAGCACCACAGATTTGATTACAGGAGACTCTTTTTTTTTTTTTTTGTGCGTCTCCACTTTTCTGTTGATGGATTCTAGTCAGGAGCGTTGACATTTTTCAAAGTGTGTTTTTAAAATGCTTACTGAGCAAGGTAAAGGCCAAATAGGAAGGTTCTGCCAGGTGAGATGAATCAAAGAGCTGAGGCGCTGCCAGATGTTCTCAGAGAACATTAAGGAGCCGATCGGATTAGTGAAAGGAGCAGCTGGTCATCCAGATGTTTCAGGCATGTGCGTTAAGGTGGAGCCATAAGTCTCAGTGTCTTTGATTAAAAAGTCAGTAGTTATTTACTCAAAACTCTTTAGATGGCTGGGGTTGTAGCAGACCATCAGTCTTTTAAAGTGAAAAATGAAGTCAAGTCATACTTATCTGTAAAGTGCCTTTAGCAAGCAGGCAGGTCACTACACTTTTCAAAGGAAGCAAGCTGATCAAAAAGAGAGATAAATAAATAAAACAGGAAAAACACAAATAGAGACAGCCATAGCCTTGTGGTGTGTGTGTGTGTGTGTTTGTGTGTGTGTGTGTTCGGTTTCTTCTGGTTTGTTATTTTAATCCAAAGACAGCCATTACACAGTGATATCTGACATGGACAGATTAACCTTTATCACAGCTATGCAGCTGAATGGGCAAACTTAGACAGCTCACCAATACAGAACAAGGAGAAAGGGCATTTAAAGTTCCATTTCAAATACCACCATCCTGATGATTAAGCCCTTGCCTGTTCAGCCTCGCGGCTAGCCTTTTCAAATCAAGGTGATGTTAGTTAAATATTTTGCAGTCCTTTTCTTTCTACTTCTGTTAGTCTAAGTGCCTTCGTAAGCCCACACGACTTGACAATACTTCAAACGCAGCAGCAAAGCCGCTGTGAAGGTCAGTCTCTTTGCAAGCAGGTTCTTTTTCATACAATATTCATCAAAGCCTAATTTCAAATGAAAGAGACATGACATGCAGGGCTTAAAATAGGGAATGTCAAATGTAAGAGGATGAACAAAGACTGTCTCACCAGTGGGATGACAGACAATTCCAGGAAATGATATTATAATTTCCCCCCTATAAAAGGTCTGTACACAAATTTACAAATTAAGTGAGATTTATACACAGTGAAAAATCTAGTTTGACTCAAATCAGAATGCTCTGTACCTAATGTACTGTTTGTCCTTCAAGAACAATGAGGTTATTCTAGTTCTTCACACTGGATTGAAAACATTTCCTTTGATTTTATTTCTTGCAGCTCTCTAAAAGGAGCCTTACACTCCTGCCTATCGAGTCCTTCATGGTGAGAAGAAGATTGTTTTACCTCACTGGAATTCATCTTTGCCATCCTTGGATAAGAATGTCAGCTAAATGCATAAACTCTCAAGCTGTATCTGGACTGGATGAACTACAGTCAGATTCATATCTAGCATGCCAGTAATTCTTACAGTCATAGCAATAAACAGCCTTTTTTTTAACCCTTGCTTAAATACCCTGTAAAAAATAACCAGAGATGAAACTAGACCTGTACAAACTGACGTCCCCGAGGTTGTTGGCAAACTTCTTCCCTCCCAAAGCATATGGTTGGGAGCCATCTGCTCAAAATGCACCTGAAAATGTCAAAACATTCAGTTCACCCCTAACTGAGATCAGACTTAGTCTATGCTTAGTTCACGTGTTTTCTTTTACTTCATCCTCCACAGCTGTGCTGGTTTGTTAAGTAATGCATGGTATATGTGTGATGTGAAAATAATGCTAAAATTAAGTAATCACCGCCATTTCTGTTATTCATCAGGAATCAGGAGTATGACTCGAAATCCATATCTGCTGCCATTTATACTCTGTATAAACATTAATAACATTATATTTGAACCATGAACTCAAATGATTCAAATAATAAAATATTTGTATTTGAACCTTTCATTCAAAAAACATGTCAATATTTAGTCTTAAAGCAGCATTGTGTAATTCGTGGCCACATGCTCCAAAAAAATAGGGGGCAGCATTTCACCTCCTCCCTTCACTGATGCGATGACTCTCTTCAAGATTTTTTTAAGTTAGACAGACATAAAAAAATCTATCAAAAATGTGTAACAAACCTTTCAAACTCTAATACCAGCAATGCCGAGTGGTTACAATATAACCGCAAAATGTGTTTATTCACACGAGTAACTACGAACTGCTGAATCCCCTTACTAACATTACAGCAGTATGAACCCAAAATAAACAATAAATTATAGTAATAATAATCCATTTAGCTGTGTTTTGATTGCATTAAACAGATCAAAAGGATGCTGAAATAACTAAGATGGCATTTTGTAAAAAGTCGTGTCAGATCTGTGTGCGAGAAAACAACCAAATGACTTTTGAAATACTTATTTTCTGTTTTCTTCAAATTTCCACTCAGGGTTCTTTTAATCGCAAATTTAAATGCACATCAAAAGTGTCGATGAAAAAAAAACACTCACAAAAAGCCATTGATAAAAAAATTGAAAAGCTCTCCTGGACTTTTGGCATGCACCTTTAAGACATTCAAAAATATTACTGCATATTACTCAGTTTTTATTTCATTCTAGTTCCAAACTTTTTATATCTGAAAAATGTATCCATATCCATTTACATAGTGTGAACATCTATGCCCACTGCCATAATCTGATCTGGGTAAGGTTTAAGGTGAGAGTAGAAAATGATCCAAACACATTTATGGTATGTTATAAAAGGCATGTTTACATCTCTGAGCAGAGACTTCCAGCTGACTATGTCTGCAGCTGCCATGGACACTTATCAGAGCTGTCATTACGGACAAATGAAAATGGCTCTGCTGTATGTCCAGCTATATTGAATACGGATACTTTCCTGCAGTCTGAATTGACACCCTCATCGCTTTTACAGATGACTTGCTTCATGACATCAAGGTCAGCAAGTTTGCATCCATTAAGTAGGATCCACCACAGCCATTCAAAGATAAATGGTTTGTTTCTGATATTATGATGACTGAAATGTTGAGCCGCACTAAATGGATATTTAGAGCTAAGTAACTATTGAATTTCAGCCCACTATGTTTTATTTACTGTCTCTTTTCTGCAGTATAAACAATAATGGCTAATAAATTAGTTGCAAGTCACATTTTAAAAACATTTAATGAGACAGCACACAATCGATTAAGATATAACAAATGGTGTTAGAGGGAATAAGCTGGGATAGATTATGTTGAAAAATATTTTAAAAACATTGCACTTTTGTAAGACATTCTAATAAATCCACAGAACAACATGTCAAATACCAGTCTAGTGTCATGCCAATGTGTGTAATATACACATGGACACACTACAGCAGAGACTGTGGGCCTTCCCCCTTTGAAAACCTCTGCACTAGAGGATACCGTGTCAGTGTCACGCTTTTCCTCGACTGGGCGTGAAATAAATATGTGTACGAAATGTACATGTGTATGATGCAGTACCAACAGGCGGCGACAATGACAGTAGCAAAGGACATATGTAGTATACAGAGCAAGAAAGTCCATGTAGGGAGGAGGTGGGTCACACGCAGGACTTTCACACAGGAGTCTAAAATAAACATAACTAGCAATCCTATTTGGTTGATGTTGGTAAGTCATTATTATAATGAAGGAACATTGCATCAGGAGGCTGGAAGGATCTGTATTTCAGTTCCTATACTTCACTATGAGACTATCTACCCTGAATCTACGCCTAAAAGCATGAAATCATGCATTATAATATTCAGATGGTCTTCTGGACATGAAATGTTACAGATGGTTTGTAATACATTAAAATTTACATCCTGGATCACTGTCAAAGCATTTCCTCTTTCCCCTCCAACAGATCTGGTTCAAACAGATCAGCATGTTTTGTGTATCTGCATAATACATTATAACCTAATGTAGCATGACATAACATAACACACAACAAAGACTGAATTGTAATGAGCTGTAACGTAACACATAGAACAAAACTGCATTCAGTGAATGATCAGTGCGGTTTCACCACCATGTCTGACCCACATTGTCATTTAGCATACATGATCGCCAGGATGTATTCTAATAGCTTAGGTGATTTCTTAACTTTTTCTCTAGCGCCATCAACAGGTCAAAACTATAATTTGTCCAACATATCAGTTTATAACTGAATATCTGCTAAACTAATGGCATTCCCATCAGCCTCAGCTGCACTTTGTGTTAACCTTTTAAACCAAGAAAGGGAACATGGTATGGAATTAGACCTGCTAAACATCAGTGTCTTTACGCTGGCATGTTAGCTTGCTGATGTTAGCATTTAGCTTTCATTGTGCCTAAGAAGAGCCTCTGGACATCAATCACACGGGTGTGATATTAAAACTAGAGGCACGTTTGAGATCCATAAAAAACACCTTTTATCTAAAGACTCTACATCAGCCATTCTGACCTTTACGTGGCCACATTGTTAACTTTCTTTTCTGTCTGACAGATGTCTGAGAGACAAAAAAAAAAAAAAAAAAGTCCTTTGAAATCACCCTAAAAAAAGCACACATTAACAGAAGAATGACCACCTGCATCACAATAACATCACGTGCCGAAGGGAATTTGTATAATTGAGGCCCGGGTGATTCTGCACACAGACTCTGTGCCAGTAGGAAATGGGGCCCAGAGGCTGTGTAGTGTTGGTTCAGGTCTCTGGGTTTGAGCAGAGAGGCGAGGCTGAGTTAATGTGCTCCATACTCTATGTAGAGCATCGCTCATTGATAAACATGATCTGCATTCACTGCCCTAGAAAATGTCAGAAATCGACCAGAGAGCTGACTCAGGAGCAGCGGCCACACAAAAACTCAGGTAGTGAAAGGACACATAATCCATTTTAACACAGGGATTCAGAACTTCGCTATTTGGAATACAGAGAACTGCTGCTGCTTTTCATTTCCCATTTTGTTACGTTACCTCTCTCAGGTTGCTGATTCAAGAATTCGCATTGAGCAATGCTTAACGGGAAGAATAAAAGGACAGAACAAAGAAGCGACGGATGAATTATTTTTACAGTCATATTACAAGTGGAGTTTTACCTTTTAGAAGTTTTAGAAGCTGGAGTTACAGGCTCGGTGTCAAAGAAAAACCACACTATATTATATTTTTTCACTTTTTATATAGTCACATTCTTGTCTGAATATAACGTTAAAACTGGATGTTTTTATCAGAATTAATATTGTGTGTAAAATTTGCCTTATATGCTAGGTATGCGCTTGGTTTTGAAAGAGCTCTTACAGATTATGAGCGGACAACAGACACTGTACACAAATGAGATTTATTCCTCTGAACACACCAACAACTACTATATACAGTTATTTTGGGGTTACGAACAGTAAGGTTAACCATGATAAACACCGCTTGCTCACCACCAACAACATAGGTACACACACAATAACGCTCTCCAAAGGCCATAAATCTGCTTCTAGTGTCAAAGAATCGGACAGTAGCTTCTCATGGCTGGTTAGCCCAGACTACCAGCTCTACACCGCCACCCCCTGACCCATGGCGTCACACACTATAAAGTACAAGTTGCTCCCACACTTCTCTGTTGCCCTTTTTATGTCTGCTCTCAAAAACAAAACAAAAAAGAAACACAAAATGGGGGGGGTTAAGTTATCTGCCAACACAGCAAGAAATTGTATCTCACCTCAAACAAATCCACTGATATCTTAGAACTAGTGCAGCCATACTAAAAACAAATACATTTGTCTGGATACAAAGAAAATATTTAAGAAGAAGGAAAATATGCTTTTATTTAGCAAATATGGTGTTATTGTCTTGAAATAAAGCTACACATTTAGGAATTATATCTTAAAAGCCATACTGCTGCACTAAAAACAAGGACAACAACACAAGGGGGCCTCAGCCAGTTTTTTCCAGATAAAAACAAAAAATATACGGTAAGACACTACAGGTGAACAGAGTACACATGATTAATAACTATATATTATTGGTAAATTTAGGAGAAATCTACAGACACAAATAGACAAAGTGGAGTACAATAAACTCTCTAATGTCTTTCTACTCATAGATATGGAAGCAAAATAACTCGAATGTGTTTGCCTGTAGTGTCTTGCCTTAGGATTGTTTTGTTTGTTTTTTTCTCAATATGAGATAGCTTAAAGAAAGAAATTCATCTCAGGCAAATACATTCTCTTCTTTATTGATGACTCGGTAGCCATATCCAGAGGCAGAACAAAGGCTTGCAAAAACAGCATAAAGGCCATTGGTGGTCAAGGTGCCTGTGGCAGGATAACAAATGTAGCGGCACTTTAAACCTTCTTATAATAAACAACAAACACCCTGCCTATTTATTAAAAGGTTATCAGATTGGTTTTCTGAGCGGCCGATGCACACAATTCTGCTCTTAATATGTGAAAAGATGAAAAAGATAAAATGTTGGGAAATTAGATCTTCTGACTTCGACAAAGTAGTTTCGTACTTGTCAGTGTTGATCAAACAGCTTTATAATTCTGGTAAGTTACTCAGAGCAAATAATAAAATCCAAATATCAAGTTATAAAATCTTGTTAAGATAACTAAGACTTAAATTGCTTCAAACAAGTGAAGTGCTTGAACATAAAAAAAAGAAGAAGCTTGGTATAAGAAATCTCATCAAGCAAGAAAAAAAGCATTGATTGCCTTGATTTAAGATTCATCTTACTTAGATTTCCCTTTCTGTAGTGGTATGCTGTGGGAAAGGGTTGAAACAGAATTTTGGCGTGTATTTACCCTTTAAACTCCTGACGTTTTTATCACTATTATGAATAGTTAAAACGGCCGTGTACCCTTTTTCTGCATTTGCTCCAAAAAGCTCATACTTCTGTTTGTGAGAAAGTTGTTTTTGAGTGAAGCGTGTTGTTTTGAGCAGTGCTAAACTGCAATGTTTACCCGAGATTTGCAGTCAAAAGTATTTCAGTGTGTGTGTCTGCTCTGGCAGCACTGCACAGCATTAGCGCTCTGGTTATCACAGTGACTCTGCAGAGTTCATTAATTGTTCCACACCAGAGGCCTTTGAATCACGTTGTCATTTTCTAATTTGGTTTAGCTTGTGTCACTGCTTTTAGCCATACTTGCCCACTTTGTTTTCCAAATCTAATTAGAGATTGCAAAATGAGCAAATGTAACAAATGACTCATTCATACATAATGAAACAGTCGACAAAGTGAAAGTCATTTTTCCTGGCACAATCAACAACACACATTGACTGCAGGTTTGGGCTATTACCTAGCATTTATACATAATACATACATCAGGGCATAACTACAATAACACTGGAACACATAACCATATAGAAAGTCAGTTAAACCAATGACCAGCAAGTATTAGCTTGAGAAAAATCTTGACTTTTGTTTCTCAATCAAAAATATCTTGTTTTAGAACAATAGGCTGGTGCCCATATGAGCAATGAAGCAGCTTTTTCTTGCTATAATTAATCCTGTAATATGTTAAAACATGTTAATGTTGCTATTGATATGTTATTGTTACCCATATAAATGCACGTTTTCACATTATATATCTAAAAGACTGAAAATATACAGCAGAATGTAGCTGTACTTTGTGGTAAGTGAAAGTATCATTATCAGAATGGGTGATGTGAACATTAATATGTTAATATTTTTTATGAACAATTCAAAAAAGGGACATCTTGCATAACAATTAATGTCTCATTGTTAAACTAATTCACAGCTTATCTTCATCTTGCCACACATCTCACAGAGGTGAGGCCGATTTTAAATAATTTACAAGGTTCTTCTTTGTATATCATTCCATCTCACAAAAACATATTTAATCTCTTTCTAATTTAATTTCTTTTTGTGTCATAACACAGATCTAACAGTGTGGATTGGTTCTATACTACAAATTATTTTCTTTGGTATGCAGGTGTCACTTTTGAAACAAAACTCAAATTATTAAGATAAGATAGATTTTAGTTAATCATAAAAAACATCACATGCCAACACCTTTATGGTTTGGTTCAGGTTAGATTGTAGTTCTGACCAATAAACTACGGCTAAAGTATAGAAGTGTTATTAACTAAAAAAAGAGAACATGACTGAACTCAAAACCAAATCATAAAAGCCAACTCGCAATATTCCCATCCACCTCCCAACCTCCACAGCTTTACTTTACACCTCACTACCTATAGAGCACACACTCTTCCTGTGTTGGAACTATATATTGGCACTGGATGTGAACGGAGGTGTGCAGAATCATCCAATTTGGATGTAATTCCCAGGAAGCTGGACTACATTCTGACATTCTGCATATTAGTATTCCTGCACATGCTTTGGGGTTATGAAATAATACAGCCTCATAAAATGTGAAATTATATCCAGTGAGCTGTTATTTCTCTCTTTGTGTTTGGTATTTGAGTATATCTAAAGGGGGATGGAGAAGCCGAAGTATACTATGTAATAGCGTAGCATTATACCATTTGGTGCTTTTAGCTATAATGACTTACACTACAGAGACAGAACCATTTTTGGCCTGGCTGTCTAAGTGCCTGGCACTACAGGGCTGCTGTGATTTTAACACATTGCTCAGTAAGAATATTTGTTACCCTTTAGTAAATCAGGTGAGGTTTCCTGAAGATGGCGCTGATTCTCATTTATGTGCTTAACTCCCTTTTAAGCGGTCTTCAACTTGAGCACTTTAGGGTTAACTGCCTGTCTTAAGGTTCTTGCTCAAGGACACTTTGATGCAAGAAATTGAGACTGCCTCTCATTAACATTCCTCACCCAGACTTCCCCATTTGGTATTCGTCGTTCAAACCTTTGACCCTCCAATCATGAGCATGCTCCTCTAACCTCGATTGCACAGCTGCCCCAATTCAGATAAAATATAATGTCCAAAATTGTCCCCTGCTGGGAGATAATCTAAAGTAAATTACCACCATCATCTCTATCAGTCTTAATGGGGTTTCATCCATGCAACTGAGTGATATTATGACTGTTGTTAAACGTTACAGTCATTAATGACACGCTGTAACTCTCATTGTGCTGCTTTAGAACCGCGTTGATCGTACTAGATCATTTGTTATGCTCATCATCTCATCAATCACTCCCTTCAGAGAGCCACACAGCATTAGGGCACGCTGTCCCAGCTACAGAATAGCCACTGTAACACAAGGCGAGGAGACGACTGACTGATACATCTTTGATAAATCACCCCCTGACTGACTGACTGATTGACCGACATGTAGATGGACTGCCTGCCTGGAAAGCTGTCTGACTGACTGACTAACTGACTGGGTTGTTTATTTGCTGGATAACTGGCTGACTAACTTTTTGAACTCCGTATTTAACAGATGCCTTGCTGGTTCACTGTCTGACACATACGGCCACCCTACTAGCTGACTGACTGAACGGTTGAGCAACTGACTGAGTGACTGACTGATTGGTTTACCGACTGACTGCTGGTTGACTTGCTCGCTGGATGCCGAGCAAATCAATTTCAAGGAGAGCAGCAGTTGCTCGGGGAGAGAACTGAGCCCAATTAGCAGAAGGAAAACTAATTACGATCAGGAGCCACGGATACATGTTTTGGTTGGACGTCTCCATTCCTCGTCTTCCTCTGAATGCTGATTAGATTCCAGTGCGGGAACAGACCTTCTTGCCGGCCTACAGATGAGGCTAAAGCCCAGTCTCTTTTGTTCCAACGTCACAATCCTTAGAGAGTGCAGGGATGAAAGACAGATAGGAGGGGAAGTAATGGAGCTGTTGACTTTGTTGTAATTAAAGAAGACAATGACTGAAGTTGTTAATCAGGCAGATGAATGTCTTCTGCTTTTGCCTTTGTATATGGATAGGAATGCTGCGCGTGGTAAGCTGATGAGAGAATTACAGTCCTCTCGCTGTATTAAATAGGATCACAGAATGTGCACGTTTTATCAGGATTATACTCCTCTTTGAAAAAAGATCAACACTTTTTTAAGAGTCTGTCCACACGGCTATTCCTGAAGCTAAATACTTAGCAATGTTGTCATGGAATCTTGAAAATAATCCTATATATATATTTATCAAGGCCTCTCCATATAATCTAAAAAGTAAGCATATGCTGTTTGCTCATTTGACATTTTTCTTTGGTCTGTGATCGATGTGTAAGAACGTAGTGATTAACTGTCAGGCATTTGCATGGTGTCCTTTCAGTCTAACCCTCCAAAGAGTGTAGGGCCTGAAGCCTTGTTGACAAGCGATGGCTTAATTAGAGAGCAAGACCAGGCAGTGAATGTGATGATTAGGCATTTCAGCTCTTTCTACCTGGATTTGTGCTGGGGGTTAACTCTGTCTCCCCCCTCCCTTTAATTGATGCTTTTTGCCCTTTCCCTTGCTCTGCTCCAACAGCAGACTTAAGTTCACTTCCTCGTGTACAGGGTGGTTTCCATTTGGTTTGAGCTTTGAGCTTTGAGCTAGGACTTACTTATGGTATTTGGGTTTCTTATACCAACTACCTTTAAAAGGTATAGTGTAGTATTAAGTGGCATCTAGCAGTGTAGTTGCTGATTGCAATTAAAATACCACTACGTATTGTGGGCTGCTGTAGAAACCATGGAAGATGACCTGTGGCATGGCATAATGATTCTTATCTTAGGTGATTATACACTAATGAAAACATGCCTTTAATGTATTTGCATGAGGAAATAATGTCCAACAACAATAATGTCAAGATAATTGAATCAATTAGCTTCAGGCTTGATAGAAAGGTTGTGAGCTATGCTTATTACTTGCATTACTGCATCAAAGTGCAGAGTTAGTGTTAACTGTATTAGCTAGCTGGTTAATTCACCATGTTGTTAGCTAGCTCCTGTTGACTGCAGTGACTACAGAAAGAGACCATCCATGCTCTTTCTCCACACAAAGTTTTGTGTCTTTCTCTATGAACATCTTTAGATAACCCTGAATTATCCAGTTTACTCCTGCCACTAACATGAGTTAATTTTGGGATGGTTGTTGCTAAATACTTGTCATGATCAGTGGGTTCAACCTCATACTTTTCTGTATTTAATTACACTCGGTCGGGAGGAGACAGCATTCATTGCACTCAGCAAAGTGACGTACTCTGACTGATGAGGTGCAGGTTCGAGGTGAGTACCGAGAAATTGTGTTAGTCAAACAACGCTCAGAACAATATTGTTAGCAGCTGAAGTTCATTATCTATGTTATAATAATAACAATATGTATAATGTCTATTTAATTATAAGTATGTTTTTAAATATTTATGGCTTCAGCAGGAATGAAGGAGCAGACAGGATAGAGAAGTCAGATAATATTAAGAGAATGACTTGTCTCACCTTGGTTTTAGGCTATTCATGGGGTTTGCTGACAATAAGAAAAACATATAATAAAATATAAAAACATATGAGGTGAGCTGAAGCAAGAATAACATAATGTAATATCATCCTGAAAAGTTTCACTTCCCTCTCTGGTTGAAAAGTACTTTTTTTTTTACCTCTGACCCCACCTAGCATCACTTGTGTGGTTGCTCCTTGTTTGTCCTTGTTTGACACACCCTGGAGTACACTTTTACATCATTGTAGCAAATTAAGAAATGAAACCACTGGCGGACCACAAAAACAAGATTTTAAGAGGACGTTAAGTTACTTTTTAAACAAAAAACAGATGCAGATGAGTGAACACGACAAGTGCTGAAAAGCTTTGAGTGGTTGGGAGACCAGAAAAGTGATGCAGAAATTCAAGTCCATTTACAACAGACATAAAAACATCAACAACATTATGAATGCCTTTTTCATTCTTCATTGTTTTTAGTCAATGTTAGTTATATCCTTACAATAACCCTGTCTGGAGGCAAGATCAAGAAGCGCTCATGTCATTATTATAATGTACCAGGTAATATTCTTTCAAAAACAACTTAGCCTCATACACAGAGAAGACTTCAGACATGACATTTGTGGAGGTCATGGTGGACCGCTATTTCACTGACAATGAGATTCTGCAATGACGGTAAACCATTTGCAGAAGCAATCATAAATAATACATACATGCTGCAATGACATTATGTCTTAGACAAATGATATGCTTCTATCGTTATTCATCAAATCATTTGCTTAGGCTATAAAAGACAAATAAATCAAAATTCTGTCACTTTCACTTATTGAATATGTCATGATTCACATTAATTCCTCATTACTGTGTAAGCTGAGGAAATGGAAATAGGAAGGAAGAAAGGAAATAACATAAGAAAATATAGAAAGAAAAGAAAATAAAGAAACGTATACAGACACATTGGAACAATTTGTGTACAGCACAGTGAGATGGATAAAAGGAGGCATGTGGTGAGAGGAGGGGAGGAGTGAAAAGGAGGGAGAGATCAGGAGTGAGATGGAAATTGAGGAGCTGTAGTGAATCAATGTGCTTGTCACATCTCCATCCCTTGGGATCCATGTTTTTTAATCTAATTAGCCAGCCGGGTCTTTGTGTTGCCTGTCTATCAGCGGTAGTGTCTCAAGGTCAGATCCTCCTTCAGAGGTCTGAGTAGAACCACCGCTCCTGTTGGTATTTAATTACAGCTTAGCCTCAGACTCCCACCCTCCACACCAGACCTCTGTGTTCAGAAAAGCATACAGTGGAAACGCTCAGTGTGTGTTCATAAGCATTTCAACCTCAAACATACAGACACACACCAACACGTTCTCCTCATCAAAAACCGTGCGCTGCTTTGTCACGCCTGTCTGCGTCTCGTACAGACAAGCGAGGCACCCTTTAGCGTGACTTTGTCACTCTTTACACAACGTCACCCAACGCGGATGGGTTAGTGGATGTAAGCCCAGTGACAAAATGTCGCTATCTGACATCCTGGGAATGAGATCGGGCTGGCTGCACATGGCTCTCTGTGTAAATCTCAATCATCAGTTACAACTGGGACGCCGTGTACAGCACGTGTTCGTCGAAGAACCTTTTTAACAGGTTTGAGTTAAACAGATTAGAGCAGCTGAGCAGCCTGAGCAGCTCAGCAAAAATAGACCGAAAAATAGAGCGAAAATTATGTATTCAGAGTCATATCGACATTACACCTGTGACATTACATCTTTTACTACAGTTTAAATGTCTGTGTGTGTGAATGTGTATCTCTTCCTGATTACAATCTCTCCAGTGTTTCTGTGGACAGATTTCCTTCATTTGCTTTTATTGTATTTTATTTTTAAAAAGGCAAACTCCGTGTAGAATAGGGCTGGCAGTGGCAGCGCCACAGCAGCAGCAACACTGTCTATGTGGTCACTAGATACTGCCATGCACTGCTCGCACAGGCAGTATGTCCCAGGCTTTAGAGAGTCAGTCAATGGCTGAAAGCATCATCAGCTATATATCTATATCTACATAAATCTGTCTGTCTGCCACTGAATGCATGAATGAACAAATTAACAATCGACCAGCTTGAAAATCCACTAATCAATCACTGAGATGATTGCTGAGGTTGTAAAGATGATGCTTGTTGTTCTTCCTGTAAAGAAATGTTCTGTGTACTTGATATTTATTTATTATTATCATCTTTATAGATCTAGTAACTTCTATTGGCTGTTAAGATGGCCGGGTTTGATTCCCACGTGCCATGAAAATGTGACTGCTTATTGTACTTTAAGGCACATTAGATGAACCAAAGGAGTGCTAGATGAACGATCTTCTATTCTATTGATCTCAGAGGGCCAAGGAGAGCAGCCAAACATCAGCTCTGGCTCCAGTCTGGCCTGGCACATCGATTTTACAAGTACCCAATACAATGTCCTCCATATCATTGCCAAGCTTGAAATGCATCATAAAAGAGTTACATCGTGGATGCATTTTCTGCCTCATAAAAAATCCAAACAGAGAGTAGACCTGCTAAGCCAGACGGCTGCCACTGCTTGAGATGTGCGGTCTGTTGCTAAAAATGCTGGCGCCCTCGGTGCTGACTGGGTCAGTAAAGATCCGCTAAACACCTGGAGACCAATGGATCAAACACCTACAAAAAAGCTTATAATACAATGGGAAAAAAAAGCTTAGTGGATCAGCTTGTAGCCCCTTACTCATAAGATTAGATGAAACAATAATCCCTGTGAGGAAAATGGGTTGTTACATTAGACATTTGCATACAGGAATAGCACAACTTCAAACCTACAGTTAAACTATTAAAACTATAATAATGGAACAGTACTGAAATGATTAAAGGAAATATAGATGGCATAAATGAAAAAATAGCACATAGAATATTGGTCTGGATGTGTATTATCAGCTATTTGCATTAACAAAAGGTACTATTTTGTACAGATTATGAGGAAGTCATGCTTCAGGTCAGTGTCGGGAAAGGGACATTTGTAAAAGTCACGTATGTGAACCCAACAAACATGCGTCTTTGTAAGTAGGGCCCTGCAGTAGAAAATGGTGTCAGTGGAGGGTCAAAGGTTCAATCCCCGCAGGAGTCTTTCAACTGCAGTGTCCTTGAGCAAAACACTGAACCTGCTCACTGAGAAAGTGAAGT
Source organism: Sciaenops ocellatus (assembly GCA_033000465.1). Taxonomy (NCBI): domain Eukaryota; kingdom Metazoa; phylum Chordata; class Actinopteri; family Sciaenidae; genus Sciaenops; species Sciaenops ocellatus. The sequence continues at coordinate 20,288,807 of CP136888.1, forward strand.
TTATACTTAAGGATTTGTCATTACGTCTCTGTTAATATGAATCTCATCCAGTCGCAGACAAGTGTCTATTTAGCAGATGTTTGTTCTGTTTAAAACACCTCAGGGCAGCTGAGCAGAGTCCATATCTTTAATCATAACCTAGATAATGCACTTCTTTACTAAATACAGGATGTCCCTTTCTCCTCTAAATTTTATCTTTTTCCTCTCGTCTTCCTGCAGCCAATCAAGTCATTTTGATGTATTTGTAGTCCTGTTTTTATATCATTGGTTTTCATTCTAATTTTCGACTTGTTCTTGGAGTGTTATGTATATTTTGTAAGAGATTACTCTGGATTTATGAGCTGTTTGCATCAGTATTATCAAAACGTAAATAAATCTTCTTAGACTTTTTCTTCTTCTTAGTAGTCGCAGTAATATTCAGTAGTACAGCATCCCTCTTCAGCTTTATCTGATGGACAGGGGGCGTCCAGGTAGTGGTGACTTCATCTGAATGCTACAAGCATGACCATGTTCACACATGACTGAATTTCTTAATTAGCGTCTCATTCAGATGCCTGGGCTTCTTTTCTCCACAGGATCAAATCACTGTGTTATTATGAGCTAAACTGCGGGGAGGAGGGCTGGGATGTGTTGCTGGTCTCCCAGCTCTCCAAAAGTTAGCAGCGTATGATTGTTTCGGAAGTTTTTAAATTAACTGATGTTACTATACAAAAATCTGTGAATAATATAGATGCAAATATATTTTCACGTAAGTCTCCTATGTTGACTTAATGAACAGTATCATATAATTACTACATGTTTTGAAATAGAGGTGCTGCTGTATTTTGGGGGGTCTCTGCAGGGCTTTAAAAATCAGAATCCTTCTCCAGAACTGGCTGACAGATTTGACAAGGTAAGTCTGAATCAGGATACATATTAATTTTCAGCAGTTCTGCTGAAATTCTAAGTTAAAAAAAAAAAATGTGTCCTCATTAATTTCTCATGGTAACTGAATAAACCAAGAGCATGTATCTGTTCCTATCTGCAGAGAGCACTCTGCCTCACCCATTTCATAGATGACAACTTCCACTTTAAAACCCATGCTTGCTTAAAATGGGCATGTGAAATAAATATGGTAAGTCCGCAGGTAATGTGTGCATTGCCTTCAATGAAATATTAAAAACCTTTTTAGGTATAAAATCGGCTGCTTCACCTGTAGGCTTTTACGGCCACACTGATCCTGGTTGGCTGTCAGAGCAGAGCAGCTAATGGAGATCACACATGCAATACTACACACACACACACACACACACACACACACACACACACACACACACACACACTCTCTCTCTCTTTGCATACAAGCTTTCTCTCTTTCTGTTTTCTTGTGCACTTTTATTTCATGCAACGGGCCTTTGCTTTTTTTTATTATTTTTACCTACCAGTTTGGTCACATGTAGATTGTTTTATCCTTAGAACAGTGTTAAACCAAAGCTGAACCAAGGCTGAATCCTTTAGACATGTTCTGATATGAGATTAGATTATTTTTGTTGTATCGATTTCATATACACAGTTTACTTTGTGATCAATTGGATGACAGATTAAAAAGTTGCTGCCAAAGATATAATAAAACCCTGTCTCAGAGGAAGCCTGAAATAAGGTACATGAACCAAAAGGTACACAAACATCTATGAGTTCTTAGCTCGTGCTGGGGATGAATTTCTTTTTTCCTTTAAAATGAGGCGGCTCTGGTTGGCATTAACTGTTGCACACTGTGAATATCACAACAGGAGGGGAGACAAAGTACATCCTTGTCAAAGACATATGCCCACCTTGAACATACAGCAGTGCAGACACAGCTGTCACTCTGAATGTACAGGGACCAAATGGATTATGGCAGCCACCCTGGCAGCCTATACAGCCATAACACCTCCTACAGGAGACCTGCAGGAACAGTTTGAAGTCCACAGAACACATGTAGACAGCAGTGCCAAAGTCTTGTGACCTTGATTATGTAAGTGCAAGTGCTGTTTGGCACACAGGACGGTCGGTCCTACTCCTGAAAAAAGCCCTTCACATACCTTTTTTGAAAATGGATACCACCAGTCACTGAGTCAAAAGACATTGTATTATGTGTGTCCTAAAGCAAGTTCATCATAGGCAGGCTGTCTTTCTCACCTGCTTTGTAAGATTAAACATCTGTAATATCAGATAACTGTGGCCATATTGTTATTGAGGATTATAACTAGTGTTTATCAATGTAGAGAAATTGGACAAATGGGTTGAAACTGCAAAAAAATATATAAATAAATAAAATTCAACAGGAAACGAATACACACAACAACAAAATAAAAAAGCAGCAATAGAATAAGTGAAATATGATATAGTATACCAATGAAAGTATATAGTCTATAATCCTAATTGTAAAAGTAGGTACTAATAAATAATACATAATTTTTAACCACTAAATATTCTTTTAATATAAAATATGTATAAGTTATAGAACAATTACTAACTACATAACTTAATATGTGTATCAGTGCGTACCATTAATACTGAGCATGCATTATATTGTTGTACCACTGTATCATCACTGAGGCTGAAAATATTCATGTCCACTTGCAGAGATGGACTTAGTTGAACCATCAGGATCACAAGTATTTTACTCCGCAAGTTGTTAAAATAAATGGCTTCCTGTTCTATGTTGGCTCCCTCCAACGTAACACGTGTATACAGTTTTGACAACACATGTCTACAAGGTGATATAAATGTGAATATAAATTGAAGTACTTGTATGTGATTTATCCTTACACAGATTATTATCATACCTGCATTTATAGAATCAGAGTGTAATGTTTACATTGGCTCTGTCCCATTTACATTATTGTATGAGTTTCATAATAACAAAAGCTATGATGTCGATGTAAACTTGTCTACTGAATCTGTCTCACCTCTGTGAACGAGTACAAAGATCTTCCAGTCCTGAGAAAATTTAAATAAGAATGAATTTAAATAATTAAAAAGGGAAGCTTTGTCCATTTTCAACCAGCTTTGTATCATTACACTGTGGGTATTTTATGCAAATGAACAATGTTTACTTTCCCTCCATATTGCCTCCACACTCATTTGCCTGCAAATCTTTTGCCTGTTTTCAATCCACATACAAAAAATGCAAAAGGGTAATCTGCAGTTCGAACAACAGCCCCTGAGCCCTTTCAAAAATGCATTAAATATACATTATATAAAATCCAATAACCATTTAAAGTGATAGAATTCTCTTTAAAACCATCTTACAAATGTATCTTGCATTCAAAATGGTTCATTATGATCACGTGCGAATAGAAGAACACTCTCCATCTTTTTCCACACACTCCAATCCTGAACAAGTTCTGTGTACTGATGGAAAAGTTGGAACAGTTTCGTTTTTATTTATCATCTAAAATGCAAATTTTGTGTATACCTATAAATCAATTACTGGCATATCTAGTGTTACATTATATGCATAAAATCAGTCGTCGGACAAGATGCAACAAGTGCCTTATCAGCTCTGCCAAAATAATTGAAAAAGTTATGCTAGCTGATTGGAGTGTAGCAATAAAACTTATTGGTATTTATAAATGGAACACTGTTGACTCATCGGTAAGAGGACGTACATTGATTAAATACTTTAGTAACATGGGAACCAACTGGATAAAAATGTAAAATGTAAAAAAAAAATCAAAAACATGAGAATCACATGTATTTTATGTGTATGCAAATGTGTTAATCTATTTTTTATTCATGCAGCATGTATGTGTTTGCTCTTGAACCTATTTCTTGGTCCTAAGCCAACCTCCATCCCTGCACACGCGGACGCGCACCCACGCATACACACACATTTAATGCTACAATATGGCTATAAATAAACAAACTGTAAGATGCCCACATCAACGTCATGATGAATAATATGGTGAACCCTTCGTGTGAGCGAGCTAACAAAAGCGAGGTGGATAGGGCAAAGATTGTGTTGCTGGAATAAGAGCCTCACTGTCTCTGAGGTAAGACTATATATGTCTGACCTCTGACCTCCACGGTGAGAAGGCAGACACACGGGGAGCAGATCAGCAGATCACTCTTCTTGTTGACACCCAGGTTGTGATGCTGCACTGTACACTCCTAGCGAGGGGAAAAGTAAGATTTGAACACTCTGCGTTTTCCCTGAATTCTATCTTTCTGTATTTTACCGTGGTCATGCCTTGTGTTGTTTGTCTACCATGCAAACTTCCCTATTAGGAGCAATAACATCTTTAGCTTGACAGCCCTCAGACTTAGTCAGCTGCTCCAGTTCACCTGGGATTGGAGAAATGATGAGGTCGTCTGTGGTCAACAAGACGCGCATCAGCAGAGGAGCATGCTGATGTAGACTGTGTACTGTAGAGTGCAGTAGGAGGACAGGAAAGGACTGTAATAGAGAAATTTCATCTCAAATGATCAGGTCTGTAAACTACACTGGTTAAAAATAAAGTGAAACTTGAAGATGGAGGTGATTGTACACATAGCACAAAATTACATAGTGCCAGGCTAGACGCACGGGAAAGTGGGAAAGACACCATTCACCTGATTACATTTCAGCGTATCATCAGAATGATTTAAAATCTGTTATTCATGGTAAAAATGTTACACAATGTTCCTTAAGAATGTGAAGTTAGCTTTCTTGTAATACCACTTGTGCCTTGAGAGGCAAGAGTGAGTCACTCTAGTATGTAGACTGCCTTCACTCCAACATGGGGACCACGAAACAGAGAATAGTGGACGAGGGAGAGAGACAGGGAGCTCTACGAAGAGAAGGCCGGGGCAGAGCCGGAGCTTATTGAGGAACTAACACCTGGAGTCACGTCGGATTCTGCTCTGATTTGGAGCTGTTTACCGGCGGGAAGGAGGAGAGCTCAGAGTTTATTTTTTTAAACTTCTGGGGATTAAAAAGTGGATTTATCTTCACTCCCAGCACAGGCATTCACTGGTCACATAACTGCCATTGTGGCTGTCTGTAGCTCTATAATACAACTTCATATTTACACAGAGACCAGACAAAAAGAGAGACTGCTTGGAGAAATGTGAAAAAAGGAGGTTGGACTATCTGTTAAGTGCTGAAAAATATGTGCCTGTTACATGATTCCAGCTTTTGAGAGAGCAATTTAGGAAAGTTCGCCACTATACTATGACCTCATCAATTCAAACTCCGTTCAGAAAATCAAAAATCAATTTATTGAGCTCATGCTGCTATAACAATATTAAATGGGTTCAGCGGTTCAAAGGTACTTGCATGAATAAACACAAATTATCTTTAGAGAGTTTGGAAAAGTTTGCTATACATTTCTGAGGATATTGCATGGTTTATTATGCATGTCTAAGTGTAAACAGTCTTGAAGAGTGACATTGCATCAAGGGTGGGAGGAAATAAAATGCTACCCACGATTTCTTTTGGAACAAGTGTCCAGGAATTAATTACCGCAATGTTAAAAAGGGGCGACCTTTAATGTTGTGGTTCAGTCTTAGCACTCTCATTAGCACCTTATCAAGACGCCCCCCCCCAAAAAAACCCACTCTTAACAAAATAACAAACAGCAGACAGATATTAACTACTAGCTAAACATAATGGAGGAGCTGAAATGAAAAATATACCCAGAGAGCAACTGCAGATTTAGTCTTTATCAAACCAAGTTGAACAATTACATGCAGCTGGTTCAGCTCTTCTTTTTATTTATATTTTTCTCACTTTCACTTTAGTAGCATAAAGTGTCACAGATAATAACAGATGCAATACAGTAATAATATGAAAATCTAGAGTGTTAAGAAACAACACCATCAGTAACATGTCTAATTTACTACAATAGACTTAAATGTGACTGTAGGCAGACAGCAGACCCAGAACACGAACAGCAGGACGTTTTCGCTGATAAAAGCTTGTTCTTAACCCTGTAAGACCCAGTGTTGCAGAATTACAACAATTTTGTTTATCCCCAAAAAAACCTCTAATTTTTTTTTTTTTGGTTCAACCACATTAACATGATCATTGGGTCCTATTGTTTGTTCTCACAATGTGATTGGATCCAACATTTGTATATAAGGCCCGCCCTCAGGTCAAGAAGTCACACAACCTCCAATTTTTTGATCGAGCAACATCCCTTCGATTTACTGGACTGGATTCATCTGATTCAAGTTTGCGACTCATTTGCAACACAATGATATTGTATTTCTAAATGTATTAATCCCTTTACTTGAAGTAAAATGTATACGTTTCAGTGATCACCTGACTGACTCTTTATGAGTGACTGACTAGTAAAAAGATTCTGACACCCTCTTGAAATTCTCTGACTTGAAGCTATTCTCAGCATTCATTGTTGTGTGTTTTGTTTCCTATATTCTTGGAGATAATTGCACAGCGGAGCGAAGGAACAAGTCAGACAGTATTTTCCTAATAAGGCTCTCTATCAGCCAGAGGGAGCTGATTCTGCAGCGGAAGAGATTTTACGTTTTTATCTAAGAAGCGCGTCTAATGACTCTTGGTATTTGCCCTGCGGCGTCAAAGCAAATGCACGCCTCCCAATTCAATTTCAAGCACACTAAGCACATTTCATTCAATGATAATACACATCAATAATCATTAGGGCGTGGTATAGTGCTGAATTATCATCCAAAATTGGAGAGAGCATTTTGGGATGCAGCGATACTGTGTGAGAGACCAGATCATGATTAGGAGTAGTTTTTAAAACATTCTGCTTGCACCCTGAACATTTACCTGACCTGAAACACTGAGCAGGCCCAACTTAAAGAGAGCAGGCTCAGGATGATGATGCCAGAAGTCTGCTTATTTGTATCACAAATTAAAATATATTTATTTTGACCCCTATTAGTCCAATCGAAATGGTCTTCCTAGGGTCCAGTCAGACTCCACATCAACAGACAACATAAAATCACATCCCAACACACTGTACACAACAAATAGCAATAATTGAAAAACACAATAAATAGCTCAAAAAATGAAAATACTATACAGGTAAGTAATATGACATTGCCAGGTACCTTGTACGGCATGAAATCTATAAATAAACCCAAGTTGACATTTATTACAAGCATTTACAGGAAACAGGATGATGTAATACCTGAGCAAGTATCATAACTTACAATTATATCTATATCAAAATATAAAATGAGAACGGAGGCTGAGTCAGGACAAGCAGTTTGAATTTGAGAAGTTGATGTTGTTGTTTCCTGAAATAAATGTACTGGCAAAGAGTTTCATGAAACCATTTCTCTATATATCACAATATGTTTCAATTCAATTTTTGCAGTTTTGGCAATATGGAAATGAACTTCCTTCACCACCTAGCTCGCGTAGTGTGGTAATCATGTTCATCCAAACTATAAGTAAGGTGTTTTTGTAAGATTTCTGGCAAGGCCAAGTGCATGGTCCTGACACCCATTAAATCAGTCACATCCCCCCTGATGGACCCGCTACTATTTGCATATCGCCTCTAAACCAGTCCTCAGATGATGCAGTCAACCTCGCATCACCCTCCAACATCTGGTGTCCAAATATACCTATGTAGGAATTTAATTCTGTTTTTAATGCTATCAACCCTCTCAAGCTGCTTCAGGAAACTCCAAGACATCAACATTAACACCTCGCTGCGGCTCTGGGTGCTGGAAGGACAAGAGTTTTCAGATTCAACAACATCCCCTCTTCCACCTCTTCGCCACTGGCACAGAGGTACCATAGGGATGTGTTCTGTCCCTGTTGCATAGCTCTCTTTTTACCAGTGATATAAGATCAACATCAAACTCCATCAGTATGGAGTAGTAGGGCAATGACCCGGTCCTGAATTTGTTCAAAAAAAGACTACCCGAATGATTAACATAAGAACAAAACATTTAATAGAAGCTCTATCCCTATCAACAGCCAACCAATTACAACCGACTCCTTCAAGTTCCTTGGCACACACATCAGCAGTGACCTAAGATGGGCCCTCAATGCAACCATCAAATTCAAAAAGCAAAACAGAGACTCACCTTCCAGAGACAATTCAAATACAGTCAGACATGGTCTACTGGTCCAATTTTACACAGCCATATTCCAAAGCATCACTATTGATCACTGTCTGCTATGAAAACACACCTGAGCACACAATAAAAGGAACTGACAGAATTATCACCGGAGCATCAACGATCATGGGCTGCAAAACTTCCCTTACTGGACTCCACATACACACAATGCACCATTTCACGAGCAATCAAGGGCAAGGATGACCCTCTCCACCCGGCTCACCATCTTTTTCAGCGTCTCACCTCCGGTTGAAGGAACAGGTCACTGTCACTAAGAGACAGGACGGAATCTGTACAACTGATAAATACACAAAAGTTGTAGTTTTTCTGCATGTACTGTGTGTCCTTTATGTTTGCAGCCATGTTTCATATTATGTGCATTTACAGCAATCCAATCTATACTAAGATTAACTCCAGTCTAGCCGTGTGGTAATAAAAGAAACTTGAAGATTGAACTTGAAAGTCTACATCCGCTCTTAATTGACACACAGTGGTGCTTTGAGCTAAATGCTTAAGTGCTGATTTAGTACTGGACACAAAGTCCAACTTAGGAAGATGGGAATGTCAATAGTTTTGCAGGTATTTAGTTACAAGTATTGGACAAATTAGAACGTTGATCTGTGGATGCTGCTAGAGGGAAAAATAAGGTGATCAAAGTTATTGGAATTCATCCTGAAAGGAACATGGATTTGCACCAAATTTCATGACAAATTATCTATAAGTTATTTTACTCCGAAACAAAAATGTCAACCTGACATTGGCGCTAGAGGAAAAGTGATGGAAAAGAGATGAAATCAGATTCATCTGATATTTGAGTCTGGACCACTGACAGTATAAAGAATGGACAGAGCATGTGTGACGTCAACCGTAGGTTTTATGAAGCCCTGTTTTAAAGGTCGAAATATGTGCCGCCATGTTGGAGGTCCTACTTCTTCTGCCTCCTAAAAAATCTAAAAAACGACAAAGACGTGAATCATTGGCGGGCCGGAGGCGAGCCGAATGACACCTGGGTGCTCAACCTACGGCACCAAACTGTCAATCAAAGCATCCACGCTGTTATTTTTGCATAACTTTAAGCCTTAATATCATTTGAATGGGTGAGTTCACACTCCGTACAGCCGTCCAGTTGTCAAAAACAGGAAAATTAGCTATAGAGACCAAAACCTTTTTTTGTACCAGGATGTGCACGTCAACCAACAACAACCTCAAGTGGCAGCTTGAGGTATTACAGTTTTTGGCACACGCGTTGGCTTCATTTCCCTGCCACCGAGGTTGCCAATTGGTCTGGACCAAAGTGGTGGACCAATTGAACAAACACTACTTCACAACAAGTGCCATATTTTTCTAGGGGTGAGACTGAATATGCATCCTAATTACACCTAATGTTCATTTAAACTGAAGCAGAATTGCTGGGTTGGCATCATTCTAAAATTTTAAGGCGGTCGTGGATCAGAGGTCACAGCGTAAACAATAGTTTGACAGAACAAAGGAGAAAGGATATTTTCGTAGTTAACAAGACAGGATTGTGATTACATTCAAGAAAGTCACTGAGGACAAGAAGAACGGAAGATGTAATTTAGGGAGTGGGACATCACAATGATTTTCCAGGTTATGAGGGAAAATAAGGAGTCTGCTGACAAAACAAAACAAACAGCTGCCAAGCCATCAGACTCTTCACTGAGACTCGGTGAGATTTATATGAACAGAGGGAACAGTAAACTCTAATGCATGAGCCTACAATAGCGAGCAGACAGAGGTAGAGTGTTTCGCTTGAGGGCACTCCGCCACAGCGCATGGCTGTTGATAGACACGTTAACTGTCGTGGGGAAAGACAAAAAAGAAGCAGTGAGAACAGAAAAACATACACGCACTATGCCAAGTATTATCTCAGACAATTAGCTAGTTTATATAATGTGTCCGTTTTTTCTCTTTGAGTTCATTTCGCTACAAATGACATCCTAATTAATTGCAGGCGAGCTGATAACAATAATTTGTCCCTTTAAAGATTGGGAATGTTTGAAATGTCTCTGGACAAGCGTTTGATACTTTATCAAGATCTGAGCTTTATGGCTGAAAATAGTCCATTGTGTAGTGATGAAAGAGTGGCTAAATCTGGGGACCAAATAAATGGTGAGAAAGCGGCAACAAAAAGAATGGGATCTTTAATTGAGGGATTTTATACTAAAATCATTTTAATAGTGTTGGAGAAATAATGATTACTTTAAGTTGTACTCTGAAAATGATATTCTCTTCTTTCCAACAGTGCTGAAATGCTTTCTTTGCTTTAAACGACCTGGTTATTAACTCCTGCAAAACATCAGATCCTCTCTTCCCACTGAGTCATATCCCCTTATCTTCTTCCTGTTCTCTCTCTAATATCATCTTATCTTGCTGGAATAACTCCTTTACCTTCCTCAGTAGTTCAATTTTCTTTTCTTTTTTTATTGGAGCTGCCCCCTCGCATGATCATTCATAGGCCTCAGTGCCCTACAATAATGAAATATGTTATGACGTTAAGTCCCTGATTATCACAGTAATGTTCTTGATTTAGAAATGACTCATCCTCTACTCTCCCACTCAAAATATATGTCCGACCAAAGATGAGCATCTCAGTCGTGCAGAAATAGATTTCAGACTTGGACTCGCTGATAATGACTTTTAAAAATTAGGAGTCTGTCAAAGACTGCTGTGGCCCAGTAAGGCATTCTCATTTTGGCAAACCTTCCTTGTCCAACACATTTCATTGTGTTTCTGCCAGCCACAGACAGGTGTGTGACCCTGAATCAACAAACACAACAAGCTGAGTCGGTCTCAGAGCAGCACCACACACTTGGTTTCAGTGACTTTAAAGCCCTTGAGCTAAGGTAAACAGAAGAAGTGAATTGTGTACAAAATGTGGGAAAAAAAGAGAGTTAGACTAACACATCCTACTCTGTAAAGCTCCAGTTTTAGCTGATTTTGCAATAGCCTTTAGCTACAATGCACTAAAATGTAAATAAAAATCAATCTGAGAACATCCTGTAGAAAAAATGTGGATGATTATATTATACAAATCATAGCTCTTTTATCCCGAGCTGACAGATAAATTATAATGAAATAAATGAAACGATGATTATTTCCTGATATCATTATTGCTTATGTCAAAAAAACAACAAATGTGTTGTAAAACTCTGCGGCTAAACGCTGGCTTCATCAGCAGCCACAGCAGCAGATTTATGAATTAAGCATGGCAAGGTTAGCAACCCTCATTTCCCTGACTACTGCTCCCACTGGCAGCGGTTACCCTCCTTGGGTGGCCAGGTTGGAAGTGTGCGAGTATGTGTGTGCTTTCGCGACGGAGTCATTCATCTCACTGACACCTGTCAGAACCCATCTGACCCTCACCTATACAGAGGTTTTTAATGAGCGAATCCATAATGTGGCCAACCTCAGCCAAGGGCTGCTGAACACCCTTTCTGATTAGACGACCCCTCAGATCTTTTGTCATGTGACCTGTGGCTCACAGCAGTAATCATCAGGTTGTGGCTGCGGTCAAAGACGGCTGCACTGTTAGAAGAAGTAAAATGAAAGGATACTATCTTAAGTAGTACACACGGATGTTGACATTAGTACGACACATATTTGGGTTACTTTTGAAAGCAGCATTTACTGCATGACAACATATCGTGAAACACACACACACACACAGTAACACCACAATAAGGCAGCCCATAATAAAAAATGTCCAGACGTGTCACATAACATGTACATAACATCAGAAAACCAATAATTGTAAAGTCTCAGTGTTATGGAGCCAGCAGTGAGCCACATTTCTACCTTATTTTGTGTTTTGTCACAAAACCCACTTGTCTCTCCCTATTTTTTTTTTTTTCGTTTTGTTCCCATCATGATGAAATCTTTGAGAAGTGAGGAAATTCAGTCAACTATTTCAGCCAAAAAGGTTCTGGGGACTGAGAGGCATGCTGCCGCCTTGAGCTTTGAGTTGAAGTCATTTCAGAACGATAATTTCCCCCTTTCTCTGCGAGCAGGTTACCTATAACCACTCTGTCAGCTTTCTGAAAAATCCTCGGCAGGGGATTGCCAGCTATAAAGTGTGCATTAAACAGACCTATCACGGAGCCAGACGATTGGCTGGGACTGGCACTGGTGTCCAATAATACAGTCTGCTTTCTCCAATTTCAAATGACAGACAGGGAGATGGGGACAATAAACACATTTTAACTCCTCACACACACGCACACGCTCTCTCTCTGACTCTCTCAGACTATGGCTTTTTTCTTGTTATGGTTTAATCATCAAATCTATCTCTTTCATATTGAACACTGAAGGTTTTCAATTTACCCAAGGTATGATTATGTTTCCTATTCCTATTGATATCAGAAGAAAAAAAATCATAAGCGTTGATGGCCTGTTTTGTTCTTTTATTGTATCGCTGCACTCTTTTTAACCTCACCACCGGGACTGATTTGCGTATGAATGCGTTTTTCTGGTTCACCATTTTAATTTTGCAGCAGGAAAACGTTGGCCTATGAAATAGGTCTGTGGAGCGTTTATAGGTGCGCTTATTTAACAAAATAATGGATTTGCACAGCGGAGTACAAAAAGAAAGGGCTCTTCCTTTCAGGTGAGAGGAGGCAGGCTCTCAGAGACAGCTTGTTTGGAGAGCTGTGGGATTATTTCACTGTTTCATGTTGAACGTTATCATGGGCAGGCAGACTGATGTGGGCAAAAACCAGCAATGCATCACAACACCTAACCAAGGTCAAGCACTTTTCTCTGTCTCTCTCTGCCTGTGTCCTCCAGTCGAAGGGAGATTTGTTCTGGAAAAAGTGAGATGAAATGTCAAGAGCAGAGTGATTGCCTGGGAAAGGGAGATCCTAATTAACTCTCTCTGGTGGAGATCTCCCTCTACCCCTCTCATACCCCGTGTGCCCATATGAATCTTTCATCTCATCCTCCTTGCCTCGCCTCCGAGGACACGGCTCCGTGCACAAAGCCAACCAAAGGACAGACGGATACAACGAATGCAAAGGTCAAAAAATAAACAGTTTGGCTATGAATGACAGACCCTCTCTAGGGGATGGACACAGACAACAAACGAATCCCTGCAGGACTAAATTCAAAGCACAAGCGAGTAGCACAGAAGAAGTGACATCAGCTAGAGCTTGTCATTGAAGAATAGAATATCGACCAGTCAGTGATTTCCATGGATATGATGTGATTTGTTTGGGTCCTTATTTGCTGTATAATTAAAGCAGCATTGAATAGAAATTAGTAATTTTGCAATTTGGTGCTCCTCACTCAGAGTGCAATACCACTGTTAGACAGCTGTACATGCGTATGTCGGCGTCTGTCATTCACTCTTTTTCACGAAGCTCTTGCCAACTCTATATTTTCTCTTCTTAGCTTCCTCCGTGTCTTTGCTATATTCATGGAAGTTGCTAAGCCCAGTTATATTTCCTGCTCACCCAGCTCCGGTTCTGGCACGACACCGGCTCCCCCATACCCCGGGCTTGAAAATCTCCCTGTCCCGTTGGTCCAAAACACCTGTGGTACAAACACTAACACTCCCCTGGTGATTTGAGCTCACAGTCTGGGCAGTCCGGCTAATAAACTGAGCTAACATTTGCACACGCACAAATACATCAGGTGTAGTGTGCAGTGGTTTACTTTACACTCAGGAAACTCTGTAAATCACAGTTAGAGTCAGAGTTGAGGTGGAGCAGCCATATTTTCTCCATAAAATATGATACAGTTTCACCAAAATCAGTCAAATAGTTGGTTGTGTGAGACTTAGTGCCATAAAGCGTTTACATTTCGTGGGTGCCAAAGTGACAAACAAGTAACAAAGTTACACAGTAAAGCAACATGTGTACAGGGCACCAATTAAAAATGATTTAAACTAAATTAATGCCAACTGTATAAGACATCCATTCACCTGCATCACAACAGGATTTACAGAAACACTCAAAGTCAACAGCACAATAAGTAAATTCACCTGCAACATTTTCAGCGCAGGTGCACTCGATTAAACCACAAATAACATCTAATATTAACACAAACGAAGGCTGACAGCAAGCTATGGTGTCACCTTACCTTATGCACCTTTTCCTCATGTGAAATCATCCATGATGTCTTTTATCGTTTTGGGGTCTTCATAGTCCTCACTTTTAATCCTGGACCAGAAAGTAATCCTCCAAACTGAGCATCGGCCTCGAGATTTTCTTTTTCTCCACTCCACCTTTTCACTTTTTCTGTCTTTTAACCATGTCTTTTGGACTTTATTTTCAAACTCCGGTCCTTCTGTCGTGGTTTCGTTTGATTATTTCCCGCTTGACCTCTGACATTACACGGACTGATCCACTTGAGGAGGCGGGGGGGAGGCGACGACCTGCCTTACCATGTCTGCTCGGGAATGTGTAACCCCCAATCAGATGGTCTGTTCCGCGGCTGGCAGGTCAGTCCGTTGCTATAATTTGATATAATAAAGACATTTTAAGGATACTGATACTAATCATTTATTATACATAATCTTTAAATACAAAAAATAATTTAAAAAAAGTTGCTAGTTGTGTCTTGCCTTAAATTAGATTGTGATGATGATGTTTAGGAATTTCTAGAAGATCAATGGACAGGACAAAACTGTAACCTGTATCTGGATGCTCTGATCACATTCCTGCATCTATATCCTTCATTGGTGGCAAAGAAGACCTTTCAGGGTGTGTTGTTTTAAAATGTTAACATGTGTTGCTTCTGTGGGGCACTTTGTTGTATTTTGCTGTAGTTTCATCAACAGGTGAAAGGTGGCACTACACCACATTCTTTGTCCCTTCTGCTTACTTATATGTCCCCACTTTCACATTGTGAAGATCTTTTGTTTTAAGCAGATCATTTGAATGTCAGTGTTGGTGGTTCAGCTAAAAAAACACTAACAGAGTGGTGGTTCTTGAAGTAGCTTTGATAAATTAGCTGCAGTAGGCAAGGTGTTTTTAGATGGCTAGCTGGCTTGTAGTTTAAGAATACAAACATTTAAAGTCTGTTGTTGAGTGTCAATGCCATCACCTTAAAACCTTGAATTGGGACCCCAAGGGTTTTTCAGGCAGTGTGCTTGAATAAATTGTAAATTCAAATTCAAGTCTTGAAGTTGACTTTCCTCTGGTTTGAATATGAGAACCCTTGGAGTACATCAAACAAAGCAAATATCTGTAGACACACAGTAAATTATGTGTGATTGCTTGGTACAAACAAAAAACATATATTTTAAAACTATGTAGACCAAAGCTGCTACAGCCATGGAGGTCAATTCATAGATAATAATTTAAATTTGATATGCAGCTGTAGTCAGAGAAATTGCTTTTAGATTTTACTTACATAAACCCAAAAGTAAAGACAAGAAAAAATTCAAATGAAAAACATAAGTGTGTGTGTGTGTGGGGGGGGGGGGGCTATTGTGGGGGAGTCCCACAATAGTCGGGAAACAAATTAAATACCGGTGTAAAATATCAACTATTGAACTTTAGGACAAAAAATAACAGTTATTGACCTTCAAATATCAATCAAACCCTGACATCAGACTGAGCTGCCGGGTGTGTTGTCTTTGGTTCTGGAAAATGATGAGAACCGACAGGTTTTGGATCAGTCTGAGGCCCACTGAGGAGGATTCTCTGGGGATGGATCATAAGCAGCCCCCTGCAGAGTTCAGAGATCAAAGCCAACCAATTATAGCAGAACCTACACCTCTCTGTCTCCCTGTATTCATGCTCTGCACTGAATGACTGGAACCCTACTATGACTACTGGCTGGTGTATCCCACTCAGGTATTTTCATTACTGACTCACAACATCTCACAATGTATGAACAAATGCTACGGAGGATACCACTCTACATTAACTTGGCAAATAAAGAGACTCGGATCCCCATTTCGATGTGACAGCCAAATCATCTGATAGTGGAAATAAGCATTTGTCTAAATAGAAGCGTAGGTTAAAATCATTGACCTGCATTTATTGTGGCAGTAAATGCTAATCTTTCATTCGTCTTCTGTTTAACATTATATTAGTTAATTTAATTGAATTCATTTAGCAGTATGCTAATCCTGGCAACATAAACAAACAGAGCTTTACATGCTCAATGCAGGCTTTGGACGAAACCAATCATGTATTAAATTGATGTAGCCCTTCATTGCTCAGTATATTATAGTGGGCAATATCGATAAAGGTCAAGTGCTTCAGTGAAATGTACTGGGGTGCCAAGAAGTTATCCATCAAACAAGACATGGATGTGGCATGCATGGTTAATGAAGGTAGGCCAGCAATCACATGTATCGTCTGGGCTTTGTAATGATGGATGGGAGCTGCACAGATTCCTGTAGAAAGCATCTCTGTTATTATCATTAATATTATTATAAGCACAGTGGAGATTATTACAAACTAGACAATGGAGTGGATAAAAAGATTCAATTGAGGTGCCTTATCTTTATAGAATTTGAGAAGATTTGTTATATTGATCTACACTTGTTTGCACGCACTTGAAATAAATTGATACAGAGTTATTTTTTCTAAAAACATTGATTAATGAGTTTAATTCTTCCTTGTGTATATTGTTTGATGCACATTAAGACAAAATAAACAGTTAAAACCCAACAAATTACTGCCCAGCTTCTTGTCTGAGGTAGGACTTGATTGAATGAGATGCTGTCTGGAAAGCGAAGAGTCTTCCACTGATGTTTATCGAGAAGGATATTGAAACGGGAATGGATTCAGTATTATTTGATTTTCTGACTGAGTCACATTTTACCTCTCATGGTAAAATTGCATTTCCTGCAAGTGTGCATACTTTATCGAAAACCTGCATTTCAATTTGTGTCAGTGTCCATTTTCAAAGCAGGCAAAGTCTGTATATTTACAATAACTAAAATGAGAAGTCATACTCACATGTTTGTTTACAAACATTATATTATGTATGCTACACATACTGGTTATTAAGATAAACCCTGTGTTTTCACATTTGTGTTGAGGAGTGCTATGTGTGAGCAGCACTTCTCACCAAAAGTGAGGTGGCTCATTATTAAATGACATGATCATATACAGCTTCATATACAGCTTCAGCAGTACATGCTAGTGTCCCTTGTGTCTTCTCACTTGTTTGAAACAGTCATACTCTTGGGTTTTCCACACCTCTGCAGGACTTCAGGAGTTGCTACCATCAGGATAAGCTTATTTATCTTTCAGAATACAACACAATAAAACAAAAAAAGCAATTTGTAACAAGAAAAACAGAATGAAACATTACCTGGGCTAGTCTTAAAGGCTTTGTTTACCACTGTATATGCTTTTAGATTAGGAACTGGATATACTAAAAGAAATAAATAAATGTTAACACCTTTTTGTACCTGCTAACACAGTGCCTTTATGCTTGACAAAACAAACTGATTTAATGCCTCAGAAAAAGGGATCAATCTAGGCCAATCCTTAATGTGGTTAGCCTTTAATTTGGATGCTCCCAATTCTCTCTGTGTCTGTATTCATTTGTCTTAGTGAAATACCATCTCCAGTCAGGGCTAACTGTAGATGCAGTTGTTTTGGCACTGCGGCTTATACTTCATCATGCTGGTAGAACTGAGTTTAAATGAACTCAACTATAGTATATTGGGTCTGTTGGTGGATTTTAGATTAAAGGGAATGTTGCCAATTTGTTGCTAATCCACAGACCAGCTGTACAAATGTGGGTAGAGAAAGTAAAATATTGCCCCCTTTTTCCTTACACACTGCCATTAAAGTGCCCAAATTCAGCCACTACAGTTACTACTCTGAGTCTGATCTAATACCTATAGTTACATTGCAGCAAAAGATATGCAGCGTTGATTAAATTTGTATCTGACATATTGAAGTAACAGTTAACAGCAGCTTTCTCAATTCAGCACACCTTATTTTTCATGATCCAAATACTTAAGGTCCTGTCCTGCCAAAAACTATTAAGTTGCTTTTCTTAAATTATTCAAATGACATGAATGAAAGTTTAACTGGAAGGTTATGACTTAAACCACAGAAATAGTCCACTTGAGAATGTACAGTGATCTTTGGCTAAGTGCACCATGCAGAAAGCACGCAAACCTGCAGTGAACTTTCATTTTGTCATTAAGTTACTATAACTGGAATAAACTGCGGCGGGGTGAGACTGCTGTGAAATCATCTTCAATGCAACACAAACACAGGAACAATGGAGGGTATCTATGGTGTTGTTGATTCTCAGTATGTGGTTGTTTGGCACAGCAAGCAGACAAAAGAGACCACTGACAGTATATAATTAGTGGACAGAGCGTCCGTGTCAGCTGAAAGGTCAAAGGTCCTCACTCACTCACACAAGGTGGTTCAGTATCTGAAAGAGTAACACAAGTAACACATATTATATGCTGTTTCTGCCTTGTGTCTGACCAGGGAATCAGAAAACCCTCAAAAGATACAGTTCAGTTGTTTCTCACGCTAACACGCTGAATTTTCCTCTAATGGGAGTCTGACCCTTATCTTTCGCCTTGAAGTCTAGTCTGCTACCCAGCTCTCAGCAGACACTCTGTAGTCACAACATACACAAACCACAGCAAAACAATTCACAATACAATTCAGTTAAAGGATAACAAGGTAATGGATACATTTTGTCACCACAATGAATAAATAACTAGACAATAAAGCAGGGTATGCTTTAGGGTGCGGCTACCTTGTGATTGACAAGTCATTCTCAGTGAGTTCACCTAGCTAAACACACGAAAATCAGATCAAACTGTAAAACTATACAGTGCTGAACAAAATTTGGTGTACTGTTTAGCTGTAATAACAGAACCAGGCAGATCACCATTTTTTTTCTGCTTCATACAAAACCATTGCAGTACATCACCCACCAGCTCCACCCACGTGCTGGAACAATTTCTATTATTTCTCTGTTCTTCAGGCCTTTTTGTTTTGGACAGAGAAATATTAACTTTGCCCTTGCTTCCAATCTTTATGCTAAGCTAAGTGTCTCCTGGCTCTAGCTTCTTCTTTATCATAGGCTATAGACATGAGTGTGGCATGAATCAAGCTTATTTGTCAAAATGTTGAAATGTTCCTTTAAAATAAGCAGATAAGCCCGCATCGTCTGTCTGAACATAATTCTCTGAAAATAAGGCCGGATTGAGGAAGAGGAAATTACAGTTTCTCCTTCCACATCCTTAAAGGTGATAACTCAGTGCTGCTGAAAGATTTACATAACCTTTTTTTTTAATTGAGTTGTTACTGCAGTCATGGACATGTCCTGACATTATGTGCCAGTATTTCTATCTTTGATTGAAAGCACAAAGTTCATACCTTTTCTCTGGGCTGTAGAGTGCTATTCTGAGAAATGCACACAATAACTAACTTAAAGTGGACGAGGCCTTTTACAACGCTTCATCACAACACTGAGAAGGTCAATGGCTGTGATAACAAATGTATCTCTGATGCTGGAAATGTCCTTAAATGAGAGAGTATGCATGTCTGTCTGCTGCAACAAACTTTAACAAAAGGCATGTGGCTAAAATAAAAGAAGATGTTCGGATAAAAGGTAAAGTGGTGTTTTGGGTGTGTTAAATGAGATTGAAATGCAGACCGTGGCAGTCTAACCAGAGTTGTGGGCTGTTCCCATCCCCATTGTAGTTTCCGTCCTCACCCGGGAGTACTGTTAAGAATCTACAACTATGTTTCTTCTCATCTTCCTTCCCCTCTTTAATCTCGACCTGAGTGTTTGGTTTTACTGTGAGTGAAGTGTGTCTTCTAAAGCCTTAGTGAAGGAGAGACAAGGTTCTTTGGGTCCCAGCAGATCTGAGATGTTTCTAATGAGACTCCCTTAACAAACTACACCTTTATTTGAAGCTCCACATGAAGTGAGATCTTGACGTCTGCAGGATACAGTAATATGCTTCTCCATGAACTTTTTGTGAAAGTTTTGTGCATTTGTTATGATTGTTATTGTTCACATTTAAGACAGAAGTAGAATAAACTGACTATGATTACATTAGAATCAGAATGTGATTTAATGGCATGGGTTTTCATCCCATGTGGTTTAATTCTCTGGAATTAAATTAAATTTCTGTGAACTTTAGGACATCTGTGCTACCGTAGGTCATTGCTTTTCTTTACAAGAGAAGAGGTCTTACTTTAATGAGGCTTGCGTACCCAGGATGCTTCAGGCCAATGTTGACTTTTCGCTGTTTACTTGACCGTCTTCCTCTGGAAAGCTGTCAGGCCAGACAAGACTTTATGATGCCATGAACGTACTGCCGAGGAACTTGGTCTGGTCACTATAACTGAGGGCATATTAGCAGTGAGGCATGCAATGAAAACACTGCAGCACTTACCACAGAGACAGAAGTTCAGGGATTGAGCTTTACTTATTTGGTTCCATGTTATGCAGTTTTATCTTAATAAAAAATCAATAAGAATAAAGAAGATTCAGACACCTACTTGACATCTTTCAGGTCTATTAGCCTTAGTAAAGATGAAGGTTCTTGTGAATCATGGCCTCAACACAAAGTGGTTAACTAGATGTTGTTTTTGTCCAGGAACTGGCAAAAATAATAGGATGCAGTAGAGCAAAAATGATTAAATGATATAAAATTGACCTGATTTTAGAGGCAGATGAACAGAATAATAACAAAAATAAAATACAATGAATAACTTCTGCTCCAGGTAGTTATACAATGATATGCTTCATAATGAAGTTACCTCACTTAGTAACAAACCCAGTGTTGATCATAAATCCAGTTATGTCAAAAAGTAGGACACATTAATAAATGTCCCCCCAAACACAGAGGAAACTCTTCACATGCACTGTGATGTTGTGAAAACATGGAGGACATGAATTCAAAGTACTCCTGTTATGGTTGAAGCCCTTTCTTTTCCTCTTTTTTGTGTTGTATGTCAGTCCTGCACATTTCACAGAAAAATAGGCCAGATTCCCTTAGAATTGCATCCGTATTGAAAAATATCCCACCCTTAACAATCCACATCCAATGCCAACATTTAGAGCCAAACAGGAGGCAGTGTGCCCATTGTGTAGCAAGACGGAAAGTGAGGTTGTGGTGGTAGATGGGTGATGATGCTGCGTCATACTATATTCAAAACTTATCTGAATCAAATTGAGAATAATAAATCATAGTAAGAATCAGAAAAAGCCAGAGCTGGCTCCATGAGATGACGCTTCACTATTAGAATCCGTCTAAAAGAGCTGCATGATTAAATCATTTTATTCCCATTCCAGTTAGTGGAGTGCTAAACTGGAAGTTAGCACCACTGAGCAGCTTATAGGAATGGACCCAAGCCTTCATCTCTGTATCCAGTTTTCCTTACTACATCCTTGCCTCCATTCCACACACAAAGCTTCAAATGCCCAGAAATTATGGAAGACATTGTCACTAAAGTAATCTTCCTTACATTTACCAACTCAGCCAAACAGTGATGCTATATACCAAAAGATAAGAAGAAGGGAATGAGAAAGGAACAGCACCTTACATTAGTAGGTAAAGCTTTCACTTCTTGCATTTCATTCTTAATTATTGAATGTCACTTCCTGTGGGGAGTAGATTTCCTGCTGTATCAGTGTCCATACTTTAATTTAGACAAACCGAGTTAATCAATGGCATCTCAGTCAGAGGTATTGGAATGCTTTGCTCTTTTTCAGCCCAAACTTTTAATTTAGTAAGATGGGTGCTTTTATACATACAGATTTACCATGGTGCAGCTTTAAATGCTACAAATATCAGAAAATCAATCTTGGAAATCAGCTTTGATATCACAGTGAAAACAGTCAGCATGCTCATTGAGAACATGTTTTTCTGGTTGATCTTTTAGCGGCCAATCCCTCGGGCCTCTTCTGATGTCCCTCTGACACTATCTGCTATACTGCAGTCAGACAAGTAGACTACATGACTAGCAAATCAACCAGCAGAGACTATTTTTCCCCCCTGATAACATCTCCCCATCGCTTTGCTAGCTGCTATAGCATTCAGCAGCTGCTATTCAGCACTCCATCCTATTCATTCACAACCCACAGAGGACAAGAGACAGACAGAATGTGTGCCACATGCATGTGAAAGCGCTGAATGTGAGACCCATCTGATAATCCACTCAGGATGGTAAGGGATAGGCAGTGTTTGGTAATATTACAAGTATACCAGGTAATACACACTCTATATGGGCAGTGGATAAAGGTAAAACAATAACCTGACATGTGGCAGCAATACAATTTATAATAATACAGCATTGAATGTCTGCAGATTTATCACTTTCTAAAAAATTCTACATAATATTTTGAAGCAATTCAGGCAGAGGTAGACAATGGTTGGTTTTTCATTTGCAACTATCAGTTTTGCTGTCTGGGGCAGATTTAATTAAGCTACATGAGTTAGTTGAAAATGCAGCCTCCGGCTAACTTTTTAATGTTTACAGCAGAGTTGTTTTAAAACTTACATATGCAGTTAGGGGCTACATGATGGAGTTATTTCAGCATTCATTTTGATCCATTTATTGCAATCAAAACACAGCAAATTTAGTTAATTTATCAATTAAAAAAAATAATTTTAGGTTATACCACTGTAGCTAAGCCAGATTAAGCGTGAACTTTTACTCATGTTACTTGTTCAAGCAAAACTTTCGCCTCGCTTTACATGAGAAAACGCCATCAAATTTTAATTTTTTAAAGGTTGAAAAAAGATACCATCCTCTAAACTCTTTAGACACTGAATATTGTTAATAATATGGCAGCACCTCTGCATGTAAAGACCACAGACAGTAAAAATCTGGACATCTTATTTGTGGTGTCACCAATAGGTTTCTCAAGAGCTGTTGTGAAGCTCAGAATGCGGTGGCACTGGCCTCCACCTCAGTCCTGCACCGGCTAAAAATCTAAAAATGGGCAAAGAAGTGGATCGTCGGTGGACCTGAGATGCGCTGAATAATGCCTGGGTGCTGAAACAAGCCACCTCTAACAGCATCCACCCATGTTTATTGTGTGTCACAACATCAAACAAAGACACACTTGGCTCAATTGTGCATATTACTTTCAAAAGTGGGCATTCTCTGGAGGACTGCAGGCCCAGAAGACACAGCACAGGTCACTGGCTTTGCGGTCTGAACCTTAAGATATTGTTGCTTGTTACTGACAATGCTGAGAGCTCAGCATGTCTTTACCACTTGGAGAGGAAAGAAGTCCTAGAAGTTAAAAATATTTAAACTTTCAGAAAAGGAGTGCTACAAACAGGATTTCAGTAATCGCAGAGCAACAGCAGGAGCCACAACCAGAGCTTCCAGCAAGCATGTCTGAACATTGCTCGACGTTCAAATAAAAAAAAAAACAGATCTTTGTGGATGCATCTTGTTTTTTTTTTTTTTTATTTGAGTTACATGACCCTGTCATTTCTCTCACCAAAGACCTTTCCTTTCAAACACATGTAAACTGTCTATCTCATCTCTAACCAACACTCATGCCATTGTAAATCTGCATGTTTATTCATGACCTGACTCACACTGTGGCACATCAAGAGGTTGCTGGAGGAAGAGTGGCAGGGTGCTCTGAATTTCCACACTGACAACATGTCAAAGGCAGACCGACACAAAGGAATAAAAAATGCCCAAATTCAATTGCTGTACAACGCTTGGGATTGTGATATGAAATGAACACTCGAGGCATTATACTTGATATGTGCGGCGGTGGTACATACAAATCACCTCATCCAGGTGATGGCTGGAGCGCTGCACATTTCAGAGAAATAAACACGCTCTGTTCTCCATCGCTGATTCACAGAGACAAGCCGACACAAAAAGACAAGGTGGATCAAAGACGTGCAAAGCAACAATGTCACATCCTGTAGACAAATATGGCGAACCCTTGGACTCTACTGCCTGTGGCAGTGCATGATATCTGTAGCTTAAAGCTAGGAAATCTTGCTTTAATTTGCCAAAGGAGGGCAGAGCAAGACATAGAACATAGAGAGAGGGAGGACACATTACACACACTGGGTTTCCACCTCCTTTCTGTACGTTGGTCTTGTGTTTGAACATGAAGAACTGAGGAAATAGCTCTACTTCTCCAACGCTAATGGAGCCTAAGGTTCCACATGCTGAATAAGTAATATGGGGAAAGTAACACCACCGTGGCCAGGGAGTGTCTCTTAAGCCCCTATACATAATTCAATCCAAAAAGGGGAAAAAAAAGGTTTTCTTCTGCAGCTGAAGGTTCTGTCAGGTTGTTGCATATTTTCATATTCAGCTAACTTTAGCAGTGTCAGAAAGCAGTAGTCTCTTTTCTAACAAAGGACAAAGGGAAAGTTGGATTGTAAATTTTAATCTCTAAAAGAAGAGGGCAGTTGAGGATAAAAGACGAGTGTGTGTGTGTGTGTGTGTGTGTGTGAGTGGCGGGGGTGTTTTGGCTCCGAGGAGGGTGGCTGGCTCTCTGAGCCTGATGTACTGTTACTGTATCACTACTGAAGGATTTACAATAAAGTCACAGCCTAGTCTGAGTCTTGGGAAAAAAAAGAGAAATTTATAGTTAATGCAAAATCGTATTATTATACTGACATAAACATATGCATACACGCACAGTCACACACACGTAAAGTGAATGTGGGTAAGACGCTGGAATTACTGAGCTGTGAGGCTATTTGAATTTAGAGCATGTCTAATCTGTATATCAGCCAAAATATGAACCAGCGCCTTCACAGAGTGGGCAGTTTGCTCTGCACTTATATACACACTCTCACACACACACACCCTCATACACACGCTCACAGAATGGCAGAATATCTAGCAAATGCCTGTGAGCTGTCTGAGAAATGATTTGTTGAAAATCCTACAGTTAATGGACTATAGATCTTAAAAATATTTGCACTAAGGCATACAGGCGACGGTGTTCCACTCAAAAAAAAAAGCTGAAGAAAGAGAAAAAAAAGTCTTCAAACATCATCATCATTCATAGCCCTCAAATTAATTGGGTCTTAATCCTTCCATCACACATCCATAATCCTAGATC
Source organism: Sciaenops ocellatus (assembly GCA_033000465.1). Taxonomy (NCBI): domain Eukaryota; kingdom Metazoa; phylum Chordata; class Actinopteri; family Sciaenidae; genus Sciaenops; species Sciaenops ocellatus. Next base: position 20,313,902 of record CP136888.1, read on the forward strand.
AAAATGCCTTTATAGGTTGAAGGCCTGGACTTCTGCACAGCAATAAAGTTGAACAGACATTTCAGGCCTGTGTAATTAGACTCCAAACTTTAAGGTCTGGCACAGGTACATATATTAGAGGCCCAAAATAAAGAGAACAGTCTCTTGACATGACCCTACGAGTCAGGGCTGTATGGTCTGTGGGATACAAGATTGATATTTAATCTACTGAATGTCCTGCCCTGAAGTCTAATATTCATTGAAAACCCTTGTCGCCAGTCACCACTGTGAGTATCATTAACACAGTTTGATCTTCTGCTCCCTCATCACACATGCTCTATCAAACTTAGAATATTTTGAACATTAAATTGGTTCAGTGCTGCCAGGCTGGTAGGATTTAGTGTGAAACTTTTATTCACAGCGTATGAGCAGCCAGTCAGCAGGTTTACAGCTGAATAAATTCACTTTGTTGCAAAATTTGAATTTGAATAGAGGCACACTGATTTTTTTTGTTTTTTTTGTCTAAAGGAACAGGAATACAAAGTGTTTTGTGTTTGTCTTTTTGAAGCAGTGTTTTGGTCTCTGTGAGAATGCTGAAGGTTTTGCAGCAAATTTATGGTCATCTGATGACACAGTATGATCTATATTCAGCTGGATAATTGGGGTTCAGTCAGCATAACATAGCAGAGCATTTGCTGCTCACACAAGCATTCGTAAGAGCCAAATAATTAACTTGATGAATCGATAGGAATACCACTAAAAAAAAACAATCTAAACTTTTTAAAAATTTCTTCACCTTTGCTTGGTTGAACACAGCTAGCAGTTCACATGTTTGGTTGTAAGGGTTTATTGAGTTTTCTTCAGACAGTGAGTTTAACAAATAGTGGAATGCACATGCTTGGTCTGGGAATAGCGTAAAAATATCGTATGGAGAAAATATGACAGATACAAGGTTGTTTAAACATTTAAACATAACTGGACTAAGATCAAAGGAGATTTGTTTTGGACCTTCCCCAAAATATGGGTAGAAATCTGAACTGAAGCCTGAGGTCTGTATTGATCAATACACAGCAAAATATCGAAGACCTTCCAAACTGTTGCCAGAATCCATCAGGCAACCTCAAATCCATAGTCACAGTAATGAAAAAAAAGCGGCAGAAGTAATGAAATAATATAAAAGTATTTTAGATGCTAGATTAAAGGTTTTCACTAATGGACAGATGTAGGGCTTTTATCACAGAGCTTCAAGCAAGTGCCTATTGTTGACTGTTGTGCTGAGCTTACTGAAGTCAGTGCCTAGTCAATCTCAGTCATACTACTTGAAAGGAAGAGCTAATTTATTGGAATATATCCAAGCATTATGTTAGAAACTGCTCAAATGGTACAAAAAGTAGCTCAAGTGATCACAAGCTGCCCAGCACAAATTTCCCCTGCCAAGCAAAATACAAATTACCCCAACTGGATGGAAAACTGCCCAATCGGACAACACCGACTGTTAGTAAAATATCATGAAACCAAAGACTCTGAATGTGGATCTAGCTATGTGCACAATACAGACTGAATGAGGATGTTTTCATTTTTTGTCGGCAGCTTTTAACAGGAACAACAACTGAAAGGATTTATAATTGCACTTCCATTAAATTGTCAAGAGACAGTTAAAAAGAAAAGGTCAAAGTTTAAGCAGTAGAGGCCATTATATTCTGACTCCTCAACCAATAGCTTAATTTCATTTGCATGTTCCTGGATGATACATTCCCATATCTATTATTCTATTCTACTATTCATTTATATATATTAGCTGACATATTGTACTGTAAAAAAACAAAACAAAACAAAAACAAAAACAATAAAGAACTTGTTAAAGAAAAAGAAATCCCATAAAAGCTTGAGCCCCCAGTTTGTAGTGTAAGAATTCGGTTATAAGGTTAATGTTCTCAGGCTTAAGATGAAATAACACTGATGACATCATCAAGGTTATTTTTTATCAGACATGAAAAAGCTCCCTGCAGTGCCGCAAAAGACATCATACAGTTTTAACAAGCTGAGTACTACTCCTCATAACTGACAGAGGAGTTTACCTTTAAGCTGCATCCACACTACTACTCAGCCTTGGTGGGAAGATACGGCTAAAATCATAAAAAGTGAGTTCAGTGTGTTTGTCAAGGTATATCATAATCAACTGGGCAGTTGCTTAGGATTAAGAAAACTGTCATGAGTGCTCGCTTTGCCTCTCAGGTTTTGATCTCTGGTCAGAAATGTTGTCTCTGTTCTCTCCTCACAAGAAGCACTTTTACTAAATTCTGACTCATCCATTGAATGCTACTATGTTTTCATCCTCAGGACAGATTGTACATTGTCCATACTTATCAGGACTGATCAGCATCCCCATCTCAAATGCCATTTTCTCAGAGTTGCTATGGCAACAGGTTGTATAACTTCCACTGTGGGATTTATGAGGTCTGGAGAATATTAATTCAATTTTGCAACTTAAAATGCATGTTGTCAGCTGTAGGAAAATGGGGTTTGGTTCATGGTGTGTGGATTAATTAACAGAGGATACACTATAGACAAAAACAAAGCTAATAGTCTCCATGGAAATGTCTGACATGTTGCTCAACAAGCCTATCTAAGTTGTGGATGAGAGATACAGAGAGGCCCCATGTCTGTCTGCACTGTGGTTGTTTACAATGAAACAGCAGTAGGTACAAATACAAACAACTCTTGGTCATATGATTCTGCTCAGGAAACAGGGAGGATGAAATGATGGAAGAAAGTCATTTTATCTCCTTTAGTATTCCTCCTAATGCTGCGTGTTTGTTATGTATTGTCATTATTATTATTATATACCATACTCGTACATTATTACATTCAATTACTACATTATCATCATCATTATTGGCTGTTCTCTGAGACATAACTCTGTGCATTAGTGTCAACTTTGGCTCCTGCTTTTGATTTAGGTTTAGTCATATTTAGTCAACAAAAGCTGAAGACACTTCACAGTCAAGAGGCCCTTTCACGTCAAATCAGTTGGACTGGACATTAAACAGACTTTACCCTGCCAGCTCCAAGCTACAAAGTACGTGCGAGCCCATGTGTGGATAGAGCAGATCATTGTCCAAAGACCATGTTGATGACATTGCCCGCCGTGTGTAGCTACTTCATACATTTTTTCGTCTCGCTTGTATATTGCTTTCCATTCTTTCAAATAATATTGCGGATACACCCAAATACTTTGTTGTTTTGATATCAACACAAAAACAATCACTTTTATATGCGAGTCCTCCTCCTCTTGCACGCTCTACCAAGGCAAATCTCCTATTTTGTGCGAAAGGCCAATTCCAGACCTGTTTCTCATGACATCGTCCAGGATTCACATGTGAAAATGGCTTATTTTTTCACCTTTCACTTATGTCTTCTAAACATTGTGAGTCTACAGCTGTCATCATCTTTAGTATGTAACCATAGTTACAGGTGTAAGTGTCAATACCATAGTACTTTCAAGAAATATGCATATAAATACATAATTTGTAGGCAAGGAGCAAAATTTTGGTATCAAAAGCTGTGGTATGGTTGTAGTTTGGATTGTACTGACCAATTACGTTAGATAATACACTTTGGTTGTACTGTATAGAGAAAAAGGTGGAACACATTGGCTGAAATGCAATCTCTGAAGCCATCTGCAATCAACTGATGATTTTTTAGCTTTTTATTAACTTTGTAAACTAGCTAGCTTTAAAAAAAAAATCCGATCATAGATGTTGCCTCTTAACTCCAACTCCATTCTCACGTGTGAAGTTACTAATCGGACAGTAAACAATGACCATCCCACAGAAGCGCATGACTTGGCCTAGATATCCGTTATCTGTATATCCACTGGTTACACCGGAAGCCCCGACACACTGACTGCTGCCCCCAGGGACTAAAGTGCTGTCAGACGATAGCCGATGGGTTCTGATATAGTCACAAGGTTAATGGAAAAGGCTGTTTACTTGTTAACACACACAGTGTTCATGTCACTCTCCTTTGCAGCAATGCAACAAACGGACTGTCCTCTGTAAACCCAAATGTTATTTCCAAACTGTGTTTCAACAGAACTGCTCTCTATCTCTTGTTTTTGCTCACCTGATCAGCTACCTGTTCACTGTCTGAGTTTATCTTGACAGGAGAAGCTAAAACGTCTGACTTACAAATGACACAACATTAAGCTGTTTGTTGAATTTTTCAGTTGCAATAGATGAGAGCATGGACGTTATTGGTATTGCTCAACTGGTCATATTCATTCCTAGTGCTGAAAATTGATTTTGGCTGTCCCTTCAGTTGATGACAGACACCTCAACAGCAAATGATGTTCTCAAATCGCTTGTTGGAGCGTTGTGTGGTGCCAGGTTTAACAGTGAGCAACCTATTGTGCTTGTGTCTACATGTGTACGTATGATTCATTGACTGGGAACGTTTTCAGAATGCACTTGTACTTTGTAGGCCGAGTGTGCAAAAACTGAGACATATTGTTGATTCAGGTTGTTTATCATCTGTTTTGTAAATGGTTGGTCCATTAATTTTCAGAAAGCAGTTATTGTTATTTATAGGTTATTATGCAATGTTTTACTGGTTCAGCCCACTTGAGATTAAATTGGGTCCTTGAACTAAAATGAGTTTGACACCCCTAAGCTAAATCAACCTCTGAGCAAGAGATATTTTGGGTGGTGGAGGAAACTGTTTTACTAATCAGGATGTGTGTGATTCTGCAGATGCATGCAGATTGTTAACTAAAACTTTTTATTAAAACAAATGCAAACTACGCGAAAATTTATCAGCAACTGTATTGATAATCAGTTCTGAATTTTCATTATTTTTCAAGCAACCGTCGCTTTTAACTGTTGAAATCTGAACATAGGGAGCTGCTATTCTTATATTAAAAACTATGACCCAGAATAGACCAGATGGTCATTTTGTTGTCACTGATGGATAAAAATGTTAACAATAATAATAGCCGACATTACATCTCAAAATTATAACTCTGAAATTCATCCAATAATCATATCAGATCATGGTCAGTCAGCTTGTCGAGGTGTCTTGATCATAGTAAGTTGGACATCATCTAGAAAATTGTCATACATATTTTCATTATTTTATTACATTTAGATAGATAGGTCGCAATCCAATAGAATAAATGATGACATAACATTAATTGCAAATTCAGTCTAATTTTCACGCTAAGGTTATAACCCATCTAATTATTATTATGATTATTGTCATTGTTGCTTACTGTAGTTAAGAGCTCCACCCCATCCTATCACTGCAAAATTCCAACATTTCCAGCAAAAGGAACTTGTGAGGATGAAGGGGTGACCAATTCCCAAAAGAAGTAAAGAAAAGACGGGAAAAGGTGTACTACGTCTTGAAACAATGCAGAGGGGTCAGTGGGTCATCCTGGATGTGGACAAATATACATTGAGGGATGGCTGTGCAGGGATCCCTCCATCATGCCCTGGCTCCTGTGATAACATACAGATGTGACTGCGCAATAGTTTATTCACTGAAGGTTTAAAAAAAACTAAAAACTAAAACAAAGACAAATCTCACTGGGTACACACCTCTCCCTTTCACACTCACACACACACTGGCTCTCCAGCCTTCAGCAAACACACACACACACACATAGAGACACACAACACAAACACTCTTAGTCTTCTAGTTCATCTCTATTTGTGTAACTATGCGGAGGTCCATCACAGGGGACAATGCAGGAGCCTGGCAAAGACAATTGAGATATAATAAACAACATTAACCCACCATTTTACTTATAATGTCATCTCTAAAAGTGGGTCACCAGAAAAACGTACAGATTCCTGAATCATCTTGTTGAAACGATGCCCCGTTTCTTCTACAGGAAACACATCTCATAGCATCGGCATCATTTAAATTTGAGACAAACTAAATCACAGATAATAGGGAAATATAATTTAATCTGCACCATACAATTCTAAAAACAGAGGAGCTGCTATTCTGATAATAAAAATACTCCATACCACAACAAAACCATGACAATAATAGACCCAGTTATCATTCATCAGTTCAGTCATCATCAGTTATCATCTTGTTAGCATTTAATGGACGACAAAAATCTTAACAATAACAACAGCTGATATTTACTGGCCTAATGGTTTCAATCCAGATTTTTTTCATACAGTATTTTTAACCTGAATGATTTTTCAGAATAATTATAGTAGGTGGAGAATTTAATATAATCCTTAATCCAAAACTAGACAGGTCAAGATCAGATCTGAGCGATTTCTGGTGATCTAAGAACCTGTTACACAAGAATACTCCTCTTACTCTCCCCCTACAAATGCTACTCTTGTATCGACTACTTCCAAGTTAGTAATTCTTTTACATGTCAAAATTATAACCCTAAACTTCATCCAATAATCATCTCAGGCCATGGCCCTGTCAACTTTAACCTTACACAAAACTACTCCAACCCTCTCAAGTAGGTGGCAGTTCAACACTTAACTTCTAGCTGACAAAGATTCAAGAAGCAATCTCCTCTCCAGAGAGTGGACATCCTTTATTGCACTGAATAACACACCAGAAATCTTACCATCAGTACTTTGGGAAGCAGCAAAAACAGTCCTCAGGGGAAATATAATTTCTTCCTCCCAACACAAGGGAAAAAGGAACAAGAAAAACAAGAAGAACTGGAACATAAACTGAAACATCTCCACTATGATTTGTATAATCAAACAAAAGGAAATACATTATAAATTAAGATATAGAGTAACTTAAAAATATCATACACCAATGGACCAAACTGGTAAATTCCTCACTAATCAGCTGAAAAAGAAAAATCACACATTACAGCAATTTAAGATGCACAGGGAAAACGACTACTGCTCTTAACAGAGATTCATATGTGTGTGCACGAAATAATGTTCTCACTTTCCAGCAGCAGCAAACTCTGTGGGGACCAGTCCAGACAATATATGGGTGTGATGACACTTTTCAAAGGTGCATATAATTTTAAAACAAGACAATGATTATCTACTGTCTCAGTCAATGTTTAGTTACATTTCTGTAATGCAGGATTGAAAGCAATACATTGAAAGAGACTATTGATTAAATTTTGAATTTATACTGGTAATTAGCTGGCCAATATAAATGCACATTTTTCAATAAATAATAACCATCAAGTATTTAGCCGCTATTTTAAGCTATTTTAAGACATAAAGCTGCAGCCATATATAGCCTACATTTATGTTTACATTGTATAGCATTGCTAATTATAGTATATTTAATTTAATATAAATATAATATTGTGAGTACTGGACCAATCACCAGGCAGCAGAGCTAAAACTCAATGTTATATTTTATTATCTACATTTTAGATTTTCTACAATTTCTTACTTATGTTTACGTTAATAATATATTTTAAGATTCTATACAAAATATTCTGCCACGTAAAGAAGTTTGTTCATACCTTCATCCTGTTCTGTGATGTAGGTCTTCTTATTCTTAGACTGACAGATGGAAGAAACTGTTCTAAAGGTGGGAGGACTGTAGTGTGAGCACTCGGGTGTCAGGTGTGACTGTGCGGCAAATGGTTTACATGGCTCACGGGTCAGGTCTGAAAGACCCTTAGCAGGATTTTGCTGAGCGCCTAAGAGAGGTCAGGACTTGCTCTGTATCTTTGTGCCAAGTAATGAATCAAATCAATCAGAATTGAGTATGACAAATCAGTTGACATGAACCACAGCCATGTTGCAATGAAGACAATGTGATATTTTGCTAATGTGCTGATTAATTTAACTGTCTGAGCATTTACAGCATGTGTAAAAATACAAGTATAATATGTATGTAAAGATGAAATATAATAGGCTATGCTGAAAGATTTTCATCTTTTGCTGAAGCTGATCTGGATAAGCTGGATACCTCCTTCTGAATTTACCCTGTGGTATTGCTCCTTCATGAATGGACTTAATAAGCTCCTGTAGGAGCAGCTGAGGTAATATGAATTAGGAGAGACTCAGTCATTGTTGGGTTAAAAGTCCCAGCCAGCTTCCAAGTTTCCCACGTCCCTGCAGCAATGCTCTGATGACCCTTTGATTGACAGGCCAACGAATGAGGGGCAGTACCTGGGAGCCTGAGAAGCCTGGGATTGGATACGAGCTGTCCGTGTGCATTCTAATAAGACACTGCCTTCCAGAGGAATTGGACTCACAGCAGTCCAAGGTTAATCTAGATGTCAACACCTGCTGAGTGTGCAGCGTATTGCTGTGGGGTGACATACCCCATCTTCCCCTCCGCTGTGGAAACTTAATGTGGCAACTGATTCCACCCTCCCTCTAGGAGGAAGTGTAGAGATTGGTATTTCAGTGCTGCCGTGTGTGACTGTTCCTTCTGGCACTTTGGCTGCTGACCTTCTTACTTGCTTGCTTGATTGCTTCCTACCCACTCTGGCCACACTCCAAAACACACCTATGACACTCTCAAAAACATGTGAGAGTTTGTCTTTTAAGATGGGTACACTAATTTTGGGGGGAAAGCAAGAACATCATCACCTTTAGTCCATTCTTTAATTGCTAAAAAACATACAGGAAACTATAACATGGCAACTTAGTGTTAATTCCAACACATCTTTAACTTTTGGTGTATGTTTTTTCTCTTTTTTGGCAAATTAATTACACTAAATTGTACTGTAATGCAACTAACAACTGTGAATGCATCTGAATTCCAGACGTAAATAGTATCAAATTGGGTTTATTATGGTGAAAATTTACCCAGTTACCCAGCATTACAGCAGGGCATCCATATGGTCATTATGTGGTTCAATATCAATTTACATACAGATTTTTCCCAAATAAATTCTTTAATCAAGATCTAACATTACCCATTTGTTTGATGGGCAGGGACTAAAAAAAATAAAAAGGGCACCACCTGCATTTGATGGGACACTAGCACACATGAAACACAAAACTTTTGATATGTTGAAACCGTTCCAAACCATACACATAGAATAAAACTGTATGTGTGGCAGGTCACCTGGCTTGAATTTTCTCCACTCGAAGGCCATATCGCCCCTTAAGTCCACCAGTCACTACAGCACATTTAAAGTAACACAGAAACTGAAAACAAAATGCTTCTATGACGTATAAATACTATGAAGTCCATAAAATGACTACTCTAAAACACTAAGTACAAACATGTAAGTGAACAAACAGGTAACTTTAATATCTTACAGATGTAAGTTGGCAAATACAAAATAACAAAAAGTGGCTGAAGAGCCCAGGTAAAACAAAGCATTTAAGGTTTGAGATTCAAACTACAGATGTCCAAAACAAAAAAAAATACACAACTGAGATAAACTAGAAACAGGAGCAGGAACACAGGGAGAAGCACTAAGACAGAATGCACGACTGGGAAACAGAACAGGGGAACTAAAAAAGAACTCAGACACAGAACACAAACGAGGACACAGACAAGCTGACAAGGGAAACCAAGAAACACAGACTAAATACAGAAAGGAAGGCATGATGATGAGAAACGGGTGAAATCTAATCAGGGACAGGTAAAACTAATCAAGCAGGAACAGAAAATCAAAAGTGGCAGGGAAACACAAAGGCAGGAAGTAAAGCTACAGACACAAGGAGAGGGGGGATGACAAAATAAAACAGGAAACTCTAAACGAGAAACTCAAAACCATGACACGATATGGTTTGAGCATCAACACAAGCCCTCTCGACTACCACCTCCCTTCAGTTTACAGTTATAATAAGAGCATTCCTCAATGAGCAGCCTGAAAGGGTAGGAGATACCCTTCTGATACTGTACATGCTGTAACATGTCCCAAATGAGAGGCTCGTTGAGAGATGCAAAAACAGCCAAAGCATCATCAATGAGTATCACCCACTTGACCCTGAACAATTACTACGACCAAGCACGATATCTAGGAGGCACCTGAAGCCATGACATCTCATTTCACTGGTAATTGTCACCCATTCCCCAACAGTGGACTCACTTAACCCCAGAAACCTTGAATCCCCCCAACCCCCTCTTCCTGTCACACTCTCCTTTCTAATACTCCCAGCACACAACCTCTTTTGCATTTTGTCAAAATTCATTTATTTTCTCCGCAGATCAACCTAATTAGAAGGAAGGCTTGTGGTGAAAATACGTCTTTATTGCTGTCATCATCAATATCACACTCCTTATCTGGGTCACTGCGCCCTGATTGGCTGCATGGCAAATGGAGTGGAAATTTTCCATTTTGTTCGGCACCTTTCATGTTTCAAACGCACGCCCATTGGGGAAACGATGTGCATAGTGGAGGATGTAAACAGTTAGCAGGTCTCCTTTCCTCACAAACACCTTGTTGTGGAGAGAAAAGAAAGAGATGCAGAAATAGAAAAATAGGCAAGATAAAGGTTAGCCCGTCTTCTGGGGACTGAAGGCTCTATTCAATCACACTTGATAAGAAAGCCTTGGGGATTAGTCAAAGGCATTCTCCCTGGGTGGTGAGAAGGCAGCTCTGGGTTCAGGTACTCAACAAAAACACTGTTTACAGTGCGATAGCGCCGGAGACTGCTTTGAGGCAGAACAAAAGATTATGATTTCTCAACTTATCATACGGAAGGAACCATTTTTGATCAAACAGCAGTGGGCAATTTTGCATTCAAGGTCAGTACATTTGCATGTGTGACTGCAGGTAAGAAAACAACAGAGTATTGGATTATATAATGAGCAGTGTAGCTTCTCTTTCTGTTTATACATCCTCTTCCAGACAAATGAGCTCGCCTCCTCATCTTTGCTCCTAAGAGCAGATGCAGAGAACCCTTGGCCCCCATTTCCTGTCCTTGTGTTTTCTATAAAACCGCCACAGTTATCAATGAAGTTCAGTATCTGCTTTTATCTGAGGCAAACTGACACAGCTGAATACAGTTCAGTATTATTTTGACAAAATAAGACAGGCCATCTTCAGTGTGGAGAGTGAATCATTTCCTTGTAGTCATTTTGTGTTTTTGAAATACACATATGGGAGTGAATCAGAGACTGAATACTCAAAGGTGAATACACTTTTAAAAGCAATTTAGAAACGATGCCTTTTCTATATATGTTTGAATTGTTGCTCAAATGGCTTGGCTGTGTTGCAGCACTTGATGCTGACAAGCAATACTGCAATACCGAGAAGCAATCAGCCTTAAAAACACAGTATATTAACTTTAAATACTGTCTCAGTAGGAGCTTTCATGTCACATGGATGGCAGATTGTTCACTGCGGCAGTCAGCTGGCATGTATGAGAAGAAAATACTAATCACCTTTAGTTCAACAAATAAACACTGTTTGGCAACTGCAAAACCAGCAGCACTGGCTGCAGATTAACAAGTAATATCAACAATTTTCATCACATTGGTTTTAATCACATTTTAATCCATCAAATATCCCTGGAGAACACACATAGTTGGAGTTTGTTTGTGGTGTAGATAAGGGATTTTAAAGGTAATCCCTTTGCCTGAGATTTCAATGGCATATTCTGAGCTTTAAAAAGTATTTATAGTGCAACATTAATGTTTTTTTTCTCCTATTATTCTTTATCTTACTAATATTTAGGTGATAATCATGCTCTAAATTTTTGAACCCATAATTTGGGGGTCTGGGGGCTGTAGACAGGTGGTACAAAGGAGACGGCGAGCTAGCTGTTGGTTTTATCACCTATTTTTTTAAATTATTTTTTCCTGTACATGTATATTTGTTTGTTCTGTTTTTACAAAGTATACCAAATTATTTATTATTACCTCCTGTTTGCAATCCAAGCTTTTAGCAGCGTTTCAGGAGCAGGAACACATCTCAATTTTGCATCTTCTGGCATATCTATAAATACCCTTCTAACCATGTCCTCCTGTTCCCCCATATTTCTTATTCTCCCTCTGTCTCGGTAGGGTCCTATGGGCTTCCTTCATGCCTTGGTGCTACAGCAGATTGCCCACTGAAGCTCACCACAATGCAGCAGTATCCAAGAAATACAAAAATCCTTTCACAATCTTTCTGTTTTTGTCAATAAATCATTTCGTTGTATCTGTTTATGGCCAGTGAAAGTACCAATGGATGTACAGAAAACTCGATTATTTACTTATTTATAAAGATCAGTTACCTAAGAATACTGAGCAGATTTATAGACATCTCTTTGTGATGGCCATTGGATACAATGATCACGCTGTGTGTATCACATCTATGTGTTCAAATGTGACTCAGTTATGACTCCAAGAAGGTATGAAGGTATGATATTTGACGCTAATTGTGGCAACCGGGCACTAATGGTTTTAATTTACCTTACCGTCTCTATGAACTGTATGTCACAGCACCTGCTTCAGCTCCAACTGCTGACTGTGTTGATAAGTGGCCAAATCAGTGAGCCAAACTACAAAGATGTCCTGTTGCTAGAATACCTGCATGCGCCTTTCCTTCTCCCCTCACCTGGTATGTTTGCCTCACATCTCTCTATCCACACGCCGCCCTCTGACAGATTTGTACATTTACTTGTACTGTAGGTATGTATTCTCCAAAATCCAGTCCTTACTGTAATTATAGGTTCCTCTTGAGACTGTAATTATGTTCAGCTGCAGATGATGTTGTCCAAACCCCCTGCATTAAACTGCTAAAAACTTTTACTAAACTCATACTGTAGCTCAGTCCTTGTCCTCTCTTGCCTATACTGTTAACTGCAGTAATCAGATAATCAAGTAAATGAGCTTTACAGCAAAAAACACATTCCAAACAGTAATTAACACTGTGGCATTAGAAGAGCAGATCTCAGCCCTGTTTGTCATGCAACATAGAGTATATACAGTAGCTAGCTGTGAGGAAGGATGACAGAAAATATAGAGAGTTTTCACCATGTATCCAAAGATCCTTCTTACATTCTTATTATAAATGTAGTGTGGGATGATAACTGATTAATTATCATACAGAACCACCCACAGTTTCCACCACTCTTCGTAACTCCTCCATCAAGCATATTATTTTTTTTATAAATATTTTTAGTTTTAAGCAGGCTATCTGTACATTAGGAAAATTCACACATGGCATCAATGGATGATTTTGGATCTCTTTGGGTTATTTTGGTCTCCTTATCCAGCACATGAGAAGAGAAATGGATTGTCTCCAACGGTAATAAAACCTACACAGATTATCTAACTCAAACAGTTTGAAAAAAAAAATGAAATGGAAGTAATGCACTCTGGGTAAATGTCAGTGAAGATAAGACAAGACAAGTATACGATTAATCATACCTGATATTCTGAAAAAAAAGAAAAAAAAAAAAGATCACATGATGGACTTATGTGTATGAACCTTCTAAGCTTGTTTAGTGAAAATCAATTTTAAAAAAAATCATGTCCTGCTTCAAACTTGAAGAAATCAGATACTCACTTCAATATTCAAATGGAAAATTCCAGAAAGCATGGGGGGCTTTTTAAAAATAAATCCTAGACTGTGTGAATGCTTGATTATTAAGTCCAGCTTACATTACACACTATTCACTTATTCACTGCAAGCCCTTGGTGTGACAAGTACATATCAGAATGTATGGCTGGCAGTGACTGGTGAGGTATTGATTTATTGTTTGGGCATATGTACAGTATATGCGTGTGTATGAATGTGTGTATGGCACCCTGCATGGGTGCCAGCTGCTGTTATTATTTTCCCATCTCCGATTTCTCTTTAAAGATCGAACAGCACTGCACCTTTGTTATTTCCTGCAAAACCTTAATAAAAGGATTTTGATAAGAAAAAACTTGCACTTTGGAAATACTTTCACTGGCAGAACATCTACGCTGAGACTTTGAGAGTCTTCAAAGACATCAAAAAGTTCCAAAAATGTGATTGCATGCTATTTGTGACATGTAGGCTGAAATGATTTTAAAAAGCACACTTTAGCTAAATAAAACAATGCAACACAGAGACTTAAGCAACAATGAATAAATTATGTTAAACAGATAAATAGAAATTACCATTTTGATGTTGCCATTGTTACCAAATAACAACTTGTCAACATCTTATATAGTGAATACAGTTTTTCAATGTACCTTTGTATGTGATGTTATGAGTTGTCAGACTTTTTTCCTTAATCTGTCAAATAAAATAAATAAAATTGTAATCTGTAATATTTTAACTAATACACTTCCACTTTGGGAACAGATAATTTAAAATTAGCCTTTATGACGCTCAGTTGGATGTTGAATACCGAGTATTCGAAAACTGGGACAAAGTGCTAATTATCAGCGCTCTCCAATGTCTGCCAGATGCAGCTACAGTAATTAGGATTTAAGGAACTGTATGTAACTGTATTTAAATGACTTTTAGTTCAAATGCTTGGCTGTAATGTGTTTACATTTTGTCTACTGTGTGTACATTTCTCAAGCTCACATTACAGGCTGCAGTTAAAACACACAGAAGTTGAAAGTGGACACTTGAGAAATACCAGACCACAAATATGAACACACACACACACACACACATATTGTGAGAAATCTAAACACACAAAACACTGTAATTGTAAATCAATAAACAATTAAGGTACCGCCATCATAACACACTGCTTACTGACCTCAAATCCCTCGGCGCCGACTGTGTCTCCATTTTCCCGTTGTTTGTAAGAGGGCAGCTAAAACAGTAATGGGATAGCTGTCGGCTGATATGTGGACACTTGCCATTGAAGCATGCAGAGATAAAGCTTCAAAGTCTTGTGTTTCTTTTTGCGCACCGTCAGACTGAAGTTACATTTCAGTGTGATGAATTATCTACAGGCCATTTGAAGATCATAACACAGCATATGTTCATACAAATGGGCACAAAGTTTTGGCTTGTTTCGCACGTGATGATATGATTTCATAGGAAGTAGCTTGGTTTTGTGGAGTGTTCTGGTATCAAATAGTTAAAGGAAAGGTTTGGGTTTGAAGTGGAGTTGTATGAGGTACTTATGCATAGTCAGAGTGTTACAGACGCAGAGCTATGTATTGCTCTGAACAGGGTCACTGTAGAAAAACTTGTTTTAGCCACATTAAAATGGCCCACAGCAAAGAGATCAATAACCCTTTAAGTGTACACTAAATTAAGAATATTTTCAACACTTCACCTTGCTGTCAGACAGCCTTTTTCTTTAGCATTAACTATAGAACTTCTAGCTATGCTGTGCACTAAACTACGCTTAAATGAGCTGTTTGGGTCAGAAATCAAACTTCACATTTCTAAAGATTTCAAAGGCTGTGCATGCTTGTGTTTTTTGGGCTGTGCTGCTGTAACTCTGAACTCTGACAAGCTATCCTGCAGCATAATACTGTGCACAGCACAGTTGGACTTATGCGTAAGAATATAGAACTTCTAAGGTATATGATATATGCATACGATATACGCAATGGGGACCTTTGTTGAATGCCATGCCACTCTCCCTCTATTTCCTGTCTGTCTCCATCACTGACAGTATATAATTAGTGGGCAGAGCTTACAGGTCTGTGGAGTTAAACCAACGCAAAAGTGTCTTAAACCCGCATTCCTTCTAGTGGCCAGCAGGGGACAGCACCATTAGCTGCCTGTATGGAGTCTAAAGGAGAAATGACCTTACTTCTCACGTGATTTATTACCTCAGCAAATAGTTCCCTCATGGGGTTATGGTCTCAATCACTAGTT
The DNA here is from genome assembly GCA_033000465.1 of Sciaenops ocellatus. NCBI lineage: Eukaryota > Metazoa > Chordata > Actinopteri > Sciaenidae > Sciaenops > Sciaenops ocellatus. The sequence goes on from CP136888.1 coordinate 20,329,563, forward strand.
TCATGTCTATTTCGATATAGCATGATGTTCATTTTGTAAATTATGGTTCCATTTAGAGATGTTAAAATAGATGTTAAAGGAGGGTATGCTTTATAGCATGGCTACCTTAGAATTGACACGCCCTGCTGCACGTGCTGCTGGTGATAATTTTCGAGGTGGTAAAATCATGCTGTTCCTTCACCATTGAATCATAGGCTTTGTTTTGTTCATTTTTTCTCACTACATGGCTTACATATTTTCAGGGTTAATTGGCCTTCTCAGAAATACAGTCAAGTTGCACGTCAGTGGTAGTATACATGTTGTAGGTCAGTACATGTTGTAGGAAGTGTTACACAATTAGACATTGTTGTATGTACAGTACATGGCCACAGGCTTGTGATGTACCACAGATATCTATATGAACGGCTAGAATAGGTGTGTTGATGCAACATTTGTGTGCCAAAGTACACTTCCAACAAAAGCTAATATTTGTGAGTATCCTCCTGTTATATCATTTATTCTAAATACTTCTTGTATTTAGAATGAAATGATAAATAAATTAGTTATTATGTTGCGATGGAGTGGGTGTGAGTTCAAGGGTGTAGTTTTGGTTAGAAAAGTGGAGGCACAGTAAAGTAAAACAAAGTAACAACTGCATACTAGCTATTAACAAATAGGTGCAAATGGTTATTGTGCTTTCCATAATGTGAGAAGTAACAAAAAAGAAATGCTATGTAAACATCTGTATTATTGTTTAATTACTCAATCCTGAAGAAGGGAGACCACAATAAATGTATGACTAAACCTAATCTAAATCATTTAGAGTCCTTAACAGAGACCTGATCACTTAATGATAAGATACTGTTGTATTTCTGTCTTTATTACAAAGAACACTGTGCTTTACTGTCTTATCTTTAAATAGTGTTTGAATCTAGCATCTTAGAGTATTAACTGTATAAGTAAAAATAAAGATAAATATCTATTATTTAAAAAAAAAAAGAAACAGACATGGTGAGAGTACGTTAATCAGCCCCTACTTTGAGACTGTATAACCTACGTTTGTACATTTTGGTGAATCTGCACTTTGAAAAGTTGTGCCGTATTAGTCACTTGAAGTTCCTGTTGTGATTGGCACAGACATAAATTAACTGGATACTAAAGCAAATGTCAAAACTCAAGTCTTTACGTTGTAGGGAGCATCCTTTTTGTATGATTTCTAAACAGATTTATGGATGTTTATCTGTGATGGACACCAGAGATACTACCATCACTAGAGAAAGTGAGTTTTGGCAATATGTGTGTCCAAACACAATAAAAAACAAAGTGACACATACTGATTTGGCCACAGAAACAACAAAAAAGATGTTCTTTCAAACTCAAACATTCAAATAAAGGCTGTCCTGCTGCTGAATGTGTCCTGAACCGACGAGTTTCAGCAGTGGACAGAACAACAGCAGATAACACAGAACTGAACACATGCTGTCCAGCAAAGAGATTTAGATGAAGACAAGATTTGTCAAATTTACACATCTTTATAAGACACGACAAAATGGAAAAGGAGATCATCTGATTGTTTGAAGACATTTTCTTAAGAGAGTCACATTAATACAAAGAGCTATCATGGAATACCAGTATTTTATATACTGCAGTTGTTATACCACATTTTTATATTCTGTAACATGTGTACATGGTAATATGCCAACTTTGCTTCAAAAAGTGTTCAGTTAGTTCATCCAAGAAAAGAAAAGAAAAGAAACCTTTTTAAACAATATTCAACTCACCATGAAAGGATTACAATACCCTGCAAATGCTCACGGTCTGTGTCATAATGTCTTTAAGCGTTTATCTTTACCACAAGAGAATACACAAAAACTCAATGCTTTGGGTAACTCGTTGGATTTGATCCTGCCTTTCATATAAAAAACTTGAAATAGCTGAATGCTCATTAATGATTTACATAGTCCCAAGGGGAACAGAGACAACACTGTGATACTGTGAGAATTCATGTCAAGATAATAAGGAAGAAATGTGAAGAGTTCCACTCCAAAACGTTATATATCCAGATACAACATAAAATAAAATCGTTGCCTGAGGTTTATCGTTCAACGTCTTTGAAATCTGCAGGTTCCACTCTTTAAAATTAGCTCATTTTGTCAACCGAGTACTTAATTATGAACGATTCTTTAAAAGTAATTTCATTTGGTTTTAGTTTTTTCTTCTTTTTATTTGCTGTTAAGCTTTTTGGGGGTCATGTTTTCTGTCACATTTTGGAACAAAACTCTTCATTATTTCCAGTTCATTAAATACTGTAATTATCCAAAATATGGAACGCGTAATACCACACAATTAGCTGATCCACTTGAGTGATTATTATTTCTGATGTACCATCTATAAATTAACACAAGTATCTACCTGCTTCAGTGGCTCCTCTCTGGTCTTAACAGAAGAGATTTTTTTTAATCAAAGCAATTGATGGGTGTAAAACCTCATCGCTGCCAAACATGCAAAGGCCATGAGTGTGAGGAAGAATAGAGTCACTGTGAGTCATGTACAGTTGATGACAAAAAAAATCTAAATAATAAAAAAGAAGGAGGCCTTTCTGTTGTTGTTTTTTTTTTTTTTTTCTTTTTTCTTCGGCCTGTGAAGTGACAGGATCCTTGTGGTATTAACCTAAAATTCTTTATCAGCAGTTTGAGTTTTGGGAAATACGCTTGGGAAATTAGCTTTCTTGCAGAGTTAGATCAATACCACTCTAATATCTGTACAGTCAATCTGAAGCTACTTCCAGCGGCCAGTGAGCTTAACTTAGCATAATGACCGGCAACAGGGGGAAACTGCTAGCATGGCTCTGTCCAAAGGTAACAAAGTCTACCAGCACCTCTGCAGCTCTTATCTCATTCGTTTTATCTCATTTGTTTAATCAGCATAAAAACCAAATTGCAAGCGCTGCAGTTTTAGGCAGCTTACAGGACTACATAAGTAATTTCTCTGCTGGTTAGTTGCTTACCTTGGTTTATGAACAGATAAAACAAACAGGACACGGAGCTCCGAGTCAAACTAGCCAATCACGTCCAGGCTAGCATCTGTTCCACAGCGGCCTCTCACTGTGCATGTTTCTGTACATGTTAAAAAAACAGGTGAAAGTATATCTGGCCTAAATTGGGAAACACACTGCATACATTTTAGCAAGGCTTTGTTCCCAGACTGATTTTAAGTTTTTTGTGTTATTTTATCTGTCATTGTGCTTTTGAATGAGATTCACATGTCAATTGATGAGCCATTGAGCACGGATGTGCCTACTCTAGGGTTTTTCTTTTTTTGCCGATTGTGATTGCTGATACCGATCATTTTTGTTTTGTTACAGCAGCTGAAATAACAGTATAAAAAAAATCAACCACTGGTATATGAAAATAGCCCAAGTTCTTAAAAAGTTCTTGAAATTCAAAGAAAGCATGTAATGCTGTTTTACAATTTGACCAAAGTTTTGTTGATACTCATAATTAAATTGCTCAGCCATCCATTGGAACGTTCAGTTTCAACTGGACCAAGAGAATCTGCAGATTATTTCTCTACCCAATGTGTTGTTATAAACTAAAGTTAGACACGATACAAGATGAATAAATCCCTGTTTTCGTTAGCTTGTATGTCCCCCTGCTGCGCAGTTAGTTACCTGTTTCAAGCTTTTAGGCTTAGCTAAGCTAACTGTCTCCTAGCTGTAGCTTCATATTGAGTTGACAAATATCAAAGTGGTATTGATCTTCTCATCAAAGCAAAAAGAGTGAACTAGCGTGTTTCTCAAAATGTCTAACTATTCCCCTAAGTGACAGGTTTTCTTAGGCTGTGCACACACCTGCAGCTAACACACGAGTTATACTTTCAGTTACAAAAATGTTTTCTTTAGAGTGGAAAAGCAGTTTCACTCCAAAAAGCCTGAAAATGACAGAACAGTTTCTCAAATCATGTGTATATGTTTGGAAGTGTGGTGTAAGATACTTAGCAACGCATTATTCGTGCCATAAAAAGCAAATGAACTGGAAAGTGAATATGAGGCTTCATCACCTCTTTGGAAAAGTGTCGTGTTGATGGCTCTGAGTCGTCCCCCATTCTCCAAGAGTCTCTGTGATTCAGTGTCAGTGCACGTTCTGAACTGTATTCACCTTCACCACATAAGACAACTTACCAGCACTGACACAGGTAATTCCCAAGAGAAACCTCCTCTAGATTAGGATGAAAACAAATACCATAGCTTTATACTTTAGCCACCCAGATCACAGTCAGAAAAGGAACCAAAATAACACCCGAAAAAATAAGTTAACATAATTTTGACACATATAATTTTACAATATGTACATTATTTTTAAATTAAAATAGATTTGTCGGTTGTCTGATTGGGTAGGTCCTCTACAGAGCGCTCCCTTTTTTTTTTTCCAACCATCCAGTGTTATTCCACAGAAGCAGAGTCCCCATTAAAAGCTCAGCGTCAGCCAATCAGACTGCAAGTAAGGCTACCATCGTCAAGTCCCTGCCAATAGTTTGTCGGTGGCGTCTCCAGACAGGGCCAAGCCCTTAGCAACAAACATGGCAGACCCTTCAACACCCTGACAAAAAGAAATAAATATAAAATATATGTAATATTTCTATATATATTCATAAAACCAAACCCAGGATAGATTTTAACTCTGTGTGTTCTCTCTATTATATAATCAAACTGTGGCCATTTTCCTATTGCCAGTCCACTTTACATCCCTTTTTGTCTCCATTTTTGTGTATTTTTGCAGTTTTTCGAGAAAAAAAAAAAGTCTTCTTCAAACCTGTACATCTTATACGCAAGTAAACAAAATGTAAAAGTGCGTGTTTTTTGAATACGTTTTATCCACTATATCCAAAAGTGTTGCAGGCACTTAAGTCCTTCCCAAACATTGTAGGTGTTTTTCGACAGTGGAGCAGGTTGGTTTGGTTATTCCTGGATTCGTGTGGGTCGGTCCGTCTGTATGTCTCTGTCGATCTGTCTGTCTGGCGAGGAACGGGCCACCTCCGGGCCGCTGCTAGCCGAGGATGTCCAGGTAGACCGGCGTGGCTTTTCCCATGGCGAACAGGACCTTCTGAATGTCCTTAATGTTCAGTCGCTGCTGCGGTTCCCTCTGCCAACAGCCCAGCATGATGTCATACACCTCCTTAGGACAAATCCGTGGCCTCTCCAGAACCCGACCCTGGGTTATGCACTCAATAACCTGCAGAGGAGAGAGGGCAGTGGAGTGAGACAGGCGATTTTCACTGACTGATTGCTTTGGTTTGTTCATAATGAGAAACCAGTGACACTGAGCTGGCTGTCCTTTGAGGTTTGAACTAATGAAACTGAGATGAAAGAAGTAAACAGTATGCATTCAGTCTTAAATTTGTCCAATACTGAAGGGGAAATAAGATTTAATTTTATCTGTCCTGCAGCACAAAATAACAACAATCCTGGACATTTGTGGGGGTGGATGTTTGAGATGCTGCTAAAAAGGTGATTGATCATTTCTTTGTTGGACTTGGCTCTAATTAGCCGGATGACTCATTGCTGTTCTCACAATTTGACTTTGTTATTTGTGTCAATTCCAGGCCACTGCAGCTTGAAGATTAGTGTGTAATGACTGTGGTTGCACAGAACAAGTGTTATTTTCTGCTTTTCATTTTTTTTTTACTTCTTTTTTTAGCATTGCCACCATATTGAATTTCTTTACACTTTAAATTTGCTACTGATACCAGCTCAGCGTTCCTTTTTACGTGTTTAGGTGATTAAGGTGAAGAATAATTACCAACATAGCTGAAGAGAAAAAAATGGAAACTCTCCCCCCGTAAGACATATTATGGTGTCATGCAATTTCATGCTCGTGCAATCTAGCAGCACAACAACATAGTGTCAGAACAAAGCATTGGATAATCTACTGCTATCTGAAGCCTAATTTTCTGGAAAGAATGTATGACAAACCTAATCTGTGTTTAAATGTGATTTCACTGAGGTTTATACTCAAGAGTGTCAACAACAGTAAAAAGTGGAAACAAAACAACATATTTGAACAAACCAGAGAGAAAAACCTCTTCTATTCTTCCACCTGTTGCACCTGTAAATCATTGTTTTCTTTCCATTATATTCTGTTTCTCATATATTGTCACCAACGGATGAGAGGCACAGGAGATAGACTACCTTGAGACTATGACTAAAGGGATAGAGCATCAGCTGCAAAAAAAACATATGGCGCCTCTTTGAATAAATTCCCAGATCACAAACAATACAAACAACCAATAGTAAAGGTTGCAGTGGTCATGGCAACAGCACACAGCCAAACAGATGGGAGACATTATTCAAATGATTCAGAGAGTAATCATGAATAACCGAGAATCCAGCTAATTTACAACTGTAATGGTGTTGTAACCTATGGAAACCTTTTGATAAATCCACAACCTACACAAGTGACATGGTTGTGGTTATATATTATGGTAGCAATTTAATTCTCTGCACTTCTTTTTACACCAGCCCATTATACTGTAATTACATTGTCTGACATTACCTAGTATTTCCAGTCCAGTTATCATATTAGGTTTAGGGTTGAGGTTAACACACACGCAAAACCCAATAAAATCCAATGCAATTCTGACAAATTATAATAGCAACGATTCACATTCAGCATACAACTAATCTCAAATGTCCACACCCTAATTCATCCTCTTTTCTCTTCTCCTTCACTGGTTTAGCATCGCTGGTCTCGTTATGGACAGTTTAAATAAAGAACCAAAATTCGATGCAGGATCAGAACCGAAGAGACCGTCTATTCATCCACACATTCCTCGTCAAAATCTGGCACCTACATTACCCAAAATGCATCTCCACTGTTGGCAACTCAGGTGCGTTCTGCTAGTAGTGGCTATTGTAACCTCAGGCCACCAGCCTCCAGCATAGATGAGGAGCTGGCATCAGAACTTTTTTTTTTGTTTTCTAACTTGTGTGTCACTAATCAAGTCACTTGAGGCAGTTTATCAGATTTTGCGCACCTCCATCTCGAGCCACAAGCAATTTTCTGTTTTTTTTTCACATGTTCAGTAACACTCCCTTTAAAGAGTCTTTGATGTGTAAGGCTGGAGTCATCTTTTAGTGGCTAGTTTAGACCCTTAATTGGATGTGATGGATCTATATTTAAAAGAAACATTTTAGTGTAACTTACAGTTTAAAGTTACTAGTTATAGGATCCTGGATCACTAGTGTTTGTTTTAGTGAAGCAAGTAACCCAAAGAGGGACAGAGGCCTCAGGTGACTGCTAGTAATATGGAGATTGGTTGCTCTGTAACCTTTTTTTCCCGACCTGAACTGATTCTGAAATAATGAGCTTCAATGCAACATAAGCCTTGCTGCCAAAATTATTATGTTATTGCAGATTTTTTACATTTTTTTCTTTATTTGATAGTGCAGCTGAAGGCAGAGAGGAAAGGGAGAGGGAAGGTACAACATGGAGCAAAAGGCTCCTATGTGAGTGTTGTTGTGTAACACAGTGTCTTGGTCCTCACTTCTAACCTGCATCACATCAGTTCGCTTTCTGTCTATTTTTACCGGGAGCTGTGTGTGTACATGCACACACAGTTTCTTCTGTTTCTTTTTTTTTGTATGCCACATGAATGCTGCCTCCATGACAATTTGGTGCCAGCTTGTGGTGGACTACAATGCTTCAAATATGGAAATATGGTCACAATATTCCCATTTATAAAATAGCAGCAAATATGTTTGGCTTCGACCAGGACAATGGTTTTAGAAACAGATCTCACTGTTACTTAATAAAGAGCAAATGACACGACTATTTGTAACAGCAAAGGGGGAGTGAAAACAAAGAGTACTTTGTCACCCACAGTTCTAGATCCCACCAGTGATCATAGAGCTAGTGATGAATGTAGCACCATTCCTCCAGCCTAACGAGCAAATTGGATGGACAGAAAAGCAGCGGGAGTCTCAGCTGCAGGGAAGAGTAGCAGGCTGGATATAGCTGCTCCAAAGAGACCCATGCAGGAGAGGCACTGCTGAATAGAAACAGCTGGAGACTAGTTCATCCCTGTGGTAGCAATAGTATCTCCGAAAAATGGTAACGTATACAGCGAGTTATACAAACCCAAGACCTCATGTTTCCTCATGTGTATGGCTGCACCTTTCCATCAAATGTCTTGTGCATCTTTTTATTCAGCCTGACATATTTGGTATTTTTGGAAAGATTTTGTGGGTTGGACCAATGTTTGGCAGCATGGTGGTTTGTAATGCTTGGCCAGTTGGTGTGCCGCCTCTTGTTTTTCCTCTGTGATAGATGTTCTGCTTTATTCGGAATAAAAGTAGAGGAAAGTGGTGGAGCCTATAGATCCCAGTGGAGAAAGAGGCACTGTTCCTACGGTATCCAAGTGATAATCAGTCACTGATACCCATTTATAATTGCTGCTGTAATGTATCATTGTGTAATGTGTTAGACAGATCTGAATAACTGAATAATAAGTACAATATTCCTCTCTAACACTACCTGAAGCCTGAATTACATTAGAGAAACAAATCATGGATTCTCACTTTTTTGGCTAAAATACGGTGCTCATCTCATTCCATTGTCATAAGGTTTCTGCAGTATAGTTTAATCAGCTGAGTGTTTCATTTAAATTGTCTCAAAAATCTGTCCGTGCAAGATACATCGATATGTGGAAATCCCAATTTGTGTCAAGCCCCAGAGCATAGTGATGTTTCAATTGAAATACTTGAAATGCCAGGTTATTCTTTTAGGTCAATCTAATTTTCTCAATATGCTCGCTTTACAAGAGTAATCCTAATTGAATTTTATTGATTCAAAGCAGAGCCTCCAATGAAAAAACAAACCAATCATGAGTGTTATGTAATGCGGCATCTTGTCTGGTGGCAAAGCAGCATCAATTTATCACCTCGTTGGGCCAGCTCAAGTCTCAGACAGAGAAAAGAAACAAAGTGAGGAGACAGAATAAGATCCAAAATGGCAGTGTTCATTTAAATCTGCTATTAGAAAGCTTGTGCTTACCCTTTGCCATTGATGCTGCTGTTATTGTTAAATGGTTATTGTTTCTTATTACATTTGCAATAAATACCCTTAACTGCACCACCTACTGTACATTGAGGAACATAGAAGAAGACATATACCATTGTATAACCTGGAGCTCTAATTTTCAATGTGTGCATGAAGGCCTGCAGTTCAGCCTTGGATAATATATACAATATGTACAGTCTCCTGTGAAGGTTTATCTAAATGCGTCAGGCTCTCATACCTCGTTGTTACCCAGCTGGAACCAAGGCTGCTTCCCATAGGTAAAGATCTCCCACAAGATGACTCCGAAGCTCCAGACGTCGCTTTCCGTGGAGAATTTCCTGTACATGATGCTCTCTGGGGGCATCCAGCGAATAGGTAGCATGGTATGTCCTCCAACCTGAGAAGAGGAGAAGAGAAGAAAAAGAGATCTTTATTGCAAATGAAATGTTGCAGCTAAAACACAGATTAGAAAATTCAGTCATCAACACAACTCCCGGGCGCCTGGGGATTAACTGTCCTCGCATGTAACTGATACGATGGGCTTAACATCTCATGAATGTCCGCAGTGCTGCTGGATGTTGACACTGATGCAATACACGAAAATGCTGACTTATCTGCCACCTTTTGTGTCTGTACTGAATCTCAGGATGCAAAATTCTTTAGGTTATGGTATTAAAGCGTCCCTTTGTTCTTGATGGAAAATAGCATCAGCAATCCCTTCTCTGCAGAAGTACTGGCATTAAGCAGAGGATCAGAGTCTCAAAGCATGGAAATGAATATGTTCTAATCAGTTTTTTAAAATAAATCGGTTTCAACCAAGGGGTTACAAAAACTGCTGAATGGATCCTCAGAGTAAAGACGTTCATATGGCTTCAAATGTAAATGCGAATATTTAAATTCTGCTATATTTTCTCTCCACAGAGGGAACTCCATGTAAACCTCTCGCACTCATAAGAAGGTTTGTATGAAGCAGAGTACCTGCTGAGGCAGGGGAGATATCAGCTGTGAGCTCTTTAATGTCTTCAAACCAGCAGCACATGAAATGAAGTCTCCCTTGCTGTAAATCTTCAGAGGCGGAATATTAATCGATTAAATAATCATCCATTAATCATCCTTGCACTCAGCTTCCATTAGCAGGCATTGTTTTAAAGTCTATTTCCCATTCATGTCAGTGGCTGTGCTTTAATCATGGCAGTGATGAGCTGGACAAGACTAATGTGGGAATGAGCTGCAAAGTATTGCAAGTTTCAGTTCAGGATCTTCTGGCAGTATTAATTATGATGATTATTGTGGAGCTCAGGAGTCATAATTGACAGATAATTTTATTTATATGCTGCTGTGATTTTATGTGCAGCCTACTGGAGCCACTGTAGCTGTTACAGCATGTTGAACTGCTGCTGTGATTTGTTTTTATCCCAAGAGAAGTGTTTAAAAGTTTGACATTAAAATAAAAAAAATAAATAATTAAAAAAATTCTTAACATTTATGAACTTTTCTAGAGCTTACATAAACACGGGTTATTATGTGACACCCGAAGGTCACTTGATGACAACTGAGCATCTGCTAAGAAAAAACATGACATGCGGTTGAAAGCCTCAAGGAAAAAAAATAATAAGTGGACCTTGAGCAAAGTTTTTTTAAATAAATCTGAGTATACTGTAGATAAGAAATTTGAGAGATACAACAAAAATGAAATGGAAATAATGAAATATGATCTTGTACACACTGAATACCACAAATCAAAGGAATAAAAACAAAAAAAATGTTGAAGAATTTATAGAGAATTGATTAATATACAGCCAACAGTATTGGCCGTATACAGTAGAACCAAATACACGGAAAGCTACATACTAATGTACACTCATTTCGTTAGAGTGCTTGTTCTAATCCTACCTGACCATGAATAATGTAAAAATCATACATTTTTAATTCCCAGCGATGCTTTATAACACTGAAAATACATTTTGATGCTTATTGTATGGAAGTTGTTGTCCTCTCGCTTCCTTCCTTGCTGATTTTTGCTGCCATTTAGTTTTCATGATCTGGTTCAGTTTTTGGCTTTTGTGGTCTATCTCCTTGTTATCTTGACATTTTTGTGAAGATAACAATAAGATGGATTTTTAAGCCCCTTTGACGTTTTTATCTCCATGTCAGTGAAAGTACTCCTGCAGCATATCATCCATCCTTCATCACAGCCACCCATCCATCCATAAATTTACTGATGCATCTATCCAACCATCCATCCGTGCATCCATCTATCCTTCTGAGCTAATTGTCTGTGCTTAACTCTAAGAGTCACCGATATAGCCTAAGCTCTGAAATCATCATTAGCGCAACCTCTTACTGTAGCTGCATTCACTCTCACGTGGTTCCACTAGTCTGTACCTCTGGGTTACAAAACAATCAGATTCATTTAATCATAAAACACTCTACTCCAGACTCCATTTACCAGCTCCAATGCCTGTCTGCCTTCAGCTGTGAGCTGTGTGGCATTTCAAGTGTTGAAAAGAAAAAAATCAACGCACGTCTTGCTAATTACCTCCTAGTTCTGTAGCATGCTCGTTGCACATTTCCTTTGAAAGTCAAACACAATATCTGCATGTCAGCTTCATGCAGCAGATGAATCTTCTGGCTGCTTTAGAGAAACTTGAAATTTGTCAATCTGTCAAAAGGCTGCTGCTTCCTAGGAATTTATTCAGTACGTCCACTTCATCAAATTTAGTTGCTGAGTACGAGGCCTCTGTTTGTTTGCCTTTACTTGTCCTTCATCTATCGTCTTTTTTGAAGTCATGGAGTGGGTTGCCTCTCAGAATCTTAGGTTGTTTTAAAAATGTAGCCTCACTTAAAATCTTCCTGTTTTTACATGATTATTAATAATGTAATGTAATAATGTAATGATATTTCATTACAGGATCTATTGTACTACTACTGTCATACTACATTAGCAAGCTAACATTAGCCATGTAACACCTGTAATACCTGGCACTTATGTGCCTATTTTTTATTATTAACTAATCTCTACATAAGAACTATGTATGTGTGGTGCAACCTGCTTTAACTCTGTGGTGAAAGTATTTGACTTTTTATAGAATAATTAACATACTCTTCTTTTTAAAAGTGAAATTCATAATAAACCCTTAGTCAATAACTCGATTACTTTGGTTTATGACTCTTCTCTATTTGTTCTGTAGTCACACAGCATAGTCAGGTCAGGTCCCTTAATGAAGGGCTCTTTAAAGCAGACTCAGGAATTTGGGGAAATTAAACAATATGTTATCCTATCATGAACACTCTCTGGCCACAGTTTCCGCTGTTCAACACAAGTTACATATTCTCACTTTAGCAGCTGATGCAACCACCTACTGAAGGCTGAGTCAACCAATGGTCAGCTAGAGTAAAGAAAGAGCTTTAAACAATTGTTACATTGTGTTATTGTAAAACACAATGACACAAAAAACAGAACTTGAAGAAATGTCATAGATGGTTGCTGTCATCAAAAATGAACCTTGGAGTATTGTGTGTCCTCTGGATATGTACTGTATGTTTACAGGTGTATTGTGCCATTTTAAAACACGGAGCTTCTCAATGTAACACCATGCTTTGTGTCAAAAACTATGTAGAGATGTGTCACTGTGCAATGATTTCACAAGGCTGTATGCCTTGCCTTACATTTAAGACAAATGGCTATTTCTACACATGGCCCGGAGGTCAACAAGACCATTAGAGACAGTTTCTTACAATACCTAAATGCTGACTGTGAGTCAAAATCACACTCCATTAACCTTGAGACTGTCCAACTTTTGTTCTTATTGTGGTTCAGCAAAACAAATGAAGAGCATCATTTCACTTCCATTCCACCGTCACTGAAAAATGTCTGTCTAAACAAATCATTTAATCGGTCTTTAACTCTTTCTCTCTTTGAAGTTATTGAATGTAAGTGATACTTACAGTCTTAGAACAAACAGTATATTAGAATAAGTGGACTTTATGGGAAATTTGTATTATGAAATCGCATTGGCGTAGTTATATACGTAATTATGTTGAATCTTACATCTCAGCACAAACTTTTCATTTTCATTTACATTATCTAAACTTCCCGAGAGGGCTTGCTGAGCACACTTTTCAGCTCCATCCTGCTTCACATTAATACATTTACACACATTTACACCTCAGAGCTGCCCAGTACAACCACAGTCTTCTACTAATCCCACCAGAGGTTAAGTGCTGTGCTCAACTGCATCTCAGTTGTAAAGAGAAGAGAGAACACTTTTGTGTCCTTTTTCCCAGATCCTGCAGTCACAATGTCTGCTCCTCTATAACTCGCCCAAGGGCATCTGAGGTATTAGCAGAATCTCAAAGACAGAAACATCCTTTACCTCCTAAATTTAAAACTCCTCCCTGCCAACACAATCGAAGCTGTTGGTGTTTTTCTTCAGTGGTAAGGCAGACAAAATAGTAATTAAGGTAAACATACATTTAAGAGGTGGTTCAAGTTAAGTGCCCTTTCTCTACCTCTTGAACACACGTTGTATATATTGACAGCCCCTGAGTGAATTTTGTGGTGCTGTGGACAGTTGGTTGTAGTTTTCCCTCACATTCACCTTCACCCTCATTTGCTAGGGTTCTGCTGCAAGCTAATAGCCAAATGAACACTGACTTCATCCCACCTGGTCTCATTAGACATGCCACGTCTTAGTGTTGTACACAACATTAAGCCAATATTGATGCAGAGACCAGTCGCCCCCGTTGTGTAAAACCTCTGGGCCGAGCCAAGCTAGGTGGGCTGAGAGTACGGTGAAGGAGTCGGCGAGGGGCTGTATACCAATCTGTCCCCCTGTGGAGCTTTAGAAAGATTAAACAAAATTAATTAAGTTCCTGTTAGTCTAAATGACTTATCTGAGGTCCAACCAGCCCATTGCACGCAAGGCTAAACCTCATCAGATGCATACTAATGATTCAACCGCTGCGGCTATGGTGAGGGGCATTAAAACTGGCTGACTCTTTGCTTCCCAAATGATTGCATGCTATCACCTTGGGTTTTTGTGACAAGGCCATGGCAATTAGCTTGGAACATGGGGGAAAAAGAAAAAAAAAAAAAGCTGAACACATAATAAAAATAAAATAATTGCCCCTGTAATTATCCTCATCTTTCTCACTCAATGTCACATCGAGAAGCTGGCAATGCTCTGTGGGGAGTGAGGAATGAGTCTGGGGCTTTTTTTTTTGTTGCTGTGTAAACTGGATTAGTGCTCTGCCTGTCCCACCATGGCAGGGGAGTGATTGGATTAACGGCGTGGAGAGCACAGCAGCATGGCAGGGGGATAGATTACTGGCCCAGTTGGGCTCTTCGATGGGCGCTCCACGGCCTGCAGGGAGCCCTGGGAGGCCCCAGACATCTTAAAGGGCCCCGATAACCATCTATACACTCTCTCTTCCTGCTCTAACCACGCTGCTATCTTTGCTCTCCCAGCTCAAACAGCAGTGAACACAAGTTCACTTTAGAGGCTATGATGTCCATTAGGTTTCTACCTGCTGTGCTGCTGCCAAGTGGAGATAAAGTGGTATCTACTCTGGCTGCTGCATGCCGGTGGGTGGTGAAAGTTTTTGAAGGTTTTTCAAAACACACACACATACTGCACTATTGCTATCATGCAATTTTATGTTCACATTTTCAGTATTTAGCTCTCTAGACGGACTTCTGCAATAGAATGTGTATATAGGTAGCTGCTGACTTTGTAACTGCTCTTTGAATAGAAAATTATTAGTAGTACAGCCCTGCTGTGCCCCTGTGATGCTGTTAAATAACATGTCTCCTGGAACAGAGAGCTTTCTGCATGGGTTATATTTGGCGATAAATAAATAACAAGACTAAGAGTCTACCAGCCACGTGAGGCTGTTCTTAGGCAGAGCTGTGCTTTGAGCTAAATGCTTATGTCAGTATGATAACATGCTCACAATGACAGTGCTGAGATGCTGATATTTAGCAGGTGTAATGTTTACCATGTTCAACATCTTAGTTCTGCATGTTAGCATGCTAACATTTGCTATTTAGCACAAGTACAGCTGAGGTTTGACCTCAAGATGGTGCTTGAGGAAAAGTCAGAGTGATTACAATACATCCTCAGGGGAGCGTGAATGTATGTAGGCCTACCACATTTCATGGCAATCCATTCAATAATATATTTACATAACATATTCCATTTAAAACCAAAAGGCAAGGTGTCACTATAGTGGTGGGGCTAAGTGGTATCATGGTTAGTAGGATACCAAATTTTGCACCAATACATCAAGTAGATGTTTATATATTTCAGTCTGGAGCAAAGTGGTGGACCAACCCAAAACACATTTTAGTAAAACAACAGTTTGACACTTTGGGAAATATGCTTATTTGCTGTGATGAAAAGATTAAGCAAGACTAGCTGTTTCCCTCTGCTTCCAGTCTTTATGCTGAGTTAAGCTAAGCTAATGGCAGTAGTGTCATGTTTAAACGTAGAGGCATGAGAGTGGTATCAATCTTCTCATCCAACTCTGGATAAAAAAAAGCAAAATATATAATATTTCCCAGAATACTGAAGTAGCTCTGAATAATGCAAAAAACGGTATTTAGGCCATCTAAAGCCAGACTTTCTCTGAGGTCAACAGTAGCAGCTCCTTCATTTCTTAGATCATGTAAGACAGGCGCACTGGGCTAAGAGAGAGAGAAAAAAGCAAGACCCAAGGGGAGAGGCGGAATGGAGTTTTTTCATCGCTTCATGCAGCAGTAATAAATATGGCCTGTGTACTCATTAGCACCAAGCTGCATACAGTTTTGAGGAGCTTGTGCTTTATAAATAATGCAGCACTGGAGTGTCTGTTTGATCCTTGAAACAGTAGAAACCTGGGGACCATTTTTCTTCAAAGCAAAGCAGTGCAGGTAAGCAGAGGCTTCCTGGCAGAGTCACAAAGAACACTAAGTCCTTGAAACTGAGTCATTAGATTATAACATTGTTACAGCGTTTGATAGTCATTAGTCTCTGATTCAAAAATGCAGATTCTGGCTTTACAACAATTTTCATTTCCTACTCAAATCTTAAGGGTAAGATTGTCATTGCTGCTTTCTTTTATCCAGCTAATTTTAGCTGGACCCCTGCTTTCTCAACACTTTCCTCCCTGCATCCTTCTTTACATTCAGACAATGTTACGCTCATTGAAATGAGAAACAAAACCCTGCCACTGCTAAATGAAAACACTCACGCTGCAAAGCAAGCCTCTGGAGAAAAGTCTGAAGAATTTTTAATATTCTCTACCAAAAAAGTAGAAAATTGAAGCCTCTACATCCTATTCCCTGACAGGAACCTATATGTCACTGTTCATAATTTGGCTGTAATGAGAGGCTTTGAAGCCATTTCTCTACTTGTCGAGAAAAACTAGCGTCTAACATTGCAGTCTTACTGCAGCTTTCAGAAAGGCAAACTAAAAAGTTTTGCAGAACTTTTTTCTTATGCCACAAGTAATTGAATTTAATACAAACTGAAAAACTACATTCATTCATTACTGTAACAAATTGAGGAACAGATTTCTTGGCCTCCTGATTCAACATAACCGATTAAATTTATAAAGAAAATCTTTAAAGGTCCATCAAATTTACTGCAATGCATACTATAAATCTGTTATATAATATAAAGAAATCCGTTCATTATACTGTGAGAAAATAATACATCTCATGCTTTGAGAAGACTTGTAGACTGACAGAGACCCTGCATGAGCTCCTCCATCTGTCCTCTGGAAGCTTTTCCTGAACATGCCTGGTAAAAAAAAAAACAAAACAGTATTTCACCCAGTCTTTCAAGCTGCACTTTTATACCTACCTAGAGAGTGTCACTCTCTGAACTCATGAAAACATATTGTGAGGCATCACTATAAAACACCTGCATTGCAACACCGGTGCCGCCGTCGGCCTGTACACGTTCTGCAGTTGCCTTTTTGAAAGAACACAAAAGCGTATTCAGTGCAGGCGGAGCAGCAGGATTTGACAGATGGATGTGACTTAGGACAATATTCATTTCTTTCTTGAAGTTGTTCCCTCCTGCTGCAGAGTGTCTCGGGAGTCCCAAAGGGCAACAAGCGTCAATACGACTAGTCAGCGATGGGAGGATTGCGTTCTTGGCAGGGCGCTGCTATTTATAATCACTCAACACAGGGAAAGTGTCCAATACTGTTAGGAGCTCCTTATCTCTGGGCTCTGTCAATATTCCTCTGTGTAGGCGGGCAGCGATGCTATCACAGCGTATCACACAGCAGCTTCACACAAGGCATGCCACGCATGCATACATACATAAACCACCCTGAATTCAAACTGACACTCGTATTTTTTACAAACAGTTTCTCGGGTTTCTGCCTAATCCAACATACCGATTTGCAAGAACCGTTCTCCCCTCAACACTGCATTGTGAGGCTGTGTGTGTTTGTGCGTGCTGAAACAGTAAATTATTCAATAAATTATTCAACTGTCTAAGATTTCCTCAATAAATTTGCCACTGAGTTTGATAGGAGGAATAAACATTTGACTGGAAAATTTGCTCAGACTTCTTTCTAATGCACTGTTGCTATGTGGGCTATTAATTATTTTCTTCACCTGTATGTATTTAGATAGCTGTAATTACAGGACTTGTTTTTGGTTATCGAACACACACAGAAGCACCTTTTCTGTAAAATGTTAATAAAGCAATTTTAAGTGATTTTTGGGCACATTTTTACTACCAGTATGTATCCTTCTGCATTTCCCTCTTTTATCCCAATTTGTTGGCCCATTCCCCTGACACTGCGGTCCTTTTCACTGCTAACTCCATTGTTAACAGAGGCTGAGTGCACTGTAGATACAAATGGAGTCACCAGCTGCTTCCTTTCACCTGTCAGTGAGGAGTATATTGTGCTTGGAGGTCCACCTTTTTGCTCACAGGTCAACCTCCCCTCTTCACAGACACCCTGACCAATGAGAACATGAACATTGTTTGTGTTGAACACTGCAGTCCAGGATTGAAGCTAGGTGAGAGATTTACCCCGCACAACCTTGACCCTAACTTTTGACTATACTGTATCTGTTGCTCGCTGATACTAACGTAAGGAGCATAGACTCACACAGCTCCTTGTTAGGCCTTATATCTATTAAAACCTCTTAAAGCTGCTCTACTACTTTGCCTGAACAGTTAACTCACTGCACCTACTGTATATAATAGGCTTATAATTGTTCAGACAAGAACAATCAGTTGGCCCATTTAATCTTTCAGCTATGCAGTATCTGCCTGTTAAATCAGCTGCGACTTGGTTTTCAGAGAAAATTAGATGAACTGTTATTTGGGCCATACCAAGGAAACACACACAATTTTGTCCATTATTTGTCCAGAAGGGACCACCTGAACTCCCTCTCTGTGCCACAGACATACTATGTGCTGCACATTATAGCAACAGTCATACAGGATGTCACCAGCATCCAATAGAGTAGTAGTGCTGTGTATATTCAAGTATACACATGAATAACTCAAGTGCAACTGTAATCTTTGAGTGGGTTTATCAAAAATAAGTATATACATATAAACTTTCCTGGTATCTGTGCGTTATGTAGCTGCTCTCTGTCTCTCTCTCTTCCTTTGTAACTATTTATACTGCTGTGCCAAGTATTATTATACTATTTACTATTTACCAAACCCAAATCTATGTCTCAGAGACAAACCTGCTGTTGACACAAGTAAAACATTTTACAAGTTCACAAGTTGCTTAATAATTTAGATGCTATACAGAAGTTGAAAAGAATGACAGGGCTTTACCTCTTTTTTGTAAGCTGCTTTTGAGAAAGTAGTAGGTAACATTAACATCACCTGCAAAGAAGAGGATATTTGTCTCTGCAAATTGTCAAGCTGCCATGATAAGCAGAAACTCACTGATATTTACTTCGACATAAACACCCATTAGCCTGCTATAATCAACTTAAATCAAGTCAGTTCAGATATCAGGACCAAAACCAACTACTCAAAACTCCAATTCAGGCTGCTACAATGAGGCAGCCGTGGAACAATACCTATGTAGATAGACACACGCAAAATCGAGACATGCATATTTCCATTACTGTAATGTCTAGGACAGACTGTCTGCATGAATAACCTCTTGTTTTTCATTTCCCATGTTAACAGGTCAGAGCAGCCTGTGTGAGCAGCTTGTCTCAATGCGACGCTTCCCTTCAGAATAGAGGTCTCGCCTATTTTTTACGCTTGACGCACAAGGTCCTCAGCAAAAATAGACAGTGAAAAGGATCTGTTCATAACCACATCATATCAGCAACATTGCACCTTTCAATACGGTTTCTATGTCTATGCCTAAGACATATGCCTAGGCATAGACATATGCCTAAAGATATCTTTTGGACTCAACACGTTTCATCCGTTTCAGATTTAAAGGACACTAGCATTTCTGTGGACAGAATGCATTAGTTTGTTAACAATGCTTTTGTTGTACTGTATTTATTAAAGGAAAACTCAGTGTAGAAAGATTGAGCTGGCAGTAGCAGAGCAGCAGCAGTTCAATGAGGTAGCTGTGATTCAAATAGTTTCACAAATAAAAACAAACACGAAATTCAATTGAGCTGTGAAACTGGTTTTAGACAAACTTTAATGTCGGAATGTATATATGAAATGTACATATGTTTATGTTGTTAAGTTTTATGTTGTTTGGTCTTAACAGCCTCACAACACAGTTGCTCTGCTGGGATCAGAGATCTTTAAACGGAATTATACGTGACCATTTTTAATAAAGTCAGCAGTGATTTTCTGTTTGCATTGAAACGTCCTCATTGCCAACCTGACACTTTTCTATCCACCGAGGCCCAAAGCAGTAAGATTGGTTTTACTGACACACACACACGACCAAATCCCCAGTCTGCACTGAACAATACACACACGCACACACACACGCACACACACACACACACACACAGAAACCTTCCATAATTCTTAAACAGCCTAAACAAAATATTCCGATTTTAATAATATACACATCACACAGATGGTGTGCATAGAGGTGCCATGTACCAAACACTAAAGACATTTTGTTCAAATTTCCTTACAAATTATTTTATGTGTGCAGTGCTGCTCACCCAGCAGGCAAGTACTTCATAACTGCTGGCGTTGCCCCCAGCAAAGTCCGAACTGGTCCAGCTGTCATGCTGGGAAAACAGATTCAGTTGCACCTAAAGTCATTTCACAAGATTCAGATCTGTAGCAGCCATTATCCCATAATATCCACTTATTTATACAGCAAAATTTGAAATTCTTCAGCCCAGCAGTGGCCGCCTGATTCTCGGCATTCAGAGTTGCTAATCATGTTAAACAGCTGAGAGGAGAAGGATTGGAAACTATACAAACAAGCCTTTGAGCATCGAGCAAGAAGCTCAGCAGGTTCATCTCATTCCACACTGCAAAATCTCTCTATCCGTATAAATGTATGAGGGCTGGTGAGGGGGGCCTGGGGCTGCACTAAGGAGGGAAAGCTGTTAACTCTCCTTTGAAAAAAAAAAAAGATAGAAACAAAGACATATAAACACGAAATGACCCAAGAGAGAGCAGCCGTCTTCACCCGTTTGAAACATAGCTTTAGCCAGCAGTCAAAAAGGATTTATTTAGGGCTCTTTTGGATCCATTTATAAGCAAAATCTTGCAAACATCAACAACTGAAATTCAATTTTTTGTGTTAAGTGGAATCTACTAACGCTTGTGCCATATGTGCCTTATGTTGTGATGTACAGGAAGAGGCACAGTGATGGTCAGAACCTACTTTAAAGGACCAAAAAGTGAATTTGTCGTTCTTCCTTTGAATGATGTGTTAAGGCAAAGGTGACAATAGAAAACAAAAAGTTTTCCTCCAATAGAGGCTGCAGTAAGACTGCCCGCCTACACAGAACAAAAGTTGCTTTCAGTCTTACTTAGTCTGAACTCTGAAACCTCTTTAGCTCTCTGTATTTTGATGGCAAAAAATGAATTAATTCATTTTTTGAAGAAAGATGACCTGGATGACTGAGAACCTTCATAGACTTCTAGCATAAATTTGGATTCTGGTAAAGTCTTACCCTGTAGTAGTCACTGCTATAGATGTCCCTGGACATGCCGAAGTCTCCAATCTTGACCAGGAGGCCATTGCCTACCAGGCAATTGCGGGTTGCCAGATCTCTGTGGACAAAGTGCTGGGAGGCCAGGTAGACCATGCCTGAGGCAATCTGGGTGGCGATGTGCAGCATCTGGGAAAGGCCCAACTCTCCATTGGACTGCAGCGGCTGGCCATCGACCAGGATCATGGCGTCAGGGCCGTGGGCTCTGAGTAACAAAAAAGACAATGTTGATTTATTTGATGAACTAAGATTGATGGTGGAGTTTGTGTTTTAAAGTGAGACTATGCAATGTTTGTTGAACAGTGGCTACTGTGAACAGAAATGGTAATTACAGAATAATTAAATGTTTATTTGTGACAGTATCAAATAGAATCACACAAGTAGAGACAAGTAAAGTACTACTTTGAAGTACTTACTGACTCAGTAATGTCAGTCATGAAGCAATATCTACAGAATTAGAAAACATTAGACACCATAAGCCGCCGGTCGTAAGAGTAATTTATTATACTGAATAAAGCAAAGAAGATGAGTTTTATTGCTTATGAATTAAATGTTCCATTTGTAAGAGGATATCTGTGTTATTTCTCATTTTAAAAAGTTACATAATCTCACTTTAACAAGTGGATGTGGGAACCTTCGGTGTATTTTCAAAGTGGTACACAGTAACCTTACTAGTGCTTTAATAAGTAACCAAAACCTCCTTACAGTGCTAATAAACCCATTTTGTCAGTATTGGTGCCTTTTTCTACCTACTGAGAATAATTAGTATAATAAAAAGAGAGTCTTAGAAATCTTTAAAAATTAATTGCACTGATAAACTGTTACGTGTCTGCACTGTTTTCATTAATTCGGTCGCTGTTATACGAGTCCTCGGATGTTTTAGAGCAATTTGGTGGTTTTTGCAACATCTTCCTGTCATGATTTTAAGTTGTACAGACCATCAGAACACATTCTCTCAGTCTCTCTCTCTCTCACCATCTCTCATTTATAGTGCAATTCAATGTTCTTTTTGTAAAAGTGTGTAATAATTTAGCTCCACTGTAGAGGGATTAGTAGGACTCTCTTCCCTACGATGTGTCTTTTTGTCGCTTTTTATTTTACTTCACAGACATCTAGTACTGGCTGAATGAGTGTAAGCTGCCCTCCAAACATCTGAAGGTTGAGCTGGATCAGATCGCACATCAGATACTCAATTCATCGCTACAGATTCTCCACACATCTCATTTGTTAAATGTGACCAACAGGACCAATAGACCAAAAATCAGCCGCGTCTTGCACCTTGCATGAAAGAATTTCATCATTTGCGACATTGCCTTTCATTTCAGGAATGATTTCCCAACAGAAAGTAACACACGCTTGAATCCACAGACACGCACTCACACTCAATCGTAACATGTCATCTTTTCAACTATTGCTCAAACTTCAAAAACAAGACCACACACACACACACACACACACACACACACACTGCTGCTGTCAACGCACATGAAACAACACACTTCTATCCCAGACTCTTCCTGTGCACATTGACATCAACCCCAGTGAAGCTTCCCATTACCACAGAGCTCGCTGTACCGGTGTCGTGATACTTTTGTTGAGGCTTATCAGAGGTCACTTCCCTCGGTACAGGCTGACATTACAGAACAAAAGCACTAAAGCACTCATGTTTGCTAACCCAGAAAGCTGTGAAGTTCACTGGATATTCTATCGGCAGCAGGAATATGACAAAAAAAAATTTAGTTTTCTTCTATTTACCATTTCCATACTATCAAAGTCCAACCAGTACCCTGAGAGAAAAGGCTCATAGTACAGGTAAGCACATGCACACTTTCACCCACCTTACTATCTGTTAAATGATGACTTTTCAGCCAGCACAAACTGGGTACATTAAGGTTAAATTGACTTAAAGGGTGGGTCAGTCATACTAGAGAAAGATATGCGATCGCGGGGTCGTAGCTGAAACAGAGTTTGCTTGTTTCCCATTGAGGTCAGTATCTCACTATGACTGACTCCACCTTTAACCGTCACTGAAAAAGCTTACCTGAGGAATTTGTTGAGGTCTCCATGCTTCATGTATTCGAACACCATGATGAGCGGGTCTCCATCTACACACACTCCGTAGAATTTAACAATGTGGTCATGCTGCAGATTGGTCAGCAGCTCTGCCTCCCTCTGGAAGTCCTTTCTTGCTGACAGGTTGGGATCTTTTAGTGTCTGCAAGCGGAAAAGAAACAAAAATCTGATTTACGTATTCAGAGAAGGTAACATTAAAACTGATGGTTGGGACGGTCATGATGAGCTGGCAAAGTCCAAAGGCGTCAAAAATTCAGCCTACTTCTTCTCTGACTTCTGAATCAACCATTGCATAAATTCCAGTGATGATTTATGAACACCAAGACTAGACACCAGATTGTTATAAATGCGCAATATATAAAGAAAATTGAATTGAATTGAATGAAAGTAATGTTATTCTCATAACACATTACATTGATTGCTCATTGTTCATTTGTTAAAGCAAAACACATTTGGAGTACCATTCTTGGACATGAAACATTGTCTCCCGTATAGCAGGCATACAGTACAGCAAACCCTGCTGTTAGCCTAGACCTCCGGTGCTTCCAAGAACACACCTTGAGCCATATCCTACAGAGTGTCTGGCCCCTTAATTGTGCTGCACTGTTTCACATTGTCTACTTTTCTATTTACCATTTCTTCTTATGCCAGGTTACACCGTGCTCTTCCTCTTCTTCTCTTTCCTGTATTTTATAATCAAATTAGTTAAAGGTACAGTGTGTAAGATTTGGGGCCTCTATTTTCAGAATAAGGCAAACATGGAATATAATATTCATAACTATGTTTTGATGCATGTATAATCACCTGAAAATAAGAATCTTTTTATGTTTGTTACTTAAAAAATATCCTTTTATATCTACAGTGGGAGAGGGTCCCCTTTCATGGAGGCCAGCATCTTGAAACACCTTATTTATACAGTAGTCCAGAACAGACAAACTAAATACTGACTCTAAACAGGGTCCTTAAAGTGTTGTTTCTCCTTTACATTAGGAAGGTGAGGGTGATGTGAGGAAATTACAATGCAGTGATTGGACCACTAAATGCAACTAAATTCTACACACTGTACCTTTAACTCCTCTCTGCTTTGAATCATCCACTCAGTATACCCAATTTGGCCTTCAATTTGTAGCTATGCTAGTGGTGTGACTGTAGGGGTGAATCTGTTTGGTCAGTCCATCACTTTGGTTCAGACTGAAGTATCTGAAATTCTTGGATTGCCACAGAATTGTATAGACGTGTGGTCCTCAGAGAATGAATCCTACTGTTTTTTGCTGGTGGTATTACCATGAACATTACTGCAGGTAGAGAAGATCCCAAATCCTAATAATGTTCATGATCCTTTCATTGTTCATCTACAGCAACCAGAATTTAAATTTCTTCAGTCTTTATGTTTTGCAAAACTAAAAGGCATTCCCATCGGGCTCAGCTGAGCTAAAACATCTGTGTGTAGTGCTAATTAAAAAGTGATAAACTAAGGTGTAAGAAACTCTGAGTGTTACATTCTAAACATGCATGTTAGCATAGTTATTCAGAGCATGCTAACATGCTTCTGGCTAGCATTTAGCTTTAAGTGCAGCTTTGCAGAGCCGCTAGCATGGCTGTAGATTCTTAGTCTAGTTGTCCTGGTTGTAGTGCATCCAAACACGATCCTCTGAACTCTTTTTAGACCCAATCATCTGTTCTCTTTTGTTACTGCCTCCAGCTCGTGTTGTTGTAGCACCCGTTAGACTCCCTGGGACTAGAGAAGATAAGAGGGGAAATCAGTTGCTGTTTCGATTCTCCTGACAGGGTTTTCCTCATAGTCGTAGTAAACTGTGAAGTAGCTTGTACTAGTGTGAAGAAGAACATTTTATCTATTGTTTAGTAGTACAGCATCAAGTAGGTGGCTGTCATATCCACCTAAGAACACTGTACATCCAGTAGCCTAATAATTACAGCTGTAAAGTTCAGGGAGTGCAGGTGCCCAATACGAATTGATCTGATTGGTAAAATGATTAAGCAGCGAGTGACTTGAACTAGTTTGAAGTGGAGTACACATAGAAAATCCAATGGGATGTCAGTGGAAGCTGCCAGAAATGGAGAAAAAAAAATCAAATAACAGCAATAACATGTCTTACTGCAGCCTCTATTGGAGGAAAAAAGACTCTTGACACTTCATCAGCAACAAGAAAATACAGCAAGTTTCTTGTCTTGATCTCCTTGGCCTTGAGTCCTGCTTTCCCAGCTTGCTGCTGACGTTATTACAGATGGAAAGACCTTGGGATAGAAATACATTTACTCATATGTGCTCTTCTTGCAGTGAAGTGCTAGAGGTGGTTGAGATGTACGGCAGAGTAGGTAAAATGGCCATAAAATTCTATTACCAAATCAAACCGCACTCTTAAGGAAATGTTTCTTGTCTGGGCGTCCCTCCAAAACAATACCTTCAAGTGCTTGACTACAATAAATTGAGGAAAAGAACTGCAATGAATTTCCCCTTTGTTGACCTTTAAGTGAATTCAGAGAGCCTCTTTCTGTTTTATCGCAGACAGGAACATGTTCAGATGAAATTGCATATTGCATTGTATTTTTTTAAATGAAGAGGACACAGAATAGGAGGCTTATTGTGAGGATTGTCTAACATTCTTCTTTGTTAATCCTGTAATAGTAAGAAAAGGAAGAGACAGCCAGACCCTCCTTCATCGTCATCTTTACTCTTTTACTAACTTCTGTTGCCAAGGTCAGAGTGTTTTTTTGACTGTTCTTTTTTTTCCTTTGTAGGTTTGCTGAGTCTGCAACCTCATATTCAGCATCAGCCTGCTTCACATTCATACAGCTCCTTGTATTCACACCGGAGGCTGCCAAGCACAACTTAATGTTGAGCACTGTGAAAGCACTGATAGCCATCACACGGGGGCAATGATTCTAAATGCTTTAAGTGCTTTAAAACAAAACATCGAGTTCACTGCGGTATTAACTTTGCTCCACAGTAATTGCTGGTCTTGTCACTGATACTTAAACAGGTTTCTGAATGGGTACAAAGACAGGTAGAGGTTGGGGCACCAGCCCAGATGGGATCCACCAAACAGACCACTTTTTTAAATCTCTTTTTAGGTTACAGCTCTCAAAGCTCCCTACAAATATTGCTCATTCCTGACATTTTTATATCATTTTTTCCCTGTCTATCAGTGAAAAATACTGTCTAACACGATAATGATTCAACTAAGTATATGTAAGCTTAGAGAAAACAGCGATAGCTGAACACTCCTTAACTTACTCTACTCAAACTTTGATTTTGGACACTTTGATTTTCATCTTTTTGTGTGATCACTGACAGAACAGAGTTGCAGAGTTGCTAATACCAGAAAGATGGTTAAATAGCAGCTACTGGTAAGACTAGTGGAGCCAGATATACACTGATGGTAGTTGCACTGCTGCCTATCAAGCCAGTTGGGCCAGCCTTTGTAGTTTAGCCTGAGTGGTTACAGTGTAGATACAAGGCTGGGTCATGCCACCAAACATCTGTTGTTTGCTTGGGTGAGGTTAGTTTCAAAGATGCTTTAAAGGTGCTTCAGGTTGCTGAATGGCGTGGGAAGTTTTGTGATATAACTGTCAATCTTGGTAGTTTTGCCTAATGAGTCCGGGTTGAGCCGGTTTCTGTTATTTGCCTGGCTGAGAGTTGAGTTTAAAGGCAGATATAAGTTAAATTAGGTCAGGGCTGCAGAATGGTGTCACCTGTCAGAAGGATCATAGATTTGTGACGGCACAGCCTGATACCCACTGCAGCTGCAGGGCCTGGAGATAGGTCAAACTATCTAACTCATCGATTGCACAATGGCAGTTTTCACATCTATACAATAAGATGCATTGCATTGTAAGGTTGTTAGAAAGAAAGTAGCGTGCATGTTTCATTGTGGAAGTGCACTATGTCGTGGATACATTTACACACTCAGAATGCAGACGCAGTGCAATACAGTGCATTACATAGTAAATAGAGAGTGATTTCAGATACAGCTGCGGTATAACCTCTCATTATATCCCACACTTAAGTTTTTTTGTACAGATTAAACAAACAAGATATATTGCGTTAATTAGTGAGCTTTAGAAATGCTGGCAGGAAGATTTTATTACGTTTCAGAGCCCAGCTAGTCTCCCTTTCCAGTCATAGCTTCATGATTATTGTACAGATATAGAAGAAATTTCAATCTTATCTAACTCTCCACAATAAAGTAAACTGTTGTGTTTCCTAAATTATCAAACAATTCTTTTAATGCTGTTTATAACACGCATCGCCACCACACAGTGAAGATGTACCTTGACAGCCACCAGCATCTTGTCCTTGGTGGGACTGAGGTTGTAACACTCTGCCAGGAAGACTTTACCAAACGCTCCTTCACCCAACTCCCTTTTCAGGATGATGTCTCTCCGCTTTATATGCTGGACGACTAAACCACAGACAGACAGGGTGAGAAAAGAGGGAGAGAGAAAAATAGTTAACATTTTTTAAGATTTAGAACATTTTTATGGGACAGAACAATCTGTTTAGAAGGAGGATTACACCTCCAGATTAACATTTTGTCTCCAACACTAAAACCTTGGAATGAACAAATGCAAAAGAGGAAACAAGAAAAGGGGAGAGAAAGAATGTGAAGGCGAGAAAGCCTGACAGTGTAAGATTGCATGCAAAGAGGGAAACTGTATTTGCTGCACTGTGGGTGCATGTACTTTGTAGTATCTAAAATCAAGTTGTCAAGTAAACACAGTGTCTTATATGTCATAAAATGCAAGGAGCTGTGTGCAAAATCATGCACCCGACATCTTAAATATTTGAATCTCTAAAGTGCAAATAAATGGCAAGATCACACTGGACCTGCAGAGCTGCAATTCTCTTATCTATTCCTTGATTTTACTGTTGGCATTGAAACAACACAATGACTTTTTCCTAATGAGAACAGAATTGTAAAATGTCTTTGTCTATACTTTAGCAGAGAGAGAAGATCAGCCCCTCTGCCTCTCTTTATACTTCTTCTATTTTTTTAATAACTCACTTTAACAGGATCATTTTAGACTTACTGGACAGTTAAGTCTATTTATCTTGGACCGCGACCTTCAGTCTCTCTCCCCGACATATTGTTATTGTTTGCAGTGTTTGTGATCGCAGCATTGAAGCATATTCTTCCAACAAAAGTGTTGAACTTTTGCAACACACATGAGACTAAGAGACAGAATAAGTGAGAAAGACAGAAAGTATAGAGCCTGGTAGGTATAAGGGCTAACATTTTACCCCATGATACCTGCCCTGCTCAGTATGAAAGAGTTGGGGAAGTGTAGGAGTGTGGAGAACTGCTCTTCATTCCTCCGTCTGAATAAAACATGATAGCTTGTAGGTTTACCATGAAAACTCCACCGTTTCTATAAATGCGCCTACATACACACCCATGTATATTTATACATCATTTCTATCAACAACAAATTTCAATAAAATGAAGAGGCACTGCAGGAGTGCTTATCACATACAAGGTTGGACGTCATAGCTGGAGCTGCACAGCAGCTTTAAAATATGAATGAAACGAAGCAAGCATGTTCAATGATTAGCAACAGGAAACAAAACCACAGGTGAAGGGCCAAAACAGAGTTATTAAATATTTAATCAAATCTGAAATTAGATGAGGGATTCATGAGAAATGCATCTTTTTTGGTGTTTTTACACCCGGTGATATAAACAATAACACAGAAAATATTTATATAAACATACTGTACATATAATCATGCATGCATACAGATCTAGCTAGATACACATATATAAATGAACTAAAAGGGGAGTTATTTATGCTAACTAGTATGATTATATATATTTTTAACCTGAATGTAACTTCATAAAATTAAAGTAATTCATAGCCTCATTTCTCATTACTCTCAGCAGACTCTTGACTATAAACTATAATTCTGCTGAAACGTCATGCTTTATTTTCATAATATATCCTGCAGGCCTCCCCTAAATTCTTGAGTCACTAGGTCTAATGAATCTCTCCCTGGTAGACAAGTAAACTTCAAGGATCTTTGTCCATCCTCCATCTTAATGTCCTCTGTCTTCTTTAAATCACACCTGGTGGTTGAATACATATCACAGAAAATATGTCACTGAGGACTCACGAGAACACACGACTATGTGATGAAAACACTGATGTGCCTGCAGCAGGAGCTCATGACCTGTTGATCTATTGTCATCAGCAACATAAAACAGAGGCCTGAAACTCTGAGGCAGGTCAGTCTTGATTCAGCTTCTCCTCAAGACCTCATGCTATTTAATCCCTTCCTGCAGATGAAGCCTTTAACCTAGCCTAAAAATCCCAACTGACCTTTGGCTGAGCCCTGCTCCCCTTAGTTAAAGTTGCTATGCCTGTGCCGCCATGCAGGGTGTGTGCATTTTAAAATGATAATAGTGGAAGAATTACCATTCAAAATGCTTAATGCTTTTAGAAACAGCAGGTCTTTGTTTTCACATACAAGTAAAGAAAAGCAGCTTCTCGTTTCTAACTAGTTTTATTATCTGAAATGACCACTGTCGCTAATATGGCTGTACAAGATATGATGCTAAAAGGCTGAGACTAAACCTACATGTCCCTAGCAAAAAGTCAGTATCCTCACAGCTAATAATACTTCCAGAAGACGTGAATGTTTTGTTTGTACATGCTTGTACAGGATGGAGGTATAGATTGATATTTTTTGTGGAGCTGCAGACTGTAAACTTCTCTTTAAATTGAATAGCTGACACAGCTGCTAACAATAGCCTATGCTATGATATAGTAGCATCCAGGAATGGCTTCTGCACAGTGGATGTACTACTTGTAAGCAATTTTGTGAATGTAAACTGTAACCCAAAATATGTTGTATGAAATGCTCCTATGCCTTGGAAGTAGCCTTGGAAGTAACATTAAGTTAGGTTTTTTTCTGTAGGTGGTAAACTTGTTAGCCCGGCACCCTTATCCATTCCTTACACTTTTGCTTTTGTGTTTTCGGTTTTGAAGAGGAAAAAAAGACACCACCACAAACTTTATATACAGAGTATATATCTAACTACAGCCCCAGACAGGCTGCTCTTGCACAGAATTACGGTTGCTAATTACGGATTGGACAACCACTGTTTGGGGGATGAGTCAACTTATTGAATACATCCCGTATCTATGGTGTGACTGCCTATTTTCCTCCTACTCCAGGTCACAGTTTTACACCTGCTGAAATAAATAAGGGGCACTTATTTCATGCAGTGTTTATTGTGGCTTTAACTAAAAGGAGTTCACCAATTGGTGTAATCTTTGAAATGTTCATGTCTATTATTCATAGAGAGATTACTAGTTCAATGTGACCATTCCTCTGGGGTTTTTTTTTTCTTTGCTTTTTTGCAATTTTTCTCGACCATCTGGTCATGAACGTGCTGAGGTGATTCATAAAAAATGTCACCTGCTCCTCTGGAGATTCCGTCAGACGGTATCTTAACCACCATTCCTGAAATCAGTGTTAAATATGAAGAAATGTCCCAGTTTTAAAGTAGATCAGAACAGAAATGTCTGCAGAAACTGGCAGCCAGTTTGCCGGGTGAGAGCCCCACCGGGGACACTAACACATCACTGCTGTCAAAGCTTCATCCTCCAAAAATCTGCTTTCCAAGAGTTGAGAAAAACATCCTTAAGTCAATACACATTTTAATTCAAAATGTGTTTTGACTGCATTTCATAGGCCAAATGTCTCTGACACTTTCTCCGCTGTGAACAGTGAATTTTTCTCTCAAGTCTGAACAGTTTCCAGACTCAACATCTAGTCCCCGCTGAATTCTGTCTCTACTGTTGTACTTTCTTTAAGAAATATAAATAATCTTTGTCCTCATATTTTACTTTGATTCTTTTCACTGAACTTCTCCATCATTCATGACCATTAGAGGATCAGTGTTGGCTGTACCTGTCACGCTGAACATCCAGCTATTGAAGCTTGTTCTGTTGTTGCACCCGTCATTAAGCTTCTCTGAGATGGTTGGTGAAATGCCAAAAATGTAAAAATTTGAAGGTTGTAATCTATCAGCAGGCTCAGAATCTGTCTTTAACCACATAATGTATGTAGTATATATTTCTTTTCGAATATATTTCTTTGCCTAACTTTTCTTCAGAAGTTAGTATTTGATTCTTATTTTGACTTTTATATCATTTATCTTCCCCTTTGCAGGTGTGGGGATATTTCATAGATGGGTTGCTCAATCTCACATGTGCAAATTATCATTTGCACCTGTTTTAATCACATTTTATCAGTTTTATTAGAATATCTACAATTCTATCTTTGTTGTTTGTAAATTAACTAAACTGGAGCACAATCATTGTTCATTTAAGTCAAAAATTCACTCCTCTGTCTGACATGCTTGTCTTTGCTGCTCCACAGAGGTAGTCCACCTTCACTGGATGCTAGATGAACTCTTTCTGCACTTTTATTTCAGGAATTGTTTGTAAAAATCCCTTTTTACCCTCTATAGCTTTTAGAAGTTAGAGGCTGTGAGCTTACTTACTGCAGTGGCATCAACAAACCTGCACCATTACAATTTAGGAGATTTTTCTTTCTCTTTTGCTGTTTTTGCCAATAAATATGACTTGGAGTTATTATAAAACCTGTTACATGATGAAAAATATGGTCTTTTGGAAATAAAGGTTATAATTTAAAACACTTACAGTTTTCACCTAATTTCATTTCAGTTTGAATAGATGGCAGAAAGTCTGCAAATCACCCAACCACACTTACTGTTCTGTTATCAGCTCAGGAAACATTTTCAAGCCTCTGACACCTGAAATTAATTTCACCCTAATTAATCTCCTGTTCTCTCTCTCTGTGTTTCTCAGCCAAAATTTTACTTTTACATATGTAGTATACATATGTATGTATTTCATCTGATTACAACACAAGAAACAGTAACGCTCACTTGGTTAGTACACAGAGCTCATCCAGACTGGGGAGAGCAATAAAAAATACTGTCCTTAATTCAACTGCATTCAATAACATCTGTTGAATACAAGATAGATTATTTAAAACCACAAGGACCTAAATTGATGCAGCGGAACCAGATATCATCTTTTTTTTAAATCTGGCATTTTTCTTCCTTGTCAAAATCAGGTGCCTGCATTATAATGCAACTCGACCACTGACAGTTTGGTTGGAGATTTGGGTATGTTGTACTAGTCACACTAATGTTGTCTCAAGCCTCCCGCCTCAGGCAGAGATGATGAGGTCTGACAAACTACCCCCAGATTTATTTATTTATCTATTTTTTCATTTTTAAACTTGCAGTCTTCAGTCCCAAACGACGCTGACTCAAGTGACATCAGCTGAAGCTTTCAGGTTTCACAGAACTCCCTGCAGCCACAAAAGGCTTTATGCATATACAATAGTAGCTACAAACAGATTTTGTTGTGTAATATAATAATGTAATATTTTGACTTTAATAATAATACTTAAATAACTATAATTTTATTAGTGTATAACCATCTGAGAATTATAAATGTTTTTGTTACCTAAGAATGAGCCTTTTATATACACTACTACAGACTTCTGCCAGCTGAGTGTAACTAACTTGCATGAAGATAAAATGATTTAATCTTGCGGCTCTTCTTGACTTTCCAAATGTTATTGCACTGATATCAAATTCTGATGGTGAAATGAGTCGTTTCACAAGTGTTGTGACGCTCAAGAAAATTTATTCACTGTTTTACAGCTGCTTCTTTCACATTGTAAACTCATGGGTTAAAGTCTTTATGGGCCAGTGTGCATGACGGACGGCATTGCTGCCATTATACAATTCAACACGGCTGGGGCATTGATCCTCCATGTTGAACCGGCATGTCCTTACAGGAGCCCAGAATAGACTATACACTATACACTGTGGAGTAGTTTCTCCTTCACGCTAGGAGGGAGAGGGTGAGGGGAGACCGTTGTAATCAGCACATTATATCCTACACATTGGTCCTCTAAATGTAAACAGTATATTGTCATCATAGCTGGGTGAGGAGGTGTAGAGATTTGTATTATAGTTGACAGTAAAATTGATCAAAAAAAAAAAAAAAAATCACAACTGCAGCAAATTAATAGAAAATTCCTCCAGAGGATTTTACAGTATTTAAGCTACAACACTGAAATACTGTTTAACTCTTTATTTGTACCAGTTGCCCTCACTTCCTCACTTACTGAATGTAAATATTCAATCAAGGTTTTCTGTATTCAGCTTCTAAATACTCACTGGCCATCTAATCCTCCCCACTGACGGGAATGAAGCAGCTATTATGGAACATGCCTATTGACAGTGACGTGGACAGGTTACTTTAACCTTCAGTTTCCTCTGCAGGCAAACTTGCTCTGCAGCCTACAGCCTATTTACCCACACTGAAAAGCCCTGAGATTAAATCTCCATCCCACAGCTCAGCATCATTCATTTGTCCTGGCTCACCTGAGGTCTGAACGCCAGCAAACATTCTCCCTGGGGGCCAAGAGACATAACGCAGCACTGGGATTTACTCAGTTCGTCAGGTCAGGCTGCTGTGGGAGTACAGATGTTTGGAGGGCTTTGTTCTGTACCTATGTCTCTGTGTGTGTGTGTGCATTTCACACATGTCCGTTTGTGTGTTATGTCTGAGGGTGTGTATTTCTCCAACTGCCTGCCAACTTTCATTCACATGTGTGTTTGTGAGTACTTTTCTGCCTGACAGCTTCCCCGAGTGTGTGTGGTGGGTCGATCGATGCCTGTCTCCTGGTCATTGACAACATGCCTTTTGCAGGGTGGATGCTTGAACATTGAGGAGCATCAAAATTATTATTCAATTATAATTGACAGGCACGCATCATATTTTCCTGGGGACATTTTTACAAGAACAAAACAAAACATTAGCACAGTAGGTCTGCTCTAAAAAAACATTACTTATTACTGCTATGACTTTAAATTAAAAGTTCAAAACTCAAATCATCTCATGAATATTTATGACTGGATATTAGTCATATATTTTGTGATTAATGCTATAAACACAAATACAATTTGTTTTTATTGATATTAAAGGTCCAGTGATTTATTTACAGAATATGGCAGAAATGGAATATAATCTATATTTGTTAGAGTATAATAATGGCTATTTTTTTGCCACCGTAATTTTTCCTATGTGCTGGGAATGGGAGGGTGAGATGAGGCAATTGCAATCACCAACTACACCGCTTGATGCCACTAAATCCTACACAGTGGTTCTTTAAAAACGAGTATCATATCATGTCTTCGACTGTCCTCTGAGATTTTGTTACTGAGACTTCCAAGAAATCAAAAGGGAAATAATTTGAATGAGATCACTGTAATGTATTTATGGTTGAGCTTGTCTGTGAAAAGAGCACCACATGATGTTAATAGTTAGGTGTGAGGTACTCATACAGCAGCATACAAACAGCTCCATGCCATTAAATTCACGGTAGCACAGGAGCTCTGTGTCTGTTGGCATCACCGGACAACTGTGACATGAACACCAGCATTTACTGTTGACTCTCAGCAGGTATCTCCTCCTAACCTGCTGCGGTTGGCTCACTGCCGGCCCGTGTTTCTGTCACTGCTGCCCGGCCTTGGTGAACACTCTCTTGTGTGAGTAACCACCTAGGCCTCGCTAAGCTGTTACAACACAAAACGCATCACCCATAAAATCATCCTGATTACATTCATTTATGTCTTATTTAGAAATTTCCAGAAACAATAAGCAGGCAAAGCCCATGAAATAGTTCAATTAGAGTTCACGTATGATTGCATTTCAGAGACATATAGAAGACTGTGTCCTAGATTATAGAGTCCCAAAGCCTTCAATACATAGATAAAACGTTATGAAATAAATGATCATCAAATTAATTGTGAAAAATATAAATATTAACAACTAAATTATAAAATAAAAGTGAAGTCTTTTGAAATGTTATTTAATCATGCCATTTTTAGAGTAAGAAGGTTTTACTGGAGGAGATATTTGGACAGTCTGCCTACACATTTAGTGTTTACATAGACACTGATATACATATCTGTATATCAGAATATGTCACAATTCATGAATATACCTCGCCTTTTGTGTCTAACAGTGGTGTAACAAAAAACTGTGTTATTTGTGAAACAGCTGAATTGTTAAATTTCAACTAATCTAATCTATCTGCAGGTAGACTGTCCCAAAAGTGTAAAACTTTGTTACTCTTACAAGATGTGTTATCAGATATTTTTATTTTATTTATTTTTATTCATTTTTATCATTTACTTCATATGTTTTATTTCCTAACGTCTTTTTAATTACATTACATTTCATAATGATACTTTTTGTTGACAGTGGAGTCACCAATGCCCACCCCTTCACCTTTCAGCCAATCATTTCTCTTCAGCTGCCTCTGACACATGTGATTGGCTTTAAAGGAACTAAAAATAGTTGTATAACGAGTGGAAAAAAGATGACTTAAAGGAGAAGCTCAAATCCTGAAGAGGTCAAAACTCCAAGATGACTTTACTAATCTAACATGTTTTAAGTTGTAGTCTTCATCAGAATCATCCTGCGAGGTCACTCAGAAGTTTAAACCTTGCCTTCGTTCTCACCTGCACACACCTGACTAATCAGTGTGTGAAGTGGCCATGAATGATGCATTTATGATTTCAGTAAGTTACAGAATTTTTGGACACTATTCAACCATTCAAGCACTTCTCCTGAAGCATACTACTCAGAGTCAGTTTTAATAGATTGTGTCACTAAAGCAACCACAAAGAAAGTCTCTTTTTTTTCTCATCATTTGTGTGTCTTTGTCTAAGGATAACTTACATTAACCAGTTAGTTGCTTTGGTGCTGATTAATAAACTCAAGCTCACAAGGCAAGACTGGTTGAATGTGGTAGCAGTCGCTGTGTTTGCTTTAGCAAAGGAGGGGGATGTGTTTGGCTCAAGGTGAGAGGGCAGTGATTGGTGACAGTGTCTTGAACATTTTCACTATGATAAATGAAAATGTAAAAAATGAAATAAAAAAAATGAATGAACGTTAATTGAGAATAAGAATAATAAAATACCATTTCAAAGTGAGGACCTGACCTTAAATTATTTCACTTTTTATTTCAATGTTTTCCACAATTTAATTAAATGATTATTCACTTCTGTATTTAAATATTGAACACTAAGTAGCTCTGTCTCTCTATATATAGAGAGACAAAATTGTGATTGATTTCCATTTGACAACGGCTTCTCCCTAAGCTCACCCTCAGTGTTATTGCTGGATTAAAGTTTAAGCATTAGGTACACTTAAGCACTAAGTACTTTACACTTGCTGCTCAGGGGAGGTTCTTAATACAGTAAGTCTACCAACACAAAATAGTTATATTTGACATCTTAGAGGAGAGACATGCTATCCACCCTGAGCTGTTAGTCCCCGCAGATACAGTATAATACGTCTTTATGAAAGCAGAAAAGTACATTTATGTAAGTTTGCTTTGGCAAAAGTTCAAATTTAAGGTTTGTTTTATTCTGCTGCTAAAAAAAAACAAAACACTGGGCTGAGTCTCGAGTGATGGGAATGAACTATTCATTATAGTGCTGACCTGTCAATACTCATGAGAATGTGTTGCTTTTACATCCAACTTTAATGGGCCACTCTTTGGTCCAGTGTCACTACTAAAACAGAATCTGTGATACGTTTTTGAACACACTGCAGTTTTCCTAATATGGTCTATATTTGTCAGAAAATGACAAGTTACCTGGTAACAGCTACATGTCTTGAATGTTTTTAGTATTTTAATTGCTTGCATTTAGCTCATTGCCACATCTCTAGTTTGCATACGGTCAACAAACCAATTAAACATGCTTGCAGAAGCAAACGTTTAATCGAAGCCTTTTCATTTATTTTATTTTCATTGCTGACTATTTTGTCTGTCTTGCTATACTGTATGGAGTGAAAGAGGCAGCTGAATTTGCAGTTTTTACTGTGTCTTTCACTATGTCTGGAGGTTTGTCTGATGGGATCTTCTACACCTACATCTTCGGTGTATTTTAATGGGGTTTTTCGGTCTATCTGGATATGGTTTTCATAAGATTGCACCTGGCATCGGCAAGCTTTTTTTTTTTTTTTTTTTTAGCTCTCTACTGAGAAGTTTGTGGCTCCTTTTCTGGGCTGAGCTGAAAGGAACTGATCTTGAACTTCTTGAGTAACAAATTAAAGTTGTTTTAATTTCACAACTGGCTAGCCTATGGGGCTGTTGTGTTTCAAACTATAATTCATAGAAACATGATACTGCCTTTCAGTCAATCTGCTCTGCATTTCCATTCATTTGCTCAGCCAAATTACTCACTCCTTGCCTCTGCTGGAAACACTTTAATCTTCAAAAACATCACCTTGAGCTTAATTATATCTCTGTTACACCAAAAGAGGGGACAGAGTTGGGATTTGTCCAAGCTGTGCCCACGTGTGATATCCCTAATAACACGGACATAATGAAAGGCTACACGTTATACTCCAAGATCGAAAACTATTGTCTAAATTTGGCTAGCGGGATGTGACAAATCTGTAATTAAAATAACAAGCTCAGTGATAAAACAAAGCCACTTGCTGGGAGACAGCGCTTCCAACTAGATATGGATCTGTCATTAGGCTAAAGAATTGTCCTTTGCCTTTTCTGCCCTTATCTCCCTAATGCGGCTACATTTCCCCAGGATTGGCCTTTTTCAGCTCGGCTTGGGGGGGGGGGGGAGTCAACATCAATGAATGTCCAATCAGTCATGCCTGTTTACTGCAACAAAAGTCGAGGCCATTGGTTCATTCAGAAGATGAACCAATTGCATGACGGCACTTCATGTTTTTAAATTGGCAGAGCGACAACTGTGCTGACACTTTTGTCATGATGCCCCCAGTCTCTCGAGCTGTTTACAACTGCACGTGCACAGGTTCAACTAGAGGGCAACTACAGTTGAATCACATTTCTGTTATTTGTTCAGGTTTTTTCCTGCAGTTAGGGAATGACAGCAGCACATCTACAGTCTTCCTGACAGCCAAGATACTGCGTGCTCAGTCTATCGTCTGAAACTATTAAACTGATGCTACAATATATATATTTATATATATGTATTTTTTTTTTTTGTGTGTGTGCGTGAGAGAATTGACTTGAAGATCAAACACTCATGAATAATACATCTGGTAAGGCACACTGGAATCACTGGTGTGAGCTCTGCAGCAGGCGATTTCCCATCACATGCAGCTGTTTTTAACAGAAGCCAGCATGACAGAGAGCAACAACAGACTGTTCCTCCTCCTTTCTTTACTGTTATTGTTGGAGCTGATTTCAAAATGCACACAGCCCGACAGCTGGGAACACTATAAATTACCCAGAAGACCGGTGGTAGAAGCAGCCTGGGACTGACCACCACATTAGTGAACTCCTGATGGACATAGGTAAGGAGAAGTGTGGGTGTGTTTAAATTTATGTACGCTGGGGTGACTACTGCAGGACTGAAGAGGTGTGTGTGTGTGTGTGTGTGCATGTGTGAGACACCCTGGCAGTAAGCTATTCTCCTGGACAAGAAGCTTTCAAGTAAATGAATGAATACATTATGGATTGGTGGCCAAGCATCAATAAAGCAGCCATACTGCATCTGAGCGGAGTGAACCTCTTTGGATGACACGTGAGGCTACAGGATGATCAGGCTGAGTGAGGCCAGCAGGACAATGGGGACCCCAAGGGGACCCAGGGGCACGCAAGGGACCACTGACTGAAGACACATATCAAACCATAGCGGAGGTGGAGATGGAGGAAAGCATGCCTATACACGTACGCACAGATTCATTTCCACTGTCATACACCTACACATATTCTGTTGATATACACAGACATTTCCTTTCCCTGTGTATGTATCCTGAGGGTAAAGAATACATTCATATTCAATGAATTATCAGCAGAGGCAAAAGCCGTTCAGAGCCATTTTGTTTTTCCAGCCGATGGCAGAAAGCAGTGGCCATTACGACCTTGTGATGATGATCACAAGGTGATGATTTTCCTATGGTTTCCCTTTTTTATGCACACTCGTAGAATTAAATCTAAAAAAAAAGACAAGAGATGCAGCATTCGGAGAGGGAGAATACTCTGTAAAGCTTACATCGAAGCTACCATTATGCACATCCATGGTCTGGCTTTCAGTTCCAGGTGCACGGTAATCGGGAGAAAGTTTCATTTGCGCCCACTGTCATTTATTCATTAGCTCGCAATCAGATCTCCTGTGCAAGGCATGAGACGTTATAAATCAGTCACCGGCTGGCCATTAACAATTCATGTAATTCATAATACATAAGACCCGTCATTTATTTATTTATCACCCCTAAATGGGATTTCCTTCCCTCTCATTGGCTCCAACTCAGAAGTCAACTTCTGTTAGCCTGTCCATCGGCCATTTTGAGAGCAAGCCAAGATGTAAACAACGCAGATCTAAGTGAAACGCAACTAGTAGCATTTGCTGCGATTTACACAGAAGAAGAGTCTTTTCCCTGACTAAATTTGGTTGGTTTGACTGGTATCATCTGAAACGGAAGCAGCAGGCGCCAGGCTACGGCTGGCTGATGGCACAGTTGTTTTCTGCTCATTTTCTTGAGCAGTTGATGTAATTGTGAGTAATTAGGCCTTAAAGTGGTCTTGTCTTTCCCCAACCTGGAACATGAGTCCCGAGGGAGAGTGAGTGAGTGAGGTGGGGAGTTGGGATGGCGCTGTCTGAACACCAGTAGCTGGTACAGAAGGCTGCTTTTGTTTAAACAGATCCTATATGAAGCGCCTGGAACTGTGCCACCAGATGCTGACACCATATGATCACATTGACTGTGTAGATGACACTAAATTATACTATTGCCCCAGGGGTCCCAGCACTTCTCATTGTGAAGATAAACAGCAAATTGCAATGGAGATTCAGCGGTTGAAATGAGCCCCATAAAGATGTGATGTTTGATATCTGGCTCTCTGACCAGATGCTGCACTTTTCTTTACAGAACATTACATTCTGTGGGAGTTTTAGTACACTTGTATCTCCATAAAAGAAGGTCAAATAATGTGTAATAATGGTCACCAGTAGTAAAGAGGGAGACGCCACCGTGACAAAGGAGTGCTAACGAGTTTACAGGGACTTACGGGTAGCTGGCTTGTTGCAGTTGTGTCCATGTCTGAAGTACTGAGGATTCTCCACCACAGGAATACGAGTCATCCCTATGACAACCGCATCAGGACCGGCATCCAGAGTACACGGGGTAATAATCCCATGGTTGACATGATGAAGAGGGCTGGCAGAGTCTTCCTCACCACTGATCACAGCTACTGGACCTGGAATGAGCCAGAGGGATGATGAGTTGTCTCACAGTGTGAATGTGATGCTCAGGATATCTGACTTTTATGTAATACTGTTGGTCAGTTTGTACATATGAGAACACACTGAAATATAATGCAACTGCCTGAGGTATCATACATGTAAGTCATGCAGTTCAACTCCCCCTCCACTTAAAATGTGTTGTTATTATTGTTGCTTTACTCGGATGTTTGAGCTTCACTGTGCAGAATGATGTATGTGCAGAGTTTGACACCATGAGGTCGTTTTCACATTCATCTGCCGAAGAAGAAAAGTATGTTATGTCCTACAACATATCTGGAGGGGATCTCTAACTAATAGTCCATGCATCAGCTTAAATAAGTGACACACGGGTGATTGTTGGGGAGGAGGGTGGTTTGTTTTCAGTTTTCAGGCTGGTGAAAATGACTCGCAATGGTTACAGTTCCCATAAATGTGAATGTAAGGAGGTGAAAAGTTACCTGTAACAACTTAAATTTAGTATCAAGATATGGAAATAAAGCAAATAAGTATTTTCAAGGTTGGATTTACAGTTGTTTCCTCTACATAAACAACAACAAACTAATAAAAATTATATGTAAACACTAGTTTAACCTTGATTAATTTACATCAGAATTAATTAACAGTTGGTGTCAACAAATCGTTTTCTAGAGTTTTTGTCTACATTTTTTAAAAACAACGATTAACTCCAAATCCTTTGCTAATCCTTTGTTAAGTGATGTCAAAACTCATTGTCACATTTATAAAATATATGAAAACATGCAGCTATTTTGATAATCAAATAATCTTTCTCGAGCAGAAATGCCTAATTTACTTTGGTTCCAGTTTATCTAACATTATTATTTCATGTTTGTTTTTTCCCCCTTTTTTTGTGTCATGTGTGATAATAAATTGAATATCTGAATATGTCACCTTAGGTTCTAGGAAACTGTAATTATTGTCTAGCATTTACACACATTAACTGATTAATCAAACAATGATTTTAATTGAATTAATTGTATTTTATTAATCAATAATAAAAATAATGATTAGTTGCAGCCTCAGTTTATTAATTGTTTCATTATAACATTATTTCATCTTTTAGTCTCCAAAATTAGTTACTACATTAAAATACCTTCATGCTGTATATCTAAAGAATGATCTGGTAGTTCTATGTTGGTTAAATTGATGGTGTCATACAACTCACATCTGTCAACCAAAAATAATTTCCTTTCCCCCTAAAAATTTAGAAAAAAGTCTGAAAATATTATCTAGTTTCCTGTTCTATCATTGCTGTGTCAAAAGTGACACAACAAGTGCAATCTTCAGAGGGGAGGGAGGAAAGGAGGAGGGAAGGACGGGAAATAGCAAATAGATATAAAGTCAACAGCCAACAGTAGCTGATTCAGGGGAGCTGTGACAGTGAATCTGTTTACCC
This sequence comes from Sciaenops ocellatus, assembly GCA_033000465.1. NCBI lineage: Eukaryota > Metazoa > Chordata > Actinopteri > Sciaenidae > Sciaenops > Sciaenops ocellatus. Next base: position 20,371,580 of record CP136888.1, read on the forward strand.
ACAAAGTTGAGTCTCTCGCTCACCTTGACAACACAGTAAATAGTAATCAAGACCCAGTCATATCAAATTATAGACCCTGAGCTGTAAGTGTGGTAGGATGTGATGAAGTGACACGTGAGCAGCAATTTATTTACAACATTTGCTCTTATGCAAGCTTTTCATACCTGAACGCTCGTTTTATTGGAGAGATGTGCACAGCAGAGCGTAGGCCTTCAGTTGGCGACTAACTACCAAACCACCGGGGACAAGTGGTGCGCTACAGGCTGCTGATCACTGCTGATGCCTCTGACCCCACACTACAGTGGATAGGCAATAGACCTATGTACTTAGACTGAATTCAAAATGGCACCATTTGCTATAGAGTATAGAGTACATGCCCCATGCATCACAAAGCTTGCACTGGGGCAGACATGTTTTATCTACCTGGCATTAGTGAATATACTGCTACTGAGTCATGATGAGTCATAGGTAAAAGTCTTTAACAAATGAGAAAAGATACCTCAAAAGGATCTTAGTATTATGGTCTGCTTTTTAATACAATATGAAATGGAATGAAGACCCATCTGATCAGACTCCAGAGCCAGATCGATGAGGCCTCTGGGAACGCCTGGCCTCGCTCCAAACCGCAAGCACTCAAAACTACACAAAAACTTCATACTTGATTCTTCGGGAGATGAAGGTTTTCAGAGGAGTGAAGGGGAAATTGGACTTCTTGACTTCAGAACATCCTAAAAATTGCATTTATGTTACCTGAGTGATGAAAAGACCCAACGGCCTGTGAGAGGGTTTTTATCATCTGAGACGTTGCCTGTGCACAGAATGGAATTCAGCACTGGACATTTTCCCCCCGCAACGTCTATCTGAGAGTAAAGTTCCTCTCTATTAAACCAACTTTGATTTATTCAGGAGAACTGGAAAATGAAATGAGCTAACTTTCGGCTATTTTTCAATTCTTTTCATGTCTCGTCCCTTTCACAACTTTTTTGATGTAGGATATATGGTTCATACAGAAGGTAAATTCAGCCGTGAACTATGTCTAATTCAGACCATGACTAAGAACTGTGGATAGTCTTTGCTTCTAATTTTCATTTCTCAAGATACTACAGACTTATGACATGAGATGGTGTGATAATAAATTTGTAATATCCACATGTTTTTTCACACTTACTAAAGTCTATTTGTCTGTATTGTACTCTGCAATCTGTCTGGCACTTCTATCAGTTTCATGATATAAAGCGGCCAATTGTCATATTAAGGGAATTACTTTCTTTCTTGCTGATACTTAGATGAAAAGATTAATATCACTCTCATGCAGGAAGGTGCCACTATCATCAGTTGCTATAATTATACTGTATATGCTAAAATATAGTAAGATTACTTCACGCCATGACTGCCTTAGATTTTATTAAACATGAAAAACATAACAGTGAACTATAAATTGCAGGTTTGTTGGACCCATAAACAAAGGCGGGTTGGGTATTAAACGTTGAAGACACTTCACTGGAAATAACTTTAAATGCAGCACAGTGTCTGTATTTCTTTTATTCTACGCACCCATGCATGTTTTGATATCTTTTCACTGTAAATCACTTGCCCTCATTTTATTCACAATGTTTCGGTCCTTAGGCCTTTATCTAAGGACATAAAATACAGTTTATGATATGACCCACCCATCTATAAGACTTTCTGGAGTTCTAGAATTTTGTGCTACCTTCAGGGTGTTAATACTGTAGTTTAAATCATTTTAAAAAGGCATAAAGTTTGTAATGTTGCACAGAACATAATATTGATGGAGCATGGCACAATTGGTTTTTATAAATTATTACAGACAGAGCTGAAGCTGACCTGTCAGGAAGACCGTTTTGTGTGAAATCTTGAGGCAGCGAGTTTCATTTTTGTCATATAAAATACCTGAAACTGCACCCATAAAGTAGCTGCACTACAGTAGAATCACTAGCTAAGGTTAGCATAACCAGTCACGGCCAAAGAAGATAGAGCTTCAAAGGCTGGGATTCTGGTACTCTGGTCCTGCTATGGTTGTTCTGCCCCTGTTTGACCAGGATTTGGATTGTGGTTAATCAAAAGAGAGCTGGGAGCTGTACTGTGTTCACAACGACCTCTGAAAACAGTGCTAATCATAGTAATGACAGTAATATTGTAAAATTGCTACCACCAGCATGTTTCATCGTGATATACAGTAAAACAGTTCTCATGTCTGTACAAAAAATTTAAAAGCCACAGCCAACAGTTAGCTGACCTTAGCACAAAGACCCAGCAACATATGAAGCCCACAATGTATCTCACATTTAATTCCATAAAAAGTATACGAACATGTGTAGGCGGAGAGACTGACTGTTTCCCCATTTCCAGCTTTTTCTGCTAAGCTAAGCTAACCGGCTGCAGACAGTAGCTTTATATCTACTGTATAGACATGAGCGTTGTATTGATTTTCTCATCCTGCTCGCAGTAACACAAGGTATGAACTTATATTGAGCAAAATGTCAAACCTTTAAGAATGTATAAGTTCTCAGTGCACTAATGTTTATCGGGTTCTCAGCCTCCTACACAGCTGGATCTTGCACATACACCGTCAATATTGCAATTGATCATCAAAGAACACACCACCACTGGCAAAAAAAACATTCATTTAACATGTTCAGAGTAACAGACATTAGTTTGTCCAGAAATTCCTTCAGGAAAAGCCTTAGATCACTGTGGTGTGCCATCATTTGAAGATTAGTTAAATCTCATCGCTCACATCCTTCTATGCTTTGCCAGGCAATATGTTTTCTCCAGCAAAACTCTTTTTCACTTTTCTATAGGAAATATGTCACTCCAGCTGAAATTCCCCCATTATTTTCAGGAGGCATGTCACTCCAGTCGGCATTATTCAGTGTTCCTTCACCTAACGTTGTGCAGTCCCGGTGAAGCAAATGTTTTATGTTTATGCAAGGTACAGTTCGCAGGTGCATTAGCTAATTTATCCGAATCAATTGATCAAATTTGACATTTGCATCATCTGTTTCTCTGAGTTTAGAAGTCAATCTAATTTACTCTACAGGAGCAAAGACAGCATCACCTTCCTCTCTTGGGTTTTAAAATGGACTAGTTCATTAAGGTATTGTATAAGTGCTGGGCCAGCATGTTCATGTGAAGACCAGGCATCAGTGATGAATTAAAAAAGCATACAAAGCTTTGAACCTGCCACCTCTCAGACCAAGTCGAATATTATATCTAGGCTTTATCACCTTCACACTGACTAAAACCTAAACCTTCCTAATAGTGCTTAAAAAAACTTCTGAACATGTCCACCTCCTATTTTCGTCCCCCACACTTTTATTGTTTCAGGTAAATGTTCTCACTCAAGTCCCTCTGAGCTTTGTTCTCTTCCTGTCCTGCCAACATAATCGAGATGAGAGATCTGAGTTGATAAAAAGAGTTGATTTGAGTCACCTTCAGTTATTACTGTAAACTCAGCAGTGAGTGGAACAGAGAGTGCTTTGTGGACTTTCTTTTGCCCTGGGTTTTGCCTCTCGTGCCACATGCAGCAGCTGCCCTATCTGTCTTATTGGTTAAGGTCGCTGGGGTTGTATGTGGCTGCTGTGACTGCTGAAGAAGAAAGAAAATTGTACTATTGAGAGTATTCAACAGAAAAACATGCTTCAATCATTTAAACATTGGTTTAAATGTAAAATCTATAACAGTTAACACAGACAATTACCCACAAAGAGCAACTACATAGGGGAAAACACTCGTCAAAATCAACTTTCTTTGCTTGTAGACAGTACTAATTATCATGTCAACATCTATTTGTTTAAAAGCCAAGTCTGGCCATATTCTAGATTCTTCTTACTATCCAGAAATCCTATGAAAAAAACAAAACCAGCAATGTACAACATGTATTGTCTATGTAGTCATAACCTAATATAACTTTTTTCTTTGTGCCATAGACCTCTGCTGTTGTTAAAACACGTCAACAGTTGCACTGGTTGACACACACACACACTGTACGAGTCCCACACACATGGTCCTGTGGCTGTAAATATTCACTTGCTCACAGTGTATTACTCCACATCTGAAAATAGCTCCTAACAAATCACGCATTTACTCCTTTTTACTAGAAATGACTAAAAATAAACTATATTAGTGATTTTTAAAGGGATCCAGTGACCCCAACACACTGTTGGTATTGTCCTTTAGACTATTTTGCCTCCGGTGGCAGGCTGGACTGAAACTGCTTTTGAAACTGCTGTGACTCTGAGACTGAACCACATTTTTTTTGTTTTTGCATCAATGACACCTTGTGTCCTTGTTTGTGCACTACTGTTCTCATTAGTGACATTAGATCTTCCATTCATGATTTTTCCTCTTTGCTCTCTTCTGCAGGTGTTATTTTTTAACAACAGCCTCTGGGTTTCTGTTCGTCTCACCTGCACAATTATTTATTCCAGCCCTCATTTCTCTTTTCACTGTGTTTTTATTACAATAAATATTTGTGCAAATATACCACACTGGACTTAAAAGTAGCAGCAGTGTCAGTCAGAAGAGCCACCTGATTTTTTTCTCTGTTTCCAAAGTCAGTCCTGAAGGTTATTCTCAGGACAAAAAAAAAAAAAAAAAAAGAAGAGAGAAAAGCCAGCGGGTGACTCTGTAGGGTTTTCCCTGTGGTGGGGAATAAATTGTGTAGAGTGTGATTGCTTCCGTTCCACCTCCTTGTGGTAATTATCACACAGATTTCTTTCAAAGGTAGTTAATTAGGACTGGAATTAACTTGAGGACATGTAAAATGAACAAGAGAACACAGGAAGGATAACTCACTGTGGCAAGGCCCCACTTTTAGTTCAAGACGGATTTGAAAGAAATTAAATCCGTACATGTTAAGGGTCAAAAACAGTGAAATCAAGGCAAATATCGTGCTTGTAATGAATGAAAGACAATAGACCTGCAAGGCACAAATATTAACCATCATAGTGCGCTTAAGGCTTTTTGATAGTCAGTGCTGTGACTGTTCAGCAGGGTGACTCACTGGTATGTCACTGTAATTAGAACCAGTCTTATTTAACATCTTAACCCACAATAACTTCTAACTTCGATTCCAAGATTTTTTTTGATGCTAAAATCAGCCACATGATTGTTGAAAACCATCATTACACATGCTATCTTAGTAGTAGCAAATGTACACACAGCGAGTGTAGCATTAGTGCTATAAAAAGGCTAGCTAATTGCCAAATGCCACTGTCGTTAGAAGAAGCCTTGAGGTTATGTGCAAAGCTCAGATGACAACTCCCCTTGCTGCGCTGAAGATGTAAAAAGCTCTTCTGACAAATGGCTTCAACCTGCTCACTCAACCTCCCACTCACAGACGAGCATTGGGAACATGTGACAACCGTGTAGGCCGGCAGCAAAACCCACGCTAACCCCATTTCTCACGGTATCCAAATAGCAGCTTCTGTACAGCGATTCACCCCTGGACTGTGTGCTGTTTCCTCCCCAGTTGACGGTGACCAACTGCAGCAAATATCGAGGACTAGGACGGCTAATATTTATGTTCCTCTGTAATGTAGGACAGTTGACAATTTACAGTTGCCCCGCACAGCTCAATGTGCTCTCTCTTTATTGTGGTATAAACAATGCCGAACACTGAGGGGGAAGGACAGCAGAGTGGAGACAGAAATAAACGTGCATTTGAAATCTGCTGTAAAGCTATCAGTCACTGCATCTGAAGCCACTTGTACGTCCTCTGAAATCAAGTGTCTACACCATGCCGAACATTATCTGCAATGACACAGGACTGAACCAATTACAGTTTGTGTTGCTGTATATCTGCGCTCTTGATGCTCAGAATGATAATAAAACAAATACTGAGACTGTTATTCTGACTCTGTTCCCACAGCACCCTATCAGCTTTTATATCTTTGACAACACATTACCCTGTAAGCTCCCTGAAGACAGACGAAGCAATTTTACACAATTCTGAAAAGTGATGGGAAATGACATCATCCAACAGTCGAGCTGTCCTGGCTCTGATTTATGACTACGGCAAAAATCAGGTTCTTTACCAAAACTGGTGCCTACATTTTATTACTTGCAATGCACCCAAATACAAATTGAAAAAAAAAAAAAAACCCACAGCAATCTGAGAATAAATTCAAAGCCACACAGGTCTCCGTTTGGGGTTTCATTCTTCACTCACGGCAATGTAATCAGAAAGGGCCAAATAAAAAGCTTGTGGTGGCAATGTTACGGAAAGTAGTTTACATCATAAACTCAGCAGTAAAGGCATCAGTGCGTGCGTACACACACAGAGTACAAGAATATGCGCAGCAGCAGCAGCCACACACTCGATGGCTATATTTGTTATCATGGCATTAAGGATATGAAATTATTCCACAGCATCTGGAAGAGTTTGCATGTAAATCACAACAGAGAGCCACGTTGAATCACTTGAAGCCCACAAAATGGCGTGATGATTGTGCACATCAGTGCTGTGGGTCAAACCTCTGCATGCTAATGTGTCCCACTATCTTACTGGGGCGTAACAAGTGTTTTAGTGGTTGTGTTTAAGGAGGCAGGGTGTTATTAGTCACAGTCACACATGATTTCTCCAATGTAATAAATTCAGATAAAATAGGGTTAAAATATGGTTTGGGGTTTACTGAACAGACATATCACCGAACTGAATCTGTTCAAAGGATTCAACCTGAATGATTCTCCATTTATAAATATTTATAACTGGCTCGGTAGCTAGACAGACAGCTACTTTATTGTGCTCCCGAGAGAAAGAAATGTTTTCACAGTCTGCACATGGAACATAAACAGTGTGTAGCTGAGAGCCCCAAAAAGGTAGCTGAAAACCCAAGGAGACAAACCAGTTTGTCTGCAAAATTCTGATTGGATGTGACGCGCAGTATACCACCCCTTTCTGTATGTACATTGCCACCAAGGCAAAGGTGCAAACAGGTGCACATTTGTGCCATTTGAGTTGAAAATATTCAACGTTGTGCAGATTGCTGTGTTCTGCAGAGTGTGTGGAGAGGACCAGATGGAGTGAAGCTGTAGACACCTGTCGAGCATCGGGGAGATCTGGAGGAGAGAGCTGGAGCAGAGGTCTGATCGAGAGCTGTTTACCAGTAGGAGGAGAGCTCAAGTCTCAGCTCAGATTTCAGCTTTTGTAGCTTGTTATAAGGACATGAAAAACAAAACGTATCAATCTAATGGCAATGCTAGAGGGAATGTCAGGGGATCACCAAAGTCACTAGAGTTCATCTGTTTGGAACCATGATGATATTTTAGTCTGGACCTGAACATGGTGTACCGACCCACATAGCCATCCCACTAACGTGGCTTAAAAGCTGCAGTAGAGGAGCATTAAACTCTTGTATTGTGGAAGTGAACAAGGCAATAGCAGTTTAGAATACACCAGTGAAAAGCTGATTCATTTTTAATCAGACGTTTTCCCAGCTGGCTAAGGTAACAGGGGCAAACTCTGTATGTGGTCTTAAAATGAATTGGAGGCAGCACATTAAGGTCATTGTTAACCACGTTTTCTGCACTTCGGTGCATTCAAGTCCAATTTCCTTAGCATTCATTCAGGCTTAGATACACACACACACACACACACACACACACACACTCTCACATACACATAATTAAATCACTGACCCACTGTGGGATATCAATCAATCAGGTGTCAATGTTTTCCTTTTTTCTCTCGTAGCTCTCTCTTCCTTCTCTCTCATGCACTCACTTTCATTTGTTTTCTCCTCACCATTCCCTTGATCCATTCAATGTCCTTTGTTGCCAGGATGTTGCCAAACTGAGTTACAATACTAGCAATCATACTAATAATAATGATTATTATAAAATAAAATGGTCCCAGAATGACAGGAACAGCAGATAGTCAAAAACTTAAGTTCCTCTATCAATGTGTTTTACTCAAGCAACTGCTGTTTAATCATAACTTAAAAGCAATTTTAAAAAGATTTTGTCTCTCTGTTGTCTCTTTCTTTTCCTCTTTTTTGTTTCTGGTCCCATGGGTCTTGATTCCTGCCTCAGTTCTTACACAACTGCCTCCCTCTGTTGGAGAATTCTCTACCAAACAGATTTGTTAACCGAAGATGGAAGAGAGAGAGAAGAAGGAGGAGAGGGAAGAGGAAGGGAAGTGTGTGTGTGTGTCTGTGTGTGCATACAGTATGAATATGTGTGTGTGGGTCATTTCAATTACATCAGTCTAACCAAGACATATGAACACAAATCAACCTTCACACTCCTCTATTACACACATACTGAGCATCATCTCCGCTTCGTACTTAAAATGGCGGCTGTGGCTCAGGTGGTAGAGCGGGTTGTCTAGTAATCGATTCCCAGCTCGCCCAGTCCAGTCGAAGTGTCCTTGGGCAAGATGCTGAACACCAAATTGCTCCAGATGGCTGTGCTATTGTTGGTGAGTGAGTGTGTGTGTGTGTGTGTGTGTGTGTGTGTGTATGGGTGAGTTTAGTATCACCATGAGGGCTTTATGAAGAAAGCATTGCATCCCTTCTGATGAGTAGTTGGCACCTTGTATGGCAGCCTTTGTCATCAGTGTGTGAACGAGTGAATGCAAGTGCTAAAAAGTGAGTGGTCGGTAGACCAGAAAAGTGCTGCCTAAATACAGCTCTATTTACCATCTACTGATCTACTGTGAGGGGCCTGACCTGAGAGCCTGACCTCTGAACTTTAGTGCTTATAGATTGGATTCATCATCACAGACTGATTGACTGAAATACATTACAACCAACCTTGTCTCGTCTCGCAATACAATATCCACTTGTAGCAACTGAACTGTTCACAGCACTTACTCACAGGTTAAGATCAGAGACAGATCTTCATCTTGCGTTTACTTTATTAACATTTAATCAAAACCACAATCTGTCCATGACCTTAACCCAAGTTTCTTTTGTTGCCAAAACCTAAACACAGGCAGGACTCAGGGAGCGAATCCGGGTCTCTGGCGTCTAAAGCCACATTCAGACCAACAGTAGCCCTGTGTGAAAAAATGCAGCCCTCTCATTTATGTGAATAAAGCCACTCTGGGGTGGCAACGCAGGAGGCTCCGGAAAAACCAAGCAGGGTTGTTCATCATACTGTTGAACAAGGCTCAATTTTTGCTGCAATGCAATGTGACGTCGCCCAGCTAGACGCTATGTGACCGATCAAATACGTACATACATGAAAGTGCACATTTCTGTTGAGTTATTTTGTAATGTGCATGTCGCACTGTACTGTTTCCTGTGACAGGAGATAAAACAGTTCTCGTTGCAGTTCCTTTTGTCATCTGAAAAGCCTTTATGTAAATCAGTGTGTTCAATAATCTGTTAAAACTGGATTTCCTGGATTGTATGACATTGTCTCATCTGCACCTCGAACCTCTGGGGTCTGAGCAATCAACCCTCGATTGCAAAAGCAATTGATAGGGCGACTGATAGCACCCCAGAGGATTAAACAAGATCCCCCTATCAAGGCAGGTCCCTGCAATGTCTCAATGCAGGCCTGTTGAGTCTCTGCTAAAAATGAAATGGCATTTGTAGTAGACAGGGATTATTATTACATTTAATAAATAAAATAACAACTCCATCACCAGACAAAAGTGTTGATTTTAGATGATTAAAGTGATTAGAGTTGGTTTGAGGACAGAGCAGTGTTATGGCTAACAAAAATGTAAATGTTAATACATGTCTTCGATGAAACTGAATGGCAGTCAGACATGCTGCATGCCATTCACCATCTCCACAACCTTATTTTTCACTGCGCTACATACTGCATTTATGGAGCCTATTCTGCTGTAAAGTGATCTACAGCAGAGCGAGATGACTTCTGTCTTTTTACTGCTACAAGGACATCACTTTCATAATGACAGGATGTTTTTATGCCCTCATTTTTTTAAATTTTTTTTTTTTTTTTACTTCAATCTTATATAAGCAAAAAATATAAAGCGCTGCAGGCAGGTAATGTCAGACCTGAATCTAATAGATAGATGGATACATCAAAGGACTGATGATAATATGAGTGTCAATTAAACTGAGAACAATTTTCCGCTCTCTTTCTTTTTGGTTTCCATTGATTACATATCTACTGTACCTATGACATACGCAGCACCATACACTCTGGTGAGGTGCTTCAGTGGGAGAGCAGAAAGGCTCTTTAATATTTCAGTCAGACTCACAGCAGACTGATGGCTTACAGGGGCAGCCATGCAGGGTGCATAGCCAAGGTTAGCTGTAACATCAACCTCCCTTCATTTGAACCTGAACACTGTACTACTACACCCAGGGAAAGGATGGGTCTTCTTTATGGAGTTTATAGAATTTCATATCACATGATGCCTCGAATATAATACATAGCTAGTAAATTTAAGAATAAGTACTCTATGTGGTTCTTAGCAAACTTCTTTTAATGTTGATCATTTTCTATGGGTCTTTACAGCACCATTTTATTAGCATCCAGAGGACAATTTTCCAAACTCAACTCTACATTACCCAGGATTAGAAATGCCCAAAACGGGTGATTAGTTTAATCATTTTCAGTCTAAATGATACCTTTAAGTCTGTGATATTTGTTTTCACCAAAGATGGTCAATGCTTATTTCCTTCATAATGTAATAGCTTTCTAAAATGTGTTCTTTATCGCACCAAGAGGGCTCTGTGGTAATTAATGTATTTCATTTAGAGAGCAGATTTCACGCAAGGCCTCAGTACATAAACTGAAGCAGTAAAAAACAAAGCTGAGATGAAAAAAAAAAAAAAAAAAGACAGTTCTGGGACAGATCAACAGTTTGTTACCCTCGAAAATCCATACCCTTAAAATAAATGATTTTGTCTTTCTCTACATGGAAGTTTCATCCAGCCTAAACATACTGCAGGAGGTGTCACACTGAAGGTACAAGAGCATATAGACATTTCAAACAAAACAAACATCAATACTTCTCAGAGGGTGACTGCTGCGGGTGACACGTTGGTGAAACGGAACACATCATTACCCACAGCGGGCTGTCAATCAGTGTCATGCATAGGGATAAAGTTACTAAATTTAACTTTCCCTGTAGTCTGTGTGAACACATCCATGTCAATGTAAACACAGAGAGCTGTGGACTTAAGCTTGAAGATGTCTCATTGTCTGATTTATAACCCAAATCAGCTGGTAGAGATGAATCGGGATCCTTCAAAGACAAAAGACGACATGAGGAAGACTGGTAGCGATGAATCAAGATGAGGGGGGAAAGAGCTAAACTAAAATGTAGGTCGCCTAATCCGGTTCACTGTGGCTGGAGGGCACCGAGAAAGAAGAAGAGAAGCAAACCAACTAATGCAGCCAATTAAACTTCCCCTGCCCCCATGCTACCCCCCACCCTCCCTTAGCAAACACTTCAAAGTGCTGCCATCAGCGAATGGCAATAAAGTGAATGAGCTGGCTATAAATGGGCTTAGATGCTGAGGATGCTGAGGCAGGGGACTGTCAAATGATGCTCATCACACTGAGAAAATAGTGTTCCCATGTTGTAAGAGCAAAATGGCTGTCCAACACCTTCCACGCAGAGGCAACACGAAGTCTGGGGAAATACACCGACAAATACAGCAGAAAGCAGCAGCTTATTCAGTGAATGGACATTTCTGTTGATGGCCAATAGGGTCGATGGCTATGTTTGTGAGTGCTATGAAAGGAAGACTAAATTATTAACGCTCGGTGTCACAATGTCCTAGAAGAAAGAGCAATCTCCCAGCAGGAGCTCTGAAATGACACCCTCTCCTGACGACCAGTCTGACGACTAAATCTGAGAAAATACAGAGCTGGAGTGTTTGTGTGAAATGGAGGATAGGACCAGTGTAAGCTGAGAACAGCCTGGTCCATGAGGGACAGGCAAAAAGAGAGATTTTTATTTTCAAGCTCCAGGTACTATAACACCATTTCAAAGAATTGGGGTGTCTATACACAAAATACATTTCACACAAATCCTAGTTTTCTCTCTCTCTCTCTCTCTCTCTCTCTCTTCTTTTTCTCTGTTTCATTTCCAGAGCCCAGCTGTTTTGTGCCCTGCTGGGCATTTGCAACAGGATGATTTCCACACCGATCTGAGCGCCATTTAAATAAACATCAACAGAAGATGTCAGAAGGAGCCTGTGAATAACACCAGAGGCTTATCCACTTCCACAGCTTTAAAGAGGGAAGAGAAGCCATCCAGTTCCTTCATTTCTCTCTTTATGTATGCTGTTTGAATAAACAGCATCCAGCCATCACTGCTTTGGCTGCGTCCACTTTCTGTAAGCCAGAAAGGCCAGACTTCAGATCCCAGTAGGGCTGGCTTTCTGCTCTCCTGGAAGGGTTTCTTATAATATAGACATTTTTTTCAATGTTCAGTCACAGGCTCAATGCCAGGTTAATTGTAATTGCAAAAGATGGACACAACAGGGAAGCTAGGCTTGACCATGTGTCCTTAAATGTAATATGTGTGAGGATAGTCTTCTTCTCTGTGTCTGACAACAAGGATTTTTGCCAATAAAAATAAATTAGCAAATCATTAGCAAATCTGTGAAAACGGCAGCTTCTAGAGCTGCCTATAGTTTTACTTTGAAATGAAACAACTTCTTAGTGCCAAAAAACATGCGTCTTGTAGATTACTACTTAAAAAGAATATATGTATGAAGATGAAAATGTGGCTCTCTCTCACATAAATAATCTTATGGCCTTCCCAAAATCAATCTAAAGCATCTTAGCTGCAGCGTCTTCTTCACAGACCTCTATCCCCACCATTCTGTTCTTTTGTATTTGCATTGCTAAACTGGTGGCAGCGCTTGTCATTTTGTTTCATAAGTGATAGCAATTACTATTCCAGCGCCCGGGATCAAAGAGACACCAAAATGAGGTTTTTAGACAGGAGAAAACACCAAACACTGCTTCCCCTCTTCTGTTTACACTGATAGAGGCTAAGGCCTAGAAGGCAGAGTTGTGACTGACAGAATGGGAATACACCTCTTGCTATTAATCCCAAAGAAGGAGTAGATGAAGGAGAGGAGGAGAGGGAAGGAGAGGAGAGGATTCTACAGCGGGACAACTATACCATTAAACAGGAGGCTCCCTCCTGCTTACATTGGATTAGTCACATTACTGATTCTTCTTCAGGTCTGAGAAAGCCGAAAGCATTGAACCAAGAAACAATTATACTTATCATAATGAGACAGCGGGGCCTTGGCTTCAAATAACGAGCCTATTCGAGACATTATCTTTGCTAAAATACAAATAGACTGGAACTGAAATCTGCCCACGTCATCGACAGTATATGTTCGCTACTAATCTTGTAGATCTCTTAATTTCTGGAATAAAGAGAAGGGCATTCTGGTTACAGGGAAGTGTGGCCATGATATATAATGAAGGTTGTTAGTTTGAATCCCAACTATAAAATGGAAAATGAGGGTAGAGGGAAGTAACACTGATGCCACAATGTACAAAAAAACATGTGGCCCTGACATTATGTGTTAGTTAATCAGTACTAAGCACAAGGTATATCTGGTGGAGACCAAAGTAGTGGTCAAGGGAATATATTGACCTGTCAATGGTGCTAGAAAAGTTAAGGAATCACCAGTGTTGTTACAATTTGCCCTTGATTGAGGCTCCTAATTTTGTTCTCAAAGTGCACCAGATTGATGCATTCAACTATAAAATGTGCAATATTTTCTTAGGGGGAATGAACCCTTAGACCCCCCCTAGAAAGTCCGAGGTCCACCCACCATAGTCTCACAAAATCCTGTGTGAAACACTGAAATGCTAACCTCATATAGGTTAGCAAAGTGGTGGGCAGAGTAACAGAAACAACATAAAGATCTTTAGAGCCATGCTGCTAGCGTAAAGACACTTTGGTAAACAGAAAAGCCTGTTGCTGCCCTAATTAGAGTGGCTTTAACAGGTTGTTTCACTTTGTGTTGCACTGCAGTGGTTTGAAAATATTTTTCTTAAGTTCATGGCACTGCTGCTGAAGGCTTAAAACATGTCTAATGGTCAAATGTTGAAGCTTTAGGCAGAAAGGTTCATATTTTCCATTTGATTAATTAAAGGAAGGGACCTGCAGGCTGCAGCAGATATTAATTAGCTCATGATAAAAAAAGCACATTTTCACACCATAAATCACCTGAATGAGCTGAGAACAAACTCTTCTATAGATGAAGTCTGCTGTGCTTCAGCTGATAAGTTCCTGTGTGTGGTGAAGATTTTTAAGCAGTAATCACATGTGACACCAGCAACAATTTGTGGTGATCCAGCATCTCAGTTAGCTGCAATATTGATGCCCTGGTGCATAAAGCCTTATAATTTCACATGACATGACATATGTATTATTTTCAAAAAGCCTAATTTGAGTTATTTGTATTGCTAATGATCGATGACTGAGTTCAGTGATATTCTAGTGCTGGAGTGCCAGTGACTCCAAATAGAGGCATCAACTAATAGCCTTAAATTTAAATTAAAGTGTTGTCACCCTTGTCACGATACTTGTACTTGTATTGTGGGATTTATCTGCAGCACGTGACAAGCCCAGTCCAACAATGTGCATCGCTTCCCCTCTCCTCCCTGGACAATTCTCGCTGACACTCAGAGGACAGCTTCCTGGCCCTCCTCCTCTCACTGTAATGGAGGTCGGATGCTGCTTTTCCGCGTTTCTGCCCACATTAGCATCTCTAGTTAATTGGCACCATTTGCTCAATGGCATCGCTTGAGTTTGTAAATTACTTTTACAATTGTCACTAATTATCAAGCTCGATGAGTGGAATTGGCGCGATTGGTCCCCAGTGGAGCAGAAACACAACAGGCGGAGGAAGGATTAAGACTCTGGGGGCAACAAGAGGAGCTGGCTAGCTGAAATACAGTAGTGCTATATGCTAATCAACAGAGGATTACATACAGATGGTGCTACTGTAGCACTGCCTCTCCATGCTGCACGCTTGATGAACTACTGATGCACTTTGGCTGCATCCTCAAGAGAGATCCAAGTTTGTTTTGTTCCCCTCTCTCTTTTTGCATCATCTTCATTTGTGAGTACATGGAATTGTTTGCTGAGAAGCTGGTTAAGAGAGTTTTATGTAACATCTGTAGCAACTAATGCACAAAAGTAAAAGCTTAATTACACAATGGAATTTTATCTAAAATGACTATCACTTTAACCAGAGCATGGTAAGCCCCTAAGCTGTCTTTATCACAAACAAAACAATTCAACTTCTTCTAAGCTCTGTCCTCTTTAGTTAAAGTTGCTGGCAAGCTTTTAGTTCAAATGCAGTTTACAGTGATAACACAAGAAGTTACCATTTGAAAGTCTAATTTTTGAAACAATGTGTCTTCCGTTTGAGATTTCTAGCCAGTGTTGGTGAGTGTTCATATGGTGTTCATGTTTCACCCCTAATTCACTCTGAGCCAGGCTGTGGCATGTTTAGTTCTTCTCAAGCCAAGATGACGGAAAGAGAGCCTTTGGTCCAGAAGAAAGGTAAAATCAATTCAGCTGTTAAACACAAAGATGAGCACACATAAACACACACACAGTTAACTTAGTTTGGAAAGGAGGCAGAGATCTTTACGCACTGTGGCAGTCCTAAAACTCATACAAAAAAAGTCAGAAACAGCTTGAACCTTATTGTGGCAGCTTGCAGTGTGTGTAGCGGCTCTCTTCAGTGATGACTGTGTGTGTAAAGTGCCCAGAGAAGATGGTCAGCAAGCAGGTTCAATACTGAATGAGAAAACTCAGATTTTTTTTAAAAAAAGGTCAATGTTTCCAAAGTCAATGAGTAATTGTGTTAAATAATTGTGATCTCAGTATTGATTGTGACTACCACTCTTGCCATAATTGAGCAGCATTAATGCTATTCAGTGCAGACTAGCAGTTGTCAAGAAGGTTCTTCCAAAGCAAAACATCAATTTCAGTTTTTAATTAAAGTAATTGTTTTGATTATTTCTATGTAAAACTCTCCATGATGCACAAAATGTACTTTACCTCTTTACCAACTACATTTTATTACAAAGAAAAGATGACATTGGTTTTATTTGAGGGAATTTTGTTTAAGCTCACCTTGGCCCTTAGGCTATCTATCTATATAGGCTGTAGGCTAAATCGGGCCCATGTATTCACTCTGTCTCTCCCTTGGTAAAGCTGGTATTCATCCTGCATCATTATCGTTTGGTTTGACCTAAGTTTTAATAAATGACTCTTGTTTTATAACAAATGTGTTGCATGGATTCGCTACTCACTTCTAGTCTTTATTTTTGTGGAGTTTGTTTCTGGTGTATGTTTGAAGGAAGCAGCATTTGTCAGCATTGTTGGTGTTATGGAATTTTTTATCCTTAGGTTACACGAGGTCACGTGTGGGCCTTGAGGTCCTCAGCAGTATTAATTGTTTGGCTTTGATTGGGAACAGGAGGTGCCAGTCTATCTCAACACTGTGGTGGCCAGGGTCGAAGAGACCTATTGCTGCCTTCATAGACATAATAGATAGCTGGCTGTTGACGTTCCAATCTGCGTAAACAGACATCTGTGTCTCCAGACTAGAATATGCTGACAATAACACCTCCATGGGTAAAAACATTCTCTTTGGCTAATTCTGGGCGTATAGTATTTGTGGTGTTATCTTGAGGTTTAAAGTCTATCCACCAGGATGAGTTTGGCAGAATGTGAGACCGACTCAGGCACTTCTGATGTACTTTGAGAGTGTCTCTAATTCTCCTTGGCCAAGTGTCAATAAATATTACAGCATAAGACATCAGAGGCTCCTGAACACTTTCTTCCCTCCTGACCTCACCATTGACCTTTGACTTCAGCAATTTCTCCACAACAGTTGGTTGCGAACCCATTTGTTTGGAATTTAAGGTAGGTACTGGTGCATGCAATTGGTGATTTGATTCGCCTTAAAGTTTGTAGGAACCATGGATCTGCTTTGTAGGCTGAAGTGGTTGATCTCAACAGGAGGCTGATCACTTTGTTGTTTTCACATGGGTGAAGACGATGTCTTGGGAGCATTTCCTGGTTTCCAGAGGGTCGCCAGTCTCTGACTGACTTTTGGTTCTGGTGGAATCAGTGCATAAGTAACCATCACCAGTATCTGTATGAAGACTAGAGTTAAGACTTGTCTGTTAGTAAGTGTAATTAGTTAAGGCTGGAGAGCCGTGGCTCTGTTCTGGCTTCACCATTACACATATTCCAGTACATGTAGTTGTGTTTTTGTCAAACCAAGTGCTGACCAATTGCCTGGTGTGGTTGGCCAAAAAAGCTTCCAAGACATTAGGAAGGGCATCACAGCAGACAAACACAGTGTAATCCATTCCTTAGACTTTTGCTCTTGTATTTTCCTTTTTGAAGAAACCACCCTCCAAGCTCCGTATGTATGGAGTACTACTAGAGCCAGATCCACAGGCTTTAACATGCTGAGAAATCCAAAGCTTGACAGGCCTACTGTGGTTAGTTACAGTTGCTAAGCTTCTGTACGATTGGACAATCCGTTCATGGGTGGGGTTAGCAAATGGCCAATTCTCTGTATGTCTTGATGTTTTGGTTTGATAGTCTCATGCTGACCTATGAGCAAGTGCTTCTTCCCACCCCAGAATGACAAAGTCCAATAGCAAATCAACAGAGTTGAAGCTGCACTGTGGGCCTGCTGCTTATCTTCTGCAGATGACAGACATGCACAGCACAGGGAACATTCAGTTCAAAGAAGTCTAATAATTGAGGATGGAGCAGTTATCTGGGAGACTGTTTTGTCTGTCTTGTCAGTATGAGCTAGACAGTCCAGCCTTCTCAAAGGCCAGACAATTTGCGCTCCAAATGTCATGTTGAGAGAAGGCAAACATGGCCTGGTGGAAGAAGGCCAGGGAGAGACAAAAGCTCAGGTTAAAGACGTGCCAGGCCTTATCATACAATTATTCTGCCAAAAATCCACTGAGAGTACACACAATATATTAGCTGCTACACTATTCCTACTGGAATATGCAAAAGATAAATAGTCATCTCCTGCAAAGCATTAATCATTGATTAAAAAAATGTTTTGCTTTTCTTGTTTTGCATTTTTTTTTCCTTCGCAGTGTGGAGGAAATTGGATTTTGCCCTCTGGCACAGCAGCAGGATCAGATTGTGGGCTGCAGTAGCGTGGATCTTATCTTAGCTTCAGCATTGGTCCAAAACATATTGCTGCCCCTCTCTCAGTGGAAATAGGCTTCAACTATGTTTTACCGTTGACAGAGCAAAGGTACTGGACACACACACCGACAAACGCACAAACTATGTCCTGTCTGTCTTCCTCTGCTTCTCTCTTTGTGTGCACACAAACTATACCTATCCACATTCAAATCTGTGCATTCATGCTTGCGTGTGTATGTGTGTGTGTGGTGGTGGGAGGGGTGATATATAAATCTAAGTGATGTCAGCTCTCACATGACCCGGAAAGTGCCTATTGCTTTGGTCGCCATGAAGATGCTCTTAAATCAGAGCTCAGTCCCTGGAAGTGGTATTAAATCAAATGTGCCCACGCACACACACACACACACACACACACACACACACACACACACACACACACACTCGCACACACACACACATGCACCACAACACATCACAAGGTACACTCTACATATGTAACAATCTGTATCATGTATCATGATGTGAACAAAGGTTCAGTTTTGCACATCTTGCATACATACGATTTACGATTTATTGTCTCCTGTAAAGAGTTCTAATTAAATTGTTGTAGTGTTTATTTTAAGTTCAGCTTTAGTTTTTGTATATCTCTTTGCTTTAGTAATAATTATAATGTTCTTGGCTGTTTAAACCTGTGGCCGACCTTACATCTGTCAGGGCTGGAGAGATTTGTTTTAGAGGCCGCTGCCTCTGGGTAAAAGGAATTGAACCTACTACAGCGAAATGTTCATCCCACCAGTCACAGAGGAGAGTCAGCAGAGTAGCCAGTTCACCTATTAGCTAAAACACAGCTGAGCCAGCCTGTCAGAGCTCCCTTAACACCTCCTCCTGCTCTCTTTACTTGCTCACCTCCTTTCCTCCCAGTTTTTAATTCTTCCTCCTTTCCTTCCCTGCCTCACCTCACCTCCTCTCTCTTTCCTCTGCTGAACGCAGCAGACTCCGTTGTGCTGTAGCGCTGTAGCACTGTTAGCCTGTTAGCCTGTTTGTTTAGCTCATCATCACCACACTCCCGTGGGCTATGTGGAGTGTATCTCCCTGGCAGTTAGCTGCCATGATGTCCAAACAGAAAAAAGCCACTTTGCCAAGCAGCTAAAATGCAGTATGATAGCTATAATACGAAATCACAGCAACTATTGGATTTTCAGAAGGCCCTCAAAATCATTGTAAATGGAACAGAACGACAGATGCTCTTCTGGAAAGCTTATTATTATTATTATTATTATTATTATTATTATTATTATTATTATTAATAAAGAATGGCTGCTGAACAGGACTTACCTTACTGACTTGAAGCACATTCAAGTGCAAACTAGTTGCAAGCACATACGGGTTTGGTTGAGGGGATTATGAGATTTTGGTGACCAGAGGTAAAAGCACGTGCAAAATTAACTTAACTTTTACCAGCCGCTTAATAGATTATCATTGTTTTTTTTGGCTAGTCAGTAAAGCAACTTGCATAATTTGCCAGCATTTGGCTGGTGGTTGGTGCTAATTTTGTGTCCTGGGTAAAAGCAAAATTTTGGTACAGCATTGAAAAATCTGTAAGCAGCATGATTACACTTTTAAAAGAGGAAAGCAGAAGCTTCACATGGACATAGGATATGTTAGATTAATGGGACTATCCCCAAAAAACATCTGAAGGTGCCTTCTATAATCGAGATGACTCACACTATAAACTGCACACTAATGTGGTGTAAAAAATAGTACATAGATTGTGTATCTATTTTGAAACTAGACAGGAAATAAGAAAAAAAACAGCCTAAATCACAAGAATGAACAATTAGAGCCTTCTGAACACTGTCTTACTACTGTTCACTCATGTTTGTCAGGACAAAAGATAAAATAGTTGCAAAATCCTGTCTTTTAGCATCACACACTGCTGTGCTGTGTTCTAGTGTCTGATAAGCCTTTAAATACATTGATCTGTCAGTCGAAGTGATCGCATTTCACAGTCTCAGTGGTACCTTAAACATCATTCCCCCTCCAATGCACCCCACTGAGCTATTTTAATGCAGGGCTGACTTACTGAAAGTATATATGGCTCCCTGTGGTGAAATCCTGTTTTCTCATGCTCCTCTTCACAGGTCAGAGGTCAGGGTTGGCAACTGAACAGCTTGAGCTGAGAATGGATTTAGTGTCTTGCTGAAGAACACTTCAGCGGGGTATAACATAAGGTAGACCTTATCAACATTGTGAACTGCTGTGGATCACAGTCAGTCCAGTCAGATGAAAATGGTGCTATTGAGCTAGCAAGATGTACAACCTGCAGTGTTGTATACAGTCATTACGCCACATATAAAGACATGAATTGACAATCTGCCAGGGGAGAGAGAGTGATTGTTGCAGAGACTCCGAGCACAAGAAGCAACATCCCGATGCCATCTGGCTGCGTCGTTTAGCTGCTGTTTCCGAGCATCGCAGCTCTTAATGCACATTTGAACTCAAGACACTTCTGGACTCATTACCAAGTGTTAAGGTGTCACACAGACAAAATATGTAGTGACCCAAAAGACTGTGACCTGTAAAATTGACATAATCTGCTGCCTTTGAGGAGCCAGTAATGACCTCTCATCGCGATGTGACGCACTCTGCGTCTTCATTTCACACCCTCTTAGAGCAGCACAGATGGTCTTGGCATTTCCTTAACAGCCTCTGAAGTCTTTCATAAGCCAGGCTGCAACTCATATGCATCTCCTGTTGCTGCTCATTGGAAAATATGGGAAATGAATGAACATGACTGGAGGATGTTATTCACCACACAGTCTTCAAAGGCTCACAGGTAACATGTACATTACTCGACCAAAGTCCACCAGAAGTGTCCAGCGTGGTAACTGTTTCCTTTCTCCCACCCCGCCGTATCTATTTTGCATTATTGTGTACTAACAATGCTTTTCCACGGGTTAATACACAGGTTAATGAGGTGGGACAGGGCCACTGTAAAATGCTACTAAACCAGCCATGCAGGATAATTCGTCTTGCCTCAGAAGTGTCAGCTACTGCAGCTCCCTGCTCTTTAATTCATTCAAATGAATTTTGTTTTAATTGTTTTATCCTTGGTGCTCACTAACTCCATTAGAGTGGAAAGAGAGATGGAGAAAGAGAGAGGAGATGAGATGATAGAGAGACATATGGAAAGCAAAACAGGGTGAGAGAGAGAGACACACACAAATAGAGGAAGAGAGCACAGAGACAGTGAGATGCAGAGCGGGATTTGTGTGTATGTGCTCTGTATCCGTGTGTGTGTGTGTGTGCATGCTCCTATGAATAATTAATCCCCTAGTTGTGATTACACAACAATTATTCTCTGGAGCTAAAACTTTAACCATCCTTATGAAAGATGGAGTCTTGTTCTCTATAACACAGAGGCTGCGGTCTGCCGGTCCCAGAGGTGTGTTAATGCAAACTGGGGAGAGCTGAAGGGAACATGAGCCGATGGGAATATGAGGAGATGGGAAGTGCAGCTGACACCTCCATATCTAACAGAAAGTAGGCAGTCTGATCATGATGAATTGAGGCTTACTGGGCTCCTGGATGAGATTTAGAGGGGAGGTTACTCTAGCTAGATGTGCTGTGTGTATATTTGATCTATAATAGCAGCCCAATAATATTTTAGAAACCTTAAAATAGAGCACTATTTTCAAGAGTACAAGTACAAGTTTCAACCACTGACAGTAAAAAGAATGGACGGTGTATGCGTGACGTCGCCCACAGGTTTCTGAAGAGCCGTTTTGAAGCCCAGTATCTGTATATGTAAATGTACGTGTTTTCCTTATTGGCTGCTCTCGTAGGGGTCACTACAGCAGACTATCCATTTAAGATCTGATGAGTCACATATTTGTTTTGGTATAGGATGGCCTTCCTGACACAACCATCCTTAATTATCCAGGCTTGTGGTGACCAGTAATTAGAAATGCATTGAATTCTGCATCTCCAGTGGCTGGGGAGCAAACTGGGTTGTCCAAGGACACTCCAATATGTGGAAAGTGGGATGTGGAGATCAAACTGCCAGACCGTCTCTACCAGCTGAGCTACAGAATACTTTTAAAAAGAGTAACAATACAGGTGTCGATTAGCTCAGTTGGTAGAGCATCCACCCCGTGTACGAAGGCTCAGCAGCGGCCCAGGGTTCGAATCCGACCTGCGGCCCTTTGCTGCATGTCGTTCCCCATCTCTCTCTCCACACATTCCTATCGCTCTTCAAGCTGTCTCTGTCAAAAATAAAGCTTGAAAAAAGCCCCCCCCAAAAAAGAGTAACAATACTTTTAATGATATAATATTCAGTGTATATATGTATATAAGTGTTTTATAATATAGTAATATTAAAGACTGAACATAGTGTAGTGCCACTGATACTATTATAACTATGTCACACTGTTGTTTTGTTTATTATTTGCAGAAAAAAACAATGCAGAAATATATAGAACTTTATTGTTAAATATGATAAAATGTATAATAAAATATAACTGTTTAGAATATATACAGAATACTGTCATCATTAAACCTGCTGTGATTGTGGTAATGCTACTGTAAATTTATATAATTACAATTATGGTAATATGGTAACTGCCATCATTATATGTACCTATGATACAATACTTGCAATTACTACAATTACTGTCATATGGTACAAAGTAGAATACCATGAAACACCATGAAAAGATGAAACATATAGCAGAATATGCTGCCGTATAGTGTCCTGCTGCGGCTGTTCAGTATATAGCAGAATAATCTCCCTGTTAAATATATACCATAGAAAAAATACTGTTACTATTAAACCTACTGTAAGACTCAATATTGCCATGATTATACTTGGATATACAAATACACTCACTGTTATATATATAAAATGCCGTCATTATTAACCATACTGTCACACCATCACTGATTTAGCAAAGAAATTAATTTCATTGCAATAGCTTGTACTTTGTATCTCTCAGTGTAAAAGACTCACAATCCTCTCCAGCGTAGGAGTGAGCATGCGGCACCCTACATTTGGCTGTTACATAATATGAGCTGTTTGCTGGGCCGGTGGCTAAAATTCACACTGAATTAACTAGTGGTTAGAGCGGGGGGGCTAAAAACCTTCACAGCATGCTTCTCCTTTTCAGTCTTAAAAAAAGATTATGTTGGAATATCATCGCAGACCTTGAAAATCACCTTCCCACCTCTATGTGGATGCTCTCTCGTGTGGTATAATAAGCAAAGCATCACCCTCCACAAGTAGAAAATCCCAACTGGAGTCATGCCAGAGGTTTCTGGAGGGGAACAAAGGGTTGAAATGTTGAACTGCGCGAGTGGGAGGTTTATGACGGAGCTACACCTCTTCATTTAGCCTGTTTCTAGGGCTAGTTTTACAGTGCAAGTTACTGTCTCTCCAGTCAGTTAGCTGGTAGCTGAGTTGTTGTTATAGCCTGCGACTCTCTAGTTCTCCAATTTGAGCCAAGCTTTCATATCTTTTTTAGGCACAGCGAGACTTTAACATGACTTTTTTTTTTTTTTTTAATGGTAACAACAAGAGCAGCACTTTGAAACACCTCCTGCTGACACTGTGTGACCAACAGGGAACAGTCAGTCTTCTATTATAAAATCTTAGGAGTGCTGTCCAAGCTGAGTTCACTGTACTTCAAGAGGGCTGTCTGGTGAGACTCAGTCCCTTAATGTTCATTAACTTGGAAGAAACTCATCAGCACTATACCGCATGAGTCTATTTCAAGGCCTCATGTAAATTGCAGAAAAATATGAGTGTAATAATCATTAGCAAAGTCCTCCAGGATAGGAAATACACTGTATGGTTTGGAGGTTGAATAGAAGTTCAAGGCAGAAATAAATATGTTTATGATTACTCATGGACCTGATAGACATTATCTTGCCAAAATAAATTAAAAAAAGAAAAGAAAAAAAAAAGGCAGCATAATTGCATCTTTGTCCAGTATGTACCAGCCATGGTGAAACAGTACCTCAGTGGCTTAAGCAGTGTTTCAATTCCAAATTCAGGCAGGAAGTTAATTATAGAAATGTCCCCCTTGTTAGCCGACTGTCAATGTGAATTTAGGTCCTCAAAGAAATATAGCCAAGAGTAAATGGCTGACAAAAGACTGTGGATGTGCTGTGCAAGATAAATATTAGAATAAGAAATGTAGTGCTACCATGGGCTAAAAAAAAGGGATTAAAAAGTGAGAATTCAAAAATGATTAAGCATTGTGCTCACGTAAACAATACCAATATACTTGATTGGATTGGCGTCTGAATAAATGCACTGAGATGGTTAGATTCACAATACATCTATTATCTCCTCTATTCAAGATAAAGCACACAATGAAAAAATGGAGCAGCAGTTGAGGAGTTTTCCAGATCAATACTAATTGAAACATGGAAATGTACCGTAGAAGTTGTCCCTGATGCATTTTCATGGACCTATTGTTCAGCTGCACTGAAGACAGTTCATCCTCTTAAATGGTTCACAGTGTAAACTACATTTGTATTCATTATAAAACAAAATGCTTGTGTCTCTCACACACTAGGCTCTTGTAACTTTCCATGGTTGGAAAAAAAAGGAGCAAACATGATATTTTCTGAGCAATTCCCCCTGGGGATGGAGCAAAATTGCTGCAGCAGTTCAGGAAGCCTGCGGTAGAAAAGTGAGCTTCTTCCTCTACTCCTCCATTTGTATTCTACGATATCCTGAAAATTTAAACATGCTATGTTAAGCTTTTATTAAACTCAAAAGACAGAGGATAACCTTCTGAACTATTGATAGCAGAGACTTAAAAGGAACGAAGCTTCCAAACACTAAGTCAAAGTGCATTCAACAAGACCACTCTATATGCTTGGCCTTTTACTGGGAGTTACTTTACAATGCGTGAGGCAGCAGAGCAGTGAACACCTCTGCAGAAAAGACACAGAGAGGACAGAAGGCACTTAGCTATTAGCAGTCTTGTGCTGACAGTCTTATGTCCAAAATAAAATAACTGAAAAAAATAGAAATCCTCTTTGTACCGGGAACACCATGTCCACAGCAACAACTCGAGGCCACCCTGCACTCTATATCCATCAGAGAGCACCACAGCCAACCCCCCCAGGAGGACCCTCATGTAACTTTTAAGTCAAATAAATAATCAAACAGTATTTTTCTCTTTTCATTTTCCATGCAAGGTGCAAAAAGAACTAAGGAAAGACATGTGACATGTTGTGGCTATCCAAATGCTTTTTAGATTCACTAAAAGCGCTGGCGGTCTGTGGCATCAATGGCAGGGTGTAGAAAAACAACACAATGTGACGACAGAGATGATGGAAGATAAACTTTACTTGCTGAGAAACTGCCTTCTTTTCTGGGAAAAGATATAACAAGGAACACTTTAAAAAGGAGAAACAGAAGCACTGCCGGTGTGCCTGTTGTCTTGAAAGTCCCCATCTGTCGCATACGCTCAGAGGAATGAATTACAGCCAATTAAGATGGCTGGTGCTGTAGCAACTGTGCAAAGGGTAAACACCATTTGTGCAGTAAAGACAAGAGGTTTGTGATCTGTATCTCTCCTCTGTCGATGACGCTGAGTATTTTTTATATGTGCTTTGATGTTTTAAATTGGAAAACCTACATAAAGATATAAAATGGTTTGGTAAAATGGCATTCTCTATGTAGGTTTATAAAAAAATGTGAAAATACAAACTATGTTTTGAACAGCAAAACATAATCATGTAGCATCACGAATAGTAAATCGGTCTCACATACACCATAGTTCAAAAGGGGACACAAATGTCCCTAAATCATCTGTTCAGAATGGGGAAAGCCAAACATTTAGTTTCTTACATTTAAAGGTCTCCATCTGCACACAATTAGTGGGCGTTAGCACTTTTATGCCCTCTGTGACTTAGTGTGAATTTACACTTACAATTCACTTTTTTTTAACAATAACGCAGTTATGTTTTTGAAATGTTGCTCAGAATAGCTGATAAGTAATTCAACGGTGCTCCTTGTCATTAGTACTACATCACATGTCTTCTAGAATATCATACAGATCTGCTTCACAGCAGCCATTTTGACATGTAATAGTAGGATAAACACAGGTATTGCCAGTGATACAAATTACGGTTCAGCAGAGTCAGGGTGCTGCTGTGGTGCATGCCGCCTCACTGGAAAGTCTCTGCTGCAATAAAGGGAACTGAAGCTTAACTAGTTTCATTGTTCTTTTATATATCATATAATATTTCATGACAAAATGGCTGCTGTAAAAAGGGTCTATTATATCAATCTCAAAACATATATACAATGATTATCATATGAGAATATATTTCATTTAAATGTTAAATATGTATAATGTACAATGTATAACACTGACTGTTATATTGTTCAAATCTTTACTAGCTGGTAACTGGTTATCCATCACTTGTATTATCAGATTATTATTGTTATTACTTATGTATGCAGCATTTTAGTATTGTAGCTGGTCAAGGTGGAGCTAACTAGTAACTAACTATAACTGTCTGTGACTATAACTGGAATCAGTTTTTAGTTTCCTTAACAACAGGTCCAAATTAAGGAAGGCACGTAAATCATATTTACTGTAATTGAAAGATTATTTGCAGAAAATCTGCTTGACATTTATATAGACACATGGCAAGAGTGTCTGTCTGCTTGTCGGTAGACGGATATGTCTCACTGCTTGGCGGCGGAGCCCACTCTGGCCACTGGAGGCCAAGTGAAGCAGTGATGCAGTAAATGCTGCAGTGTGTGTGTGTGTGTGGGCTGATCATCCCCAGGCCTGGTTCAGGTAATGTAGCGGAGAGGAGGGTAAGCCGGCCTGACACACATGCCTGGATCACAGGGGCTAGCAGGTTGCTGCAGGGTATGGTTTGTGTGTGTGTGTGCGTAGGTATGTGTGTGTCAGTGTGTTGGTGGGCAACCTTGGTGATTTAACTACATGTCTATCTGTATGTCTACAAACCTAAATCTGTCTATGTTGATTAAGTCAAAATCCTAATTAAAGTGGATTGGCCAATGTCTTAAAAATGTCACAAGTTCAATTTTAACAACCTTGTCTACTGGTCACTGAGAATGATCCCAACCCGTGCTGTCTGAGCATGAGTGCAAATTAAATGGCTAGATTGTTAAATTTGATTAAATGTGAAGAGTGTCTGCTCACCTTGACTTACAGGTAACCTCATCCCTGGTCCTTCTAACTCTGCTTCATCTGACCCTGACTTCTTGGTGTCTCAGCATTTATGAGTCAGTCATACGCTTTGGTCAGCAATTTCACTCTCATAGTATTATTAGGGTTAAAGACAGAAGGCCAAACTTCTTTTAGGTGCATCCTGCAGACTTGTGTGTGATTTATGCAACAGGATACACACTGACCTGAAAGGGCTGTTTGTCATACGAGGCAGGTTTACAGTGCAAACGCTGTAATAATGCATTTCATTTTGGGAAATATGTGTATTTACCCTCTTTTCAACAGTTAGATGAGAAGACTGATGGCGGAACAGCAAGCTACAGCCAGAAACTGGATAGCTTAGCTTAGCATTAAAGACTGTAAACGGGAGAAACAGCTAGCCTGGCTCTTTCTAAAGGTAATAAAGCCCAAATACCAGCACCTTTTAAAGGGCTCTAATTAAAATTTATATCATGTTTGTTTAGCCTGTAGAAAAATCCAAGTGCAAGAGCACCAAGTTGGGTTTACACATACACTATATGAAGCTACAGCTAGCAGCAGGTTAGCTTAAACTTAGCATAATGACAGGAGCAGGGGGTTAAACGGCCAATTATCGTATTTCTGAAAATGCCGAGCTATTCCTTTTAAAGAGGAGGATATATTAGGTGTGATTCATTGCGAACCAAACTTGGGTCAGTTTCAGGAAGTACTGTACTTCTAAATGAGGGCTGTAAAGCTTTGCACAGGTACATTAAAAGGAGGTTTTGGAAGAGAAAGAAAGCATTTTACTACTATATGAATTCTACATCAAACTAAAAACAACAGATGGTTTAAAAAACATGCACTAAAAAGAATGACACAAAAATACATCAAGTGTCACTTGGTTCAGAAATGTCTTTGAAATGTTGATTAATAACTTGTGTCTTGACTTCCTAAAATTAATGTCACTCATTGCAATTTCTTCACTTGTCACTTCCTGACACTGCTTTTGTTTCTCCGCTGTATATTTTCAGTCTAAACTCTGCTCTGAAATGTAGCCAAAAATAGTGCCTGTATCATCTGCTCCTTATATAAACACACAGCAGCTGCCAACGACTATTGTGAATAAGCCCCAGAAATACCAGGAATGCAGCACAATGTGGCATTGATTCGCAAGCCTATTGGGACCCTCAGAATTAGTTCAAAATCGTTTTATTTCCAAAATACTGATCTGGGTAAGTTACTGTATTGTTGTGATGATAGTAATACTTGACAGAGAATGTCAGATGATAATCAGAGTACAACCATAAACTTGTATTGTAATATCATCGTTATTCTATTACATATTACTGTTAATGACTCCTTATCCCTGTATTTTCTTAAATTATGTTCACCCAAACTAGAGCGAAGCTAAAAATCTCTTCACCCCTGGTTAGGTTTGTAAAGTTTTCTTTTTTTGCAGTCAGTTAAAGTTTTAAAAGTCAGGACTGCTGCACCCACTCTAAAATCTATAGTGCACCCAATAGGCCTTAACACGAAATGTGAGGAAAAGCGTGGCCTGGAAATAGGAAAGGTGACAGATTGATATACATTTTATTATATATTGGTTGCACTTACAGCAGCAGGGATGGGGTAATTTTCTATCAGAACATAAGAAAAGATGACAGGGGAGCATAATACTTATTACTGACATGCTGAGTGTCTTTTTCTAAAGAAGCATTATTGATTCCCTGCTGACAAAAATCTGTGTGAAAGACACTTCAAAACCCACTGGTGTGAATCACAATGTGAAAGATGAGCCCGCTGCTTAGACTGCAAGATGTTTTAGCTGGGAGGTAAGTTGACAACATATTGATCAGAGCAACAGGTTATCTACAGTATGAGTCCATTTTCATGTGC